>CM065595.1:130152395-131572075 GCA_033119425.1 Bufotes viridis | reverse complement strand
TTGTCAGTGCTGTGTTTGCAGGGTGAGGAGGGAGGGAAGATCCTGTGCACAGCATTTGTCTCTTCAGTGCCTGGGGAAGAGGAAACCCCGCTCACTTTCTGTGGCAGAGCCTCCAATCCTGAGTCTGTGCAGCTGACGGTAGAAGGGGTTAAACTTTACTGAAGAATTCAGTGGGAGAGGAGACACAGGGCAGACAGCAGAAGGCAGTGCAGGAGGGCGTGGCCAGCAGATCGGGCAGTGCAGGGGGCGTGGCTTGTTGCTCCAAGCAGCACAGCCTTTACAGTGATATTCTCCTCCTGCAGCCCAGGCTTGTGCATGGAACGTCAACAGAACAAGGAAGGAAGCTGACATCACATGTCATGTGACGCTCGGCTAACTAGGAGAAAGGGGCAACTGTAGATGAAGGAAAAGAATTGCAAAACCCCTTACATTTGCTTAGTTAGAAACATACAAATACCAAGAAAATAACTTGGACAACCCCTTTAAATAAGCAAACCAAGAGTGGTGTAAAAAAGTTAAAGATTTCTTGCCATGCATCAAATTCATCATCCAGCATGAGGCATTTTGATAAATCTGGTGCATCTTTAGACTGGTTGGTCTATGTTTTCACTGTTAGATAAGATAAGTAAATCTGCCCCCCAAGTTTTAAAAGTAGCAACATTTTGCCAATCTGATCACTTATATACTATGTTACTATTTACAAACCGGATTCCAAAAAAGTTGGGACACTATACAAATCGTGAATAAAAACTGAATGCAATGATGTGGAGGTGCCAACTTCTAATATTTTATTCAGAATAGAACATAAATCACGGAACAAAAGTTTAAACTGAGAAAATGTACCATTTTAAGGGAAATATATGTTGATTCAGAATTTCATGTTGTCAACAAATCCCAAAAGAGTTGGGACAAGGCCATTTTCACCCGTGTGGCATCTCCCCTTCTTTTTACAACACTCAACAGACGTCTGGGGACCGAGGAGACCAGTTTCTCAAGTTTAGAAATAGGAATGCTCTCCCATTCTTGTCTAATACCGGCCTCTTACTGTTCAATCGTCTTGGGCCATCTTTGTTGCACCTTCCTCTTTATGATGCGCCAAATGTTCTCTATAGGTGAAAGATCTGGACTGCAGACTGGCCATTTCAGTACCCGGATCCTTCTCCTACGCAGCCATGATGTTGTGATTAATGCAGAATGTGGTCTGGCATTATCTTGTTGAAAAATGCAGGGTCTTCCCTGAAAGAGATGACGTCTGGATGGGAGCATATGTTGTTCTAGTACCTGAATATATTTTTCTGCATCGATGGTGCCTTTCCAGACATGCAAGCTGCCCATGCCACACGCACTCATGCAACCCCATACCATCAGAGATGCAGGCTTCTGAACTGAGCGTTGATAACAACTTGGGTTGTCCTTGTCCTCTTTGGTCTGGATGACATGACGTCCCAGATTTCCAAAAAGAACTTCGAATCATGACTCGTCTGACCACAGAACAGTCTTCCATTTTGCCACACTCCATTTTAAATGATCCCTGGCCCAGTGAAAACGCCTGAGCTTGTGGATCTTGCTTAGAAATGGCTTCTTCTTTGCACTGTAGAGTTTCAGCTGGCAACGGCGAATGGCACGGTGGATTTCTGCCTCAGTGCTGTGCTGGGTGGGGCCCAAAGCCAAGGAGGCTTTGCTGCACAGTGGGGTTGCTGTGTGGCTTCTGGGTTCCGCCGTCTGCTGCCGCTGCGGTGCTGGGGCACCGGTGGTCGCCGCGCACGGCTGCGCCATTATAGGTTAGAGTAGTTTCCCACTTGTAGACGCTTCCTTGTCGTGGTAAGTGGGCCTATGATCTTTGATCAAACTGTATACTAATGCCTCTTTTGCACAGCATACAATATATTACAAATTGGGCGGCTATGCCACGTAATTATGCTGAGACACTCGTTATATCAAAAGCATAGTGTTGAGGATGTGCGATCCAGATTCACTCTCCAGTATATATTGGCACGGTGGATTGTGTTCACTGACAATGGTTTCTAGAAGTATTCCTGAGCCCATTCTGTGATTTCCTTTACAGTAGCATTCCTGTTTGTGGTGCAGTGACGTTTAAGGGCCCGGAGATCACAGGCATCCAGTATGGTTTTACGGCCTTGACACTTACGCACAGAGATTGTTCCAGATTCTCTGAATCTTCGGATGATGCTATGCACAGTTGATGATGATAGATGCAAAGTCTTTGCAATTTTTCGCTGGGTAACACCTTTCTGATATTGCTCCACTATCTTTCTGTGCAACATTGTGGGAATTGGTGATCCTCTACCCATCTTGGCTTCTGAGAAGCTCTTTTTATACCCAATCATGTTGCCAATTGACCTAAATAGTGTTAATTGGTCTTCCTGCTCTTCGTTATGCTCAAATTTACTATTTCCAGCCTCTTATTGCTACTTGTCCCAACTTTTTGGGGATTTGTTGACACCGTGAAATTTTGAATCAACATATTTTTCCTTTAAAATGATACATTTACTCGGATTAAACGTTTGATCTGTCATCTACGTTCTATTACAAATAAAATATTGACATTTGCCATCTCCACATCATTGCATTCAGTTTTTATTCACGATTTGTATAGTGTCCCAACTTTTTTGGAATTCGGTTTGTATTAGAGATGAGAGAATTTCCTATTTAGAAATTCGTTCACGCTGCGTTTGGTGGTAAAAGCAGAATTGGTTTATAGATTCCGTTACCGCGGACCATAACGCAATTCTATGACGGAATGCCTTTAGAGGCATTCCGTTATTCATTCCGTCATAATAGAAGTCTATGGGCTGCAAAACGGATCCGTCCCGTTTCCGTTATGCAAGGGAGTCCTCGCCTGCATAACGGAAATAGGAAGGATCCTTTTTGGAGCCCATAAACTTCTATTATGACGGAATGAATAACGCAATGCCTCTAAAGGCATTCCGTCACAGAATTGCGTTATGGTCCGTGGTAACAGAATCCATAACGCAATTCTGCTTTTACCGCCAAACGAAGGGTGAACGTTGAAATTCGCTCATCTCTAATTATTATCTATTTGTATTACCAGTACATGATGCAACCTTTCTTATGTCAGTAAGCTTGCCTGCATGAAAGTGAATCCATACTGCCTGTAATTTTACCCCCACAGGTTTAAATTAGTGTCACCTCTTTAGACACATATGGAATTTGTCATTTAATAACTTCTTGCTAGATAGAGACTGACTAGGACGGTACGCTGCCCGTGACTCAGAATCTGGAAGAGGTCCAGGACCGGTTTCCTAGTTCAGAGGCAGCTATCAGCTCCTCGCTGAGGTTTCAAACAGCTGTCAGCAAGTAGGTTTGCTGGCCCTGCATTTCTTTACCCTTGGCTAGACTTAAAGAGTTGTTTTATGTATCAGGGGGCGAGCTTGAAGGGATCCAAGTCACAGAGCAGAGAAGTAAAAGTGACATACTGTGAGATCGTATTTGCATGTCATTATACAGAATGCCTGGCTGCAGCTGCACTGCCATATACTGCAGGATTATGTGGTAAAAGCGATTTTAGTATCTCCCAAACACAAGGAGAATTTTGCTAACTTTAAATTATTCATTGAACACCGCCATGTTTTCACGCCGTAAGGGGAAAAAAAACAACAAACATAAACCTGCCAAGAGCCTTCACATAATTCTACGGCTTTTCTATATTTCTCGAATGTGCATAAATTCATCCGAAATCCAAAGAAGCTCAACAACCTTCAGTGCGAACTCTGATTCTTTCAGCTGAGTCAGTGAAAAACCAGGATACTTAGGCCCAAATTTACATATTTACGAACATCTTTCCACCATTAAATGCCTCTCAGCCTTCCATGACCTTCTTTCCACATTATCTGCGTTTATATATCCAATGACAGAAAACTACTTAATTCGATTCTACAATTTTATGATATGCAAATGACTAAACCTGTGAATTTCCAACCCGGTAATAGCTGTCTAGATGTCTTTCAAGAGTGGAAGGTTGTATATCTGTCAGGGTTGACCGATATTTCCTAGTTTAAAATGTAATTGCCCAATGTTAGATTTCTTAATGGACAGAACAGTGTGCGACCTATGGTAGTATCCTTTACGATCTCCAGCCAAATACAGTTAGTGTTAAAGGCAAAAACAGCAGAGTACTGGTTTCTTTGAAGGGACTGTATAAATTTAGATAGACATGCCCAGGAGCTATCTCGGGTGCTGCAGCTAAGCTCTATTTGCTTTAATGGGGTTGAGCTGCAGTACTAGACACCACCATTGGAAGATGGTAATATCAGTCCCGAAATGTCAACGAGTGACAAAGCCCTTGCTCATTAATCCAGATAATTAGATAGAGAAAGTTGAAGTAATTTGCTAATTATATTCATCATGAGACAAAGTAATGTGCTTTATAGTGTTTGTTGGCTCCATTGACTTTCAGCATGCCCATTGCATTCTTCTCAACATGGAGCAGTGTGAAAGGAAACATGAATTATTGCAGGCCTTTAGTTTCCACTTGGTTATGTCTGCTTCAGGAGAAGACATAGTATATATACAGACATGACATTACAAGCTGTCTTTGTGTTTGAAGAGGGGACCTGATAGCTACTGAAGTCCTGTTATTACAGCAGCCTTAACACTGATAGCAAGGGCTTGTGAAAAATGGGGGAACACAAAAAACGGCTGTTGGCCACATTTTCTCGATTGTCTGCCAATACTTCTATATAGAGCTGGATTGTGAGTGCTGTGGATTTCTGCTCATTGAAATACTTAACACTGAAAGCTAATAAAGTCCTGTCATTACAGCAGCCTTAACACTAAAAGGGGTATTCCCATCTTGCTATTTCACTCTCAGCTCAGCATGCTCTGCTGTTCACTTCCTGGTTTTCTGCTGCTAAGGCTGGGCAGGCTTAGGCAGTTGAGTGAAGGCGGCCACGCCTCCTTATGACATCACATTGAGAGCTCAGTTCTAACGTGCTCGTTCATGTGGACAGTATGAGTCATCAGTCAGGCAGCCTGCAGAGTCTGTGAGCCCCTCCCCCACTGCTGGGGAATCATCACTCAGAGAGACAGTGAGGGAAGTAGACAGTAACATGCAGCTGTCCTGCAGTCTGCTGCACACACAAAATCTTAGTCTTATCTCTTACAAACCCATTCTGTACAGAAAAACAATCATTCCATAGTATACATTAGCCCAAATGCATGTTAGCTAGAAGACTTCTAATATTTGCTTTTGACTCCAATAAAACATGACTATCCCCACCGACCAGCACTGATGCAGATTTGTTTCCACTATAGGCTACTTTCACACTAGCACTTGTGAGATCCGTTCAGAATGCATTGGAATGGCCTCCGCATCGCCTCCGTTCCGTTCGGGGGACGGAGACCAGAGGGCTGCTTGCAGGGTTTTGGTGTCCGTCCAGCGAAGCGGAGCCTTTCGCATCGGCACACTATTGGTGCATTTGCGAGTGGATCCGTCCCCCATTGACTTTCAATGGGGGGGGTCAGTGCGGATCCGTTCGCAATACAATACACACGGATCCGTTCTGAACGGATTCATGTGCTTGTATTTTCAGTGCGGCTCCGTCTGGACGGATCCGCACTGACGGCTATGTGAAAGTAGCCATAGCTGTACTTCAGTTTTGTATAAACCTTAGACCATGTATCTGTATAGACGCTTATACAGCTCTGCTACATCTTCCTTCCACTCCCCTACTAACACTGTGGCTGAACAGCTTCGTATACAGATCTGCTACATCTGTCTATCTTTCTCTCACACCAGCACTGTGGGGGAATTGCAGCATATAAAGCTCTGCTACATCTCTCTTCCATGAACCTCTCTATATTTAGCTCTGCTATATTTCACTTCCACTCCACAATACCAGCACTGTGTTTGAATCACTTCACATACAGCTCTGCTACATCTGTCTTTCCCTCCACCACTAGCACTGTGGCTGATAATCTTCTTATACAGCTCTGCTACATCTGTCTCCCTCTTCACCGCTAGCATTGTGTTTCATGATCTAGACACCAAGAATGAAATGTAGTATAGAGCAAGACCGATGTAGCAGAGCTATATAAGAATCGGTTTAGCCAGAGTGCTAGTGGGGGAAGAGAAGACCGATGTAGCAGAGCTGTATAAGAATCAGTTTAGCCAGAGTGCTAGTGGGGGAAGAGAAGACTGATGTAGCAGAGCTATATAGGAATCGGTTTAGCCAGAGTGCTAGTGGGGGAAGGAAGACGACCGATGTAGCAGAGCTATATAAGAATCGGTTTAGCCAGAGTGCTAGTGGGGGAAGGGAGACGACCGATGTAGCAGAGCTGTATAAGAATCGGTTTAGCCAGAGTGCTAGTGGGGGGCAGCTACAAGGAGACGTTATACTGTATGGGGGCCACAAGAAGACGTTATACTGTATGGGGGCAGCCGCAAGGAGACATTATACTGTATGGGGGCAGCCGCAAGGAGACATTATACTGTATGGGGGCAGCCACAAGGAGACGTTATACTGTATGGGGGCAGCCATAAGGAGACGTTATACTGTATGGGGGCAGCCATAAGGAGACGTTATACTGTATGGGGGCAGCCATAAGGAGATGTTATACTGTATGGGGGCAGCCATAAGGAGATGTTATACTGTATGGGGGCAGTTATTTAGGTTTTACACAATATCATTTTTGAACCAAAAAAAATCATGTTTTAGTGTCTCCATAGTCTGAGAGCCATAGTTTTTTCAGTTTTTACGCAATTGTCTCAGGTTGGGTACCATTTTTGTGGGATGAGGTGACGGTTAGATTGGCACTATTTTGGGGGTCATATGACTTTTTAAATGCTTGCTATTACACTTTTTGTGATGTAAGGTGACAAAAAATGGATATGGCAACTATCCCGCAGCGGCGGCATGGCACAGAGAGGGAGCTCCCTCTTAACCCCATGGATGCCGCGGGCGGCTGCTGACTGCGGCATCTATGGGGTTAAATGCCTCAGATCGGTGCCAGCACCGATCTGGGGCATAGCAGCAGAGTGTTAGCTGTAAGTTACAGCTAACACTCGCTGCTGAACAGAGCCGGCAGCAGCAGGAGGATCGGAGCAGAGGGGGCACCCGGCACAATGAGGAGGAGGAGGAACGGAGGGGGCAGGGGGGGGCATATGGCCGCATGAGGGGATCATTTATTTATACACAATAGGCACTGGGGGCACTTAGTAAAGTTCAGGCTGCGATCTCCAGAGTGGAGATCGCAGCCTGAAGACGGAAGTGTCCGACTGCTCAGCCCGCCTGTGGCATGCGCGGCTCTGAGCAGACACCGCTGGCTGGGATAACTACTGCGCACGCGTGGCCCATAGGCTGCGTGCGCGTACTTGATTATAGCAGGGAGAAAGAAGCATGCACTGCGCAGGCGCGGCCCGCAGCAGCGATTCTAACTTATGTGGCCGGAACCATGGGATACCAGGCATAAACAACAGTGCAGATAAAGGTAAATTTTTCAGAAACTGTAGGTTTTGGGTAATAGAAACCAATTACAAAAATAATCATTGGGACATGGTTAACAGGATTAACCATGATCAATAAGATGGGAATACCCCTTTAATGCTCAAGCAGTGTGTAGGAATATACTAAAAGGGGAGAGATGACAAAGAAGAGTGGCTAGTGTAATTTTAAAAAGAGCCTTGATGGAACAGTGACTATGAACGGTGTACAGCTCCACTGTACCTGTAACATGGAAGACAGTGATAACTTCCTGTTAATGAATTAAGAAGGATAGGTCTGTAGCATATATGGTTTAGCCTAAGGAGATGATGCCACATATCACTTTAAAGGGGTTATTAAATCCTGGAGAACTTTCCTGCAGACCTGCTACTTACCTGTTCCCTACTGCTGGGTTCCAGCTCCATCGCTTGGCCAGAGAGGCAGCTATGGAATATGTATGATAAGGATAAGTATGATTACCCCAGTGGGTCTGGCAATGCTGGGGATGAACAACTCCTAAAAAAGACTTTCAGTACCGCTATACAAGTAAACCTAAAGGAGGGAATTTATTATTCCACCCATGACTGTTTTCTGGTGTTAAAAAGTCCCAAACCTGTGTCTGCGACTTTTTTTTAACGCCACTGCAACAAATTTATGTTACTAGTGGCGTTTCTACGCTGCTCTCGCCTATTTGCAAAAAGAAGGATTGGTAAAGGTGGGGCACTTTTATCTTCATTCACGTCATTTTTCTGGTGTGAATGAAGACAGAAATTTATGACAGCTAGGAGGCTGCCGTAGATTTAT
The DNA here is from genome assembly GCA_033119425.1 of Bufotes viridis. Lineage (NCBI taxonomy): Eukaryota > Metazoa > Chordata > Amphibia > Anura > Bufonidae > Bufotes > Bufotes viridis. Next base: position 131,563,808 of record CM065595.1, on the reverse strand, counting down.
CTGGCGCACATTCTGCAGCAGGATGCCCCAAAATCTATGACAAGGCCTGCAACTCAGCATAAATTAGGCCCTAAAGATATAAATGGTATGTAATGACCCTTAATGTCCTTTTTCACTGTCTAGAGAAAGATATAGCCCGAGTAAAGCTACTAAGCATTTTAGTCCACCACTTAAATCAGGAGAAGGTGGTCCAGAAGGATAAACATAAAATGGAAATACTAGAGAGAAATAATCCATGATTATATAGTCCATGATTAAAATGATTAGTTGGACATTTTCTATGGTAAATACATTTTCTTCTGCCTTCAATAGCTTTTAGGATGTGGCTGTTTATTAGACTAAGAAGTGAATTATATGTCCGTTCAGCAAGTTTTATTAAAAAATAAATTTAACAAAACAACAAAAAATAACAAAGTAAAGTAACACATAACTGCAATCACAGGAAGGAAAAGAAAACCCGGCCAAACATGCTCGTAAGAGCTTAATTAATAACAATGTTATAGCTTTGGATAGCAGCTTCATTTTGGAGGAGGAATGTCATAGAGGGAATATCAAAGGCAAGCTGCTCGAATAATTAACCGAAAGCTCCGCTACCCCAGGTGAGAGACGGCACAAGCACAAACAACTCTGCTTTCCTAGCTTAATGCCACAACACACTTAAAGTCGCCATCTCCACATTTCTCATTTGTATCTCTGCAGTATCCTCTAAATGAAATTACAAAAACACCATAAAGATTAGCGGGATGATTGGCCTATCCGCTGCTTAGGAAACCCATAAAACTGGCTTCTCTTTAAAAGATTCCAACGTCTAATAAAAGGGAAATAGCCCTGCAGTCAGGAACATGGGAACAATAATTAGAATATAATTGCAAAGATATTTTTTATTCTCCAAAGTCGTCCTTGTAGTTTGTGCTTTACGACTGCAAACATCTATGGAGGCATTAGCCTGGTGACAGGATCCCCCGAGATATGAGGGAGGTTAAATGTAATTATTTCCTTGAAATGCTAAAGTAATCATGTAATAGTTCCAAGAAAGAAATGTCATTTACCTATAACTACATCATGACCGTCCACAAGGCCTGCCGAGAAAAGTTCCTGCGAAACACCATCTGCTGTATCTGCGGAGAGAGACACATAACTCATCAGTAATATCTCCAGAAAAATAATGATGTCACTGTCATTCAGACCAGAATACTATGGCATCTGTGCCGAACCTTAAAGGGATTTTCCAGGTGGCATAAACAGCCTTTAAAATATTCATTTATGAAGGTAGTTGTAATTTTGTAATGTATTTATTTTACCTTTATTGCTCCTATACCCCAATCTGGGCTATGGCCATGTAGCTCTTTCTTATTTCCTGTGATGCTATGTCCATGGGCGGGGAAGTAATAGGGGAGTGGCTATGCAAATAGCGGGGTGGGAGGAGCTATAAACTAGCTGACTGTTGTTAGGGGCAGTGCTGGAGGTGTGGCAGAGAATGGAGACACGCATGATGGGATTAGTTAGCACCAGCAACAGGAAGTGCTACATACAGGATGGAAAGAAATCGGAGTGATGATTTATAAGGGTGGCCCCCACAGATAATTTTTTCTTTAATGAATAGAGTGGTGGTCTTTCATGTGCACTACAGCTCCATTTACACTGGGGACATGGGGACTCAGGGTGGTCATCCTGCTGGGACCCTCAGTGATCAGTCAACTGCAATCTGCAGAAAAGGCTGGTTGCAAGTTTTTAGTTCTTCTAAAGCACTACTGCAGGGGAAATGAAGTACAGGGTTACAAAGAGCCCTATACAGGACTGTGAAGATTTAGACAGGTGTGGGAAAAATGCTGCCAAGTAAGAATGCTTTCAAAAAAAGAAGTGTTAATAGTTTAAATGTATTGTGCAGCAGGCCAATGACCCCAAACATACAGCCAATGTCGTTAAGAATTATCTTCAGAATAAAGAAGAACAATGAGTCCTGGAAGTGATGATCTGGACACCACAGAGCCCAGATCTCAACATCATCCAGTCTGTCAGGGATTACATGAAGAGACAGAAGAACTTGAGGAAGTTTACACCCACAGAAGATCTGTGGTTAGTTCTCCAAGATGTTTGGAACAACCTCCTTGTCGAGTTCCTTCAAAAAAGGTGTACCTAGAAGAATGGATGCTCTTTTGAAGGCACCAAATATTGATTTGATTTATTTTGCACATTCACTTTGAATTTTGTTAGGTGCAAACAATAAAATATTAGCAATTCTATTAATCTTTATACTGTATGGAAGAGTAGAACAGGGAACCTCCAGTCTATCTCCAATTTACTAAGAAATCCCTAACAGAATGAATTTTGTAGTTTTCGCACTTGAGTTTTTGCCTGATCCGTCATGGATCAGCAAAATTATTCTGTTATTGATGATACAACCAGCTGCATCCGTTATGAATGGATCCGGTTGCATAATCTTTAAAATAGCAATGATAGATCCAGCATTAAAACCACTGTAAGTCAATGGTTGCCGGATCTGTTTTCTATTGTGTCCCAGAAAACGTATTGGACACCACTGACTTGCATTGAGTGTCATGCCGGATTCGTCTTCCTCCGTATTCCCATGCTGCTTGCAACAGTTTTCTGTCGGGTATGGGAACACAACTAATCAGAATGGAATGCATTCTGGTGCACTCCGTTCTGTTCAGTTCTGTCCCCATTGACAATCAATGGGGACAAAACTGAAGCATTTTCTCCGGTACTGAGATCCTCTGCTGGATCGCAATACCGGAAAAGTAAAACGCAAGTCTGAAAGGGGCCTAAACCAGACAACCTCTTTAATACCAAGAATATCTAAAGCAGGGCAAGATAAGGGCTTTTGTCATGAGATGGTAATTAGCAACTTATTGGTCTCAATAAAATTAAGATGCTCACATAGGAGTTTATAACTGATCTACTTTGTAGAAAAGACAAAAACATATGGTTAAGAACAGAAGCTAACATCTAAAGTACCATCGATGCATAAATAATGCAGCAGTTTTCACTTCAATGTTCTGTTTTACTATCTATTTATGCTGTAGTATAAAGCGTGGCAATGGATAGGTTGTTGCATAATGTATCAGTGTAAATGACGTTCTTATGTATGGTAACAAATCCTCAAACTGCACACTGATACTAGAGTAATAATATAAGACTCGGGAAAGGTTTACTGCTCTTCTCTTGCCTTCAGAGTTCAATACTTTATATTGTTAGATAAATGGATCTGAAGAATCTGAAATTTATAAGAATTAAAAAAGATTTATTTTTCTGTATGAACATCCAGCTGGCTTTTTTTTTTTTGAAAACATTTCTACAGTTCATAGGCTTATTGCCAACACCCCAATAACATACATTCTGCTGCAAATGCTGAGCAATTGCTAGTTTTTTTTTAAAATCATACCATCCATTATTATTGAATGTGTCGTGCTGCAATAAGAACATTTATATATCAATGAACCATTAAAGGAAACCTGTCACCTCGAAATCACCTTCTAAACTGTTGAAAGTACCTTATAGTGCCCCACAGTCGTGTCCTAAACCACTTTTGCGTCCTTTTCCACGATTTAAATTCATTTAGAAATCGCTATTTTATTCCTCTGCTGCCCCGTGCTTCAAGTCATGCTTGAAGTCAAGGGGGCAGCGGCTTGGGAGTCTGCAATCCAGCTCTCTCCGCCTCCCTGCGCCTTGATTGACAAGTCACATTTCCATGCCCGGACCGCGCTCTCACCCCTGTCAGACTCGCGCCCGCTCCCGGCATCTGGAGGTGACTGGGTGGAGCGTCACCTTTGTGTCTGACCTCACATCAGATCCTCAGAGCAGACCCCCAAATCAGGAACTCAGTTCAGACCCCCCATATCAGGAAGTCAGTTAAACCCCCATCAGATCTCAGATCAGACTTCCATCAGACCTCAGATCAGACTTCCATCTGACCTCAGATCAGACGTCCATGTCAAACCACCATCAAATCAGAGATAAAATAAATAACTTCACTTACATGTCCTGCTCTATTGCTCCTCTCCAGTTCCGCTCCCAGCACTTCACAAACTCCCTGCACCTAATACTCACTAGTATTCACTTTATCAGATACACAGCCAATCCCCCCCTCTTTTGTGGGAAAAAAGTGTGTCTTATAACATGAAAAATACAGTGTATGGAGAATGTGGTCACTGGACAGCCATTCTCCTGATAGGTGAGACAGAAATACAGTGCCTTGTAAAAGTATTCACTTTTTTCATATTTTGTTACATTAAAGCCTTAAATTCAATGTTTTCTTAATCTGAATTGTATGTGATGGATCAGAAAACAATAGTCTAAGTTGGTGAAGTAAAATGAGAAAAATATATAAATAAAACTATTGTTTAGAAATAGAAAACAGAAAATTGGCCTGTGCATATGTATTCACCCCCTTTGTTAGGAACCCCATAAAAAGCTGTGGAGCAACCAATTCCTTCAGAAGTCTCATAATTAGTGAAATGATGTCCACCTGTGTGTAATCTAAGTGTCACATCATCTGTCATTACATATACACACCTTTTTTGAAAGGCCCAAGAGGCTGCAACACTTAAGCAAGAGGCATCACTAACCAAACATTGCCATGAAGACCAAGGAACTCTCCAAACAAGTAAGGGACAATGTTGTTGAGAACTACAAGTCAGTGTTAGGTTATAAAAAATATCCAAACCTTTCATGATCCCCAGAAGCACCATCAAATTTATCTTAACCAAATGGAAAGAACATGGCACTACAGCAAACCTGCGAAGAGACGGCCGCCCACCAAAACTCATGTAAGAGAAAAATGGTCAGCACTCGCTCGTTGCACGTTTGCACGGGATAGGACAAATACCACGTTCAAAAACTGAGGAAATGCCAGCAAAACGTGACTTGATGCTCATTTTGGAGTTTATTGCAAAAGAAACAGTATGTCCCATATCCAGGACGTGTTTCGGCTAGCAAGCCTTTTTCAACAGAGCACCAAAACTCATGGACCGGACAAGGAGGGCATTAATAAGAGAGGCAGCACAGAGAACTAAGGCAACCCTGGAGGAACTACAGAGTTCCACAGCAGAGACTGGAGGATCTGTACATAGGACGACAATAAGCCGTACGCTCCATAGAGTTGGGCTTTATGGCAGAGTGGCCAGAAGAAAGCCATTACTTCCAGCTAAAAACAAAAAGTCACATTGTGAGTTTGCGAAGAGGCATGTGGGAGACTCCCAAAATCTATGGAGGAAGGTGCCCTGGTCTGATGAGACTAAAATTGAACTTTTCGACCATCAAAGAAAACTCTATGTCTGGTGCAAACCCAACACATCACATCACCCAAAGAACACCATCCCCACAGTGAGACATGGTGGTGGTGGCATCATGGGGGGGATGGGACTGGGAAACTGGTCAGAGTTGAGGGAAAGATGGACGGTGCTAAATACAGGGATATTCTTGAGCAGAACCTGTACTGCTCTGTGCGTGATCTGAGGCTAGGACGGGGGTTCACCTTCCAGCAGGACAATGACCCCAAACACACGGCTAAAGCAACACTTGAGTGGTTTAAGGGGAAACATGTAAATGTGTTGGAATGGCCGAGTCAGAGCCCAGATCTCAATCCAATAGAAAATCTCTGGTCAGACTTAAAGATTGCTGTTCACAAGAGCAAACCATCCAACTTGAAGGAGCTGGAGCAGTTTTGCAAGGAGGAATGGGCAAAAATCCCAGTGGTAAGATGCAGCGAGCTCATAGAGACTTATCCAAAGCGACTTGGAGCTGTGATTGCCGCAAAAGGTGGCTCTACAAAGTATTGACTTTAGGGGGGTAAATAGTTATGCACATTGACTTTTTCTGTTATTTTGTCCTATTTGTTGTTTGCTTCACAATAAAAAAAAAAAAAAAAAAAACATCTTCAAAGTTGTGACCATGTTCTTTAAACTAAATGATGCAAATCCTCAAACAATCCATGTTAATTCCAGATTGTGAGGCACCAAAATACGAAAAAAGTCAAAGGGGGTGAATACTTTTGTAATGCACTGTAGCCCCTAAACTTCAATAAAGGCAAAACAGATCCCCAGCTTTGCTTTGAGGCACTATGATTACTGGGGATGGTTATTCAGTATTTGAAGACGGCTATTTCCATATGAATTGATATCACAGGGCGTAATTTATTCATTCAAATACCTGAGATTTGTCCTGTTATCTTGTTGCCATGACAATATCCATCCATGTGAACTAAGACTAATGAGTGGCCATTTTGCACTTATTAATTTGATGCACAAAGGACTGGTCAAAGAACAAATCTGAGTCTAGTTGCTATGCACCCCCCACCCCCCAAACCTCTTAATACTACTTACATATAATCAATCCCATATGTATATCAACCCTGAGGTATGCAATGTTTAGAGAGCACAGATCTCCTTTATCTCTGCTTAAACATGCTTGAAATCCTCTTTTGCTGAGGAAAATACAAATAGACCTGGGAATGTAATATATGCAGTGTTGCTGGTGGAGGAACAGGCAGAAACAGGCTTTCTGAAGAATTGCAAAAGTTCAAGAATAACATCAGAATTCATACAATTTTGCTTAAGTTAAAGGGGTTGTCCCATGAAAAATATTCTACATTTTTTTCAAACCCACACCTGGATCTGAATACTTTTGTAATTCCACGTAATTTTAAAAGTTTTGTATAACCACTTCAATAAAATTGTACAGCGCCACCTGCTGTTTGCACTTTTTCTAATTTCTCTGTCCTGCTCAAAGAGATGGAAGCAAATGCTATGTGCCATTCTTCAACTGCCACCAGCTGCAGCAGAAAGGGCATGCCCCTTGAGAAAGCACACACCACCTAAGCTGCTAGCTTTAAATAAATGTAGCAGAGCAATTAGAGCAATAAATGGGTATATTCAGATACATGTAAGGGCTCTTTCACACTTGTGCATTTCTTCTCCAACATTCTTTTACTGCTCCCCCGCTCCCCACTACTACTATGGCAACCAGGACTTTAGTAGCGTCCTGGCTGCCATAGTAACACTGAAAGCATTTTGAAGACTGATCAGTCTTCAAATGCTTTTAGTTCACTTGCGTTGTTACGGATCCGGCGGGCACTTCCGGCGACGGAAGTGCACGCCGGATCCTAACAACGCATGTATGAAAGAGGCTGTTTCTAAGTTTCATGGAAAGGCGCTGTTATGTAATGTAGGATATTGGATTTTATTTTTTTACATTAATCAAGGGATAACCCCTTTAACAGTCCTAGGAACCCATAGGTACAGGTCCTGCAGGGAGAGTATGGACGATACAAATGAGTGTGTATGTGTGTGTGAGTGGGGGGGGGGGGGTCTGTAGGAGAGAAACCTATAGAGTTTTTCTGACACTTTTTCACCCACCTACAGCATCACCTGGGCTTTCCCAGTCTGGGAGGGAATGGATGCAAATAGGGAACGTGTTGCTGCCAACATAGAAGGATGGTTTTTCAGAGAATGCAGTTACTAATGGGGAGGGGGTGCTATTATCAGTGGGGGAGGGTTGAGAAGTGGCATATTACTGCTGCCAGTGAGAGGAGCTGGGGAAATTCTGTTACTGGTGTGGGAAAAGTAAGAAAGTGGGACAATGCTGCTTTCAGTAAGGGAGATATGGGAAAGAGGGATAATGCTGCTGTCAGTAGGGTAGATACAGTATGGGAAAGAGGGTTAATGCTGCTGTCAGTAGGGTAGATACAGTATGGGAAAGAGGGTTAATGCTGCTGTCAGTAGGGTAGATACAGTATGGGAAGGAGGGATAATGCTGCTGTCAGTAGGGTAGATACAGTATGGGAAGGAGGGATAATGCTGCTGTCAGTAGGGTAGATACAGTATGGGAAGGAGGGATAATGCTGCTGTCAGTAGGGTAGATACAGTATGGGAAGGAGGGATAATGCTGCTGTCAGTAGGGTAGATACAGTATGGGAAGGAGGGATAATGCTGCTGTCAGTAGGGTAGATACAGTATGGGAAGGAGGGATAATGCTGCTGTCAGTAGGGTAGATACAGTATGGGAAAGAGGGATAATGCTGCTGTCAGTAGGGTAGATACAGTATGGGAAGGAGGGATAATGCTGCTGTCAGTAGGGTAGATACAGTATGGGAAAGAGGGATAATGCTGCTGTCAGAGAAAGAGAGGTGGGAAGATTTGCAATGCTGTTGTCACTAATGGAGGGTGGGAGGGGTACAATATCAGTGGGGGAGGGAAAGGGGATAATTCTGTTGACGTGAGAAGGGGCACAATGCTGCTGCCAGTGGCGCTAAACTGTGGTGCTTGTTTGGTGCTTCTGGGGAAGGATTTTGTGCTGCAGGTTGTGGTATTTGGAGTTTCTGGGGAGGTATTTTGCTTTAGTTTGTATTTTGTGGTGCTTTTGGGGAGGTCCACTGTCTGAGCCTCTCTACATTCCAAGCATCCTGGATATTATACGAAATGGACAATTTGTTTCCAGAATATGGACTGTTATGTGACACGCTGTTCCCCTGAGAACGCTTGTGCGGGAGATCTGCGACAGAAGCTGTTTCCTTGATACTAAAAAAGCTTCAGAAAATATTTCCCATAAATTGAAATGGTTTGCCAGGCAGCTGCTTAAATTTCTCATTTCTATCTTCCATTAACTGTACAGATCCGGCTGACTGCTGCAGAGGTGAGATACATTCAGACTTGCATATGCTAAAAAAACAACAACTATGCAATACACGAGGATTCGGACAATGTATATTGCGGTTTTTATTTTACATTTATGTAGCGAAAACTGTCAAAATAAAAAATAAAATAAAAAATTCCATCCCATGTTAGTCTAAGTTCACACTTCAGTTATTTGGTCAGTTATTGTGAGGCAAAACCAGGTGCGGGTCAAAAACACAGAACAGGTGCAAATCTTTAAATGACACCTGATCTCTGTGGAGGCTTCACTACTGGTTTTGGCTTACAACATAGACGACTGCGCTGTGTTTTGCGGTCCGCAAATTGCGGATCCACAAAACACAGAGGCGGTCCATTATAGAAATGCCTATTCTTGTCCGCAAAATGGACAAGAATAGGACATGTTCTATCTTTTATGCGGGACCACAGAACGGAGCAAAAGAAGTGGACAGCACACAGTGTGCTGTCCTCATCTTTTGCGGCCCCTTTGAAATGAATGGGTCTGCACCTGTTCCGCAAAATTGCAGAACGGATGCGGACCTATTCATACGGTCGAGTAAATGAGCCTACCTAATCGAAATAACTGACCAAATAACTGAAGTAAGAACCTGGCCTTAGTCGTAATAGTGATTTTCCAATCCCCTGATTTATACATGTCCTCTCGTAGTGGTCCAGGCTGATCTCCACTAGTGTTGAGCACGAATTTTTGAATCGCAAAAATAGCCACTTCGAGAAGTCGCGAATATTTAGAAGATAGTGCTATATATTCGTATTCGCAAATAGTGTTGATCGTAAATATTCTAATTGCTAATTTTTCGCGAATATTGGCAAGCAGCAACATCCCTAGCAACCAATAGGAAAGTTGCCTGCCCCTTAGTGTTGATCACACATATTCTAATTACAAATTTTCAATCGAGAACACATTACATTGCCAATTTTCGCAATCAAGTAAATAATGACTGGAGATCACGAATTCTCAAATTTTCAAATTTATGGCGAATATTCGGCCAAAATTTCACAATATATTGCGATTCGAATATTGCCTATGCCGCTCATCACTAATCTCCACTGACAAACATGATTATCAGATGCACAGGGTTGCAGCATCAGCACTAGGCACTGTGGGCCTCCGTAGCCTCATCCCAGCTGGACACGTGGACAGTCAGTCTGCCTGGAGAGTCCTATTGGTGAGGAATAGGGATGAGCGAATCGACTTCTGATGAAACATCCGAAGTCGATTCGCATAAAACTTTATTTCAATACTGTACGTTGTGAGCGCTCAGTACAGTATTAGAATGTATTGGCTCCGATGAGCCGAAGCTATTACTTAGCGAAGTCTCGTGAGACTTCGCATAATAACTTCAGAAATTGATTTATACTGTAAAAACCATTTCCCAAACTCGGGTTCGGTCCCCTCCGTACACTATTGAAACAAAGTATTATGCGAATCGACTTCGGATGTTTCATCCGAAATGGATTCGCTCATCCCTAGTGAGGAAACTCCATGTCTCTCCTCTGCTTGAGATGTACAGCTCCAGCCACAGGTTGAAGAACGTCACAGGAGTTCCTGCACATGGCGCAAATTACATGCAGTTTGTCTGCGCAGATTTGAGTGCACAAAAAACACAGCGTAATACAGTACCAGAAAAGTGAATGAGATTTGTCAACTGTACACATTGCTGTGCGGATTTTAAAATCTGCAGCATGTCCATTGTTTGTGCGATTCCACATGTTATGTAAAATAGTTATATGCAGTTTTTATTACTTTTTTTGCTGTTTTCATGAGGATTTTGTGCGTATAAAAACACGGCATGTGCATGTAGCCCAAGGGTACTATGCCAGGTTGAGGTCGAGTACTGAGCGGCCATGTGGGCAGCAGCTGTTTGAAGGCCGCACTGTTTAGTCAGTCTGCATGTTAATGGACGACAGTACTAGAGGTGCAGCGTGGCCATCAACAATGCAGACCGACTAAACAATGCAGTCTTATAAGCTTAGCAACATCCAGCTGCAGCCGTATGGCAGTGCAGTACTCGACCACAACGGGTGCGTCGCCATCTGGTTGTAACCTCAGTGTGTCAAGTTAAGGCTACTTGTCTTTTGTGATCCATCAGTTTTTATTGGAGGATACCTTTGTTTTCACAGATCCCTTTTAATAAATGCCTATCCTCGTCTGCAAATGAGAAAAAAGTAGGACATGCACTACATTTTTTGTTGACAGTAAACACGGACAACGGATGCGGAACACAAACGGATGAACTGTCAGCATTGTTTTGCTGACCCATTGAAATTAATGGGTTCTTATCCTATCCGCAAAAAAAACTGAAACGGAAGCAGAGAAAACAACTGTTGTGTGCATGTAACCTAAGGCCTCATGCACACGACCGTAGGTGTTTTGCGGTCCGCAATCCGCGGATCTGCAAAACACGGAAGCTGTTCCGCGTTCCATTCCGCAATTTGCGGAACGGAACGCGGCCCATTGTAGAAATGCCTATTCTTGTTTGCAATACGGACAAGAATTAGACATGCTATATTTTTTATGCAGGGCCACGGAACGGAGCAAAGGACGCGGACAGCACACGGAGTGCTGTCCGCATCTTTTGCGGCCCTATTGAAGTGAATGGGTCAGCGCCCGAGCCGCAAAATATGCGGCTCGGACGCGGACCCAAAATACGTTCGTGTGCATGAGGCCCAACTCTGGAGTTTTGAGGGAATACTGATCGAATTTAAAATTCGTATCCAGGAATTAAAAAATGCCATGCTTCAATTTCCAAAAACAGCACCACTCGTACAAAGTGCGTTTCTGATACTCAAGTGTATGATGCTGAGCTGTGGTACCACAAGTAGCTCACGGATGATGGTGGCGCTGCTTTTTTGGGGGGAGAAATAGCCTGTTTACTAGTCCTAAACAAGTCTAATTTGTGAACTATAAAATCTGTTCAAACTTTATTATGAACTGAGAAATCTATTACAACTTAACTTTTGTCATCAATTCATGAACACTGAAATAAAACCAAAGGCTATTGATCAAGACAAGCAGCTCAATTATTGGAAAAAGCCTGCAAAAGTCCGCTCTGTGTGATCTTGTTTGTGACCGTGTGCCAAATCTATTAACTTTTTTTTTCACTATGATCTTTTAAATAAATCCCACAGAAGGACGAGCCTTAGATTAATCGCTGTGAATGATGCTCCATTTTGGCACTTAAATCCTGAGACCAATCAGCGCACAATGGTGAAGCAGGACGATAATTTATAGGGGAGTAAAAATGTTTCATAACAAAACGACAGCTTGTACTTTTGTAACCTTGAAGAAACCAGTGGAGATTTGTGGTTCCACCAGCCAGGCGTCCACACTCCCTATACTACAGAGCTCTGTGAATACAACAAATGGTTAAAGGGCATCTGTCCCCAGATCTGTACCTATGACACCGGCTGACCTGTTACATGTGCACTTGACAGCTGAAGGCATCTGTGCTGGTCCCATGTTCATATGTGCCTGCATTGTTGAGAAAAATAAAGTTTAAATATATGCAAATGAACCTCTAGGAGCAACGGGGGAGTTGCCGTTACACCTGGAAGCTTGGTTGACACTTTGATTGACAGGGCCAGGCAGTAAAAACGTTATCACACCTGGCCCTGTCAATCAAATGTAGAGGGAGCTGAGCCTCTAGGTGTAATAGCAACGCCCATGTTGCTCCTAGAGGCTCATTTGTATATATTAAAATATAATTTTTCTCAGCAATATGGGAAGATATGAACATGGGACCAACACAGATGCACCCTTTGGGCTTGCTTCTGCAGGAAAGGGGCTCTTGGGGTATAAACCTGCATCCTTGTGTCTTGGTGTACCCTGAATCTAAACCATCAAAAAATGTGGTGTTAAAAAAGCAGGATGCGCTCATACCCATATGCAGTTGTGCATTTATATAGGGGAGCACATCCTGCACTTGTAGTCCGTTGCTAATGGCAATCACCAGCAAAAAATGCATACAATGGATGATGCCAGCAACGGACTACAAGTACCACAATGGACATCCTACATAAGATGAAATTTATGTGGATGTGGCAAGAATTCAGGGTACAAACACAGAACCAAAGATAGGTGCACACTGCCGTCACACTAAACCCTCACACTGATGTTAAAAATTGAGAGGTTAGTTCGACATATCCTACTAGGAGGACATGTCTTAAGCTCGGGCACCAGCGTCAAGGTCTCTCAAGTAGCCCGAGGCCCTAACACTCACCTACCTGCGCCATATGGGCGATATCAGGGGCCAGTGGGCAATTACAGGAGCATCAGGACGACTCACAAACATCTCCTAATAGGACCTATAGGACGACTCACAAACATCTCCTAATAGGACCTATAGGAGATGTTTGTGAGTCGTCCTAATGCTCCTGTAATTGCCCACTGGCCCCTGATATCGCCCATATGGCGCAGGTAGGTGAGTGTTAGGGCCTCGGGCTACTTGAGAGACCTTGACGCTGGTGCCGAGCTTAAGACATGTCCTCCTAGTAGGATATGTCGAACTAACCTCTCAATTTTTAACATCAGTGTGAGGGTTTAGTGTGACGGCAGTGTGCACCTACCTCTGGTTCTGTGTTTGTACCCTGAATCTATCCTATACCCCAATATGAAGGACATGCTCTATTCCCATGGGTTATGCATGTCTCCAATGGTGAAGATGGAACCACACCTCATTCTGCAGCAGTGCAAGTGTTAATCTCTACTCCTGGTGTGATTAAGCTCCTAGACTGTTCTTTATGTGTTAGTCAGCTTCTGTTATAAATTTCATGCCATTTGGCTTACTGGTGGCCCATCTATGTTCCTTTGTGCCAGTCCTCATGCCAGCCTGCCTGCCATGTGGATTCCTGTCCGGTCTTAATGCCCGTCTTTCTGGTTGTCCGTTATTGCTGCATGTTCCTAGCTCTGCGTTGTATTGCATCAAACCAAGCCAGAGTTCAAATACTACAGCTCTGCTTCATCGTTGTGTGGCTACAGTCTGCATTATACAGCACTACTACTGTTCAGCTATTTCAAGTCAAGCCTGTTGTGTGTTGCAAGGATGTTAATCCTTTGGACTCTGTTCGTACATGCCTGTTCTGTCTGCCTGATTCCACTGGATTCTGTGTTTATTCTTGGACTCTGTTCAGACCTGCCTGTTTTGTTGCATTCACTCGACGATCCACAAAATTCCACATTCTTATGATGCGTTACTGTATGCTGAATATGAACTGTTGCTTAACTGTACCATTACCTTTCAATAACATAATGTTTGACCTTAACAATATGACTGCTGCAGCTAATTACTGCCTGCAGCAGACACCACTGTGCTCACCACCACAACCACTGACTGACTGTAGCAGTTACATGCCATGTTAATACATCATCATTGGAGCCTGGTGAAGAAAGACCAGTAAGGGTCCTGGGAAATGGCAGCTTAGGACCAGCAGGGGACTGTTAACATGAGTTGTTTATTATTCTGTTTGATATCTAATAGAATTTACATTTGATAAAATAATATCATCGGGCTGGAAGCCCCCTTTAAAGGAAACCTGTCATCAGGATTTAGACCCTCGATTTGAGAGCAACCTGTTATCCAGGATGGTGACAGCTTCAAAATGATGTCCTTTTATATTCTGAGTGGTTCAGCACATCTCATAAAAAGAAGTCTGATTGCTGTATTATAATGTGTGTTGGGTGTCATGGAGGAGGAGTCCCTCATTGGCCGGATATGACATCACAAACCACCTGTAGCAGCATACAGCACATACACAGTGTGAAAAAGAAACCAAGGCTAGAGCACCTTGATCCACTGTGCATGCCAGAGGGGGTTTGTGATGATATACCTCAATCAAGCCAGGAGGTGCACCGGCGAGAATGACTCTTCTAAGGAACTGCTCCTCCTCCATAATTCCTGAAATGCAATAGAATGCAGCAAACTTATTTTACTGACATTGCTCAGAATTAAAAACTGTAAAACTGTCATGGTGAAGCTGCCACCGTCCTGGAGAAACAGGTTGGTGGCAGTTTGAGGGCCTAAATCCTGATAACATTCTTTAAACAGGAGCAGAGACATGGTTGTTGTATTGAACTGGATCCAATCTGGAAAATGCTTTGTGACTTTCAAAATTTTTCACTCGTTAAGACGCACAGGAAGTGTGATGAGCGGTTAGTGTAGTGCTGCTAGCGCTGGCTGTACTTACTGCTCCCTGGTCTTCTGCCGTAGTGTGGTCATAGTGCAAAGCTGCAGGAAAAGCGCACTGAATCTCCCAAGTGGCGGCACCACCCGGGGCAGGAGAGGTAAGTTGTTTAATTTATTTTTTGTTTGATCTGAGGACTGGTCTGATAAGATTTGGGGTCTGAGCTGAGGTCTGATAAATACTGACGTCTGATTAAGGTCTGATGAAGATTGAGGGTCTGATTTTAGGTCTGATGAAAAATATTTTTCCTTATTTTGTATCTGCATCCATTAGGTATTTTTTACCTGTAGATCCTGACTTTGTCCCCTTATGATTATTCCCTCTAGAATATGAAACATGCATGCAGGGATTAGAACAGGGCTACATTAGTGTCAGTGTTAAAGGGACAGGTTCCAGACAGGGTCGCTCTTATAAGGACGAGTGCCCTGTGGTTAGGCTGCTCTTTACAACAAGTGGCTGGCTAGGGCCAGTGACAGTTTACCCCAGGGCCTCAATAGGGATTCGAAGGTACATCAGATTCTGACCCTTGTCCACTATCTGGATCACCAATCCATCAAGCTGTCCTGTATACAGCCCAAACCAGGCTGCACCCGGTAATTTGGCGATATATAACGGTAGGGCTACGGTTTTCATTTTCTGTTTGGAAGTGCCACCGTGCACTCTGCTGTTCCTACCATCGTGTATACCACTGGTGACTACCTAATAATTGTGTGCTGAGCATTCGCCACAATTGTTATTACTTATTTTAATATTTAGGGGCCTCTAATTTTAAATTGCTTTATTAAACATTATGTTTTATATAATAAATGATCATTACTTCAGGCCATGTTCACTAATGTTTCAGAAATCTATTTGATCATCTTTGAATTATCCTTTCTTTTGGTTAAATTCTTTGGTTTTGACATATATAACAGAAAATGATACAGGTGCAAGTGCCAGCTGGATACCCCCTTTATAACAAAACATTATATTGTGCTATTCAATACAGAACTACTCCTTTAGTATACACCAGGTCAATGGGACCTTATAGACAAGCTTGAATTATACAAACATTTCCTCGTGCATATCTCCAAAACCCACTGCAGATGCATTAATATTAGAGTCTAAAGGACACAACTTGACTTATAAGATAGCTACTAGTGTTTTCAGTGAATCGAAGTGCACGAAGTGGACTTGAATCCAAAGTTCAAGGAAAATTTGATTTGCCGCGAAGCCAAACTTCCTTGTGCTTCGTGGTAACTAATCAATTTTCCCTGAAATGGGGTAAAAAATAAAAAATACATACTTACTTCAATCGTTGGAGCGCGAAGAGCCTGCCACCGCCATCTTGATTGAAGATCCTATCAAATCTCGTGTGTGGTGACGTATGACCACACCGGCTGACTTGATGACGTCATCACAGGCCGTGCAAGATTTCACACTGGATCTTCAATCAAGATGGCAGCGGCTGGCTCTTCTCGATCAAATGGAAGAGGTAAGTATGATTTTTTTTAAAATTATTATTATAGACTTAAACTATAAAGTCAGATGCACCGATCAGCAATAAACGTGGCATCTGAGGGGTACAATGATGGGGGGAGGCGCAATCGTTGCTCCCTGTCATTGCACCTGCTAATTTTTGTAGAATTTAGCAAAGCAGCCAAATGGAATTTTAGAGAACTTCCCTCAACACTAGCAGCTACCTATATGGAGTAACATGGAGACAGTTTGCTTCAATCTGAAAAAAAACTATTTTGCATACTTTTCCCCAGAAAGTATTGTTTTAATGATTCTCTAGTAGTTGGATCTCTGGAAGATTCACTACTCTACTACACCTATGGGGACAGGTGCACAACTGGTTCCCACCTCTATGACAGCTAAGGAAGACATAATACAATTTTAATATCATTACATATGTACCATCAGGATGAAAAAAGCAAATGAAACTTTAACTCTGACTTACCTCTGCCAGGAGTAAACTCAAACCGTATATCATTGAGTTCTTTTCTGGAATTTCTGCAAAAACAGATCAAAAAACGCATTTAAATGTAATGAGCCAGAGTTTATTAAAACTCAGAATGCTTAGCAATTTAGAGGATTTGCAGTTAGAAATGTAAGCATTTTCCTCCCTCGTGGCACGCCTTTATGCACCTTTAATTTGTCAAAGACGGTTCAGGGATATTAACAGCCAAAGGTTTATGGAAGAACGGAGAGCTCATTTTTTTCCAGCGGCAGTATTATTATCTACTTAATTAACAAAAAAGCCAAAAGACTGCTTGCGAGTTACGTTTTTATTTCGCTGTGAGAAAGCACCGAGGAGTGCTTGCTATAACTACTCTTCTCGGAAGCAGCAGAGTATTCCATTCTAATTAAGCTATTTTTACTGCTGAGTGCTACTTCGGAGCCGCAAACTTGTATACAGGGTTGTTAGAGAAATGCCCTTAAAGCCGTAGCTCAAACTCAGAGCCGGAAAATCCTTAGAGCAATTTCAGTTTTGGAATTAAACTGGGTTCCATCCATTTAATGATACTCAAATATATTAGAAGTTTAGGGAGCTAACAGGGTATTTTTAATCCTATCTGTGGACTGGCAGCATTAAATTATAGGTAGCAAGAAGAAGTTACTGTAGTGGACTATGGAAATGCTGGCTGACATGGAATGCTTCACTGAAGAACATATGTGTCCGCCCTTATTTTTCTGCAATCTTCTTCGGACACCTTTGGGGGCATTTTTATTATTATTACATTGTACTCATTTTGAACTAAAAACATTTTTTTAAATTGGTCTTTATTAAAAATATTCAACCACTTCCTCTGTACAGCCTTGAGATTCTCCTGACCTCATAAATACTCATTATATCACAGTTATCTTATTGATAAAAATATGGCTTAAATAAGTGTTTATGAGCTGTTAGCAGTTCGGAAGATAAGGGATATACATAACCAACATAACCAGCAGATAATGGCTCAAACTGAAACTAAGAAGCTTACAGCTAAGTCTACTTTCACACTCGCGTTTTGGCTTTCCGTTTGTGAGATCCGTTCAGCGCTCCCACAAGCGGTCCAAAACGGATCAGTTTGCATTCTAATGCATTCTGAATTGAAAAGGATCCGCTCAGAATGCATCAGTTCAGTCTCCATTCTGCTTTGCAGACGGACACCAAAATGCTGCTTGCAGCGTTTTGGTGTCCGACTGATGAAACTGATCCAAACGGATCCGTCCTGGCACACAATGTAAGTCAATGGGGTTGGATCCGTTTTCACTGACACAATCTGGCACAATAGAAAACGGATCCGTCCTCCATTGACTTTCCATGGTGTTCAAGACGTAGTGTAAGATTTATTCCTTTATGACAAAAACTGCTGACTTTTTTTTTTTTAATAAAAAGCCAATTGAACAAATTATTTTGACCCAAAGTAAGTAAGATGCAGCCATTAAAAAATTTCCCCTGAAGGTGTTTGCAGCCTTTAAGGAAGACCAGTCACCTTTCCTGACATGTCTTTTTTAACAACCACTTGGATTCCCCAAGTAATAACAGTTCTGGAATATCCATTCTTGCGCTATTCCTTTATTATTCTTGCTAGAAGTTATGAATGAAATTGCCAGCTGGGGGCATGTCCGTGCACAGTCTGGCATTACCCAATCAGTGCAGTACTCTGCTTTATTTGTACCATGATTTTCATTAAGTTTTGCTCTTTATTTATCCATTATAAACATAAGAATAAAATTCAGTACAAAAATAATACCCAGTAACTATGCTACATCTCAGCACGGCTCAAATCAACACATTTCTTCTGTTCACCAGAAGCTTTACATTTTTTACTTCAATATTTAGACCGTAGTTTTCATTTCCCACGGTTCCATGCCAGCAGGATTATTTATTGGTCTTACGTGCTTACAGGCTCCCAACCTGCTGCCCATAGGGGACAAATCACAAGCTACAAGACTTCCGAATACACACATACTGGCCACTTAACTGTAAAAAGTCAACAAGAACTTTTCAGGAAGGCTACACCAAAGGAAAAAACAGAAATAAATGTACAGTACAGCTAATAGAAAATGTCAGCATGCAGCCTGTGAAAGTCAAATGGCTCTTATGGTGGTCCAAGTACTGTAATCACTAAAGGGAACTTGGGGCAATGCTTTAGAGAAACAGCCGTACAGATAAACCTGAAAATAGCACTCAAAATTGTCTGGGATTAGAAAAAAAAAGGTATCCTCATATTCTAGAAACAGCGCCACTCTTGTGCATAGGTTGTAACTGGTATTGCAGCTCTCATCCCCATTTCAAGGCTATGTACAACTTCGGGGGCAATTTTTATTTATGATTGCAATTTACTCATTTTGGGCTAATAATCATATTTTCAATAGGCCTTTATTAAACATTTCAAACTGTTCTGTCGCAAAGGGTTAACAGTTTTTTTTAACTGTGTGACTGGTACTTTCACTTTGTGCTGGTCATCTAATAAACCTGATCTCTAAACTACTAAGGGTACTTTCACACTAGCGGCATAGCTATCCGCCATGCTGCAAGATCGCCGGACTAAAAAGTCGGACCTGCAGTACATTTAGTCCGATGATCTCCGGCCGTGCACTGCCGTGCTGTGCGTAGCTCCGCCCCCCCGCCCAATTATAGTCAATGGGGACGGAGCGGCAGCACGGTAGTGAACAGGTACTTGCGGCATGGTGGATCCGGCAGGCTGTTCACCCGCCGGAACAGCCTTCCAGATAGCTATGCCGCTAGTGTGAAAGTAGCCTAAGAGGTCATGAACACTTATTTAAGCCACATTATTTTCAGTAAACTAAGAACTGAGCTACAATGAGTGTTTATAATGTCAAAAAGCAGAGATAAGGAGCCCGTCAGCTCCCCAACTGATAGAACAAAGAGAAAATCCACAGGCTGCTACTACAGCATCTTAGCTGTGTACACAAAAAGGATTCCATATTTTTAATAAAGACCAACTGAAAAAATGTTGTTTAGCTCAAAATAAGTACAATGTACTAATAAAAAAAATATAAAAAAATGCCCCCAAAGGTGTACATAGCCTTTAAGTGAACAAGGCTAAACTGCAATACCAGATACAACCAATAATAAAGAGTGGCACTGTTAAGGAAAAAATTGACTCTTTTTTGTAATTCCAAAACTTACTATAAAGTGGTCCATAAAACTCACGATTTTTAATGACCCCAATTTATTTAACACTCATTAACGATGATGTCAAACTGAGTTACTAAAAAGCATTGGTTCATCTGAAGTCAATTGGCATAAAACTTTGTTAGAATACTGTATGGAGGAAGTGCTCCGTACATTATCAGAATGAGCCAAAGTCATTACTTCGGGACTCACGAGACTTCGGGTAATAACTTCGTTAAATAATTTCTACTGTACAAAACCTTTGTACCGAACTCTGGTTCGCAGACTTTGTGGCAAAATCAGCGACTTTTCCCTGCTCACATTACTTTTGCAAAGTGGCGGGGGTAAAAACTTAGCATGGGCGGGGAAAAGGGCGGGCCAACAGAGCCGTCTCAGTCATCATTTTCCGCACCAGTTTTTGGCTCGGAAAATTATCTTAAGATACACCATCAAGGGACCTGGCGTGGATTGAAGAATGTCGCACGGCTGACGGAAGCAAACTCCAAAGTTATGTAGAGGCCACGCCTCAACATAGCTTTGGCGCATCAACCAGCAGCACACAGGGATTAAGACCGGCACAGGACTGGTACTTCACTTAGGTACTTTAGTCAGGAGGGGCAGGAACCTAGCAGGCAGAGTACCAAGCTGATCAGGGGGCAGCATTGCTCTTCCAGGCACTGTGTCATGGTTGGAGGAGGAGGCTATAACAGCTAGTCATAGCAGGCTGAGCAGGGAGTGAAGCTCTGACTGCTTGTGCAGACAAAAGGCCTCCTTGCAAGTGCTGTAATACAGCAGGCCTGATTAAACTGCCCCCAAGATGGGTCACAGAGCAAGGGAGAGACTCTGGATAGAGAAGACTGAACTGGAACTGTAATTGCCTGTTGGACCTGGCACTATTCTCTTGATTCAGTATAGAGCTCAAGCAACAAGTATATTTTGGAAGGTCATGATGTAAGAAAGGTAGGGGTTTGACAGCCATGAGGTCCCACATAGGTGCAGAGTTTTTTTTTTCAAGTGTCTGGTGCACACCCATATGGGATATATAAGCGGGTTCAAGCCACGGCAGAAGGTTGCCCTCATAGACCAACAGCAGCATGATAAAGCGGGCTGCAAAACCTACAGTAACTGTGGCACAGCTCGACCTGTTGAGGCTGCTTCCATACACGTGCTCATTGATATGGGCCACGCACATAGTAACATAGTTTATAAGGCTGAAAAAAGACATCTGCCCACCTAGTTCAGCCTGAAGATTAAGGAAGGACACATCTGTATTTCCAAAGATCCTCTTTAACACACGATTTAATAGAAGCAACTTACAAGACAGAATTTTCCCAACCCAAATATAGAAAGTGATTTAAAGGGGTGGCCAGTTTCCTATATTGATGACCTATCCTCAGGATAGGTCATTAATATCAGACAGGGGTTCGTCCAACTCCTAGCACCCCTGCTGATCAGCTTGTTACTACAACACTGCACTTCAATGGGAAGGAGAAGACAGAGTGTAAATGAATGGGACAGAGAAGCTACAATTACATCTGCTCACCACTGCGATGTTGACGGCGAGTAGAGAACGCAGTTCTCACATGAGAGCGGCGTTCTCTTCAAACAGCTGACCGACAGGGGTGTCGGGAGTCGGATCCCCACTGATCTGATATTGATGGCCTATCCCAGGAAACTAGCCAACCCTATTCTCAGGGTAGGCCATCCCTAGCTGATCGGGAGGGGTGTGACACCCAACACACCAGCCAACCAGCTGTTTGAGTGTAGCTCTGTTTTGGGACCAAAATTACACAACTCTATCAACTTCAGTTCTGCTTCTACTAATCAATTAAAGCAGTGCTGTACTAATGAGCTCCCTCCACTACAAGGTTGACAGTGTTGTCTTGTTTCTAAGCCAGCTTCCAGCACCCTAGCAACACCTGAACAGCTGATCAGCTAGTGATGGCCAATACTGAAAATAGGCCATGATCTAAAGACTATATACACATCGGGGGCAATTTTTATTTTTATGATTGCATTTTATTCATTTTGGGCTAAAATCATTTTTTCAGTTGAGCTTTATAAAAAATATTGAGCTGTTCTGTCACATTGGGGTAACTGTTTTTCCAGCTGTGTGAATGGTACTTTTTACTTGCACTTTCCGCAGCTCATCTAATAAACCTTATCTCTAATTTACTAAGAGGTCATTTAGGCCACATTCTTATCAGGAACATAAAAATTGAGCTTTAATGAGTGATTATAAGGTCACAGATAAGAGATAAGGAACCATCAGGTAAGCTGCCTGATGGAACAGAGTAAAAATTCTGCTCCTGCTGCTAGAGAAACTCAAGGCTGCACAAAGACAGTAGCTCAACATTTTTTATAAATATCAATTGAAAATATGTTTTTATTTCAAAATCAGTACAATGCAATAATAAAATAAAAAAAATTCCCCAAAAGGTGTACATAGCCTTTAATAAAAGTTGTAGAACCCTTCTGATAGAACACAGCAATATTATATGGATGATGCTCCAAGTGCTATATGCAGCATGCATACAAAAGAAATAAATATCAATGTTAATTTATCGTGTCGGATATTCTGCACTAATAAATCTGCCTCAACTGCTCCTTGCCACATTTTGCTTTTCAACTTAATTGCCAATGCATAAGGTTATTTGTTTCGAAGGAGCTGAAGAAAAATGGTTGCTGTCTAGCAATTCATCTTGTGTATTGTTCAGATGATGAGTGACTCATCTATCTAGCACTTTCTGAACACCTGCATGCGTTTCTTACATTGAATATAATTCCCAATGAGCTGTGCTCTTTTCGATTCTCTAAAATGAAGCATTTACGTTTCACTACAAAGTTAAACACTAATCTGTCTTGCGCCCGCCTTCTGTTTCGTACCCATTTCTTTTTGTGGAGCCTTCACATAAAATATACATTCACAGATGTTAATAGAATGAGCAGAAAGCAGTTATTAATATTAATGAATTAACTGGAAACAAAACCAGCAACACAAATGACTATACAAGCAATTACAGGAAATCTGCCCTTCTAGGCTACAATGATAGTAGTAGCATAACCCTGGCGGATTTTGCACTGATAATTCTATATACGTATATGGGCACAGTATAGTGAAAGTGGACGCCATTTTAACAAATCCTATCTACACTCAATATAAAAAGAAACTACAGCTACCAAATCCATATCAAAATTTGCAAAATACGGATATACCACATACACATGACCACTTTACGGCTCTAAAGAACCTTCAAGTTTTACAGAACCAAAACCCAGCACTTATACTATTGTACGGACCCTTACTGTACCTCCGTATGATTTTATACAGAACCATATACCAACATATTATGCATATTATCACACATTACAAACTAATAATTTAAATGAGAAGGGTGAGGGCCCTGCTGGCAAGAGCTTACAGTCAATGAGGAGTTATGCCGAATGCCATACTTATTCAATATTGAAGGGAGTCTGTCACCCAAAACCCACTAATCAAACTGTTCCTGCTGTCCTGTAGACTCACACTTGTGGCCTGCTCTACGGCAAGCTGTTCCAGACTGTTGGAGCAGTTTGCCAGAGAGCAGGCCACGAGTGTGAAAGAAGCCATACAAAATATCCCAAACATACATTTATGTCTATTTGTTGATATTCTGAGCCTCCGAAAAATGTATTTCCCCAAACAGACCGCTTTGGTCGCATCCGTGCACAAAACATTGTTCCAAAAGCCTTCTGGCTTGTGATCTTTAGCAAACTGCAGACGGGCAGCAATTTTCCTAAACAAGTAAATGGCCAAGTCTAATATTTTTAACTCTTTTGTTTTATGTGGTTGTCTTTATCTACTTTTAGGGCTTGAGTCGAAATCTGATGTAGTTTTAGGTAAAATTAGGCTTAATTGGAGTACTTTTAAGAAGTTTTCAATGGTACATCATCAGAGGGAACCTGGAAAATAGCGGGGATACCAGTTGGGAGACAATACTGCTGGGGTTCGTCTTTAAAGGGAACTAAAGACAGCAGCAGCATAAAGTAGAGACAGGTGAGTTGATTTCAGCGGTCTGTCATTTAAAAGTTAAAAGTAAGTGGTTGCCGAGAACCAGCATCACAATCATTGCAGACTGGGCCTGGAAAAGAGTCACGGCCACCTGAGAAGAGTCCTGGTTATTCATAAATTCCTGCTCTCCCTTCTGATGACTGACAGGCTTCTAGCTAGTTTTCTCCAATTCTCTCTAGGAGAGAACTGCCAATCATCAGCAGATGGGCGGGAGAGCAGGAGATTAGGAATAACCATGACTCTTCTCAGGTAGATTTGACTCTTTTCAAGGCCTGGGCTGCAATGAGTATGATGCTGGTTCTCAGCAACCTATTAGCTCACGAGTGACACACCACTGAAATCAGCATTTCTGTCAGTATTTTATGCTGCCCTCAGTGAGGTCAGCATAAAGTTGATGACAGGTTCCCTTTAAGGACACTGAGTGTTGTGAGGCCCCTTGTAACATGTGTGAGTATAGGGTTCGGCTACAGAGATCGCATGTGCTATATTGTCCTTAGGACCTAAAAAGAAACAAGAATTACATTTGGCTGCAATAAAACAGTTTTGCAGGCGCTTAGAAAATGGGGAGGTAACACAGATCACTTCTATCAAGGTCAGTCCTTTCATCCTTCTCATGTCATAAGATGTGAAAGATGACCTCTATATACACTGGTGCCTTCAGCTATCATCGGTGAGAACTGTGACAGATTTCCTTGTCTGATGTGATCTATCTTAGACTGAGACTTACAGAACAGTATTGAAATGAGGTCTAGAAAGGCGGCCGTTTGTATTTTGCATTTTATTTATTTGCAATGTCTGCATAAAAAGACAATCAGGATGTTATGAAAAGCAACTCCATTTCCGGAAATCTCATAATGTATTGCCCTGAAGCTCTGATATTTCAAAAAAGGACAGGAAGCATGCATACAAATGAAGGGTGAAAACAGTGTTGTATCAAGTTACATGACACAATGCTCGAGAAGACATTGGAGGGGATGTTTACTAGTCCTTTAATACTTGTCTGGAAAGTGTCCTAGTGCTGTACCCCATAATGGGGGACTTGTAAACTGTTCTTGGTATGTAATGTTATTTAATGTTATCCCATATGTTCATGGCTTGTAATGTATGGCTTGCAATGTATGGATGAGACAGGGTTATATACCCCTGTAGGAAGTTACGTGTAGATGTGGATCCTCAATGCACCCCTAGCTCAGGCCAGTTAGGTCTAGAGTTAGAGGAGAATGTGAGAGCTGTACCATGTGCTCCACTCCTCATACGAATGGGCCAAAGTTACAGAGAAACATCTTCTCTGAACATTATATACTAAGTGAAAGATCTCATAATGTGTAGAGTACACAAGAAAGAGATAAAGGAAAGAGCCAAGAAGGTCTGCAATCAGGTATTATCTGATCAAAGCTGATAGACTTTACTGCTGTGAGACAGAAATTGTTGTGACACCCTTCACACTTGGACAGGATCTAGCCAAACATATCTTAATCCTGTAATATTGCCAGCCTTAGATCAGTATAATACAAAATTTCATAAAAATTCTCTATATCAAAAATGTTTACAAATCAGAAAACGGTGAGGTATATGATAGTGGAAAAACTACTGCGGAAGGTCTAGATGCCTAGGTATCAAGCACAGGTCAATTGATTATAGGTTTAAAGTTAGCTTGACCCAGATATATATTCCATATTGGCCATAAGCATGGTGGAGTTCTACCACATATACTTAAGGGCTTTCACCCATAGAACACAGTCAGGGATAAACCGGTTCAAACCATGATTACAGCAAGACATGAATCAATCCCATAGAACACAGTCAGGAATAGACCGGTTCAAAACATGATTATCACGGGGCATGAATCAGTCCAAAACATGATTATAGCCAATATTAATCATAGACAAAGGTATCGACTATACAAAGCCCCAAAACAAGGTGGCTATAGTACACAATGTAGATGTTGTTAGTGATCTAACAATAAGATCTAATAAGTGGTACATACCCATATCAATGATACACAGGGCCGGAACCCCCACAGTACAGAACCTCGACAGTGTTTCGCTATGAAAGCTTCTGACGAAGCTTTCATAGCGCACTGTCGAGGCTGTACTGTGAGGTTCGGCCTATCATTGATATGGGTATGTACCACTCTATTAGATCTTATTGTTAGATCACTAACAACATCTACATTGTGTACTATAGCCACCTTGTTTTGGGGCTTTGTATAGTCGATACCTTTGTCTATGATTAATATTGGCTATAATCATGTTTTGGACTGATTCATGCCCGTGATAATCATGTTTTGAACCGTCTATTCCTGACTGTGTTCTATGGATTGATTCATGTCTTGCTGTAATCATGGTTTGAACCGTTTATCCCTGACTGTGTTCTATGGGTGAAAGCCCTTAAGTATATGTGGTAGAACTCCACCATGCTTATGGCCAATATGGAATATATATCTGGGTCAAGCTAACTTTAAACCTATAATCAATTGACCTGTGCTTGATACCTAGGCATCTAGACCTTCCGCAGTAGTTTTTCCACTATCATATACCTCACCGTTTTCTGATTTGTAAACATTTTTGATATAGAGAATTTTTATGAAATTTTGTATTATACTGAATAAAGGTGTAGCTCAATTTTACATAAGAGTCAGTGTTTTGTTTGGATGTTTTGTAGTTATATGACTCTCGGTTTGATGTTGTGGGGCATGTAGGTTTACTATATTGCCAGCCTTAGATTCTGCAGAGAAATACTTTGGGAAGACAGCGAGGAAAGAGTACTATAATTCCCATCCTGGCTCAAATCCAAACAATGTTGGCAGAGAATATTTGTACTGTGAACTATTTGGAACTGTGTTTTAAAACCAATGGATGTACTACAACTCCAATTCTGCACTTTAGCAAAGACAGACAATTATTTTCTATATCTGGCCCGGTTAATGACTCCTGCATCATATGGTGTCCATTGCACCCTACACCTCCTTAATTCTACACACACCTAACCTATAACAATAAAGACACCCCAACTGCCATTAGGCAGGAGCCCCAACACCAGGGAAAAAGAATACACCCTCCTAACTCTGCCCAGGCTGTAGCGATCATTGGTGCGAGGATAGGCACTGCAATTTACTGTTACAGCCAGAGCCACTGCCGTCTTCTGCTCTGCTCTTCCTAAGCTTGCGGCACTAGCATAGAACCATCACATAGAGGCCTTTTAACAAACTGATTATTGGGAATGAAGGTTTGTACAAATGTTTGCTCACCCAATCGTTGTTGCTGTCACCCAACAAATTAAGTGCTCACACCTTTTACTTGCAATGATGTGCTACTGACAAGAATGGAAATTCATGTATCAAAAATATCACATTAGTGATTGTTTGAGCATATGCAGTGCCGCTGAATGCTCCATAAACAGGGCTAAACGAGTGACGATTAATCAAATATTTATCTGAGGGCGTTGCCATTGCTCTTGTTGCAAAGAAGCTT
Organism: Bufotes viridis; assembly: GCA_033119425.1. Classification (NCBI taxonomy): domain Eukaryota; kingdom Metazoa; phylum Chordata; class Amphibia; order Anura; family Bufonidae; genus Bufotes; species Bufotes viridis. Next base: position 131,536,323 of record CM065595.1, on the reverse strand, counting down.
CATTATTTTCTGTGGTCGGCATCTTCATGGCTGCTTTGATTGACAGGGCCAGGCAGTGGCAGAGCAGCCAGGGAGGAGCTGGCTACGGAAAGGAGCGGAGCTTGGATGCAACAAAAGCAATAGTGACACCAATAGTGCATCAAAGGCCTAATTTGCAGAAAAGTATAAATTAAAAAACAAAGCCTGAGATCAACAAAAGAGGAACAACGTTTTAATCAGGTGAACCACAGCTATGTGTCTATGCAAACAGTTGAATAGGGAGGTTGTTGGTGACAGATTCCCATGAAGGACTCCTAAATACCATGGAAAACTCATAAAAATCCAAGCAATTAGCACCCTTTCGAAAGCAAACACAGGGCCGATCTGCTGCGGACAACAAGGTACCATACACCCACCACTTTAACCTCTACAGAGATGAAGGGCAATCTATGTCCTGTTGTAGTGCCTGAGGCATATACATATAAATGAGGTAGGTGCATAGAGCATAGAGAAAATGGTACGTCCATCACTGTATAGCATAAAAGAGCACAATATATATGTCACAGGCAAAATCCCACAGCTAAAAAAATGGGATCTATGTTTCCTAAAGAACAAAAATATGCAAATCTCCACATAACTGTAGCTCAGCACCGAAAACATATGATAGAAATACGTAAAATAAAAGAGAATTTGCCCTTCTGAGCAGAACCCACAAATACAACCTCTGCACATGAGGAGTTACGTGTCCATCATGCTCAGGAGATAGGCAGGTGCTCAGTGGAGCTAATCAGATTGTGATTAAGCCGTAATCACAAGCACTTGCCGGTTTTGCAATTTAAAAAGTCAATTATTTAGCTGACAATATGGAGCAATGAATCTTCACAGAAAAAACAAGGAGCTGCAATTATTGTATATGTGTCACTCAGAAGGTACGGTATAGTGGAATACCATGGACTGGGTTCCAAGAATGATAATGTTTTATTATCTATTCTGCATGAAGTAGTGTTCTTCCCCCAAAATATGCGAATTAGCTCTCCTCCAGAAGGAAGAAGACTCTTATATCAGCCAAACCAGAGACTTCAGAGAGACCCGTCTGTGATAGAGGGGTGTATCTTCCTTTTGGAGACATCTCTGGTTTGGCTATTGAGAAATAGTTTTGGTCCTTTTCCTTTAACCATTGTGTGTAACTCTGTCTCCACATACTGTACCAGCTGGGTCTCTTTAATAAAAACCAGTACGCTCCTGAGTTCCACAAAAATGAAGAAATTGATGAACAAAATCTATTGTCTTGGCAACAGTGTCCATTTATATGGTCATGTATGGCTTTGCTCGCATTTCATCTGGGAGACTATTCAACATAGTGGCATGGCTCACATTCTCCGGAGATCCATGGTGATTCCAAGTGATTGAACTGGACATGAATAAAAAAATGTTATGACTTAATATATCATGGTCTGAGCCCTAGACAATTCTATGCTGAACCTTTCTATACCACATGGAATGTATTCATACAAACATGTAAATGGTATTGTGAAGAACAATCAAGTTATCCAAAGAGGTATCTCCGAAGGAAAGACAACAATCTCACCAATGGCACCTTGTGGAAGTGGCTCCCTATGGGTCAAAATCCAACTTTTTAACAAGCCTTGGGACATAACAAGGAAAAATAGCCAAGCCAAAAATCCATTCGAAGACAGCTGTTTTGGAGTGCATGCACCTCATCAGTACGGAGTAGCAATGGCGTGCCTAAGGTGTTTAGCACCTGGGGCGGGTCCTTTCTCTGTCACCCCCCCAATACTTAAAAAAAATGCGCCTCCTCACAGTGGTATTGCCCTCCTTGTACAACCTTCACAGTAGTCATGTTCAGATATGTGCCCCCTAATAATATCCACATTCTGCCCCTTTCACAGTAGTTATACCCTATTGTGCCACCCTCACAGTAGGCTCTCTCTGTGCTCCTTTCACAGTAGTAATGCCCTATCTGTAATCGGACTATCTATCAGATCTATCTATCTAATCTATCTCTCTCTATAATCTGTCTATCTCTTATCTATCTATCTATCTATCTATCTATCTATTTCAGGCACAGAGTATTGCACTGTTCACAATTCAAACATTTAATTTATTAATCATGAAGTCAGTTTCTCATTTTCTCTCTTACTAAGGCCTCTTGCACACGAACATATGGCTTTTTCAGTATTTTGCGGTCTGTTTTTATTGGATCCGTTTTTCCATTTTTTGCTTCTGTTTTCCGTTTTGGTTCCATTTTTCCGTATGGCATATACAGTATACAGTAATAACATAGAAAAAATTGGGCTGGTCTTAAAATTTTCAATAGATGGTTCCGCAAAAAACAGAACGGATACGGAAGCCATACGGATGCATTTCCGTATGCTTTCCATTTTTTGTGTGGACCCATTGACTTGAATGGAGCCACTGAACGTGATTTGCGGAAAAGAATAGGACATGTTCTATATTTAAACGGAACGGAAAAACGGAAACGGAAGGCATATAGCGACACTTCAATATTTTTTGCAGACCCATTGAAGTGAATGGTTCAGTATACTGTCAGTATACTGAACTGAAAAAACTGCCAGTATACAGTCCGCAAAATACTGTCGTGTGCAAGAGGCCTAAAACGTTATTTGTGGTTTAAAATGTAATTTTCTATTCGAGGCAGAATTAAGAAGAAGAGCGAGCCTGCAATTAATTGCCATGGCATTTTCTGTTTTGAGTGAAAAGTTCAATCTAGTTGAAAACCCAATACCAAGAGGATATGTTTTATGGTCTATTATTCTTCTGTTCGCTGACACAGATATAGAAACAGGCTGATATTCTAGTGCAGTGGGGCATGAAGCCACAAACGCTGTGAAAACTGCATCCAGCAGCCAAGTGTATTTAACCATTGCTCAAAACCATTATCACTATCAAAATGAAGAGATGAATGGACTCAGTTGGAAGGAGTGACCCATTCTGGTGCTAAAAAGCTAAGCTGTCTGGAGTATGTTTGCGAAATATTACGAGTTAGTAATTAAACCATACATCTAATGAACAGCTTCAAACAAGTCCTTGCAAAGCCTTCCAGACCCCCTGGAAAAGCAAATTACAAGCTGTATAGTGAAAATCCAACAGGCCTCCCCCGAAGCCACATGAGCCTACTCCCCTTGCCAGGAGTTAACAGAAATGAAAACTGTTTGTGAATTTTGTAAATGAAATGCTTTCATTACAGAATGTGCAATACATTTTAGTTACATATACACACATATACAGTGATGTGCAAAAGGTTTAGGCTGGTGTGAAAAAATGCTGCAAAGTAAAAATTGCTTTCAAATATAAAAGTGTTAATAGTTTAGAAAATCTAAATCCATTCAATATTTGGTGTGACCGTCCTTTGCTTTCAAAACAGCATCTGTTCTTCTAGGTACACTTACACCCAGTTTTTGAAGGGACTCGGCAGGGAGGTTGTTCTAAACATCTAGGGGAATTAACCATAGATCTTTTGTGGCTGTAGGCTTGCTCTAATCCTTCTGTCTCTTCATGGAATCTCAGATAAACTCAACTTAAACTCAACATTAACAGTGTTAATAGTTTCCTTTTTTTAATTACCAAAATGCAAAGAAATCTAAATCTAATCAATATTTGGTGTGACCGCACTTTGCTGCAGCATCAAATCTTCTAGACACACTTGCACACAGCTTTTGAAAGAATTCGGCAGAGAAGTTGTTCCAAACATCTTGCAGAACTAACCACAGATCTTGTGTGGATGTAGGCTTGCTCAAATCCTTCTGTCTCTTCATGGAATCCCAGATAAACTTAACTGAAACTCAACATTAAAAGTGTTAATAGTTTACTTTTTTCAATTACCAAAATGCAAAGAAATCTAAATCCAATCAATATTTGGTGTGACCACACTGTGTCTGCAGCACTTAAATCTTCTAGACACACTTGCACACAGTTTTTGAAGGAACTCGGCAGGGAGGTTGTTCCAAACATCTTGCAGAACTAACCACAGATCGTCTGCTGGATGTAGGCTTCCTCAAATCCTTTTGTCTCCTAGTGTAATTCCAGATAAACTCAATGATGTTGAGATCAGGTTCTCACTTCCAGGACTCATTGTTCTTCTTTATGCTGAAGATAGTTATTTATAACATTGTCTGCATGTTTGGGGGTCATTATCCTACTGCATAATAAAGTTGGAGCCAATCAGTGCCTCTCTGATGTTATTGCATAATGGATAAATATTTGCATTAACTCCTAGCCAAATCTATTTGCTGAAATGCAGCCCCAAACTCGCAAGGAACCTCCACTGTACTTCAAGAAGAAGTTTTCAAGGCATAGAGTGGTCACACCACAGATTGACTGGATTTAGATTACTCTTTTGTTCATTCACTTTGTGCAATTTGTTAACTGATAAAAATAAACTATTAAAACTTCTATTTTTGAAAGCATTCTTACTTTGTGACATTTTTGCCACACCTGTCTATAAGTTTTTGACTGTACTGTATATAAAAAAATATATATATATATATATATATATATATATATATATTTAAATGGATGTGCTGGAGCAATTGGCAAACCTCCTTATTCTGTGGGACTTGCAAAGGGAAGATGATTTACCTGTTTCCCGGCGCTGGCTCCCAGCTCCTTCTCCTGCAGGCCTGTGATGCTCCAGTGGGCTCCAGCTATGTCAACATCCAGTTTATAAATAGTCACGGCCCGCGATTGGCTTTGGCAATGTCAAACCGGATGTTGACATCGCTGGTGCCCAGAGGAGCATCTTTGGCCTGCAGGAGATGGAGTGGGGAGTCGGTGCCGGGAAGCAGGTAAATCATCTTCCCTTTGCAAGTCCCACAGAGTGAGGAGGTTTGCCAATCCCCCCACCCACATTCTTGTATATTTAATTTAAGCAGGACACTTTTGTGCAGAGATATCGAACAGCTGAGCAGTGAACTGGAATAGGTGGACTATCGTGAAGCCAATTTTCATCATTTTTAGGGTAAAAAAATTCTTCCCAACTGCAATCAGGCAATCACTCCCTGCAAACCGGATGTTGACATCGCTGGTGCCCAGGGGAGCATCGTTGGGCTGCAGGAGATGGAGTGGGGAGCCGGCGCCGGGAAGCAGGTAAGTTATCTCCTCTTTGCAGGTTTGGCAGAATATTTTTTTTCCACAAATCTCACATTCTTGCACAACCCCTTTAAATTTGCATCATATTTATTAAAGGGTGATATTTGATACATTTGTTCCAAATTATTCCAATGCAGGCTAAAGAAAAGCTACAAAAACAACCCTCATGAAGAATCAGCCCCAAGTCTCCATGCACGCAGTATCTCTTCAATTGTGTCATTAGTCTTGGTGACATCATCACTTCAGTCATAATGGTGCATTAAGAAGCCTGGCAAAGGTTTTGCTGACCTGACCATCATCACTTACATAAGATTGTCAGTTGAGGAATTTACTGAAGATAATTTAATGCTTGTAAAAGAAAAATGAATCTCTTTCCTACTTGTCACATGATTATGGAATCCCATAAAAGTGGTTTATGGGCCATTACAGGTATCCAGTAGACTGCATCCAACTCTTCTTTTCAGCCTATGAAATAATATGGGCACTGAACACTTTGTTGATCATTTGCCAATGTTATAGTAGGCTGTAACAAGCGGTATGAGAAAAGAGAGATACTGACACCATTTGCAGGTTATTCCCTAGCTATTATTTATAATTTACAGTTATTCCTTAGCACAACCTTCTTAAGTCATGGAAGGGCCGGTAATAAAATTCAACCCATTGATGCCGACTCTCCAGGGAGAATTAACGTTTGAGTACTGTTGGCTAAGAGAGAGAATTTTATATGAAATCTCATTGACATCGTAGAATATTTCACCTCTTTTTATAATATCTTCTTTTTTTTTTTGCTGTTTTTATATGCCTTTTACTCAAGGATATGTCCATACATTCTTAATAACATTAAAAAAGATCACAAATTCCAAAAACTGTCCTTGATTATGTATAAAATAAAAAGCATAACGTTAGAGCTTACATCATGAAAGTATAATGACATACCAGAAAAACAATCATTTATACATTAATCACAGTGGCACTTGATAAGATACTGTAGAATTCACAAGTGTTAAAAAGAGTAATGCGTCACAAGCACCTTTACCTCCAGGTGTTGAAATTTATCTGGACATGCACAATTTTTTACACCCAATTTTCATATAGGAAAGAACCATTAACCATGGTTTTCCTAGTGGAAATTGCTTTATGGGTCACAAATAATACTTCCTAGAGGAGAATTGGGACCAAGCTCCTACCTCAAGTAGACCTATTAGAAACACCTCTTACATAAGGAGAATGGACTTCACAATAATTTCAGAAAGGAGATTCACAAAGTCCGACCAGAGGTTCTGAATGAGATGGCTGAAATCTGCTAGCTGGATTGGCCATCGATGGCACTGAGAAGGTGAAGACCGGACCATATGAAGTTGTCTGATCAGGCTAAGGGTACTTTCACACTAGCGTTGGTGTGGATCCGTCTGTTTATTTGTACAGACGGATCCGCACCTCTAATGCAAACGTTTGTATCCGTTCAGAACGGATCAGTTTGCATTAGCTTTAAAGAAAAATGACAAAGTCCAAAACGGATCCGTTTTGACTTACATTGAAAGTCAATGGGGAACGGATCCGTTTTCAAATGCACCATATTGTGTCACTGACAACGGATCCGTCCCCATTGACTTACATTGTAAAAACGGATCCGTTAGGCTCCGCCTCTTCAGACGGACACCAAAATGCTGCATGCTGAGTTTTGGTGTCCGCCTCCAAAACGGAATAGAGGCGGAACGGAGCCTAACTGATGCATTCTGAACGGATCCTTATCCATTCAGAATGCATTGGGGCTTAACTGATCCGTTTTGGACCGTTTGTGAGAGCCCTGAAACGGATCTCACAAACGGAATCCAAAACGCTAGTGTGAAAGTACCCTTAGGTAACACTGGTGGACACTATATAGTTGGATACATTTATTATTTAAAGCAGGGAAACCACCAAATGAGATCCCATCGCTTGTGCCCAATACTTAGTAGTCTGTGTAGGTATTAATTCTCTCTTTTCAGACACAGCAGATGACACCACATCTAGCTTTCACAGATAACAGGTGTGTGAATATATAGTCGACTAAATCCCCAGGTTCTTGAGATTTAAAGAGAACCTACCACCATGAAAATGCAAAGTAATCTGCGGGTAGCATGTTACAGAACAGGAGGAGCTGAGCAGATTGATATATAGTTTTATCGGAAAAGATTGAGTAAAACTTTGGGATTTGAAGTCTAGGAGGCGGTCCTATCAGTGATTGACAGCCTTTCCTCTAGACTGTGTATACAGAGAGAGCTGTCAATCACTGATAGGACCGCCTCCTGGACTTCAAAGCCCAGAATGAGCAGAAATATACATTAATGAAATATAACTTATACTGAATCTTTTCCCACAAACTATATATCAATCTGCTCAGCTCCTCCTGCTTTATACAGGGCTTGTTCAACAAGACGGGCCCCCTTTAAGAATACCAATTACTTTAGTTCATTGCATTTTATTTTGCAATTAAATACTTGCTAAGCAGCTGTAGATGTGATATACAGATATTGTTTCTTTTATTAGACACTGAGAAGGGCAATGACATGACTTCCTTTTTTTCCATTTCTACTGTCCCAGTTTAGTTGTCATCTGAACATTTGGCTCATCTGAAGGACTGGTTGCTATAGACATACTGCCTAAAATGTTGCAACTTTTGCAACAGTTGTATGCCAGTAAACTGGTATATAGCATTTGATGAATTCTTCCCATAGGATGGAAAGATAACATTCTGGTTGCCTTCATCCACCAATAGTGGGAGCTGTGGAGCTTACTGCATACTACAGTATTTATAAATTGAACTCAATACAACAGTATGTTGTAAGCTCCTAAGCTCCCCCTAGTGGTGGCTGCTGGAAGCCAAAATTGTATGCTTTAAATCTACAGTAGATCTGTGCAGGGGGATATGAAAGTCTGTATAAGAAAACTAAACTCTGCTATAAGATTTTATATAATTTTGGAATAAAAAAACACAGAGTATACTCACATCACTGCTTACCGATCCTTTGGTGCTGCTGTTAAAGTGACATTCCTTTTCCTGATGACTGAGGTTTCTATGGCTTCATTAGATCACTCACTTTAGGGTGAAGCTACACTGTACAGCTGTTTTTAACTATTTAACTACAGCTGCAGTCCAAATGAATGCAATCCCGTGGACTGCAGCTGACATTCAATAATTAAAATCAGTCAGTCGTGCTACAAAAAGTCGCAGTGTAGCTCAGTCCTTAAAGCTAGTAAATTATAGGATCAGTGAATTGCAATCCGTCCTTTTACCATAAAACTGCATTAGATTAGACAGCACTTCAACAAAGCATCCTTTAGTTGGAAAAACTCCAACATCTGACATCTTTTAGTAAAGATGCCCTTAAATGGGTTGTCCCACAAAAAATATTCCACAGTTTTCAAACCAGCACCTGGGTTGGAATACTTTTGTAATTGCATGTACTTAAAAATTTTGCATAGCCAATGAGTTATTCAATAAAATGTATCAATATATCGCCACATTGTGTTTGTTGTTTTTCTTATTTATTTGTCCTGCTCACTGAGAAGGCCACACATGCTCAGAGTTATCCTTTAACTGCCTCCTGAGCTGTGATAGGGAGAGCTGCAGCAGAATGGACACTCCCCTTGAGCTGCTGCAGAAAAGACACTCCCCTTGAGCTGCCAGCTTGATATAAATTTAACAGAGCAATGAATGGGGCAGATCTCTGGATCCATGTGAGGTGCAGGGCTGGCTCCAGGTTTGTTAGAAATAGATTGTCATCTACTAATTTCATTTCTTACTTTAATCAAGGGATAACCCCATGGGATAGCTAGAACCGGTCCTGTACCTCAAATGGATCCAGAGATTTTCCCATTCATTGCTCCTATTGTTCTGCTAGAATTATTTCAAGCTAACAGCTCAGAGGTCATGTCTTTTCTCAGTGGGCATGTTCTTTCTGCTGCAGCTGGTGGCAGTTGAAGGATGGGACTGATCATGTACTTCCATCCCAGTGAGCAGGACAAAGAATTTAAAAATAGGCAAACTGCAGGTGGCGCTATACAGATACATTTTATTGAATAACTAAAATTTTTAATTAAATGCAATAACCAAAGTATTCAGATCCAGGTTCTGGTTTAAAATATTTAAAATATTTTTGTGAGACAGGTCTTTTAATCTAGTACATATCTTTTCATGCTCTCTCTTCTCCATAGCTACTACATTCCATTTTCTTCTGAAGACTTCTTGTCTTTCAAAGTCTTTTTTGTTAACCTAAAAGGATGCTCAGCATTGTCCTCCAAACGAAGTACCGTGCTCGTGCATCTATTCTGTTCTCCCATGACTCAAGGCTACACCTGAGTACAGCACTGGGGATAAGATGTCCACCGCTGTTCTTGTATTAGTTTAATCTTTACAATATTTTTTTTAAATAGCAACAATAAAAATGAATTAAAAGACAATAAAATAAAAAAAAGCATCCCCATAAAAAGACTTAGAAAGAAAAATTCAAGGTAAAATTGGGTTATGAAGCCTGTCAAAAATACATTTCAGTTTTCGGGATGTATTTCACATTGAAAGAAAAAATTGCACAAAGTATCCCAAGTCTCTTTATAGTGCACTTTTCTCTCACTGTGCTTTGACTTTACTTTGTGGGAAAGGGAAAAAAAAATAATTGCTCATTGGTCTTTGCAGGAATATGTTTGGCATTAATCTGAAGCCAATGGACTGAAGCATAAAAATGCTGCCTCGGGGAATAAAGCAAAACTGACAAAACAGAGACATAAAAAGTGGAGAAAACCACACACACAAAACAGATCTGTGAATTTGGAAGAAGGAAACGAGTCGCCAGTGGGACCTGACTTTAAACAGAGAATAAAGAGCAGCCAAATGTTATTTTAGATGGCAGCTATTTATTTAATGTATTGGGTGCATCTAAAGAATCCCCCAAAGAGAAGGCATAGGTGACTTCCACGTGTGATGACAGGAGTCTTTACAAAATGCAAAATTTTTTTTTTATAAAGGCTGGTTCCCACAACGGTTCTCGGTACGTGTGTCAGCCGCATCTCCCAGACTGACTGTGGCTCCCTTGACCCAAACTGAATGCATCATAGTGACTTATAATACTTTTAAGGGGAGATTTATAATCTTCTTTGTGCCTGAAAAGTGAAGTTAAAAAGTTGCAAACTATGGGGCTCATTTACTTTTCTGGAGAATATCTGTCACAGATTATGTTGCATGCCATGAATCTGCAACTTCTTCCCCGTTTATGCCAGGTCTACAAAAAGGGGTGTGGGCTGGGACGGGCTGGCAGGCCCATCTCATTCATCATTTTCTACACTGGTTTAAGTATAGATAATGGTTTAAATGTAAGACAGCAAGGAAGTTATCTTACATTTAGAAAGAGGCCAGCGCAGGGGCTTATTAACACTGGCGTCTAAAACGCCGATCTTAATAAATGTGCCCCTATGTGTTTACAACTTTTTAACTGCAAATTTTTAAAAATTGTCGCACCTCTCAGATTTTACGACGCCATCAGGACTTTCCCTAAAGGGGCATGGCAAGGGCGGGGAGGGGTTGTGGTCAGCCGCCCCAACAAATTTACCTTCATTTATGGCAGTTTTCTGGTGCAAATTAAGCCAGAAATCTATCATAGCTCTGAGATGTCGTACATTTCTGTTTCGGCACACAGACTGGTGGAGGATGCACCTAATTTATGACAAGCCATGCACCTCATTATAAATTTGGTGCATCCTCTTACAATGCAGGGGACAAGCGCAGAAAGTGTGGGTCTTCAAAAATCTCCCACATGGTTTCTATCTGATTGCAGGTCACAACGCATAATGTGAGTACAGTACAAAAGCCCCAGAATCAGATAGCGACTGACTGTATCTCAAATCACCATGGTACAGTAAGATCGGGCAGGGAAGCTGTGGTCGGTCTTGGAGATGCTGCTGATGTGTGAGCTGTGTTTCCTAGAAGGAGCATGGTAATGTGAATCAGTCCTAGCCTGCCAGCCTCTGGACAAAGATATGCTTAATTATCAGAAATGTGAAATTTTTGACATTTCAGACATTTAAAAGCGTGCACATATTATATTATTTGAACTTATTCTGAGTAAATCCTGCCTGTTTAACACCACGTTTTCTAATGGTTTGTATATTCTTATGTTTGGAAGTGTATAAACTCCAATTCAAATGTGCCTGCTTTTCATCTACAGGCTACATTTAGGTGCACCTGTTAGGCCCTGGGCCATATCAGCCAGTCTCGGGTGGGGCTCACAGGCACCTCCCACCTCCCATTGCAAGCATGGCTACATGCTGGAGGTTACTGGTAAGCTGTTTGTGAGTCAGGCCTTATGCCCCCATAATTTGCCCACTGGCCCCTGGTATTGCCCATATGGCGCAGGTAGGTGAGTGGTAGGGCCTCAGCCTACTTGAGAGACCTTGGCGCGGTGCCCGAGCTTAAGACATGTCCTCCTAGTAGGATATGTCGAACTAACCTCTCAATTTTAACATCAGTGTGAGAGTTTAGTATTATCGCAGAGTGCACCTGTCTTTGCTATTGTTAAGTTTTTGATTGTTCTCCACATCCACATAATTGTTACCTTATGTAGGATGGTTATTGTGGTACTTGTAGTCCGTTGCTGGCATCTTCCATTGTATGCATTTTTTTGCTGTTGATTGCCATCAGCAACGGACTACAAGTGCAGGATATGCTCCCCTATATACATGCACAACTGCATATGGGTTTGAGCATATCCTGCCTGTTTAACACCACGTTTTCTAATGGCTTGTATGAACTTATACTGGCACAGGGTGGAGATGGGAACCAGATGATGAAACGTTGGGGATAATATTGGAAACAGATGATAACTGAACCGGACTCTAGCTTTGAGAATGTTCTGGGACACCTCCTTACCAAATGGTAACACTTATCTGTCAATTTCTTTATCAGTTTCTAGATGGATTAACAGTGGAGCAGCACAAATCAGAGTTCTAAGAAAAGATGCTTCAGAAATGTTATTTCATTGGGAATACAATTATTTGATGAAACTGACATATGAGGAGAGGTGATGCGACAGGCACTCCACAAAGCATATAAGAGAACTCTGAAATAAGTAATTGATTTTTTTTGTGAATTTTTTATACATGCTTTTCAGTTGTTTACAATATCTTTTTTTTGCTTCTGCATAATTATTAAGCATTTAATATAATCTCTCCAAAATAACTTTTATTTAAAAAAAAGTTTCAATAATCCATTTAAAATAAACACTTTTCCAGCAAAAAAAGAAAAACTCACAGCTGCTGTAAAGTTTGTCATAGATTAGATATTTACGCCAGCTGACAGAATGAGCAGAAAAAAGCAATATAAAAGATACGTATTAAAAAAAAAAAACTCTGAAGTCTAAAGAACTGTGCAGATGTAGCTTTTAACTGAATGCAATCCACACATATTAATATGACGGTTTGGTCTATACAATCTAGGTAATCCAGAATGTCAAGGAAAGATTATGTGTATGGCCCAATTTTGTAAATACTGCATATTCCATGTCAGAAACCAATATGGTTTCTGCCACGTTTTTTTTAAATTTGAGTGCCACTGACGACTCATGGTTTAGCCTTATTGAATGTAGCTAAATTGTGAACGAACAACCACCACCACGTATCCTTTAGTGGAGCAGTCACAGCTTTAGGCCTCATGCACACAATGGTATTTTCATTCCGTGTCCGTTCTGTTTTTTTTGTGGAGCCTGTTTTTTGCGGACCGCAAAATACATACGGTCATGTGCATGAGGCCTTAAACCGCTGACTGCATAAATGTCAGTGCTGCCTCCTATTATTAAATAAATGGGAAGACGGAATCCACAGCCTTTCAATGTGGAATCTGCTCCAAAATCCAAGCATCAAAAGTCAACATGTGAGCGAGCCTTAAGGATACGAAACACTAGAAGGAACTGACCTCATCTGTTGCGTTCTTAAATTGCTACCCTTAAAAATATTCTTGTCTGGCAAACTGAATTGTCTTTATAAGGTGTGTAATAGACCAAAAAAATCATATTAACCTCTATCACTAGGGTGAGTGGGCACTTTTACGTATATTTAGGATGGGATACCTTTTTTAATCCAATCATTCAGAATGCCATGTAACCTATGAAGTAATACCGTTAAAAATGCGACCACGCACAATGAAATCACTCTTTACACTAGTAACTACGTATAACAATACAAATGCAGGAAAGGATTGTCAAACATGGTTTATCTCCAAGAATCCAAGAACAAACAAATACTATTATATCGATGACTTGGTCTAAAGTTTGAAGTCAATAATGGAAAATCTATTCTTTACCATGCATTGTTTACCCACGGGAAAAAAAAAGAAGATCCGAGCAAATAAACTAATAAAAGCTGTGTTTAAATAGAAACAGCAGACACATTATTCAGTATTACCATACTAATGTATTTCTTCACAAGCAGAGATTATACATAAGTGTGCTTTACATTTACATATTGAGAGAGTTCCATAAGTTATGCTAGAATGAGGTATTATAAAGCCGATTCTAAATAATTAAACTTGGATATTGTGGTTCTGGGAATAAGCTGCAAATCTAAAAGTTTGACCTAAATCTAAAAGTTTTTGTCCTTTTGTCCTATGAAGTTATTGTACAGCAGACACTTATATATTGCACTGACAGAAATATTTTCCTGCTTTCTTTCCACCCTTTTCTCTTTCTTATTTCTTTCCCACTTCCTTCCTCACCTGATCCTTCCTTCCAGCTCCTTTACTTCCTTCACTCCATAGTTCTTCCTTCATCCTTCCATATTTCCTTCCCTCATCCTTCCTCTTTCTTTACTCCCTTCCCTTATTATTCTTTATCACCTTCCCTCATCTTTCCTTTCAATCCTCATCCTTCATTTATTCTTCTTTACCTCCTCCATCCCCTAATCCTTCTGTCATTCTTTGCTATCTTTCTCCACTAATTATTTCCTCCTTCCTTCCTCCATTCCCTCATACTTCTTTAATTCGTTTTTACTTACCGTATATACTCGAGTATAAGCCGACCCGAGTATAAGCCGACCCCCCTAATTTTACCCAAAAAAACCTGGGAAAAGTAGTGACTCGAGTATAAGCCGAGGTGGAAATGGATGTCACTGTTATGGGGGATCTGTGGATGACGCACTGTTATGGGGGGATCTGTGGATGACGCACTGTTATGGGGGGATCTGTGGATGACGCACTGTTATGGGGGGATCTGTGGATGACGCACTGTTATGGGGGATCTGTGGATGACGCACTGTTATGGGAGGATCTGTGGATGACGCACTGTTATGGGGGATCTGTGGATGACACTGTTATGGGATGGGGGCTGTGGATGGCACTTATGGGATGAGGGGGATGTGGATGACACTGTTATGGGATGGGGGATGTGGATGGCACTGTTATGGGATGAGGGGATGTGGATGACACTGTTATGGGATGGGGGATGTGGATGGCACTTATGGGATGAGGGGGATGTGGATGACACTGTTATGGGAAGGGGGATGTGGATGGCACTTATGGGATGGGGGCTGTGGATGGCATCCACAGATCCCCCATCCTATAACAGTGCCATCCACATCCCCCCATCCCATAACAGTGCCATCCACATCCCCTCATCCCATAACAGTGTCATCCACATCCCCTCATCCCATAACAGTGCCATCCACATCCCCCATACCCCCATTACCGCTCATGTATAGTTTTAAATTTGATTATACTATACACTTATTCTTACTATAATTCTTGCCCCTCTGTACCTCATTACATGCGGCAGGCGGGCAGTGAATACTTCAGGCCGGGCGGGAGAGCGAGCGCAGTGTGACTGACGTCACGTGCCTGCGCCGCCTGCTTCATTCATAAAGCAGGCCGGGCAGGCACGTGACATCAGCAAGTCACGCTGCTCTCATCCGCCCGGCCTGAAGTATTCACTGCCCGCCTGCCGCATGTAATGAGGTACAGAGGGGGCAAGAATTATAGTAAGAATAAGTGTACAGTATAATCAAATTTAAAAACTATACATGAGCGGTGGGGCCGGAGCGCAGTGAGCGCATCGGCCCTGCCGCAAATGCCCGCCCCCAGCTCCTCCCCCCGCTCCTCCTCCCTCTCCTCTCCGTTTCAATTTATGACTCGAGTATAAGCCGAGTTCGGGTTTTTCGGCACAAATTTTGTGCCGAAAAACTCGGCTTATACTCGAGTATATACGGTACTTCCTCCATTCCCTCATCCTTCCATCCTCCTCCTTTGCTCATTGCCCTTATCTTTCCTTCATCCTTCCTTATCTATTTCCCTCATCCTTCCTTCCACTCTTAATTCTTCCTTCCTGCTTTTTTACATGACTTATTATTTCATTCTTCTTTACTTCCTATATTCCCTCATCCTTTCTTTATTCTTCTTTACTTATTTTCTCCACTCATCCTATCATCCTTCCTTCCTCCTTCTTTACTTCCGACATTCTCATCTTTCCTACATTCTTCTTTACTTCCTTTCTCCACTCAACATTTCACCCTTCCTTCCTCCTTCTTTACTCCCTGGCCCTGCCCTCATCCTTCATTCATCCTTCTTTAGCTAATTTTCTCGTTTTTCCTGATACTCCTTATCCTTCCTTCCTGCTTTTTTACTTCCTTCATTATTCTTTACTTCCTTTCTCCACTCATTATCCCATCCACCTTCTTTACTTCCTTCATGTGTCCATAAAAGAACGGCAGCTGCTTTACTATGCATAATACACAAGTTCAGTTGCGTCAGTGATAGGAAGTTAGAGATAGCAAGGCTGGTTATACAGACCATATTTTAATGAGAAGAATCATATATATTCTGTAGATTTATACTGCAAAAGCAATGAGGGATTTAGAGGTTGCACTCACACCCAGTCTCTACATTTGGGGGCATCAGGGACCTTTCTTACATAATTGGAGAATATCATAAATGACAGATATGGGGACGTGGTAGCATAATACTCGGTAGATAATTGTAGTACACAGATGGAAATCACTCTGTATCCAAAAAACACTTAAAGGAGATAACTAAACTTCTCGGAAAAGATCTCCAATAGCATAAAATAAAATGTTATATTCACCCCGTTCTGCAGCTCTATTCTGATGTGCACAGTTATATGCAGATGTATGGCAGGTGACTGCTGCACCCAATCACTATCCTCAGTGTCAGGCCGACAATTATCTAATTAGTGGGGGTTTTACTGCTGGGTTTCCCGATTGAAGTGGTAGGTCAAGCATGAGCTCTCCCACACAATTTATTCTTCATGGGACTGCGATCTGCAATCTCAAGCAGTCCCATAGGGAATGAATAAAGTGGCAGTGCACACATTCTAACTGCCTCTCCACTCAGACAGGATCGGTGGCAGTCCCAGCGGTCGGACCCCAACCTCTCAGATAGACAGTTATCCCTTGTGGATAGTGGATAACTTTTAAACTTGCCACAATCCCTTTAAGCTGTGTCAATGCCTCTATATATACTCTAGTATTACAAATCAATTCATGGTGACAACATTGACAAGTAGCAACTCCAAACCAAAGCTGTCTACAAATAAGTGTTTCCAGATCCCAAATCTGAATCTCGTTCCACATGGTGGATCGCTGGTGACCACAGTGCTCGAGTCTTGACTCTGGTCAAGGACAACATCTGCACGGAATTTCTATGTTCTCCCCACTTTTGATTTCTTCTGAGTTCTCTGGTTCTTCCCACACTTCAAAAACATTCTAAAAGGTGAATTGGAATTCTCTGAAATTGGCTTAGTGTTTGTGAAAGATGGAAGGCTTTTTTACAAAAACTTGTGAAGATACTGACTCTTCTAAAGAGTTCTGTTACCAGACCCAGCAGGGGAGATTTATCAAATCACATTCCACCTTTCATTTTCCAAAGGCACTCGGAAATAAGAGGTGGAATCTGATTGGTTGTTATGGGCAACTACATCAGTATTCCTTTACAACAATTTTGATAAATCCTCAACTTTTAACTTGATCCCAGCACCCACCTGAAAAGAATCTGATTTTACAGTGGTAAGTTACGACCAGCAAGGAAATGTAGTATTACACATAATGCAATACACAGAAGGCTCAAGCTCTCGGTTCTGCTCACAGAGGTGGTCTCTAAGCAAAGGATCCCTTCTTTGAGGTCTGTATGCTTTAACAGGGCATAACGACAGGGGTTGTTATTAGGGTTCGATTAATAACAACCATAACAACAATAAGCATAGTTTTAAAATTTTATAATTAACGGCCGAAGTTGTTCACCAAAGTCTAGTTGAGCTTCGGATCCTAGATTCAAAGTCAATATGCACCAAACTTTGTTTTAATGCTGTACGGAGACGGGTCTCTGTACAGCATCAAAATGTATGGGCTCCAACTAGGTGAGACTTTGGTGAACAACTTCGGCCGTTAATTATAAAATTTTAAAACTATTTCAAAACATGAATCCAAAGTCGGCTTTGGTACCGGCCAAAGCCGATTTCAGATCCATATTTTAAAATAGTTTTAAACTTGAAAAGTTAAATCCCTAAGTTATTCACTGAAGTACAACAAGAGATCGCTGGTAACGAATTTGCCTCACCGGAGCACATACATTTGAATGCTGTACGGAGAAAAATCTCTGTACAGCATTCAAACAAAGTTTTAAACGAATCATCTTCGGATCTAGGATCCAAAGCTCAATTCACTCAATACTAGTGTTATCATCAGACAAACCTTTTAAGAAGCATCCACATTAATGGGGTTGTCCCATGAAAAATATCCTACGGTTTTCAAATCAGCACCTGGACTTATGCATGGGATTCAGCCAGTTCCCTCCAGTTCTCCAGATCCGGTTGTTAAAATTACAACTGGATCGGAGAACCGTGTTACCGGCTGTGTCCCGAACTGGTGCTCTGGCAGCAGCAGGGCAACTAGAGATGTTCGTTTCCATTGCTTCGCGCACCGCTGATAGTTTAGCTCCTCAGTTGGGTGGTATTTGTGTGTAGTGTATATATGGTGTATTTATGTATGTGTACCATGTATATGGTGTTTTAATGGGTATGTGTGTTAACTATATATGGTGTATGTATATGTAAACATGTGTCGTGATGCCGGGTGTCCGCCGTTGAGTAGGGAACCCTGCCTGGACCTGAATACTTTTGTAATTGCATGTAATTAGAAATGTAATATAGCTACTAAGTTAACCTGTTGTTTGCTCTTTTGCTAATTTATCTGTTCTGTTCACTGAGATAGAAGCACATGTTCAGTTCCATCCTTCAACTGCCACCAGCTGCAGCAGAAAGAACATGCCCCCTAAGAAAGTGCACAGCTTGAAATAGATCTAGCAGAAAAAATGGAGCAATGAAAGGGAGATCTCTTCATCCATGTGAGGTACAGGGCTGGTTCTAGCTTTGATAGAAAGACGTGGTCATGTAATTGATTATGATTTTCACTTTTTACATTATTCATAGGATAGCCCCTTTAAGGAAGAAAGTTGTCCACTGCACCTCACAAAGATGACACACCAGACTATCTACTTGTCATTCTACATCTATATCAGAGTATGGCAAAATTTTGCACAAATCACTGTAATCTGTGCACTCTATGGTTTTACATTCAATTGCAATGAGTTAAATGGTATATTTAGCGCTGCTACAATTGTACTTATTCCTAGTACATTTTTGCAGCACAAACCAGTATGCTATAATATGATGAAGCCCAATATATTAGCCTCTATTAGTAAAATGATGGCATCTAATAGTATATACAGCGCATAAATATAAAGTTTTGAAGTCTTTTTGGAGCTGGGATAACATACTGAAGAAGGAGTTTTGAAATAATGCTTGTGTTCAATGGCATTCCAACACTCTCTTACTCCTCAAGGCCACTTTGATGAGATTTGTGTCTCTGCAGCCTGTGATTTACCGCCTGACTCCATGATTTAGAGTCAGAAAGTCAATTTCTCTCCAAAACATAAATGATTGAGATTGTCCTTAATTTTGCCACTAACGTGAAACCTTGATAAAACACCAACACGGCCGGACTGTAAAAGTAATTTATTAAAGGTATGAAGCCGCTTTCTCCATCAAAACTTTTCGAGAGTAATTGGACTGAGAAGACAATAAGAAAAGTTCTTTTTTCTAACACCATAACTGACGTTACCGATTTCATTGACTGAAGACGTCTTACCACAGAGCGTATATCTCTCCAGAGGCTGTAATATCAAACACCGTATAACGTGCAATGCCAAGATAATGTCAACTGTGACACTTCAGCTCTGTCTAGACAAGTGTTGACTCCTACATGGAGCCAGCCTTAAAAAAAAAAAGAAAATCTGTAATTTGCT
Source organism: Bufotes viridis (assembly GCA_033119425.1). NCBI lineage: Eukaryota > Metazoa > Chordata > Amphibia > Anura > Bufonidae > Bufotes > Bufotes viridis. Next base: position 131,516,882 of record CM065595.1, on the reverse strand, counting down.
CTGGAACTTCTGTGAAATTACTGACGGTTTATGGAAGAATTATTATTACTTCTTTTTTCCCACCTCCTTTTTCTCTTCCTTCTTTACTTCTTACCCTTATCTTTCCTTCCTTCTCTCCTTCCTTCCTTCCTCCTTCTTTTCTTCCTTCCCTCTTTCTTATCTCCTTCCTCATCGTTACCTGCTTCTCATTTTTCCTTCCTGCTTCTTTACTTTCTTCATTCCTTTATCCATCTTTAAAGGGAACCTGTCACCAGGAAATTCAATGATAAAGCAGGCATGCTGCCTTGTAGGGCTCACTCTGCTGAATATAATAATACCTTTCACTCTGTGATCTGTTGCTTTATTGTGGAGAAAAGTACTTTTAATCCATATGCTAATGAGCGAATTAGAGTCCAGTAGTTGATAAGAGTCCAGCGTTTTTTCTATTCAGTGCTGTAGCCACGCCCCTATTCACTTCAGACATAAAAGGGGCGTGGTTTATGACATCATTCATTCATTTTAATAATTGTTTATCAAACATGTTTTTATCACCCCATGAACAAACTAGTCCTTATTACAATTACTAACTTCAATAGTATATTCCTCCCCCTTCTTTTTTACCTCAGTAATATAATACCTTAGCATTCCCTGTTATTCATTTTCCCGCCAGTCATTAAAATGAATGAATGATGTTATAAACCACGCCCCTTTTACATCTGAATAATTAAATAGGGGAGGGGCTACAACTCTGAATAGAAAAAACTCTGGACTCATGTCAACTACTGTACTCCAATCAGCTCATTAGCATATGGATTAAAAGTACTATTTCTCCACAATAAAGCAACAGATCACCAAGTGACAGGTATCATTATATTCAGCAGAGTGAGCCCTACAGGACAGTGTGCCTGGTTTATCAGTGAATTTAATTCCTTACTTCTTTTCTCCACCCATTCTTTCATCCTTCCTCACTCCTTCTTAACTTCCTCCATTCCCTTATCTTGCTTTCATTCTTCTTTACTTACTTTCTCTATTCATCCTTTCTTCATCCTTCTTTACTTCCTCCATTCCCTCATCCTTCATCCTTCTTTACTCCTTGCCCTCATCCTTCCTTCATCATTCTTTATCTCTTTCCCTCATCTTTTATTCCACTCCTCATCCTTCTTTCCTGCTTCTTTACCTCCTTAATTCCCTCATCCTTCATTCATACTTCTTTACTTATTTTCTCCACTCATACGTTCATCATTCCTCACTTCCTTTTTTACTTCCTTCATTCTTCCTTCCTTCATTCTTCTTTACATCCTTTATCTGCTCATTATTTTATCCTCCAACTTTACTTTCTTCATTCCCTCATTCTTACAGTAAGAAAAGTTATTTTTCTAACACTATAACTGATGTCACCAATTTCACTGATTGATTAGTTTTACCACGGATATCATATGATATCAACAGGCACACTTTTTTTTTTTAAACATACATATTTAAATGGAATCCATGAGAAAAAAAATGTTTGATATCCTTGTACATATCGCTGCTAGGGACGAATACACCCTCAAAGAGCACATATAACCATACAGTGCCCATCAACATGGCTTTCCCTCTGATCTTACGGCTTCCATAAGAAGTCACAACAAATGATTAGTGGGTGCAGTTTTGGTTTGTCAGAAGCTAAAAATGGCACCAAAGCCCCGTTTTTCGAAAAATAAACTCAAGCCGTCTACTTTTCATGCACTTAGGCTAGTTTCACACTAGCTGTAAATTCTTCTGGCAGGCTGTTCTAGCAGAAGAACAGCCTGTCAGAAGACATAATATCCGGCTTAGCCGGAGCACCACCAGGCCCCATCAACTATAATGTGACTCCTCAGGGATCTGGCCTGTTTCCGACATTAGTTCTGGGATTCGACTCTACAAATATCGCTAAGTGGCACTAATGCTGGAAACAGGCCGAATCCTCGCCGAGTCCCATTATAGTCAATAGTATCCAGTGGGGTCAGGTAGCTATGCCAGAGGAACAGCCTGCCGGAAGAACTTACTGCTAGTGTGAAGCTAGCCTTATTCATTTCAATTTATTAGGCCATCTTATAGACCTAACATGATGGGTTCTGTAAGGTGAAATAGGCATTTTAAGGAGCATTTACCTGAAATGATAAGTCACTAATATAACCTCTTTATAAAGTCATTTAAGGGTTTTACAATAATATGAACCTTTAAAGAAAGGTCTGCATAGCCTCCCTGAAGGTTCATACTTATCTGTGCTCCACAGCACTGTTCCTGCATGCTGGCTCTTATTCCTCCACCTTTCGGTCCGGGCTTGTTGACTTCCAGTTGGGTATGGACATGAGCTTGTGCGCCACTGGCATGCAGGACCAAAGAGCAAGTAAGTATTAATCTTCAGGGTGGCGATGCAGGCTAGAGGCCTCTCCTTGATAGTTCATATTACTGGAAACCCCATTTAAGTTGCATTGCTAAATCATCTTCTAATGTAAAGAAGGTCCTATGCAGGAAGACATAAGTTGGCCAAAACCAGAATCATTTACTGATCTAAACCTCTGCTCATTCTGGGCTTAGGTGTGCAGTGGGTGATTGTATTCAATGATTGACAGTTATCATTGGATAAGTTTACATACAAAGATAACGGTTACTCTCTAATTAGGACCGCCCACTGGACTCCTAAGATCTGAAAGGGAAGAGGTTTAGATTAATAAAGGACAAGTTATACAGACTCTTTTACCAGAAAACTATGGGGCACATTTATTAAGACTGGCTTTTTAGATGCCTGTCTTAATAAGCCCTATACCTGGTGGTGGATCCGCCGGAGTTATGAAGAGGCGCAAGCCTTCCTAACTGTCTTGCATTTAGACAATTTTCTACGCCTAAAACAGGCGTGCAAAACGGTAAATAAGATGGGCTTCCCGCCCACGCCACATCCACTTTTTTAGCCCTGGTGTGAAGTCGCAGATTGCAGCGTAAAGGACATTTACGTTGAAATGTGTGCCAGTAATACACCTAATTTAGGAGTATTTCTGTTTAACAAATGACCCTCTATATATTAATACGCTCAGCTTCTCCTCCTCTATAACTTGATACCAACCGAACTGAATGCATTTTCAATATAACAGGTTCCCTTTAAAGGGGTTACAGGTAATTAGAAAACAGTCTCATATTTTTACAGAAACAGCACTGCTTCTGTTTACGGGTTGTGCCCGTTACTGCAGTTGTCACAACCCATAGCATTAGTAGCAGTGTTTCTACAGAAAAAAAATATAGCCTTTTTCTTTTTTACTAATCTCATAAAACCTGTGTAAGTCCCTACTGTATAATGTTCAGTTATATAATATAATGATGTATTTTGTTTAGTTGCTTTGCATGGAAATAAAGAAATGATTCAACAGCATGCATTGGGAATTAGAAAGCAATATGTTCTTTTTCTTTCAAAATCCATTCTCATAGCTTCATACTGTGCTTTTGGTCGAGTGAAGATTCCTGTTATTTTTCACAGTACGGTTAATATGTTCATTCACATAATTATGCAGCTCATTGGACAAAAATAGTCGCCTGAAGGTAAAATTTATTTTATTTGAGGGTTAATCTGTTTGTGTCCTACTTCTAACACAAATTATTGCTATATTCCTAATACAATACTACTTAAAGTCTCCCATACACAGATTTATGTGCAGTGGGGGTGTAAACACTGTGGAACTAACCGTTTGACCTAAGGGTGTTGAAGGTTAGGCTACACACGTTTTGGCTTTCCATTTGTGAGATCCGTCGTGGGCTCTCACAAGGGGTCCAAAATGGATCAGTTTTGCCCTAATGTATTCTGAATGGAAAAGAATCCGCTCAGAATGCATGACTTTGCCTCCGATCAGTCTTCATTCCGCTTTGGAGGAGGACACCAAAACGCTGCCTGCAGAGTTTTGCTGTCCGCTTGACGAAACTGAGCCAAACGGCTCACAATGAAAGTCAATGGGGACGGATCCATTTTCTCTGACACAATCTGGTACAATAGAAAACATATCAGTCTCCTATTTATTTTCAATGAAGTTCATGATGGATTCGTCTTGGCTATGTTACAGATAATACAAACGGATCCATTTATGACGGATGCATAGGGTTGCATTATTGTAATGGATCAGTTTTTGCAGATCCATGACAGATCTGCCCAAAACGCGAGTGTGAAAGTAGCCTTAGACCTAAGGGTGTTGTCCTGGCAGTCCCTTGGTTTTCACCCTTTAATCCCTATACAGGGAACTGGTCTTCGCTGCAAGGAAACCACCTAGCTTCTACCTCTTGGAATAGTCCATGTGTAGTTGGCAGTTGACCCATGAGGGGCAGAGACACCAGTACAAAGCACTAAGGGATCAGGCAGTACTTGTATTCAGGAAACAGGCCGAGCTCAGGGAAGGCAGAGTTCGTACATATCCAAGAAACTAGTCCAAGGTGAGCACAGGCAGCAATGGGTCAATATGGTAGACAGGCAGAGGGCAGGCAGAAGTATAGGAGTCAGTTAACAGGAAGAAGTTTGGTACATGAGCAGACAGCCAGAATACCACACCTTCACTGGTTAACTAATAAGCTAGGAACCTAAAGCCCTAGCACTTCTTCCTTGGGAACGGCACCTTAAGTATCCACATGTACCCAGCCATTGGCTGGCAGAGATTAGAGAAAATAATGCACTGGTCTTTCAAAAGCCTGGAAGAGCACGTGCGCACCGAATGGGAGACAGGAAGAGACCTAGCAGCCTGGTACCAGACCACGGACTAGGTGAGTAATGCGGAACCCATGCCCACTCCATAACACATGACTTCTCCCACACACAGTACATCCAAAGCAAGATAAACCTACTCCATTACTCCTACCCATGGCAATTCATCAGAAGTATGCTCTTATATTCTCTTCTTCATTTTTCTCAATAGGTATACCACTGGCTCTACTGCTTTTGTGTTTACTACTTTACTCAGTACAAGTCTGCTGTCTGTTACTCAATATAACTTGCTCTATACAACTTGAAGTGATTGTCTGGTTTAGAAAATTTCCCACCGTTACTAAAATGAGTTACTGATTTCAGTGGACACTGTGTAATGCTTTGTTTCTCCTCTAGTGGCGCTACAGAGGAAGTGAATGCCTGTGGTATGTTCCAGTTGACTGCAGGGACTCCAGCTGTGGGACACACCACATTAATATTTCTGCTTAGAAACCCTCCTTAATAAAGGAATTATTTAAATCAGTCCCCCGTTGGTCTGATATTTCTTAAAAACATAGTAAAAAGGCCAGTATAATGAGTTCACCAACAGACCACTGGCTTCCTCAGATACCTTACTCTAGCTTCCTGAGATACTGGTATCTGAGGAACTAAGCGGTCCGCTGGTGTTTTTACTATGTTTTTTTTAAAGAAAATAAATATTGTATTTTTGGAGGACAGCATCCTGGTATTTGCTTATTTTCTTAAGTTTCTACGTCACAGTGGTTATTATCCCGGTACTGTGACATCACTGTGGTTAGTATCTCTGTACTGTGATATCACAGTGGTTACTGTCCCTGTACTGTGACATCGCTGTGTTTATTATCCCTGTACTGTGACATCACTGTGTTTATTATCCCTGTACTGTGACATCACTGTGTTTATTATCTCTATACTGTGACATCACTGTGTTTATTATCTCTATACTGTGACATCACTGTGTTTATTATCTCTGTACTGTGACATCACTGTGTGTATTATCCCTGTACTGTGACATCACAGTGGTTATTATCTCTGTACTGTGACATCACAGGGGTTATTATCCCTGTACTGTGACATCACTGTGGTTATTGTCCCTGTACTGTGACATCACAGTGGTTATTATCGCTGCACTGTGACATCACAGTGGTTATTATCCCTGTGGTGTGACATCACAGTGGTTATTATCCCTGTACTGTGACATCACTGTTATTACCAAAAATATAACGACTAGTAGGGTGCTGGTCCGCACCCAAACATCCACATATGTAAATATATAAACGCCTGCAGTATTAAAGCAACAAAAACCTATAGAAGTATACTGGACCACGCTTTAATCAAAATAATCTTTATTAACAATATAATAGAAACATGCGGCAGCATGTATAATATAGCAAAAAAGTGACACAGAGAGAGGGGTGCACAAATGGGCGACATCCAGGAGAGAGAGACACAGGGCAATATAAGTATAAACATCAATAAATAGCAAGTGCAAAGAATAACAGATATAAATACATCATGTCAATGCATACCCATAGCGTGTCTCTCCTCCGGGATGGCGCCAAAACCCCGACGCGCGTTTCGGCGGAAGCCTTCGTCTGGGTATGCCGAAGCGCGCGTCGGGGTTTTGGCGCCATCCCGGAGGAGAGACACGCTATGGTTATGCATTGACATGATGTATTTATATCTGTTATTCTTTGCACTTGCTATTTATTGATGTTTATACTTATATTGCCCTGTGTCTCTCTCTCCTGGATGTCGCCCATTTGTGCACCCCTCTCTCTGTGTCACTTTTTTGCTATATTATACATGCTGCCGCATGTTTCTATTATATTGTTAATAAAGATTATTTTGATTAAAGCGTGGTCCAGTATACTTCTATAGGTTTTTGTGACATCACTGTGTTTATTATCTCTGTACTGTGACATCACAGTGGTTATTATCCCTGTACTGTGACATCACAGTGGTTATTATCCCTGTACTGTGACATCACAGTGGTTATTATCCCTGTACTGTGACATCACAGTGGCTATTATCCCTGTACTGTTACATCACAGTGGCTATTATCCCTGTACTGTTACATCACAGTGGCTATTATCCCTGTACTGTTACATCACAGTGGCTATTATCGCTGCACTGTGACATCACAGTGGTTATTATCCCTGTACTGTGACATCACAGTGGCTATTATCCCTGTACTGTGACATCACAGTGGCTATTATCCCTGTACTGTGACATCACAGTGGCTATTATCCCTGTACTGTGACATCACAGTGGCTATTATCCCTGTACTGTGACATCACAGTGGTTATTATCCCTGTACTGTGACATCACAGTGGTTATTATCGCTGCACTGTGACATCACAGTGGTTATTATCCCTGTACTGTGACATCACAGTGGTTATTATCGCTGCACTGTGACATCACAGTGGTTATTATCGCTGCACTGTGACATCACAGTGGTTATTATCGCTGCACTGTGACATCACAGTGGTTATTATGGCTGCACTGTGACATCACAGTGGTTATTATCCCTGTACTGTGACATCACAGTGGCTATTATCCCTGTACTGTGACATCACAGTGGCTATTATCCCTGTACTGTGACATCACAGTGGTTATTATCCCTGTACTGTGACATCACTGTGTGTATTATCCCTGTACTGTGACATCACTGTGTTTATTATCCCTGTACTGTGACATCACTGTGTGTATTATCCCTGCTCTGCAGCTTCACAGTTTGCATTATTCATGTGCTTCAGGCAGGGACAATGGACTGTGTATCAAAGGTTGTGATGTTCTTAACCTGCTGCTGAAGGTGATCATGAGAAATTGGGGCCCCATCTCAAGTTTTGCTACGGGTCCCCATGGCCACTTGTTAAGCCCCTGCTTACACCTAACTGATAAAATTTAACTTTCCCAGAATACAAGTTTTAGTCAACAATACGTTTCCAAGTTCATACAGATGAATGACTGAATATTTATAACCACCGATAAAGCAACATTTTTGCATTTTAAGTGCAGAGAAATGTTAATTATTTCAACTCACATCATCACGTTGCAGTCTTTAGTATATGAGTGGGATACACTACGCTTTATATTTGCGATTCTGGAAAATTTAATTTTAAATTCTCCCTGTCAGCATTTCTGACTAACAGATACTGTTTATGACAGAAGGCTGATTGGAATTGACATGTAGCTATTCATATCCTATGACCTGATGCTGCATCAGGCCTTCATTAGAAGCTTAACCGATGTTCCACTGATCAACTTCAAAGCAACAAAAACTATAATGAGACTAACAAGATGATAAAGTAAGCCAATTAGTTCTAAAACATTAGTAATTGATCCGGTGAGTGTTTTGGTTTAGTACAAGATAGTACTAATACTAAGGAGCTGACCTGGACCTGTGTACCTGTGATCTTCATCATCAAAACAACTAATAAGATCTAAGTGACATAAAAGACAACAGTAAAGTATAGAATATATAAAAAGTGAAGCAGATTGAAGGAGAAGATGAAGAAAAGTGCTACAAAGGGACTAGTTCACAATTACCCCAGTGTTCCATTGATGTAGTGAGGTCCAACTCAGGAACTAAAGAGAGCAAGAACTTCAATACGACAAACACTTCAAACAAGGGGAATTAAGTCATTTTAAGAGGTCCAATTTAATGTGCCCATTTACTACATACTTTCTTTGCCTGAGTTTTAAAATGCACATAGAAAAATAAATTTAAAAAAGATGATAAAAACATAATTTTCATGGCGTTTTGTGTCTCGATAAAAATGCCACTGTAACAAAAAATGCCAAAAATAAGTAAATGATGTATATGTAGACCGTTTAATATTTTGCTATGGACTTTAAAGAGGTTGTCTGGACTTTTAATATTGATGACCTATCTTCAGGATAGGTGGCAGGTGTTGGACCCCCGCCGATCAGCTGTATGAGGAGACGGTGCGTGTTCACCTCTGCGGTCTATGGTCTTTGTCATAGACAGCAGCAGCGGACAGAAAGAGAGACGGGAGACGGCACATGTGCACGGCGCACACCGTCTCCTCATACAGCTGATCGGCGGTGGTGACGGGTGCTGGACCCCTGCCGATCTCATATTGATGACCTCTCCTGAGGATAGGTCATCAATACTAAAAGCCGGGACAACCCCTTTAAAGTAACATCTAGCAACTGTGTTATTGAACAAAAAAGCCAAGAAAAAAATCCATCAAAGTGTTTTCTGTGAAAACACTCTAAGGCGGGTGTAACTAGTATTAAACTCCCTCTATGTGCTAAAGAGAGAAGACACACATAGCTCAAATATTGAATCTGCTCTGAATGACTGCACATCAACAGTCAAAAGAATGGACAAACCTAACATTATGGATCCTATGGTTGTTGAGTGGAGGTCCTTTCAGCAGTGAGAACCCCCCTAATCACCTTAAAGGGGTTTTCCAGGATTACTAAGGTTTTTAACAGATATGTTCACATAGATGCTTAACTGAGATGCATCTTCCTCATGCTCACATTTTTTTATTTTATTTGGACTCTCTTGACCTGTTTTCACCATGTAAAAAATGTATTCTGGTATGTACTGTATGTAGAACTTCCTTTTCCATTACCAATCAAACCCATGATGCACTTCTCCATTCTCTGCCGCAGCTCCAGCACCGCTCCTAACAATACCCAGCTACTTTTTAGCTCCTCCCACCCAGCTACAGTGTAGTTACATAGACACTCCCCTATCACCCTCCTGGTTGCTGCTTTGACATGTCTATGGACATCACATCACGGGAAAATGCTTTAACCCCATTTTTCAGGCTCTGCTGGAGCTACAGATGTGACAATTATAACCAATAGAAATGGGTTGGGAGTGAAAGCATCTGAAACCTCAATTCTAAAGGCTATATCTCCCGATGTAGAGGAGTTAAAGGGGTTATCCGAGATATATTAAGTTAATCCAAACTTCTTTATCGATATATATAAAACATTTTTGTAATTGACTTACGTTAAAAACAATGCACCGTTTACATTCTGCACAATGTTGACATTTGTGCACTGACGTCACCCTGCTTGATTCTCCGTCTTCATTCAGCACGGCTCTGATAAGGATCGCGCATGCGCGATCCTTACCAGAGCTGTGCTGACCGATTCCACAGCGTTCAGGCTTTGGAAGCCCGCCCCTTCTGCATCTCTGTCTTCATTCAGCACGGCTCTGGTAAGGATCGCGCATGCGCGATCCTTACCAGAGTCGCGCTAATAGAGCAGAGACCAAGAAGGGCGGGCTTCCAAAGCCTGAGCGCTGTGAGTCTGTCAGCACGGCTCTGGTAAGGATCGCGCATGCGCGATCCTTACCAGAGCCGTGCTGAATGAAGACGGAGAATCAAGCAGGGTGACGTCAGTGCACAAATGTCAACATTGTGCAGAATGTAAACGGTGCATTGTTTTTAAAGTAAGTCAATTACAAAAATGTTTTATATATATCGATAAAGAAGTTTGGATTAACTTAATATATCTCGGATAACCCCTTTAATGGTGCAATCCTTAGATTGTCAGCTTTCAAACAAGACCAGACCTACATCTCTAGCTCTGACAGAGCCCAAGATATGAAGGAGTAAAACACCCCCTCCTCAGCATGCTGCCCAAGCTCTGCTCAGGCTGAACTGTTAGGTTCTTTTCTCAAAGCCCAAGGAGAGCTTGGGCAAAACTGTTAGGAGGATAAAGGATGTTTATGCAAACTGGAAACCTCTTGAAGGAGAAGCTAACGATAAATGCTTTGAAACAGTCCAATTACAGGTAGCTTACGTAGTTATAATAATAATATATTAATAATAATAGAATTGTCAAACATACTTTCTATACAAAACAGAGTGGGTTTTTCAGCTCTTTGTAATAAATCCAGATTTATATTGCAAATTTTAGACAGCACAGAGGAAACCAGGAGACACTCTGCGTCCTCAGCTGAGGGCAGTAACTCTTGGCTGGTGAATGCTGGATTCTGTAAGTTTCTTCAAAATGTTAAAAAAAAACTGCCATCTAAATTGCATCCCATTAACAAACTTCATCAGCGCAACATTTGTAACTCATTAGAAATGAGTAATTAGTATATAATGCATTCGGAAAGTCTTTAGACCCTTTCACTTTTTTTAACATTTTGTTATGTTGCTGTATTGTGATAAAAATAACATTTAAAAAAATCACATTTTCCCCTTCAATCTGCACTCAGTTTCCTTTTTAATAAATTTGCAAACATTTCTAAAATTTTGTTTTCATCACAAGAGACACAAGGGGAGCAGGTCACTGCTGCAGCCAGCCAAGTATGATCACCACCACAGGTCGGCTACACTGAGAGGTCTGTTAAAGTCTTGGTTAACCCCTTTAATTGTACTAAACAAGACTATTGACAGATTTTCTGCTGGTATACAGTAAATGTTTTTAACGCAATAGAATAAAAGTTGTTGTTTTTAGTGTTTTTTACGTGTGCTAAACAAATGCAGTTTCTCTAGTTTTTTTGAGAATCATACAGAAATCATCACCAGTGTAACATCAGCTTAGCGCCGTTATTATTAGCACAGAAATAATTATGTGTATGCCGTATTTCATAATGAATTACCTTACCAAAAAAAAATCCCCAAAACATCCACAGCAACAATTTCAATAGTGAATGAACGTTTCCACAATAACATCTCAATCTTACAATTTTACATCTGATTTCAAGGTTTTTATTGATGTTAGAATTAACGGTTAGGTTTAATGAAGAAGGCGCTCTTGTACAAATACAGAGGGAATAGGTAATAAAACAGAATTCCTGTGAGACTGTTATCTGCTACATCACAGTCTGTCCTGAATACTAAACACCGTCAGGAGTTTTACCTCTGATTACTGTTTCCAAGAATACACTTTATTATTGTGTTGGAACAGATTACTTTCCGCTTTTTATTTCATGTTTATATATAAAGCTAAAAGAGACAGTGTTCAAAAGCAGCAACCAACTAAGTTCTGATATTTTTCACATTTTTTAATAGAACAATTTTATTTTTGATTTTTTTTAAATAAAATAAAAGTGAGATAATAAAGCAAATATGATACAAGGCAACAAAACATTTTCTAATTTAGAATAGTTATTGTCAAATATACAATATATATTGTATAATAATATGATCAATTTAATGTTTTATTTCATTTTCATATATTTTTAGTGGAAACTACGGAGGAGCTAGTCTGTCCTACATTAAACAGCGATCCCATTGATCTGAGTTGGCAGTCTGCAATGCTTAAAGTGAACCTGTCACCTGGAATTCACTTTATAAACTATTAAAAGTACCTTATAGTTCATCACAAGTGGGTTGTCATACTGTTTTTTCTGCTTTTCTGTGATCATTATTCATGAAAAAACCGTCTTCGTAAATCCTTTCTTTCAGCTTCCCAAGTCACGATAGAAGTCAAGGGGGCAGTGCCTCCTTGATTCCAGGCTGTGCCTCTCCTGCCCTAACCCCGCCTCTCTGCAGTATAATTGACACTCGGATCAGTCGCCGGGACGGCGCTTGTACAGGCGGCGCATGCGCCGTCAGCCTCAGCAGCAGCGCGATCCCGACTATCGCGCATACACAAGCGCGACTCTGTAACTGATTAGCGCATGCTCCCCATCGATGCCGGCTGGCGTCCGTCTCCTCTCCTCGCACGCGCGCGCCCTCATCTGCATGCGCCACCTGTACAAGCGCGGTCCCGGCGACTGAGTCGAGTGTCAATTATACTGCAGAGAGGCGGGGTTAGGGCAGGGGAGGCACAGCCTGGAGTCAAGGAGGTGCTGCCCCTTTGACTTCTATCATGACTTGGGAAGCTGAAAGAGAGGATTTTACAAGACGATTTTTTCATGAATAATGATCGCAGAAAAGAAGAAAAAACAGTATGACAACCCACTTGTGATGAACTATAAGGTACTTTTAATAGTTTATAAAGTGAATTCCAGGTGACAGGTTCGCTTTAATGGGTTTTTCAGAAGTAGAATACTGACCAACTATTCTCAAGATAGGTCATCAGTAAAAGCTTGTGGGGGCTCGACTGTCAGCTGTTTGCTCGGCGGAGCACCATGGACTCCTCACAACATACCAAGCCCAGCACTGTACATTGTATACTGGCTGTGCATGGTATTGCAGACCAGGTCTATTCACTTAAATAGGACTGAGCTGCTCATAGGTCATGTGACTAACGAACATGATGTCAACATCCTAGGAAGAGGCCACAGGGCTCACTGGGGCGCCACTGCCTCTTCAAAAAACTGATCAGCGGGAGTATCAGGAGTCAGACCCTACTGATCAGATACTGCTGACCTATCCTGAAGATAGGTCATCAATATTCCTCTCCAGGGGAACCCCTTTAATTTCACATGTGGTATAGCTGTAGAAGCACAGTAAGCATACTGCCAGGTTTCCCCACAGATTACAGCTGAACACTAGGTGATGAAGTTAAAGGATTAGAGACCATCTAAAATGGACAACGTATTTAAGTTATATAGGGATAAAAGATGTGTGACCACCAGTCAATTCATTTCTATGGGATATTGCAGAGATAGCCGAGTAAATGGAGGGGTGTTTACTGTTGCACACTACTAGTTTATACTCAGGGGACTCTTGGACTTCCATTCTTCTGATCGGTGGATGAACCAGTAGGTGGACTCCCAATGATCTCACAGTCATCACCAAGTGAGTCGGACTTGTGGAGCTTCACCTTCATTGTAGGTGGAGAGTCCCATTACAAAAGTATTTCTTTACCAGTGTCAGTGACTAGTCTGAGCCCACAGATGAGATAAGACTAAGAGCCCACTTATGTCCCATTTAACAGTAGCTCAAACTCTGCTGTACCTCATGTGCCATGTTTTTGCTGGTGCCTATCATCATGCGAGGCTCTTCGGATCCCACCTTACATCCTCTAAATCATCTCATCTCCCCACTTCTCCAGCTCCAGTCTTGAAAATCGTTTTGCCTCCTGATCACTGGAATTCTCTCACCATGATCAATATCAGGAACCTCATCTCCCCTCATCATCATGATCATCTTGATGTAAGTTAGCGTTGCGCTCTGTTTATACTGAAGTCATGGCCCCAACCGTACCTAAATAACCACACTGCAAGAGGGTCTGACACCAAGCTGTCCTTCACCCGCTGTACTAGTGAATTGTTAGGTACTATATACCGCTTATCTGTAGCCTATTTTGTTACAAAATGAAAAGTTTGCCATTATTCTGCATAGATGGAACTTGTGACAATGCATGTTGGGAATTAACAGCCCTGCCTCATTCACCCTGCGTTGAAACACTGTTTATTACATTTTCACTTATGATGCACTCTAAAAGCCAATAAAGACAATAAGATAATACTAGAAAAGTGGCTCTCGTCGTTTATTTATTTCATTACTGGCCAGCGTCTGCAGAGTGGATCATAAAGGCACACATCCCTTGAGACCTGTTTCATATTAGCAATGAGTGACATAAACTGATGACATAATTAATTCCCCGATAATATTCTCCACTAGATGGTCTTTATTGATTGTTAAGTGTTTACTGCATGACAATCCTGCATTCAATGACTTCATCTATATGGTAATCTGGTACAGTGGAGTCGCCATCCACAATTAGACATTGATAAAATATACTTGGAAACTCCGAAGGTCAAAATAACGAACCAATGGTGACATACCAAGCAGGATAACACTGAGGGGGATTTATTGCACAAAAGGTACTAAATGCAGATTGCATATGCTGTGGTCAGGTGCCAGAGAGTAAAGCCAGTGGACCACTGAAGCCATACTTCAACCCCTGTATCCCCCGGTCACAATCCCTGCAGTGGTCTCAAATTGCCCACTCTGGTGCTGAGACAGAGGGGAGGTCAGGAACTAGGGAAGTTAGGGAGGAGGCATCAGGCTAAAAGATAGCCCAGAAGCATAGTCTTCGGAAAACCAGTGGTCAAAACTGGAGGCATGCCAGTGCCAGGTGATGAATCTGAAGTACTAGACAGGAGTGAGGTGAGGAACAAGTTCAGGAAAGGATTGTACTTTGATCACCAGACAATGGGTGTGAGTCTCAGCTAGGTTTAAATAGCAAGCTTTGATGACATCATCGAACCTGCCCAGGTCTATAGCAAGGTTTGATGACATCCTCGAACCTGCCCAGGAGAAAGCACATCATGTAAATGCAGTGGTCTCCTCCACTAATGAGCAGTCGATTGCAGGGAGGAATGCTTCCTTCCCGACAATTACCTGCTAAATTGCTCTTTGTAAAGGGACCTTTAGGCAGAAGGAGGTGATCAAGCAAGAGAAAGAAAACTACACATAAGCCTGGAGAGTAATACAACTGAGACTTAACAAGATGGCATGTGCCCAATCTTTTATACATTTTAGGGTCTGCTGACATCTGCACCGGAGACTCCATTTGGGCCCCTGTCGCAGATTCTGTCAAAAACATTGGAGAGAAAAGCTCTGTACAGTATGTAGCCTCCTATTCTCTGATAAAAATGCAGACTTATGGACAGAAACCAAATGGTCCTCATTAAATTCAATGGGATCTGGGTCAGTTATTTGCCGAATCTGGCACTATTATTTTCATTGTTCTGCTCATATAACAGAACAGAATAAAGGAAATCAATAGCGTAAGTGTGAAAAAGGCTTGAATTCTTTAGGAATAACTTTAGGAATTGATTTATACTGTAAAAAAACAATTCCCGAACTCGGTTCTCGGTTCCAAGGTACCACTTGGAACCGAACCCGAGTTAGGGAAATGTTTTTTTACAGTATAAATCAATTCCTAAAGTTATAATGTGAAGTCTCGCGAGACTTCGCAAAATAATAACTTTGGCTCATCAGAGCCAATACATTCTAATACTGTACGGCGCGCTCGCTCCGTACAGTATTGAAACGAAGTTTCATGCGAATCGACTTCTGATGTTTTATCCGAAGTCGATTCGCACAACCCTAGTAATAATACTCATAGTTCACAGTGGCAGTTCTCCTTTAGTGATGTCTGGGGATGTGCAGTGAATGTAGGTAACACTATTTCTACCTTGGGGGGCACACTCTGCTTTGGGGGTCCTCCCTGGTGGTAGCTAAGGTGCCACTGATGTTAGGTTTTTGTTTGTTTGCAAGGCAGGAGTTTGGATGAAGGGGTCGGCAGATGGTGGAGAAAATAACCAGGCCACAGGTTGCAGTAAATAACAGTCTCTTTACAGAGATGTTAGTAGTAGTAGTACATATAGCGGCAAAATGCACAGTTTCAAAGTATATTGAATTGCAGTTTTCTCCCAATAGAAGTGTGAAGGCAACAACAATGATAGTAGTTATAGTACTCCTTCTTTTTTCGCTCTCTAAAGAACTCTTTACTGTCTCTGCTGATCCACAGGCATGCAATTAGGTTTCTACTACCTCCTTCTGCAGTTCTCAGACTGAGACAGCCTTCCGGGTTCTAGGAAGTGAATGGGAAGGAACCATCCCATTGAAGTGAATGGGCACAGCAAAGTGCACCTGCTCGCTTCTATGTCGATGGCAAGCAAGTAAACAGTGCTGCATTCTCTTCAAACAGCTGATCAGCGGGGGTACCGGCAGTCGGGCTCTTATCGGTCTGATATTGATGACCTATTCTAAGGATAGGTCATCAATATTACAAAAGTGGACAACCCCTTTAACAATCATGATGTTAGATTTTCCTACCTGTGGTAAAAAAAAAAAAAATCAACGTGGTCTTTGACATTTTTCCCACTTCAGTTAAGAGGTTGCCAACTTCAAGCAATCGAGTGTTGCTATAAAGTTACCTTACAAAATGCTCACAAGTTGCACTTCTGCTCGTGTTCAATTCTCTTGCGGCGCCGCCATGAGGCAAATGAAACATTACACAGTTTCCAATAAAATCAATTAATATTTGTATAATGCATGGATGTTCCACATCCTCCAGAGGAAGACTGCTCTTCAGTCTGGCTAATAGATGGCCATGAATGGGAGCCCAATTATGGTACTGAATATCTGTTTTCTATAGCTGACAACCTCTTAAAATAGATTTTGCGGATGACATAAAGGGGGGTTGGTACTTGGATACAATTATAAGGAAGAAACCCCTAATATATTATGAAAAAAACTTGTAATTTACTTAATAAAAAAAAGACGACTTATTGACTATAGATGATTATTTCATAAGTGACCGATATACGCTCATCAACACCCCACGTGTATGACGCACAGCCTTCTGAATGCTCATAGTTTCTTCCATTTATCTTTGTTATTCTGTTATGTGTTTTCAAGGGCAGACAGAAGAAGTAGCCATACGGAGGCTACAAATGTTCGGAGGTCCCTGTGGTTGACTGCTGGTTCTTTCCCCAGCAGAGAGTGCTAAGTGTCTTTCCCTCGCTGAGCATTATCACAATCAAATGCAACAAAAGAATGGAAACAATTACGGTTTCTGTGGGGTTCACATTGATTTATATTCTTTTAGATGGAATACTAAATTGAAATTCTGTTTATGGCTTCAAAGCAAATAAACAAATCCGCCGAAGCCAAATTCCATTGAATATGATGGTGCAATTATGTTTTTGCATTAAAAAAGAACTGATGTGATTGCCGCCATTTAACCGCATCCTGGAGCTGACAGAAGTTTACTTAGTTTTTTTCATCCTCTTTACAAAAATCATTACTATGCAACTCCTATAGAGTGACTGCATGGCATTTTATCATGGTCAGTTGGGATACATCTGTCACCTGAAAGAGCCTGGGTGTTGGGGCACTGACAAAGTTTGACATAATTAAACAAGTTATCTCCTATCCACTGGAAAGGGATGACTGAGGTCAACTGCTGGGACTCTCACTGATCACAATGATGCAGAGCAGGAGTTCAGCAGAACTAGCTGCTTACTCTTCAGCCTGGATCTTCTCCACTATTCTATCGGCAGTGAGTGGATATCAATTTTTGAGGAAGTGCTGGACAAAGTCCTTTTTTTTTCTACTGAACTTCTGCTCTGTATCATCGAAACCTTTGGATTGTGTTCCGATGTGGATGACCAGGTCCATCTGGCAAGCCTTCAATCCCATGCTAATGGGTATATGATGCGCTCGAGCTGTTGTGACTATTCACAACATCAGTAGGTGAGCAGTTTTTCATCCTGATCCAAATTCTGTCCATCTTGGATATAACTCTATATGTGCACTCTGTATTTTTTCTAGTTCTGTAGAAGGGATATGGAAATAGACTTCCAGTGAAGAGACCTGCGCTGATCACATATGCGGTATGACTAGAATCAATTTGCGATCTCAATCAATGAAAATTCTGTAGTACTCATACAATGTTGTTCAATGTTCACAATTACCTTCTCTTGAAGCAATGTCCATATCAGTCCTCCTCCTAGGTCAGGTCGGGGTCCGATGTCAGATGTGTAGTATATCTTCAGTTCAACCTCCATGCGTGAGCGATGCTCCGGCCGGCAGCAAAACGCTCTTGCGGAGGGAACTAGCACAGTGGAGTCCTGGAACTTCGGCGTGTGACATCACCGCACTTATGTAAGGATGGCTCCAGGGGACACAAATCATCCGACGCATTTCTGAGCCTAAACTGGCTCCTTCGTCAGGGATCTTTTTCTAGTTCTATTGGTCGATCACAACAATGCCAGTCCCATATCCTTCCGTATAAATGGAACGTTGATTAAACATATCTCATTCCATTCATCTTTATGGCACTGCCAAAGTACAGCAATCAGGTGTCCCCAGTAGTCCCATAGAGTTTGAATGGAGTGACAGTGCACATGCTTAACATGTACTCCATTCAAAAGGGGGACAAGGGACTCCTGTTTGCATGATGAGAGTCCCAACAGTCGCACGCCCTCTGATCTAACAGTTATCCTCTATCTAGTGGATAGGAGATAACTTGTAACCAAAATCATGTGGCCATTTGTCATGACGTAAGTGGAGCCAGACACGACTTCAGCCAGTGATTGACTGTGGCAACGTCAAACCAGATGTTGACATTGATGGAGCCTGGCGGAGCATATAAGGCCTGCAGGAGAAGGAGCCGAGTGCAGGCGCTGGGAATTGCGGCATTGAGGTGTTAAATGAAAGGGTTTGGCACAATCGCTGTTGCCCATTATTGTGGGCACCTGCTGTATTATACAGCTGGTACCCGACACATATGTATTGGGCTCACGGCAGCAGTCTACTCGATAACTTACCTCTGCCTCTGTGATGTACGGGCATGTCCCAGTGGCTGAAGGGGTTAAGGTTCTCGAGTGATTAGAAGCAATAGGAGGCCTCAACTGGCAGTGTTTGGAAGCATTCATTTTATATTACGTGGTTGTGCCTATACAGAAATAAACCATCAACAAGGTCATTGGCCCAGATTTACTAATCCTGTAGATGACATAAGATTAGACCGGCTGTCTTGGCCTGCACCAGATCTATCACAGTGGTCAAGGCTGGATGATAAATCTGGTGTAGGATAGACACTTTTCTCTAACTTTTTTACCAACTATTGGTTGGCTTACTTTGAGACAGAATTTTCCAGAATTTGCACAAAACAATGCACTCTAGGACACTCCCCTTTTCGATATAGCCTGTTCCTGCTATACCCTACCTCTTTTCAAGCAAGTTTGAAAAAACTGTAGAAACTCAGTTGCTCTGAATTGTGTCAATTTGTGCCACTTTTTAGACAGATTGTGAAGTGCAAACATATTAGTGAATCTGGACCATTCACATTTTGGTCTCTTCTCCTAACACAGGAAATGCCTGGTAAGCAGGGGAGTTGCTAAGTTAAAACTTTCAGGGCTTGGGCCCCTGATGCTTTGTCCCAGGCCCTGAATGTCCTGCCTGGCAGCTAGATACAACTGTATTGCCGAAGACGGCAATACAATTGAAACTAATGCAGTGGAAGAGCTGAAGGACCTGTGGTGACATCACAGGTCATGTGAGCAGTAAAACAGGCAGTGGTTGAGAAGGACCTGCGATGAAGTCACCATTATGTGATCAGTGCAGGAGAGGAGGGCAGTGAAAAGGAGAAGTCCTGGGGGAAGAAACTGTAGTGAGGTCTGTACTTGAGGAGAGGTAAGTGAAGGGAGAGGCAGAGCAATGCTGGGAGTTATGGTTATTTAACTGGGACTGTATGTTAGGGCTGAAGGGAGGGATGTTATTAACAAGTAACTTTGTGTTGTTGGTGGCTGGAGAGGGGGTCATGCTATTTACATGGGACTGTATGTAGATGGCGGCTGTGGGAGGAAAAGATGTTATTTACATGGGACTGTATGTTGATAGTGGCTGTAGGAGGAAGTGATGTTATTTACATGGGACTGCATGTTGGAGGAGGCTGGACGAGGGAGTGATGCTATTTACATGGGACTATATGTTAATAGGAACTGTGGGAGCAAGTGGTTATTTACATGGGACTGAAGGTTGGAGGGGGCTGGGGCGGAGTGATGTTATTTACATGGGACTATATGTTAAAGGTGGCTGTGGGAGGAGATTATGTTATTTACATGGGACTGTATGCTGGAGGCAGCTGTGGGAGGGAGTGATGTTATTTACATGGGACTGTATGTCAGAGGGGGCTGGGAGAGGCAGTGATGTTATTTACATGGGACTGTATGTCAGAGGGGGCTGGGAGAGGCAGTGATGCTATTTACATGGGACTGTATGTTGATAGGAGCTGTGGGAGCAAGTGGTTATTTACATGGGACTGAAGGTTGGAGGGGGCTGGTGATGTTATTTACATGGGACTGTATGATAAAGGTGGCTGTGGGAGGAGATTATGTTATTTACATGGGACTGTATGCTGGAGGCAGCTGTGGGAGGCAGTGATGTTATTTACATGGGACTGTATGTCAGAGAGGGCTGGGAGAGGCAGTGATGTTATTTACATGGGACTGAATGTTACAGGGGTCTGAGGGAGGGAGTGATGTTATTTACATGTGACTGAATGTTGAGGGGGCGATGTCATTTACATGGAACTGTATGTTGAAGGTGGCTGGTGGGCAGAATGATATTTACATGGGACTGAATGTTGAGGGGTGATGTTTACATGGGATTGCATGTTGGAGGTGGCTGGGGAGGGGGTGATATTATTTACTTGGGACTGTATGTTGAAGGTGGCTGGGGAGTAGGAGATGTTATTTACATGGGACTGTATTTTGGAGGGGGCCGTAGATAGAGAGGCATGTTATTTACATTGGACTGTATATTGGAGGAGGCTGGAGAGATGGTGTGATGTTATTTACATGGGACTGTATGGTGGAGGGAGGAATATAACTACAGGGGCACTGCAAATCCAGGGGACATTATAGGCGTTCTTATTACTACTGGGGGCTCTATAGGAGTGACCCTATTTCTACTAAGAGCACTATGGGGGGCCTTATTACTACTGAGGGGTCTGTAGAGCACTTTATTACCACTGTGGGAACAATAGGGGGGCCATATTTCTAGTGGGGGCTCCGTGAGGGAATTATTAATACTAGAGGGCTCTTCTACTAATGGGGGCACTCTTGAGGAGCATTATCACGGTTGGGGGCACTGTAGGTGGCAGTATTACTAATGAGGGCACTCTTGGGGAGCATTATTACTGTTGGGGGAACTGTAGGGGGACAGTATTACTAATGAGGGCATTCTAGAAGGGAATTACTATTGGTGGGACTATGAGGACCTGAGGACCACTATTATTATGGAGGCACTAATTTTTCTTCAGGATAGTATTTGGGGGTATTGGGGGCACAGCGAGAAGCAGGATAACACTGTGGGGATGCCAGGTTGGGGCATGATAATAGAAAAGTGAGGAAGCTAAGATGTCTGTGTGTCACACTCTGTAGAGACGAGGCGGCTGAGAGAAGTTGTATGGACCAAATGGAAAAGATCTACATTGGAGGAGACGTCACCGGGAGGCCCTGGATGTGACGGGTATGTGCTGCTGTATAGAAAGTGCAGTAAAATGCGGTGTGTAGGAGGGGGGGGACCTTATTTAGAGAACTTGGCTTGGGCTACGGATCTTTTGAGACCCTAGAAACGCCCCTGCTGGTAAGGCCTGTTCTGCTGATCATGGCTGATGAAGGTCACTGATAGGGAGTAGTGGGGGAACAGTAAGGTAAGTATCCCACAGTTTTTTGCAGGTTTTAACATTTCAACAGATGGACAACCCCTGTTAATATTATACAAGTTAAATTTTTTGCTAGATAAACTGAAAAATAAAAAATGTAAATTAACAAATGAGTTGTGGGACAGATGACTACTTATTACTACTGGGGGCTCTATAGGAGTGACCCTTTTTCTACTAAGAGCACTATGGGGGGGGGCTTATTACTACTAAGGGGTCTGTAGAGAGCTTTATTACCACTGGGGGGACAATAGGGGGGCCTTATTTCTACTGGGGGCTCTGTGAGGGTATTATTAATACTGGAGGGCTATTCTACTAATGGAGGCACTCTAGGGGAGAGTTATCATGGTTGGGGGCACTGTAACAACATAACAACTCAGAGTTCGGAGCCGCACTAAAAATTTTATTTTACGGGGAATACAATTATTTACTAAAATAGAAATGTGCTCTTAGTAGACCCTTTTGACAAGTGAAATGGTAACATCCAGTTTGCAGTTGATTCACAAATTTCTAGTAAAAATAACAGAGGAACAATACAACTAAAAAGATAGATAACAGATTATTTTTCAGGATATAGTTCTGAAGCCACCACTAGAGGGAGCTTAAGAGTTTCCTGCATACATATTTCGTATTGAATACAATATATGCCGGAACTGTATCAGAATAATAGAGCTTCATGCAAAGATATTATGAAATTAATCAACACATTATTTTCCATGTTAGAAATGTAATAATGCCCTTTCTCAGTTGGGCCACATAACAGCTAATTATAATAAAACCAGAACCTCAATCAGGATCATATAATCATATATTCTGCTACCCAATTTTAATAAAATATGATACACTGTCACCTACAAGCAGAAGTATAGACTTAAGCGCAAAAATAATATTTACTCTTGAAAAACATAACTCAAAGCCAACTTTTCAGACCCAACCTGGGCTCGGGCCAAGAAGATTTTCATGACCTGTAGTCTAAAGATGAGATAATGAGCCAAAGTGCCTACAGGTGCAGCTAAATCCATGACTCCAACTGTCTAATTCTAGCAGAAAAGAAGGCGTTATTGATTTCCTTGGAGCAAAATTCAGTATACAGGCTAAGTGGAATCCGTGCATTTTCCTTCAGAAGAAAGTACGGAGTAAGATTGCTCTCAATATTTTAATTAATAGGTAATACTTTTATTGGAAGCTTTTGGGGTGATTTCCGAGTATTTAAGTAGGACTCCAATCTCTTGCTTCATTCATCCCTGAAGTGAATCCGAGGAGTGTGTGATGAGATAAATATGTGTAAGGTGACAGCTACATGGGTTGTGCCTAGAGGCAGGATGATCTGAATCATCTATCGGTCATCCCGCTCACGAGGTGGCTTCACCGGCTGCCAATGTCATTGGATTTAAAATCTACTCATGATTTTGAGAGCTCTGCTCTATCTCAGTTGCAAAAATAGCCCTGGCCTTAAAGGAAATGTCTGACAGTTAAAACCACAATGGCCTCTGTTATGTGCCCTGTGCAGAGGTCATTGTACAAAGAAAGAATAGATAATCTTTGACAATCACCCAGTGTGAATGGTGGGTCATGTCGTATCTGTACACAGAAGTGATATCATTACAGGCAGGATAAGAATGACAGATAAGCAGATAACTGCAGTGAAGTGATCTGAACAGACCAAGAAGTAGCGCCTGTTATTAGGTTTAGTGCCGGGTGTGAAAACTGCAAGGTTTTTTGATTTCTGTTTAAATATAGATATTGACATGGAAAATAACAGCATCAAAAATTCTTTAAAAATATATTAAACTTAATAAAAAAAATATTTTCTGATGACACATTCCTTTTAAGCCATTTGTATGAAACGAGTTAAAAAATCAGCCAGCACCTGGATACTCTTATAAAAGCCACCAATAAATGTAACAGTGTTCACCCATGTATAGCGCCAAAAACTGTTTCTAGACCACCATGGATTGAAATGCACTTTAGAGTCTGCAATAAGTGCAAAGGAACAAGGACGACACTGGAATACAGAAATATACACTTCACACGTCCATCTGATCTACATGTAGGCCAGGCTCATAACTCATCTACTGTTATGGTCCAACCTCTATTGAGAACATTAGCAAAAATTGTGCAATGGTTTCTACAAGTTCCTAGGCAGATATTAACAACCGCTATACGGGACATGAGCGCTGCAGGACCGGCCTACCAGTAGACATGTATGGACTCTGGCTTTCACTACATACAGTAGGTGAGATGTTGTAGGTGAGAGGGTATCGTCCCTGCTACAACAAAGCTGGACTTTAATTGGACTTTAAAGAGGAGCTGTCACCTCTCCTGACATGTCTGTTTTAGTAACTACTTGCATTCCCCATGTAATAACAATTATGGAGCTTCTTTAATATTAATCTATGTAATGGGACCGGGTGTTCCTGTCCAGTCTGACGCTATCCAATCAGAGCTACCAGTGTAAATCTGTGCAGGGATACACCATCAACTGTTGACACCCAGTTGACTTTCTTGCTGACTGCTGGCAATTATATTATATAAAAAGATGTTCCAGGTGATATTACATGAGGAGTGCATGTAGTTGGCAAATATCAGGAGAGGTGACAAGTCCTCCCTTATAACAAATTAAGTTGAATGTATGACAATTTAACAAAAAGTTTGGCCTTATCATCAAGGATGGCAAACTGGGCAATTGCCCAGGGCCACTAAGTGTCCCCCTGCTTCAGTCCTGGCAGATCCTTCAACAGTCAGGACTCCAGGGGTCCCTGCTCTGACTCCATATATGGAGGTGTCCATACATGGAGTCAGTGTTATGAAGTTGAAAGGGGTATTCCCAAGCATGGTCACTATGCTTGGGGACACCCTGTGTATAAAAGTCTTATTTAGACTCTATTTTTAAATGTTTCTGTGAGGATTCAAACTCACAACCATCTACATAAAAGACAAGAACCTTAACCACTGGGCTAAAAGAGCTCAGTGTTAAGTTGTTGCTGAAAAACCTCATATAAGTTTATCTTGTATTATGCAAGTGAAATTTCTCTGAGGTTTTTCAGCAGTGACTTAGCATTGAGCTCTATGGCCCAGTGGTTAAGGTTCTTGCATTTAATGTACGGATGGAGTAGGGTTAACACTCATGCTTTATGAGACGTGTTATCTAAACTAAATGCAACTAAACGTCTTAAGCAATTGCTTTTCAATGCGATGAGTTATGAAATTTGAGTTCAGGGTTTTAGTGTTACCCCTGCTACATTTATAGATGGTTGTGAGTTTGAATCCCCACAGAAACATTTTAAAAATAGAGGCTAAATAAAACTTAAATATACAGGGTTCCCCCAACAGTGAAAAGTTTAATTTTATTAAGAAAAAAAATGGAGCAAAGAGTAAAATATGATCAAATAACACCCGTATTAACCCACATCAACCTTTTTTTGCGGGGCGATCTGTCGTTTTTGACAATACCATTTTGGGGTGTGTATGACTTGATTACTTTTTATTCAATTTTCTTGGAAGATAAAGTGATGAAAAAAATGTGAATCAGCCTTTTTTAAATTTTTTTCCTGTTACGCCATGCACCATATTGGCTAACTTTTTAAAATATTTTATTAGAATGGGCGTTTTTGCATGTGGCGATGCCCATAATGCTCTTTTTTATGGGTAGATTTAAATTTATTTATTTTTTTATATCTTCAAAACTACTTTTTGTTAAGTCCCCCAAGTGGACGACAACTTACAATCATTAGATGTAAATTGCTCCGTTAGTCTGTATTGAAATCACTATATCACCGTTCAGTGCTGCCATCTAGTGGCCTGAACTGGGATATACTAACAATGAGCCTGGAAGCCTAGTACAGGCTGTGGCTTATTTATAGATAAGGGTGCCTGAAGAGGAATTCCACGCTTCTGGTTTTAACACTCTCAGCTGCCATGAGTGAGGGGAACTTATTGCTCTGAGGGGAGGGGGCATGTGGCATATTCTGGGGCCATGAGGGTGAAAAACTGTGTGAGAAGCTTTATGGGGTGTAAATCTGTGAGGGAGGGCCGAAATCGACAGAATGTACAGTTGTGTTCAAAATTATTCAACCCCCAATGCTGTAAAGGGTTTTAGGGAATTTAGTGTACATTTGTAATTGTGTTCAGAATGAAATCTTACAAGGACTTTTTAAAGAACCAAATGCAACTAAAATGACATCAATTGTTTTTGTAATACAGTATTAAATGTTTTTTTTGTGATTTCTTCATTGACACAATTATTCAACCCCTTAAAGACGACCGCTCTTAAGAACAGAGGTTCATTCAAGTGTTTTTGATCAGGTATTGAAAGCACCGGTGGATGTCAAGGAGGAGCAATCAAGCATAATAAGCCCCAATTAGGCAGATTTACAATGACTGTGATACTCAGCTCCTTCTAGACATTTACTGGTGTGTTTACAGACATGGTGAAGTCAAGAGAATGGTCCAGGAAGACAAGAGAAGAGGTGATTTCTCTTCACAGGAAGGGCAATGGCTATAGGAAGATTGCAAAGATGTTAAACATACCAAGAAGCATCATTCGCAAATTCAAGGCAAAGGGCACTGTTGAATTGCTACCTGGTCGTGGCAGAAACAAGATGCTGACTTCGACTGCTGTGCGCTACCTGAAGCGCAAAGTGGAAAAAAGTCCCCGTGTGACTGCTGAGGAACTGAAAAAAGATTTGTCAGATGCGGGTACTGAAGTTTCAGCTCAGACAATAAGGCGCACACTGCGTAATGAAGGCCTCCATGCCAGAACTCCCAGGTGCACCCCCTTGCTGTCTCCAAAGAATAAGAAGAGTCGACTGCAGTATGCCAAAAGTCATGTGGACAAACTACAAAAGTTTTGGGATAGTGTTCTGTGGACTGATAAAACAAAATTAGAACTGTTTGGGCCCATGGATCAACGCTATGTTTGGAGGAGGAAGAACAAGGCCTATGAAGAAAAGAACACCTTGACTACTGTGAAGCATGGCGGGGGGTCAATCATGCTTTGGGGCTGTTTTGCTTCTACAGGTACAGGGAAGCTTCAGCGTGTGCAAGGTACCATGAATTCTCTTCAGTACCAGGAGATATTGGTTGAAAATGTGATGCAGTCCGTCACAAACCTGAGGCTTGGGAGACGTTGGACCTTTCAACAGGACAATGATCCCAAGCATACCTCCAAGTCCACTAGAGCATGGTTGCAGATTAAAGGCTGGAACATTCTGAAGTGGCCATCGCAGTCACCAGACTTAAATCCGATTGAGAACCTCTGGTGGGACTTAAAGAAAGCAGTTGCAGCGCACAAGCCTAAGAATGTGACTGAACTGGAGGCTTTTGCCCATGAAGAATGGGTGAAGATACCCGTAGATCGCTGCGATCTTGTGTCAAGCTATGCTTCACGTTTAAAAGCTGTTATAACTGGAAAAGGATGTTGTACTAAGTACTAAGATTGAATGTCACTTGGGGGTTGAATAAAACTGATAATGATGTGAGCACAGAAAAGACATTTGTGGTTATTTCATTATAAATGTCATGTTATATTTGTCTGACTTACAAGGGCCTCTTTGATTTAATTGTAAACAAGATGACTGAAATGATCAAAATCAATGTCAAACTGGCCAAAACACTCAATTTCAGTGGGGGTTGAATAATTTTGAACACAACTGTAAATGTGTTATTAGTACATTATTACAAGATTTGGGGCCCTACTTTTAATTTTGCCCAGGGTCACATTTTGTCTAAAACTGTCCCTGCTTATCATATTACGTGGCTATGAAAAACTTCTGTGGTTCCCAACTGTTTCATTAATTACGTTTTTCTGTTCCGTTGCAGCAGCAGTAAAGCTGAATTCAAGCTGTTATGCCTCATTCACATAAAGGACACCAATGGCATCTCCTGGACCATACTAACGTATAATGCAGTCCATCGAGTTTCGTCGTAGTGTCTGTTGTTTTACTAGAAAAAATCATGACGACGTTTGCGATAACAGAGCCTCCAACACAAAAGTTAGCCTAGGCTTAAAGGGGTTACTCTGGAGTTTATATTGATGAGCTATCCTCAGGATAGGTCATCAGTAGGGCTGGGCGATATGGCCTAAAATCCATATTGCGATATATTTTGAATCATGTGCGATATGCGATATATATTGCGATATATTATTTTCAATAACAATATTTTTAGTGTGATATAGCCAATCATCAGCCCCGCCCGGCCCCATGCCATTGCCAATTTGCCATCATCATACATCTCCCCAAGCCAGCGCCATTCAGCCCTCATGCCATTTGCCATCTGTCTGCGTCACAGCCCCATGGCATTTGCCAATAGCCATCTTTAGACATGAGTGCCAATGATCAGCCCCATGGAATTTCCATCATCTATCAGACTGTCTGATGATGGCAAATGCCATGGGCCATGGGGCTATAATATGTGATGCCACTGGCTCACTGCTGGGGGACACAAGTCTGATTCAAACATGTTCCCAATGAGCCAGTGCCATCAGATAAGCCCCATGGCATTTGACATCATTAGACTTCATGTGTCCCCTCCCCCTTGCTATTCAGACAGAGCAGGAGTCTGCAGTGCCATCAGAAGATGATCAGCGGCCCCAAGGCCAATTTCCTTTCCTTATCCACTCCCCCCCCCCAATCCTCCAGCAAGAGTCCCTGTCCCCCCACAAGAGTCACTGTTAGCCTTACCACTGTGACCTTTCCTGCAGGGTGCTCGGCATCGGCTGGCTAATATAGTCCGCAGGTGTGGCATCTTCTTCCAGCACTGGACGGGATCTGACGTCATATACAGCCTCAGCAAAACGGGCTGACGCTGTGTGCACGCCAGGCCCTGGCCAGTACAGCGCGGTGCAGAGTCGGTAGGCCAAGGAGCAGTAAGCCAGAATCTTCTGCGGTGCGCAATGATTTACTACAGCTCCCCATGGTCAATCATATTGCGGTCCTACGATATCTGCGATATACACAAAATCCATATTGTGGCCCAAATTTATATCGCCGATATCGCATATATCGTCCACCCCTAGTCATCAGTATCAGATTGGGGGGGGGGGTCCAACAACCAGGACCACTGCGGATCAGCTTTTAGAAGAGGTCAGCACTCTGGGAGGGCTGCGGCATCTTCCTAGGCCATGTGATGTCACCGTACATCAGTCACAAGGCCTAGTTGCTGCTCAGCCCCATTCACAGCTATTATACGTTGTACGGAGCTGTGCTTGGAAAGCCGCCAGGAGCCGGCTGTGCTCAGAGCTTTGGTTAGTGTGGCGCCTCCGTGAAACAGCTGAGGATAGGTCATCATTATCAATTTCTGGATAACCCCTTTAATTCTTCAATTTCAGGTGACTACAAACCACCGATATCACAGTACTGTACCACTGCAGTTTGACACAAGCCAGTCCCCTCACAAAACCACTGCCATGATCATGAGTCCTGCAGCTGCGTCATCATATTCTTTCATGGAGATATCCACCGATACAAAGGTATCCTAGACAAGCTTACTATTTAGAAGAATTTTACATTTTGATTAAAACTCCGCATTGGATATGTAGTAAACAATGGTAATTCTATCAACTTTGTGAACTATGCATGATCTCTTCTGCTATTTGACTTACTATATGCTTGGAAACTATCAGCAAGCAGGCTAATGGCTAGTGATCTTATTATGCGTGTGTATTTGTATTCTACTCATTTTTTGTTTCACCCCAAGACGAATAAATGATGTTTAATACTACATGAACACCCACATAATCCGATTAAGATACAAATCCATAAAGCTTGGACTGGGTATTCGTGTATTAATGAGCAGAACTGCAGAGAACATGAATCAGTTAGGAATAAGCCATTTCAACCCATACCCCATTGAAAAAAAGGCTTGAAAGAGGTTGACCAGGCTTTTTAGTATTGATGACTTATCCCCAGGATAGGTCATCAATATAAGATCGGCGGGGGTCTGACACCCGGCACCCACGCCGATCAGCTGTACGGGGAGACAGCACACGCGTGCATTCTCTCTTCCTGTCCGCTGCTGTCTCTATGGGACAGCAGCACCAGACAGGAAGAGAGACTGGAGACGGCACGTGCGCACAGTCTCCCTGTGCAGCACCCCCACCAATCTGATATTGATGACCTATCCTGAGGATAGCCCAGAGAACCCCTTTAAGTACTCAACACATAAGAATAACAGATCCTTCAAAAGCAGCTCCGTCACCGTCTTCTTGTGCAGAGCAAAACTAGATGGCAAAATAAGCAAACTTAATAAACATACATATAAAAGGATACGTTAAATCTGTTGTCTACATCAATCAAAAATTAAGATTTGCTTTGAAATGAATTGTTTTGTGTTGATTTCAAAGATAAAAAAAGGTTTATTTAATAAGAGACATTTGGCATCTTCTTCCATATTGCAATTTGCACATGATATTTATGCGCTGCACTGGTATGCAGCCACCTTTTCTAAACTAATTGCTTTACGTACTACAGAAATGTAATTAAAATGAATGCCTCAGCAAAATGCCTACAAGCCATACTCATTTGTTTATTTAATTCCTTAATCACCAGACATTTTCTCAATTTATATGATTCAGCCATCTGCAGCTCTCGGCTTGTAAATGATAGGCATGGTATAAAAAAAAAATACAATTAAAGTATATGAAATAAGGCACAGAGTAGATTGTGGGACTAGACACAAAAAATGGACTGGAGGTCTTGTACAGTCCAAATTATTATGTCTTTACCTTTGTGTATGCCCCTTTCACACTTTGCATTATTTCTCAATATATTTCCATCCATACCATACTTGCCTGCTTCCAAGGTGGAGGTGCCAGGGGTGTGGACAAATTGTGCAAACAGAGGGTACAGCACACCCACGAAAAAAAAAAAAAAACTAGCAAAGTGTCCCGCTTAAACAGTGGCATCCACGGACCCTTCATAAACAGCGCACACAGAAGGCTTCTCTTCGCACAGACACAGAAATATTCTGGCCGCCTGTAGCAGCCACCAGGGGGAGCTCATTTGAAGGCTGCCGCTTGGTAGGCCTCTCCCTTCTTTTATAGTGGTCCTGCCATCTCTCCAGGAGATTCTAACATACATTTGATGGGTTTACATTTGGATTTTGTTTGTTGTTTTTACGTTATTGATTAACAAAAATAAATAAATAAATAGTAAAATATATAAGATTCATAGAAATGAATACAAATCAATGGTATATGGTTGTATACTGCAAATTATATATTATATATTTCAATTAGTTTGGGAAAAATAGAAACATTAGAAAAATAGAAACATTGAATGAATATGAACATACATTGAAAGTAGGCTCTGTTCACACTATACTGTAAACAACTAGAGTATTTCACAATGTACATCGCATCGGATGGCATACCATAACCACCAATAGCCTCCCATTGTGAAAAAAAGTATACCACATGTTATACATTTTTACAGGATGCCTCTGCATAGAATAGCATGGTCTACTATGCTCAAAACCTTAAAGAGCACCCATCAGCAGGATCAACTCTATTAAACCAGACATTCTGCTTGGTAGGGTTGATCCTGCTAATTAACATGATACCTGCCTTGTACAAATAGGTTGCGTCATTCTTGAGAAAAAGAAGACTTCTTTATACAAATAAAGGCTTCAGTGCACCGAAGGGTGTAGCCCGCACCGGAAACCTGAGGATTGACGGTACATCATGGGGTTAAGGGCACTGAAGCCCTCATTGCCATAAAAAATTAAGTCTTCTTTTTCTGGAATGCTACAACTGACTTTCACAAGGCAGGTATCATTTTTAAACAGCAGGATCAATCCTACTAGTCAGTATGCCTGGTTTAATAGGGTTGATTCTGCAGATAGGTGATCTTTAACGCCTTAGTGACCACCAATACGCCTCTTTACGGCAGTCACTAAGGGGCTTTAGGCTGGGCCTTTCTCTTTTCACAGTGGCCCAGTCTAAGCTCTGCATGGGTCTACTGTGCAGCGGAGAGCGGGGCACAGCTGTAACATAACAGCTGCGCTCCTGCTCTGACAGCCTAATCCGGGCTGTTCAACCCCTTACATGCCGTGGGCAACAGCACCCGTCTCATGTAAGTGGTTACAGAGGGGGCGGACTCCCTCTGTCTCCCATTGACACCTAGCAAATGAGATCACGGGGTGCCGATAGTGCAGCAGTGAAGGCCCCAGGCCTGCCTCTAGCTTGTTCCAGAGAGGCATAGCCTTCTGGTGAATGTCAGTATAGTATTGACATTAAAATACATTGTACTACAGGAATAGTGCAAAGTATTATAGAAGAAATCAAAAGATTGCCTATTAGGCCTATTGCACACGACTGTATGGTTTTGCAGTCCACAAAAAACGGATCCGCAAAAAAAACGGATGACATCCGCATGCATTCCGTTTTTTGCGGAACGAAACATCTGGCCCCTAATAAAGTACTATCTTTGTCCGTGATGTGGACAAGAATAGGACAAATTCTATCTTTTAACGGAAATACGGAAACGGAATGCACACGGAAACACTTCAGTTTTTTTTTTGCGGACCTATTGAAATGGGCCGTACGCTCGCCAAAAAAACGTTTGTGTGCAAGAGGCCTTATAGTCCCTTTGTGGGACTATTAAATGGTTAAAAAGGTATATATATATATATATATATATATATATATATATATATATATATATATAGACAAAATCAAAAATCCGGCAGCACTCCTTAAATGTGTTTCAATGGTGCACGCGTCCACCCCTGGTCATGGGGTCTCTCTATAAATCCAACAAATTGGTGCAGCTCTCCTTTGGTAAAAGTGAACAAAAAGACTTGGCTTGAAAATGGCTCTGTGAGAGGGCTGAAACGTTTTTACCAAAGGAGTGCTGCGCCAATTTGTTAGATTTATATATATATCTATATTTATTATAATATAAAAAAATGAAAGTTAAAAAATATACCTTTTCAACGGAGAACATTAAAAAAATTATAAAAATAACATCTCCTCCACATATTTGGTATCTTTGTATCTGTAACGACCCACACTACGTAATTATCATTTACTTTATCCTGTATGGTGAGCGCCGTGAAAAAAAAAGCTGTTTGCTTATTCACCACAAAAAATTTAACAATAATCTATCAAAAAGTGTTATGTACCCCAAAATGATATCAATGAGAACTACAAGTTGTTCCACAAGAATCAAGCCATGACACGGCACCATAGAAAGAAAAATAAGAACTTTATGCGCCTTAGGATCTGGCGATGCAAAAGCATTTTCTTCTTTTTTTTTTTTTAAATAAAGGGGGTTTTATTACGCAAAATTAGTAAAACGTAAAAAAAACTACCGTATATACTCGAGTATAAGCCGACCCGAGTATAAGCCGACCCCCCTAATTTTACCCAAAAAAACCTGGGAAAAGTAGTGACTCGAGTATAAGCCGAGGTGGAAATGGATGTCACTGTTATGGGGGATCTGTGGATGACGCACTGTTATGGGGGGATCTGTGAATGACGCACTGTTATGGGGGGATCTGTGGATGACGCACTGTTATGGGGGGATCTGTGGATGACGCACTGTTATGGGGGATCTGTGGATGACGCACTGTTATGGGGGATCTGTGGATGACACTGTTATGGGGGGATCTGTGGATGACGCACTGTTATGGGAGGATCTTTGGATGACGCACTGTTATGGGGGATCTGTGGATGACACTGTTATGGGATGGGGGCTGTGGATGGCACTTATGGGATGAGGGGATGTGGATGACACTGTTATGGGAAGGGGGATGTGGATGGCACTTATGGGATGGGGGATCTGTGGATGACACTGTTATGGGATGGGGGATGTGGATGGCACTTATGGGATGAGGGATGTGGATGACACTGTTATGGGAAGGGGGATGTGGATGGCACTTATGGGATGGGGGCTGTGGATGGCATCCACAGATCCCCATCCTATAACAGTGCCATCCACATCCCCCCATCCCATAACAGTGTCATCCACAGCCCCCATCCCATAACAGTGTCATCCACATCCCCTCATCCCATAACAGTGCCATCCACATCCCCCATCCCCCATTACCGCTCATGTATAGTTTTTAAATTTGATTATACTATACACTTATTCTTACTATAATTCTTGCCCCCTCTGTACCTCATTACATGCGGCAGTCGGGCAGTGAATACTTCAGGCCGGGCGGGAGAGCGAGCGCGTCACGTGCCTGCGCCGCCTGCTTCATTCATAAAGCAGGCCGGGCAGGCACGTGACATCAGCAAGTCACGCTGCCTCGCCCGCCCGGCCTGAAGTATTCACTGCCCGCCTGCCGCATGTAATGAGGTACAGAGGGGGCAAGAATTATAGTAAGAATAAGTGTACATTATAATCAAATTTAAAAACTATACATGAGCGGTGGGGCCGGAGCGCAGTGAGCGCATCGGCCCTGCCGCAAATGCCCGCCCCCAGCTCCTCCCCCCGCTCCTCCTCCCACTCCGCTCTTCAGTTTCAATTTATGACTCGAGTATAAGCCGAGTTCGGGTTTTTCGGCACAAATTTTGTGCCGAAAAACTCGGCTTATACTCGAGTATATACGGTATATGTATTTGGTATCGCTGTGACTGTACTGACCCATAGAATAAAGTTATAGTGGTATTCATGACGAAAAATGAACGCCGTAAAATTTATAATGTAAAAACTTAGTGGCAGGATTGATGTTTCTTTCCCATCTCTCTTCCAGAAAGAGTTAATAAAGGTTCATAAATAAGCTATGTGTAGCCCAAAATGGCACTATTAAAAACTACATCTTGTCCCACAAAAAACAAGCCCTCATACAGCTACATAGATGGAAAAATAAAAACGTTTTAGCTCTTGGAAGGCGATAATGAAAAAATAAAACAAATTCTCCAGGTCATTAAGGCCCAAACAAGCTGGTCACTAAGCGGTTATTTTGAATTCTCAAAAAATGTTAGTGAATGCATAAAAAGCATATTTTTTCATCACCTATGTCTCAAACATAAGAGCAGAGCCTTTCAGAGCGTGTCAGTAAGAATCGGCAGGGCAATGTTCTGTATTAAAATCACTTCTCTACATCCTGGAGTCAGCTGAAATGTGAGCAAGGACAAAACTTTACTTTTGTTTTTAGATTTCTAAAGGTGAACTCCTAGCTGCGGTACATATTAAAATTCTAATAAAGCTAAAGGTCTTTCAATTCTCAGCGACACTGTCTGTCACTCATTTCCTAATTTGTCTAATAGATTTTCAGGTCCAGACGTGTAAGCCAATCTCTGAGTCAGGACACTGAATACATAATATATCCTGGCATTGAGCAGAAGGGTGTTTGTCTGGTTCTTACATTCAGCAGTCAGAATAGACTTGATAGGGGGGTGCAGATACTACAATATCAAGCCTACACAAAGGGTGGGAACCTCAAGAAGTGCACTGTATTGACCCACAACTAGAAACCCTTCCATTTGGTAAATGGAGCCAGTTTTGATAAATACAGTAAATAAGTAGAGGTAAATGCAACCAGATGGCTGCACAAAGGTAACCGCCATCCATATGCCCGATTAGGGACACCCTCTATGAGCCAGAATGAAGGCCCACAAACAGCAGCTCTTCCTTTGATAGAATCTTGCCATACATGTATTACATAGAATGGCCGTCATATATACTACATTTTCCCTCCAGCAGTTGCTGATGACCATCTGAAGCCAAATCCATGGCAATCAGCCAAACATTATCAGCTATTGCAGTGGAGGGACTGTGTTGCTCCCAAAAAATAACATGACCACTTTTATTGTGCTTCTTTGTCAGAATTCCTGGATCAAAGACAGAACAGTAAACATACGCACTGCACAGAGATATACTTGGAGTCCACAAGATCTTGTAGAAACTGCCTGCTGATTGCTTCCATTTTTGAGTGTCAGATAGCTGAGGGGGCAGGGTAAGACAAGAGGTGGGGTTTACCTTTCTCTGTTTCTTATTGCAGACTGTGACAGGCAATGGTTGGGGAACAACTGTGCCAACCAACCAGTCTGACTTTGGGCTAGACCTAAGGGCATTATCCTGGAGAGATCTGGACTTCACTGCAGGGGAGCCACCAGGTCATTAGCTCTTAAAATAGTCCCGGTGTGGTTGGCTGTTGACCAAGGGAACAGGCAAACACTTAGTCAGGAAACAGGCAGAGATCAGAGCTGGCAGAGTTCATGCACATTCGTGAAACAATCCAAAGTTAACGGCAGCTGGCACAGGATCAGTACAGTGAACAGGCAAAGGTCAGGAATCAGACAGACAAACAGACAATTAGCTAGCAAGAGAGACCTAGCAAGATCTGTAGAGACCAACAGGCATCAGTTTCACAGGCAAGGCAGTGAGATCAGCAGCACAGCTATATAGGGGCAGCTGATTAGCAATTGGATATAAGCAGCTCACCAAGCAGGAGAAGATTAAACCAGCAGTGCTGAAGACAGCGGTACAATGAATACAAGCCCTAATTCACACACGGTAAGCTGGCGCCTGAGCGCACAGGACAGTGGTGGCCATAAAACTCCATTGTAACACATACAGAGCAGTAGGAGCTGCCTCACAGCAAGACATAGCATTGTGAGAAGGAGGGGGAAATGGCTGACGTCCTGCAAATATTGAACACGTTTTTCAGTGTTTATTATAAGAGGAAAATAGGATCAAACAAATGGAACAGTTTATGGGAGGAAGTACTGGGATTTCTTTGTTCCTTTTTTTAGGTTTAGCATCAGGGACGCACCGCCAACGAGGCGACACAATTGCCTCAGATGGCGCCATCTAGGGACAAGTGGGGGCTTCAGCAAGGTTGTAGGAAATGAGCGCTTCCATTGTGGAAGCGCTCATCTTTCTGTATTCTGAGGATAGCAATACAGTTGAATGCTGCAGCGGGGCACAAAAGCGGTGTCTCCCTGCCGCTCCCTCTGATAGGTTACAGACACTAGGACTGAAACTTATCAGAGGCTAGTGCAGGTGGTGCAATGATGTCATCATCATCATCATACCAACTGAGCTGGGCAGCATACAGCTCAGGACACAGTCCGGAAGAGGCCGGTGTTCTGCACTGCATCCCGACAGCTGCATGGAGGTAAGTATTTGATTTTATTATTTTTATTTGAGAGCATGTTGGCGGATCACTATGGCGTGCATTATTATAACTGGGGGGAGCATTGGTTCTACTATGGGGACATTGGTTCTACTAGCGGCACTAAAAAAGGGCATTTTGTATTGTAAGGAGGAATTTTTTGTACTGGCACACATCCCAAAGGGGGGAGGCACTATGACGATATTGGTTCTAATGGGGGCATAAAAAGGGGGTGTTTTTTGTACTGGCACATATGATAAGGAGGCATCTCTTGTACTGGCACACATTATAAGGGCGTAGTTTCTGTACTGGCACACAATATACCTAGGAATTTTTTGCACTGGCACACATTGGGGACGGGGGGGGGGGGGTTATTCCACTGGCACACATTAGAAGGGGAATTATCACTACTGGGGGCAGGTAACAAACATGTCTGTTTGTCAAACCCTGCAGAGACAAGGGATGGATGAAAGAAATCATCATGGTGGTATGGTCCAACTGGAGAAGATGAAGAATGGGAATATCTACATCAGAGGACACATCACTGGATGTAAGAGGTATGGGGCCCTGTATTACCCTGTATGATTTGTAGCGCTATATTTCCAAGTATATCTTTAACAGTGGCTGGATGGAAGGGGTTAGGTTAAGAATTTAGCATTGGGGGTGCAGTTTCAATTTTCGCCTCAGGCAGCAGAAAGGCTTGGTGCACCCCTGTTTAGTGTTCATATAAGGAAGGGCTTTTATAAGTTGTGTATTCTGCTACTATAGCACATTAAGCAGGAACTTACGTTTGACTGCACTTCTCAAGATCATCGAAAAGTCACAGCTGATAATATGCATAGAGGTCTACTGCCTATAACCAGTGAACTGAGATGAAGTGGCCTCCACACTCCATAACAATCCCAATATGTCCCCGCAGTCCACCTTTGTGGTTGCATTGATGAGGACATCGCTCTAAAACTCAGCTCCTATTAGACAGTCACAATGTTCTTTTAAAAGGAGTATGTCATTTCTCCACCGTTGCTGATCAAATCTCCCAGTGAAAAATGTTCTAAACATGCATCTTGTAAAGCAGCCATACTTTATTCCTGCCAGAGACGGACTGCTGGAGTGTGAAAGAAACTCATTAAAAATCTCTTACTGTGATCCCACAAAGAAGAAAAAAACATAATGAAGTATTCAGCAAGCCTGCAGCCACTTTCATGTATGACAGCAATTAATCTTGACAATAAGTCATCGGAGAGTATTAATCCTCGTCACACCAAGATATTCAATAAGGTTAAAAAAAACATGTATCTTCCTATTACTGTGGCTTATAGGACAAGAACAAATAGTGACAATTAGATTCCATTGTGTTCAGAAATGACAATGGCTTCACGTATATTTATATTTTTAATAAAATGTTGGAGTTGAATCTCCTGACTTAAGGTTGATGTCTGGTGGGATACGTTTTGCTTAGATGGTGTTAAAAAATAAAAGAAGTATTAATTACCACACTGAATCACAGTCTCTGTCGTGCCAACACCTACCAGATCCAAACTGGTCTTTGCTTACTGGTCTGTATTCAACACACAGGAAATGGCAGGGGATGCCCACTTAGCCAATTACTGGCGGCAGTGGTAACCAGCCTCAGCTAGCGAATGGCTGGTTGAGCATTTCCTGCATATCGAACAGGGTCCAGGAAGAAGAGAGACAAGTAACAACTGGTTAACTGGAGATAAAACAATATTATTTATTTTAAAGTCCCACATCTGGGACCTGCTCCTATCTCCAGAATAAGTCCCCGGAACAGAAGAAGAATGCACCACATATCCAAGGCATACTCTCCGTTTATTGCTATGGGAGTTCTGGAAATAGCTGAGCAAGTGCGCTTGGCTTTTTGCAGATGACCCACAGCAGTAAATGCAAACCACACTGTGCACGCACAGCCACATCTTCATTCACTGCTATTGGATGGCCAGAAATAGTCGAGTCAGCGCTTGGCTATTTTCAGAACTCCCAAAGTGGTGAATGGAGGGTGGGCGCGCAGTGTGCTCTCTTTCACTTTGGGGGCAGCCCGTTCTGATGATAGGAGTGGGTCCTGACATGAGAAACGCACCCATCCAACATTCATGGCATATTTTAGGGATACCCTTTAAGTGCCATTAATTTCATGGCGCTACTCCTCTAAAAAAGGGGGAACACATACATAATATAAAACTCAACAAGTGCAATAAGCAGGAAGTTATTAACTGGTACAGGGAAGGCGAGGCCTGCCAACAAGGACTTACAATCTCCAAGCCTACTATTCTATTCTACTATAAAATCTACTATTATCTATAAGGTAATGTGTGTTACCCTCAGAGGGACTTGCAGTATATGGGAAAATTGTTTTTTTGAAAACTAAGGACCCAGGGCATAGAGCCACTTCAAATAGTGGATTTGGCACTGAGAGAACCATTGTACTTGCGCATTTCATAGATGAATGGTTGTTGATTTCCGTCAACACCATGTATTACGGTGCTGGGAGGCAAGTTTCCCAGGTGATGACTTCTAAATGCTAGGGGGTTGAGCAATGGCTACTACCTTTTCCACATACCCATGATGTGTCTGAAGTAAGGAAACCCTTTACAATGCGGATTTTGGCTCACTGAATGCAAACAAAAAAGTACATTATAAAATTAGCACAAAAGAAGAAAAATGTACCTAAAATGTGAGAAAAAAATTGAGAAAAATATAGACCAGTTTAATCATATTCTATCTCTAACTTTTACAACCAAAATTCATTGAAATGTTAAATTACTGAAAGTACAGGGACACTATTCTAGAATTAGAATTTATTTGAAAGGTGCAAATACCTGTAGGCAGAAAAGAGGTCAATAAGGTGCGCTGACAGCAGAGGACAACTACGCCAATGGCAAAAACTCAGCAGATCAAACTCTATGACTCTTCAGATTCTTTATAATTTGTTATGTGTTATAAACAAACTTGTCTTAGAAAAGACAGTTTCATATCCATCAAAGACTGATTCATAGGGCTAGACTGACACTACTATAAATGAGCAGCAGATCAAATTAAACAAGTCTGAGACTATCATGGTTGTAAACAGATTTGTCCTCAAAAATACACAGACGGCATCCATCAAGAAGAAATGTCTGGAATCACAATCGTAAATGTGATATAGCAGACAACCAATGACTTTTGTGACACAGGACAGCTCTTTAGGGTTGCTTTGTTTGGTACGCAGTACGGATCGGTTCCCATACATGACAACATGCCTCATCTGACACATAATGTGTGTCTGCATGTATAGCAGATATGTAACACATCTCATTATAGGTATGGAAACCTAGGAATCTCTACTAATAATGCAAAATGTTAGGTAGACATCTGACATGCAAGACAGTTGCTGGAGTGTTGCTGTAAAACTGTACCATTACTATAACTTGAACTGTGACTTTAAGGGTATGTCCACAAAATGAGAGAAAATATAATAGACATATAAGACATTTCCTGTTTTTAGAATCCGCTCCTGCTTTTGGTTTCCAAAACTGCATCAGGAAACCTGACCGTGTGCTAGTACCTGAATGCTAAAAGCCAACTTGTGGTATCACAAAAAGTCCTCACACAGAAACCTTGCAATTTTAATGCCACTCATGGTCAATGCCCATGGTGGAGCCCATGCTATACTATATTGGGAAACCAACATCTTCTTTATAAAGGGCACCTGACTGCATTTTTGGCACTACACCACCAGAAGTTACATTAGCACTTTTGCTTCTAAAAGGTGTGATTGTAGGTAATGTTAGGCACAGGATTTTACTAAATAAGCTGTTATTCCTTGCTGGAGTGGAAGAGGTGGAGCTGCTCGGTAGAAGAGTCAAAGGGGCCCTAAGGAAAACCTGTCCGATATGGCATGACTGACGTCATTCATCAGGGTTCATCATCTCAAGCTCATGTGAAATCCACTTCTGACAGGATGTTGGCTTCTACCACATGTGCAGTATACCAGTGAAGCTGGAATATTGTGAACGTGAATGAACTACAAGGCAATGGCACTTGCGTAGTTTTCGGAGAAGCTTGAAATGTCATAACCCGTCCTCAGACACATCAATCAAGCCAAATGGGTAGGTTTATGGCATGGCCACCTTGACTTCTCAGCCAAGCAGCAGCTCCACCTCCTTGACTCCAGAAAGCAAATTTACAGGCAGTGCATTAAACATCTAATTTTACTAAACCATGCTCTTAATGCAGCACACAAGGACACCTTTTAAAAGAGAAGAGCCAATCTACAGGAACACTAATGGCAGCATAGTGGAGAAAAACTCACAGGTTCCTTTGATGCCATCAGTACATAAAAGCTTCTATGTTCCTTCCTATAACTATTTCCACTTTTATGCAAAATAGACAGATGCACGCACACATAAATTAGAGGATTATCAGAGAAGAAAACAACAGAAAATTACCGGTGCCTTGGAACACCCTATGTGAACAAGCTTCAGAATGTATAGCACCTGGAGGAAACAACATTTCTTACCTTAATCTTAGAACAAGGTTAATAGCAGATGGAGGTCTATTTTCAAGATAGCTTTCATTGGATTGTGCCTAAAATACACAAAATGTAGGTTATTTTAGACATACATTGTCACCGATTTTTTTTTCTGCCAGTTAAAACCAGATAACGACAAGTATTCTTTTTTTTTCTAAACTTTTTTATCTTCTGATTTTATTAATTCTTTTTCCTGAACATGATTATGGGGGCTGCCTTCTTGTCTGAGCTGCTCTTAGCCCTAGATGCACTAAATTGCGCCAAGTTGCAACTTTTGAGGCTACTTTCACACTAGCGGCACGGACCTCTGGCAGGCTGTTCCGTCGGGTGAACAACCTGTCGGATCCGTCCTGCCGCTAGTGAACGTGTGCTCCCGGACTACCGCTCTGGCCCCATTGACTATAATGGGGAAGCGGCAGAGTTCCAGCGGAGGAACGGCAGTGCACGCGTGAGGCCGCCGGAATAAAACTACGACATGTCCGACAATTATTCCGGCGGGCCTCTCGACGTGCGCTACCATGTCTCTGCCGGAACTCCAGCCCGTCCCCATTATAGTCAATGGGGCCGGAGCGGTAGTCCGGTGACACACATCCACTAGTGGCAGGACGGATCTGACAGGCTGTTCACCCGACGGAACAGCCTGCCGGAGGTCCGTGCCGTTAGTGTGAAAGTAGTCTAAGACACATTTTTGGAGCAGATATATTAGGAAATCTGGGCCTTTGTGTGAAACCACCCTAAAGTTTTTTAGTTTTTTTTTCCATTAGTGATGGAGATAAGAATGATACTCTTTCCACCTCTGTCTGCTAGTGTGTGGATGAGGCCTGAGACACTGTGGGGGAACTAGGGAGATACTCTTTCTTTCATCTGGGTGAATCTAAATAGGTTCGTATTAAAAAAGCTGACTCTAGTGCCACCTATTGGATGACTATCCTATACGTTAATGTCTGACCCTTTAACAGACATTGGAGCATGACTTGGGCCAAAAGCCAAGCCAAAATACGGAATTTATTTATGTTATGCACTTATATAGTGCTGACATATTCAAAAGCACTTTACAAACATTAGCATCAAGCTGTCCCCAATGGGGCTCAAAATCTAAGTTCGAAGGGAAGAAACCGGAGTACCCAGAGGAAACCCATGCAAACACAGGGAAACCATACAAACTCCATGCAGATGTTGTCCTTGGTCAGATTTGAACCTAGGACCTCAGCGTTGCAAAATCTTTCCATAAAAAAGAGGTGCTTCCACAGGCTGCTATTTGGGGATTTTGCCCCTACCAGTGCAGAACAGGGTATTGGTTGTTGGATCTGGGGGAGCTGAGTTTCTCATTGTGGAGACTGCTAAGCTGGTGAAGGAAGTCGTATAGACCAGGCAATGCTTTCTGGGAAGAAGGGAATGTAACTTAGCTGTTATGCAGGAGGACAAAAATTATCTCTGTAGTGAGCACTGCCTGACCTATAAGACTCCCTACGCCAACTTGGTCGTCTCCAAAAGGAAACCTTTTTTTCCCCCAAGATCATACATATCTCCATGCGCACAGTCATTTGTGGTCCAGTGGCTCAAACAGGTGACGAATGTGCAACAGGATCTGTTTTTTACGGATATTGTGCATTAACTGATGCACAGGATCCATTTTTTACAGGATGAATTCCCATTATCATTAAAAGTTTGTAATAAACTTCTGCTGCCAGTGCCCCTCTCTACCCTGAATCAGTACATCCT
This sequence comes from Bufotes viridis, assembly GCA_033119425.1. Lineage (NCBI taxonomy): Eukaryota > Metazoa > Chordata > Amphibia > Anura > Bufonidae > Bufotes > Bufotes viridis. Next base: position 131,473,782 of record CM065595.1, on the reverse strand, counting down.
CCATCAGCTGCCCCCCCTTACTGGATATTTTTTTACTTATATTCATTTTTTATTACGGTATTACATTGATTTTCTTAATAGAAAGACATTCCCAATGTATTCAGTCACGGAAAGTTCCTAAAAACATGATGTGCAGCTGCTTTTTGGTTACCTGTAGGTTCAGATTTTGCAGCCGTGTCTGTGTATCGCTGTCTGTGAAAGTCTAGAAGCAAAGAACAGAGGAATATTTAGGCTCACATCATAAATATATCACTGTTATGCTGTTTGACAGGCAGCAAAAAATAATCCCCACTTTTCTACTGAAGCCACAATGCAGAAATTATTCATTGCGGTCAGGACCTGTTCTCTGCAGGCTTATGAGGACCTCGAGCATGACAACTCTATTTCTTTATTATAATGTATGTTAAATAATAATGAGTACAATAATGAGTGCAACATGTCTTCAAATGCGAAAACTGGGGACACTAATATCACTCCAATCACAGCACAGCTTTTATGTTTCATGAGCACTGTAAGGCACGTTTCACACTAGTGCTAGGGATCGTGAAGGGGACCGGTGGAGATCCGGACGAATCTTGGCATATTTCTCGGGTTGTGGACGGATCTCTGCCGGTCCCCATTATACAGTATCTCTTAAAAGTGTGTACACTCCACACGTTTTTGTAAATATTTTATTATATCTTTTCATGGGACAACACTGAAGATATGACACTTTGATACAATTTAAAGTAGTCAGTGTACGGTTTGTATAACCGTGTAAATTTGGTGTGCCCTCAAAATAACTCAACACACAACCATTAATGTCTAAACCACTGGCAACAAAAGTGAGCACACCCCTAAGTGACAATGGCCAAAGTGTCAATATTTTGTGTGGCCACCATTATTTTCCAACACTGCTTTAACTCTCTTGGGCAAGGAGTTCACTAGAGCTTCACAGGTTGCCACTGGAATCCTCTTCCACTCCTCCATGATGACATCACAGAGCTGGTGGATGTCAGAAACCTTGCGCTCCTCCACCATCCGTTTGAGGATGCCCCACAGATGCTCAATAGGGTTTCGGTTTGGAGACATACTTTGCCAATCCAGCACCTTTAACCTCTGTTTCTTTAGCGAGGCAGTGGTCGTCTTGGAGGTGTGTTTGGGGTCGTTATCATGAGCGAATACTGCTTTTTGGCCCAGATTCCGAAGAGAGCGGATCATGCTCTGCTTCAGTATTCAGTACATGCTGGCATTCATGGTTCCCTCAATGAACTGTAGCTCCCCACAGCCGGCAGCACTCATGCATCCCCAAACCATGAAACTACCACCACCATGCTTGACTGTAGGCAAGACACACTTGTCTTTGTAATCCTCACCTGGTTGCCGCCACACACACTTGACACCACCTGAACCAAATAAGTTCATCTTGGTCTGATCAGACCGCAGGGCATGGTTCCAGTGATCCATGTCCTTAGTCTGCTTGTCTTCAGCAAACTGTTTGCAGGCTTACTTGTGCATCATCTTTAGAAGAGGCTTCCTTATGGGACAACAGCCATGCAGACCAATTTGTTATAGAGTGCAGCATATGGCCTGAGCACTGACAGGCTGACCCCCTGTGTAAGATGTCTTGTTAAACCGCTGTATGGTCTTGGCCATTGTGCTGCAGCTGAGTTTTAAGGTGTTGGCAAAGGGTATATTAGTAAGTGCCATATAATCATGTTGCAAATACATTGATTAACAGTAACCAGAAAGTGGCCAAATCCTTTAATGGCTGTGTGTTGAGTTACTTTGAGAGCACACCAAATTTACACTGTAATACAAGCTGTACACCGACTACTTTATATTGTATCAAAGTGTCAGCTCTTTAGTGTTGTCCCATGAAAAGATAATATAAAATATTTACAAAAATGTGAGGGGTGTACTCACTTTTTTGAAATACTATAGTTAACAGGGTCGGGCGATGATTTTCAAGCTCCCGGCCAGGGGAGTAACCACCATAGCGGCAGATCATGTGACTGCTATGGGGCCCAGTCTTAGTTGGGATTATCTCCTCTTCTACTGGGGATGAAAACTTGGTCAGGACTCTACCCTCTAAAGGAACAACTTTTATCAAATGAGGCAGTGGAAAAATGGCCCAAGGGTCATTGAAAAGGGTTTAGGCAGAAACCTTTCTGTCCTGTGTGGGGGGCCTGGTTTGATCCTTGTTATGGGGCCCTTACTTCTCTATGTACTCCACTGCTCCCAGCAATGTCGGAATGCTGAGCGATACGGCAGGCTGTACCCTGCCGAAGCAGCTTGCCAGGTCCCTAGTGTAAATCTAACCTAAGGAAAAAAAAAGCTGTACTGTGATTGGTTTCTATGGGCAACAAAGAGTTTTTCTTTTAGACAATTTCCTTTAACCCCCCCCAAGACCCTACAAACAAAAGAAAAGACTCAAAGATGAACTGTCGAATTCATGAGGGGGGAGCTTCTTCATCTATTTGCCCCCCAAGCCCACTCACCAGTGACTGAAGGCCGCCATACATACATGCAGATGCATGGCAGTCACTGGTGAGATGGATGATAGGATCGTGGAAGGCAGAGATAACTATGAGCCTTGCTGCATTCTTGGATGCTCTAGTAGCTAAATTGCATGAATTTTAAATGTAATAAAATCCAACCCATAAACCACAATAGCCAACCTATCCAGAAGGTTTCTGGACTCCCAGAAGAATTGCCAAATCTCCGGGGCACAGCATGGAGAGCTGTTTTCTCCTAGCCCTCGATGTACTGTAAATGTAGGTGGTACCGGGTTTCTGCATCACTAGGGCCCAAGTCCGTTGGGGGACGGGGGGGGACGGGCAGGCTTCTGTACAAAAAAGGTCACACCAAAGAGGGTGTGTCCACACTTTTCGCGCTGGACTGATCATTCTCCTGCAAGCCAACTTCCAAATGTGCCAGAAACAGAGTACCAAAGTATGTCGACAAGTCTGTTTTTAGTCAATGGAAATAGACAATATAAAAAAAAAAATTTATCTGCTGAACATCTACTTTTAATAGAAACATTTCTGGGAACATTTCTTGAAAAGAGGGGCCTGTGGTTTGGCTTGGACCCCCTGTATATGAACGTAGACTTCTATTCTACAAGGTATGCATCTGAAACGATCTCCTAGATATTTACCGGCAATAATATTTTCCTATGCAGCCATGTCTAAGCATACCGTTAACATCCGTGTAAATGGCTTTTTAATCGCAGACCATTCTTAATATTCAGGCAAAGAGAAGGCACCTTTTCATACTCTTATTACTCAATTTCCATGTGCATTCAACGCAACATCAGCTTTTACTGCTGTAATTGGATCTGTAATTTCAGCACCAGCAGGATTCCTTATCTTTGCAATGGATCCGGTGTTACAAATCTTCTCTAAACTATAAACGTTTACTTCTTAGTTTTCACGAGTAATTACAATTTGTAATGTCACCAAAAGTTTCCCCCCAAAAAAAAAAAAATAATTATGTTGATGAATAGTGATGAGCGAAGTATTAAAAAGTTCGATTCGCTGCTTCGCTGAATTCTACAAAAAAATCCGCTTAGTGACGAATTACTTTGTCATGAAGCGCATTTCTTTGTAAGTAGTGGGTGCAATGATAGGGTGCAGCGTTTTCGCTGCCCCCCGTTATTGTACCCCTTACTTGCCCACTCCATTTGCTCACGAAGAGCCGAGCACCGCCATATTGCTTGAAGGTCTGGCACGAAATCTCACATGGCCTGAAAGGACGTCATCACACCGGCTGGTGTGGTGACGTCATACGTCACCATGCAAGGGATTTCGCCCAAGATCTTCAAGCAAGAGGGCCGCAGCCAGCCTGTCGCTAGCAAATGGTTTCAGTTAAGTATTTTTTTGTTGTTGTTTTTTTACACTATTTCAGTTTAAATCAATTTACTACCCGAGGAAATTTGGCTTTGCGGAAAATCAAATTTGTGGATGAGCTATCTTCTAGGTAGGTCATCAATATCAAATCGGCGGGGGTCCCCGGAGTTGTTAGAAGAGGCTGGTGCTCAATAAAAGCCGCGGCCTCTTCCTAGGCCATGTGACGTTGTCTTACATCGGTCATCTGGCCTGGTTGCAGCTCAGCCCCATTCAATTTAATGGGGCAGAGCTGCATTACTAAGCACAGTTTCTATACAATGTACGGTGCTGTGCTTGGAAAGCTGCCAGGAGCCTGCATCGGCCACCAGTGCTTCGGTGAACATGGTTGTTTCCTGAAACAGCTGATCGGCTGAGGTGTCGGAACCCGAACACTCGCCGATGTGATAATGGTGACCTATCTTGAGGATGGGTCATCATTATCAATTCCTGGAAAAACCCTTTAAGGCTTATTGCACACGACTGTATGGTTTTGCGGTCCGTTTTTTACGGATACGTTGTTCCGTTTTTGTTATCCGTTGTGTTTCTGTTGTGTTTCCGTTTCCTTTCCGTTTTTCCGGTCCGTTTTTCCGTATGGCATATACAGTATACAGTAATTACATAGAAAAAATTGGGCTGGGCTTAAAATTTTTAATAGATGGTTCCGCAAAAACGGAACGGATACGGAAGACATACGGATGCCTTTCCATATGCTTTCCATTTTTTTGCGGACCCATTGACTTGAATGGAGCCACGGACCGTGATTTGCGGCAATAATAGGACACGTTCTATCTTTGCACGGAACGGAAAAAAAGAAATACGGAAACGGAATGTATACAGAAACACTTCCGTTTTTTTTGCGGACCCATTGAAATGAATGGGTCCGTATACGGACCGTATACGGAACTCATAAAAACGGCCCGTACACCCGCAAAAAAAACGGTCGTGTGCATGAGGCCTAAGTCCCTTTAAGTAAGGAGAGGTGACAGGTCCTCTTTAAGTTCAATATTCATGAAGGCCAACCTTTTGTCTACATATGACTTAAATGTCACCTCTAAATGAAATCGTTCTAATGGAAGCGCCCCTTTAAACACTCAATAATCCCAAACCTCAGTATAGAAGGTACCCAGTCCACCGGAAACAATAAAGTGGGGAAACTGTGATAAGCAGCACAGACAAAGCAGAATGTGGGGTATTGTTAAAGTGTGTTTGAATAAATTCAATGTATATTCATAAAATACAATTTCAACAATTTATTAAGATAAAACAAAATGTACTTTGAAATATTTAAATATACTTCCATTAGATTGTAGAAGACGATTTCCACTGCTCCCATGTTCTTTCTATTTTTCCATTTCATATTGAAGCACAGGTGTACATATAGTTCTACTACGGATGGTTTACTGCCTTCATTGCTATCAGTTTATTCATTTTTCCATCCTCAATTGTTTTTTGTATGTTAAATACTTTCTAATCTAACGTCTTTGTAATATTTAGTATTTTTTCTATTCCTTGTTATTTTCCTGATATTTGATTGCTTTCAGTGAAAGAGAACACCTGTGTCTATAGTCAGAGGCAGCAAACCTGTACATAGCCAGTCCTGCCTAGAAGAGGGTACAGCTGTATACAGTCTAGGTAATCCTCTGCAAACACCTATAGAGTCAGGGGTGAATTGGCCACAGACCTTACAGGGAAATTTCCCGGTGGGCCGATGCCCAGGGGGGCCGCCCAAGCCTTCCTTTCTGCCACTGACTGGGTACATAATAAGCTATCAGTTGTATTTGACTTGAGAATCAGGTACTCATGTACCCGGCAACCTGGCCTCTTGAATTCAATTATGTCTCACATCTCACCTCCTGAGCCTCCTGCTCCATATATTAATCAGAGACAATTGGACAGGGGAAAAAAGAAAATGGCCTCTAATGATGTCCAACTCAGAAGGACAGCTTTTGGGACAATATATTGTCCAGCACTGTGGTATGTGGTATTTTGCGCTATGGTATTGCTGACCCCCCCTCCCCCCCTTTGTTACCCCCACGTCCTGTAAATTTAGACCCTCCTACAATATAGGGCCACTTTTAGGTATTATTTTCCAGGGCCACTTTAGGTTCCCAATTGACCACTGTATAGTGGCGGGGAAATGTGTGTTTCTTAGAACATGTTATCGTCCAGTTGGTGCTTAGGAACAGCACTTTCCATATTGCAAAAAGAGATTTATACTCTGCAGCCTGCAGAATTATTAATGTTTCTGTGGGATATAAATCAGCCTGTAACTACAGATGTATTTGCAAAGTTAATGAACTTTTTATACAGCTTTAAAGGGTTTTCTGAGATTTCTATCCCCTTAATAGATAATCGGTATCTGATTGGCGGGGTTCTGACACCCTGTTTAAGAAGGTACTGGCCTTCTCCTTGCTCACCAAGCACAGTGCCTGCTGCATCCTTCCTCCATACCTTGTAGATTGTAAACCCTCACGGGCAAAGTCCTCTCTCCTTCTGTACCAGTTTGTAACTCGTCTTGTTCATGCTTATTGCAATTGTCTGTATTATTTATGTATACCCCTTTTCATATGTACAGCACCATAAGCTGTGCTTGGTATTGCAACTCAGCCCCATTCACTTCAATGGGGCTGAGCTGCACCTAGGCCATGTGACCGATGAACGTGACGTTACTTGGCCCAGAAAAAGCTGGAGAAGGCTGTGGCACTACTGTGAGCGTCGCTGCCTTCTCAAGTAGCTGATAGGAGAGATACTGATGACCTATCCAGAGAATAGGTCATCAGTAAAAAAGTCTCAGAAAACCCCTGTAAACTAAAACTGTATAATAATGTTCAAAGGTTAATATACAATGCAACAAAGGTGATGGATTAGGCTTTGTTGCAGTGGCAGACATGAAAAGTTGGTAGTTCATAAAAGTTGAAACTAAGCTAAGGAAATATCATCTTACCTCTTCATTTTCATTGTCATCATTGATTCTTCTGGGCTAAACAAAAAAGAGAGGAACAAAAACATGAAACCCACCGTATACACAATATATTACACAGAGGCACATACAGGAAAGGAAGTACCATAATACCTTCTCTTTGGATAAGGAGTCTTTATATTCAGGGCTTTTTTCATCCAATTCATCATCACTCCATTCCCAATCTCCATCTTCTGTTTTATGGAGGTGACCACTTGAGCCAGGAACTCTTCTAACCTACCAAGACATGCAAGCTTTGATTTACTAATCATCTCAATAAAGGGGTTCTTTTTTCATTGATGGCCTATCCTTATAATAGGTCATCAATATCTGATTGGTGGGGTCCAACACCGCCATCCCCACCGATCAGATGTTCTGCAGTAGCTCCAGCACTGGAACCACAGCTCTGTCCACTGTGTGCAGTGGACAGAGCTGGTTACTAAAGCACTGATCCATTCACTTCCATCTGCAAATGGATGTTGTAAAAGAGTTTACCCTGCTTAAGACTTTGCTCCAACAGAGGGCCTTTAGCAAAGACTGGCTATTGATCTGGTGAGCCAGGGCCATCATATATGACATAGAAGTCATCCATTAAAGAGGTCGAATTTAGAAAATTTAGAAGGGTTCCTTGACAATCTGCTGCAGTCTGGGGAAACCTGAAAGTGCTCAAGTTACCGTGCCAATTTTAATGAATACATTGGGAGATGGACAGGGAGGAGGATGCTTTTTGCAAGTGCTTTATACTCTGGCCATGAGATAAGGATTCAAAAAGGAGTACCACCCTCCACCCACACTAGTAACTTAAGATTAACAGTTAATGGGTTTTCTAAACTGGTCAACCTCTGTAATTTGTATGGCCAATTCCCGCTTCCCTTGGCAATACTAGCTGACCTCTGTGGGGTTGGCTTCAATTTAAAAGGCTGTTGTGTAGAGGAGATAACCCATATTAAGGGGGGTTGCATGGTTCTACAAATCCATTTTGAAATACCCTACCTGGTATCCAATGCTCAGGATCCAAATCTATTCTCTAGAGTGAAGAACACTGAGTTACCCTGACATCACAGAGGTCAAGACATGCAAGTGCATAACCTGGACAGTCCAATGACTTTAATGAGAACTAGGCCATGCTTTATTTTCCCTGTGGTGGTGCTATGGGAAATTAAAATCCAGTACTTAACTTTGTGCTTCCTCTCGACACAAACATGTAACCACTGCAGCCAGTCACCGAAGACGGCAAATCACAACTGTGGTTAGTTTTTGTCTGGAGTGTCACATATCTATGTCAATAGGGACCAGGGAAGTGTGAATATTAGGGGATTGGTGAGGTAAGTACTCATTTTCTATAATTGTAAATCATTTTAAGTTGAAATGTGGACAACCCCCCCCCAAAATCCTTGCTGACAGAGTCTCCACTGAATGCATTGGATTGCTGAAAGCCATGGATTAGCATATAGTTGAGGGATCTTTGTAACAAAATAGGATTGTTCAAAATAGTCAAACCCTTTAACTAAGGAGCAAATCAACAGAATACAATTCGTTGCTTGTACTATCTCTACCCTCTCCAGGCTCTTGTATCTATGTGTGTCTGCTCAATAGCTGTCAGAGTAATAGCAGAAATCCTACAATACCCATAGCCCCACTTACAATGTTTCTTAATCCTAATGTTGCTCATCATGAATATGGTTTTATACGGTAGACGCCCCATATTTGTGGCTCTTTACCCCGCTTCTCTATCACTTTGAATATACACGATCCATGGGAATACGCTGCTGATTAAAATACATAAAACTTGCCTTTCGATGGTGAAACCAACGTCAGTATTAATCACTTTACTGGTATTTTACACTGGTTCAGAGTTTTAAATGATCAAAAAGGATCTGCAGTTCGCTAATTATGGGATTCGAGCAATTTCACAAAAAATATATTCACTAGAAACTGAGCGTGATCTTGTTTCAATCAGCAGAACATATTTTATACCCATATATTCTTGTCTAAGCACATTTCATTGAGCGGACTATCCAAAACTAATTCATCGCTATAAACTCAAGAGGTTTTACTAAGTCGCCGTGGAGCTATTCTAATAAAATGATGCGCTGTATTCCAATGCAACCAATCCCCTACCAGACTAAACATTCATAAATATCATATAATAGCTCATTTTGGGGTGGGGGTGGGTCTGTGTACAAAATATTAGGAAAGTGCAAAAAAATGCAATTCAGCTTTTTCTGACATTGGCAGTAATGGAGGCTTCCAACAAGCTGCTGTTGATGGATCCGTTAAATCGCCTCTCTGTAGTTGTTTAAGCTCTGAATAGATGTGGCTGGCTTATTAAAAGTTTAAAGAGGTTGTATAAAAACAGAAAAGGGTTTCTTTTATTTTCCAGAAGCAGAGCCCCTCTTTTCTAGGGTTTATGTCTTATACTACAGTTTAGCCTCATTCAAGTGAATGGGACTCAACCGCAATACCAAACACATCTCATACAGACTAGAGGCCACTGTTTCCTGGGGTGGGGGGGAATGTTTTTTTTCTAATCTCATACATGACTGAAAATCATGAAACATTACAAAATGCAGGAACATGTTATAGGGCAGGAGGAGCTGAGCAGCTTGATATAAAGTATAATTTTATGGGAAAAGATTCGGTACAACTTGTAAACCTTTGGCTTTTGCAGACAGGATCCTTTAGCAACAATATGCTATAGTAGGAATTACAGTTTAATTGACACTACAGAATTTTACATAGGGATCTCCAAATTAGAGACACCCCATAAAGCTAGTCACTTATTCGTTATTTTATTAAAATGCTCCATGGTAACAGTACTACAAAAAATATATTATATAGAAAAAAGAAAAGAACCCATATCTAAATGCATGCAGCACAAACAGCATCAACACTAACCTACAAAAAGCTAACTAAGTTTACCCATAAATCATATCCTATATTTTTTTTTTTTTAAAGTGATGTACCCATCTGCTGCCATCTTGCTCTTTTTCAAAACCTGGCGTCAAGCTTGTATTTCCAGAATTGTGCTCAACCTACTTGAGCAAAACAAAAAAGCATCAGCCTTCTCTCAAACATCTTGCAAAAGTCATAAGTGGCTTCAAGAACACAATGGTAATCATTACACAACCAGCTCGCCGCTCAGTTTACATTTCATTTTATGGAGCCTGTTATTTAAATGAGGAGATATGTGATGGGAGAAGTGGTGCAGCCTTTCTTATGGCAATAAGTGCACTTCTCTCGTCATGGTATCATTGTTTACCTGCTGGTCCTTTTGATTTCTTCATTATCAAGAGGAGGAGGAGGTCAAATTGAATGATGAAGAGGCTTGGTGGTTAAGAATACCAACCAAGAAGCATTTGCACTCAGAATTGCACTACAATAGTTCAAGGACAAAGGTTTATTACAGCTCTGAACAACCTTAGCGTTGTAAAGAGGCAAAATATCGGGACCATAACAGTTTATGGTGCTATATTGCATCTCTGTATGCCCCGAGTTTATGCAGAGGCACACTGAAAATTTTTTATGGCATGTCACATTGAGTCCATGTTACAGCGGTATCTACCCCGATAAGCATGGCAACAAGATGCCATAAGGCATACCCCACGGACTCCACGTCCAGGTACACAATCTCAATAGAGTTCAAGTATTTTGTAGTATTTTTGATTCAAGAAACACTGCAGCTCACTTTTACTTTAATGTCATAAAGATTTCCTTTTTTCAAAAATAATGTGTGGAATTCTCCAAGGTAACCGATTCAATAAAATAGTTGACAACCACTATAAATAACATAATAAGGGCAAATAATAATAATAATAATAATAATAATACAAAATAACAGCTTTTGCCTCTTATAAGGTTGTCACCTAACTCACCCAGCATAAGAATGAATGGAGGATGTGAAGCTAATAACCAGGCAGAAGATCTTTCCAAGGTAGGAGCCATAAGATTTTGACACATTGCCAATAAAATACCAATAAAGACCATGGACACCTTTGACAACAAAAATGATTTTTACACATGCTAGTTGTTTCTGTAAAGGGATTCTCTGGTCCCAAAATGATTTTTTTAAATCTGCGCATAGTACCCCACTGCATATTTTTGATCCATAGACCCAATTTTCATGGAAGCACTTTCCTTCTCCTTGTCTCTGCCTCCCTGCATCCTGGTAGGATGTTTACATGCAGAACTTCCTGTTTTTTTGTTAGCTTCCTACTGTGTTTCCTAACTAAACTGTTACAGGCAGTGGATGTGGAAAAAGGTCTAAGAAATATTACTGAGCAAAACATGCAGGGTTTGATTAGAAACCCCAGCTGATAAAAAAACAGGAAGTTCTGCATGTAAACATCCTGCCAGGATGCAGTGATGCTGAGAACAGGGGAAGAAAGTGCAGACATGTAAATCAGGTACTGTGTATATAGGGCAAAAATATGCAGGGTTTGCAGTACTCTAGATAGATACAACAATAATCATTATGCGACCAGAGAACATTTTTAAGTTAAAAATGTTACATTAAAGAGACTGTCTAGTCAGCTAAAGAAAAAGCAGTATATTTGCACTACAAAAGAATTTCACTATTCTCAATTTTGGCCTTTTAACCAATGGTCATGTGACCAGAACAATTCTGGCAAGTCATCCTGTCTGCCAATTAAGTGATCTCCCCTCTTGTAGTCTGAATGTGGCTAACAAACTAAGGCTACTTTCACACTCGCGTTGTTGTTTTGCGGTAGTGAGATCCAGCAGAGGATCTCAATACCGGAAAAAAAACATTTTTGTTTAGCCCTCATGCATTCTGAATGGAAAGAGATCTGTTCAAGATGCATCAGGACGTCTTCAGTTCCAGCAGCATTCAGTTTTGTGACCGGACACAATACCGCCGCAAGTCAATGGTAATGGATCCATTTTTTATGGAGCATAAAAAAACAGATCCGTCATCCATTGACTTTCAATGTATTTAGTGATGGATCTGTTTTTTTCCGTTTTAATTTCACACAACCACATCCTAACAGAACAGAGGCATCCTGATGTGCAAAATCAAAACTGATCCGTTTAATTCCGGTATTGAGATCCTCTGCCGGATCTCAATACCGGAATTAACAACGCAAGTGTTAAAGTAGCCCTAATTCCCTCTCACACATACTAGAGCCAATTTATTAAGAATTATCAGTATGTTTTTGGACCGTAGGCACGGCCATGCAGGTGGTGGGATTCCATGATGCTGAGATAAGTAGGGTTTCTCCCCTTGCCAAACATTCCCAACAACAAGAAGGTTCAGGTGATGGGTTGGATATACCTTAAATCCATAAAAACTAGACATGGCTTTGCGATATCATGGTATATTTCAGCCGGAACCAACCAGCCGTAAGCTTAATTGTAGCAATATAAAAAAAGGTAATGATGGTGGACAACTGTCTAACCTCTCAGCTGAGAATACCTGTTAAAAATGGGACTTCACGGTTTTACTATCTCCCGATTTTTCACGCTCATAGCTGTGAGATTCTTATTTTCTTTTCAGTATCACAGAACAGACAAGACAATGAGAAATTACAAAGGGATTTTATGGATTTAAAAAGAGTCTGTTTTTATTACAACCCCTTTAGGAACTTTTGGTTCCATCTGGTCTTGAATTATTCATCATGGTTAATTTCCTCCTTTTCACTCAAGGCTTAGTCCACCGTGTAATATGTTCTTGACATTACAGGTACAGAACTCCCACCTCGCCCTGGCTTGTTCACATCTTGGTTGTCATCTGCATTGCAAATGCCCGGTATAGCATATAGTTTTGTCCTAGCCTCACCATAATATAGTCCACTCTAGATGGCGCTATTCTACTAATGTTCTTGCAGTATATTTACATCTAAGCATTTTTTATTGTTTGCTGTCATATCGACTGATAGGCTAACAACTTTTTAGGTATTTTTTATTTGCATCTGCTTATAATTGTACCTATTTCTCGATGCTTATATACAGCTGACATTCTCTCTTCAATCTGTCCCGATGCTCCTAGAAGCTCCTTTAAATATTTTTAAACATGATTTTTCTCAGCAATGCGGGCACATATGAACATGGGACTACCACAGATGCCTTCAGCTGCCATGTTAACATGTAACAGGTCAGCCGGTGTCATAGGGACAAATCTGCTGCCCTTTGGTTTTCCACTTTAAAAATCAACTATCGAAGTTATTCAACGAAGTCTCGCGAGACTATGTGAATAACTAACTTCGCCTCATCATTTTAATGCCGTACGGAGACGGATCTATGCATGCTCCCACTGTCCCAGTCACCAGAGAGGCCGATGCTTTTTCCTATATTGTGCAAGCACGGACACCACTGGTGGATTGCAGGGTGGCCATAACCATGGAAACGAGCAGTGTATAATATGGTGAAAAAATTTATCAAGCCAGCAAAGGAGGCAATATGGATACTAACAATACATTAGTAAGCGCCTTGTATTAACTTTCTCTACATGATAAATGCCCTTTGCTGAAGTGAGACAACCCCTTTTAAAGCAGCCTTATGTGTTTTTTTGGCTCTCCAGGTCTGGCCGTTGGGCACGGTTACACAGGGCACATCAGATGTCCCTGCTGAAGAGTAGGGGCAGATTTTACCACCACACAAAGCCCCAGAGAGAAAAAAAATAATAAAAATAACTAAAGGGACGGACATACTGACATACCACTGACCTGTGCAGCCTGTTTAGCTTCACAGGAGCCCAGGTGGGTCCAAGGCTTAGGCCTCTTTCACATTTGCGTTGTGAGGATCCGGCGTGCACTTCCGTCGCCGGAAACGCCCGCCGGATCCATCACAACACAAGACAACTGAAAGCATTTGAAGACTGATCAGTCTTCAAAATGCTTTCAGTGTTACTATGGCAGCCAGGACGCTACTAAAGTCCTGGTTGCCATAGTAAGTAAGGGGGAGCCAGGGGAGCAGATACTTACAGTCCGTGCGGCTCCCGGGGCGCTCCACAATGATGTGAGAGCGCCCCACGCGCATGGATCACGTAATCCAAGCGATCATGTGATCCATGCTCATGGGGCGCTCTGATGTCATCGTGGAGCGCCCCGGGACTCGGGAGCTGCACAGGCGGTAAGTATGCTTCTCCCCTGCCTCCCCACTACACTTTACCATGGCAGCCGGGACTTTAGCGTCCTGGCGGCCATGGTAACCATTTACAAAAGCTAAACGTTGGATCCGGCGATGCGCCGAAACCACGTTTAGCTTAATGCCAGATTCGGATTAATGCACTTCAATGGGCATTACTTCCGGATCTGGCGTTACGGCATGTCTTCCGGATTTTTGGACGGAGACAAATCCGCAGCATGCTACAGTTTTGTCAACATCCAAAAAACGTTCACATACTGAATGGAAGACATCCTGATGCATCTTGAACGGATTTCTCTCCATTCAGGATGCATTAGGATAAATCCTAATCAGTATCTTTCCGTCCTAGAGCCCCGAGGACGGAACTCTAGGACGGAAAGCAAAAGCGCAAGTGTGAAAGGGGCCTTAGGATGACCCCAGTTCTTAAAGCTATACTATAGTGGGTTACCATCACTTTATCTATAGAGCTGTTACTTTTCTTACAGTATGTTGCTCTTATACTTACAATGTGACGGCACTACTACTGTACTTCACAATGTACAGTATGGTGATAGCAGCACAGTACAGCATTATAGCATCATGCCAATATATGGCACTACTATTTGGGCACGGTACTGTTTGGCACTGACAATTAGACGTTTTATGGTTATTTGTACATTGTGCATGGGAAAATATTGTACAAAGAATTATCCATTAGTACAGAAATGCCAACTGCAAAATACATCTTTTACAGAAATCAATGCGCCCCCTAGAGAGTGTCCACACGGACCTCTCACATCACCTCCCATTAGGCCACAAGCAACATAAATTTTCAAAAATATTTTTCTTTTAAATTACAAACTTACATCAAAGCAAATAAATATAAAGTAACAATTTAATCAGATTCTTCCCAGGCCCCTGATGTATTAATGCATTGAAGCCAATTTCCTTGCTTTGTAAATATTGCGTCATTTGGATGCGAAATTCTCGTCAATTTAAGAGCAACTGCAACCCTGAGAGATGATGACTGAAAACCATTAAATTAGTAAATAGACCAATCTGTCTTGAAATACTCCAGGGTTTAATCTGGCATGAAATGTAGATGTCACATGCTAAGTGGCTGTAACTATTATGGACTGTTGTTCACTTAAAAAGCATCAGTAAATGGTCATTAAAATTCACTAACGTAATAATTCACAAAGGGCTTAATGGGTAAAAACATGTTATTTCTAGACTCCACTCAATCACACGTGAAAATGTTCAGAATGCACGGCTGAATGTATTCGTCCTTTCTATGATAGGACCAAGCTGGTTGCAACAAAATCAATAATCGTTACAGTCCCTTTAATTGGTATAATAGGGAATTGCATTATAAGGAAATCATTAATACCCTCTTATCCTAATTTATCCTAATTTCTGCCTTTATCAGCTGGAGCATTTGTAAGCGGCAGCTGGAAAATCAAATTCCTCATCAATTTCCTCCAAGTAGAAGAGAAAATGCACCATTTGTAGGCCTGCTGATGGTGCTTCACTGCATTGAAAGGCATCAAATTTGCTTTAGGTTTGAGTGAATATGTTGTGCCATAGAAATTAGGTCCAATCATTTTTGGAGAGGGGATTCCCATCTTAGGGCTCATTCACATCTGTGTCGGGCATGCTGGACTTTTTCTCCACTAAAAAAGAAGGAACCTGAATGGAAACCAAATAGACCTCATTATAGTTAATGGGATCTGTTTGGCTCTGTTCGGGTCAGTTATGGGCCAAATACGACAATAACGGAAATAAATGGTGGTGGTGTGACCTTAACCAAAGGATGTTATGGCATATCACTAGGATACATTCTAGGATATACTGAATATGCTAGGGAATAACTTGGATTTCAGCACATATCCGTGCCAAAATCCATGTAAAATCCCTTTGAAATCCATATTTTTTGCACCTGGAATCTGCATTGTTGTCCATTGGGCTGTGGATTGATTGAGAAGTGACGTCATTTCTTGGCATGGCTTCTGCGCAGAATTCACAATGTATTCCACTTTTTTATTTTTTTCCAACAGTAAAATCTGCTGTGTGCACCAACCGATAGATGTATTCAAATTTTATGCAACTGTATTCATTGTTCTGGTGTTTTTTGGGTGAATTTACAAGTTGCTGTCAGGTCAAATGGTATTTTAGGGCAAAGCGTTGCACTTTGTGGCAAAAAAATGGATCAAACTATAAAAAATTCAGGATCTAGGATCACAATGAAAACACTTATTTATACAATATGACTGGTGAAGAGAATTTGATTCTAATACATTTACTGTAGACTATTGGGCTTCAGCACTGTGCAACTGAGAAATAATATAGGGGGTTATTTACTAACAGAACTACATCTATACTAAGCATAATTATGGTGTACCGTATATTGCGGTGCAAAGGTTCTGTGCGTCCCAATCTGCAACTTTCCCTGCTCATGCCAGGTATATAGGATTGGGTGTGTCATGGCCAGGGAAAGGGGGCATTCATCATTTTCTATACCTGAGTAGAAAAGTGTCTAAATCTACAACAGCAAGGGAGCTGACATAGATCTAGAAGCAGCGGTGGATCCATCGGTGCCTCTACATAACTTTGGCAGATTTACTGCCAGTGCAGGGGCTTATTAAGACCGGCGTATAAAATGCAGGTCTTAATAAATGACCCCCATAGTTACTAAAAGAATGACGGGGGAGGGGGTATTGGAAGCAAACCCCCCATCATTCTTGCACAATCCCTTTTAGGGCCCCTTTGCACACAAAGTTGCTCTGGCATTTATCGTTCACTAAAAAAAAAACTGTGTGAACCGGATTCTTTTTGATAAGGATGTAGAAACGCTCAAAACAACAAAAAGTTAAAAAAATAAATAACAAAAATGTCAGTAGAAAAAGATGCTTGTATGTCCTAATTATATTTCTCATAGACCTTCAGCTTACATCTGGAGCTGTTTTTTTTTCAGGAAGAAACTCACCCAAAACGGCAGGCAAAATATTCCACTAAACGCAAGTGCACAGAAACGCTATAAAAAATCTGTGTGAACTGTACTTTCTGGGGTGTTTTCAATGCACAAAGATACCACCACTCCCCTAACCACCTAAGACAATAGACTTTTTTCCAGTGTTGTGGGCCCTCAAAGGGGAGGATCCCAGCGTAGCTTATCACTATCCATTAAAATATGCCAAAAATACTTCAACATGATAAACAGTACGCTATTAAGAACTTCTATAATTCTTCATCCATACAAATGACAGAGTAAGCAAAGTCCAGGAGGACCAAAACATCATCTGCTATTACACTTAGATTTTTATACCTACCATATTGGCATATATTACTGAACGGTGGCATGCAGTAAAGTTTTTAGAGCTTTAGTTCCTTTGAGAGTGCTATGATATTTTATTAGACTGTAATACCGGATAATTCCCTCTCCACCAGTATCTCATCCATAGAGCAGACCATTATCTTTCAGGCTCTCTATGAAAAGAAGACAGCCTGTGCTGGCCTCCCTCTCTACAGTATAGCAGCTTCATGGTCTACCTGTATGGCATATATGCACTTAGATGGAAGGAAAAAAAAGTTTCAATGACTTCTATTTATGACAATGACAAGGGGCCCGGGCACAACAGAGCTCTGTTGATTGGAGGGCCTGGGTGAAGGTCACCTGCTGAAGTACAGATTTACATATAAATATATGGACATTAATGTATTCATATGTAAATTTATGTACATTTATGTCAGACACTCATAGTTTGGTGATGATGAGAGGTGGACAAGTGAAGACTGCAGAGGATGCTAGATGTTTTGTACGAGCCAACAAACATTTCAAAGCCATACTTAACTTAAAGTGGATGGCATATTTAATGGAGGGAGAAAATCTTTGCCCTCCAGGCTCCTGAAATATAAGTTTGGTACTGAGTGATACCATGAATGCCCAGTTACATCCCATTTGAGACAACAAACAGGACTGGGGACCCCTCCAACTAGCATATGAGTGTCAGAAACCACCTCTTTCGGAAGGCCACCCCTTTATCCAGACCAGGTTTCCTGTGACAGATTTTCGGTTCCACCATATACTAAGAATATTGGCTTCTTCCTACCTAGAAAATCACTTTGCAATGCAATTCTGGGTGGTCATCTCGAAGAAGCTAAATCTGTAAATGTACCAATGTAGTAGAAGATAAAGTAATTCCTGGGGCAGACACACAAGATGAAGCAGGCTTAATGTAATTTTACACTGTCAACCCACTGATGTTGGTGCTAAATCTGTTCTGAAAGTTATTGGCTCAGAACTAACAAGACTTACAATAAATTGTATGAAACCATATAATATACATTTTATATAACCTCTTATGTAATTCTGGAGACCACTAAAGCTATCACTTGCATTTACTACAGACGGCCCTGGACAATTCCCAGTTAGGGAACACCCAGCAAACACGGTGTTGGAGACAGATTAAAACATTTTTTTCCAAAATGTTCCAGCTGAAACCCCTTTATCCATCACTCAGGTACATGAGAAATAAGGTTCAACAGTGTTCTAATGTTTCGGACTATGACCGACCTGTTATCGGACTATGCCTGTTTACCGTTGTGCACGTGCAGTATCCTAGTACAAGGAATAAATGGTTAGTTCCTATTGTAATGCAATGTTATGCTATGTTTATGTAATCCAGCATGACCCGGTATGGCTGGAAGGGACAGGGACACTGTGTTTCTCCCCTCTTGGAAGGACTCAGCTGGTCCATTCTCCTGTCTAGAGAGGAGTTCAAGTCTAGTTTATGAGAAAGGAGGAAGCAAGTCCATGTGCTCCTTCTCTTTAGGCCTCAGGATATAGAGAGTATCTAATCTCTGTGAAACTTACTGCTTCTGCTACAACAAAGAAGAAAGAGATAAAAAAGAAACCTAGAATCTGCATGGCCAAGCATAGAAGACATGAAGGTAACCTGCAATTACAGCTATGCAGACCTTGCTACTTGTGATGGACTACAATTAAGACAGCCGTCACACTTCCACGTCCTGGCCAGGCGTGCCTCCAATACCTGTATCCCACAGTGGACACAATAGCCATAATTTCCAGATAACAGTTGCTAGCCAGAAATTCTAAAGAGAGAGACTTTAGCAACTTAGCATACCAAAAGTGCCATTATTTGATACTGGGAAAAGGATTTGCATTGTGTTAAGACTATTGTTGGATGCACTAAAACTAAAGTAAAAAGAGACATTCATTCTTCTACCTCTGGCCTAGTTTCCTGACTTCTACCACACATACACTGCACCTCCTGCCAGGCACCCATACCACCAGCAACGTCAAGGGCACCCCAAACTATCATCAGTCACAACTACAGAGAGTACCCCAAGGAAACAAATAGTGCGCCCTCCTTGTGCTGTATCACCCCTATAGAGCAACAGTGTGAGGGAAACCACCATGACACATCCTATAGTCAGAGCCACTACCACTCTCATCCTCTGCTCTAGCTCCTCATGGGCTTGCTGCACACGTATTCTGCCTGTTCTGACCTCCGTTTGCCTCATTATGCCATCTGTGACCCTATTTTGCATCATGACCTGGAATCTATTGCTAATTAAGGTTAGGTGTGGCCACCAGAGACTACACTTGTGCCTGGAGGGTTCCTGCAGCAAAGTCCAGATTCCTGTACATGGGTTAAAGTGAGAATACTCAGGAATCCCTAAGACTCCACTCGCAGGTTTACTCCTAATCCAAATCCATTACAGTGAGTCCACACCCCCACAAGCACCGATCTGTAGACAACACAACTTCAGAGTTGTCGCTCCTCATCAGTACAGACCAGGGTTCTGGAGGCTACATTCTATTTCCCAGGAAGCAATATCCTAAAGTCTCTCCCTACCAATTGAATCTCAACAAGAAGAATTACTTGCCAAGTACCAGTACAGAAACCATATCAGTGTGACGCCTTGATAAATGAGACCCAATGTTTTTGGCATAATTCCATCCTATTAAATGAAACCATTTTCCAAAAGCTGAGTCATTTTGTCTTCTCCGAGTCAGGGAAACGGTTATTTTCATTTCGGCTTATCTTAAGACTTTTACTACATAAATAGTTCTGACATCCAATAGAGGAATACAAAGTTCCAGATTTGCATTAGCGGAGTACAGCACCTAATGAGCCTCCACTGAACATTCCCCAGCCAGTTTTAATTAAACTTTCTAGTGTTAGAATTTGCCTTAGAGTATTATTGCATTTAAACAATTAACTGTCTGTAAATTGCACCGTAAGCTTTTTCTGCGACTCATGGTTTTTAAGCTTACCATATGCGTTTTAACATTAACAATTCATTTACTGATGAGGCCTTGTGTGGTTAGCAGATCGCCTTCATCACGGGGGGATAATTAAACACAGAAGAAGGTTCATTCGTTCTTAAAGGCTATAATTAGGAATGAGCGGGTCTCAGAAGGTGACGACCGGGTTTAGCACCTTGGTTACTATGTAGAGCTGAAAGGTTTCCTCTGAAAATTAATACAGTCTGCAAAACTACAAATATATGGGGAAATGTTATGCTAACCCAGCATCAATCATCAGTACCACTGCATACCTCCAAACCGTCTGAGAGCTAGCAGGACTGTCCCGTACTTCAGCAACTGTACTGCAGTCCCGCAGTGGCTACCACATGTCCCAAATTCAACTGCACCTGTGTCCTCAGGATACAGTGGTGCAATACAATGGTGAAGTAGGGTGCCATCAGAACCCTGCTCTATCATTCAGCTAAGCAGGAAAGTACAGGCGGGGTTATGATGTGCTCCCTTCATCAGGGGAATGGGGCTAAGCGAGTATTTTTTACAGGAGTATTCGTATTGTGAGGGTGGGGGTCACTAAGGCACAAACACCATTGTGAGGGGACACTAAGGGGCAACACTTGTGATAGGACACTAAGGGGGTATCACTAATGTGAGGGGGAACTAAGAGGGAACGTTAATGTAAAGGGGCACTAAGGTGCCTTAACTATGGTGGGGGAGCATTAAGGCAGCATAACTACTTTGAGTGGGCACTACTACTAAGAAGGCACCCTTACTGTGAGGAGGCACTAAGGGGATATAAATACTGTGAGTGGACACTACTACCATGGGAAGTATTAAGGGGCCATTACTTACTATGTGGGTTCACTAAAGTGGAAAAGTACTGTGCTGAAGCACAAACTGCAGGGGGAGCTAAGCACCATTACTACTGTGAATGGGGCACTAGGGGAAATATAATTACTCCCTAAAACCCCTAAAACAAAAGAAACAGTTTCTTGCATTGCTGCATCCCAAGACCCATTACTTTTTTATTTTTAGAGAATAAGGGCTTGATTTTTGCAGGACAACTTATAATTTTCATTGGTACCATTTTGGGGTACATAAAGCTTTTTAAACACTTCCCAATGCATTTTTTGGTTGTGAATATGGGAAAAAAACAATTTCAATGGAAAAAGTATTTTTTCTCCTTATTTAAACAGTTTTTAACCACTTATTAGTCCCATGAGTGAACTTTGGCATGTGATATTTTGATCACTCATGTAGTATCCTGTACTATATGCTGTCAGTGGGATACTGATCAGGTGGCACCTCTCTCGCTATTGACCATTGCATCTCAGGGGATAAACGGCAAGCTCCTGCTGTGCACTGTCCAGAGGTCCATGCAGCACTTATTCTAGGCCACCATAAAAAGGCAGCGCATTAATGAAACATGTATCGGTGGTCATTAAGGGGTTAAAAGAGTTGTCTTGCTTAGTAGTATTACTTAGTAGTATTACTTAGTATAACTCTTGATATAGATTGTGCCTTTTTTTGGATACAAATCCCAGACAAAGAGTCAGGAGGAATAGCGGGCTGCTATTGAAGGTGTATGGAGATCTTTAACAAACTCAGCTGTATGCAAAGTACAGGGATTATGCAACAGGGAACCTATAATGGTGCCTCCACGGACAATGTAATAACCATAAGATAATATGATATATTGGTGACTTAACTACACCCTGTACTTAGAGCATTGAGAATGAAAGTAATTTAATAGTAATTCAGAATGAATGTGAGAATGGCAGTCCAATTAAATTGTTATTTGATAAAACTTCAAATTTCTGAAGTACGATTATAGGTTTATTAATTCAAAAAAGAGCTTCACAGACAGTAGAAAAAAGTAGATGAAGATCAATTAAGTTGATAAAGGACCGTTTAACATATGAAGAAATACTATGCAAATGAAAGAACAATACAAAGACCTTGGAGAGCGCATTTAACCTCAAGGATTGTATAATTAGTGCACAGTCGCTCGCTCAAACATTGGGAACTGTAGAATGTGCTCCCTATGGAGAAATATAATTGTTAAAGTAACTTAGATAACAAGATATGAGTTTCTATGGGGGCATTTACCTCCTACTGTACATCGTATATGTAATGCAAGGATAGTGTTCTGTGACCATCACAGAAGGTCACATCCGTAGACTGTGGAATATGGAATTTTTCTGCTTTGAAACTTAGAATATAAGCGCCAATTAACTCAACCAAAGAATCAAAAAACAAGAATAAAGTGTCAAAGTGTCACAGTAATATCACAGCAAAGGGTAACATAGCATATAACATAGTATAGTCCATCCAGTTCGGCCCGTTATCCTGCAAGTTATAGGGTAAAACATATAATGATGTCACAATTCTAGGAAAAGACACAGCGGAGATTGATTTTCAAAAGAAGCTCTGAAAAATAAAAGGTGGAATCTGATTGGTTGTTATGGGCAATTAAGCCAATTTTCCTTTATACCAATTTTGATAAATCTTCCCCATCGAGTGATGTAAGCACAAGAATAATGCACACAGTGGGCTCACAGCAAATGGTAAAGCACACGTTAAGGTCACAGCACATTAATAATGCACATAGTGATGTCACAGCAGGGGCGGACTGGGAACTTAAAGTGGTCCTGGAAAAAATACTAAATGTGGCCCTGTTTTGTAGTCGGGTCCAAATTGATGGAAGGCAGGGCCAACACAAGTAAGTGGGGCCAATAATACCATATTGTAGCACATTATACCACCCCAACAGAACCGAATACCACAGTGCATGACAAAATACTGCCACCAGCAGCACAAAATACATCCCCAAAAACTTCCACTGGCCGGCCACGAGGAAGGCTCGGGTGGCCCCTTGGGCATCGGTCCACTGGGAAACTTCCCTGTAAGGTCTATGGCCAATCCGAGCCTGTGTCACAGTATGGATTATAATGCTTACAGTAATGTCAACGCATGGGGTAATGCACACTAGGAGGTCAACGCAGAAGGGAATGCACAAAGTAAAGTCTCTGAAATGTAAAATGTGTATGGTGATGTCACAGTGCAGTAATGATTCCCAGTGATGCCACAGCACAGGGTAATGCACAGTGTGGTATCACAATACAGAATATAATGCATACAGTGATGTCAGCACACAATATTGCACATAGTGAGGTCACAGCACATTAAATGAGTTGTGCAGTGTCTTGATATTGATGACCTATCCTCAGGACCTCACTCTTGGCATCCTCTCCAACTAGCTGTTTGAAAAGCCCATGGTGCTGGTCCTCCGATGTAGGCAAGCGTTCCTTCCAAGCAAACGCCAGTTCGCTAGTAGAGAAGACCGCTACAGTTACATGCAGCGACCTTCTCCGCAGCATGGGGAGGAGCGACCGTTATGCCATCGTTCGCCCGCATCCTGTGAAGTGGTTTGCGGCGGCGGGTCGTTATTACACATCACAATCTTCCGCCTGCAAATGGTTATTTTTTAACATGCTCGTTCATTGGGCAATCAGCGGCAGTATTACACTGCAAGACGATCGCTAACGAGCATTCATACAAGCGCTCGTTAGCGATCATCTGCCGAAAAATCAACAGGTGTAATACAGGCTTTAGACGGTACAATCACTACAAGCTAGACAGCGTGATGGTAAACACAGAAGAAGACGAAGAACTCGTATCAGCATCAGGACCTCTTCGGCAGGGGTCGGACTCCCCCGAGGAAAGATATAAAATATTACGACAATGTACAAATCCTTTAATGCTATGTGACCTCACTATGTGTATTATTGTGTGCTGTGACATCACTGTGTGCATTAGGCTACATTTACACGACCGTATGAATGAGTCCACATCCGTTCCCCAATTTTGCGCAACAGGTGTGGACCCATTCATTTCAATGGGGTTGCATAAGATGCAGACAGCACATCGTTTTCTGTCCGCATCAATAGATCCGTTCCGCGGCCCTGCAAAAAGATAGAGCATGACCTATTCTTGTCCGCAATGGCGGATAAGAATAGGCATTTACTATAGTAGCGGTGTCCATGTGCGGACCCGCAAAACACTACAGTTGTGTGAATGTAGCTTTACCCTGAGGATCGGTCATCAATATCATGACACTGCACAACCCCTTTAATAATGCAGATGATGATGTGGGTAATTCACAGTGATATCACAGCATAAGGTAATGCACATAGTGGGGTCGAGATATAATGCACATAGTCATACCACAACACCGGTAATGACCACAGTGATAACATGGTACAGAAATACCACCAATGGGATTAAAGAAACAGTCACAAAAAATGCATAAAAATCTGAAGTGAAATAAAACCTACACCTGGAGTGGAAAAAATCCCTAACACCTTATAATGGCTATGATTTTTTTGTGCTTAATATGGCTAGCAAAATGAGTGCATAGCCATTAGCTTTATTAATTAGATACAAGCACACCCTCCAACTGTTGGGAGCTTACTATATTGTCCTTTTAACTACTACTCTCAATATGCATAGAACTGGTGTATTTCAAGGAATGCTGTGAGTTATCGTTTCACAACATCCGGAGAGGCGTCTGCCGTAGAGCACTAGAACTCATACAGGTGGCCACTTAATCAGCCTGCTATTACAGCATAGAGCTCAATGCCAATGTGCTTATGCGCTGTCAGAAATATTGCCTTGTTGAGTTAGACGCATTTACATTTCCAAAAGAAAAAGGATGATCAATCACAATGGCACTCCTTAGATTTAAGGTGCAATATAAATGCAAAATATGTGTGATATGAATATGAGATGTAGATGGGTGTGATGGAAGGTTCAGAAAGTGAGATGGGGTATAAGGAACGGAGGAGGAGGAGGGGTCTCCTTGAGGGTTGTAGTGTGATAAAAACACTCCTGTGTGCCTCTTGGGTATAAATAATCTGGAAAATGCCATGTAAGGAATTTGCCTGCAAAGATGATTAAAAAATCAGCAGTTAAATCTACCTTCACAACGCAGAATATTGAACACTTTTGGGTAAGGAACTTACAGAAATCTTAAGGTTTCAGATGTAGCAAATGTTAACGTGACGAGTAGCGTGTTAAATACACTGCCGTTTTATACATAAAGGGAATCTCTGCTTGGAGGCTTTCTACATGCAATGTTTAAAACTGTTGTCAGGAAATATCTTGTCCATATGGACGTCATAGAGAGCGTTTTCCCAGTCAGGACCCTTATGTGTGAGCCCCAAGAAGAGTCGCTAACAAGCAGCAGCTTTGACTCTGACTGGGGTAGTCGATGTGTTATATTACATGGACTGTCTATCATCTGCGTCTAACGCTGGGTTCAGACCTGAGCGTTTCTGAGACGCGCGTTTTATGCGCGTTTTGGCAATAGTAAACGCGCGTTTTACGCGCGTTTGTGTGATTGACTGCAGTGTTGTCCAATGACCAAATATCCCTGTCTATATGAAGTTTGGCCTTTCCAGCATGTTGCAAATTCATTTCAATTTTCAATGTCAAAAACGCGCAAAATACAAGCGTTGCGCGTTCCCATTGAAGTCTATGGGCCAAAACGCACGACAAACGCCCCAAAAAAAGTACTTGTTTATGCGTCGGGCGTTTTTCAGCACGTTCGAACGCGCTGTAAAACGCGAAAATGTGAACCAGTCCTATAGGGAAGCATTGGTTTGCATCGGTTATGCGTTTTACAGCGCGTTCGAACGCGCTGTAAAACGCGCAAGTGTGAACTGAGGGTTAGGGTACTACTTTCACATTGGTGGCAGAGTGATCCAGCAAGCAGTTCCGTTGTCGGAACTGCCTGCCGGATCCGTCAATCTGGATGTAAACTGAATGCATTTTTAGATGGATCCGGATGCGGATCCATCTCACAAATGCATTGCAAGAACGGATCCGTCTCTCCGCTTGTCATGTGGATAGACGGAACAGTCTTGTATTGCTTTACAGTTTTAAAGGTCTGCGCATGCGCATACTGGAAGGACGGATTCGCCCTTCAGGTATTTCTAATGCCGGATCTGGCACTAATACATTTCAATGTAAATTAATGCCGGATCCGACATTCTAGCAACTGATCCTGCATTTCAGACGGAGATAATACCGCAGCATGCTGCGGTATTATCCTCGTCCAAAACGCTGTTAAGTGACTGAACTGAAGACATCCTGATGCATCCTGAACGGATTTCTCTCCATTCAGAATGTATTAGGATAAAACTGATCAGTTCCTTTCCGGTATTGAGCCCCGACGACGGAACTCTGTGTGAAACGCTAGTGTGAAAGTACCCTAAGGGCACATTCACACACATTCAGGATCTGATTTTTTACACTGATTCCTCAGCCAAAATTCTCATCAGTTCCACCTACAATATGCTGCAAGCCCAGGAGAAGCAGAGGATGGGAGTGGTAGTGACTCTGGCTGAAAAGGTCAATGATGGTGGCAATCCTCCCTAAGGCCTCATGCACACGAACGTATTTTCTTTCCATGTCCGTTCCGTTTTTTTTGCGGACCATATGTGGAACCATTCATTTCAATGGGTCCGCAAAAAAACGGAAGGTACTCCGTGTGCATTCCGTTTCCGTATGTCCGTTTTTCTGTTCCGCAAAAAAATAGAGCATGTCCTATTTTTTTCTACTTTGCGGACAAGGATAGGCATTAATTACAATGGATCTGCAAAAAAAACGGATGCCATACGGAACGTCATCCGTTTTTTTTGCGGATCCGCAATTTGCAGACCGCAAAACACATACGGTCGTGTGCATGAGGCCTAAACTAAGGCCTCATGCAGACGAATGTAAGGGCCACCTGCCCGTGCTGGAGACCGCCGTGTGCACTCCTGGTGCGGATGCGGATCTATTGACTTCAATGGGTCCACGGTCCACAAAATACGACAAAAGATAGGTCATGTCTTATCTTTAGTGGTGCGTAGACACGGACCTAAAAGCCCACAGAAGAGTTCTGTAGTAGCTCCAGCAGCAGAATTATACAGCTCCATCCATTGCAGTGAATGGGAGCAGGGTAACGGCTGCATTCCTTAAAAAATAGACTGAGGTATGTAATTCTAGGGCCTACTTCTGCTGCCAGAACTACTTCAGAACAGCTGATAAGCAGGAGTGTGGGGTGTTTAACCCTCGCCAATCAGATACTGATGGCTATTCTGAGGACAGAGAATCGATATAAAAATCCTGGGCAACCCCTTTAAACTATATTTGTCCTGTGGAATTTGCTGCAGTGAAAATGGTCAAGTGACAGATTACAAATCAAGCACAGAAAAGAGTTTGGCTGCAGGATCAGACCACACTGGATTCCATTGTAGTCTGTTACCATGGAGACACATATTTCTAATCAGATTATAAAACTGTTTCATCTTTTATATGCATTAAAGGGATTGTGCAGGGGTTTTTATATTGATGACTTATGCTCAGGATCGGTCATCAATTTCTGATCATGGGGGTCTGTCACCCGACACCCCCGCCATGTCAGCGCTGCTTCCTCTTTATTATACTGCCCGTCGTCTCTGAAGTCTCAGCGGCACAGTGTAATTACAAGTACTTGCTCCATTCACTTGAATGGAGTGAGTACTTGTAATTACACGACGACTCATAGTGTAATGAAGAGGAAGCACCACTCAGATGGAGCGTTACCTCCTCTTCGAACGGCTATTTGGAAGGGGGTGCCATGTAAAAAGACTTCCTCTGACAAGATAATGATGACCTATCCTGAGGATGGCTCATCAATATATATTGCCTGCACAATGCGTTGTCATAAATAAATGGTTGCCTATCTGGACATATACTTGAATTTTTAAACAATAGAACCTTCCTAAATAGTCCGCTCACTGTCCCGTAGCTCCAGCCAAACTCCTTTGTATTTCATTCCTAGTAACACGGATGATAGAAAGGGAAAGGGGAAGCTGTTTGTTTTCACATCTAAACACTTACTACAAATGAGATGTCCGCAGGGGAGGCTCGGCACCGAGTGAGATAGATACGAGGGGAGAAAAAGTTGTTTCTCGAACATGATTATTCCCTGGAGTGGAGGAAACTGAATTACTCTTAACCTTGTTCCTGATACTCCAGACAGAAAGGCTTTCAGTTTACATTTTGTTTTGCAAGACTGCGGTGGCCATTACCGCCTGCAGATAGACTGCAAAAAATGTGCATGCAGTTGACATATTGTAAGTGAACACCTAGAGGGGCTCAAATATCCCTGATGAGGAGAGATCAGGGATCTTTTTTGATCTACGTTTCGTACATAGTGTCAATAAAACTTATCATCATGAAGTCTATCATGAATGTGGTGCATGAGATTCAATGTCAAGGAAATATCCCGAAGCAAAACCGAGGGTGTTCTACAGAGTAACAGATCATCACAGGTTTTAGATAATCAATTGTTTTCTAAACTCATGGAATCTCATTTATAATATCTCAAAAGGGCTACTGGTTGGGTTACTTATCCATAGCAATATAACTCTCATCCTTCTATTTAGTTCTATCGTAACACTTACCAGTATGGTAGTACTATGAATGTAGGAACTATCTCGCTAATGCCACCAATCTCCCTATGTTTGACTTTCTTGCCCTCATCGGTACGGGATAGGATTCTGGCTGGTTTAGTGAGATGTCTTGGATGCAGCTTAGGGGAGGTACTGGCTCGCTATAAGGAGACCAGCTGTCTATGGCAATGTAGTGGCAATGACTTATGGCAGTGATGGCTAACCTCCGGCACTCCAGCTGTGGTGAAACTACGACTCCCAGCATGCTCCATTCATTTCTATGGAGTTCTGAGAACAGCTATGCAAGTGTACATATTAGGAGTTGTAGTTTTACCACAGCTGGAGTGCCGGATGTTAGCCATCACAGCCCGATGGGAAAACAATATGCAAACAGGTACCTCCTAGAGACAGAGAACCGTCTCACGAGTGTCACCTTTTGGAAGTGGCCAGGGGTGAACTGGGAATCTAAAGTGGCCCTGTAAAAAAGCCTTACAGTGGCCCCGTGTTGTAGGCAGGTCAAAATTGATAGAAAATGGGGCAATACAAGCAGGCAGAGCCAATACAAGCAAGCAGGGTCAGTGATACCATAGTGCAGCACAGAATACTATCCCAGCAGAACCAAATACCACAGTGCAGCACAATATACTATCCCAGAAGCTATCCCTCTGTGGTGGCCATTTATACCTGCCACGTTCTGTTCGTCTTCTCCTTCTCCAGTTGTTTCTAATTAAGATATGGAGATGCCAGCCACAACATCAAGCCGGCGATACCTTCAGTATGGTGCTTGGACTTCCCCTGGTTATGACTGCTATAGTGCCCCCAGTAGTACAATCCCTGAGTGGCCAAGGACAGGATAAAAAAAATACCCGAGTATTGTTCCAAGATGCTGTTTCTGGTGCAGGCCACAGGGCTGAGATGCCTGTGTCTTTATGTACGCTGCCTCATATAGGGACCTGTGGTCTATGAGGGTGAAAAGCAGGGCAGGGAGCCATGGATTCCTATGTCCTGCCACAATATTCAACTGTGTGACTGTCCTGAGGACAGCCATGTAATTGAATTCAGGAGGGCATCTGCAGGCACCAGTCAAGTACATAAATATCTGATGCTCCCAGCATTAATTACCACTGAGAACATCAGGTCATTATGTATCCAGCCAGCGGCAGTGAGGACTCTTGGGGCATTAAACCCTGTAGGGCAGGGATGCTAAACCTGCGGCCCTCCAGCTGTTCTAAAACTAAAACTCCCACCATGCCCTGCTGGAGGCTGATAGCTGTAGACTGTCTGGGCATGCTGGAAGTTGTAGTTTTGCAACAGCTGGAGGGCCGCAGGTTGGGCATCCCTGCTGTAGGCTCTAGGGCCAGTCCGCCCCTAGAAGTGGCTTCCTATGAGTCAAGAATCAACTTTTCAAAATGCTTTGAAACAGAGATGGCCAAAGTCGGACTAGTGTGCCTTGGATGCACCAGGGGGGTTATTCTGAAGGACTACATTCCACCTATATATATAATTGGTCCAAATCCAATGTTTAATACCATTATTACCTTGGTGGCTATAATTGGACATAGAGGTCATTTCATCAGAAAGATGTAATAGGCTATTTCTGAGTTTATTTTTTATTTATTTATTTTAACCCCTTCATCACTATTTTACTTAGCATTCTGTATTACTTAGGGAAAATAATAAAGATCGGGTCCCCATCCTGATCGTCTCCTAGCAACCATGCGTGAAAATCGCACTGCATCCGCACTTGCTTGCGGATGCTTGCGATTTTCACGTAGCCCTATTCACTTTTATGGGGCCTGCATTGCGTGAAAAACGCACAATATAGAGCTTGCTGCGATTTTCGCGCAACGCACAAGTGATGCGTAAAAATCACCGCTCATGTACACAGCCCCATTGAAGTGAATGGGTCCGGATTCAGTGCGGGTGCAATGCGTTCACCTCACGCATTGTACCCGCGCGGAAAACTCGCCCGTGTGAAAGGGGCCTTAGGCCTCTTTCACACGGGTGTGACGGATTGGCTCCGGATGCGTTCAGTGAAACTCGCACCATTTTGCAAGCAAGTACAGTCAGTTTTGCCTGCGATTGCGTTCAGTTGTTCAGTTTTTTCCACGCGAGTGCAATGCGTTTTAATGCGTTTTTCACGCACATGATAAAAAATTGAAGGTTTTACAAAGAACATCTCTTAGCAACTATCAGTGAAAAACGCATTGCATCCGTACTTGCTTGCGGATGCAATGCGTTTTTCACTAAACCCCCATTCACTTCTATAGGGCCAGGGCTGCGTGAAAAACGCAATACAGGACCGATGCGTGAAAAACATCACTCATGTACACAGACCCATTGAAATTAATGGGTCAGGATTTAGTGCGGCTGCAATGTGCTCACGTCATGCATCGCACCCATCGCACCCGTGCGGAAATCTTGCTCGTGTGAAAGGGCCTTAGGCCCCTTTCACACGAGCGTGACGGATTAGGTCCTCATGCGTTCAGGATGTGTTCAGTGAAACTCGCACAACTTTGCAAGCAAGTTCAGTTAGTTTTGTCTGCGATTGCGTTCAGTTATTCAGTTTTTTCCACGCGGGTGCAATGCATTTTGATGCGTTTTTGCGTTCGTGATAAAAAACTGAAGGTTTACAAACAACATCTCCAAGCAACTATTAGTGAAAAGCGCATTGCATCCACACTTGCACAGAATATGCTGCGATTTTCACGAAACGCACAAGTGATGCGTGAAAAACAGTGTTCTTGTACACAGACCCATTGAAACTAATGGGTCAGGATTCAGTGCGGGTGAAATGCGTTCACTTCACGCATTGCACCCACGCGGAAAGCTCTCTTGTGTGAAAGGGGCCTTAGGGTTGCAATGTTTTCAGCCTTTTTAGCATTGAGGGACCGATACAGTACGCCAACTTATACCTGTGGTGTCAGGCATTTCCACTGCTTACTAGGTCACCTTCTCTTGCGTCTAACTATGCGTCCATGCCTAGTGTTTGCATTTTTGATTTAATGATCCAGACTATTTCAGTACTGAGCCAGAAACGGGAATGAAATGCTCAAGAGGAAGAAGACGGCAGCGTGTGTGGAAATATGCACATTTCAATAAAACATAAGCCTGGCACGCAGCAGCCCTTTACTCTCAATGTGAAGGAGGGATTGTATTGATGACACTGAAAGCTGTCTACGGTTCCTGGATATGACAAGTTCATTTCTGTGTTGTTTCCGTACACGCATCTGCATGGCGTTAACAGCTGCCAACGCTATCACAGCAAAAGAGAAAGAAGCCGACCGCATGAAATGGGGGAAAACACGAAGAGCGCCGTGTCAATACCGCAGAATGTGTTTACAACTGGAAAAGAGACTGGAAAAAGAAATCAACCTAAAAGGAGGCAGATGGACAGAAATACAAGATTTCACAGCGGTCAGAAAACTGCATAAAAAACATGCATTGGCTTTTTTTTGCATTTTTGTCCCTTTTTACCATCCAGTAAAAAAAAAGTTAACTCTATTTCACAGGTCACTGCAATAGTGAAGGCATTAAATATGTATTTTTATCTGGTGTGCCATTTTTAAAAACTAAAATAAATGTTATTAGAAACAAGGATAAAAATGTATTTTCTTTTTCATTTTTTTGGGTGAAGTGCCTTTTTTTTAATGAGACTTCAGATCATCTTTTTTTTGTCCCCCTAAGGGACTTTAAGCAGTGATCGCTAGATTGTTTCTATATTGCAATGGAGTGATACACTGACAGGAAATCAATTAGGCCAAGCCATTAGGTTTCCGTGATTTTGGCTGTTACACCAGAAGCTATGCTGTCCATCACTGGCAAGCACCCACGGTTGATGCAAAAGCACAACTTCTTCATGTACGGCATGGGGGTGTGCAGGCACTACATGACATATGTATGCATCAAGGAGCTCCAAGAGATTAATAGATGCTTCAAACAAGGAACTTGATCGAGTGGGTTAAGGTAACAATAGTATCTTCTTTATTAGAAAAGAATAAAAAAATTATCCACCGGGATACAATGACCGGCTTTCTGCTAACGCCTTTCTACTTCACGCAAGCAGTCTTCTAGGGCATCTGTCAGCAGATTTGTCCCTATGACACTGGCTGCCCTGTTACATGTGCGTTGGCAGCTGAAGACATCTGTGTTGGTCCCATGTTCATATGTGTCCGCATTTCTGAGAAAAATGATGTTTTAATACATGCAAATGAGCCTCTAGGAGCAATAGGGGCGTTACCATTACACCTAGAGGCTCTGCTCTCTCTGCAACTGCCCCACCCTCTGCACAGTGATTGACAGGGCCAGGCAGTGTAAACGTGATCACACCTGGTCCTGACTTCTCCTAATGTCAATCAAAGTGCAGAGGGTGCGGCAGTTGCAGGAGAGCAGAGCCTCTAGGTGTAATGGCAACGCCCCCGTTGCTCCTAGAGGCTCGTTTGTATATATTAAAAAAAAAATGTCATTTTCTCAGCAATGCGGGCACATATGAACATGGGACCAACACAGATGCCTTCAGCTGCCAAGTGCACATGTAACAGGTCAGCCAGTGTCATAGGTACAGATCTGCTGACAGATGCCTTTTATGGCCCTTTTACACTGCTCAATTTACATGCAGCAACCCTCTTCACATTATCAGGAGGAGGGATCTCTCAAGCCGTCACTCGTCCCCATACAGAATCATTGTTTGCCGGCAGCAGAGGCTGTTTAGATAGCACAACCTGCTTGCAGAAAACGATGATTTAGGTGTCCGCAGGAACGATCATATTACCCGATGAACAAGCAAAATGGTGGCTCCTTTACACAGGCAGATCATAGGAATGCTTGTTGATCTGCCTGATGCTTGAGCAGTGTAACTGAGCCATAAGTCATAGCAAGAGCTAAAACACAACCTCCACCCCTGTAAACCACTTCATTAATTGTCAGAGCATAACAGTGAGAAAGGAATACTGTACAAATACGATACATTATCAATAGTGAAACGGTATTTTTATCCAGTACGTGTCCCCCATCTCAGAGTCGACGCTGGATATCATCACTCCTACCTGTTCTAGCGGATCAATACCCAAAGCCTGGAACGCATGCGTTGGATCAGTCTGACATGAAAGAAAATGTTTTACTATGTTGGAGATGTGGGAATTCCCTGAATTGGCTACATTCACATGATTACGGTACATGAATGAGTCCACATCCGTTCCGTAATTTTGCGGATCGGGTGCAGACCCATTCATTTTAATGGGGCTGTAAAAGATGTGCACAGAATGCAGGGTGCTGTCTACATCCGTAGTTCCATTCCCTGGCCCCGCAAAAAAATAGAGCATGTGCTATTCTTGTCTGTAATGGCTGACAAGAATAGGCATTTTCTATATAGCACCGCCCTGTGCGCTCCACGGCCGGTATCCATGTTTTGCGGATCTGCCATTTGCACGGCACGGTCGTGTGAATGTACCCTAAAAGAGGTATACCCATCTTGGATATTGAAGGCATATCGCTAGGATATGTCATTACTGTCATGTAGGTGGGGGGTCTGATGTCTGGGACCTGCTCCTATCTACAGAACGGGGCTCCCAAAGTGACGGAGGTTATGAGAGTACCCAAACTAGCTTGGCTCAGATATTCACAGCAGTGCCACAGTGGTGAATGGGAAGGGGGCTGCCGTTGACCGGCTTGCTCTCCATTTGCTGCTAGCTATGGAAATTCCGAAAATAGTCGAGAGTGCTCACTCAGCTATTTTCAGATTTCCTGAACTTCTGTCATGAAACTTGCTTCGCGATTACAATTAGACTTTGCCCGCAGCATTTCCCCAAAAGGTAAGGATTAATAAAGGGTTAATAAATGTTTTGTCCAACACTCACGATCAACATTAAAAATATGGTGGAGGATCACAGGGACCATGGCATCTTCATTGTTTATCCACACACAAGTGAATGGGGTCGAGCTGCAGTACCAGGCGCAGCCACAACCATATGTACGGCGCTGTGCAGTGGCCCTTTTGTTCTGCCGATTGTTGGGGTCCAGGCGATCTTCTGGGTGTTGTACATGTCTTATTTGTTAGGTCATTTAGTAAGTCGGTACATTTCATGGTTATTATTAGCCCTTCATCCGTTCCATGATGAAAAACATAACAGACTAACGGTAAGCCGACACTCGCACAGAACTAGAAGCGCTCTCAGCTGTCATTTCATTTTCTATCATTTACAGTTTTATTTAATAATCTGTGAAAATGATCCAATGTGTTTAATACCAACAGTAATCCATTCTTAGGAAACACATCTGTCCCTTATGAAATAATTAAAGATGATTAATCCTGATTAAATAAATCCTGTTATTGTACAGACGGAATAGAAGCTATTAAATCATTACAGTAAAACATGAAGAAACTTGTGACTCTGGGCATGTGGCATGGATGCTTCTCTCAAGGAATGAAAGACAGCTGGTGTCAGTGGCCCCCAGTGCCAGGCACTGTTCACTGCAGCCAACCACAGGGGTGACCTAAGGGACTGGAAACCTGGTCAAACTGATCTTCTGATACACGATAGATCTGACATGACATCAGTGACATCTGTAATCTCAGACCACCAGCGATGTTTAGAAGGGAGTTTGAAGCCCCCTCCATTGTTCATTTGCTTCCCAAATGCTTCTTCAAAGAAATAAAAATCTTATGTGTTACTTGGAGGGACACATCCACAAAAGTTTAAAATCACAAGCAGGTTGCAAACTGAATATCAATGGGGGGTTTGAAAATATAATGTCAAAAGAGGCCATAGCCTTTAAGGATCGTGTGATAACAGCAGAAGCATATACAGTATATATTAGAAGTAACCAATTATATTACAATGAATAAAAGGGGTTATCTCAGTAAGTCAAAATCTTAACGTATGCCCTTGGTATCCTCCTCTATATGCCTCTATTCACACAACCGTATTTTTGCTCTGCATCTGATCCGTTTTTTTTTTGCGGATCACACACAGGCTCATTCATTTCTATGGGTCTGCAAAAAAATAAAAAATACAGCATACCGTATATCGGTATGTCTGTTCTGCAGTCCCACAAAAAAGATAGACCATGTCTAATTCTTGTCCATTTTGCAGACAAGAATAGGTATTTTTACAATGGGTCTTAAAAAAAAAAAAATGGATGCAACACGGATGTCACACGGAAATCGTCCTTTTTTTGCGGATCTGAGTTTTGTGGCTTGCAAGATACATACGGTCGTTTGAATGCACTAACAAAGCATATCACTAGCCGTTAGGGATCCCATGTATTTGTTAAATGGACAGCTATTCATTTGGATGGCATGAATGTCAGGGTGCTAGTACATGCGTGATACCGTCCACCGCTAACATTGTCAGGCTGAGCTTGAAAGTCAGGGTGCAGGGCGGGAATTAGATGTAAACTACAAGTGTTGCATGTGACCACTAATGCACATGTACTAGCACTCTAAGGCCCCATGCATATGACCGTAAGCATTTTTTTTCCAAAATATGAAAGCCATCCGTGTGTACCCAACACTTTCCCGTCCTGCACATCCTGTCCTAAAGTCAAAATGCCTATTCTTGTCTGCAAAATGGATTTCTATTGTGGGACGGACATACACCCGCACATAAGCAGACAGCACACAGATTACATCCGTGTGCTGCCCCCATTTTTTGCAGCCCCTCCGTTTTTTTTTTTTTGCATGAGGCCTAACAGAATATTACTCTGCCCTTGCTGATGATTCTTAGTAATCATTTGCTGAGAACTGTATATACATACTGTATATAGATTAAAATTATTTTAATACAGGTATCTCCCTAGAAAGAGAACCAACTCGCCAGCGCCACCTATTGGAAGTGGCTCCCTATGCGTCAAGATTCCAACAAGCTTCGGGATTGGACAAGGTAATATTCCTTTGTGCAGGACAGGATGCTGCAGTATCTGAGGGGTTAAATGACCAGAATCGGAGTGATTTCCGATGTCGGTGATTGCGGCCAGGTGAGCTCTGCTCATGAGCCCGCTCCAAACTTCCCCTGCACATAAATGCTGTACATATATGACATTTTGTGTTATGGGATTAACTACAATGTATCTCAAGTGATTTTAACATTTACTTATATTTGGTAATGTTATCACCTTTTTAATTAAACAAGTAAAAAGTATCAGCTACTAAGAACTCTCAATTTTTATCTTCCCTAATGGTGGGAATTAATGCTCAAAATACCAAAAATGAACAGTCGTCAACTGACAAATATTGTAACTTTTTTATTCTTTAAAAAACAAAATAGAGAAATTCCGTTCAAGTTCAAAAAATATAGCAATCGTTGTGTGCGACCTATTACACTCATGGGATATGTGATGACCCTGTACTATGAAACCATGTCCATAAGGCATGATAGAAAATATACTGACCTGAGCTCTGCACCCTTTCTTACAATGTATTTTATTATTATTATTTTTTTATTTTTTTTATAAACCGGCAATTCTACATGCACTATGTAACCTTTTATTGAGAAAATTTCTGGTACAAATCAATGAACGCAAAAGAAATCCCGCAGTGCCCTCTGCTGGTAGAAATCTTAAACTACACACTGAGAAGTTCTTTTTCTGCAGTCAATACCCAAGGGGTGAGAACAATGTTACTGGTTATTAGCAGCTAGGTAATGCCAAATTTTCAAGAACTTTGTAGAAGCCGTTTTGGAATATAGTGACAAAATGTGGTAAATTTATATTTCGAAAGGCTTCTTTCACATCTGGGTTTTTGCTGGATCCGTCATGGATCAGAAAAAACGCTTCAGTTATGATAATACAACCGGCTGCATCCGTTATTAACCGATCCGGTTGTATTATCTCTAAAATAGCCATGACGTTTCCGGTGTTCTGCCAGATTCCTATACCCTGGCAGAATGCTATACCTGGAAGTGACGCGGCTGCACCGGAAGTGACACGCGGCACCAGAATTAGCTGGAGGAGGGTGTGTGTGACGCTGCGCAAGCACACATCCACTGGTTTAGTAAAAATGATTGCACCGCCGCGGGAGAAGCAACCAGTATATGAGCATGCGCAAAACCGTACATCGCACGTGCGCACTCAGGGATAGGTAGATTTTTCAGTGCAAAATGTTCCATCAGATCTCCCTACCCCTGAGTGCACACGCTATGTGGTGAGGCTGAACTGCTCCTGATGATGTGCGCACTCAGGGGTAGGGAGATCTGATGGAACATTTTGCACTGAAAAATCTACCTACCCCTGAGTGCGCACGCGCAATATACGGTTTCGCGCATGTCCATCATATAGTGGTTGCTTCTCCCACGACGGTGCAATCATTTTTACTAAACCAGTGGATGTGCGCTTGCACAGCACCGCACACACCCTCCTCCAGCTGATTCTGGTGCCGCACATCACTTCCGGTGCAGCCGCGTCACTTCCAGGTATAGCATTCTGCCAGGGTATAGGAATCTGGCAGAACTGGGGCACTAAAACCATTGTAAGTCAATGTGCGCCGGATCCGTTTTCTTTTGTGTCCAAGAAAACAGATCCGGTACCATTGACTTACATTGTGTTTCAAGCACTGCATCCCATGATGCTTGCAGCGTTTTTCTGTCCGCCATGGGAACGCAACCAAACGGAACAGAATGCATTCTGGTGCGCTCCATTCTGTTCGGTTCAGTTTTGTCGCCATTGACAATGAATGGAGACAAAATGGAAGCGTTTTCCTCCACTATTGAGATTCTATGGCGGCTCTCGATCCTGGAAAGGAAAAAAGCTGATGCCTAACACTTAAAGAATTGCATATGGATTATGTACAGTCATGTGAAAAAATTAGGACACCCTTTGAAAGCATGTGGTTTTTTGTAACATTTTTAATAAATGGTTATTTCATCTCCGTTTTAACAATACAGAGAGATTAAAGTAATCCGACTAAACAAAGAAAACTGAAGAAAAGTCTTTTCAAGATCTTCTGTAAATGTCATTCTACAAAAATGCCTATTCTAACTGAGGAAAAAGATAGGACACCCTTGCCCCTAATAGCGAGTGTTACCTCCTTTGGCTGAAATAACTGCAGTGAGACGGTTCTTGTAGCCATCTACCAGTCTTCGACATCGGTCTGGAGGAAATTTTACCCCACTCCTCAATGCAGAACTTTTTCAGCTGTGAGATGTTTGAGGGGTTTCTTGCACGTACAGCCCTTTTCAAGTCACCCCACAGCATCTCAATGGGATTCAAATCTGGACTTTGACTTGGCCATTCCAGGACTCTCCATTTCTTCTTTTTCAGCCAATCTTTGGCTGATTTACTAGTATGTTTTGGGTCATTGTCATGTTGCATGGTCCAGTTCCGCTTCAGCTTTAATTTTCTAACTGATGGTCTCACATGTTCTTCAAGCACCTTCTGATACACAGTAGAATTCATCGTGGATTCTATGATGGTGAGCTGACCAGGTCCTGCTGCAGCAAAGCAGCCCCAAACCATGACACTTCCACCTCCATGCTTCACAGTTGGTATGAGGTTCTTTCTTGGAATGCTGTGTTTGGTTTACGCCAAACATGTCCTCTGCTGTTGTGTCCAAATAATTCAATTTTGGACTCATCTGTCCAAAGAACATTATTCCAGAAGTCCTGGTCTTTGTCAACTTTATCTCTGGCAAATGTCAGTCTGGCCTCGATGTTTCTCTTGGAAAGCAAAGGTTTCCTCCTTGCACACCTCCCATGCAAGTTAAACTTGTACAGTCTCTTTCTGATTGTAGAGGCATGTACTTCTACATCAACAGTAGCCAGAGCCTGCTGTAGTTCTCGAGATGACACTTTAGGGTTTTTGGAGACCTCTTTTAGCATCTTGCGGTCTGCTCTTGGGGTGAACTTGCTGGGGCGACCAGTCCTGGGCATGTTGGCAGTTGTTTTGAAAGCCCTCCACTTGTAGACTATCTTCCGGACAGTGGAATGGCTGATTTCAAAATCTTTGAGATCTTTTAAATCCCTTCCCAGACTCATAGGCTGCTACAATCTTTTTCTGAAGTCCTCTGACAGCTCTTTTGCTCTCACCATGGTGCTCACTCTCACTTCAACAGTCAGGAGCACACCAAACTAAATGTCTGAGGTTTAAATAGGGCAAGCCTCATTCAACATGCAGAGTAACGATCTACTAATTATGTGCACCTGGTGTGATATACCTGTGTGAGATCTGAGCCAATTTAAGAGGGAATACATGTGAGGGTGTCCTATCTTTTTCCTCAGTTAGAATAGGCATTTTTGTAGAATGACATTTACAGAAGATCTTGAAAAGACTTTTCTTCAGTTTTCTTTGTTTAGTTGGATTACTTTAATCTCTCTGTATTGTTGAAACGGAGATGAAATAACCATTTATTAAAAAAGTTACAAAAAACCACATGCTTTCAAAGGGTGTCCTAATTTTTTCACATGACTGTATATATTTAAATAATAATCCATTGGACTGCCTCTGTATTGCCTGACGGTGTAATAATGACAGTAATACCGGCGCAGTTTAGCAGGTCAGCTGTCGGTTCTTCCTGTCTGTGCAAGAAAATGTACGGCACGGTGCAGGAAGGGGTTAAATGACTGTCAAGTAAATAGGTTATTATCACTTATTAGCACACTTTCCATTTAATCAATGAACAGTCCAAATGAAAAAAAAAAAACCTGTCCTCATACAGAAGCTTATTTCACACGACTCAAAACCAGTTATTCCAGTTAATCTTGTTATTTTGCCCGGGGCGCAGGGCAGCTCGGTGATTATTACTTGAAGCTTATAATATAACCAAAAGGTCTTTAGAAAGTCACGCGCTATAACTGTCACTTATTAGAGGTTAGCTAAGAATTATGTTTAACGTGCACCTGACACAAGGTTTGTTACAAATCCAGGCATCCGTAGTACATGATGCCCCAATAAACCGGGGGCGCTACAAAGGGGCAATCCCCTTCCTTCCCCAGGGTACGCATACTGCACGTCAGCCGCCCCAGTCATCCTGCTGGACTGGACATTTCGTACAGCAGAAGGAATAGAGCCTGACCTGTTGACAACTGTCCTCTAATCCAGTGTTTCCCAACCAGCGTGCCTCCAGCTGTTGCAAAACTACAACTCCCAGCATGCCCAGACAGCCTTTGGCTGTGCGGGCATGCTGGGAGTTGTAGTTTTGCAACAGCTGGAGGCACACTGGTTGGGAAACACTGCTCTAATCCACATTGCCACGAGCTCTCTCGTCTGCCGGTTTAACTCTTTATGGGCATCCTATGCGCCTAGGCTCCCTCCAAGAGTACCCACAGATACAGAAAGCTCCTTGCATGTGTGGGGCGTTACCGCTATTACCAACTAAAGGGAACTCTTTGGGGGGAATTTATCTTACCCTGCACTCCACAATTCTGGCTTCAAAAGGTCACAAATTGGGGATTTGTGACTTTATGGGCAAAAACATTTTGCAACATTTTGTATTTTTACACCACTCCGTCCAGTTTAGAAAAGTGGGTGAGTGGGAATGTGGTCATGGTTAGCCTGTCCAGTTGATTTAAAGGGGCTGAGCAAGAATGGGAAGGGGGGGGCACCCCCCCCCCCCTTTTATATGGCAGGACCTGTAAAGGGA
This sequence comes from Bufotes viridis, assembly GCA_033119425.1. Taxonomy (NCBI): domain Eukaryota; kingdom Metazoa; phylum Chordata; class Amphibia; order Anura; family Bufonidae; genus Bufotes; species Bufotes viridis. The sequence goes on along the minus strand of CM065595.1, from coordinate 131,432,528 downwards.
GGTCTACTTACCTGTTTCCCGATGCTAGACCCCCTCTTCGTCTCCAATAGGCCTGCTATGCTCCACTGCGCTAACTCACTGAAAGCATCCGGTTTGGCGCTGCCTGCAGCCAATTACTGCCCACGGCAAATATCGGATCCCCTTGCGTCATATCACCATTAGTGATGACGTAAGGGGAGCCGATCACTGTTGTGGCCAGTGATTGCCTGCAGGCGGCATCAGACTGGATGTTCACAGCGAGGGAGCGCAGCGGAGCATAGCAGGCCTGCAAGAGAAGGAGCGGGGGGCCAGTGCTGGGAGTCAAGTACATAAGCTTCCCTTTACAGGTCTGGACAAGTGGGGGATGGCCCTTCCCCATTCTTGCACAACCCCTTTCAGGCAGATTTATCAACTGCAACTTTTTACAAAAATTATTACAAAAATTGTTGCCAAGTCTCTTCACATTACACTGGCCAAACGAGTGCTGACAGTGTCAGAGTGCACAGGCACATTATATGTTTCTTACACTTATCCAGGAGGGAGAACTGGATCTGGAGAGTTCAGGGAATAGACAGACCTGTGAGGAGGGCAGATAGTGTATATCATCTTTAAAATCTCTCTCTAAATATATTGTCTTCAAAATCGCTCTCTCTATAAATATATATAAATATAGTGTTGAGCGCAAATATTCGAATCGTGAATATTTATTGCGAATATCGGCACTTCAAGAATTCATATTCGTAATTTTTTCCATCTGAACCCATGATCCCTCCCTGATTCTTGCTTGTGGGCCAATGAGGAGGCTGCAATGTCTTTGTCAGAGCTTAGCAACATCCCTAGCAACCAATAGGAAAGTTGCCGACCCCTTACTATATAAGAAGCTCCCCAGCAGCCATTTTCTGCAGTTTATTACAGTTCTGAGAGAGACAGCAGTGTTATTGCTGTGATCCGTGCTTTCCTGTCACATTACATAGTTAGTTAGCTTTTATATATATATGTTAGCCTACATGCACACCGCAGTGGTTTTTTGCGGCCTTCGTTCCGTTTTTTTTTGCAGATCCGATGGTTTCCCATTCATTTCTATGGATCCGTTAAAAATGCGGTTGCCTCTTCCGTTGCCTGTCCGCGTCCGCTGTCCGCATTTCACGTCTGCAAAAAAAAAAATGTCATGTCCTATTCTTGTCCGCAAAAAAATGACCAACGGAAGCCATCCGTTTGTCATCCGCATCCGTTTTTTTTTTGCGGATGGTTGTTCGGAAACCAGGGCACTTGTACAGGTACTTTAAGAAACTGGTTCAAGCCTTCCGTTTTTTTTTTTTGCAGATCCGCAAAAAAAAACGTAAGACACACGAAAACACAACCTACAAATTTTCCGACACACGGAACGGATGTGGATGTGAAAAAAAAAGGAAGACGGATCCGCGATTTGCGGACAGCAAAAAACAACTGTCGTGTGCATGCAGCCAGTTGTTTTTTCGGCTTCAGTTTCAGTTTTTTTTTTGTGGATAGGATAGCAACCCATTTATTCCAATGGGTCAGCAAAAAAATGCTGACAGTTCATCCGTTTGTGTTCTGCGTCCGTTGTCCGTGTTTCTCTTCAGCAAAAAAAGTAGTGCATGTCCTACTTTTTTCTCATTTGCGGACGAGGATAGGCATTTATTACAAGGGATCTGTGAAAACAAAGGAATCCTCCAAAAAAAACTGATGGATCATCAGTTTTATGTTTTGCAGATCCTGATTTGCAGACAGCAAAAAACAACTGTCGTGTGCATGTAGCCTAATCCTGTTCACGTTCTGTATAATCACCTTTCTGGGCCCGGGGTTCTTCACTTTCAGTGGACAGGCAGCAGCTTATACCATGTGACAACCTAGGACCTGCATCTCCATGGAGTGCAATACAGTCGTTTTGCTAACTCCTTCCTCCCCAGCTAGAAAATCTCACTGCTTCCACTAATAAATGGCACTATAGTAATGTCTCCCAATGACCTTCTCCACTGTCTAGAGAGGTATATAGCTGTATCTTATTCTGAATTTAGAAGCAGTGATGAATGAATGCAGACACTATGCCAGCAGTAAGAGGAAGAAGAGCGCAGGGAAGCTACTGAGCATGTCAGGCCACCAGTGAACAAAGGAGAAGGTGAGAGAGAAATTTAGTCAAAAACTGCAGGAACAAAAAATGTACATAAAAAACTAACAATATCGTTATTGCCTGCATTGTATATTGCAATAATACTCACACACGACTGCATTTCATTGGGGCCGCAAAAAATGCAGATGGCACACCGCGTGCTGTCCGCATCCATATGTCCATTCCGCGGCCTTGCAAAAAGATAGAACATGTCTTATAAGGCCTTATTCACACGTCCGTAGTGTTTATGGATCCGCAAATTGCGGATCCATAAACACACCCGGCCGGCAGCCCCATAGAAATGTCTTTTCTTGTCCGCAATTGCGGGCAAGAATAGGACATGCTCTACTTTTTTGCGGAGCTGCGGCCGTAAGATCGGCGGCGCGCTCCGCAAAAACTGATGCGGAGAGCACAGTGTGTGCTCTCCGCATCGTTCCGTGCCCCGTTCACAGTCAATGGGTCCGCATGTATTCCGCAGAATTGCGGAATGCATGCGGACATATATGCGGACGTGTGAATAAGGCCTTAGGCGGACCATGCGGACCCATTGACTGTGAATGGGGCACGGAACGATGCGGAGAGCACACACTGTTCACTGCATAGCAATACTTTTCACAGCAGGGGACATTCTCACCCTCTTTTGTGTCGTTTGAAACAATAAAAAATAATAAGGTATAACCTTCAATGTTACTGCAGACTGTAAAGGGAGATTTTTGGGGGGTCAAGCCTGCAACGCAGACATTTACCACTAGATGTCAGTATGTGTGGAACTGCAATCTTTAGTTTTTTTTCGCTTTACACGAAACAACAACATAAATAATTGCTAAAAATGAAAACATTTTTTTTTAGCAAAAAATTAATAACATAGTTTCCTTTTAAACATCCCAGGAAACAGAATTCCAACAATTTAGAGAACAGAGGCCTCACTGTATGAAACATATTTCCTATATTATAGAGTACAAGGAATATTAATAAACTAGTATTTACAGAGAATATTTTAGGAACCTCATGAATGCTGGGACTCAACACATCCACGAAAATACCTGAGTGATTAATCCCGCAGCAGCGTGGCTACACCCCAGGGACCTTGTTACACTGTGAAGCCATTATTGGGAATGCCTGTGCTATGATGGGGGAAAACATCAACATATGGAGTAAAGTTTCCTCTCCTGAGATCAGTTACATTCGGCTGGATGAATGAGCGTACACATTGCGTCACTCTATAGGAGCGCACAGACATTGCTTGCCTGTACCGATGGAAGAAAGCACTGAATACTGTTTTCCTGGAACCAACTAGTGACTAACTATATAAATATATATATATATGTATGTCCATTGTGAATGCAGTGCATGAGCTGTATTTGTCAGTGTGCGCCAATTTAACAACTATTGAACTGTGACGGATCGTTGGTTAGATCAGGGGTAAATGGTATAGTCAATAAGGCCTCATGCACATGCGGACCGTATACTGGCCGTTTTTTCAGTGCAGTATACTGACAGTATACTGAACCATTCACTTCAATGGGACTGCAAAAAATACTGAAGTGTCTCCGTATGCCTTTCGTTTCTGTTTTTCTGTTTGTTTAAGGCCCTATTCACACGTCCACAATGTTCGTCCGCACCCGTTCCGCAGATTTGCGGAACGGGTGCGGACCCATTCATTTTGAATGGGGACGTGATGGATGCGGAGAGCACACCCTGTGCTCTCCGCATCTGCATTTGCGGAGTGCGCCGCCGATCTTCCGGCCGCGGCTCCGCAAAAATATAGAGCATGTCTTATTCTTGCCCGCAATTGCGGAACAAGTATAGGCATCTCTATAGGGCTGGTGGCAAGGTGTGTTGCGGATCCGCAACATACTACGTACGTGTGAATAAGGCTTAAATATAGAACATGTCCTATTCTTGTCAGCAAATCACGATCAGTGGCTCCATTTAAGTCAATGGATCCGCAAAAAAACGGAAAGCATACGGAAAGGCATCCGTATGTCTTCCGTATCCGTTCCGTTTTTGCTGAACAATCTATTGAAAATTTGAAGACCGGCCCAATTTTGATTATGGAATTACTGTATACTGTATATGCCATATGGAAAAATGGAACCGAAACAGAAACACAGCGGAAACAAAAAAACGGAAAAAGGGATCTGTTACAAACGGACCGCAAAACACTGAAAAAGCCATACGTTCGTGTGCAAGAGGCCTAAAAGAGGAGCTGTCCCCTCTCCTGACATGTCTGTTATAGCAACTACTTGCATTCTTCATGTAATAACAATAGTGTTCAGCGGATCGATCTTTGGATCCATGATTCCAAGTCGATTCGTGCAAAAATTGGTTTGAATTCTGTACGGAGATTCATCTCCATACAGCATTCCAATGTATGCGCTCTGGTGAGGGGAATTCGTTATCTCCGAAGTCTCGCGGGACTTCGGTGAATAACTTCGGACTTTGATTGTACAACTTGAGAACCATTTTAAAACCTGGCTTTTCAACTGTATTCCTATCTGTGTATTTCAAAACATTTTAGGATAGTAATCCAGAGTTGGCTTTGGTATCGAAGTACCAGTTAGTACCAAAGCCCACTACGGATTCGGATGTTTTGAAAGACGCAGATAGGAATACCGTACTAATTCACAGGAGTCTCGTGAAACTTCAGGCGATACGAAGTTTGACTTCACCGAGCCAATATATTTTAATGCTCTACGGCAACAACATTACCACCAAAGATTTTCAATGAATCGACTTCGGATCCATGATCTGAAGCTCAGTTCACTCAAGCCTACTCAACATACAATGTCTCATACCCAACCGATCAAGGTCACTTCTCTGGTAAAATAGCCGTATTAGTTGCAAGTTAGCAGCTATTCTGACTGTTATATGTAAGGACTTGTTTTATCCATATTAGTTATCTGCTTATCTTTCTTAAATCTTCATTTTCTCTTATCTTGGATGACATTTTAGGGCTTTGAAACCAATTATTCAAGTTAGGCTACTTTCACATTGGCATTTTTTGCGGATCCGTCATGCATCTACAAAGACGCTTCCGTTACAATTATACAACCGAATGCATCCGTCATGAACGGATCCAGTTGTATTATGTCTTCTATAGCCATGACGGATCTGTCATGAACACCACTAAAAGTCAAGGGGGGACGGATCCGTTTTCTATTGTGTCAGAGAAAGCGGATCCGTCCCCATTGACTTACATTGTGTGCCATCTTGCTCCGCACCACATCGGAGACAGAAAAATGGAATTCATTTTGGTGCATTCCATTTCGTTCAGTTTTGTCCGTACTGACAATAAATGGTGGCAAAACTGAAGCGTTTTCATCCGCTACTGAGGTCCTATGACGGATCTTAATAGCGGAATTGAAAACGCTAATGTGAAAGTGGCCTTACAATGGCTTCAACATACAATGGTCGCCCTGGAACCAATTGATATTGTAACTTGAGGGACCACTGGACATAAAAAGATTTAACCACAAAGTTCCATGATCAATGTTTTTGCTGGACGTATAAGGTATGCAGGACATCCTGCTGATGTCATTTCTATGTTAACTGCTGCATGACTGAGCTACACTGAGCAAGTATCCGTAAACATTTCTTCAAAAAAAACGGAACCAGTAGATGCAATTTAAAACATATGAGACCCTCTCCTATACACGCACATTATTATACAGATGCAGCAATCCTCATCTTGACTCTTAACGCGTTGAGAAAACAATGGCAATAAACGTTTAACTGAATTTTCAATGGATTTCAATGGCTTTCGTGCTGTGATATCATGGTGCGACGTCAAGTTTAGAACTGCAATATCTTTATAAGACCTTTTTTTAAATCTCTTTTTATGTAATTGGAGGTCAGTGTAAGGTGACAGACCCAAGACTTGGGTGCACAAGACCCATCACCCAGGGAGCAATACATTCAATGACGATCGCTTGCTTCCAGAAAATTCAGGAATATGACCTCTTACTGTAAGCAGCACATTAGTCTCCTGAAGTGCGGGGAAGGTGTTCCGGTTCTTATAGATACAAAGGAAAGAGATTTACATATCGGATTGCACTTGCATGAAACATTCTGGTGACAATGACGATAATGAGCTCTGAAAGAAGACACATGGCTCTGGGCAGCACCAAGTGATAACCTACATCACACACAGAGGACTGCAAACAAGTTCATTTTTATATCCAGCGTCCGAGAAGTAACGGATATTGAGCTTGTGAAAATAATATCTGAGTATAATGATCGGTCTGCCAGGATGCTGCCGTGAATATATCATCCTTGCTGCTATTCATTAAAAGTAACAAACAAGTTCAGCAAAAACCATTTGTTGGTGCACCAAAAATATACAGATACATTTATTGCATCAGAATCTCACCAAAATAAGTACCTGTACATACAAGCATTCCCCAGGAGCCTTATAATTACTAAATCAACCTGCGGGATGGGGAAATACAGAGATGTTCCTTCACCCAGGGAAAAAAAATCAGTTCTGACTCTCCTACAGAACATCTCCAGTTCTGCTATCTTCTCACTGGTGCCATCTACATCACCCAACCTCTGGGGCCCATGCCCAGTCATCCCCCTCAGAGAGAATTCTTTTATCAGGTCAAGCAATAAACACTGCGGAAGATAGCCATAAGAAGAAAATAATACAACATCTCAGAATCAAAAAATCAGGGCTTATTCAAGAAATCCCATACATAATAAGTGGTTACAAAGTGATCCAAACAATTCCCACGCGTTTTGGACAACTGACTCATAGCTTCAAAGAGTAACCATCCAATTTTGCCACAGAACTGGATGTTGTTTGTTGTTTGTTGTGGGCCCTGATATAGCCTGCTCTTCTAAAGCTAGCCATAGACTTCAGATATTTGTTGGCCAGATGCTCTTTAGCCAACAGTTAGTCTTTTCAAGTGCCCCAACCCCACCCCATACACATGCACTGCCATCCAAGAGGGGAGTAATCCACTGATAGACATCTCTTGTGGAAGTTTATCTTCCCTGAGAATAAGGGAGGGGGTGCGCTTTTTCATTAGGGAGACCAAGTGTGCAAGTGGAGTATTGTAGTCCAGCTACCGTTCCTCAGCCTTATCCGAAAAAATCATTAGAAATTTGGGTTTGTTAGAATCAATTTGCTCATCCCTAATCCATAACCATCATCATCAAGCCTGTGGAACCATTTTTAACTGCTTGGCTTACTACAAGAGAAGCAAACTTGGTCAATCAGCTTGGAAAATCTTAATAATCACCGTTAATATTGTGACCTACAGACAGGGGCATACACAGCTATCATAAGGCCCCACAGCAAAACTTAGTATGGTTCCCCCTGCCCCACCAATTTCCCGGTGCACATATGTCAATCACTCCCAGACAATGTACAGTAGAATGCAAAGTGCAACGCTCTAGTTTACTGATGAATTTATTTTTATTTTATTAAGCAGGAGAATTTTTCATTAAAAATTGCAATGAAAAATAGTAAAGTGGAACAGGCGCTTCATAAACACGATGCTCATTTTGATCACCATATTTCTCAAAGCATTCAGGCTAGAAAACTGGCATAAATACATTGATACATCTCTTGCTTCCCATCTATCACAAGCCACCACTAGAGGTCGCTCAGCGCATAGGAATTTATGTAGTTACAACTGACTGACATGGAAGCTGTGTTCATCTGTATTCATTAAGCTCCCCCTAGTGGTGGCCGCATGAAAATGCAGTGTTTTTGCATCAGAAGTACTGTAGATCATTGCTATAGTCTGCCTCCACTGAACGTATGCCACTGCCTACAGATTTACAGATTTTTTAAGTCAAGTAAAGACTTGTAGGGACTCGGCGTGTAACACATGCGGCAAACCTCCAGCCATGCTGGATACATGTAGACATGTCTCCTGTAGCGTTACAGGATATGGTACCTTACCTTTTTTCCCCTCTGAGAGATATTTGGTGTACTGATGAGCAGTTTTTCTATGAGATATTCCCTGTTCTGAAAAATTAACATAAAATAAAGTTTGTTAGTTCCAGTCGCATGCTTTAACCCCATATACACATATACAGTGACTGCGAACCTTCTTCATCAGTGGCGCAGCTATTACCAGAACATAATGTGGTGGGACATGTACCTTTGCTTTTTGGAAGAATTTACATTTCAGAAGTTCAGCTGCCGTTGGCCTAAAGAAAAAAGAAATAAAGAAAAGATTCAGAATAAAAATTCTTATTTTTACTATAAGGAAATCTAACATATGTTGTGAAACATGAAATAAATGGAAATGGTAAGTCTTGTCCTCACATCGGAATACCTTCCCCAGGGTCAGACTGGCCCAACTCTCCCTTCTAACTCCATACACACACAGTCCTGGGCAGACCTGCAAAGGGAAGCATATTTACCTGCTCCCCGACCTCTGCTTTTTAGCTCCGTTCCCTCGCTGTAAAACACCCTCCCCTTTGTTGGGGGCAGTGTTCGTGGCTTACTATGTCACGGCGGCTGTGGTGGGGGGGAGGTCCTTGGAGTCGGAGGTAATATCAAGTGGGGAGGATGGGAGGGCCCCATGGTTGGGCCTGGACTCCCATTGAGGCAAGTTAATTTTGGTTGGAGTGGGGGCTCATCAGTGGTGTCTCCGAGCTGGGTTTAACGGCTGGAGGCAAGATGGCCCCCACGGCGAGGAATCTTATTGGTTTTGGGGCTCCAAGGATCTCCCTCTATATGAGGTGGCGTTCAGATGGTGTATGCTGTTGCATACGGTTGAGGGGTTGGGGTTAAAAATATTCATGTTAAGTTATGCTGGTTAAATTATGTTATTTATTTTGTAATAAACGGCTGCTTCGGCCATTAAAATCCAACCTGCTGTCCGTGTCTTTTTAGAAGGGTTATGGGGGACAGGACAGTAAGGGGGGGTTGGTTGGTAAGCAGTCCAAGTAGGTATTGGTAAATGGGGGGTTGATCGACTGGTAACCAATGCCCCCGTCATGCCACTGCAGCCAATCTCTGCTATCTCTGACCTGCTTCTCTTGAGTCCTGACAAATGGTCATGTGACACAAGGGAAGCAGGCCACCCGACAGCCAGAGATTGGCTGCAGCTGTGTCAAACCAGATGTTTACAGTGTGGGAGCCTAGCAAAACAGCAGAGGTCGGTGAGCGAATGAGACGAGACAGCAGCACCATGAAGCAGGTAAGAATAGTCCCGGACCCTTTAGGATAGGTAATCAATATCAGGTCGCGGAGCATCTAATTTTTGCGAGAGCTGCTTCCTCTTCGAGTTTACCTGCATGTCGTCCCCTTTGTAGCAGCAGTGCAGTGTAATTACTTGAATGAGAGAAGTTGCAACTACATTGTGCTGCCACTATAAAGGGGACAACATGCAGGTAAACTTTAAAGAAAGAAGAACTTGCACAAGCGCAGTAACCTTCTCAATCATGACCCCTGCCATTTTGTCATTGATGGGTACTCTTGAAGATAGGTCAATATTACTCCAATGCCCCTCTAATGGGTCCTATAGTTCCGGCAGGAGGATCATAACTGCTGGTGGGCCCAAGGCACTCCAGCCTGACACTGCCCCCCTATCATCCATGCCTATTTGTTAAAAAGGGGCAAACCTCAAATATCATCCATATCAATGACCTCACACTTTTCTGCAATGTATGTATTCACAGGACCCACCCAAGGCCTCTACAAGTATTAGTAACAGACCTAATATCTTACTCCAACAATGTGAGGACCTGTCACCTCCCCTGACATGTCTGCTATAGCGAATGCTTGAAAACCCCATGAATAACAATTCTAGGGCATCACTTCTTTAACTCAACCACGCATTACCATTCCCCTTGTCACAGATATGTATATACAGTCTGACAATGTCAGAGTATGGAGAGACGGACCCCACCTGGTAAAATCCAGCTTTCAACGTATTCATACATTTCTAGCAAGAATAACATAAGACAGGCAACATGTAGGGATCTAAGAATAGATGTTTCAGAACTGTTGTTTCAGGAAGGAATACAAGTCTTTACTAAAGTAGATATGTCGGAAAAGGTGACAGCCTCTCAATAAGAAAAACTTGGTACATATCGCCATGTTTTTTTTTTGGGAGAGTATCTTTTTAGAAATTTCCTACTGTACTGTATGATAGTAAAAAATAAGACCAATAAAATGTCAGAAAATGTATTTGTTTGTTCACAATTCAGCTCCATTTATCTTTCTATTCGGTCAGTGCTCTATGACCTTTTATTTCTGTAGAAAAGATAAAAGCGCAAACCACTGGGTTTGTAATAATAAAAGAAAATGAAAAAACAACATTAATAACCGGAGAGAATGAAAACCAGACTGATTTCTTTATTAGCCTAAAAATGTTATTTTCCACTGGAGGGTAGAACTGAAAACCACACCGCGTGTGGTAAGGGCTCATACACATATCCGTGACTGGCCGGGAAACAAGTTCCATGTGTCGGTCGCATCTCTCGAGCAAAACGGGGCTCCCCTGACCCCAACTGACTGCAGCATAGTCATTTATGATGATCTCATTATTACTATTCAAACGTCGCAAGCATATAAATCGGCCATATGGGAGAGATCGCTTGACATCTACAGGGTGATAGCTATCAAAATGCAACAGGCAATTAGTAGCAGTCTTCTTATGATATCCACAAGTCGTGATTTGGTTACTGTCAATAGCTATTTTTACATCAAGAAAATCTATCTCTCTATTAACAAACTGGGCAGTAAACATCATGTTCATATCATTGTTAATATATTCAACGAACTCGCCAAATAGCTTCTCGGTGCCTGTCCATACAATCAGGACATCGTCGATAAAACGTGTCCAATACTTTATGTTTCAAAAACAGACTGATCACATTGTAGACATATCTCTCTTCCCATAGGGCCAAAAAAGGTTCGCAAAGGCTGGTGCCACTGGTGTGCCCATCGCTGTACCAGTGCGCTGGGCATACCAGTGCCCCCCAAACCTAAACACGTTATATATAAGTACAAGAGATGATGCCTCGCAAATAAACTTTGAATATCCAGCACTTTTCCCTGCCCTCTCCAAAAACATCTCAATTGCTTGTATACCATCTCGTTGTTGGATGTGTGTGTACAGACGTACCACATCTATAGAGGCAAGTCTGCACTGATCATCCCATTCTAAACCATTCTAAACCAAAAGTGCCTTTGTATCCTTCAGATATGAGGGAAGGCTCTTTAGGAGGGGTCGTAAAAAAACAATCTAAGTAGCTATACAGGGGCCCAAGAACTGAGCCCTGCCTGCCATTACTGGTTTACCTGGGGATTGTCCACAGTTTTATGTATTTTAGGCAAAAATACCAGTTAGGCTTAGATGGATATAATGGGAACAATTTATCTACTGTTTTCTGTGTAATCACATCAGACCCGGTACCTTGTCTTAAAAATGTACGTAATTTTGTTTGTATGGCCAGTGTGAGATCATGATCGAACTTCTCATACGTATCATGGTCAGACAACCGTCTCATGGCCCCTTTCTCATAATAATTCCCGTGCATGACCACTACATTGTCCGCCGGTTTGACTATTAATTCATCTTGATCCTTTAACCATTTTACTGCTGCTCTATGTTCCCTCTGGCTCAGATTACTTGAAGAATAAACTAGAGCCCAAGCCTGTATGCCACCATGGACACCTATATCCACTTATATAACCAGCCATCATACCTCATCACCTGGTGCAAGAAACTGCACGTTGTACCTACTATTGCTGGATGTCCCACAAGTTATATTTTGTAATGAGAGACTGATTTGAACTTATACTTCTGGCATGTTTCTTTAAACCATCTTTCCACTGCAGCAATCCCCAGGAAACAATGGTCTGACAGAGTACACCGCGACACAACATCTCATCAGGGCCACTACCACTCCCATCCTCTTCACTGGCTCCTAAAGAGCTCGCTGCACATGCATGCAAAAGCAATGGTACGTACATATAGTATCCATGCTTCTATTTTTCCAGTCAAATTCATCTGAAGTTTGACATACTGTAAAAGCCATACAGAGGTACAGCAGAGGCCTCTATGGAAGCCCTACTTCTATGGCATCTTGCAAAACGGAGCCTTAATGCGGACATGCACGTGAACCATATACACAATATCACACACAGACTTACACGTCGGAAGATATTATTATTTTATTTACCTAATAACATAACATGACATTAAGCATTGCCAGAACATGCAGAATATACTGTAATAACCGGAACCATGTGCTATAAATATTACATTGACTGCGATGAGAAATCCACAGCAGGGTTTCCTCATTGAGAATACCACAGGCTGTGAATACGTTCAGAGTCTGCTCCCACAAATAACTGCTCTTTATTATCAAACTTGCAGAAGGATCTGGCTTCGCAAGGGTATATTTCAACTATTTAATTTAATGTTTGTGTGTGTCGTTAAAAGATATTGACAGTATCCACTATAACAGTGAAATCTACAGTACCCCGCCCCTTTAACAGTAACCTCCACAGGAGCCTGCCCTCATAACAGTAAAATCCACAGCACCCGCCCCTTTAACAGTGACCTCCACAGCGGCCGCCCCTTTATTAGTGACCTCCACAGTACCCCATCGCGTTAACAGTGATTTCCAGAATAACCCGGCCCCTTAACAGTGACCTCTACAGAGCTGTTCCCTTAAAATGTGACCTCCACAACACCCCACCCCCTTAACAGTGACCTCTACAGCACCCCACCCCTTAACACTGACCTCCATAGCAGACTGTCCACTTAACTGTGAGCTCCACAGTTCCCCGTCTTCTTAACAGAGACCTCCACAGCGCCCACCCCTTTAATAGTGACCTCCACAGCATCCCGCCCCCTATCAGTGACCTCCCCAGCAGCCTGCCCCTTTAACAGTGACTTTGACAGCATCCCGCCCCCTTAACAGTGACCTCTACAGCAGCCCACCCCTTTAACAGTCACCTCCACAGCGGCCGCCCCTTCATTAGTGACCTCCACAGTACCCCATCTCCTTAACAGTGATTTCCACAACACCCCGTCCCCTTAACTGTGGCCTCTACAGCAATCTGCCCCTTAACACTAACCTCCATAGCGGACCGTCCCCTTAACTGTGACCTCCACAGCAGCCTGCCCCTAGGGTGGACAGAGGTCCGGTTTTAGGCCGGACAGTCTGGCTTCCAGACTCCCTGTCCTCCATCTGGCACAGGGCCTGGACGGACACAAGGATGCTCTTTTGAACAGCTCACTCTCAGACAGCAGCACTGTGCTGTCTGAGCGTGAGCTGCATGGAGAAAGGCACCCTCCCTTCCACCCCTGCAGCTGACAAAAGTTAATTTTTACCTTCATTTTTCAATCCTCGTAGGCTGCGGAGTGGGAGGGGGAGTGGCTTAGCGGGACCTGGGGGTGGGGTTTTTAAGTCCATCTTTTCAAGGTGGCCTGAATGGCCATCCTACCTGCCCCCTGAACTGTGACCTCCATAGCACTCCGCTCCCTTAACAGTGCCATCCACAGCGCCCTGCCCCCCCTTTAAACCTGACCTGCAGCAGTGAAGAAAAATGGCTGGGTTGTTATGGAAACTTGGTGTAAAACTTTGTGTATGTGGAGACTAAGGACCTGCAAGCTTCTATTGGCTGATAAGGGACATGTGACCTTGTGTATGGAAGTTGGGATATGAAGTAGGGATATGAAGAAAAAGACCTGCAGGCTTCTATTGGCTAATGTAGGTCATGTGATGTGCCAAATTTGCATTTTTGGGGAATATCTCAGGAACGGTACGTGCTAGAGAGCTGAGACCGGTCTAAAACCTGATGTACCTGTGTGCCAAATTTTGTGACACACTCAGCTTTATATATTAAACTGAGATCTCATGTTTGATGTCCGCCGAGCTATCATGCTATATGCAGTAAGTGTAAGGCCATGTGCAAGGCTGATCCTTGTATTTTCCCAGTTTTCCAGTCTGTATGGTGCAGATCTGCCCATAGATTTAGCCCCATTCATTGGGCTTGTCTGCGTGCAGACACCCGCCACCATTTCCATGCAGAAATTTAAATGATTAGGACATTCATTTGGCATTTTTTAGTCGATTTTGGTGCATTTTCTGCTGCAAAATCTGCGTTAAAAATGGCGTGACTATGCCCTAAGACTACCTATGCTCTGCTATGTGCATGTCATGTTTCTGTTGGTAGGACGTCCCAATAGAAACCTTGGAAGTACATGTTTAATGGAGGACATATAGCGGCATACATACATAAGAGTGAATTTAAAAAAGAACGTATTCCATGGAGTATGCTTTTTTTTTTTTTTTTTTTTTACTGGAGGTCACGTATGGAATAGTGCAGCAAAACAAAAAAAAGTCAACCCAGGCACAGACTGCCCGAAGTAGGCCAAAAGTACACTCCTTTTGAATTCCATCCAGTGAATGGGGGCCTATGGACTCATTTATTGTATACGCATGGATTTGGCAAACAGGTCACTGAAACGCAGTGTGAAGAAGGTCTAATGTTAAGGAGATGGTCATCAGCAAACCGCTGCCATCAGGGATCGTCTGCCACTTACCTCTTTGATGGGTCTTTTTGGAGACAGAGTGAAATAAGCTTCCTAAAAGATTTCCCGTATTTCCTCATCATCTCCTTATCTTCTATACCAGTTTCTAAAGTTGGAGGGTCATTTTGCAAGGTCAACATTAGTACCTAAAGAAATACAGCGTGTATTAATAGGACTGATACAAAACTGTTGAGGGTTTTAAAGCTTATGGACAATTTTTTGTGGTGCCTTTTTACTCATTTTGGGCTAAAAATTCATTTTTTCAATGGGTCTTTATTAAAAACTCCTTAGCCACGCAGTACTTTTTTTTTCCCGTCTAAAGAAATGGACCTCAGGCGGAAATGGATCAAACAGATGACAACTGATGCAACAGGATCCTTTTTTTTAAAGGATCCTGTAAAAAAAAAAAACATCCTATGAAATCCTAGGCATAACTGATGCAACAGGATCCGTTTTTTTTTTTTTTTTTTACAGTATCCTGATTTTTTTTCTTCTCTTTTTCTAATGAAACATAAGAAGGGAAAGCTAAATGGTGATGTGCACTCAGCCTAAAGCCTCTTGCACACGAACGGGCACCGACCGTGGGCCAGCCGCATGCGGATCGCGGACCTATTCACTTGAATGGGGTCGGCGATCCGTCCGTTCTGCAAAAAGATAGAACAAGTTTTATCTTTTTGTGGGACGATAGCACAGAACGGAACCCCGGGGAAGCACTCAGTAGTTCCGTTCCGCACCGCATTTCCGGATTTGCGGACCCATTCAAGTGAATGGGTCCGCATCCATGAGGCGGAATGCACGCGGCCGGTGCCCTGTGTTCAACGGCCGTGTGAAAGAGGCCTAAGCCAGTTTTCCTTCTTGCCAGTTTTGACTAATCTCCCCACATGCAGCCAGGGCCATGTGAGTATAAACCGTCATAAATTAAAGCTTAGCCGCACTTGTCGGCCACTGGGGTTGAACAGCTTAGTGGGAAGTTGTCACCTTGAAAATGAAGTCCCATCTGCATGTTATGGAGCAAGAGGAGCTGAGCAGACGGATATATAGTTTTAGGTGAAAAGATTCAGTAAATCTTGTATGTTATTAATGAAACCTCTGCTCTTCCTATTCTAAGGAGTCCAGGGGGCGGTCCTGCTCCGTGACTGGCATACAGGGAAGGCTCTCAGCCACTGATAAGACCACCCACATGACTTCCCAGCATAGAGAAAGCAGAGGTTTCAATGAATAAATTACTATTCATACTGGATCTTCTAAAAAAAAAACTAGATATCAATCTGCGCAGCTCCTCCTGCTCTACAACATGCTGTCCACATATTGGATGCCACGATCAATGTGACAGGTTAAAGGGGTTGTGCCATGAAAAATATTCTACATATTTGAAACCAGCACGTGGATCTGAATACTTTTGTAATTGCATGTAATTTAAAATTTTGTATAGCCAGCGAGTTATTCAATAAAATGTATCTGAATGGTGCCTCCTGATGTTTGGTCTTTTCCTTATTTCTTGTCCGTCTCACTGAGATGGCCGCACATGCTCATTTTAAACCTTCAACTGCCAACAGCCATATATTCTGTTAGCAGCTGTGGCAGTTACAGGGAAAAAGCTGCAGCAGAAAGGACACACCCCCGGAACTGCCAGGCTGAAGATAATCGAGTAGAGCAATTGGAGCAATGAACAGGGAGATCTCTGGGTCCATGTGAGGTACAGGGCTGGTTCTAGCTTTGTTAGAAAGAGATTGTCATGGACTATATCATGTCTCCCTTTCAGCAGTTTTGTAGCCCTTGCTGCGTCCCATCATGTGTGCCTTTTACTCATGCTGCAGAAATGAGTTTAAAGAGAAATGACAATTGGTGTTGGCACTTCCAATATAAAAAGTCTTAAGCTCGTGCCTTAGAGAATTGCATCTATTAGAATCCTTTACTATGTAGGTGTTTTTTTTTTGTTGTTGCTGCAGCCTCTAGGGGGCTGATCTGGATGTAACTTCTATTCAGGTCCATAGTAACTGTATACAGCGATCTACAGACAGCCCCTGGTCGGGGTAACAGCTGGTGGACAAATTCTATAAGAATATGTGTTAAAGAAGAGCTGTCATCTCTCCTGACATGACTCTATGATGTGGCATTCCTTTATTATTCCTGCTAGAAGTTTACAGTAAAGGTACTGCTGGGTGTTACCAGTATTGGGTGTGTCTGACTTTGTCTATTTCGTGCTGCTGGTGTCAGACTGTGCAGGGACACACCCCAACTGGTAACACCCATTTGTACCTTTACGGAAAACTGCTGACAATTTATTCATAACATCTAGCAGGAAAAACAAGGAATGGCACAGCGCAGAGTCATGAGAAGAGATGCTCCAGAATTGTTATTACATGAGGGATGCAAGTAGTTCCTAAAACTGACATGTCAGGAGAGGGGATAGCTCTTCATTAAAAAATAGTAATATCCCTGTCCTCACGTAACTTTCTCTTGCTGTAAAATGTCCCCTTTTGCCCATAAGAGCTCTGAGTAACAAGGCCGTTACCTTCATCGGAGGATACTTGTGATAAGGAGCTGAACCCGTGGCTAGTTCAATAGCTGTAATTCCGAAACTCCATATATCAGCTTTGAAGTCATAACCTCTAACCTAATGGGATGAAAAACAAGACACTCATTAGCGTCACACACGAGTCAGGTTCCCGGCCCTCCGACATTCCATCTGTATGGATTGCATGCAATGGGTTTAGTCATTCTACGAGTCGTCACTGCATTTCAGCTGTCAAACAATGTATGCAGCCTGGAGCAATATATGTCATTTACTGTAACAAACATGTGATTAAAGGGATTGTCCAAGTTATGTTCACTGATGAACTATCCTCTGGATAGGTCATCATCATCTGATCGGTGGAGGTCCAACATCTGGGACCCCCATCGATCAGCTGTTTGAGAAAGCACCAGCGTTCACAGTAGCGCCACAACCTGCTCACAGCTTTACCTAGGCCATCTGACGCCATGTTCATCGGTGCCATGGCGTGGTCGCAGCTCAACCTCATTGAAGTGAATGGGGATGAGCTCCAATACCAAGCACTGCCGCTATACAATGTACAACGCTGTGCTTGGTAAGCAGAGGAGGCCACAGCGCTAATGAAAGCGCCGGTGCCTTCTAAATGGGTGTCGGACCCCCACCTATTAGATACTGATGACCTATCCAGAGTTAAAATATCTAAGAAAAAACCTTTAATCATTGCGTATAGAACCGTTGTATTTAAACGGAACGTGTCACCATGAAGATGCAGCGCAATCTGCACAGCAGCATGTTATAGAGCAGGAGGAGCTAAGCAGATTGAGATATTTGGGGTCATTTATCAAACTGGTGTAAAGTAGAACTGGCTTAGATGTCCATAGCAACCAATCAGATTCCACCTTTCATTTTTGACAGCTCCTTTGGAAAATAAAAGGTGGAATCTGATTGGTTGCAATGGGCAACTAAGCCAGTTCTAATTTACACCAGTTTGATAAATAACCCCAGTAGTTTTATGGGGAAAGTATTTAGTATAACCTTTTTTTATTTATCTAAATCTCTGCTCATTGGAGATTAGGAGTTAATTCATGGATAGCTGTCAGTCACCGATTCGGACCGCCCATACGACTTCTTAGCTCATAAATAAACGTATAAATGACAATTTTTACAGAATCTTTTCCTGCAAAACTACATATCAATCTGCTCAGCTCCTCCTGCTCTACAACGTGCTGCCTGCAGATTGTTCTGCGTTTAATTTTGACAGGTTCCCTTTAAAGCGGATCTATCATGCTGTCCTATGTAAGGGCTGCATATTACAGCAACAGGTTCGTACTCCGAGTAGCCAAAATGGCACAAAACAAATTGTACTATGTGACTAATGGGAGAGCTAACAGAATATGCTGGACTCATAGTCATGAGTCTGGCGTATTCATGAGAGCAGCACTTCCCAGGACAGTGAGAAGGCTGTTGAGTACACATATATACACTGCCAGTCACTGCCGAAAAGGGTGGGGCAGTGCTTCACTCATTAAAAGCTATGTACACCTCTGGGGGCAATTATTTTTATTATTGTATTGAACTCATTGAGCTAAAAATCATTTTTCATTTGGTCTTTATTAAAAATGTTGATCCCCTTTCTCTGTACAGCCTTGAGATTCTCTAGTAGCATGCTCTGTATTTTTACTGTGTTTCAGTTGACAATTCCTTTTCTCTGATCCCTGACCTCTTAAACACTCATTATAGCTCAATTATTATTATTTCACTGATAAGAATGTGGCTTAGCGTACTTTCACACTTGCGGCAGGATGGATCCGGCAGGCTGCGTACTGCCACAAGTGCCCGTGCACTGCCGTGCTGCCGCTCCGTCCCCATTGACTATAATGGGGCAGAGGGCGGAGCTACAGCGCAGCAAGGCAGTGCACGGCCGCAGATCGCCGGACTAAAAGTCCTGCATGTCCGACTTTTCAGTCCAGCGATCTTTGCCCTGTACTGCCGTGCTGCGCCGTAGCTCCGCCCCCGTTCCATTATAGTCAATGGGGAAGGAGCGGCAGCACGGCAGTGTACAGGCACTTGCAGCAGGACGGATCCTGCAGGCTATCCTGCTGCAAGTGTGAATGTACCCTTAAGTGTTTTTGAGCTATTAGTAATTTAGAGATAAGGGGGAACAAAGTGAAAGTAGGATTTTCACAGCTAGGCAAAAGTTAACCCTTTATGACAATGTTGCTAAATATTTTTAAGAAAAAACAATTGAAAAAATGATTTTAGGCTCAAAATGAGTAAAATGCAAACATAAAAAATGCCCCTGAAGGTATACATAGCCTTTAATATACAGGACTCAAATATGAGTCTGCTGTACCCTACTGGCACTGCTTGTAGCCAAATGATACCTTTTTTGTCATCAATGTCTGATTGATAAGAATGGGCATGCCAATGTGTATGGATAAAGACTGAAGGGGTCAAGGCACTCATTGTAGCTCTGCAGCCTGATGCTGATCCATGTGAGTCCTGGGAATAGGTTCCCTATTGATTACACATTGATGGCCTATGCCAGTGTCGGACTGGGGTACCTAGGACCCACCAGTGTAACTGATTCTGGGGGCCCACCTTAGGACTCCTGCACACAAACTTTTTTTTTTCCATATCCGTGCCATTTTTTTTGTGTGGCCTGTATGTGAAACTATTCACTTCAATGAGGCCGCAAAAAACGGAAATGACTCCATGTGCATTCCGTGTCTGTATGTCCGCATGGCCGTTACAAAAAATTATAGAACATGTCCTTTTATTGTCGGCATTACAGACAAGGATAGGACTGTTCTATTAGAGGCCGGCTGTTCTTTTCCGCATAATGTGGAATGCACACACCCAGTATCCACGTTTTGCAGATCCCTAATTTGCGGACCCCACTAATCATATAATTATGCCCTATGGTGTGGAGAGGATAACTTGAAAACCTGGACAACTCCTTTAAATCCTCCACTACTCCACCAGTATCTCTTTACATGGCAGCAGTGATGCCTGTAAGTATGGAATATCATCACTACCACCATGTAAACCATTTGTGTCAATACTAGAGAATGTGACGCACTGGGCAGAATTTTTCGGGCATAAGTACAACCCCCTTTGCAGGTCATGACCTTTAACAAAGCCCAAGCAAAGGTGCTAGAGGATAAATGTGAGCAAAGGGCACAAACGGAGGGTCATAACTGAAACAGAGGCATTAGGGTCACCGGAGGCAGGGTAATAGTGGGGATCCTGGAGCAGAGGTAACTGGAGAAGAGGAAATATTAGTGGTGCATTTAGAGTGGTGGCATCTGGAGCTGGGGCACTAATGGGGGTGCACCTAAAGCAGAGGCATTGGGGGGACCTAGGGTAGAGTCCCCCCAATGCCACTGTGAACTCTGCAGAGAGCAGCACACATTCATAGATCTAAGTCTGCTATAAACAAATCCCAAATTTCCCCCTTCCAGTCCCCTACAGCTCACTACTGTCATATACCTGAAAAATCAGCCCAACACCGCAGAGGAGTCCTTCTCTCCAGCAGCCAGTTTCCTGACAGCAGGGAGGCAGATACCTTCTCTCCTCCTTCACAACCAGCAGCTCCAGAAGTCTAGAAGAAACTGCGGGGCCTCCTGTACAAGGGACACCAGTAGGAGGCTGCATCACTTTGCGATACTGCCACCTAGTGGTTACAATAATTGTCTCTCCTGAGAAACAAGAGAAATAATTACTCCTACATCTTATCTCGGGCACAGGAGACTAGGGGCCCACCGAGGAATCCCCCGCCTCCCCGGTGGGCCAGTCCGAGCCTGGCCTATGCCTAAAAACCCTTTAGGTATACTTTAAGATATATCTAACCCCATTATGTTAAAGGAAATGTATCAGATGAGAGGCTGGACTGTAGTTCTGTATCTTCACAAGATCTGGATGTGAGATAAAGTGACTGAAGTTCCATACCTGTTCCATGACTTCTGGAGCCATCCAGCAGGGGGTGCCAACAAATGTTTTCCTTACTTTGTTCCTTGTCATGTCACCACCTGTGGCTAAAAATGAACTAACACCAAAATCTGGAAAAAAAAAAAAAGCACAAATTTAAATGAGTAAATGCAACACTCACATTCAGAGGCCTCACTTTTCAAAACTTTAAAACCATCCAAAATAATAACCTGTATACAAATTAATCAGAAATATAGTAGCTTAAGTTTGACTAAGATGACAAAGAGCAAAAGTAAGAAAGGCAAAGTAGATGGACGCCATCTCTCTGGCTCCACTGCCATTTACAGTCGCAATTCTCACCCCAATGCTCCCTAGGGCTGGACAATGAAAGGAGGGAGCACCCTTTCTTCCCTCAGGGCACACCCTGATTCAAGGCTCCTGTCTGATGGTAGTTGGGATGTGCTTGTTTGTTGTGTTGTAGGCATGCAAAATGGGAGGTGTAGGTACTGTGGCCGACGTATGGTGTCGGAGTCAGTAACCCAGCCAATTGTAGAAAATAAACAAGAATTGAAGTTGCAAATCTGCCCTGATAGCGATGTATGGATATAAGCCAGAATGGGGACTGTGGTGCTCCTTATGTCCATGTCTCCAAAGTCTCTATATCTGCAGAATCTAAGACTGGCGATATGGCCAGGATCGTGTCAAAATATGGAAAGGTGTATTAGCAATGTCCCTCTCACTGCAGAAAAGTCTTTATCAGCCCTAAACAGCGAATACCTTACTGACTGGCTCCAATGCTCGGCCATGCAGATTCTGGATCTTCTAGTTCTTTATTTCTCTATCACTTTCTGGAGTACTGAAAAGTAGAGATGGCTTTCTTGATACAAAGCTCCAAAAGGTGAGCACACGTAGCCTCTAACTTGCTCAGCTAACACTAGAGTGAGCTAGGGGCGGACCTGAGTCCATCACCAACTTCCTACAAGGACAGAGTCAGAATTTTTAACTCTCACTAATCCATACAGAGCTAAACTGGGTTGAACAATACATTAGAACACTATACAACAAGACACAATTTGCAAGTACGCTATTCTGGCGTAAGAATGCTATTAGGGTAAAAACCCACTACATATTTTGCTGCAAATTCACAGCAAAATCCACAAGTAATAAATGCTAATTTCTTATGCTTTTTACACCAGTTTGCAATAAAAATTATGAAAAACACAATGATCTTCTCCAATCTTCTGCAAATCAACAACATAACAGGCAAAATATACAGCATGCCTTCAAATCTACAGCAGAAGATATTATATGTGAATGACATTTTAAAAATCCCATTCATATGTATTATGCTGTACTTCAAACCTGCTGCCCGGGAATGAATAACTTTTCACAGATGCCCGCAGCCTGCTTCCGCTATGGAAAGATTCATACTTACCTTCCTTCCTGCTGCTCCGGTCCTGCGTGCTGGGTCCTCAGTGTCCATCTTCTGGTCCATGGCTTGTTTACTTCCACAGAAGCCAATGACTGGCTTCGGTGGTGACCTGTTCACGTGAGACACATTACAGCTGAAGCCTGTAATTGGCTGCAGTGGAACAGATGACCAATGCCCATGCCCAGGAGGAAGCATACATGCAGCAGACCGGAAGATGGACACACGGGAGACGGAATGGGCGAAGCTATAGGGGGTGCAGAGGTAGCACTCGCTACCGGGCCCAGAAGCCTGAGGGGGCCCAAAGACCCTTGTGCCGCATTAGGACACGGGTATTATAGAAAGTGCATGCAGGTCAAGTTACACCTCTGGCTGGAGGGAAGGGGTTAGGTCAAGATTCTAGCTTTGGTGGCGGGTTGAGGTTCCATTTACATATTTGCATCAGGCAGCATGAAGGCTATGTGCTTCCCTGCTCCTGGCCACGCCCCTGGGAGACAGCACCCCAGGAACTAATTTATTCCTGGAAAACCCCTTTAAGGGGGCTGTCTGTGTATCTCAGTTTTGTAGATAAACAGCCCCGTTCAAGTACCCGCCAAAACATAGAAAAGGAGGAAGCTTTCTGCCTGGGCTGGAACGGAACTGAAGCTTTCTGGACTGTTAGGCCTCTTGCACACGAACGTATTTTTTTTCAGTGTTTTGCTGTCTTGTTTCTGTTTCGGTTCCGTTGTTCCGTTCCGTTTTACCGTTTGGCATATACAGTATACAGTAATAACATAGAAAAAATTGGGCTGGTCTTAAAATTTTCAATAGATGGTTCCGCAAAAAACGGAACGGATGCACTTCAGTATGCTTTCCGTTTTTTTTGCGGACCCATTGACTTGAATGGAGCCACTGAACGTGATTTGCGGACAAGAATAGGACATGGTCTATATTTAAACGGAACAGAAAAAACAGAAAAACGGAAACGGAAGGCATACGGAGACACCTCAGTATTTTTTGAAGACCCATTGAAGTGAATGGTTCAGTATACTGTCAGTATACTGAACTGAAAAAACTGCCAGTATACGGTCCGCAAAATACTGTCGTGTGCAAGGGGCCTTAGACAGGGTCTAAATTCAGGATATCTGTGTCGATTTCATGCTAAATATATATATTTTTTAACTTTATTAATAAAGACTCCTTTACACAAGGCATCAGTCAGGGCAATTATCAGGAAGGAGCGTTCCTAGGAGCGCTCATTCCCGATAATAGCACTGTGTAAGGCCCCTTTCACACGGGCGAGTTTTCCGCGCGGGTGCAATGCGTGAGGAGGACGCATTGCACCCGCACTGAATCCTGACCCATTCATTTCTATGGGTCTGTGTACATGAGCGTTTTTTTTCACGCATCACTTGTGCGTTGCGTGAAAATCGCAGCATGTTCTATATTCTGCGTTTTTCACGCAGCCCTAGCCCCATAGGCCCCTTTCACACGGGCGAGTTTTCCGCGCGGGTGCAATGCGTGAGGAGGACGCATTGCACCCGCACTGAATCCGGACCCATTCATTTCTATGGGGCTGTGCACATGAGCGGTGATTTTCACGCATCACTTCTGCGTTGCGTGAAAATCGCAGCATGTTCTATATTCTGCGTTTTTCACGCAACGCAGGCCCCATAGAAGTGAATGGGGATGCAGGAAAATCGCAAGCATCCGCAGCCAAGTGCGGATGCGTTGCGATTTTCCCGCATTGTTGCTTAGCAACGGGACCCAATCTCTATTATTTCCCCTTATAATATGGTTATAAGGGGAAATAATAGCATTCTTAATAAAGAATGCATTGTTAAATGATGAGGAAGGGGTTAAAAATAATAAAAGTTAACTTACCTTAGCCACTTGATCGCGTAGTCGCGATCTGTCCTCTCTTTCCCTGCAGCATCTATGATCTAAAGGACCTGTGATGACGTCACATCACATGGCCCAATCACCTGCTCCATCACTATGGTAAGATGGACCATGTGATTGGACCATGTGACCATGTGACATCATCCAAGGTCCTTAACCACTATCCTCAGGCTGTGACATCATCACAGGTCCTTTACATCTTTCAAGCTAACGGAGAGGAGGCCGGGCTTCGCGATCAAATGGAACAGGTAAGTAATTATTAGTTTATTATTTTAACTCATTCTGCACCAGTTTAAACATTAGGAAGATGGCCAAGGGTATTATTTTACATTATAACTATGTTATAATGTGAAATAATACCAGCGGGACAATTTCTGACCCAAACATGCACTTCTGTGAAGAAGTGCAGGTTCGGGTCTGGGTACCAAAAGTGCCGATTTTTCTCCCGCGCGTGCAAAACGCATGACAGCGCTTTGCACTCGCAGGGAAAAATCGCAGCGATTCCCGCAACGCACCCGCACTGTTTGACGGAGTGCACCCGCAACGCCCGTCTGAAAGAGGCCATAGAAGTGAATGGGGCTGCGTAAAAAACGCATTGTATCCGCAAGCAAGTGCGGGTGCGTTGCGTCTTTCACTGATGGTTGCTAGGAGATGTTGTTTGTAAACCTTCAGTTTTTTATCACGCGCGTGAAAAACGCGTCAAAACGCATTGCACCCGTGCGGAAAAAACTGAACAACTGAACGCAATCGCAGGCAAAACTGAATGGCTTTGCCAGTGAAATCGCACAGTTTTCACTGAACGCATCCGCAACGCATCCGGACCTAATCCGGACACGCTCATGTGAAAGGGGCCTAAAGGTGTCAACAAGAGTAGTAGCAGCAATTTCTCATTCTCATAAGGCAGAGGTGATTGCTACATGTAAATGCAGCTCTCATCTCTGCTTACGATCAGGCAATTATCAGTAATGAAGGAAAACTCAAGGGGCTTTTAGTTACGGCGCAAAAGTTCCATTTAAGGGGCTGCATACAACATTTTATTGATACTAATGCAAAATGTGAGCAGTTTACGACTTCTGACTCACGTGTAGCTTAGTTCATGGTACTCTACAATATACTGAAAGAACATTTGCGAGCTGTGAAATATTTTTCTATGCTCTGTCCTAGGCCGAAAATTGCAATAGTTAATGAAAAATGCCAAACCCCTGAAGCCAATGTCTGCAGAAAAGAAAACGAAATGAAGCTAGGATACAGTCTGTTCAGTTAACATGGATAATTATGTGGATTTGTAATATATTAAAGTCATTTTTTGCCCATTATGCTTATTATGTCATTTTTCTTTCATTCCTTATCCTCCAGTATAACTTTCTCAGAAGAACCAAATTACTTGGAATCTCCTAATCAGTTTTCCTAGATGGAGTCCTGGAGAACTCAATTTGTGCAACCTTCCCTATTTGCAATACTATCTATGGATTCTCAAAAAAGTCATTCTAGCTTTCAATTACCCCTATTTGCTGCCGGCCCTCATAAATCACATTTGTTATAGATGGTATTACTCATACGGTTTCTCTGCAATATCAGTTTTGAAAAAAATTACGTATCTAGGATGGTTGGGAAATTAAATGGCTTCCAACTGAGTGCAACACTTCTGTGATTGTGCTGTTTTCGGAAAGTCCTGAGACTTTACAACAATTTAGGCTACAAGTCCGTGTGTGTTTTGCGAATTCACAGATCCGCGGATCCGCAAAACACGGACACCGGCAATGTGCGTTCCGCATTTTGCAGACCGCATATCACCGGCACTCTCATTGAAAATACCTTTTCTTGTCCGCAATTGCGGACAAGAATAGGACATGTTCTATATTTTTCAGGAACATGATTGCGGACCCGGAAGTGCGGATCCGCAATTGCGGACCTGGCGGGACATCGTCTGTCCCCATAGGAATGAATGGGTTCGCAATTTCGTTCCGCAAAATGCTGAACAGAATTGCGGACGTGTGAATGGGGCCTAAGACTGAGGCAATAATTTACTGACTTAAATCTCTCGCTATTACATTTTTAAAATTATTTAGATTTATTTATTTTTATTATATCCAGGTCTGCCTTTACAGAGCTTAGTGAACTCTCATTCTGAGGTCCAGAGGTCAAGGTGGCCAAGCAGCACTTTGCCTACCAGACCACTTCCATACCGACCAGGATGAGTGCTTATGAAGGTGTCTGCCAAGTTCTTTCCATCTCCTACTCTGCACCGATCTCTAGGAATAGTGCAGAACTAAACCCTTCAACAGCCTAGACCACCAGAATGGGTAAAAGCATCCCCTCAGGACCCAAGACCACCAACCTTTTACACATTAATCCCTTCATCACTCTAGACAACCAGAAATACTTCTATTACCAACTTAGCAACCAAGACCACCGGCGATATTTCCATTAACTACTTCACTACCCTATACCTCCAAGAATAAAATGTATTATAGGGTCAGTAGCTTTTTAAAAACTTTTGATATGTGATAGAGACATATCAAAAGTTTAGATTGGTAGAGGTGTGAGCACTGAGACCCTTACCGATCCCTAGAACGAGGGGACAGAAAAGTGTGCATACGCATGGGCTCCATAGAAGTGTATGGGACAATTTTGATTACGTCCTCAGCAGTGAGGAGACAGAACGCGATATCCGCGTGCTTCTTTCCCCTCGTTCTCAGTGCTCAGACCCCCGCCAATGTAAACTTTGATATGTCTCTGTAAACAGATTGGGACCCTTTAAATGCCATACTGCTAGAAATAACACATTTTCTATCTCAGACTAACCTATTAACCCTTAAGCCAACCTAGACAAATTATCATAAACCTTAAGGGTTAACCATTGAATGTTAACACTTAACCCCCCTCTCAACCACAGATAAAATAGCCCTTTCCACGGCAGGCAGAAGTAGGTGAAATTCTCGCAGTATACAGATTTAGACTGCATTTGTGTCACTGAAATTACCTGCTATCTGCACTGATCCATCTTCTCCTAAAAGGATATTTCCAGCCTTTAGGTCCCTAGAGAAAAAATATTAAATTTAATATACATCTTAAGATAAGATAAAGATCACAGTGAGCAGTAGCTGGTGGCTTTTAATGGCTAACTAAAAATCAGATACATTTCGAGACTACTTAAGGACACTTCAGGGCAACAATCATGAAGGAGAGTTCCTATGAACGGTGCCACCAATCATCTGAACAATGCGCAAATGCTCCTTCACCGGGTGAAAGCATTGTTTATGCGTACACCCAACGGGCAAAAGATCATTCGGCATAAATAGGAGTCTGCTGCTTCAAAACTATGAATCTCTGAGGGCGACGGGAGTGATATCTCATCCCCACACAGCGGAGGTGATTGCTGTCTGTAAATGCAGCTCTCACCTCCGTTCACAATCCGGCAATTATCGGGGATGAATAGTCCATCCCTGCTAATTGCCTGCATGGGTAGCCGGTGTAAAGGACCCTTTAGGTCTCTTCATCAGGCAGGTATTAGACAACATCTCTAGAGTCACACAAATAAACAGGAATAATGTGGTAAACGAGTCAAATGATGTAAACCAGAACTATCGATATGAGGAGAGCAGTAAAAGATCCTTGATAACGAATGTGAAAGGATGTCCAATGATGAGATCTGGCCCATGGTTGCGATGTCGCCAAATCTTTAGCTCTGGTGACGGCTGTATGCTGTCCGCAAAAATACAGATCCGTTTTTTTGCGGATTAGATGCTGTCCCATTCACTTCTATGGGACCCTTTTCTTCCACTGCACGGGTCAGCAAAAAAAATAAAACCTGTCCTATACTTGTCAGTGAAAATCAGGACATGGCCCTATTAAAGTCTATGGATCGGCAAAAAAACGGAATGCAATCCGTTTTTTTGCAGACATGCTGAAATGTCCGCAAAAAAATGGATCTGCATTTTTGCGGATAGCATACGGTCGTCTGAATGAGCCCTTAGTCGAGTCTGATTGGACTTAAAGACATAAAATACAGCAAAATAGTCATCAGATTCCATATAGCTGACAAATATTGTTATGTCTGTGACTCAGAAAGGAAATTAGATCAGGAAATGTGGTTGATTTTTGATCTGCATCATAATCACAAGAGGTCAATCATAACAAAATAAAATATCCCCAAGTTACATTTTACATTTCCTTGGACTGATTGGAATTTTAATCCATGGTTTTGCTTCTTTTTTTAACATTTTATACTGAAAGCCTCTGACATGCAAACCAAAGTAATTCTCTGTGTGTTCAAGAAGATAGGTAAAATTACCACCACCTACAGGTATGTGTGGAGGCAGAGAGGAACTTCTAGGGGGTTTGCCACAGGAACTATGGCACAAATAAAGTTTTTCTTTAAAGGGGTTTTCCGAGATATTTTTACTGATGACCTATCCTCTGGAAAGAATATCCGTATCTGATTGTCTCGTAGTAGCGCCGCGACCTTCTCTTAGCTTTCCCGATGTCAGGGAAAGGTCATCAATATCAGATCGGCGGGGTTCCCGATACCCAGCACCCCAGCCGATCAGCTGTTTGAAGAGAAGGTGCGCGCTGTGCCAGCGCTGCCTCCTCTTCATTTTTTACCTGCTCGTCGTTGCATCTGCAGCGGTGAGCAGGTGTAATTACACCTAAGCCGTCCCATTCATTTTAATGGGACGGCTCTGTAGTATACACTTGTATAGGAATAAGCCATCCCATTGAAATGAAGGGAACGACTTCGGTGTAATTACACCTGCTCACCGCTGCAGATGCAACGACGAGCAGGTAAAAAATGAAGAGGAGGCAGCGCTGGCACAGCGCGCGCCTTCTCTTCAAACAGCTGATCGGCGGGGGTGCCGGGTTTCGGAAGCCGGCCGATCTGATATTGATGACCTATCCTGAGGATAGGTCATCAATAAATATAACTTGGACAACCCCTTTAAACAGAATTCTACGTGAAGTAAGAGAAAGCAAAAACACATACAAAGGTGCATTGGATACAATTACAACCATGAGTTAGGACAAAGCAATACGTCCAATACACATCCCCCAGCGCTGCACCTATGCACCATGTGTGCCTGTATCTACATTTGATGAGTATCTGCATTATTTTGATGTCATTTTTATTGAATATTATGAATTTTGTATTGCTTTGGCGGCCTACATTTGTTCATATTTAGGACTTGGTGATTATAGGGATGTGTGTTGGACGTATTGCTTTGTCCTAACACATGGTTGTAATTGTATACAATGCTTCTAACTTTTGTCTTGTGTTGCTAAATAAATTATAGTTTTTAACACTGAGATGTGCAGCCTTTGTATGCGGTTTTGCTTTGTCTTACTTCACATGGTTTAATACTAATACCGAGGCTTGCACTCCGTGGTTACTATTCATTTGGTGTGCCCCCTTATTGCATTTTGGCAAGTGGCATTTATCACATAGAGAAAGTTAATACAAGCCACTTACTAATGTATTGTGATTGTCCATATTGCTTACTTTGCTGTCTGGATTCATTTTTCTATCACATTATACACGGCTCGTTTCCACGGTTACGACCACCCTGCAATCCGGCAGCGGTGGCCGCGCTTGCACACTATAGGAAAAAGCACCAACCTCTCTAGTGGCCAGGACTGTGGGAGAGCACATAGGCTGGTACTTTTTTCTATAGTGTGGAAGCACGGCCCCCGCTGCTGCATTGCAGGATGGTCGTAACCATGGAAACAAGCAGTGTACAATGTGATGGAAAAATGAATACAGACAGCAAAGGAAGCAATACGGAGACTCACAATACATTAGTAAATGCCTTGTATTAATTTTCTCTATGATAAATGCCACTTACTGAAGTGAGACAACCCCCTTAAAGGAGTATTCCGGCTGTGGTAAGTCATCCACATCATAGGGGATAACCAATAAATCATTGGGGGTCCTACCACTTGGGCCGCTACCAATCACGAGAATAGGGATCCTGTACACCTCCAGAATGAACGTACATCAGGTCGGCCATGTGCACTGCCCCTCCATTCATCTCTATGGGAGTTCCAGAAATAGTGCTGTATTGGGCTGTCTCCAGAATTCCAGTAGAAAAGAATGGAGTGGCAGAAGTGGCAGGGCACATGCCTCCCACTCTGCATTTCAGGGGTCTTGAAGGGTATGGCTTCCCATTCTCGTGATCAGTCAGGGTTCCAGCAGTAGTACCTCTACCAATCTAATAGTTATTCCCTATCCTGTAAATAAGGGATAACATGCATAACAACCGGAAAACCTCTTTAAAGAAATTTTCCAGGAATTCAATATTGAGGACCTAACCTATGCGTACGTTATCAATATCAAATAGTTGGGGTCTGACAACCGGCAAGCCCACCAATCAGCTACCTCAACTACCACAATGTACAGAGCGGAGAGCAGACAGCTCCATGCACCGTGTAGTGGCCATACAGGGTACTGCAGCTCATCTCCCATTCACTAGAATGAGAAATCCCCTTTAAACTTGAAAACCATGTTACATGAATATTTTACCATGATGGCCTAATGCACCATCTCTTCAGGCTGTATGACATACCTATGAATCTGACCATTCCTGTGTAGATAATCTAACCCTTCTAAGACTTCTTTAAGAATTGTTGCGATAATTGGTTCTTCTAGCACCCCATTCTTATGTTCACCTCTGCTGACCACAGTTTTTATAATATCCAACATGGAACCTGGGAAAAAATAAAAGAATGAACCTAATTATATTTGGACAGAATTTACACTCTTGGTAAAAGGTACACACTAGGCAGAACAGATGCTTTTTCATGAAAAATGCAGGAACTGAGGGGTTGGTACATGACAAAGGGATTCAAAGAACACCGCCTTATGTAGTGGTTTAGGCCCGTCAACACATATTTGACCAGAGTGTTTCTTAAAGCCATGTCCCTACCAGAATCCACATTCTTTTGCCTTTTGCTTTGTTTCCTATAGGCACAAGCCTATATTGCCTAATGATTTATGTACCACTGGATGAAATATTTTCAAACATAAATACTGACTTAGGTAAAAAGCTTCTAGGACATAATGTCCTCTTGTTAATTACTTAAAAAGCCCAAGCAACCCCATACTGGTGAAATATCATTTTATGTTATGTCATGGAAGCAGTAGCAGCACTACCACCCAGTACAAAACTGGAAATCAGGAATCCCATTACCTGGTCTGTTATGTTTTGAAGGTCACTAAACTCCTTAGGGTACTTTCATACTAGCGTTTTTCTTTCCCGCTTCAGTTTTATCCTAATGCATTCTGAATTGATAGAAATCTGTTCAGGATGCATCAGGATGTCTTCAGTTTTTCACTGAACGGCGTTTTGGACGGAGAAAATACCGCAGCATGTTGCGGTTTTATCTCTGTCCAAAATGCCGGAACACTTGCAATAATGCCAGATCCGGCATTAATTTCCATAGGAATGTATTAGTGCCGGATCGGGCATTAAAAATACCGCATTGACGGACCCGCTCTTCCGGTCTGCGCATGCGCAGACCTTTAAAAATGTGAAGAAAATACATAAAGGATCAGTTTCTCCGGATGACAAACGGAGAGACGGATCCGTTCTTGCAATGCATTTGTGAGACGGAGCCGCATCCTGATCTGTCTACAAATGCTGTCCGTTTCAACACAGATTGCCGGATCTGCGACGGAACTGCTTCCTGAATCCCTCTGCCGCAAGTGTGAACGTAGCCTTACTTTTTAGTTTTAACAAAAAAAAAAAAAAAACTAACCCAAAAATGTAAATCCTTTCGAACATATGTAATGTCAAAGGAACTGTTGGATTTCTAATAATGGAATGACTTTTTAGGGTATATCTAATTCAATTGCTACATATCTGTCTTGTATGTGCATGCAGTTATTTTCCAAGACAAAAAGTTATTTCGTTTATAGTACATTATGTTATATACAATGCATTTGGAAAGACTCTCACTTTTTCACATTTTGTTAAGTAGTGGAATTGGGCTAAAAAAAATAATAAAAAAAATCCCCCATTAATCTGCACTCAATGCCCCATAAGGACAAAGTGAAAACAGAATTTTAGAAATCTTTGCAAATTTATAAAAAATCAAATCTAAAACTGCTCATGTAGATAAGTCATTCAAACAGCTATGACACTTGAAATTTAGCTCTGGGGTCTCCAGTTTCTCTTGATCATCTTTGAGATGTTTCTACACCGTGACTGGAGTCACCTGTGGTAAATTCAGTTGATTGGACATGATTTGGAAAGACACAGCCCTGTCTATATAAGGTCTGACAGCTGACAATACATACTGTATCAGAGCAAACATCAAACCATGAGGAGGAAAGAACTGCCTGTAGAAATTAGAGACAGCATTATGTGGAGGCGCAGATCTGGAGAAGGGTATCAAAAAATTTCTGCTGCACAGAAACTTCCCAAGAGTGGCCTCCATAATTCTTAAATAGAAGAAGTTTGGAACAACCAGGACTCTTCCTAGAACTGGCAGCCCCACCTAAGTTATCCAGGGAGAAGGGCATTGGTAAGAGAGGTGACCAATATCCCAATGGTAATTCTGGCTGAGCTCCAAACAGCCTGTGTGCAGATGGGAGGAACTTCCAGATGGTCAACTATACTGCAGCACTCTACCAATCTGGGCTTTACGGCAGAGTAACCAGAAAGAAGCCTCTTCTCAGTAGAATACACACAAAAACCCAGCTGGAGTTTGCAAAAAAAGCACCTAAATGGCTCTCAGACTGAGAAACTGAATTTTCTGGTCTAATAAAACCAAGATGGAACTTTTTGGCCTCAATTCTAAACGTCATGTCTAGAGGAAACCAGGCACTGCACATCACCTGCCCAATATCATCCCTAGAGTAAAGTATGGTGGTGGCAGCATCATGTTGGAGGATGTTTTTCAGTGGCTGGGACAGGGAGACTGGCCAGGGTTAAGGGAAAGCTGATTGGAGCAAAGTACAGATATATTCTTAATGAAAATCTGATCTACAGTGCTCTGGGCCGAAGGTTCATCTTTCAACAAGACAGAGACCCTAAACACACAACCAAGACAACTCAGTAGTGGTTTAGGAACAACTCTGTGAATGTCCCCGAACAGCCCAGCCAATCAAAAATCTCTGGAGAGACCTGAAAATGGCTGTCCACCGACAATTTCCATCCAACCTGACAGAGCTTGAGAGGATCTGCAGAGAACAATAGCAGTAAATCTCCCGATACAGGTATGCAATCTGTTTGGCATCATACCCAGGAAGACTGGAGGCTGTAATCGCTGCCAAGGGTGCTTCAACTAAGTCCAGAGTAAAGAGTATGAATACTTTTGTGAATGGGAGATATTAGTTTTTCTTTTTCAATAAATCAGCAAAGATTTCTTACATTGTTTTCACCTGGTCATTATGGAGTGTTGAGCGCAGAATGATGGGAAAAATGTAAACATTTGGTTTTTGTTTTTTTTTAACACAAGGCCGCAACAAAATGTGAAAAAGTGAAAGGGCTTGAAGCAGGGGCGTAGCTAGAAATGACTGGGCCCCATAGCAAAAAAAATTTATGGGCCCCCCTCCCCAATCTCCCACCCCCACATACCTATCAGACCTCTCGCCCCTTCCAGAGTTCCCATTCAAACACCCCTCCAGGACCTCCCACCCCAACATCCCCACACCCCTCCCTAGATCCCCCTAAGTGTCCTCCACGGATTCCCCCTAAGTGTCCTCCACAGATCCCCCATCAGTGTCCTCCACAGGTCCCCCATCAGTGTCCTCCACAGATACCCCATCAGTGTCCTTCACAGATCCCCTAAGTGTCATCCACAGATCCCCCCCATCAGTGTCCTCCACAGATCCCCCTGTCATCCACAGATTACCCTAAGTGTCAAGTATTATCCACAGATCCCCCCCATCACTGTCCTCCACAGATCCTCCCCATCAGTGTCCTCCACAGATCCCGCCCATTAGTGTCCTCCACACATCCGTCCCCGCCCAGAGCTGCCTCCTAGCTAATTTATTCACTGCACTTGCCTCTGTGAAATTGAAGAGAGGCGCTGTAATCTCGCACAGACGCACTGTGCGAGATTACGGCGCTTCTCTTCAGTTTCACAAAGACAAGTGCAGTCAATAAATTAGGAGGCGGCGTTGGGCGGGGAGGAACGGCGCTGGCGCCCCCAGCAGGAGGGCTAGCAGAAAATCACGGAACACCGTCCCTAAATCATCAGCCGGCAGCCCGGGCCCCCAGTGGCGTAGGGCCCCATAGCCATTGCTATGGCTGCTATGGCGATCCCTACGCCACTGGCTTTGAAGATTTTATGAATGCATTATATATGGTAATAAATATTGTGTGTATTGTATGGTGTGTTTGGATTATAGAAACTCAAATAGTAGGAGTAAGAGCTGACGATTTATATCACTGCAGAACTAAACAAAACATAGGGACATGATAGATGGGAGTCCCCAGCTCAGGACCCTCCTACATCATCTTTACAGTACCTTGTTTTTAATTACTCTATTTCCTGTGGGGTCTTTTCTTCTATTTATGGGGATCAGCTTTGCAATCTTTGGGTCTAATTAGTATATTTACTATTAAATGAAATTCTACAGTTTCATTCTGGACCTGGTTTTGTTCCAAGTTGCAATTTAGATTTTTCGGAGTCTACTGTAAATGTTGGGTTGAAAAGCAGCAGTTTTTGTCCGAATGCCCACAACACTGCTGCATTTCTGCTGTAGCTGATTGCAACTTCCCCTCCCAAAATCAGCTGTTTGCTTTGGGGTCTCAGTATGACAGAACCTCATTCATCAAACATGTCATTGCACTATGGGATGGACAGTAGCTCTCTGCAGTAAGGGTACAGAGGGGTGGTAACCAGTTGGGCGGCACAGACTCACTCTATTCAATCAGTGCTGCCATTTCCAGACTGTGCAGGTACAGCCCCCCACCCCAACTGGTTACCACCCCTCTATGCCCTTACTGCAGACTGCTAGCAATTCATTCATAACTTCTAGTGGAAATAATAAAGGAATGGCACAACATAGAGTCATAAGAGTAGATGCTCCAGAATTGTTATTACAGGGGGAATGCAAGAAGCTATTAAAACAGGCATGTCAGGAGCGGGGACAGGTCCTCTTTGACTCGGAGGAGAGTGGGGAGGCCCCATACACATTTGCTGGTCTACTGGTCTCAACTAAACTGTGGATTCAGCCAGTGGCGTAACTACCGGGGAAGCAGGGGAAGCGGCTGCTTCGGGGCCCGCGCTGAAAAGGGGCCCGGCTCCCAGCAGCGTGTCAGTCAAGTTTCATTATTTAATACAGCTTTTCGCTGGCGACATTGGGGGCCC
Organism: Bufotes viridis; assembly: GCA_033119425.1. Classification (NCBI taxonomy): domain Eukaryota; kingdom Metazoa; phylum Chordata; class Amphibia; order Anura; family Bufonidae; genus Bufotes; species Bufotes viridis. Next base: position 131,396,853 of record CM065595.1, on the reverse strand, counting down.
GGCCTGTCCATCATCATGCTTCCACGGTCTGTCTCTTTCTACTATCGCAATATAAACCCTCCCACATTCCTGTCAGGACGCTCTTCACCTTACCGCGAGCCACGCCTCTTCCCGCCTAAACCCGCTCCTCACCGCTCAGTCCCAATGGTCAGACAGGCTGTCAGTCTCCTGGCCCAGCCCCCTGTATTATGGCTCCACGGTGAGATGCTCTGCAGCAGGAGGGTATGAATAAGTGGTGAGATGCTCTGCAGCAGGAGGGGATGGCTGTTATGTGGTGAGGGGCTCTGCAGCGGGAGGGGGGTGCCTTCACTTGCTCTCCTCTGATTGGTGGATGTGTTGTGTTGTCCTTATCAATAGCAGGGCACTTCCTGATCGGACACACCGCAACTCTCTGCCCATTGCATGGCCCCGCCCACCCAGTAAAGATGATTAACATGGAAGAGGAAGAAAGAAGAGGAACAGCAGGTAAGGACTGTATACTGCACTGTACCACTATATACCCCCTGTAAACTGCACCGTAGCGCTACATACCCCCTGTATACTGCACTGTACCGCTGTATACCCCCTGTATACTGCACTGTACCACTATATACCCCCTGTATACTGCACTGTAGCGCTACATACCCCCTGTATACTGCACTGTACCGCTATATACCCCCGTATACTGCACTGTACCACTATATACCCCCGTATACTGCACTGTACCTCTATATACCCCTGTATACTGCACCGTAGCGCTACATACCCCCTGTATACTGCACTGTACCGCTATATACCCCCTGTATACTGCACCGTAGCGCTACATACCCCCTGTATACTGCACTGTACCTCTATATACCCCCTGTATACTGCACCATAGCGCTACATACCCCCTGTATACTGCACTGTACCACTATATACCCCCTGTATACTGCACCGTAGCGCTACATACCCCCTGTATACTGCACTGTACCGCTTCATACCCCCTGTATACTGCACTGTACCGCTATATACCCCCTGTATACTGCACTGTAGCGCTACATACCCCCTGTATACTGCACTGTAGCGCTATATACCCCCTGTATACTGCACTGTACCGCTATATACCCCCTGTATACTGCACTGTAGCGCTACATACCCCCTGTATACTGCACTGTACTGCTATATACCCCCGTATACTGCACTGTACCACTATATACCCCCGTATACTGCACTGTACCGCTATATACCCCCATATACTGCACTGTACCGCTATATACCCTCTGTATACTAAACTGTACCGCTATATAGCCCCTGTATACTGCACTGTACCACTATATACCCCCTGTATACTGCACTGTACTGTATGGAGGGGGGGGCCCATACAAAGATTTGCTGTGGGGCCCAGTCACTTCTAGCTACGCCCCTGGGTTCAGCTGACATCTATCTAATATGTATGGCTAGCTTTACTTTTAGTAAAATGTATCAGTTGAATTTTTTTTTCCTCCTAATAAAAAGGGGAGCAATTTCTCATCTGTCTAAATTGCATTCAAATACATAGGATTCATAGATACATCCAATCCATTAAAGCTCCATTTCTGGGAGTTTTATACTGATGACCTATCTTCGGGATAGGTCATCAGCAGCTGTTTGAGGAGGCACCGGTGCTCACAGAAGCGATGCGGCCTTCTCTCAGTACCGAACATAGTATAGCGGCTGCGCTTGGTATTGTGCTCAGCCCCCTTCACAATTGGACTGCACCTTGGCCATGTGACCGATTAACGTGACGTCGCGCTGGGGAAGGCTGCGGTGCTACTGCAAGTGCCACTGCCTTCTCAAACAGCTGATGGGTGGGGGTCCTGTTGTCAGACCCCCACAGATCAGGTACTGATGACTTATGCAGAGGATTGGTCATCAGCATAAAACTCCCAGAAAACCCCTTTAGAGTGAAATAATAACCATACAGTAGTTTCAGTGAGAATCAATTCTGGGAACTAGAAATAGTATTATAAAGCATGAAATTTATGCTTTAGTTTGTAACAGGACTGGTTTAAAAAAAATAATGCATCCCGATGCCCTAAAACAACAGACCATTCATTGTCTACCCTCAAAATAACTAATCCCTCCAAAGTGCTTACTAAATATTGTTCTTGGCTGAGCAAAGTCTTCCGACCAGTTTACTTTTGACACTTTATCAAGTTTACACATTGATGGGTTAGAGTTTGAGTTATTAAATCAACTAGCAAATCCAGTTATAGACCTTCAAGTGGTACCACTGCTAATGACTTCAAGTTTTGGTTCCAGCTTCTTAATCTGCTGTAGGACATTCTCATGAGTCACCCACAATTTTTCATCAAATTAAATTATTTCTCGGAAGGCCCATTGAACAATACAGCTCATTCATTGAGTTAAGGTTCCCTAACCCATACAAGCCAAAGAAAGAGCTAATACAAGTGATTCAGATGCGTCCACTCTTACCTTTCAGCATATTTTGTTAAAGGAGTTTTTTCGACTTTTTTTTAATAATGACCTATCCTTAGGATACGTCATCAGTATCTGTTTGGGTCTGACACGTTTAGCTGTTTGAGGAGACCGTGTCACTCTGGTAAGAGCTGCTGCCTCCTCATAGCTTACCAAGCACAGCCCCGTATATTGTATAGCATCTGCGCTGAGTATCGCCACTCAACACTATTTACTTCAATGGGACTGAGTTGCACCTAGGCCATGAGACCGATGAACGTGATGTCACATGGCCTAGGGTTGTGATGTCTAACCTCCGGCACTCCATCTGTGGCAAAACTACTACTCCCAGGAGGTACACTTGCTTGGCTGTTCTCAGAAATCTATAGAAATGAATAGAGCATGCTGGGAGTCATAGTTTCACCACAGCTGGAGTGCCGGAGGTTAGCCATCATTGGCCTAGGCCAACACTCACAGGAAAGCCACTGCCTTCTAGAAACAGCTGATCAGCAGGGTTCCTCGATATCAGCTACTGATGACCTATATGATGAAAAATAAATGGGTGCCAAAATTCGCGCACATTAAAGGGGTTCTCTGGGTTCAGAGCTGAACCAGGACATAAGCGCCCCTTCAAAAACATTGCTTGTATCAGTGCATTTCTTGTTGGATAGCCAGTGCTATTTGTTTACTGCTGGTGACGTCCCCGGCTTTCTTTCAGTATGCTAGGCGGAGGCTTCCACCTAGCAGTGATGCCGGTGACATCACCGGAACTAATGGGCGGTCTTTAGCGCTACCCTAGCCTATAAAACAGCCTAGGGCAGTGCTAAAGACCGCCCATTTGTGCCTGTGATGTCACCAGGCTCACTGCTAGGTGATGCCTCTGCCTAGCATACCCATGAGAAGCCCGATACATCACCGGTAGTGAAGAAAAAGTCCCTTGTTCTGCACTATGTGGCGCAGGACAAGGGGGAGCTTTGGAGCTAGAAATGCTCCACTGATACAGGCTAAATGTGTGAATGGGAGCTTATTTTCGGGTTCAGCTCTGAACCCAGACAACCTCTTTAATCCAGCAATTAGACAGTATAAACCTAGACTAGACATTCTTAAGATGCACCAAATTTACCATCCTGCATTGGCCACTGTGATAAATCTGGTGCAGTTTTAGACTGTCTAGTCCAAGTTTACACTGTCTAAAAAATGGACCAGATTAGTAATGTTGCCCAAAGTCCCAATAAATATAAAGGAGTCATTAACATTACCTCCACTTAGTAATTTCATAACCAACCACAGCTCCTCCTTCACCACAAAAGAGGTATAATAAGTGACAACATTGGGGTGACTGCACTGACTCATGGCTTGAATTTCTTTCTGAAAAAGAGACATATTGATAAGGTTAGTCAGAGATAAAGAACATAAAGTAGATGCACCACTTAAATATAAGACTCATACCATTCCATACTGTCACAATACATACTTTCCACCGGCCGCCGCCATTCTGACAATGCTGAAAGAGGGTATTGGCTGGCATGTGTAAGTTGCACAGTGGTACTGCAACCACCATTCAACCACTCCACTGTTCCTTCCTTGCTACCTGGACTCTGCTACTCTACTGCCACACCAAGCAGTTACAGCTGCAAGCAGTTCATTTTCCTTTGGCTCTGTAAGCTGTTCAGTAACTGGTGATTAAGTAATCCAGGCCCGGCTACATAACCCGCCTGCCAGCAGGGCCGGCGCGTCCTATAAGCGGACTAGGCCGCCGCGTAGAGCGCCCCTTGGCAAGGGGCGCTGCTAGGAGCGCCGGCCCTGCCTCATGCTGCAGCCGCCCGAGCGCTCTGTATAGAGCCTCAGGCGGCTGCAGCACTGCCCGGGCTGGTGCGTCCATGAGGGCACACCGCCCGGGCACAGCAAGAGGAAAGGAGCTGACAGGAGGGAAGCGCTCAGCGCTCCCTCCTGTCAGTCCATTGTAGCGCGGCCGAGCTCTTTATGGCCGCGGGTACAGGAGCATGTGTCTCCTGTACCCGGCCGGACTGACATGAAGTGCGCACACAGTGTGCACTTCCTGTCAGTCCGTCGAGGTACAGGAATCTAAAGCTCCTGTACCCGTGGACTATAAAGCGCTCGGCCGCGCTACATCACAGGTGGGGAGAGAGGGGGGGGAAGAATGACAAGAGGGGGGGGGGAAGAATGACAAGAGGGGGGGAGAAGAATGACAAGAGGGGAGGAAGAATGACAGGGGGGGGGGGAATGACAAAGGAGGAGGGGTGAAGATTGACGGGGGGGGGGGGGAATGACAAAGGAGGGGGGGGTGAAGAATGATAAGGGGGGGGGGGGGGCGGCAAACTTTTCTTTTGCCTAGGGCGGCAAAAATCCTTGCACCGGCCCTGCCTGCCAGTTATTGAGTTTTCTATCTGGTTCCTGTATTGTGCTACGTGTGGACATCCTGGGAGTTTTACCTGGGCTTTGCTGCTGACTATTTCTGCTGGATTCATCCTTGTCTGACCGCCCTGTGTTTTGACCGCCCTGCCAGACGCGGATCCGCAAAACAAGCATGCTGGCCGTCAGTGTTCCGCAATTTGCATAACGGAACGGGCCGCCCATAATAGAAATACCTATTCTTGTTCGCAAAACGAACAAAAAAGAACATGTTCTATTTTTTTTGTGGGAACAGTACAACGGAGTGCTGTCCGCATCTTTTGCAGCCCCACTGAAGTGAATGGGTCCACATCTGAGCCACAATAAATGTGGCTCGGATGCGAACCCAAACAACATTGCACAAGCCCTAATATATGCAATTTCAGCACGTTACTGCAATTCAATTCCCAAATAATACTGCCATATACTGCTTAATAATACAGAATGGTTGTAGTTTGCTATGTCTCTTCCTCTGTGTTAGTAGCTTCTATCTTCATTCGTGGTTATAATCATTTTATTATGAATTAACCTGACTTTATCTGTACTTGGATCTCCAATAAAACAGCAGTGAGAATTTCCAACCTTTGCAGCTTAATGCGATGGGAAATCAGAACTTGAATTCCTGCCAAGAGACGTTCCCTTGTACTGTCACAGCAATTACCGGACTGCCAAAACAAATACTGGATGCAGTCACATAGTGGACCTTGTTTTGGTGTCTTATTTAAAAGACCATAATAAAACCTTGAATGGCATCCAAAAGCAGGGATTCATGGTTGAGAGGATTACCCTGCAAATCTAAAGCAGCCTGTAGGAGGTTTAGCTCGCTGCGGGATACGGAATTGCTAGGGTTAGATTGTGCATTAAAAAAGGGTTTTCTGGAAGTAAAATCTGATCAGTTTTCTGTCAATAGGGGTCCGACTCCCCTGATCAGCTGTCTCAAGAGGCCATTGACTATTTGCAGTTCAGTCCTATTCAAGCTCTAAGGCCAATGGGCATGTGCTGCAGAACCAAGCACCGTTATTGTCCTTTCCTGGCGCGCGGCTGTGGCTTTTAACCGTCGGCCCGCAAAACCGCAACGCTGCAGGCAGACACCAACCAAAAGTCCACAATGTGAACGAGTCCAAAGTACTCATCTATAGTAAAAAGCAATCCACATCATGCACACATTCTGCTACATTGTAGCAATAATTACCCACAGTTTGTACTTACAGGGAGATGAATTGTAATAAATCTGTATTGCCCAATATATCAGTAAAACACTGTCCTGTTTAAGCTCACATAGGTCAGTATTATAAAATGTAAGAAAACAGGAACGCTGTATTATGTAAACCAGCAGTAATGTGTGTTTACACAACGAAACATTCACACACTCCCTGTCATTCTGCGTCTGGGTTCATTCTCTGCAGTTTTTCAAAATTCTGTGCAGCGAGGAAAGAGAGTATGGTCTCAGCGATGGAGAGGGTTGCAAGAAACATCTGTTACTGCACATCCATTAACTAAAAGCAAAAAGTTGAGGTTTTTTGTTCTTTCTATCTACACCTATGGAGAACATCCATCCATCTCTATTGTCTGTCTCCTATCAACGGGATCTGTTTTATTACAAATTGGTCCCTGGGATATAAGGAAAGAGGGCACCCCACTTATGTTTAGACAGTTTCCTCATTATTTCAGCCCTCATGATACAACCATAATACCATATAACGCCAAGATAATACTGCTAATATAAATTGCACAAATAATATGGAGTATCCAAGAGCCCAAATAATACTACATTTCAGTGTCCCAAATAATACCACCACATGTTGCTAAATAAGAAAGGGTGGTTTTAGTTTGTTCTTAGGTTTTCGGTCTTAAAGGGGTTCTCTCACTTCAGAAAATGGCATTTATCATGTAGAGAAAGTTAATACACATTATACACTGCTCGTTTCCATGGTTATGACCACCCTTCAATCCGGCAGTGGTCGTGCTTGTGCACTATAGGAAAAAGAGCCTATGTGCACTCCGCTGGTCCCGGCCACCAGAGAGGTCGGCGCTTTTTCCTATAGTGTGCAAGCACGACCACTGCTGATGGGTTACCGGGTGGTCATAACCCTTGCATGGAGACGGACTGGCTATCCAGATCTTAGATATGCACCCCTCAGCCCGGGAATTGCAAAAAGAATGTGTGAAAGGGAATGCGTGCCTACGGTTACTTGGAGAGAATGCAAGGTGTACTTAGAGAGAGAAAGAGAAGGGAGTACTACTACTACCATCATAGCAGCCTATACAAAGCTTTTGGGAATATACCGCTTTGTGATATACCGTAGGACTGTGCCTTTGTTGCTGTATGAATTACTACTGTCATTATCTATTCAGTAAATAAAGACTTTTTTTATTGTACCAAACAGGCCTGGTTATTAACTTCACCGTACATCCGCTGGCCCCTGCATCTGCCCTCCTGCCTTTCACCCTGCTAACTATCCAACATCAAGGGCAGCCCACCTAACACCAGGCAGGAGCCCCTAAGGGAACAAAGTGTCTGCCCTCCATTCACTGCATGAACCCAGGGAGAGCCAGGGTGAGGACGGCCCCCATGTATTGTGAGTACTACCACCACCACCATCCTTGCTGTAACTGCAATACCAATGCTGCTGTAGTGAAGAAAGGTATTGGTCATATAGCAGCAAGTTAGTAGTTATTGCTGTCTGTTCTTAGCCTAGCCTTCAATTAGGAACCTCTTGTATTCTATAGAACAAAAAGTACCATATTGGATGTTATTGGATATTGTGGAGTGATTTGCCACTATGGAGTTATTCCTACTGTATAGTTCGGTATATGGCACTGTACGGCTGAACCATATGGCAGCACACTGAGTGCATACCGCTCCATAGTATGAAACCAAAGCGCTCCCACTGCCGTGCCTGAGAGCTAAGCACTAAATTTGCTTCTGACACGCTCAAAACTGCCACATTAAACAGATATAATGCCTTCTGTCTGGAATTTTCCAGCACCTAATCTCTCGTTTGACTTAATTTTATGTGATGTTAATGAATTTCCCCTTTAGCTATTTTATTTAGAAGAAATGATTTCCGTAAGCATGCATGAGAATGGCTGACCTGTAATCGGCCATGCAGGACGAGACATGTCTATTTAAGAGGACTTGGGAGTTATAAATAATTAATCTGCTTCACTATACCTTCCTTTGCATTCTGCAGTCACCTCCGACATGCCCCTCGCTGTGTAATTGAATAAAGCCGGGGGACATGCATTTTCAACCCATAAAGCGCAGTATTGTTTATTTAACAACTTTTAGCCAAGGGAAGCTGAGTTCTCTAAATAGAGCCATCAACCCCTGTCAGACCTTACTGTTCTAGGGATAACAAGGGAATGTATGTAGGACTGAGGAGGTAACTAAGAGCTCCTGGACCCCATGTCAAAGTCTGCCAAGGGCCACATTCTGTGCGTATTTTTGCCCCATAGACCTGTTTTACACGTCAGCACTTTCTTCCCCCTGTTCTCAGGATCACTGCATCCTGGCAAGATGTTTACATGCAGAACTTCCTGTTTGCTTCCTGCTGAGTTTTCTAACCAATCCCAGCATGCTTTGCTCTGTAATGTTTCACAGGGCTTGCTCCTGCACTATTCACTCTGCAGTAGTCATGCCCCCTACACCTCCCCTCTCCACATCAGTTAGGCAGAGCATGCTCTGTCAAACATTACAGCGCAAGACATGCTGGGACTGGTTAACAAACCCAAGACAGTTCTGCGGACAAGAATAGGCAGTTATATTAATAGCTGTCCGTGCCATTCCACAAATTGCGGAACGCACATGGACTCCATCCGTGTTTTGCGGATCCGCAATTAGTGGACCGCAAAACACACAACGGTCGAGTGCATGAGGCCTTACAGAGATGAATTTCCACGTCTGATAAATCATCCACGGCATTTGTGCTTCTGTGCACAACAGCATCGCAGAAGGGTCAGCAAATGCAGATGTTTCTACCGCATAGAGTATGCACTACATGCTTTTGGATACAGTCTTACTGACAACTCATACTTACAAGTAGCTCATCCATGCTTGTCTGGCACTTCTCTAAGTTTATCCTCTTTATGGCGACCCTCTCTTGTCTGGCTTTGCATAGTGCTGATTGGACCACCGCTGTGGCGCCACTTCCTAAAACAAGATTATTTAGAGATTTAGAACACGTCATAAGTGATTCAGATGGAACATAAAGAGTTTTCAACAAGCCTGGAAAAATAATGACTCCACATTATCAAGCTGTAGGGTCTTAAAGGAAACCTGTCACCACAATTGTGGACTATTTTCTGCAGTAATACATGACTAGTACTGCAGATAAGGAGTCCGGATCATCATTTTTAATTTTCCTACTGCCCACTCTACCTATGTTGTCAGGGCTCAAAGCTGCTCTGAAATACACCGACAGGACAGCTGTGCTAACATAATGGAGAGGACTCGTGTGCACATACACGGCAGTCCTGACAATGTACAGTATTTCCTTATCTGTAATACTGTTCATTTATTACTGCAGATAATAGTCCAAAATTGTAGTAACAGATTCCCTTTAAGCTACACCTTTAGGGGCAATTTCTTTTATTATTGGTCTTTATTAAAAAAGTTGAGCTTCTTTCTCTGTAGAGCCTTGAGATTCTCTAGTAGCAGACTCTGTATTTTAATCTCTGTCCTTAAAAACACACATAGCTCGGTTCTTATCTTACTGATGGACCGTTGGACCGCTGATGGATTGCAGGTTGGTTGTAACCTTGGAAACAAGCAGTGTATAATGTGATGGAAAAATGAATCCAGCCAGCAAAGAAAGCAATATGGATAATAACAATACATTAGTAAGTGCATTCAACTAACTTTCTCTACATGATACACTTGTGAGACAACCCCGTAAAAATTATACAATAAATCAATAGTCACCACTCCCGAGCTATTGATGGCTATCCTCAGGATAGGCCATTAATATCTACTCAATGGGGGTCGGACAACCACCACTTCTGCCGATCAGCTGTTTCGGAAGTCAATGCCGGAAGTACACAGCTCCGTTCACAGTAGAGTAGAGGGAGCTTGTAACTGCAGCGCTGCTCCCACTCACTTCAGCGGCATCAGTGCTACTGTAACCAACTGTATCCACTACACAAAGGTGTGCAATTCCAGTGCTGAAACTACTCTGCAACAGCTGATCAGCGGGGTGCGGGGTGTCGGACCCCACCAATCAGATATTGATAGCCCCCCAATAGTAAAGACTGTGAAGTGGAACAATCCTGGAAATCTATGAATAAACTTACTGGGTGTTACCATTTCCCTTCCTAAAAGAGTGACATTTTGACACGGTCACACAATGGCACGATTAGACCTCGACAAACCAGCACAACAAGGAGTAGGCAATAAGGAGTATTTCTTAAACCAGGTATGACAAAACTTTGTCCTAGTCATCTTCCTAAGGGCTCATTCAGACGACCGTATTTATGTGTCCGTGTCCATACCGCATTTTGTGGAACAGATGCGGACCCATTCATTTCAATGAGGCTGCAAAAGATGCAGACCGCAACCATAGTTCCGTTCCGCAGCCCTGATTACCGATCTATTCACAAAAGTGACGGATAGAAACAATCTACTGCAGTACCAGAGTTTCCACCCAAGAAGGTTGGTTAATACATTACCCAGGTCTCAATGTAGGCGGGTAAGACGAATAGTCAGTGACGAATCATCATGCACAAGGAGGATGGAGGAGATTTCCAACAGGGGTTACCCGTGTCCACTGATGAACAGACACAGCAATGACACAAAGAAACTTCCAAGGAAACAATTGCTGACCAGCACCCAGAAGTAAGACCCGACCAGGGTACCATTTGTAAGCATCTATGGACACCAGAGCAACAAGATAGCACAAATTGTAAGAGAGAATTGGGACATTATCCGGAGAGGCCATCCGAATGTGGAGATATTTAAAGAGCCTCCTATTATGCCTACAAAAGACCAAGAAATCTGAAAGATTTGTTGGTAAAATCGGATGTAGGTCCATCAGGAGGATTAACACAGACCTTTCTGGCCCCTTGGAACAAGGGTTGTTACCCATGTTTGAACTGCAGTAACTGCAATGCAATGTTGAAAGGGCCTCATTTCACCCATCCCCGTACGGGCAAACAATATAAGTTCAGCCATTTTTTGACTTGTCAATCACCATATGTAATTTATACAAACCGGATTCCAAAAAAGTTGGGACACTAAACAAATTGTGAATAAAAACTGAATGCAATGATGTGGAGATGGCAAATGTCAATATTTTATTTGTAATAGAACGTAGATCACAGATTAAACGTTTAATCCGAGTAAATGTATAATTTTAAAGGAAAAATATGTTGATTCAAAATTTCACGGTGTCAACAAATCCCCAAAGATTTGGGACAAGTAGCAATAAGAGGCTGGAAAAAGTAAATTTGAGCATAACGAAGAGCTGGAAGACCAATTAACACTAATTAGGTCAATTGGCAACATGATTGGGTATAAAAAGAGCTTCTCAGAGTGGCAGGGTCTCTCAGAAGTCAAGATGGGTAGAGGATCAACAATTCCCACAATGTTGCGCAAAAAGATAGTGGAGCAATATCAGAAAGGTGTTACCCAGCGAAAAATTGCAAAGACTTTGCATCTATCATCATCAACTGTGCATAACATCATCCGAAGATTCAGAGAATCTGGAACAATCTCTGTGCGTAAGGGTCAAGGCCGTAAAACCATACTGAATGCCCGTGATCTCCGGGCCCTTAAACGACACTGCACCACAAACAGGAATGCTACTGTAAAGGAAATCACAGAATGGGCTCAGGAATACTTCCAGAAACCATTGTCAGTGAACACAATCCACCGTGACATCTGCCGTTGCCAGCTGAAACTCTACAGTGCAAAGAAGAAGCCATTTCTAAGCAAGATCCACAAGCTCAGGCGTTTTCACTGGGCCAGGGATCATTTAAAATGGAGTGTGGAAAAATGGAAGACTGTTCTGTGGTCAGACGAGTCACGATTCAAAGTTCTTTTTGGAAATCTGGGACGCCATGTCATCTGGACCAAAGAGGACAAGGACAACCCAAGTTGTTATCAACGCTCAGTTCAGAAGCCTGCATCTCTGATGGTATGGGGTTGCATGAGTGCGTGTGGCATGGGCAGCTTGCATGTCTGGAAAGGCACCATCAATGCAGAAAAATATATTCAGGTTCTAGAACAACATATGCTCCCATCCAGACGTCATCTCTTTCAGGGAAGACCCTGCATTTTTCAACAAGATAATGCCAGACCACATTCTGCATTAATCACAACATCATGGCTGCGTAGGAGAAGGATCCGGGTACTGAAATGGCCAGTCTGCAGTCCAGATCTTTCACCTATAGAGAACATTTGCCGCATCATAAAGAGGAAGGTGCAACAAAGAAGGCCCAAGACGATTGAACAGTTAGGCCTAATTCACACGTCCGCAAAATGGATCCGCATCCCTTCCGCAATTTTGCGGAAGGGTTGCAGACCCATTCATTTCATAGGGGCAGGAATGGATGTGGACAGCACACTATGTGATGTCCGCATCCGTGTTTCCGCATCCGTGCTTCCGCATTCGTGTTTCCGTTTCCGCAAAAAAATAGAACATGTCCTATTCTTGTCCGCAATTGCTGACAAGAAAAGGCATTCTTTCTATAGTGCCAGCAATGTGCGGTCCGCAAAATGCGGAATGCACATTGCAGCCGTCCGTGTTTTGCGGATCCGTGTTTCCGTGTTTTGCGGATCCGTGTTTCCTTGTTTCCGCAAAACACACTACGGACGTGTGAATAAGGCCTTAGAGGCCTGTATTAGACAAGAATGGGAGAGCATTCCTATTTCTAAACTTGAGAAACTGGTCTCCTCGGTCCCCAGACGTCTTTTGAGTGTTGTAAGAAGAAGGGGAGATGCCACACAGTGGTGAAAATGGCCTTGTCCCAACTTTTTTGGGATTTGTTGACACCATGAAATTCTGAATCAACATATTTTTCCCTTAAAATGGTACATTTTCTCAGTTTAAACTTTTGTTCCGTGATTTATGTTCTATTCTGAATAAAATATTAGAAGTTGGCACCTCCACATCATTGCATTCAGTTTTTATTCACGATTTGTATAGTGTCCCAACTTTTTTGGAATCCGGTTTGTACATTACAGTGCCCGTGTGGTCTTCTTTATGTAGGAGAAACCACAATGGAGTGTAGGGAACAAATTACAAAACATAAGTCCACTATACGGAAAAAAAATATGGAACAGCCTGTTCCAAGACACTTTTTGGAGGCCAAACACAACGTCAGTCAATTACGCTTCCGAATTATTGATCACATTCCCAGACAAAGAAGAGGTGGTGATAGAGAAAAACTTTTGAAACGCTGCGAACTGAAATGGATCTACAAGTTGGACACATTGACGCCTAAGGGTATAAATACTGACTTTGCATTAACCCTTATCTTTGAATCTTTCCTTAATTAGGCATACGATGTTGTCTTGAGTATCTCTGTGCTAATTATAGCTTTTATCTTTTAGGTACTTTTCACATGTCTTTCTTTGGACTTTATGGACTTATCACTTTCTTTCGTCACTTTATAACGTGGGTAGGGTAAGATACCTTTAGATGATTTTGTAGCCATAGGGACCCATACTGCTTGCAGCAGATCTTTAATTTGCCAATATTTGAATTAGGATACCAGTTGCCTTCCCTATTACTTATAAGTGCTTGTGTATTATTGTGAACTTAATATTCCTAATTATGTCCACGGGGCGTCAGCATTGTATTCTCAGTATTTGACATGCATTCTTTATGAAGCATAATTTTCCCTGTACAGCAACGTGACACGGATTTGCGTTCCAGCCTATTGCGCATGCCCCATTAGACAGTCTCATCCAATACATTAGACTGGAAGTGACGTTCCGGAAACACACGTGTGGAACGCATCTGCACTCCACCTTCGCATGTGCGCTCCATCTCCGATATTGATCAATTCTTCTTGGCACACCGCTGTTGATATAACTGTTATTATCCACACACTACCCATACACTTTTTCAGTGTTATCAATCTACTCATATTAGTGGCACACACCGGAAGTAAATACCCGGAAGTGATACTATGGAGTGTAGCTGCATTTCACTCTTCTACACAGGAAGTAACACGTGCGCTGGGCGTCCCACATGGCTTCTCTTTCTGGACAATACAGGTACCTTCCCACGTCACTGAGGGTCTATAATTATCTATTATGTTAAGTCTTATTAAATATTGTGTACACACCCCCTGACCCCAATGAAGGGGGTTGGTCACTCCCACTTATATACTTATATATACTTTCACTTTATGGTGTATGTGCATGCTTGACAAAGGCTATCCAAACCGAAACGTTGCATCTGGAATAAATTCCACTGATTTGGATGTGCTGTCTCCATTTTTATTTTCTTATTTGTTTGTTTATGCACATATTCTTGTTGGGGTCTTTTTACCACCCACCTGGAGACGAGCACCCATTACTATTTTTGCTAAGGAGTGCTGTTCGTCTTTTTATTTTTATTTTATTTATTTTATTTTTTCGACCGTATTTATGTGTCCGCATCCTTTCCGCAATTTTGTGGAACAGATGCGGACCCATTCATTTCAATGAGGCCACAAAAGATGCAGACCGCAACCACAGTTCTGTTGCTCAGCCCTGCAAAACGGATAGAGCATGTCCTATTGTCAACTGCGGACAAGAATAGGCATTTCTACCATAAGGCCATCTGTAAGTGTTCCGCAAAATCGGGAATGCACACGGCCGGTATCATTGTGCATTTATACAGTCATCTGAATAAGCCCTAAGTGTATAGATGGCACATAACCTGCTCTCTTTTAGTTCCTCCATGTTTTATCTCTTTCATTACTAGTTTTGTGGTTTGTTTTTGTGTTTTATTCCCTGAACTTACATCATTTTGAGAAGTCTTCTCATGCTTCATGTTGTCTGAATGAGAAATAACTAAAGAATGTCATTGTAGTGTGGAAGGTCAACCTACTGTTCTCGAAGGAACGTGAAATGCCATCAACAAGTTTAATCGGCCAAATTGTTTGTATGTCTGAAATTCCTGAACCACAAGTCTACTTAGTTCAACTACAGGACAGAAGAGCCCCCTTCCTATAGGCAAATATAACTAAATAAGCAAAGAGGTTTGTTTAGGTTGTTTCATCTACTTAAATCACAAAGGGCATCGGGGGCGGCTCGTGTCTCTAAACATAAAAGGCAGAGGCAATACAGTGCAGGGGCCTTGAGTTCAAATATGAAAGGGGAGACAGGAACATGGCTAGAGGGATGGAGCTATAATGGGAAGGAATAAATTTTCTGTACAGTTGTTATGGCTGTAGGTAGTGACAGACAAGGACAGTGAGCCCTAAGGCTAGAACTCAGCTTGCTTTCTCTACCTAATTGCAGTACAAGCCTTAGATAGCTAGACCGCAACTGGTCGACAGTCCCTACACTATTTAAGTGCAGAGACGGACTAAAAAACAACACAAAAGACAAGACAAACAAACGCAATACCAGAGTCGTACAAAAATGGGTCAGAATCGGATGGGCTATGCAGTACAAAACGAGAGACAGAAAGTGGTCATAAGACAAGCCGAGATCAAAACCAGACGAACTAGGCAGTGCCTATCAAGAGACAGAGAGTGGTCAGAAGACAAGCCAGGATCAGAAGCACGAGCAATCCAAATAAGCACAGGAGCAAGGAACACAGCTAGTGAGTCAAAGTCTATCACAGGCACTGGTGTAAGGCCAGGAAGGGGTTTAACTTGTGATTGTCTGATTGCTTCTCCTATAGACTGCAATAATTTACCATTGCACTCTATGGTACAATCGCTGCCTTCCTATCTAGCCCTGCCACAGGCAGTGCCCGATAGGGACTTACCTATGGAAGGCCTTGGAGCCTTCAGAAGACCCAAAGCTGCCACTGCAACCAAATGGGTGCCTCAATCTTGTATCTGACTGTATTCGACAGCTCAGATTCTGTGGTCACAATTGACCATAGCATCTGAGGGGTTAAAAGTCAGTGATCGGCATTATCGCCTCAGATGTCTGCTGTGTAATGGCGGCGCCATCTTTAAAGACCTGACTTCCTTTACAAGTATGTCAGCAAGGGGTTAAAGGGTTTTCTGGGTGTTCTGGGACACGCAGCACCCCCGCCAATCAGATGCATCCTCACAGCACCATACATTGTATAGTGGCTGTGCTTTGTATTGTAGCTCTGCCCCATTCACTTGACCAATAAATCTGATGTCAATAACCTAGGAAAATACCATAGCTCTCACCAGAGAGCTGCAATTGCTTCAAACAGCTGATTGGCAGCGTTTTTGGATGTCAGACCCCAGACAATCTGATATTAATGACCAATCCTGAGGCCATCAATATCAAAATCTCAGACAAAACCCCTTTAAAATATGCAAAGATTCTTTGCATACTCTCTAGTCATGGAGCCAAATGAGTTGTCATACGATCTGTTTGCAGAGCATAACATTTTAAATCAAGTTAAGGCAGTTTCACAATGTCGGCAGTAGTTTCGGCACAGAACAGCCTGCCAGAGATCTCTGGATCCGACATCGCCAGATTTTACCAAAATGCCCGCCAGCCCCATTGACCATAATGGAGTCTGGCGGAGATGGACATTCCAAAGACATCTGGCAATGCTGGATCCAGAGAGCTCCGGCAGAGAACTACTGCCAGCAATGTGAAACAGACCTAAGTAAGTTGTTGGATTTTTTATTTTACATTCTTAGGGACAAAAGGAAAAAGGTTGCAAAAGTATACACACCTTTTAATATCAATTCAATCTATTATTGAGATTATGGATTCCACACATTTGCTATTTGCAGCCCAAGATCTTCAGACGCTCCTTAGCTCAACAGAAATAGAATTTCTTTTACATTAATGTAACATCCGGGCGAAGAACAAAAGCTGCGCAGAAAGCAAATATTGCTTCAGCCAAAAGTAGGATGTAGAACGTCTGCACAATGAGGTGGAATTAACGCAAGGGAAAGAAACAGGATCATTACTTTTACATAACCCGTCCACTTCTCCAAGCTAAACAGCCTGACCTAGAGACACTGATCTGTACATATTCCATATGGGTATACACCAGCAGATGCCAGTCTCCCGGAAGTAAGGAACAGCAAAAAGTGGCATTAAAAAGGTTCTCTGAGACTTCAAAGGTTTCTAGACGGACAGTCCTGAAACATTCTTGTATATATTCTGTCCATACTGTCCCCTAGTGTAGATACTAGATACCTGTAAGAGTACAGCCACACGGCGCGGTCTTGATCCGATCGGGTTGCGGCCAGCTGCGGTCAAGAACTGCACTGCATAGGCGGTCTTAATAGCACTTTAGGGCTCAAGCACAAACAAGGCCATAGTTTTGGCCAATTTTTGTAGATCGGATGGGGACCCATTAATTTCAATGGGACCCCATGCTGTCCGCATTCACAAATCCCTTCCGTGGCCCAGCAAAAAAATAAATAAATAATAGAACATGTCCTATTCTTGATGGTTTTGCGGACAAGGATAGGACTTTTCTACAGAAGTGAAGAAAAAAAAGTTGCGTGCATTCAGCTAGGACCTGTGTTTTGCAAATTCACGATTTGCAGACCGCAAAACACTTAGTCATGTGCATGGCCATTAAGAATTCAGACTGCCTATACAGTGTGGTCTTCATTACTTAAATATCAGGCAGCTGCCGCTCTAATTGGTGGTGCAGTTCTTGACCCCAGCTGGCCGCGACCCGACTGGACCATGACCACGCAGGTGAAAGATTTATTTATATAGACACCTCGTTATTAGTGAATGAATAGACAGCCACACAACTCTATACTGAACAGCAATGATCCCATTAAAGGGACACTAAACCTAGAAATGGTTCATCTAAAAGTAAACACGTAATATAATCGCCCTCGTTGTTTGGCAGTCTGCAGCACTTTCGGAAACAAACAGATTTGTAGAAATCCTTCAATGGAGAATCTATTGATCACTTCCATCTTTGGCTGTTGGCTGGCAGAAGGGTGGGGTTTACCAAAGAGGGTGGTCTTTTTGTCCTTCTGCAGAGAAGTAAGGCTGCTGCTATTGTCAGTTATCTTACAGCCAGACACAGGACAGCGAGGAGGAGGGGAAAATGGAGGAACTCTTGGGACATATGGAGAATATTTCTTTATATATACTTCTCAATTTTAAGGGTAGATCGGTTCATGCCTTATGGATGGGGGTTCCTAACTTTCCCAATATGGGTAAATATTTTTTGAAAGTTTAACTATACCCTTTCCCTTTATCCACAACCTCCCCATTCCCTGGTTGAACTTAATGGGGGTTATCCCATGATTAATGTAAAAAAATGAAAATATCATATAGTACATGACAAGCTCTTTCTAACAAAGCTAGAGCCAGACCCGTACTTCACATGGATCCAGAGATCTCCCCATTCATTGCTCCAATTGCTCTGCTAGATTTATTTCTAACTGGTAGCTCAGGGGGTATGTCCTTTCTCAAGGGGTTTGCATTTTTTGCTGGTGGCAGTTGAAGGGTGGAACTGAGCATGAGTGAGATACGATAAAGAACAAACAGCAGGTGGCGCTATACAGATTGATGTAATTAAATTAGTAGCCTTAAAACATTTTAATTACATCTAATTAGGAAACTATTCAACTGTTTCACATAGAAGACACCCAGGCATAATGTTTGCACTCGACGATTGGTGAGGGGAGGTCACAGAGTCCCCATACGTCCACTAGGTGAAGGTCTTAGAGGTCAACATTATCCAGTAGGACATGTGGAGGAATGCAGGATGTTATATACTGGTCAGATGGGATAGCCACAACTGGGTCATTCCGTTTTCTTAGACGCCTGTTTGCCCTTTGTTGGGATAACACGCTCCTGATCTATTTGCAGATCATATTACTATGGAGACCATGGATAATTAATAGTTACGTGAAACATTCCTACTGTCTAATTGCTTGTCTATTTATAATTACAACGAGAGTGTAATTTGTAGCAGACACAAGTTACATATCAGGATTCTACTGAGAACACTATGGGGAAGGTTTATTTAATGTAGCGCAAAAGGGAAAGTGGAGAAGTTGCCGATAGCAAGAAGAATAAACACTTCTAACATCACATCTGCAGATTTTATTCACTTTACGTCTCATGTATAATACACACCGAACACATAACCCTATCCTGTTCCAAGAATCAGGGATATACGGTATACGGTATTTTCAATGTTTTGTTTTATTTTTCATATAAAAATCTGGATAAATGCTGCTAGGTCTAAAGCTCAACTACAGCTAAAGTAGTGAAAACGTACTGAAAATTAGGCCAAAAGTGGCTCAATGTTTACTTTTATACACGCACTTTATAAATTATAGTAAAACATTTTTTTCAAAAAACATTAAACATTTTATTTCATTATGCCGCTTAGACAGGAAGTTCCCCTAGACCAGGCTTTTCAGGTTGGGGGCCACATTGTCAGCCTGAACCAATTCCAAGGGCCGAAAATAAAACTTAAAGGGGTATCACCAACTGAAATACTGTATTTTTGGCATATTGAACATACAGTTTATACTATAAATATCTAGTTACAGTTCTAGGACTCCCATGTAATAGGAGAATACATGACAGATACATGTAAGATACATGTAAGAAGCCATAAGATATAGACCTACATGTCTTTTACCAAATGTTTGGGGACCGCACAGAATGGTATCGAGGGCCGTATGTGGTCCCCGGGCCGCAGGTTGTGCACCCCTGCCCTAGATATAGCCATATGGACAAACTGAGGTCATTCGTGATGCTGAAATATGCCTATATTAGGCGTATTTCAGGCGTAGATTGTGGTGCAGTGGTTAGATGCGCTGCAATCTGCGTCTTCTCCCAGCACAAGCCAGGACTAAATAAGTGGGCGTGACGTAGACGGGGAAGGGGATGGGACGGCTGGCCCGTCTCATTTAACATTTTCTACAGCTGTTTCAGGTGTAGAAAAAGGTCTAAATGTAAGACACCAAGGAAGCTGTCTTCCATCTAGAAGCGGTGGTGAGTCTGCCGTAGTTATGTACAAGCCGCCAGCTATAGGGGATCTTAAGACTGGTGTCTAAAAATGACCCCCATTATCTCTAAACACAAAGATATTTATATGAGTGATTAAGCCCATAGATGTTCCAGATGTTCATAAATGGTATCACTATGTCTATAATGACTCAAATTATGAAATTATTCAAATATTTAACCCACTCAGTGAATGCCGGAGAAAAAGTATGGCTAGCCTAACACTAGCATTAAAAGGGTTATCTAATATCATAAACAGCTCCCCCATGTGCTGGGCCCCTCACACAGAATATAGTTACCCCACTCCCTTAGCCACTCCTGGTCCCTGCACCGCCGCTGCTGCTTCTTCCTGTACACGGATGAAAACATCCAGTGTTGCGGGGGAGCAGCCAATGGCAGGCAGGGACGGGGACAAGCCTCCCTAGCATCACGGGTGACACTAGGGAGGCTCGTCCCCGTCCCCGCCTGCCATTGGCTGCCCCCCCCCAACACCGGATGTTTTCATCAGTGTAAGGGGAGAAGCAGCAGCGGCGGTGCGGAGACCAGGAGCGACACAGGGAGCAGGGAGCGGGGTAAGTATATTCCGTGTAAGGGGCCCGGCACATGGGGGGGGGGACTGTTTATGACATTGGATAAACCCTTTAAAACCATCCGACAGGCTGTTCCAGAAGAGGAACAGTCTCCTGGAGTTCATCGTATCTGACATAGCTGGATACTGGTTTTCCCCTCTTGCGCAGCGGTTTTTGTCCAGTTGAATCCCGGCACTAATGGCAGAAACATGCCTGATCCTCGCCAGATCCGATTATAGTCAATAGGGTCCGGCAGTGCTCCGGCCGTTTCTGGCTATGCCAGATAAAATGAATTCCAGCAGGTTGTTCCTTTGGCCGGATGGTTTTAACGCTAGTATGCAACTAGCGTATGACAAGAATTGCCTTTTATGTTCAATTGGCCTCCCAAATAACAGAGTAAAAAGCATTCAAGAGGTTGTCCAATGAAGCAGCCAATGAAAATGGCAACTCATCCCACAAAAAAGAAGCCCTAGTACGGCTCCACATGTGGGAAAACATATCAGGGCCATAGAGAAACCCAAGGTTCACCTAGTTCATTGTCAAGAAAGGAGATGATAGGCAAGGGAATTTCAGACATAAATATCCTCCAATTGTTAACTTTGGAGTACTGAGGATCAAATATAATGCAGTATATTAATCTGGTGACTAAGAACTATTAAAAGGGACGTTACCATCATTTTTTAAGCTTATTAAAAGCCTATATGTGAATATTCTATGTAATTTGTTTACCATAAAATGGGTAGATGGCTTTCTGCTCTCTCTAGTCTACTTCTTTTTAACTTCCTCCTTTGTGTGGACTTTTAGTAGCCTCACTTGACTTTCTTACCAGTCACTCCGAACGGAGAGGTGAATTACTCAACTGGGGCATCACACATTAGACTGATAAGTACAATTCTCTTCTGTGAACATCTTTATCTAGGCCTATCAAGACAACAATAGAGCTGTTATCCTGTCATCCCAATTCTACACCTACTTTACTAATATTATACTAGCAGATGATAGTCCCATCACAGCAGCAGTGAACTGACAATGGGTTATCTATCTATATAGGAATTTTATCTCTTTGTGATGGCCGCCACAGAAGGACAATATTTTGTATATAATGTTCATCGGCATAGTACTGCCAAAACGAAAAAAGCCAAAATGCTAAAACAAACTGTTTTCTGTGAATATTGAGTTTAAAAATAAAGACCTCTTTATGAAGGAAAAGTAGTAGTAGAAAGAAATAAATGTCTACCATGGGTGAGAGGTTATTGGGGCAGCAGAAAGGTAATGGTAGAGTGTATTATTATCCAGGCAATAGGAAGTGCTGGTATAGGAGGAGGTGTATTTCAGGGCAAGCAGTGAAGCAATGCCATAAATAATAGGCAGACGGTGAAGTGATGGTTGATGTGCGCCACTCGGTAAGCGCTATTATAATGGATTTGATAAGTTTATAGTCCTACTTGTAAACTTTTTAAAGCTGGTATTCGGCAGACACCAGAATGCAGAGCGAGAAGCAAATTTTTAAGGGCATGGACATGCCCCTTTTAGAAGGTCTCGTCCCCTTTCTATGTAGTCCGTGACTCTTTTGCAACTCCTCAAACCATCTTAGAGCAAGTATGGGTGCTTAATGACGCAGCATCCTGATGCCATATACAATTAGAACTTATGTGAGACTCCTTTTTAGGAAAAAGCAGCGCCGCATTGAGATATTTTACAGACAAGCAATAAAGTAATCATAGAAATCTGAGATTTGGCAGGCAGTGACATAACAACGTACTGTAGGTGTATTACTAAGCAGGCAGTGACATCACCACGTAGGTGTATGACTAGGCAGGCAGTGACATCACCACGTAGGTGTATGACTAGGCAGGCAGTGATGTCACAACATAGGTGTATGACTAGGCAGGCAGTGGCGTCACAACATAGGTATATGACTAGTCAAGCAGTGATGTTACAACGTAGGTGTATGACTGGGCAGGCAATGACGTCACAACATAGGTATATGACTAGTCAAGCAGTGATGTTACAACGTAGGTGTATGACTAGACAAGCAGTGATGTCACAACATAGGTGTATGACTAGGCAGGCAATGATGTCACAACATAACTAGGCAGGCAGTGACGTCACAACATAGGGGTATGACTGGGCAGGCAATGACGTTACAACATAGGTGTATGATTAGGCATGCAATGATGTCACAACATAACAGTATAACTAGGCAGGCAATGACGTCACAACATAGGGGTATGACTGGGCAGGCAGTGACGTTAACTTACAACATAGGTGTATGATTAGGCAAGCAGTGACGTCACAATGTAGGTGTATGACTAGGTAAACAGTGATGCCACAACCTAGGTGTATGACTAGTCAGTAAAGTAACAACATAGATATATCACTAGGCAGGCACTGACATCACAACATAGGTCTATGACTAGGCAGGCAGTGACATCACAACATAGGTGTATGACTAGGTGGGCAGTGAGTTGCAAAATAAATTTGGGTCGGATAGTCGCCTCCTTACGAGAAACACCGATAACCAAGGCAACTATTTATTTAGAAGTATACCAAATGATATTTCTCTAATTATAAAACATAAACTCTGCAAACTCTGTATATCTTTGCATTGTGATAGATACCCTAGTAGCATAAAACACACCCGTCACTCGTATGCTGCGCTTTCCCAGGTGCTCTGCAGAATGCAGCTTATTACTGTACCTAAAGCAGATGAACCGCAGGAACATGAAAAAGGTTGATTTTAATTAAAATTTGACTTGATAAAAACCTGCTCTGTGAAATCCCCTGGTCTGAGAGATTTAACAAAAATGATCTTGCTTTATTGATATGCTTTCATTTAGATAACCATTATGAACAGGGTGGCTTAAACACATCTGTACATTCAAATATATCTAGTCAATGCAAGATACAGAAGTAAAAACGAAGCCCAAATATTGCATGTCATCTGCATCAGATGGTAGAAGGGGCATTCTCAGTACAAAAACGTACATGACCTCACAAACGTGGAAGAGGGGCTGGTGAAGAGGATGGGAATGGTATAGGAACTGATGAAAAGTTGTGTCACAGTGTACTCCCTCAGGCCTTCACTTCTTGGGGTCGGTGCAGTCAAGCAGGGAAACCCTGTGTTCCCTCGGGGCACTCCCTGTAGTCGTGGGCTCCCTGCCTCATGGTAGCTTGGGTGTGCCCTTGATGTTAATGTTCATTTGGGTGTAAGATATGGCACATAGAAGTGCAATGGCCAGTGAGTGTCGTTAGGAGAGTCAGTAACCAGACCAGATTAACCAAACAAAAGTCTCTCTTTATAGTGTGCACAACAGGAGTTGTAGTACATCCAGCAATTATCTGCATACATTGCAAAATCCTCCAAGATGTCCAAACATGAGCTGAGCAAGCAGTTTCTAGCAATAGCCCTCTAATTACTCCTTCTCAGGCTAAAGTCTCTAATACTGGGATCACTGGCTAGCAATTACAATCTGGCAAACGTTGCTGCAGTGTCCACTGAGCAGGGGGTGCATAGGGTGTCTTAACATGTTATCCCTTTGCAGCAGTAGTGCCTGGTATGCATCAAGCTGTGTTAGCTTGCTTACTTGAACACTGTGGCCATAAAAATTCTTCTTCAAAACGTCATCTCCTACAGCTCTTGGTAATGTGAGGTAGAAAGCACCAAGGCTTGAAGCTGGAGTCTGGGGGAGAGGAACACATTAAGTCTGCTCATTACCTCCACCCTTCTCATAACTACTCTAACTGCAATCTTCTGGAACCAGGGGGAGGGACAGCTACTACCCTAATCTCCAGAGAGGGCTGGGCCAGGACTGGTACAGTAGCTCATGCTGGAACCTACTGAGTACAAGGTGCATTACAATAACATTACAAACAGTACAAACCAATTGCAGATATCCCCTGTTGTATTAAGGTACTGCATACAAAGAGGATCCTTAATTTGCAAACTTTAACGATATAAATGTCCTTATTACCTCTCTTCACAGCCATTGAGTTGTGCAAAGCCATGATACAGCAGCCATGATGGGGCCCTTACTTTAACATCGTAGGTAGTGATGAGCGAATCGACTTCGGATGAAACATCCGAAGTTGATTCTCATAAAACTTGGTTCTAATACTGTACAGAGCAGGAGTTCGTACAGTATTAGAATGTATTGCATCCGATGAACCGAAGTTATTGCTTCCACTTGGAACCAAACCCGAGTTCGGGAAATGTTTTTTTACAGTACAAATTCGCGAGACTTTGCGAAGCAATAACTTTGGCTCATAGGAGCCAATATATTCGAATACTGCATGGAGCTCCTGCTCCGTACAGTATTAGAACGCAGTTTTAGGCCCCATTCACACGTCCGCAATTTTGTCCGCATCCATTCCGCAATTCTGCGAAATGGATGCGGACCCATTCTATGTGAATGGAGCCGGACGTGATGCGGAGAGCACACTATGTGCTCCGCAAAAGATAGAGCATGTCCTTTTCTTGTCCGCAGCTTGTGGACAAGAATAGGCATTTCTATGGGGGGTGCCGGCCAGGTGTGTTTGCGGATCCGCAACACACCACGGACGTGTGAATGGGGCCTTATGCGAATCGACTTCGGATGTTTCACACCGTGTACTATCCGCATCCGTATGTCTGTTCCGTAGCCCCGCAACAAAAATAGAGCATGTCCTATTCTTGTCCGTTTTGCGGACAAGGACAGGTATTATTACAATTGATCCACAAAAAAAACGCATCCACAAAAAGAAACGGATTCCATACAGACATCATCCGTTTTTTTGCGGATCCGCAATTTGCGGATCGCAAAACATATACGTTCGTGTGCAAGTAGCCTAAATTGAATGAATGTCACGCTATGCATGGCTTAGGCCTTTTTCACACTTCCGTGTCCATGATGTGATGACATCAGTGACCACATGGTCAGTAGTTTATCGATGAAGATGGCCGTGAAAGATTTGTGTTTGGTCCACTTGCTTGTTTTTTGCCCTACATGTGTCATATTTCATGGACACTGCTAGGCTGAAAATTAATTTCCAAGGCATTGCCTACCAATGGTCAGTGAAAACCATTGACCAAATACGGTTTGGCATCAGATGGTTTTTAAGGACCCATAGAATATAATGTGCGTGACGGATCCATAATCACAGACAAAAATAAGGCGTGCTTCCATGGTGTCACTGAAGCACACTATAAATACACGCATTAATGTCAATGGACACGCGTGCTGTGGAGACTACGAACAGCACACAGCGTTCACAGACATGTCAACGAGGCCTTAGTTGTGGACATTTTCCGCAGAGTGTTGAGGAGAGGTTGTAGTTTGCTTGTACCTCTCCCACATGCAATTTTAGAATTGCTTGGTACCTATTATTTACACCGGTATGAATATGTTTATTCACTTTTTGTTTAAATACTGAGATCATTTATAATAATTTATAATAATTATGTGGAAAGTAATTATATGAAAAATACAGATTTAATTAAAATGCGGCCATCGCCCCCTCTCAAAATGTTGGCGGGGTTCAATATTGATTCATTAGCACATAATAAATACAATTCAGTCTCTTCTTTCATATTTTCTGTCTGCTATTAAATGCCTGAGCTGCGAGGCAATTGGGTATAATTAGTCCAAACCCATTAAAACCACTCACAGGTGTCTGAAGAACATCTGCCAACATCGGTGCACCTGATAACCAGGGCGCTGCCGCAGCCGCGTCTCCAGTGATCTGAATATTTAATTACTTTGAAAATCCATCATCTTTTCATTTGTATAATTTGAGTGGTAGCTCGAAAAGGCAGTGAATCAGCGGATACAATCATTTGTGAAAATGTATAGAATCACAGAAAATAATGCACTATGCAAACACAACATATGGACTAAGCCCTCACTCTGATATGATAAAATCTGTGACTGTCAGCCAATTTATTTTGATCAAAACACATCTGTGCCCGCCTACCCGCGTCAAGGTGGTCTCAGTCAGGCAAGTCCTACTCTAAGCCTATCTATGCCATTGGGCATGTACATACAGGAGAGCAGACCTTGCACATATAGTGTGCTGCTCCTAGTCACCTCTATGTGCATCAAGAAATCAATGAAAGGAGGAGCACGCACAGCTATATGTACCACCTAATCAAGGCAGCTTGTGGGATAGACAGGCCAAAAAGGCACAAAAATGCTACTCCCAAGATAGAAGCGCATTCAAACCTTAAGGTGCCACTCCTTCAATCAAAAAAATCACAGAAAAAAATTCAGGTGTGAATGCGCTTCTATTTTGGGAGTAGCATTTTTGCCCCAACGATCCCACAAACCGACCTTGATTAGGTGGTACATATAGCTGTGCGTGCTCTTCCTCTCATTGGTTGCTGGATGCACATAGAGGTGCCTAGGAGCAGCGCACTATATGTGCAGAGTCTGCTCTCCTGAATATAGATGCCCATATGGCATGGCGGTGAATGGAGAGGTGGCAGTGCATGCATGTTGTGCTCTCTACTCATCGCTATGGGTCTTCCATACCATGCATGCGCAGTGTCCTCTCCTTCTATTCAGAGGCCCCATCAATGTCTGAGATGGGCATACCCCTTTAAAGGAGAACTACAAGTAGGGTGCTGAGTTCCCAGATCCACAGATTGAACTTGCCATACTTCTACATATTCATAATATTTTCTGCTTAAAATCTAGGCTCATAGGCCGTGATTTACCATGGCCTATCAAAACCGGTGGCAAATTTAGTTTATGATGAAGCACAGTCGCAATAACCAGGTTTTGCTACTTTTTAACAGTAAATCCATGGCGTAGGAGAATGATAAACCCATAGACATAAAGGGGTTTTCCAGGCTTTTAATATTGATGACCTATCCTCAGGATAGGTCATCAATATCAAATTGGCGGGGGTCCGACAACCGGCACCCCCACTGATCAGCTGTATCAGCTGCAAAGACCATAGACCTCAGCAACAAACAGGAAGAGAGAAGGGAGAATGCAAGTGTACACTGTGTGTACCGTCTCCTCATACAGCTGACCCGGTGGGGGTGCTGGGTAACTGACCCCCGCCGATCTGATATTGACGACCTATCATCAATAGTAAAAGCCCGGGCAACCCCTTTAAACCATTGCGAGTACAGGTCCAGCATAGCAATTAGCAGTAATCCACATGCAGTAACCTCAGCCTGGCCATGCCGTGCAAGGCACCATAAAGAGGTATTCCAGCAGGGGCGGACTGGGAACTGAAAGTGGCCCTTGAAAAAAAATACAGTGGCCTAGTTTTGTAGTTGGGTCCAAACTGACGGAAGGCGGGGCCAGCAATACCATATTATGGCACATTATACCACCCCGACAGAGCCAAATACCACAGTCCATCACAAAATACATCCCCAAAAACTTCCACTGACCGGCCATGAGGGCCCAGGTGGTCCCTTGGCATAGGCCCACCGGGAAATTTCCCCGTAAGGTCTATAGCCAACCTGCCCCTGTATTCCAGGATTTTGCTACCAATGGTCTACCTGAGTGACACCCCAGCCCTGTAGCTACCCTGAAATAGCTCATCTGCACATGTGCAGGGCACCAATTTCATCCTCTGTGTAGTCATGCCTCCTAATGAAGGGCGTAGCTTCACAAAAGAAGACATCTGTACGATGTAACTATAAAAATATAAATTTGCCCATAGTTATGTCTCCAACACATTTCTTAAAATAAGATTGCTGGCCCCTTAATTTCTCTCATTTTTTATGTCTGACATTCACACATTTTTAGGTATGCCTATTCTTTTTGTAAATATCCACTTTTATCATTCAACCTGGACTAATAAAAATGCTTCTTCAGCCCAGGATCAACCTGACCTGTCCTCATAATTACATTTCCAAGAGGCATCAAAAAGCTCCCAGATAACAAGATAATGCTTTGCTTAGGACACATTTCTCAAGGTCATTGTGACTTTGCATTAGTCCAGCAGACCATCACTGTACTATATCAATAGGATTGCTGCTGGCTATGTCACATAACCACATAGCAGGAAAGTCATTACAGCACCGTGATGAAATAACAATGGAGCGTCATATATCTATAGGGGAACTCATTATTTCTTAAAGTGAACATCCACTCTACAATATTCTCTTTTTTAATCAAAAGATATTTATGTGTATATATATATATATATATATATATATAATTATATATATATATACACTCACCTAAAGAATTATTAGGAACACCATACTAATACGGTGTTGGACCCCCATTTTGCCTTCAGAACTGCCTTAATTCTACGTGGCATTGATTCAACAAGGTGCTGATAGCATTCTTTAGAAATGTTGGCCCATATTGATAGGATAGCATCTTGCAGTTGATGGAGATTTGAGAGATGCACATCCAGGGCACGAAGCTCCTGTTCCACCACATCCCAAAGATGCTCTATTGGGTTGAGATCTGGTGACTATGGGGGCCATTTTAGTACAGTGAACTCATTGTCATGTTCAAGAAACCGATTTGAAATGATTTGAGCTTTGTGACATGGTGCATTATCCTGCTGGAAGTAGCCATCAGAGGATAGGTACATGGTGGTCATGAAGCGATGGCCATGGTCAGAAACAATGCTCAGGTAGCCTGTGGCATTTAAACGATGCCCAATTGACACTAATGGGCCTAAAGTGTGCCCAGAAAACATCCCCAACACCATTACACCACCACCACCAGCCTGCACAGTGGTAACAAGGCATGATGGATACATGTTCTCATTCTGTTTACGCCAAATTCGGACTCTACCATTTGAATGTCTCAACAGAAATCGAGACTCATCAGACCAGGCAACATTTTTCCAGTCTTCAACAGTCCAATTTTGGTGAACTCGTGCAAATTGTAGCCTCTTTTTCCTATTTGTAGTGGAGATGAGTGGTACCCGGTGGGGTCTTCTGCTGTTGTAGCCCATCCGCCTCAAGGTTGTGTGTATTGTGGCTTCACAAATGCTTTGCTGCATACCTCGGTTGTAACGAGTGGTTATTTCAGTCAACGTTGCTCTTCTATCAGCTTGAATCAGTCGGCCCATTCTCCTCTGACCTCTAGCATCAACAAGGCATTTTCGCCCACAGGACTGCCGCATACTGGATGTTTTTCCCTTTTCACACCATTCTTTGTAAACCCTAGAAATGATTGTGCGTGAAAATCCCAGTAACTGAGCAGATTGTGAAATACTCAGACCGGCCCGTCTGGCACCAACAACCATACCACGCTCAAAATTGCTTAAAGGGAGTCTGTCACCACATTTTCACGTTTTAAACAGTTCACATAGCGCTGTAGCCTAACCATAGATGATTGAAATGGTACCTTTCTTTGTTTCTGTTGAGCTTCAAAACAGGCAAAAACGCACTTTAATTCATATGTAAATGAGGGCTTGCAAGTGCCCAGGGCGGGGTTTACTGCTGGAGCCCAGGCTGCTCGCCTCTGGGCTCATATCCCGCCCATCCTCTGCCTCAGCCCGCCCTTCTGTTCCCTGGTGTTCGTCTTCTTTCTATTGCGATACAGTGATCTCGCGATGCCTGCGCTCTCCCTCACTGGGCCAGGGCATGCGCACTGCGATGACCATTGTGGGCACGGCTTCACTGTCGCTACTGCGCATGCCCCGGCCCAGTGAGGGAGAGCGCAGGCATCGCGAGATCACTGTATCGCAATAGAAAGAAGACGAACACCAGGGAACAGAAGGGCGGGCTGAGGCAGAGGATGGGGCGGGGATATGAGCCCAAGAGGCCGAGCAGCCTGGGCTCCAACGAAGTAAACCCCTCCCTGGGCACTTGCGAGCCCTCATTTACATATGAATTAAAGTGCGTTTTTGCCTGTTTTGAAGCTCAACAGAAACAAAGAAAGGTACCATTTCAATCATCTATGGTTAGGCTACAGCGCTATGTGAACTGTTTAAAACGTGAAAATGTGGTGACAGACTCCCTTTAAATCACCTTTCTTTCCCATTCTGACATTCAGTTTGGCGTTCAGGAGATTGTCTTGATCAGGACCACACCCCTAAATGCATTGAAGCAACTGCCATGTGATTGGTTGACTAGATAATTGCATTAGAGAGAAATAGAACAGGTGTTCCTAATAATTCTTTGTTTACATGTGGCCCTCAATAATAAAAAAGTATGCAGTCCTAAGCTGCCTCTAATAGAGGCTGAAGGCTGTCCGTTTTAAAGAGGACCTTTCATGGGTCCAGACATTATGAAATAAGTAGGGGGTTGTGTAGGGCATAATTCATGGATGTAATATCGCTTACTAATGTGTCTGTCCGGTGCTCCGTTCCCCCACTGTGGCCCCCGTTAAATAGCATCGGTACAGGGAGGAGGAGACTGCCCTGTTTCTCAATGGGCGTCTCCTTCTCCCCGGCTGTAGAGCTGTCCAATCACAGTGGACAGCGTAACAGCCAGGGAGAAGGCAAGTTTTTTTTCTCCTGTGACGCCCTCCATTGTGATTGAACCACACTACAGCCAGGGACAAAGTGAGTTTGTTTTCTCCTGTAACGCTCTTCGCTGTGATTGGACCGCGCTACAGCCAGGGAGAAGGAGATGCCCATTGGGAAACAGAGCAGTCTCCTCCTCCCTGGTGGTCAAAGTGAACGGGGGCCACAGCAGGGGAACGGAGCACTGGACAGACACAATAGTAAGCGATATTACATCTATGAATTATGCCCTACACAATCCCCTACTTATTTCATAATGTCTGGACCCATGAAAGGTCCTCTTTAAGGATGTCATAGTGCAAGGCAACAGAGTTGCTAAACTTTTAGCCTAAACAGCAAACAAAATATTTTGCTATTTGGATGATAGAGGCTGAACAAAATAATCGCAATGCTAGGACCACAGGTGATTGCGGCCCAGCTGTTCCCAAACGTCTTTATCAAAAATTCAGAGCACCAAGGTAAACCTTGGTTAAGGGGGACAATAATACGTAACTTTTACTAGATACAGATTAAAAAAGCGCACACCAAAAACAATACATAACACATAAGACAATAGTAGATATGCCCAGAAAATCCAAAAAATTGGAACAATCTCACCGTCCACAGGAGGATAGATGGTGGACCCCACAGCGATGCCTGATGACCAGTGCCTATGGTATCTGTGTTGACAGGCAGGAGATCCAAAGGTGAACAAAGGGGAGGTGTAACAGGATGTCCGGAGGAGCAAACAGTGGGAGATGGAACCTTGGAATGCCCTGCAAGAATGCCTGGGAGACACTTTTTTGTTTTGTTTTGTTTGATATTTTTTGAGGTTACTTATAGGGTGAGGCCCCTACTTAGGGACAGGTATCCGGACAGGGTCGCCCCTTTTGGGGCGGGTGCTCTGAATAGATAGGTAGGGCAGGTTTAGTCCCCTCCCCCACTATCTTGCAGGGCATTCCAGGGTTAGTCATCTCCCACTGTTTGCTCCTCCGGACATCCTGTTACACCTCCCCTTTGCTCACCTTTGGATCTCCTCCTGCCTGTCAACACAGATACCATAGGCACTGGTCATCAGGCATCGCTGTGGGATCCACCATTGGGATCCATTGTCTTATGTGTTATGTATTGTTTTTGGTGTGCGCTTTTTTAATCTGTATCTAGTAAAAGTTACGTATTATGGTCCCCCTTAACCAAGGTTCACCTTGGTGCTCTGATGATTTGATGATAGAGGCTGATAAAAAATAGAAACACTTCTGAGTCCATTGCATCCATTGGTCACATAGTCTCTGTGCAGGTCAGTTCCATTTAAAGGCGTTATCCAACCCCTATAATGAGCCCCCCCAATGCCCGGGCCCTTTTACATCAGTGGCCGTGCATTTAAAAATGACGCCTACTCGTGAGCGGAGTGGGCGCCATAGCTGACAAGTGCCTGCTGTTTTAAACAGCAGACACCCAGGACTAATGTATGTGATCGACAATAATGTAGATCGCATACATTTAATCTCTCAGATGTCGTGGTCAAATGTGACCACGGCATCTGAGAGGTTAATGACTGGGAGTGCGCACTCCCAGCCATGCTCCGGATCCCCGAGACAAGGATTGGGGGAGCCAGATGCAGTTTGTGGCAGCCTCTGTACGTTGAAGTGGTATAGGACTGCCGCAAATTAGTTCCTATGGAGAGCTTGTCTGTGGCAGGGCTCCATAGGAACACAGTGTAATCCCCATAGACTCCAATGCTACTGCATTGGAGTCTATAAGAAAAGCAATTTAATGACTGCTTGCTATAGTTCCTTAGGGGAACTATTAAGAAGTGTAAAAAAAAAAGAAAAAAAAAATTTTTTTTTTAAATAATAAAAATTAAAAAAATAATAATTCAAATCTCCTCACTTTCCCCCAAAGTGAAATAAAAATGCATAAACAATTTAAAAAATATAAAAATATCCACACCATACAGCAAACAGCGAAACGGAAAAAAAAAAGTCAAAATAGCCAATTCACTGTTTTTTGGTCACTTCACCTCAGACAAAAAAATGAATAAAAAGTGATCAAAAAGTCATACACACCCCAACATTATATCAATAAAAAGTACAGATCGTCCAGCAAAAAATGAGCCCTCACACAGCTCCATACACATAAAAAAAAAAAGTTATGGGGGTCAGAATATAGCTACGCAAAGGAAAAATTTGTTTTTTTCCCAAAGTTTTACCTTTTTCTCAGTATTAAAACACAAAAAAACTGCACATATGTGGTATCATTGTAATTGTACTGACCCAGAGAAAAAAAGTAACAAGTCAGTTTTACAGCATATGAAATGGTGTAAAATAAATACCCATAAAATAGTGGCGGAATGGTGTTTATTTTATAATTTCACCCCATTTGGAATTTTATGCAACTGTAAATGGTGCCATTAGAAAAAGTGTATCTTGCCCCGTAAAAAAACAAGCCCTTATTCGGATATGTGAAGGAAAAAAGTTATGGTTTTGGGATGGCCGGGTGTAAAGAACAAAAAAAACTAAAATCATCCGGTCTGGAAAAGGTTAAGGGCAGTGCATCATTCATTGTGCTAATCTACGAGAGGTCACACCACCACTGGTCAAACTAGGGAACAAGGAAATAGGGAATCCATTTAATTAAGGATCATGTAGCCCTCGGAGAGAGTTAAAGGGGTTGTCCACTTTCTGGTTATTGTCAACCAATGTGTTTGTAAGATGATTGTATGACCTTTACTAATATAGTTTTTGTTAAAATTCTGCTCCATTTTCTACATTTTATAAGGTATGCTCCCTTGTTCGTCAAGTCTTTTGTGATGTCCACACAGAGGTCTTGTCCATAAGATGACCGCTGATGGAGGGTCGCGGGACCAGGCAAATGACCTCTATGTGATGGCTCATAAGTTCAAATACATGGCACTTGCCATCTGTAATTTTACTGCTGTGAGTTTAGTGCAGGTACAGTGTATATGAATGCAGGAGACATCACATGGAGGTGATTTGCCTAGTCACATGACCCTCCATCAGCAGCCATATTATGGACCGGAGCTCTATGTGGACAGCACAGAATTGCCTAATCAGAGGTGCATGGCTTAAGAAATATACAAAATGGATTACTAAGTGGGTCATACAATCATCTTACAAACACATTGGTCAACAGTAACCAGAAAGTGTAAAACCCCTTTAAGAGACCACTTTAATGCAGTAGGATTACCTCTACCGTACTATGTTAGTTCTGGTGAGTCTAGGCTCACATACAGCAAATAACTTTTTATATAACTATACAAAATTTTAAGAAGTATTCTGAGTTTTTTTCAGACTGTAAATGAATGTGAATCTGGAAAATGGAGAAAACTAATCATTCTAATAATATATATATCAGTGTCATTCTCCGACTTTGAAGAGGTAAATACAATAAGAAAGCTGTAATTTTAGATAAAGGTTACAAAATATTTATCACCCACAGCAGAGATGAGCCAGACGATAACTTACATTTATCTTCCTTGAGCAGGTGCTAAACAAATGCAGATATCTATCGGTAGTGCGCAGTCCCTATTACCACAAGGAAAAATTGCTGCTGTCTTAAAGGAGACATCAAGAATTGCTTTATAAGGTCACTTTTTGCATACTTGAAATATATATATATATATTTTTAACTTTGTCAGGTTCTTGTATTTAGGGCAACTACATCTACTCCATCTACCATCACTTCCTGTCCTGCTCAGTCTGGTCATAAGACATCCGCATCAATGTATACACATATGAAATGTTGGATTATGTTATCAGACGTTATCAGAGAGAATTTTAGCTCGACTACATCTGTATGTCTCAGGCAGATAGGTAAATAATTAGAGATGAGGTCTGATTAGACGCTCTGTCTTATTTACAAAAGGGCGTACAATTGATTCCCACATTGCCCTATAAAAGGCTCTCAGAAGCTACTTTTGAGTAGAGTACCTCTTGGTGAGAGATCAACTGCTAGACATGCCTCTACGACACACTCGAAGACATTTTGCCTGTTGACAGACTTTAGGAAGTGACTCATTATTGGACTGAGAGAGGCAGGTTGGTCATGGCAGAACATGTCATATATATGTACAGAAAAAAGAGAAAAATAGCCGTTGGTACGTTGCCTTTCTTTTGGAGCGCTGCAGATTCCATTTGGGAAGTGGGTCCTGTTCACATGTACAAGTGCGTTTTTCAAATGGACCGCGCTGCTCCAGAGAGAACGAAAGAACTTTTATCCAGAAACACACAGACTTCCTTTGGGCATGGAAAGACACTCAGATCACCCGGATTCACCGCTCCGTTGTAGACCTTTGTGAGAAATCAAGGTTGCCACATATAGTGAAGTACAGTCACGATGGTTTAACTGCAACGGGTTTTATTGTACTTACAAGATACAAGATGATATAAGGCAGTGTACATAAATCAAACACCCGACCCGGGTTTCGCTTCAGCAAGCTTCGTCACGAAGCTTAATAGCATATAATTAAAACTTTAAACCATAAAATCATAACCGAGTCCAGTCATAAACTCGGACTCACTCCAGCTGACCAAAAATATATAAACAGAACCAAGTCCATCCCATATCGGGACGACTATCAACATCACCCTTACAGCGCCTATGGCCCACATTAACTGCCAAATATATCCATATCTCAATTGAATACATGAATCCTTATTACAGTACGATATAAACTTACTGTCTCTTATCATTACTTCCCTTCTTTATATTTCTTTTCTCTTTTTCCCATTTTTATTTATTTATTTTGTTAATATTTTTACAATAACGTATACAACATTCACAACTAAATGACCGTCCTTGCACCAAAACCCAGGAGGGCGTGCGGGGGATGAACGGTCCACTTGACAGGCGGGGGTCAGGTCAACAGGCACCGCAGCCCGCGGAACCCGCACTTTTATCCCCTTATAGCGAACCCCTCCAGCCAATCATAACCCATCTCCAGGGTCCGAGCAAACTTGCCCCGATCCAGGAGCACATCATAGGTCATAACCAAAACCAATCAAAGCACAGTCACTGGGCAAAACACTTTTGCCCAGCGACCCTGCACAGAACGGCGGGAAAACCATTCCCGCCAAAACCACCCTTCACCACCAACTCCAATAAAACA
Source organism: Bufotes viridis (assembly GCA_033119425.1). Lineage (NCBI taxonomy): Eukaryota > Metazoa > Chordata > Amphibia > Anura > Bufonidae > Bufotes > Bufotes viridis. The sequence goes on along the minus strand of CM065595.1, from coordinate 131,360,813 downwards.
AATGGCCTCCATTAGCCAAGGTCAACCTGAGGTCAGTAGGCTAATGCCAGTCCTGCAATGGATCCCCCTCCTAATGGTCCGGGGGCTATTCATTTCGACAAAATGTCCGCCATCTAGGCTATTCTGATCTGGTAGGAGCAGTGGTTAGGTGGTGGAACATGCATGCGGTGAACAGGCTGCGGACAACCCAGACATACCGCCGGTAGAGAGGAATATTTGGTCCTCTGACAAGCATTAGCAGCTCCCACAGTTTCGTTGTCCACCATCCACAGGTGGCACCTTCATTACACACCTCTGTCTCTGCCCAGACCATTTACAGGCACTTAGCAGAAGGAACATTAGTTTCATGGCACCAGCAAGTGTCCTGCAGTTGACATCCCACCACCATTGCCTTTGTTTTCAGTGATATCGTGAACAAGAAACCTGGACTGCTACGGACTGGAACTGTATCATTTTTAGTGACGAATCCAGGTTCTGTTTGTGATCCCACAACGGTTGGGTTTGAATATGGAGGCCCTGTGATGATTGCTTCAATCCTGCCTTTGCTCTGTTCAATCTATGAATGTGCAGGATCTACAGGCCCAGCTGTAACATCTGTTGGCAAATCTGCTGCAAGATACCACCCAGAACATGTGCCCCCATGCATAGCCGTAGCTCATCTCGTCTACAGGCTAGAGGCCGTATCTCATCTTGTATCAAGGCTAGAGGTCGTATCTCATTTTGTCTCCAGGCTAGAGGCCATATCTCATCTTGTATCCAGGCTAGAGGTCGTATCTCATCTTGTCTCCAGGCTAGAGGCCGTATCTCATCTTGTATCCAGGCTAGAGGCCGTATCTCATCTTGTCTCCAGGCTAGAGGCCGTATCTCATCTTGTATCCAGGCTAGAGGCCGTATCTCATCTCGTATTCAGGCTAGAGGCGGCCCAACAGTGTACTAGGGCCTGCTTTCAATTTTACAATTTCCCCCACCCAATAAACTTATCCTTTCTCTCAAATATTGTAATCACTTCCCATGTCTTTCTTGGTGCGATATTTTTTGGCAATGAGTGTGTGAGGGAAAGCATAAGGGCATCCATTTTGTAGATGTATTCATTTTATATCGATCTAACACATATACCTAGATAGGAGAGGGAAGAGATTTGTATCCTTTAGAGGAAAGTGTAGAAATTCCACAGTGGGCCCCTACTCCCCCCATGCTAATCCTTGCATTTTTGTTATCTCTATCTAGACACACCAACTCTAGGCCGAATGTTTTTGCCTCCACTAAACCTGACACTTTTACTGCTTTTTATGATAAGATGTGTATGTGTATATATATATATATATATATATTCCCTGCTCACTACAATGGGGAAGTCATTACGAAGAACACATCTTATATGAGTCTCTGTGTCTTGACCTTAACTTCAGAACAATAAGAATACGCATCACATCAGAAGGTCGGCTTCTATCACAGTGTATACCTAAATATGGGAAATTATTTTGTTGGATGTTATGTAGGGGTCTTTATTAGTCACCTCACTGCCATAGCATAAGAAAGGCTACCACAATCTTGTCTTCGGGGAAGAGCATTCGGTCACCAGGAGCGGCTCGCTCTCCATAAATAACCACTCAGATGCCATGATCGAGTTTTACCACAGGATCTGTAAGGTTAAATGTTCATGAACTGAATTTTCTAAGACCATGGACACTGTTGGCCGATGTCTGCTAAGCACAAGAGCAGGCACCTGAGAAGATGCCATCTTTAAAGACCCAACATCTGCCGTACATGTAAGGCTATTTTCGGGCCGGGGTTAATTACAGAGAACACATTAGGTCACATATTTTTCTCAGTGTTGTGATACAAGCAGCATAAGATTTAATTGACATTAATTATGGTCATCCAATGCAACTTATGGAATCAGGAAATGTCCTAATTTCCTTGTGTGAATAATGTATTTCTTAAGTGATCTCAGTGAAGTCATCATGTTGTTGACATAATCATTGAGAGTGAGCACTGACAAGATAAAATAAACCCCGTCTTGAAAGCTGCTCCCAAGGTGCCACATTAAAGGGGAAGAAGGAAAATCTCCCTAGAGAGATACTGGTATAAATATACTTGAATGATTGCTGATATGAAGAAGGTGGCGCAGCCTGGTAGTGAGTAGTGATGAGCGGCAGGTGCCATATTCGATTTCGACGAAATTCGCGAATATTCGAATGAATATTCGTTTCATATTCGTCGAAATCGAATATTCGTCATTTTTTCTAGTTATCGCGATTAACATGCGATTTAAATAATCGCATATTGCGATTTGTACTTAAGGCTACTTTCCTATTGGTTTCATATCTAGAATTAGCGGGGATGACGAATATGACGAATGTATTCGTCTATTCCTCAAAACGAAGATAGCAGTATTCTACATCTTCGTTTTAGCTACCTATTCGTCAACTTCAGCTAATTCTAGCAATCAAATAGGAAGGTTGACTATAGAGAGACAGCTGTGTTAAATTCGCTATGCGATTTTTTTTTTTTTAATAAATAGAATACTTATAATAATTTTATCAAGTAATATAATTATTGTATTAAAAAAAAAAATCGCATAGCGAATTTAACACAACTGTCTAGTAAGTCAACCTTCCTATTTGATTGCTAGAATTAGCGAATAGCGAAGTTGACGATGACGAGACGAATAGGTAGCTAAAGCGAAGATGTAGAATACTTCGTTATCTTCGTTTTGAGGAATATGGCGAATACATTCGTCATATTCGCTATTCGCTAATTCTACCAAGCCAACCATAACTTCTGTGCTCATGGAGCGTCCCCATCACCATGGGAACGTCTCCATATACTAAAATGTACTGTCGGATTTGAGGAATTGCGTTGAAATCGCAATGCGATTAATTCAAGTTATATTAATCGCATTGCGATTTCAACTTAGAGCTGGGTTTATAATGGGTCAGCTTGCTAGAATTGACGAAGTTAACGAATATGGAATATAGCAGCAGTGCTAAGTTGAAATCGCAATGCGATTAATTTAACTTAAAGTATTCGCATTGCGATTTCAACTTAGCACTGCTAGTGCATAGCATTAGCTATACTCCATATTCGTTAATTCTAGCCTATGTAAGATAGCAGTGCTAAGTTGTAATCGTAATGCGATTAATATAACTAGAATTAATCGCATTGCGATTTCAACGTAATTCCTCAAATCCGACAGTACATTTTAGTATATGGAGATTCTCCCATGGATGGGGACGCTCCACATGAGCACGGAAGTCGGCAGAAGCGGCAACGGGCACTGACTAGAGCAGCCAGGAAGCCAGGAATCCTCAGGACAGGTAAGAACTACTTTTGGGAAGTAGGAAAGAAAAAATATAACTAAAAAAAAAAAAAACGAATATTCGAAATAGCGAATTTATAGCGCTATATTCGAAATATTCGCGAATTAGCGAAGTGCCGATATTCGCTAAAAAAATTCGCTTTTCGAATATTCGCGCTCAACACTAGTAGTGAGGACCGCGATCACCGGGGGCAGGGCCGGTGCAAGGATTTTTGCCGCCCTAGGCAAAAGAAAAGTTTGCCGCCCCCCCTATGTGACATCACAATGCCCCACCCATATGATCTGCCAAATTAAAGGGGTTCTGCAGTTTATTTAAACTGATCGACAGGGGTCCGATACCCGGGACCCCCGCCAATTAGCTGTTTGAGAAGGCAGCGGCGCTGGCAGTAGCGCCTCCGCTTTCTCGCAGTGACGTCACGATTAGTATCATTGGCCTGGGCGGGGCTAAGCTTCATTCAAGTGAACAGAGCTTAACCCCACCAAGGCCAGTTATACTAGTCGTGACGTCACCGCGTCTGCGGTAAACAGCGAGAAGGCCGAGGCGCTACTGCCAGTGTCGGACCCCGCCGATCAGTTTAAATAAACTGCAGAACCCCTTTAACTAACGCCAGTTTTCTCTCCCCCCATGTCATCCCCCCCATGTAATTCTCTCTCCTTTTCTTGTCATTCTCCCCCCCATGTCATTCACTTCCCCCCCCATGTCGTTCTCTCCCCCCCCATGTCATTCTCTTCCCCTCCCCCATGTAATTCTCCCCTCCATGTCATTCTCTTTCCCCCCCATGTCATTCTCCCCCCCCCCATGTCATTCTCTCACCCCCCATGTAATTCTCTCTCCTTTTCTTGTCATTCCCCCCCCCCATGTCATTCTCTCCCCCCCATGTAATTCTCCTCCCCCTCTTGTCATTCTCTCTCCTTTTCTTGTCATTCTCTTTCCCCCTTTTCATTCCCCCTTGTCATCCTCTTTCTCAACCCCCTCCCTTTGTCATCCTCTTTCTCAATCTCCCCCTTGTCATCCTCTTTCTCAATCACCCCCTTTTCATCCTCTTTCTCAATCACCCCCATGTCATCCTCTTTCTCAATCACCCCTCATGTCATCCTCTTTCTCAATCACCCCCATGTCATCCTCTTTCTCAATCACCCCCTTTTCATCCTCTTTCTCAATCACCCCCCATGTCATCCTCTTTCTCAATCACCCCTCATGTCATCCTCTTTCTCAATCACCCCTCATGTCATCCTCTTTCTCAATCACCCCTCATGTCATCCTCTTTCTCAATCACCCCCCATGTCATCCTCTTTCTCAATCACCCCACTTGTCATCCTCTTTCTCAATCACCCCTCATGTCATCCTCTTTCTCAATCACCCCTCATGTCATCCTCTTTCTCAATCACCCCTCATGTCATCCTCTTTCTCAATCACCCCTCATGTCATCCTCTTTCTCAATCACCCCCCATGTCATCCTCTTTCTCAATCACCCCCATGTCATCCTCTTTCTCAATCACCCCCCTTGTCATCCTCTTTCTCAATCCTCCCCCCTCCTCTTGTCATCCTCTTTCTCAATCCCCCCCCCTACCTCTGGTGTAGCGTGGCCGTGTGCTGTATGCTCCACGGGTACAGGAGCTTTAGTTTCCTGTACCCGGGCGGACTGATAGGAAGCGCACACTGTGTGCGCACTTCCTGTCAGTCCGGCCGGGTACAGGAGACAGATGCTCCCTGTACAGCGGACCATACAGGGCTCGGCCACGCTACAATGAGGAACTGACAGGAGGGAGCGCTTAGCGCTTCCTCCTGTCAGCTCCTCTCCTCTTGCTGCGCCCGGGAGGTGCACCCTCATGGACGCGCCAGCCCGGGCAGTGCCGCAGCCGTCTGAAGCTCTCTATAGAGCGCTCGGGCGGCTGCAGCATGAAGGGGGCCGTCGCTCCTCTCAAGGGGCGCTCTACGCGGCTGCCTAGTCAGCCTATAGGACGCGCCGGCCCTGACCGGGGGTCATCGAGATTATTGTGCAGCCCAACATAGGAAACGGAGCGGAAGGATGCTCTCCTCTGTATGTTTCCTGTGGATAATTTGAATTGGTTTTCCCATTGATTGCTTATTTAGATTTATTTATTTATTTTATTTATTTATTTATCTGTATTTATTCCTGCAGTTTAGAGCAGAAACATATTCTTCAGCGTTTTACACATTGTCACCATTCACATCAGTTCCTATTGCCACATCATATACTTCTCAGACATGCATACTAGGGCCAATTTCATAGGATACAGGTGCTGTCCTTGGTTGGACCTGAATCCAGGACTCCTGTGTTGCAAGGCAACAGCTAACCACTGTGACCCTATGATATGCCATTAATGACTGGTTTTGGGGGTCCGACCAATAAAGTCTAGAATAAAAGGGCTGCAGAGCTTTCTGCTATTTTTCCAAACAGTATAGTATTGACTGAATGGGGTTGTGCTGCCATTCCGAATACAAAGCTGGGCAACTATGGTATCATAAAAGTTTTTTTTATATTTTCAAAACTTTTTTTACGTTTTTTTACTTTTTGTTAGGTCCCTCAAGTGGACCACAACTTACAATCATCAGATGTAAATTGCTCCATTAGTCTGTATAGAAATCACTATATCACAGTTCAGTGCTGCCATCTAGTGGCCTGAACTGGGATATACTAACAATGAGCCTAGAAGCCTAGTACAGGCTGTGGCTTATTTATAGAACACGGTGCTTTTCCTGATCTCCGCTGGGGGGAAGCGCACCTGAAGAGAAATCCCACAATTCCGTTTTTTAACACTCTCAGATGCCGTGAGTGAGGGGAACTCATTGCTGTGAGGGGAGGGGGCATGTGGCATATTCTGGGGCCATAAGGGTGAAGAACTGTTGCATTTTGGGGGGCATAATAGGGGTTGGATAACCCTTTTAACCATTAAGATACCAGAGGTTTTTTATTTTTGCATTTTCATTTTTCTTCCCTATCTTCCTTGGGCCATAACTTTTTTATTTTTCCGTTCACATATCCATGTACGCCCCTGGTTACTACGTATATGTGGAGAAAATCTACGTGTTTCTAAATAACGACATCATCATCATCATCAGGCCAAAGCAGTTCTCCTTTCACTACACATCTCTAGCCTAAGGGTTTGGCCCCAGGGCGCGACTGACCTCATGTGGCCAAGCCACCTACCGTCTGCAGCAAACAATAGCCGCACACGTTTGTGGTAGACTCATGCGACCAATGTTTGCCCGGGGGGGCGCATGGCTTGGTCGATTGTTGCCAGCTGCACGGTGGAGTTGATCCCTTATGGTCTTAAACAAGAAACCAAGAATGTCATGACTGACAACTATCCAGACCAGTCCTGACACCAGCAACAAAACGCTCAAAACAAGGTGTGAATAAAGCCTAACCTAGTAAGTGGTCAACACATTTCCATGTATTCACATGATCCAGATTTACGTTCATTGTAGTACATCTTTACATATTACTTTTCCATTTTATGTTGGCGTCTAAAATCAAACTAAATCGAAATCTATTATTCCAATCATTTTAGGTTTTTAAACTTTTCAGAACCAACCTGCTTATCTTAGAGGGATCACCAAGTTCAACAAACCCCATTTGAAGAGAATCTGATACAAAAAGGGAAACCACTTTATCAGCGCTCATTTTCCCCGCAGGAAGGTACCGAGCAGAGAGTGGTATTCTATCAGCGAGCTATGAGGATGATGTGGGGATATATCTCCCATGCACATGACCGTATCCGTTTTGCCGTCCACAAATTGCAGATCCGCAAAACACAGATACCGGCAATGTACTTCCCGCATTTTCCCATTCCACACCTCTTCTCCTATGTTAGAAATGGCTTTTTCTGCCAGGAAAATGGACATGAATAGGATATGTTCTATTTTTCTTTTTTTGTGGAGCCGCGGAACGGCCATACATCTTTTGCAACCACTTTAAAATGAACAGGTCCGCAAACGATCTACATTTTTTGCAGAACCAAAAATATCACCATGTGCATGGGGCCTAAAGAGAATCAGTCACCATGAAATGCAGAGCAATCTGCAGGCACCATGTTATAGAGCGGGGGAGCTGAGCAGATTTATGTATATAGTTATATATAGGGGAAATTTTAGCGTTAGAAGTCATGTGAGTGGTCCTACTGAGTGATTGAGAGCCTTTCCCCTATGATTCCTCAAAACAACTATACTATAACAGCACAAATAATAAAAATATGCTCTAATAAAACTATATTAGGCGGAATTCATATCTCATTGACTTTTCCGTATTGTGTTCCGTCAGGGGAACAAAAAAATCTGAAAGAAACTGATCCGTTAAATGGGTTGAATAACGGAGACAAACAGGACGTCTTTTGTCTCATTGACTTCAATGTTAAAAAGCGCTCTTTCCTTTATTTTTAAATGTTAAAAATAGTTGAAATCTAGCGGGATGGACATAAACTCAATGCAAACTGATGCTAAAAATATCCCATTCACACAAATGGAGATTGAAATTTATTTATTTTTTTAGTTTTTCTGTTCCTCTGACGAAAAAAAAAAAAAAGAAAATGTAGGATGGAAAGGGATCACTTGCGCCATGATTAAGCCTGTAATTGAAAGATGACATCAGTGTCCTAACAAAAGGATTAAAGTGAATTATACTTGTCTTTCATGGGTAGATGGTTCAGCTCCGTATCCATTACCATGTGAAAATCAGCTTGTCCTCTAAGATGGAAATCAATTCCTCTTTTACTATTATTTCAGTTTTGTTGGAGGTGCGTATATTAATCGGAATACTTGCCTTCTGCCAATGGGTCTGGACAGGTTAGAGTCAAAAAAATAATAAAAAGGGCTGTCCCATTACACGAATTTTACCCTATCCACAGGAGAGCCCAGGATTGGGGATAAGTCTCTGATCTGTGGGGGCACTGCCAATCACAAGAATGGAGTGGTGGCCATGCTGCCACTCCATTCAACTCTATAGGGCTGTCTAAGATAGCCGAGCGCTTATATCTGGACATCTCCAGCTGTCCCATAGAGTTGAATAGTGTGGCAGAACAAGGGCCCACTTTCTTGTGATCAGGGGAAGCCCCAGCATGCGGACCTGGGACGTAATGGGACAACTTCTTTAAGAAATCTGATGGACATCCGAATATACAATAGCATTGGTTTTTACTAGAGACTCCCTTTCAGTCTCTTTTTTTGGAGACCACATGGTTGACCAACTACAGTCATTGGTTAACTACGCGATCTCCAAAAATAACCATAGGAGCTAAAAGGAACTAAAAGCATATGGCACTTTGCGAGCTCTGCTGCTGTTTTTGTTCCAGAAACTGTTAGGGGTTACAGCGTTCAGACACCCAGTGATCGGATTTTGTTGGAATGTCCAAGCAAAATGTCATTGAGATAAAATAAACCCAGTGTCGGACCGGGGTTCCTTTGGACCACCAGAGGAAATTATTCTCGTGGCCCAACCCCATCAATAAACAGATTTTGAATCAAAGAAGAAGACCCCAGTGGCAAGTGATTAGCAGCTCTAAATGTTTTTTATTTCTCCTGGACCTTAGGAGACACTATAGTATAGGTGCCTCTGGTACTCTGGTGGGGCCTGTTCAATTCTGGTTAAACAATATAAAGAGTAATTTCCAAGAAAAGATGAAGGCTTGCCAGAAAACCAGGGTATGCCATCTCTTCATAATTGGTGGTGGTCTGAGATCTGGAACAACTCCAACCACTTAAATCGTTAGGATATGCCATCAATGTCAGATGGGTGCAGGTCTCGCCTCTATTTTCGGAAATCTTACTTCTATAAGGTTGCTGAAAATAGCTGTGTGTGCTCAGAAGTCCCATAGAAATGAATGTTGTGTGAATCAAGAAAATACAACCACCAAAATGAATGGGCAGCGTCCATGCATGTTCACTTTGGCTGCTCCGTTCTAGAGATACGTGTTGGTCTCAGTGACATTGGTGGCATATTTTGATGATTTGCCACCAACGTATGAAGTGAGACACAGACAATAGATGACTGTTGACCAACTAGCCACTAGGCTAACAGGTATTGGTGCAATATCCCCCATAAACATGCATTCTGTGCAACTAGATCTCAAATAGATGAGGGAGTGCCGAGCACCATTACTACCGCTTATGTCCAGAACAGACAACATGGTAAAATCCAACTTCTATGACCAATGGATAGACCTAAGATCAACAAAAATTGTCTTGATCTGCAAACTAAAATGTTACAATACTGATCCGCTTCAGACTCACGTTTTGTGAGAATAGGTACTGTAGCTTTAAAAAAAATTCTGCTGGGTTTGCAAGAAGTGAGTGGGGGAGGAAATGCTGATAAAACACCACACACCTTCCTACATACTTCTTGTCAAGGACACAGCCTCAGCCTCCCACCTCTTAGACTTCCCCTTATAGAAAAGTCAGAGAAAGTATAATTAGCAATTTTGCAGCAAGCAGTAAATTTGCCTATATGTATTATTCTACATCTAAGTGTCCTTTAATACTGACACATATCGTATGTTATTTGCTCTGATGTACAGATAAATCTCAGGGAACATAGGGATAGTTTGGGGTTATCACAAATGCAGTTTTTTCCCTTGTGTGAATAGGGCTGTAATTCACTGCTCCTGAGCCAAGATGCAACATCTGTGATGGGGTCCATGTTGATGCTCTCCTAGGCACAGGTGCCACTGGGACCCTACTGAAGCAGGTACAACTGCAACCACAACCAACCCTCTTTAGCTAGGACCCTTGCCATAAGTAAATAATATATTATGAACTTATTACAGTATATTTATAAAAACATAATACTAAATACATATCTTGTCAACCAATGAAAACCAGATTCATTTTTTCGATTATTTCTTTTTATTCTATTTTCTGCACATGATTATGGGGCATCAAGTTCTGCCCCTTTAAATGGGTTATCCTCAGGATAGGTCATCAGTATCTGATCTGTGGGGGTGCAACACCCGGGACCCCCACCGATCAGCTATTAGAAGAGGTTTTGAGTGCAGCAGTCTCTTCCTAGGCCGGTGACATCGCTGTACAAGGCCTAGTTGCAGCTCAGCCCTAATTCAAGTCTATGCGGCTGAGCGGCAATACCAAGCACTGCCACTATATAATGTACGGTGCTGTCCTTGGAAAGCTGCTGGGAGCCTGCATCGCTCACCAGAGCGCAGCAGCTCTATGAAACAGCTGATCGGCGGGGAAGTCAGGACTTGGACCCCAGCTGATGTGGTAATGATGACCTAGAATGAGTTACCATTCATTGTAATCCTGCCTGCATTGTTAATGATATGACTGCTGGGGAATGATCTCTACAGAACAGGCAGTCTAATATTCAGCACAGTGGTCAGGCTGAAAAGTAAAAGATTTTAGTATTATTATTTATGTTTTAAATATACATAGTAACATGGAAATAACACCACTGATAATTGTAAAAGAAATTCTTAACATAATAACTTGGTTCAAACAATAGATCATTCTCTAATGACACATTCGCATACTACACGGAGAGCTGTAACTTTATGGACACATTTGCATTTTGACAGTAGGAGAGTGATACAAGTGCACAGGGCGGCTCGTCAGACGTCTCCTGCCTGCACTGACTCTACAGTAAAGTCATGTGTAGCTGGAGGAGAGAAGTTGTTTAGGAAGATATGTTTGAAGTGGCTGCTCGGATAAAGCCCTAATTAATCTGCAATATTCTTTGATGCTGCACAAGCGCTCATCAATAGGAAAGGTCACGTCTGGTTGTCTGCACTCCTGGCACTCTTCAATAAACATGTATTTTTACCTGCCCTATTTATATATTAACTCCTTAAAGGGGTCTTCCGCTATTATGATATTGATGTGGAGATCGTGCTGGAATCATAACGGCAAGCTTCATCTACTGTGCAGCAGCTTTGTCTGTATACTGCTCCCACTCACCTGTTGACCAGCGCTCGTTACGGGCAGTTTATCTTCCCATGGTAAAAGACCTTCAAGGGGTTGCGCAAGAATGAAAAACCCCCTTGAAAAACTCCCTCACTGGGTGGAACCTGTAAAGGGAAGCTTACCTACCTGCTCCCCGCTCCTTCTCCTCCAGATCTTCAATGCCCTGCTGGGCTCTCTTGCAGTAAACACCTGGTTTGACATCGCCGCAGTCAATCACTGGTGGCGGCGGTGACCGTCCCCCCTTATGTCATGACATATGGTCTCATGGCGTAAAGGGATCTGGTCTCAAACCAGATGTTTACAGTAAGGGAGCCTAGAAGAGCATCCAGGGATTGAAGAGAAGGAGCGGGGAGTCAGCACCGGGAAGCAGGTAAGTCAATGTCCCTTTACAAGTCCTGCAAAGTGGGGGGAGCGGTTTGCCAACAAAAAACATTCTTGCGCAACTCTTTTAATGGAATCTAATTAATCCTTGCCAATCAGAATAGAAATTACCATAATTGTACAAACTATTAGTATTCTTTTACACGAGGGAAAAATACAAGCATACAAGTTGATCGGCATTCACATAAAATGAATGGGGAATAAGTCGCTGCCACCAATACGGAGAGAGAGGGGCGGAGGAGGGGAGGGGCTGTGGCCACTGCGCCACCAGTGATGATAACTAAACCATTAATACAAAAACAGGAGGCGGGTGCCGGCGGTAGAATCACATGGCCATCACCTGACCTCTATGACAGGGAGCTGCGATCGGCGGCAGTTAACCCCTCAGGTGCCACACTCCAGGTAAGGGTACTTTCACACTAGCGTTGGTGCGGATCCGTCTGTTTATTTGTACAGACGGATCCTCACCTCTAATGCAAACGTTTGTATCCGTTCAGAACGGATCCGTTTGCATTAGCTTTAAAGAAAAATGACAAAGTCCAAAACGGATCCGCTTTGACTTACATTGAAAGTCAATGGGGAACGGATCCGTTTTCAAATGCACCATATTGTGTCACTGACAACGGATCCGTCCCCATTGACTTACATTGAAAAAAAAAACGGATCCGTTAGGCTCCGCCTCTTCAGACGGACACCAAAATGCTGCATTCTGCGTTTTGGTATCCGCCTCCAAAACGGAATAGAGGCGGAACGGAGCCGAACTGATGCATTCTGAACGGATCCTTTTCCATTCAGAATGCATTGGGGCTTAACTGATCCGTTTTGGACCGTTTGTGAGAGCCCTGAAACGGATCTCACAAACGGAATCCAAAACGCTAGTGTGAAAGTACCCTAAGACATATTTGTGATCTGTGATCGGATAAATCGCCCCTTCCAACCAATGATGCCATTCCTCAAAAGCCAACTTAATGGCATGCAACTCTCTGTTACCCACATCGTAATTTCTCTCTACGGCAGAGAGTTTTTTAGAGAAAAATGCACATGGGCGCCATTTACCAGGTAACGGGTCCTGCGATAAGACTGCTCATACCCCCACCTTGGACACGTCAACTTCCACAATGAAAGGTTGAGATACATCCAGCTGTACCAATATAGGGGCCAAAGCGAAGCACTCCTTAACCGCAGAAAAGGCTCGCAGCTCCGAATCAGACTACACTGAGACATCTGTCTCTTTCTTAGTCATGTCAGTTAAGGGTTTCACCACTGTCGAATAGTTCTGAATACATTTTCAGTAATAGTTAGTGAACCCCAAAAACCGCACAAGAGCCTTCAGAATTTTGGGTCGATCCCAGTCCAATACAGCACGGACTTTCTCTGGATCCATTCGAAAACCTGCAGATGACAGCAGGTAGCCCAAGAATTGCCACTTATGTACCGCAAAAACACACTTCTGTAATTTTGCATACAATTTATTATCTCTTAGGATCTGTAACGCCTGTCTAATGTGATCCTGATGTATCTCCACGTCTGGAGAATAAATTAGTATGTCATCCAAATACACAACAAACCTTCCCACCAGGTGATGAAAAATGTCATTCAAAAAATGCTTGAAAACCGCAGGAGCATTGGTCAACCCAAAAGGCATGACCAGGATCTCAAAGTGACTCTCTGTGGTATTAGGGCTCTTTCACACTAATGTGTGAGCCCCGTGCCCATGCTGCGGGCCGCAATTTGCACGGGTACCGACCGTGGGGCAGCCGCAGCAGATCGCGGACCCATTCACTTGAATGGGTCTGCGATCTGCCCGTTCCACAAAAAGATAGGACATGTTCTATCTTTTTGGGGACGGAAGTACGGAACTGAATCCCACGGAAGCACTCCGTAGTGCTTCCGTAGTGTTGTGTTCCGTCATTCTGTTCCGCACCGAATGGGTCCGCAAATGCGGTCCGCAATACGGGCACAGGGTGCACGGGGGGCACACGTTTGTGTGCAATAGGCCTTAAAAGCCACCTTCCATTCATCCCCTTCCTTGATTCCTTCCCTTAAATCCAACTTGGAGAACACCTTGGCATCAACAATCTGGTTAAATAAATCAGGATTTAAAGGAAGGGGGTAAGAATCACGGACAGTAACCCGATTGAGCTCACGGAAATCCAGTTATGGCCTAAGACCTCTGTCCTTTTTAAAAAAAAGAAAAACCAAACTCTCGGTAATATGCTTTCTCATGGCTGTTCTTTCGGTCCAGAAAGGTCATACAACCTAGATTTGGGGCAATTTAGCTCTGGGAATAAGGTTGATAGGACAATCATATTCCGGATGCAGAGGTAAATCCTGGCATCCACTTTCAAAAATTATATCAGCAAAATCAGATATAAAAGAGGGTAACATTTTAGTGGTTAACCCCTTAAGGACCGGGGGTTTTGGGATTTTTGCGTTTTTGTTTTGCGCTCCCTGCCTTCCAAAAGCCATAACATTTTTATATTCCCGCTCACATAGCCATATGACGGCTTATTTTTTGCGGGACAAGTTGTACTTTTAACGCTACCATTTATTTTTGCATGTGATGTAGTGGGAAACGGGAAAAAATTCCAAATGGGGTGAAATTGCAAAAAAGCAATTTCACCACAGTTTTACGGGTTTTTAAATTACAACGTTCGATTTGCGATAAAACTGACTGGTTAATTTTATTCTTCAGGTCAGTACGAATCCGGCAATACCTAATATGTATAGTTTTTCTTGCGTTTTGATAGTGAAAAAAAAATTAAAAGTGGGAATTTTTTATTTTATTTTTTGTCGCCATGTTTTGACCCCTATAACTTTTTTGTAATTATGCGTGCGGAGCAGTGTAGGGGCTAATTTTTTGCGGGGCAATCTGAACTTTTAATTGATACCATTATGGGGTGCGTATGATGTTTTGATCACTTTTTATTCATTTTTTTAGGAAATGAAGCGTCCAAAAATGGCGAATTAGCCATTTGGGCGCTTTCTTTCGTTTTATGTTTACCGTATGGTGAATATTTTTAATATTATTATAGTATGGGCATTTTCGCACATTACGACACCCATTATGTGTAATTTTTTATTTTTTATTTATTTTATTTTCATTTTGGGGAAAGGGGGTGATTTGAATTTTTATATTTTTTTATTTAATTTTTATTTTTAAACTTTTTTTTTTTTTTTACCACTTTCTTATAGTTCCCATAGGGAACTATAAGATGCAATCATCAGATTGCTATTCTCATATATTCAATGCAATAGCATTGGAATATATGAGAAATCACATATTTCCTATGGAGCCTATTACAGTCATAGGCTCCATAGGAATACTGTAGTAGTACCCTAGGTTTCATTCACAGAAACCTAGGGTACTACATGCATGCTCCGGCTCCCCTTGTGGCCATCAGGGAGCCGGAGCAAACCAAGTGAAACTTTCGGTTTTGCGTGATCAGATGCCGTGGTCAGGATTGACCACGGCATCTGAGGTTAAATGTCCGCGATCGGCATCGCTGCCGGTCGCGGACATGAGCTGCGGGTGTCAGCTTGATGAATCAAGCTTTTACCCGCAGCTCGGGCGCCCGCTCCGTGCGGGAGCGGGCGCCATCTTTAAAGTGCGGACGAAGGGCGTACATGTACGCCCTTCGTCCTTAAGAGGTTAAAGCAGAAAAAAATACATTCAACGCAATAATCACCCCAATCCAGAATCAGTCTAGCATGCCAATCAATGGTTGGATTGTGCCTGCTTAACCACGGTAAACCCAGAACCAACGGAGCAGGGAGACCCTCCAACACAAAACACGAGATGAATTCCTGATGAAAATCACCCACTCTTAATTCGATGTCATGCACCATCTGAGATAAACACTTCTGAGTTAAAGGTGCAGAATCAATAGCAAAAATGAAAATGTTTTTCTCTAATGCACTTGGAGACAACCCAATGCATACGGACGAACTGAGCATCAATCAGGTTCACCCCTGCCCCACTATCAATAAACACCTCAATCCCCACAGTCTTGGACTCTAGCGCCACCTCGGAAGTCAGGAGAAATTGGGTACTACCAGTCAAAGACAAATGAATGTTCTCTGACTCCCCTCTCACCCCTCAAAGAGTCAGATGGGAATTAGAGGTCCCCTTTTTTTTTTCTTTTTGATGCTGAATGCATGGACATACATCGATAAAATGTCCCTTTTGTCCACAGAAAAAACACACTCCCTTCCTACGACTAATACGCTTAAAAGCAGATCCAGGAGTAGCTCCCCCTAATTGCATGGGTTCATCCCCATAAACCCAGGAGTATCTTTACCCAAAGTGTCAGAGGAAGACTATACGTTATGTGATAGTACGTCCTGAGGGTGGGGCCCCCTAGATCTCTATCTCAGGCGTCTATCAATGCGTACTGCAAGGGACATAGCAGCTTCCAGAGACTCAGGATTCTCATGAAAGGCCAAGCGTCCTTCAGCCTCTCTGATAATCCGTGAGAGAACTGACTACGGAGAGACAGATCGTTCCACCAGTATCCGTAGCCCACCTCCTAAGCTCCGAGCAATAGATCTCAGCAGAAAGCCCTCCCTGAGGAAGGCCATTTAGCTTGGTCTCGGCCAGGGAGGTCCGATCCGGGTCATCATAGATGAGACCCAGAGCTTTGAAAAATTCATCCACCGACTGGAGAGACTGTGATCGGGTCAGCAGAGAAAAAGCCCATGACTAAGCGTCCCCTTTAACCCCTTCAAGCGACAGCCAGTGTGGACCAAATGCCGGAGGCCCATTTTTCAAATCTGACATGTGTCAGTGTATCTGATTATAACTTTGGAATGCTTTTACTTATCCAAGCCATTCTTAGAATGTTTTCTCGTGACACATCATACTTCATGTTAGTGGTGTTTGAGTTATTGCGTTTTACCTTTATGCATAAAAAATCCAAAATGTGCAGAAAATTTGGAAAAATTCGCTATTTTCAAAATTAGAATTTCTCTGCTTTTAAGACAGATAGTGATACTTCATAAAATAATTTTTACTTTACATTCCCCATATGTCTACTTTATGTTGGCTTCATTTTGTAAATGTCATTTTATTTATTTAGGAAGTTAGAAGGCTTAGAAGTTTAGAAGCAAATTTTAAGATTTTGAAGAAAATTTCCAAAACCCACTTTTTTGAGGACCAGTTCAGTTATGGAGTCACTTTGTGGGACTTACATAGTAGAAACGACTCATGAATTACCCCATTTTAGAAACTACACCCCTCAAGTTATTCAAAACTGATTTTACAAACTTTATTAACCCTTTAAGTGTTCCACAAGAATTAAAGCAAATTGGAGGGGAAATTTAAAAATTTCATTTTTTTGTTCAGATTTTCCATTTAAATCCAATTTTCCTGTAACACAGCAAGAGTTAACAGCCAAATAAACCACAATATTTATTATCCTGATTCTGCAGTTTACAGAAACCCCCCATGTGTGGTCGTAAACTGCTTCTTGGGCACACGGCAGGGTGCAGAGGGAAAGGAGCTCAATATTGCTAACCCTGGGTTCAGACCTGAGCGTTCTTGAAACGCGCGTTTTACGCGTTTTGTCGCGCAAATTACAGCGCGTTTTTGCAAATAGGAAACGCGCGTCGTACGCGCGTTCTTGTGATTGACTACTGTGGTGTCAATCACAATACGCGCGACAAACGCCCCCAAAAAAGTACTTGTTTATGTGTAGGGCGTTTTACAGCGCGTTCGAACGCGCTGTAAAACGCGAAAATGTGAACCAGTCCCATAGGGAAGCATTGGTTTGCAAGTGTTGAGCGTTTTACAGCGAGTTCGATTGCGCTGTAAAACGCGCAAGTGTGAACTTAGGGTAAAGGAGGGCAAATTTTGCTAAAATGGTTTTCAGGTGCCATGTCACATTTGAAGAGACCCTGTGGTACCCCTAGAAAGAAAATCCCAAAAAGTGACCCCATTTTGAAAACTACACTTCTCAAGGAATAAATCTAGGGGTGAAGTGAATGCTTTGACCCAACAAGCGTTTCATTGAATTTAGAAACACATGGATGTAAAAATGAAAAAATAACTTTTATTTCCAATATAAAGTTGCCTTAACCCCAATTTTCCATTTTCACAAGGGATAACAGGAGAAAATCCACCCCACAATTTGTGATGCATTTTTTCCTGAAAACGGCAACACCATATATGTCGTAAACCGATGTTTGGGGACACGGCAGCATTCAGAAGGAAAGGAGCAGCATGAGGATTTTCTAACATGTAATTTGCTGAAATTAGTTTAGGGCCCATAACATTTTTATTTTTTCACCAATATAGCTCTATGGTGGCTTGTTTTTTGCGGGACAGGCTGTAGTTTTTATTGGTACAATTTTTGGGTACATATGTCTTTTTTTATAACTTTTTATACAATTTTTTGAGGAGGTGCAGTAAGCAAAAATGCAATTCTGTCGGTGTTTTTTATTTTTATTTTTTATAGGCTTCCTCTTGTGGTAAATATTATATGATTACTTTATTCTGTGGCGGTTGTGGCGATACCAAGTTTATATAGTTTTTTTATGTTTTACTACCTTTTCAGCACAAAATCCCTTTTGTGTCCATTATTTTGTTCACTAATATAGTTGTATGGGGGGCTTTTTTTGTGGGACAGGCTGTAGTTTTTATTGGTATCATTTTTGAGTACATATGTCTTTTTGATCACTTTTATTTTTTTGTGGCGGTGAGGTGACAAAAACAGCAATTCCATCATTGTTTTTTACATTCATTTTTACGGTGTTCACCACGTGGGATTAGTAACATGATACTTTTATAGATCCGGTCGTTACGGACGCAGCGATACAATCATGTGTAGTTTTTTTATTTATTTTTTTATTTTTTAATGACTTATAAATGAACAGATATGAGAAAAGACAATTTTTATTTTATTTTCATTTCAATTTTTATTGATTTTTTATTGATTTTTTTTTAGCTTTTATTCACACTTTTACCTTTTTTTACCACTTTTTTTTATCAAGACCCATTTGGATCTTGATGATCCAGTGGGCCTGATGCATATACAGTGCATTGCAATAGTCATTTATTGCAATGCACTGTATAGTCAGTGCTACATTTACACTAAGGGTCTGATTAGCCTTAGGACTCATGCACACAGCAGCTGCAATGCATGGGCACGACTGTGGGGAGCTGCATGCGGATCGCCGACCCATTCACTTGGATAAGGACCACGATCCGCATCCGACGGTCCGCAACGCAAAACAGTAGTGCATGCACTACTTTTTTGCAGTGTGGAGGCACAGCCACAAACACCACGGAAGCACTCCGTAGTGCTTCTGTGGGGTTCCGATCCGTGCCTCCGTTCCGCATCTCCGTGATTGCGGACCCATTCAAGTGAATGGGTCCGCAATCTGTAGTGCGGGGTGCACACGGCCGATGCCCGTGTATTGTGGACCCCCTGTATGCGGGCTGCAATACAGCCATGGCCGGGCAACAGCCGTGTGCATGAGCCCTTTGTAAGGCATCCGGTTGACATGGCAAACATCGGCCCGCTGCCATCGCTGCCTATGACCAGGAATGAGCATTTTGTCTGTAAAACTCCCCTGTGCCTCAAACCTCTGTGCCTCCCAATATACTGAAGGAGAGGAGCAGAATCTTCACTTACAGATCTGTGCTAAAATAAGAACTTCAAGGCTTTAGCTCGAAGGTGAGAAAGCAAATATTTTGACAAGTTTAACTTGCAGAGAGTTCATGTCACATCGCTGCTTAAAATGTCTCATTTCCAGTCCTCTAATATTCCACTAATTTAAGCAGGTCATGGGACCTCAGATCACCTACATACACACACACTGCATATATGCACAGGTATATGGTCATTTAGTTATTCAGAAATGAGGCATTAACAGAATCCGTGCTTTATAAGAGACTGTTTTCCTGTATTGAAGCAAGGATTTCTATGACAGAACTGCAAGTCTCATCATATACTGACTCCTCATCTGGCAGGTTCTGTAGGTTCTCCTCAAGTCCTATGTAAGGCTTCATGCACACGGCCGTTGTTCGGGTCTGCGTCCGAGCCGCATATTTCGCGTCTCGGCCGCGGACCCATTCACTTCAATGGGGCCGCAAAAGATGCGGACAGCACTCCGTGTGCTGTCCGCATCCGTTGCTCTGTTCCGTGCCCCCGCAAAAAAAAATAGAGCATGTTATGCGGACAAGAATAGGCATCTCTATAATGGGCCGCGTTCCGTTCCGCAAAACACCAACGGTCGTGTGCATGTAGCCTAAAACCACAAACACCACACAGTGATTTCATCATCTTTTCTGTCAACTGAGCACTGCTACATCTGTTTTACAAGTGGATACGAAATAGCTTAAAAAGCTATATAGAACCGGTGTTTTTGACCTATTTTTTTAAACTTTTATTAGAATGATAAATAAACACCAAAAACTTGCTATCTCCCATGGTATTTTTGGGTATGGAATTTAGAATGTAACAATCTTGTGCAAGATCAAATAGCATTTGGCATATAAACAAATTCATTTTACTGAGATTGCACCGGCGCCCCGGGTAAGAGACTAACCTGTAAGACTTTAGAGAGCTGGCGCCGATAGGCTATCTTCAAAACAACGTATAGTCGACAAAATCTAATTGAAACACTGATCGTTTGTGCCCGCCCATTAATTATAAAGGTTGGGCAAATTAGAGGCTCGGCTTGATTCTGCTCCTAACCCCTGATGACGCTGGTTACACAGCGAAACATGTTGGGGGTGCACTGTTATTTTAATATACTACCTCCCTGTCCAGATCACACAATTGAACAAGTGGTCTGTGCACTGCCGGTGTAACGTTACACATCCCTACTTCGTGAGATTTCCCTACCGGTCGCACCGGAAATGACATGAGGAGGCGTTCCCGAGTTGTACTGGGTGTTACCAGTGGTGGGTGTGTCTGACTATCCAATCAGAGCTGTTGGTGTCAGACTGTGCAAGGACCCCCCCCCCAACTGGTAACACCCAACTGTACCTATACTGAAGGCTCTTAGCAATTGGATATATATGGTGGAGTGGATATATATTTCCATATACTGCTGCCATTACAGCCCCTACAGGGGTGACAGCATGCAAGAGCAGCTCGCCTCCATTTACCCCCCTTACGACCAAGTGCCATACATGTATGGTGTTTGGTACTGAGCTTTAATTCTGGAATCTAGCAGGATCAGGTCAGGTCCCGGCTGTCAGTCACAGCCTGCGAGCGTGAGAAGAGAGAAGCCGGTTATTGCCACTTATTGCGGTGAATAGCGGAAGTGGCGGTCATGTGTCTTGGGCATGACATACAAAAGCTCCTGGGTCTTACGAGACCCTGATCAGCTTTCCCCAAATAACAAAGTTTTCGCCAAATAAAGCTAAAAAAAAGAGAATGGCAAAAAACATATTAGGGGTCCATTCACATATCCGTAGAATGGGTCCGGATCTGTTCTGCAACATTGCGGAACAGATCCGGACCCGTTCATTTTCAATGGGGCCGGAAGAGATGCGGACAGTACACGGTGCATTTCCGGTGGCTTCCCGATCTTCCGGTCCGCGGCTCCCGAAAAAAATAAATCATGTCCTATTCTTGTCCATAACAGCGGACAAGAATAGGCATTTCTATAGGGGTGCCGGCCCGGTGTATTGCGCATCCGCAATACACAACGGACGTGTGAATGGACCCAAATAAATAGCTCAATGAGTCAAGTAAAAAAAAAAAGGTCACAAAAATTATTTTGGCAGTCCAACAAAAAAGTTACAAACGTTAAACCACCACATATGGTCATTAAGGTCTTTTCAGGCTGATCATTGAGGGGTTAATGGAGACTGACTGTGAATAAGTGGCTAACTCAGCATTAAAGGGGTATTCCGATTATATTAAAGGGGTCTCAGATGACACAACCCTTTTAAGGTATCTCCTTTTCGCAGGATCACGAGAACAGGGGCCCCCTACCCTGTGAAGCCCCACATAATAAACGGAGCGGCCAGTCAGACGTGTGCGCAGCCGCTCCATTCATTTCTGTGGCAGCTCCAGAGACTGCTAAGTGTATTGTGCATGGGGGTCAGATGTAATAGCTGTCCGGCCAGATGAGCACATGGCCACCATTACAGCCTGCATTGTAGTCCACATCATAACTGCATTACCACTTCAGAGCTCAAATCTGCCGGCATTTTGCTTACTCGGGATCTGCACAGACAGGTGACTTGCACTGTACAGTAATCAATTGTACAGAAGAACTAGGAGTCCTGCTGCAGTATAAGTGTTCTGCTAGGGCCAAGTTCACATTGATGTCGCTCTTTACGTGTTTTCGTTCTGATCTAGGAACAGAAAAATAAAAATACCCAAAGCTGGATTAATCATATGACAATAACCTGTAGCATCAAATGGACTCCATTCTCTATAACAGGGATCCGTCAGTGAGCTCGCCATTTTACCAGACAAAATAACGCAGCATTCTGTTTTACCAACTACTTGCAATCGCCATGTAATAACAATTCTGGATCATCTTTTCATACAACTCTGTGTTGTGCCATCCCTCTGTTATTCCTACTAGACGTTTAAGAATGTATTGCCAGCAGTCTGCCATTACGGTCCAACTTACGTGTTACCTGTGTCCCTGCACAGTCTGACACTGGCAGCACTAATTGGAAAATGTCAGACTGTGCAAGGACACCCCCCCAACTGGTGACACCCAGTTAGACCCATATTGCAGACTATTAGCAATTTGTTCATAAACCGGGATGAGCGAACTTGTGTTTTCAAGTTTGGCGTACAAGGTTCGGGTTATATCAAAGAATGCCGTTATAGATTCCACTACCGAAGACCATAAGTTTGCGGAATCCATAATGGAATTCTTCAAGAACCCAAACCTTGTACGCCGAATTTTAAAACACAAATTTTCTCATCTTTAATTATTCATAAACTTCTAGTAGGAATAATACATGCTCCAGAATTTTTATTACATGTGGAATGCCAGCAGACATATCAGGAGAGGAGACGGGTCCTCTTTAAAGTATCAAGTCCCTTTAAAACCTTACTTTTAAGCCTCTTTCACACGACAGTATGGCTTTTTCAGTATTTTGCGGGCGGCTTTTATCGGATCCGTTCTTCCGTTTTTTGTTTCCGTTGTGTTTCCGTTTCGGTTCCGTTTTTCCTTTCTATTTTTCCGTATGGCATATACAGTATACAGTAATTACATAAAAAAAAATTGGGCTGGGCTTAAAATTTATCAATAGATGGTTTCGCAAAAAACGGATACGGGAGACATACGGATGCATTTCCATATGTGTTCTGTTTTTTTGGGGGACCCATTGATTTGAATGGAGCCACCGATCGTGATTTGCGGGCAATAAAAGGACATGTTCTATCTTTGTTCTATCATCCTCGGAAGAAGCTAGGTAACTGGCGAAACGGCGTCGGGAAAGAGGCGGCTGAGAGATCGACACACATTCAGGGTATGATTATTTTACAACCGCCAATTTTTTGCCTTTGTCTTTGTCTCTGTTGCAGTATCTGCCCGGGGTTAACTGTTTATGGGCGTTTTGGTGGTTCTTACTATTATTTTTTGTACTTTTTGCCTGTTTTTGGCGTGCTGACCTCTCAGCGCCCTCATGGGTCTTTCTCCTTATCCTTGTGTTCCACCTTTGTGCTGCCTCCTTTTATCATGTATGTACCAATTATGTGTTGTCAATAAAGCTTTCTCGATTTTCATTCTGTGGGAACTGTGGTCCAATTTTTTGGTGTTATCAGTGACTCCACGCTTTGTGGGTCAGTATTTTCGTTATTTATTTCTGTCCGGTATTAATTAGGTGGCCTTTGCACGGAATGGAAAAAACGTAAATACGGAAACAGAATGCTCACGGAAACACTTCCGTTTTTTTTGCGGAACCATTGAGATGAATGGTTCAGTATACGGAACGCAAAAAAAAGGTCCGTACACTCGCAAAAAAAAACGTTTGTGTGAAAGAGGCCTTAATTTCCTCTTTCTCTAATATAAAACGTATAAAACTCAGCTTCAGTTATAGGAACCAAAAGCTTCCTAAACGTCATAAAAGGGCGCTCTATTCAGATTGCAACCTGGATGGGAGAAAATGGAGAAGTAAGCTCCAGAAAGTGCGACCAGAAAGAAATGTTTTACCAATAAACTTGCTGTAAGAAACACAAGCAACAACGTATCAAATCCTTTCTGTGCAGCCCTGCCTCATGCATGGGGCATATATTGCAATAACCAGTCCATGGTAGCGACACAGCTAAATATAGGCTACGCTGCTTCTGGCCTATCAGTCTTCAGGGGATTCAACCCAGGAACTGAGAAAGCGATATCTTAATTAAATGGCGGTAAGATGTTATTCAAAACTGCTACTGAAACCCGTTGCCGTGCGCGAACCTGCTGGACCTTTCATACAGGAGACCGAATGATGTCCAGTACATCTTTTGGGGAGGTAGACTGTCATTTACAACCAAAATGCATCCATCCGACGGCGCTGGCGGCTCCAGAGCCGTAATGTGACCTATTGCTTATGCATCATTATATGGCGATACATTATATGCTGCATGTATCATCATAAATCATGTATGGAGTGTACGATGCACAGAGGATGGACACAAGAGGTATCGGACATACAGGAGTAGCAGGGTGAAGGGTTAATGCAGCAGACCTGAGTTTGTCGTTTGGCACAACTCATCATTATAAGACAATGGGACATACTGTATGAATCAATTCTCATCTACGGCCAAGTGGTACACCAGTGAGTAACGTTAGTACTCCTCAGCGGTGATGAATACTACAGGCTGTAACTCACTTTACAGAACGTCACTGCACAGAAAAATGGCTACAAAAACACAGCAGATACATTGTCACCGGGTGTCACCTCCTGCTTCCATCAAAAATAATAAGCCTTTGGGACAAGAGCTGCCCTTGCCCTGGAGGACTTGTCACGTCTGCCACAGCACATTGACTTCTGGAAATAGTGTAATGCTTCATTTCCCCTGTGGAGGCACCGCAGAGACGCTATTTGTGTTATTTAGGGTTCATTCAGATGACCGTATGTAATTTGCGGTCTGCAAAAAATACGGGTGACGTCTGTGTTTCATCTGTTTTTCGCGGATCCGTTGAAACAATGCCTATTCTTGTCCGCAAAACGGAAAAGAATAGAAGAACATGTTTTATCTTTTTTGCCGGACTGCAGAACAGACATATGGATGCAGACAGCACGCAGAGAGCTGTCCGTATTTTTTGCGGAGTCGGATGGGTCCGCATCCAATCCGCAAAAAATGTGGACCAAAAATTTGCCTGGGTCAGACTGGGGTCCCTTAGGTCTACCAGAGAAAACTATTCTCAGGGTTCAACCCCCATATCATCAAAGTCTAATAAGTTTTGATTAAAAGAAATAGACTCTAGTGGCAATTTATGGTCTCCAAAGGTCGCTCAGATTTCTTTGTTCACTGGACCTTTGGCGCCCACTATGGCATCAGATGAGCCCACCATAGGATCTGCTGGTACTCTGGTGGGCCAGTCCGATGCTGGTCCCAGCTGCCAACCTCCTCTCCTTGACAGCAGAAGTGACACAGATCAATGTGAACCACCTGCCCCTGATTAAAGGGGTCGTCCAAGAATGAAAACGTATCACCTGTCCACAGTGGGACCCCCACCAATCACAATAAAAGGGTCCCTGTGTTGTCTGTTTTTATTCGAGACTTTTTATTAAATTTCTTCATTTTATAAATGATTTGAAGCAATAAAAAATGGCTGAAAAGATGACTATATCCTGTATTCAATACAATGCCTTCACTCCAGCATTCTGGCTTCAAACAGTCTCAAAACTGAGCTTTTGCTATTTTTTGGGCTCACTTGCGTAAAAATATTTTGCATTTTTTGCATTTTTACGCCTCTCGTTCCAGTTCTGAAATATGGGTGGGAAAGCAGGTGTGCTTAGCTAGGTTAATGGGTTTCACTCCAGATTTATCACAAAAAGTCCCAAAAAAAGTCACAATCTCACTCCAGTAGAAGAATAGGGAAGGAAAACTGGAGTAGCTTTTCTAGACAAGGTTCTTAGGTTTAGGGTATGTTCAGACGACGACAATTGTCGCGCGACAAAAAGTCGCACTATTGTCGCGCGACAATTTTTATAATGGGAGTCTATGGTGTCGCAGTGCGACATGCGACATGCTGCGACTGCGACACTACAGTCGGCTTTCGCATTTTTTGCGACTGTTGTGTCGCAGTCGCAACATGTTGCATGTTGCACGTGCGACACCACCATAGACTCCCATATAAAAATTGTCGCGCGACATTAATGTGACATCAATGTCGCGCTACAAATGTTGCAGTGTAGTGGTTCCCAAATTGTCGCGTGACTTTTTGTCGCGCGACAATTGTCGTCGTGTGAACATACCCTTAAAGAGTCACTTTACTTTCACACAATTTAATTTCCTTTAAAGGGGTTGAACCCGGACACAGCCTGATCTGCACTCATTCGCCACGAACGAGTGGAGCATCGGAGCTTTTAATATGCTCCCCCTTGACCTGCGCTGAATCGTGCAGAGGATGGGCTGTTCGCTTACATTTGGACACTGCTAGGCGGGGGCTTCCGCCTAGCAGTGATCCCAGTGACATCACCGACTTTAATGGGTGATCTTTAATGCTGCCCTAGCCTGTAAAAACTGTTTGCTAAAGACTGCCGATTAGTGCTGGTGACATCACCGGGCTCACTGCTAGGCGGAAGCCTCCTCCTAGCTTACCCATGGAGAGCTCGGTACGTCACCGGATCTCAAGATAATTCCCTTGCTCTGCGCGATTCAGCGCAGGGGAAGGAGGAGCGTCGGAACGTGAAAAGCTCCGCTGCTCCACTCATTCATGGTGAATTCATTCATTCATCTCTGAACCCTGACAACCCCTTTAATAACGAATGGTGCAATTAACACATTTCTAAATCACTTCATTTAAAAAAAAATCTGCCTGCATCCACCTGAAAAAAAGCTGTAAACCTAATTTGCAGTCCACTATCTGTTGTCAGGTGAGACCCACTCCTAGTAACAGAGACTGAAAAGCCAGTTCACTGGAAATGGGAATGCGTGTCAGAGCCAGCTGACATCCTGAGCCTGATAAAAGAACCGCTTCTACACAGCTTTTGAAGAGTATAGAAGCCTCCTGTTTGTCTGCAAGAGTGATTGCTCCCTCCTTATCTGTTCTGTGAGCTCCAGAGCTGAAAATAAACATAGTGGGAAGTAAGGGAAAGGCTGTCACAGCAGTACAGTGCTGGCAGATTCTACAGAAGGGAGATGCCCCCTGCTTCTGAGTGAAATGCATCTAGCTGTGCAACTGAAGCAGGGAACAATATGCTGATAACAAAAAGGAAGCACAAAAAACATCTGTTTTGTAAACTCAGGTAAGCTTTAAGAAGAAGACAAATTTATCAAACATTTGCGACTTTTGATAAATGTGGCATAAAGTACACAAATACAGACTCCAGCAAGACTGACTGTAAATATAACCCTACTGATAAATTACCCCCAATGAATAAACATTATTTATCGTTATATACCGTGAGGACACCCCTAACCAGCATGCTCACTGTGGAATGATACGTTACAATGTATAGTCACCAGCAATTAGGGAAGGGATGATCAATAACGACCTCAATAATAATCATTGTATCTGTAGTAGGAAAAAATCTAATAAAATACCAGAATTCCCTTAGTGATTGGAAACCATTACTGGACGTGTTTTAAAATTCTTATCAATTGCTGATAAAAATAAGCAAAGGAATTTTAATGTCGCAGATGGATCATTAAAGGGGTTGGCCCATCCCACACACAATTGGCATATCACTTTTGATATTCCCCATTGAAGTGAAGGAGAGCGCACCGCGCATGCGTGACCACCCTCCGTTCACTACTATGGGAGTTATGAAAAAAGCTGTCTGGTAGCTCTGTTATTTCCGGCAGTCACATTGCGGTGAATAGAGAGGTGGCTGTGCATGCGCAGTGTGCTCTCCATTTAGCGCTATGGGACTTCCGAAAATAGCCGAGGCCACTCACTCAGCTATGTTTGGAAATCCCATGGCAGTGAATGGAAAGCATGCAGCGCATGCGCAGTGTGCACTACTTCATCTCCGTTCTGGATATAGGAGCAGGTCCTCGAGGTGAGACATTGATGGCATATCCTAGAGGAGACATCCCATCACAGTCTGAGATCAGAATACCCCTTTAACCCCTTAATGGGATACTACAGAACTTAGATATTGATGGCAGCTTCTCGGGATACATATAACTTCAGGGCGGTAAAAAACGGCAGGCATCCAGACATTGATTGTATTTAAAAAGGTTTTCCGAAATTTTTATAATGATGATGTAACCTCAGGATAGGTCATCAGTATCTGATCAGTGGGGGTCCCACCTGGGACCCCCGCCGATCAGCTGTTTGAGAAGGCACTGGTGCTCCTGTGGGCGTCATGGCCTTCTCACAGATTGTCCTAGGCCGCGTGACAACGTGTTCATTGGTCACGTGGCCTGGGCCCAGCTCAGCCCTACAGAAGTGAATGGAGCTAAGCGCCATACCAATGTACTGCGCTGTGCTTGGTGAGCTGAGGGAAGGCTGCTCACAGGAGGGATAGGCATTGTTACAATGGATCCGCAAAAAAACGGATGCACTATGAAAGTCACATGGACGTCATCCATATTCTAATTCCAGTAGCATGCTCCGGCTGAGGATCAGGCTACCGGAGCTCACAGTATTCGCCACTACCAGATACAACTATGGACCGCCGAATCCATGTTGACTATAATGAGATCTGGACGCTCCCCAGAAAATGTGCCGGGATTTAGCTGGACAAAAAAACACTGCACGCAACTGTTTTTGTCTTGCCGAACCTGGGCATCCCGCGGTACACGTCCGTATCTGTGTGAGCACCGGTAGCCTGATTCCCCCCACCCCTCCCCCCCGCTCGGATCAGGCAACCGGAATTCAAAGGTAAGGCCTCGATCACATCTCCTTTGTGGATCCGGCAGGCTGTCCGGACACAGAGCAATCAGCCTGATCTCACGGATTGACTGCAATGGGGTCCGGAGGCGATCCGGCCAATTTCCGTAAAATGGCGGGTTTCGGCAGGAAAAAAACCGTTCCATGCAGCGGTTTATGTCTGGCCACTTTTTCTGGAAATCGGACGGTGCAGTAGAGGATCCGGCAACGCCCTGAGCCGTAACAGCCTCCCGGATCCAGAAACAGAGGTGTGAACGAGGCCTAACTGATGTTTCCTGCTGACTGACAGCAAGCAGAGATGTTGAAAAACCCAGCAGTGATACAGAAACTATATTGAAAAAAAAGTCTAACTTTTTTTATTTATTATACAATGAATAACCCTAACGTGGACGAATTTTTGCATCAATTTACGGATTCTAAACCAGAAAAGGAATCGCAACATTGTAAAACACGTCCCATTCGTTCCAAGACCGGATCAGTTGATCGCAGGCGACGGCTTTCCTAGCACAGACGGACTCTACGTCTTAGGCCGGCCGTACACTCGGCACATGACCCAAGTTGTAAAATGCCACATGATGCTGTAAGGCGGCATGACCAAGCATCGTCCTGTCCTTGAGGGGCATCTCTCAATGTCTCCTGTGCATGATGACAAGGATCAGCAGCGGATCCCAGCCTCACAGTGATGAGGATGATGAGACTACTCCGGGGATCCGGAGAGAATTGGGTGTAGTAGGTGTGACCTTAAAGGGGAAGCACACAGTGACAGGGGACACCTCTCTCTGCAGGGGGGAGTGATGATGCAATGGACAGGGAACTTTCTCAGCCCTTGCTCTAGGTATGTAGACCAGAGCCCATGACTGCAGTGCCAGCCGGGCAGAGGGAGGCCTAGGGCTCTGCTGCCACCTGGGAGATGCCCTGGCACACACACTGCGGGACACACAAGAGATGACAAGCACTAACCAATGACCTCCTGGAGCTCGTAGCTGTCCCTGCAGATGGGCCACCCGAGGGGCTGCGCCGGGGGCTGGCTGTGCACCGGGGACTCGGTCTGCTCGGCCATCCTGGTGACGGTGATGCTGCTGCGGGCTGGCACCTCACTGCTCACTGACAGCCGGGCAGGCACAGGCTGGGGAGGGGAGGAGAGGGAGGTGCAGCCGGTGCTTCCTCCTGGCTGACAGGGGCGGGAGGTGGCGCCTCCTCAGCAGCCGAGGAGACCTGGGGTCGGGCGCAGCGGGCGGCGGGAGAGGCTGCGGGCGTCTGCGGGCCGGGGCGCGGCTCCTCCTGATCCATAGAGATGAGGGCTGGGAGACAGTGGAGACAGAAGGACATCTTATCACTGCTATAGATTGTCTGCACTGTTATTGTGTATACGTTACTGTCATCTGTGGGCTTTATACTTCTCCTATTTCATAATATTGTAAGATAAAATAAAATTCAAGATATACAAAGTATATACAATACATATAGATAGACCTATCCATTTATCTATCTATTATCTATCTATCCATATCAATATATGTATTATACAACTATCTATATATTATCTCTATCTATATATCTTTCTATCACCTATATATTATCTAGCTATCTCTCTATTTATCTATCATCTATCTATCTATCTATCTAATATCTATCATCTATCTATTATCTATCCATATCAATCTATCATCTATTATATAATTATCTATCTATCTGTCTATCTATCTATCCTTATCAATCTATCTATCTATCACCTATATATTATCTATCTATCTATCTAATATCTATCTATCTATCTGTCTATCCATATCTATCTACATAGATAATTCCATCTAATGTGAGCGGCACAGCGGTAAAATAGTTATTGTGTGCCAGCGGCTGTGGAAGCGATCCAACATCCAATAAAATAAAATGGAAAAATTTCCATGGCACTCCTGAAAAAGTAAATCAAAGGTAGTGTTCTTTGGTGATTACAGAACACTACCTCTGATTTACTTTTTCAGGAGTGCCGTGGAAATTTTTCCATTCTATTTATCTATCTATCTATCTATCTATCTATCTATCTATCTATCATCTCTCTATCTATCTCATATGTATCTAATATCTATCTCATATCTATCTATCTTCTATCTATCTATTATCCATCTATCTATCTCATATCTATCTATCTATTATCTATCTATTTATCCATCTATCTTATCTCATATCTATCTATCTATCTATCTACCAAATATATATAATTATTTTTATAGTATCATATACTGGCACTGCTATTATAACTATTACTCTTTATATCCCATATATTAGTAGTAGAGTACGGTTACACAGCGATTTCGGGCACAGAGCGGGTCATGTGCCCCTGTCGCACCCAAGTATTGCGGTATATTGGGGCTGCCATAGGAATGAACGGGATCACAGACTGACTCACGTTTGCTGCGACCGAGATGCGCAAATTGCAAAAAATCTAGCAGTGTTGGATTTTTTGCTATTCACGTGTCACTGCAAACGTGCAAGCGGAGCTAAGACCCCATTCATTGGTGTGGCAGCCCCGCGACACTGCGCGCTATGGCTGCAGGACTTTTTATACCGTAATCCGTATATTTTATCTTTTGAGACCATTACACAATAATGACATAATACTACCGCCGTACGCTCTGTATATTTATACTAATACTACGACTTAAGGCTGCTTACACATTACTTCTAATAATCTCAAATATCCAATAATCATTTCCTATAACAAAGCAGAATAACAAAAGTAAAGCCCGTGTTAGACGAGCAGAAAATCCGTCAGATCATCGCTAACGAGGATATGTAGTACCGCTCATTAGCGATGATCTGGCAGTGTAATACTGCCCCTGATTACCCGATGAAAGAGCAAATGCTGTCTAAGCACACTCTGCTGCCGGCAAACAACGAGTCAGTATGGGGACGAGCGATGGCATTAGTGATCCTTCCTCCCCATACTGAGGAGGAGATCGCTGCCTGTAATAGCAGCAGTCTCCTCCGCTAGCGAGCGGGTAATAGCCGGGAAGGAACGCTTCACTCCCGACAATCACTTGGCTGATCCGTAAATGTTAGGGTCCTGTTACACCTGTGGTTGAAGCAGACGATCCACGGCAATCTCCGGCTTGTCAGCGGAGGAGACTGCTGCTATTACAGGCAGCCATCCCCTCCACAGTATG
Organism: Bufotes viridis; assembly: GCA_033119425.1. Taxonomy (NCBI): domain Eukaryota; kingdom Metazoa; phylum Chordata; class Amphibia; order Anura; family Bufonidae; genus Bufotes; species Bufotes viridis. The sequence goes on along the minus strand of CM065595.1, from coordinate 131,329,036 downwards.
GGGACAAGCGATCACTAACGCCATTGCTCGTCCCCATACTGAATCACTGCTTGCCGGCGGCAGATCGTGATTACACGGCACAATCTGTTGCGGTCAAATTTGTATTTTAAGCCTGCTATCGGGTAATTGGCGGCAGTAATACACTGCCAGATCAATGCTAAAGAGCGATCATACGAATGCTTGTTAGCAATGATCTCAAAGATTATCTTCAGGTGTAATAGGGCCTTAATACCGCCCTAATATACTTTCATGTACGATTTAGGCTACTTATTATTTTCCAGTATTGAGATCCGTCATAGGGTCTCATTACCGGAAAAAACGCTTCCGTTCCCATTCATTGTCAATGGGGACAAGACGTAACTGAACAGAACAGAGTGCTCCAAAATGCATTCCATTCGGTTGCGTTCTCATACTGGAGAGCAGCAGCATGCTGCAGCTTGCTTTCCGTCCTGGGATGCGGAGCAAGACGGATCCGTCGTGACCCACAATATAAGTCAATGGGGACGTTTCTCTGACACAATCTGACAATAGAAAACGTCTTGGCAATGGTAAAGATAATACAACCAGATCCGTTCATAACGGATGCAGACGGTTATATTATCAGTAACAGAAGCGTTTTTGCTGAACCCTGCCGGATCCAGGAAAAACTCTAGTGTGAAAGTAGCCTTATAAATCCGAAGGAAGAGATATCAGTGATGAAAGGGTTGCTAAATCTACAGTACAGTGGGAAGTAGACTGTCCAAGAGTAGCAGCCCAGGCTACTGAACGTCCAGAAGTCCCATATAGAATGCCTGCAGCAGCAGAGCACAGGCTCGACCTGTTGCTCCACCCAGACTAGGGAGTGGGACCCCCATTTCAGTGGATAGGGGTAACGTGTAGTAACTGGAGCACCCTGCTTTGTGTTTTATCTGACGTTTGGCACAGAATACATCATAGATGTCTGTGAGGTCAGAGTCAGGAGAATGAGCCCGGAAACCCTTTTTGAAGAGAAGTGAAGTCTATAAGATCTCTTGCACACGACCTGGCTGGCTGGGCCCTTGCTGCGGACCGCAAATTGCGGTCCGCAATGCACGGGCTCCGACCGCTGGGCAGCTGCATGCGGATCGCAGACCCATTCACTTGAATGGGGTCCGTGATCCGTTAGGTCCGCAAAAAGATAGAACGAGTTCTATTTTTTTGCGGAACAGAAGCACGAAACGGAACCCCACAGAGGCACTCCGTAGTGCTTCCATGGGGTTCCGGTCCGTGCTTCAGTTCCACACCGCTTCTCCAGATTTGCGGACCCATTCACGTGAATGGGTCCGCATCCGTGATGTGGAATGCACACGGCCAGTGCCCTGTGTATTGCGGACCCGCCGCATGCGGGGCAACGGCCGTGAGCAAGAGGCCTAAGAGCTACGGAAAAGGTGGGACAAGCAGCCATTAATGCCAGCATGTTTTGTCTAGCGAAACAGGAGGGACACGCTCTTATCCGGCATTTATGACATATCCCATGGAAGTCCCTTTATTGGTGCCCGATTGATCCTGAGATCAGTTTTATCAGTTTTCGTCTATTTCTGTAACATCCATGGAGTTGAACGGAGAGCGCACAGTGAAGGCCATCCTAAAGCTGGATTAGACGGGACGACTGAGTGTTCCTACCTGACAGTCAGCTGCTCGTTCAGTGAAGGAGACCGCACATTTACATGCAGCGATCTCCTTCACGGTTTGAGGACGGGGGATCACTATAGCGATCGCTCATCCTGATACAGAATCATGGTTTGTGAGCAGCAGATCGCTGTTTGGACCGCACGTTCTGCTGCCCAGAAGCCATGACCGGTGGTGCCGGCATGAGCGGCGGCTCATTCATAGGGTGATCGGCAGCACATTTACGTGGCCAGATTGTCAGGAACAACCATTCGCAGGAACAGTCGTTCCCGATAATCTGTCCCTTTACATTCATTCTCCACCTAATGCAGCATCTACCTGGATTTTGTGTACCATTGTGTGTAATGTAATGTGTTACAGCTTCTCTTTGTGGAGATGGACCCATGGGGGTGAGCCTACCATTGGGCCAGCTGTTTTAGACACATTTTGAATTGCTATAGCCGAATTGTTGTTTAGCCTTTGAATTGATACCCTTTTGGATTAGGAGCGGTGGGATCCAGTAGCTTGGGGGCCACGTGTGGTTTGCTATGCAGTAAGCACTGGCTATACTATGACATTCACTTTAATATTAGAGAGATATCCTGTGCTCCAAACACTGACAGTTTCATAACATAAAGCAATGTCCAAAATCCATCTGCTAATTGAAATTTTCTGCTATTTTTCTTCACTGTCCAATCAGTGTTACACTGTGCAGGGAGACCGGCTACAATTAGAGTAATATTCTTCTAGTTATATGAAAAGAAGCTTTACAGTCATTATTGCACGGGGAATACAATCCCTATCGGAGAACTGCCGGAGAACTGTCACCAGAATTAACCCCGTTAAAGTGGCTGAAATTAGCGATGTGCTAATGTCAGCAGACCCTAACTCTTCTAATCTTAGGCTTCTGGATGCCCCCGTTACTGCACAATTTTAACTTTTATAATATGTTAATTAGCGGGGGGGGGGGGTTGCTCCTGCTTCTAGAGGCTCCGTTCGCCCACCTTCAGTGACACCCTGCCATCCTTGATTGACAGGTCTAGGCAGCGCTCGTCTCCTCCTGCCTCCCCTGTGTGCTGGGACTGCGCATGGGCGAGATTTATCCAGCACACAGGGCCGGCCAGAGAAGACGAACGCTGGCCCTGTCAATCAAGGACGGCAGGGCGTGACTGGAGGTGGGCAAACGGAGCCTCTAGGAGCAGGGGCAACGTCGCCCCTGCTCCTAGAGGCTAATTAGCATATTATAAAAGTTTAAATTGTACAGTAGCGGGGGCATCCAGAAGCATAAGATTAGAAGAGTTAGGGTCTGCTGACATTAGTAAACTTAACTCAAAAAGTATCTAGTGGACCCTTATTGTTAATACATAACTTTTACTTGGTACATAGGATAAAATACACCACATAACCTGATAGTGAGATAAACAATTGTGCCAACATTAAAAATAACCTAGTGGCAGACAATGTGACTTACAGATGTAAATTAGGGTGTAGCATAACCGGTGGGGCAGAGTGGGATATCTGTCCCTAGTCCGCCCTACATCGGTCTAAGCCCAGGGACAATCCCTTATGGTGGAATTTCCCTGTCCCCGTTCCTGAGCTGTTTACACCCTATGCTCACCCTTATTCGGTCATGGAAAAACCGTTGGCCCCTCTTATACCATTATGCATGATTAGTACAGGTATAAGGAGGCACAAATACACTTAATTCCCCGTACTGTCCCCGACGCATTTCGCCCTTTCGGGCTCCTCAGGGGGAATATAATGCAAATAACACAGTTTCCTAGATAAGATATTATCATCGGAAAGAAAATTGGGAGAAGTTGATTGTAGTCCTGGTACATATGATAAGGTAAAAATGACCTACTTGGTTGCAGTCACCAATACATTAGGCAAAGCCGAGGTGGAGCTCCATAGGTTTTGATATCCAATGATAGGTTCAAGTCTAAAACAACATTGTGTTTCACATGAGTATAAGTAATGCTGATAAATCGTATAGGTCTTGAAAAGCCGTCATACTCACAGATAGCAAGCTCCAACCTCCAGCCTGACTGCCTGCTGCCAAAATGTCGATGTGGCAGTGGGGCCCTCAGGAAGCCAGTGGCTCTTAAATAGCGCTCGCAGGAGTGCGTCCTCCAATTGGCAGAACGCTGCCAGTGTCTGGAGCGCAAGCAGCCACACGTGCTTCCGGGTGCTGGAGCGCACGCGTCACTTCCGGTTCGGTGACGCGCACCCGCCCTGCACATCGGAGCAATCGTGGAGTCCTCCCCCTACATGCGATCCATGGCCTTACTTAACTTGCAAATTAGAACATGCCAACCAGGTATGTGATGGTTACTATTTGTTAGTGGGGTAATGTCCTACCATAATACTCTCGTTTTAGATATACTTAATGTGGACGATCGCCATTGGCTTCGACCCCACTCACATATTAACCCCTGCTTGGCAGAGGGGCCCAACATACCAGTGTAGGCTAGGTTAATTATTGGCTCACTTTGATATTATGTCAAAATTCAAAGAAATCGCAGTAACTAATTAGGTTACTGCTAAAGATAAAGAATATATTCGGACGTTTTGCACATCCATGACCAGTCTGGAGTCAGATACTTGTATTTTACGGAAGTGCCTGCCCAGAGAAGATTACCAGTTCATACAAAGCAGGTGTAGTTTAATCTCTCATTCAAGCCCAGAGGGGTTTGGGATTTGCATCGGTAAATCCATTCCACCTCTTTTCTTAAAATTCTGTTATCCCAATTACCCCTTCGCTAATGTCAGCCACTTTAATAGGGTTAATTTTGGTGACAGAAACCCTTTAAGCTCCAGCTTGCCTGTCCATTCTCCCACCCACCATCTGCCAGTGGATGTGGCTGACCTACATCTAATATATATGGCCATCTTTAGGGTATTGCTTATTTTATCATTTTTACATGCATTTGTATTGTGCCTAGGTTGCTGTTTATCTTTTTTTTGCTGATACAACGGCCTCGTGAGATAAGGTTATCTTCATGACCACCATGGCCTGCAGAGGTGGAAATGCTTACATGTGGTCCCTTCATAAGATCAAAGGAGGAAGATAGAAGATCAGTATTCACTGACCTCACAGAACTCAGTCTCCAACAAAGTATTTTTTATTAATTTTCAATTTAAAGACATACATTTATTTTATAAACTTTGACAATTGTAATATTATCTTTTATGTACTCAATCTAACCTCATTAGGCTTCATTCACATCTCCGATAGGTAATAGGTAACTTCGATGGTCGGTTCCGGCAGAGGAACAAACTACCAGAGTTACCGTATCTGCCATAGCTGGACACCACCAGCGCTATTTGTCCAGCAGAAAGCTGGCATCGATAGTGGAAACACTATATGCCGGGCACAGTAACTCTGGTAGTCTGCTCCTCTGCCAGGACAGAACAAAGCCTTAGTTTCCCGATGAGCAACCTATCTATGTCTTAGGCAGTAGTACTGGGCAGGGTATGCTTAAAGGGCATCTGTCAGCAGATCTGTACCTATGACACTGGCTGACCTGTTACATGTGCGCTTGGCAGCTGAAGACATCTGTGTTGGTCCCATGTTCATATTTGTCAGCAAAAAATTATGTTTTAATATATGCAAATGAGCCTCTAGGATCAACGGGGGCGTTACCATTACACCTAGAGGCTCTGATCTCTCTGCAACTGCTGCGTCCCCTCAATTTTGCTTGACTGGGCGAGGCGTGATGAAGTTTTCATTGCCTTGCCCTGTCAATTAAAGTGCAGAGGGTGCGGCAGTCGCAGAGAGAGGAGAGCCTCTAGGTGTAATGGTAACGCCCCCGTTGCTCCTAGAGGCTTAGTTAAATACATAGAAACTTTATTTTTTCTCAGCAATGCAGACACATATGAATATGGGACCAACACAGATGCCTTCAGCTGCCAAGTGCACATGTAACAGGTCAGCCGGTGTCATAGGTACAGATCTGCTGACAGGTGCCCTTTAAAGGGTTTATCTAGTTCATAAAAAAAAAAGGTAAAAATAGCAGTAAATGTTTAAACAATGCTACAGCTAATCATTTTTTTACAATGAGTGTTGAGTGAACTTATGGAATTCTTAGATAACCCGAACGCCAAATTTGCAAATCACAAGTTCGCTCAACACAAATTACAATGGAGAAGGAAAAAGCCAATCCAGACGCCTAACATGAGATAAGTATCTACTAAACATTTGTTCTGCCAACAGTGGTTTCCATGATAAACTGGCATATTTGGCCAATCGTACGTGTTTTTGCAATGGAGAGAGGGGGATGTGTTTCTGCCGGAGCTGGCTGGAAGTGACTTGTCTCCTACAGTAACAAAGGAGCTGGTGTGTTGAAGTCACCCAACAGGAGATTCCCATACACGTTAGATGCGGGATTCAATCCTGCCTTCAGCTGCCAAGTGCACATGTAACAGGTCAGCCAGTGTCATAGGTACAAATCTGCAGACAGATGCCGTTAAAGTAAAAATAGCAATAAATGTTTAAACAATGCTACAGCTAATCATTCGGGGTAACGAATCACATTTTCTCCTATAACGGCTCCTGCACATGTGAGGACATAAAGAACAGAACTCTGGGAAGGTGGGATCACCCATACTGACATGCATGCAGTCAATCAGTAGCCAGCCCTGTGATGTTACAGCCCTATAAATAGTGTCAGCCATCTTGGATTCCTCCATTTACCAGCGTACTTAGTGTAGGGAGAGACGTGTCTGCAGGCGCTAGGGACAGTGATAGGAGAGACTGGATTGTGTTGGAAAAGCGATTTATAAGTGCAGGGAAAGGATGGGGAGGAATCGTTCCACAGCATTTATGTAGAACAGGGTTCATTAGGGGAGGTTACAGCCTGGGTAATAGGAACAATCCTATTACACCTTGCTGCACTGACTGGGGATCCAAATTGCCATTATACAGCTCTGTAATTCCAGCAAACCGTTCTTGTTATTGGAGTGCAAGTGCTGTTTGATACAGCCATTAACGGGGTTTATTACAAGGAAATCTTTCTACAGTACGTCTTATTTGACCTTGTGCAGTGAAGTTATATGTTGTAAAGCCCTTTTTGCCGTGTATTACTGGCAAAAGAAAAATATATTCGCTGTTCATCGTTGCACTTATCTGTTGAAAAGCCTTTTGTGTTGTCGAAAAGTGGAAAAAAATTCGGGCCCAATTGCCATTCTGCGGTGCAGTGATATATTCTAAAGCCCAGTTTGCCGTGTATTAGTGGTGAAATAAAAATACATTTGCCGTTCATCGTTGCTTATATCTGTTGAAAAGCCTTTTGTGTTGTGTAAAAGTAGAAAACAATAGGACCACACTGTCAATGTGCCACTCTGTGGCCTCCTCATGCTTCTGCCTCCACACTATGTCACCTTGCCACTCTGTGGCCTCCTGATGCTGCTGCCACCTTCACACTGTCATTGTGCCACTCTGTGGTCTCCGCATGCTGCTTCCATCTCACCACTATGTCATAGGTCCACTCTTTGGACTTCTCATGCTGTTCCCACCCTCCCCACTTCCTGACTGGACCACTATTTTGCCTTTCGACCTGGCTGACATCATCATTTATTTGACCCTTCTTCTGATCTGTCAGAAGAAAGGAAAAATGAGACGCAAACGGATCCTGTCTGTGTAGCAGCTTTAAGGCCTGTATGGTCCCATCAGAATTGGCTTGTGATTTGGTAGCCAAAAGCAGGAGTGGGTACAAACCACAGAAGACATGCAAATATTCCATTCACGCGTCATCTCTGTTTTGGATCCACTCCTGTTTTTGTTGGCATTAGCAATAAAGATGGATTACTGACCAAATGCTGACCGAGTGAAGGTGGATGCTGAACAGACAGGATCCGTTTTTTGGAGGTTATTGTTCTGACGGATCAGAGGAAGGTCAAAATAATCAATGACGTCAACACAAACTTACTGTGCTATTTCTTGACGCTAACATTGACCTGTAAGGTTGAGTTCACACGTATGTTATTTGGTCAGTTTTGGCCCCATGACTGTCCAAATAAGTGAAGTATGCAGTGATTCTAAGAGCGACGCCTGTCATCTGCATTTCATACTGACTCACAGTATTATTTTACTACCACAGCAGACTCCCTATGCGTGTTACTGCACGACACAGTGTTCTACACCACTATAAAAAATCTTCAGACCGAACCGAATTTTTCCCCAAAAATTCGACGAACTGGCGAATCGAATTTTTGAAAAATTAGCTCATGTTTAATTGCAATATGAAACCTAAATCTCCTGTACTGATATAAATGGAAAAGTAAAATTAACAGTGTAGGAAAGTGCTTCCATTTTGTCCCTATTTATTGTCAATGGGGACAAAACTGAACTGAATGAAATGGAATTCACCAGAATGCAAGCAGCGTTTTTCTGTCCGCGATTTGGTGCAGAACAAGACGGATCCGTCATGACCCACAATGTAAGTGTCACAAAGTAGGAGGAGGGGAGAAACACCAGAAGGACAACAGAAGGAAAATAACCAGAAACTAGGCCTCACAGATAGAGAAAGGAAAAAGGTTGCCACCTAGGAAACCCTAAACCTAGACCCTGAAGGTGGGAGTATTCATACATCAAAAACCTTGGCCCTAGTAACCCTGAATAGCCCTAGGAGTATTGACAGGGTCTGAGACCACAGGTTCCTTCCCAGATGAACGAACCAGCGTCTCCCTGAGGCCTAGTAAACAATACGCAAAAGGGAACAACAAAATACAAAAGGAAGTACATTTATCTTCCATAGAAAATGGATGAGCAGGAACTCAGATGAGGACAACATACCAGACCTACCAACTCCAGGCAGATAATATCAACCGCATGGTCTGAAGTGTGAGTCCAGACTAAATAGAGGAGCAGTAATGACCACAAGCTACACCTGTGGCAAGAGGTGTGGACATTACCAACCACAACACTGCAACAAGTGAAAACAGATAGACTGTCAGAAAACCTACGTGCCACCAGTCTCTCTGATCTTCTAACCTCTGTCCCAGGAGTGACCGTGACAGTACGTCAATGGTGGCGGATTTTAAAGATAATACAACTGGATCTGTTCATAACGCATGCAGACGGTTGTATTATCATGACGGAAGCGTTTTTGCTGATCCATGACGGATCCAGAAAAAACACTGGTGTGAAAGTAGCCTAATGTGTTCACTGCTGGTGAGAAAGAGCATCTAGGGCACTAATTCTGAGTGTCTGCTTGGAATTAGTCTGACGCCCATTTACAAAAGGATACGGGTAGTGAGACTGAGCTACTGAGCATGTGTGACAGCCACTAACAGTACATCTATGTAACAGCACAGCCCTGAACTGCAGCAGATTGTTACCAGATTGATTATCCGTCACCAGCCACTATGCATCAGCATCCATCAATGGATTTGCTTATATGGAGCCCCCTTGGTTTTCATAAACATCGATACATTTTATTTAGAGAAAAGACTCATTTTATTACTTATAGAGCCCCGGGCTGTACAGCATAGAAAAAGCAGATGCCTTTTAATGTCATTTGAAATGAGCCACCAATTGTTTTGCCAATTGCCCCATGAAGAGAATCAAACTCAGGCCCTGCCAGTAGATGTCATTGAAATGCCTGCACAGAAATGTGGGTTCAGGGCTATATGGCACTTGAGCCTCAGCGTACAGGCTACATACCCCAAACCCTGACATCATGCAAGGACCATACTGATTGTTTATAATATCTATGTCCAAAGCAGGGGGCAGCGTCCTCTCTACTCCCTTTAATGTTATCCAGCGTCATTACATTTTTTATTTATGGCTCACAGTGGGTTAAATTAAAAAAAATTTAATAAAAAGCCATACCCTAATCAATCCCCCATTGCTGCTGTTCCAAAGCTGCCCTTGTCCCTACTTCTCTCCAAGAGAGGAGCGGGGACGGATTCTGTGTCAGAACAGCGGTAGTGGGGATCTGTGAGGGTGAGTATGAGTTCTTAATTGTTAACCTATGAGCCATATATAAAAAATGTAACCCTTTCAATTCTTATTTGTTGGCAGGAACGTACACAGATCTCATAGGGCCCCTTAACAAAACTTAGTATGGGCCCCCCTTCCCCACCCAGTTTGTGAGTATGCATACAGCAGTCGTACAGTCACCCGTGATACTAGGGAGGCTCGTCCCTGTCACCTCCTGCCATTGCCTGCTGCCCGCCGACACTGGATATTTTAAGCAGCAGCGGTCGTGTGGGGACCAGGAGCAGCTCAGAGAGCGGGGACCAGGTAAGTAGAATCAGTGTGAGGGGCACAGGCATATGGGGGGAATTTCCAGCCTTGGATAACCCCTTTAAGGCAATGTCCACCTTTGCAACATTTTTATATTGTAACAATGAATCTACAATAATAAAAAAGAAACAAACAATCAGACTTACGAAATAAAATCTATCATTTTGCCGCCCCTTTTAAAATATTCTTTCATTTTGCATATAAGACAATTTGTCAAACAATCTTTATTTATTTATGGACTAATGACTATTGAGGGTCGTATCTGTCCTTTATACTTTCTTTCCTTTTATGATCCTCTTCTGATTTTGGCTTCCAAAACTGCATCCAGAAACCTGACCGTGTGGCCGTACCCTTGCCTGGTGTGTCATCCATCAGCTAAATGATTATTCATTTCATCTAACAATGGTTTTGTACAAATCATTCTTTTGGATACATTTAGACTAATGTGTATGAATTGTAGCAATTTAAAACTCGTTACAAAAGTAGCTGTGCACTTTAGATCTACTACAAGTCAGTAGCCTTGATTATACAGTATAAGTACAGTGTATGTGATATGTGCAATCACATCAAAAGTTCTGAAACCAACCCGAAAAATCCTTCCAGACTATTGTCTCCTTCAACCACCCACATACACAAATATTTCATAATACAGTATTTAACGCTGAATGTCTGTAAGTGAAGATAAGGGTCAGAATAAGCAGAATATGTCACTATGTCCTTGCACCATGTAATCGGCTCCAGGCAGTTATATGACCTGTAGCTAGTATAGCTTTATTTACCCCGCGTTGTCCATGTACTGACCAGTCTAGTGAAAGCACAGTGCAAATATCACATAGACATTGGCTCCCTTTGTACTGCAGCTATTATTGCTCAGGGTTTGATTATTTTCTAAGAAAAATCTATACTGTCATGAAACAAAATATCAAAGGAAAGCAAATTTTCCAACCAGAGGATGGTGGTATTCTAACCTGCATAAGTAAAGTAAAGTACTTAGCCTTATTTTCTTGAACAAAAATGCATCTTGATATGGAATTACCCTGTAGAAAAGACCAATTACGAGCCAAAAGCATTGTGAGTGTGCTACCATAGGGTGCCTCCTTAGAGCACAGTAATATGGAGGTCTTCTTCCATAAAAGCATACATGTATAAGGCCTTGGCATGCCTCCAGATAAATCAGAGGTATACAAGGTACAGCAGGGCCCGTAGACTCCTATGGGTTCTCTCGGGTCTACCACCCAGCCGCTTTATCTACTCAAAAAGGGAATATGGCCAAGTAGTTAGCGACTACAGGTATTTAGGAGGCTGGTGATTGGAAGGGACTAGGTGAGGGCTGTTTATGCAGTAAGAATGAGGTGGGAGCAGTAGGGTAGAGAAAATATGGTAGAGGCCAGGGAAAGGTAAGGGTTCGGCAGTCAATTTAGATTAAGATTATGAAGGGCAAGCAATGTCAGATATTGGGAGCTAAGAGGTAGAGAAGAGACAGGTGGGCAGTAAGACATGTATGGGAAAATGGAAAAGTTGGCAGCTATAAAGATGTAAAGGTGGCTAAAATTTTATAGGGCAGATCCACAGATAAAATGTAGGTGGTGATTGGCAGTCATAGAGATCTCTAGTTGAGTAAGGTTTTTGGCACAATAAAAGGGCCAGTTATACAGGCTATGCAGCATGTGGATGGATGAGGATCTATAGGCCAGGTAGGTGGCTTTGGGCACCTGAGACATTATGCTAGGGGTGTGAAGGTTAAGATAGTCACATGGAGGGTATGTCAGGCAAAGAATCATCAGCCGTGACAATATAGAGTATGAGCTGGCAGTGTCCAGGCAGTGTCGGACTGGGGTACCTAGGGCCCACCATTCTGAAAGCCCACTGTACAACTACATGCAAAAATTATCTGCTCGCACATTGGTGGGCAGCAGCAAGACCTTACAAAATGGCTGGTTAAAGGGGTCCCTGCACCAACTTCGACCATGCAGGTCCCTGGGGAAAGAGGATACTGTCTGGCGTGCTGTGTACCTAGAAGTCATCTTATGTTATTATTTTGTCTGTAATGGCTGGGAGTGTGTAACGCCCCAGAGGTGCATTACCACCTTCCGCACGTCCCCACTATCTCCTATGGTTAACCATGTGTCATCATGTGTATTTATTTCCAGGTCCCGCACATTGTGTGCTTGTATTTCGGATTTTGTAACTGTTAACGATATGCCTAGTTCACCGGCAGGTGGCAGCAAGCTTGGCAGAGCTATTTTAGCTAGAATGGAATCTTCTTGCCATTCTAGCTCCCTCTCTAGAGAGGGAGGAGTTAGTTAGTGAAAGGGAGTTCAGAGGATCCCCTGCTTGGGGAACTCTGTAGGCCCTCGTCCCTCCTGGACAAGCCCTGCATAAATCAGTCTAGAGCAGCCCCTGCAAGGGGAAGGCTGTGTTCCAGCCAGCAGAGCCCTGTCTGCTCTGCTGGACCAGGAGGTCAAAGCTACAAGCCTCCAAAGCCAGGAAGAAAGTTCCCTGGATAAAGATAGAGTCAGACTACTGAAAGTTAAGTACAGCAGTAAAGGAAAAGTTTCTATTTAATTCTGATAGCACAACAGAGCCAAAGAGTAGCAGATGTAGAAGTGCTGAGTGTGTTTGCCTGCCAGAATTTATGCCAGAGCCTGCTGGTAACCAAGAAAAAGTTGGAAGATTGTTTCCTGATGAAAGTTTATTCAAGTCAAGCTGTTTCAACTTCATCACAAAGTCCGGACTTAATTTATTCTACAAATCCTTCAACTATTCACCTTATTTGCACTGCTTCAGACAACGCGTGGGATATCCAGGTAGGAGCACCGTGACATGTGCACCGCCACATCTAAAAGGACATTATAGGCTACCCCTACACCACAGCATTCCTACACCTGGGTACCACTTACCACTAACACCATCTACGTAAGGGGACTCCGTCCTCTGTTGCTTAAATGCAACTGGCGTCACAACAAAAACTTTTATTAAAAAGGGATAAATGCTTTTCCAGTCCGCTGCAAGTGCCCTAGAGAAGAACCTTCGGACTCCAATACTATATATCAATATGGTAGCTTTAATTGGCAGCCTGCGTAGGACTAGCCCACCAGAGTAATATGGGATTCCTACCGCGGGCCCAGGCTCTGATCCCATAGTGATGCCCAAAGGTCCAGGAAAAATTATATTTTTGGAGCTGCCTTTTGAGACAATAAATTGCCACTAGGATCTATTTCTTTGAGTCAAAACTTATTAGACTTTATTGATATTTTTCATTATGTCATAGAGATATATCAAAAGTTTTGATCAGTCAGGGCCTATGTGCTGAGACCCCCACCGATGACTAGAACGAAGAGAGACAAGCACTTGCATTCAGCGTTGGACTGGCCCACCACGTTACCAGAAAATTCCCTGGTGGGCCCCGGCTCTGATACCATAGTGGGCTCCAAAAGTCCAGGAGAAAAAATACATTTTTGGACCAGCCTTTGTAGACAATAAATTGCAACGTGAGTCTTTTTCCTTGAATCAAAACCTACTAGACTTATTGAAGATATGGTGGTTGGGCTCCGGTAATAAATTTCTCTGGTGGCCCCCAGGAACCCCAGTCCAATCTTGATGGTAGCAGTCATATTTTAACAATAGACAAAAAAGTCCAACCGTGTATTTTATTGAAAGAAAACTGTATATTCTAAAGAGAAGGTACATGATTAAAAAAATGAAAACATTTTTCTAAATTAAAAAGTGTCTGTCACCTCCAAAATTTTAAAGGGATTCAGCACTTTGTTTAAACTAATAATCTATCCTCTGGATAGATCATCAGCATCTGATCGGCAGGGGACCCGATCAGCTGTTTGAGAAGGTAGCAGCGCTCCAGTAGCGCCGGGGCCTTCTCACTGTTTACTGCCGGCCCAGTGATGTCACGACTTGTATCAACTGGCCTGGGCGCTGCTAAGCTCTGTTCACTTCAATGGAGCTTAGCCCCGCCCAGGCCAATTGATACTAGTCGTGACGTCACTGGGCCGGCCGTAAACAGTGAAAGGCCGCTGCGCTCCTGGAGCGCCGCTGCCTTCTCAAACAGCTGATCGGCGGGGGTCCCGGGTGTCGGACCCCTGCCGATCAGATACTGATAATCTATCCAGAGGATAGATCATCAGTTTAAACAAAGTGCAGAACCCCTTTAGGTAAGCATACAGCCATGTAGGGTAGGTCCACTGGAACATAACCATACCATTCTTGTTAAAATCTCATCGTCTAATTTGGAGAAATACTTTTTTTTTTCTTTTTTAATGTAACAATGGTTTTCGATGCACAGTGGATGGGACTGCTCTGTTCGGTGCACCTGGCATTGCCTGCATCGTTACTATCAGGGATTTCAGGGACTGTCAATCAAACAAGAGGGGGAGGCCGAGTGATGGTGCACCAAACAGAACAGCCCTGCACTGGAAACCTTATGTACATTCAATGCAAAGAAGTGTTTCTCAGGACTGGATTTTTTTTTAAATTAGCGGCGGTGACGTGGCGCAAAAACTCCACCAAGTTCCACCATTAGCTGTATATGATAGATATTATTTTTATACTTAAAGAGGACCTTTCACCTCTTTTAACACTAAAATCTACCTATACCTGCGGGCAGAGCGGCGCCCAGGGGTCCCCCTGCACTTACTTGTATGTCTGGGCGCCGCTCCGTTCGCCCGGTATAGGCTCCGGTGTCCAAGCTCCCTTGGTTGTATGGGGCGGGCACTTTGTATGGCGTGCCTCGCTGCTGAGCTGGCCAATCACAGCGCACAGCTCATAGCCTGGCTATGAGCTGTGCGCTGTGATGGCCAGCTCTGCAGCAAGGGACACGCCTGATAAAGTCCCCGCCCCATGCAACAGAGAGCTCGGACACCGGAGCCTACCGAGGCGAGCGAGGCGGCGCGACATGCAAGCTAAGTGCAGAGGGACCCTGAGCGCCATCTGCCCGCAGGTATAGGTAGTTTTTAGTTTTTAAATCGGTGAAAGGTCCTCTTTAAATAGTACAAATGTTTTGGGAAGCAGCAGTACAGATGTTTTTTTTGTTTGATTTTATTTTAGTTATGTCGAAAGGGGTATTTTAATTTTTGTATATTATTTTATTTTTTATTATACATTAATGGATAGGAATGGATAATGTATAATCCAATGCAGTGCTTCCACCTGCAGGCCTACATTGGAATATACCTGTGATAGGCCTGGTAGCCTCTTAGACTCCGGCTCATCATCACCACCAAGGAACAACTTCCTTGATCTTAGTGCAGGGAAGCTGCTCCAGCCTCTGGAGCGCAGCACTTTCGAGGAAATTGACCACAGCATCTGAGGGGTTAAATGTCTGTAAACAGCATTATCGCTGACTGCAGACATTAGCTCCAGATGTCTGCAGTTTAAAACAGCAGAAAACCGGTGGCTATGGTGCCCACTCAGGGGACTAGCTATAGGGGGTGCCGAGGTAGCAGTTGCTACGGGGCTGAGGAGCCTGAGGAGGCGCAAAGACCCTGGTGCTACATAAGAAGACACTGGTATTATAGAAAGTGCATGCTGGTCAAGTTACACCTATGGCTGGAAGGTAGGGGTTATGGCAAGAATTTGGCATTGGGAAGGGGGGCCCAAGCTGAACTCTTGCACCAGGGCCCATGAGCCTTTAGCTACGCCCCTGTGCCCACTGCGCTCGCAAATGGGCACCATTTTTAAAGTCACAACTGTCACAAAGGGGTTAAAACCGATTTTGTTGGTGACAGATTACTTTTAAGATAACCATTATAATATATTCACCACAGGGACACAGAAGTGGTAAATTATCAAGCTCTTCACAAGGAGACAATCCGTGAGTTTGCTGCGTTTTAAATGCCATTCGCACAAATTTGCATTGCTGACTTCAAAAACGACCCCAGTGTAGATGTCCATAGCGGATCCGCATTCATGTTTCCAATCCAGTTTTTCCATACCCAATACAGGCTGACCTGTAGCCAGTGATTATGTAGTAGATGAATGCAGGTTTTTCCGGCTCCAGGTTGCTGTCGCTCCGGCACACTCTAATTGACAGTTTGTTGAGGCTGAAAATAATGTTTCAATTGGAACATTTCCACCAATGTAAAAACAGAAATCACTTCACCTACAGATATATTCTAATGAATGTTCTCTTCTACAAGTGAAATCTTCTCTAAGTAAAAGAGCCAGCCATGGGGTGTCTGCATTGCTTCCACTGAGCATGTACAATTAGACCCGTACTAAGTATAGCAGAGGAAATTTATTACGCAGCCAGACAATTTATATTAAACAAATGTGCCTGGGAGACAGAGTCACGTGGAGCCAAAACAAGTGATTCGACACAGAGATGAAGAACCTCCCGGACTAATAGGTTGTATTCACAGCCAACAAGATGTTTCTTCTTTTTACATCTCCCATATCTCACAGTAAACATTAAAGGGACTTTCCATGGCAATTAGTTTATGCATAGAACTGAAAGGGTTAAAAAAAGACCTTACTCATCTCACCGATCCCTTCCGGTGCTTACTGTGTCCCCACTTCACTTAGACATGTCTGTTCGGCCAATCACTGTTACTAAGCTGTGACCACTTCAAACGACTCTCTAGGCACCTATTTTATGTTGTATCCATATTATTTATTGAAGGATGAAGAACAGCATACAAATCTCAAAAATATCCTTGCAAAAGAAATAATAATTATCATTAAAAGCACACGCAGAACAGATGTTCACCCTCAAAAAAGCACATAGAGCTCAATGGTTAGCACTGGTGCCTTGCAGCGCTGGGGTCCTGGGTTTGGATCCATGGACAACCTCTGCATGGAGCATGTATGTTCTCCCCGTGTTTGCGTGGGTTTCCTCCGGGTACTCCGGTTTCCTCCCACACTCCAGAGACGAGCTGATAGGGAACTTAGACAGCTTAGAAGGGACAGCTTGATGCTAATGTCTTTAACCCCTTAAGGACCCATGTGGATGTGACTTAAGGACCAGCGCCGTACATGTACGGTGGGCTGATCGGGCGGGTGCAGAAGAATTTTGAGGTAAATTTGGTATTTTTTCATTAAACAAATTAAATATTTTGACTCAAATTTACCACTGTCATGAAGTACAATATGTGACGAGAAAACAGTCTCAGGATGGCTTGGATAAGTAAAAGCGTTTTAAAGTTATCACCACATAAAGTGACAAATGTCAGATTTGTAAAAAATGGTCTGGTCCTTAAGGTTAAAAATGGCAGGGTCCTTAAGGGGTTAAAGCACTGCAGAGTATGTCAGCGCTATATAAGTGCATAAAATAAATACATTGAACAAAAGTGTAGCAGCTGAGTACAAATCAACATTAAAAATGTATTAATCATTGAGGTAAATGACAACTGAAATGGAGAATAAAACATTCTTTGTTTCATAACATTTGGTCCATAAATAAATGAATGCATTAGGGGCAACACTGGTGCCCATGGCAGTGCCCATAAGTTTGCAAGAAAAATGTGGTGAAAAATAAAAAGTAATGTGATAATATAAGATGTTCTGTAAAATAAAAACAGCAATTTAGATCGAGTAGGGAGACAAAGACTGATATGGGAAAATGTATTGTCTCATCTTCTGTATGCTAACTACATAGTAATGCTAACTACAGAACAAGCACTAATACTTTTTTATATATGTATTTGTTTATGTTCTGTGGTTAGCATTACTATAATACTCACTATACTATACTATTGTCCTATAATTTCTTTTATCACAACTCATGGAATATATTCTTCCTCTGCAGTATATTACACCTAATGCTATTTATGTGTGAAAAGGAAAATTAAGTCAGTATCAATACAATGGCCGCTTGATCCAGTTTTATTTTTACATAATATAGACAACTGATGGACGTGAATGAGAGTTTAACCCCTTCTACCCCGGCCCAGTTTTCGCCCTCCTGCCCAGGCCACTTTTTTCAAATCTGACATGTGTCACTTGATGTGGTAATAACTTTGGAACAATTTTACTTATCCAAGCCGTTCTGAGATTGTTTTCTCGTGACACATTGTACTTCATGATAGAGTCATAAATTTGAGTCAATATATTTCACCTTCATTTATGAAAAATTCACAATTTTCAAAATTTCAATTTATGTGCTTTTAAAACCGAAAGTGATACCTCATAAAATATTTATTGCTTAACATTCCCCATATGTCTACTTTATGTTGGCATCATTTTGTAAATGTCATTTTCTTTTTTTAGGACCTTAGAAGGCTTAGAATTTTAGAAGCAATTCTTAAATTTTTAAGAAAATTTCCAAAACCCACTTTTTAAGGACCAATTCAGGTCTGAAGTCAGTTTGTGGGGCTTACATAGTGAAAACCCCCCATAAATAAACCCATTGTAAAAACTACACCCCTCAAGTTACTCAAAACTGATTTTACAAACTTTGTTAACCCTTAGGTGTTCCACAAGAATCAAAGGAAAGTGTAGAGGAAATTTTTAAATTTCACTTTTTTGGGCAGATTTTTCATTTTAATCCATTTCTTTCTTTAACGCATCGAGGGCTAACAGCCAAACAAAACTCAATATTTATTACCCTGATTCTGCAGTTTACAGAAACACCCCACATGTGGTCGTAAACTGATGTAAGGGCACACGGCAGGGCGCAGAAGAAAAGGAGCACCATGTGGTTTTTGGAAGGCACATTTTGCTGGACTGGTTTTTAGACACCATGTCCCATTTGAAGCCCCCCTCATGCACCCTTACAGTAAAAACTCCCAAAAAGTGACCCCATTTTGGAAACTACGGAATAAGGTGCCAGATTTATTAGTACTATTTTGGGGTAAATATGATTTTTAATTGCTCTATCTAAGGTTTCTGTGAGGCAAGATAACCAAAAAATGGCTGTTTTGGCACAGTTTTTTTTTTTTTTTACAACATTCATCTGACAGTGTAGATCATTAATGTGCTATCTTTATAGAGCAGGTTGTTACGGATCCAGTTATGTCAAATATGTCTACTTTCTTTGTTTGTTTGTTTCTGTTTCACATAAAAAATCATTTTTGAAAAAAAAAATTTTTGTGTCTCCATTTTCTGGACGCCATTTTTATTTTTTCTACCAATCGTCTTGTGCAGGGGCTCGTTTTTTTGTAGGAAGAGTTGACGTTTTTCTTGGTACCATTTTTGGGTACGTATGATTTTTTGATCATTCATTATTACACTTTGTGGTGAAAGGTGACCAAAAATTAGTTTTTTTGGCACAGGTTTTATTTATTTATTTTTACAGCGTTCACCTTAGGGGTTAGGTCATGGGACATTTTTATAGAGCAGATCGTGATGGACGTGGTAATAACTAATATGTATACTTTTTCTTAGTTTTAGTGTCTCCATAGTCTGAGAGACATAGCTTTTTTATTTTTTGACTGATTGTCTTAGGTAGGGTCTAATTTTTTTGCGGATTGAAGTGGCAGTATGATTGGTACTATTTTGGGGGGCATACGCATTTTTGAACGCTTGGTGTTGCACTTTATGTGATGTAAGGTGACAAAAAATGGCTTTTTGGCACTGTTTTTCTACTTTGTTTTATTTATTTCACTTTAACACAATATAAATAGCAGTTTTGATGCAAAAACAATCACATTTTAGTGTCTCCATTGTTTGAGAGTCATAGTTATTTTTTAATTTTTTGACCTATTGTCTTAGGTAGGGTCTCATTTTTTTGCAGGATGAGGTGACGGTTTGATTGGTACTATTTTACGGTTCAAACGCCTTTTTGATCGCTTGGTGTTGCAATTTTTGTGATATAAGGTGACAAAAAAAAGGCTTTTTTGGCACTGTTTATATTTTAATTTTTTACGCTGTTCAGCTGAGGGGTTAGTTAATGTGATATTTTTATAGAGCTGGTTGTTACGGCGATACCTAATATGTATACTTTTTTAATTTCACTGTAGCATAATAATAGCATTTTTGAAACAAAAAAATGATGTTTTTATGTCTCCATGTTCTGAGAGCTATAGTTTTTTTTTTTAGCTATTTTCTTATGTAGGGGCTCATTTTTTGCGGGATGAGGTGATGGTTTTATTAGTACCATTTTGTGGGACATACGCCTTTTTAATCACTTGGTGTTGCACTTTTTGTGATGTAAGGTGACAAAAATAGCTTTTTTTTTACACTGTTTTTTTTTTATGGTGTTTATCGGACAGGGTGGATCATGTGATATATGTATAGAGCTGGTCGTTACGGGCGTGGTATATATACCTAATATGTGTGTTTTTTCTTTTTTTTTCAATTTTATATTATAAAATCAGGGAAAAGGGGCGTTTTTTTCTGTTTTTTACTTGAAACTTTATATTTCTTTATTAAAAGCACTATTTTTTGCTTTTTTTTTTAACCTTATTTCTGTCCCACTCTGGTACTTCAACTTTTGAGGGTCTGATCTCCTCTGCAATGCATTACAATACATCTGTATTGTAATCCATTGCCTGTTATTGTATGACACTGAGTAATACACTAACAGGTTGCCTAGAAGGCAGGTCCCGATGCCGTACAAGGCATTGGGCAGCCTATGCATGGCTTTGGGCTGCCTTGTCAACCATCATGTCCCTGCCACAGCAGCACGGGGACCCGATAGGCTCCCTAACCAGCCGCATGTACCTTATATCCCACGGCAAAGAAGGGGTTAATCTGCCGGCATCGGTTTTTATAGCGATGCCGGCGGATACAGCAGGGGCCCGGCTATCAGGGATTGCCGGGCCCCTGTAGTGATCGGGCACGCACCGCAACATAATAATACATCAATATGCGGCAAGTCACTTGCCGCCATGACATACTACTACTAGTGTTGATCAAGCATCAAAGTTCTCAGGTGCTCTGGTGCTCGAGTAGAACACTGGGAGGCTCGTGTGCGCTACAGAGCTCCCAAGCACAATGGAAGTCAATAGGAGAACCCTAGCATTAAACCAGGCGCCCCCTGCTCTGAAGAGGGGAGGGTGCCGGGTCCCAATGAGGTCTATACAGAAGATCGCTGTACAGTGAAGGAAACTCCCAATGTGAGTCCACCTCTTAGGAGTCCCTGCTCTGACTCCCTATATAGCTATGTCCATATACGGAGTCAGTTCTTGGGGACACCCAGTGTATTTAAATCTAATTTAGCTGCTATTTCTGAAAAGTTTCTGCCGAGATTTGAACTCACAAGCTTCTACATTAGGGGCAGGGACCAAGTATAATTTTATATTTCACTGCAGGTTAACATGTAGCTGTATAGCATAGTGGTTAAGGATCTTGGCTCTAATGTAGAAGGTTGTGAGTTCAAATCCCTGCAGAAATGTTTTAGAAATAAAGGCAACATTAAATTTATATATTTAATATTTTTTTTGTAATTGTAAAAAAATGTATGGCACAAAATAAATGTGTAATTACAATATATATATATATATATATATATATAAAATCATACTTCTGATATATATGAATGAATAATATGTGGGAAACTACTACTGATGTTTTTAGCCATAATATATTATAATAAATTATATATTATAAATATATAATAATATATGTAAATATATTATGGCTAAAAATGTATATATATATATTTTTTTATTATTTAATTTAGCCACTATTTCTGATGGGATTTGAACTCACAACCTTCGAGCCAAGAAATATAAACTGTAGATAAAACGTATCTTGTGCTCTGAAATACATATGGTAAAAATTGCGTGCACCTATGTTAATGTTTTCAGTCCATAGAGGAAACTGCAGTAGATCAATATTGGCAGCACTATTGCCTCCTGGTGAATGGTGAATGTCATACTGCTCCTGGGATTTCCAGTCTCGGTGAGATGTAAATCCAGCATTGCATGAAAGTGAAATTCCAATAGAAATAGTTGGTAAATCTTGCATGAATGTCATGCTCCATTTATACTGACTTCTACTGAATGAGCCTTTGTGAAACGCCATACTACGTACTCTTAGGTTTTAGTAAATTAAAACACTGAAACCTTGGGCTGAAACTGGTCTGGTGCTGACTAAAGTGAGGTGTGGAATCTAAGGGATCCTCCCATGCTCCCCCAAGAACCCCTGCAAGGGGTTTGTACTTAAAGAGGGTTTCCCACAAAAAATGTTCACCTTTTTTCAAAACAGCTATTACACTGGCAGCCAGGGGGGCACCAACAATGAGGCGAGGTGAGGCGACTGCCTCAGGCAGCACTAGGCAGGGGCAAGAGAGGGGCAACCGAAGGTGGATTATCTGTTTCTGCAGTATAGCATTGGGAATCACAATATGTGGCACTGTATTACCCTGTTTTGTAGCACTGTATGTAATGTTTTCCAAGTATGTCTTTAATGGCTATGTACACCTGTGGAGTCAATTTTTTTATGATTGTGTTTAACTTATTTTTGGCTAAAAATCATATTTTCAATTGGCCTTTATTAAAAAATATTGAGCTGTTTAGTCACAAAGGATTAACTGTTTTTCTAACTGTGTGACTGGTACTTTCACTTTCACTTTGTGCCAGTCATCTAATAACCCTTATCTCGAAACTACTGAGAGGTCATAAACACTTTCAGCAACTTTACTAACAGTAAGATAAGTAATATTGAGTGTTAATGATGTGAGAGAGCAGAGATAAGAAGTCTGTCTGCTCCTCAGATGACGGAAAGGACAAAAAATCCACAGGAAGCTAGTAGAGCATGTCAGCTCTGTACAGAAAAAAGGATTCCATATTGTTAATAAAGACCAATAGAAAAAATTATTTTTAGCGCAAAATAAGTATAATGCAATAATAAAAAAATTGCCCCCAAAGGTGTACATAGACTTTAACAGTATGGCTGGGGGGAAGGGGTTAGGTTAAGAAACTGACATTGGGGGGTTGGGGCGCTATTTCAGTTTTCGCCTCAGGCAGCAAAAAAGAAATCTCAGACGGACTTCACTATGCCCCCAGTGAATACCTCGGGGTGTCTACTTCTCCGAACAGAGTCATTTGTGGGGTGTGTTTACTGTTCTGGCATTTTGGGCGGGGCTAATTAGAGCCGCCATGTAAATCTAAAGGTACTTCGTTGAATTTGGGCCCTTTGCCAGGTTGCAAGAATGTCACACTGTGGTATCGACGTACTCAGGAGAAGTAGGGCAATGTGTTTGGGGTGTATTTTTACATATACCCATGTGGGTGAGAGAAATATCTCTGTAAACTGACAACTTTGAATAAAAATGTATAAAAGTTGTCGTTTACAGCGATATTTCTCACACGCAAGCATGGGTATATGTAAAAATAAACCCCAAAACACATTGCCCTACTTCTCCTGAGTACGGCGATACCACATGTGTGACACTTTTTTGCAGCCTAGGTGCGCAAAGGGCCCTAAAACCAATGAGTACCTTTAGGATTTCACAGGGCATTTTTACGCATTTGGATTCCAGACTTCTTCTCACGCTTTAGGGGCCCCTAAAATGCCAGGACAGTATAAATACTCCACATGTGACCCCATTTTGGAAAGAAGACACCCAAGGTATTCTGTGAGGGGTATGGTGAGTTCATGTAAAATTTTATTTTTGTCACAAGTTAGTGGAATATGAGACTTTGTAAAAACAAAATAAAAAAATAAAAACTATTTCCGCTGACTTGTGGCAAAAATAAAAATTCTGTGGACTCACCATGCCCCTCACGGAATACCTTGGGGTGTCTTCTTTCCAAAATGGGGTCACATGTGGGGTATTTATACTCACCTGGCATTTTAGGGGCCCCTAAAGTGTGAGAATCCAAATGCATAAAAATGCCCTGTGAAATCCTAAAGGTACTCATTGGTTTTTAGGGCCCCTTTGCATCTTGGCTGCAAAAGTGTCACTCATGTGGTATCGCCGTACTCAGGAGAAGTAGGGCAATGTGTTTGGGGTGTATTTTACATATACCTATGCTGCGTGTGAGAAATATCGCTGTAAACTGACAACTTTTTACATTTTTTATTCAAAGTTGTCAGTTTACAGAGATATTTCTCTCACCCAGCATGGGTATATGTAAAAATACACCCCAAAACACATTGCCCTACTTCTCCTGAGTACGGCGATACCACATGAGTGACACTTTTTGCAGCCAAGATGCGCAAAGGGCCCTAAATCCAATGAGTACCTTTAGGATTTTGCAGGCCATTTTTACGCATTTGTCTTCTCACGCTTTAGGACTCCTAAAATGCCAGGGCAGTATAAATACCCCACATGTGACCCCATTGTGGAAAGAAGACACCCTAAGGTATTCCATGAGGGGCATGGCGAGTTCACAGAAAAATAATTTTGGCACAAGTTAGCGGAAATTGTTTTTTTTTTTTTTTACAGTCTCATATTCCACTAACTTGTGACAAAAATAAAATTTTGCATGAACTCACCATACCCCTCACGGAATACCTTGGGGTGTCTTTCTAAAATGGGGTCACATGTGGGGTTTTTGTACTGCTCTGGCATTTGAGGGTCTCCGCAATCATTACACGCATGGCCAGCATTAGGAGTTTCTGCGATTCTCCGTATATTGAGCATACGGGTAATGAGATTTTTTTCCGTTCAGCCTCTGCGCTGAAAAAAAAAAATGAACGGCACAGATTTCTTCATTCGCATCGATCAATGTGGATGAATAAATCTCTGCCAAAATCAGTGACTGCGGTGCGGTGGGCTGGGCGCCAGCTACCTAACAAGTAGCTAACTAACTGGCGGTGATAAGGGACCCTTATGCCCCATTCACACGTCCGCAATTCTGTTTGCGGAACGGAATTGCGGACCCATTCATTTCTATGGGGACAGACTTTGTCCCGCTCGGATCCGGAATTACGGATCCGCGCTCCGGGTCTGCACTTCCGCTTCAGCAAAAATATAGAACATGTCCTATTCTTGTCCGCAATTGCGACAAGAAAAAGCATTTTCTATATAGTTCTGGCAATGTGCGGATCTGCAAAATGCGGAAAGCACATTGCCGGTGTCCGTGTTTTGAGGATCTGCGGATCGGATCCGCGGATCGGATCCGCGGATCCGTGAATCCACGGATCTGTGAATCCACGGATCCGCAAAACACATATGGACGTCTGAATGGAGCCTTACAAGGGGTGTGATCAATGACAGGGGGTGATCAGGGGTCTAGATGGGGTGATCAAGGGGTTAATAGGTGAGGGGGTGGGGGGTTAGTGTAGTGTTTGGTGCAACTTTACTGTAGTTACCTGGTCCTCTGGTGGTCGATCCCAGAAAATGGGACCACCAGAGGACCAGGTAGCAGCTATATCAGACGCTGTTCATAAAACAGCGTCTGATATAGCTGTTTGATGCGATTTATATCGCATCTACAGCCTGCCAGCGATTGATCATCGCTGGCAGGCTGTAGTACAACTCTTCAGACGCCAGACGCTGTGAACGCGCGCGCGCCCGCGCGCGCGTTCACAGGAAGTCTCGCGTCTCGCGAAATGACGCCCCGGCGTGTCCGATCAGAAGAACAGGACCGCCCGCAGGACGCAATCCTGCGTACGGCGGTCCTGAAGCGGTTAATTTAGCCACTATTTCTGATGGGATTTGAACTCACAACCTTCGAGCCAAGAAATATAAACTGTAGATAAAACGTATCTTGTGCTCTGAAATACATATGGTAAAAATTGCGTGCACCTATGTTAATGTTTTCAGTCCATAGAGGAAACTGCAGTAGATCAATATTGGCAGCACTATTGTCTCCTGGTGAATGGTGAATGTCATACTGCTCCTGGGATTTCCAGTCTCGGTGAGATGTAAATCCAGCATTGCATGAAAGTGAAATTCCAATAGAAATAGTTGGTAAATCTTGCATGAATGTCATGCTCCATTTATACTGACTTCTACTGAATGAGCCTTTGTGAAACGCCATACTACGTACTCTTAGGTTTTAGTAAATTAAAACACTGAAACCTTGGGCTAAAACTGGTCTGGTGCTGACTAAAGTGAGGTGTGGAATCTAAGGGATCCTCCCATGCTCCCCCAAGAACCCCTGCAAGGGGTTTGTACTTAAAGAGGGTTTCCCACAAAAAATGTTCACCTTTTTTCAAAACAGCTATTACACTGGCAGCCAGGGGGGCACCAACAATGAGGCGAGGTGAGGCGACTGCCTCAGGCAGCACTAGGCAGGGGCAAGAGAGGGGCAACCGAAGGTGGATTATCTGTTTCTGCAGTATAGCATTGGGAATCACAATATGTGGCACTGTATTACCCTGTTTTGTAGCACTGTATGTAATGTTTTCCAAGTATGTCTTTAATGGCTATGTACACCTGTGGAGTCAATTTTTTTATGATTGTGTTTAACTTATTTTTGGCTAAAAATCATATTTTCAATTGGCCTTTATTAAAAAATATTGAGCTGTTTAGTCACAAAGGATTAACTGTTTTTCTAACTGTGTGACTGTTACTTTCACTTTCACTTTGTGCCAGTCATCTAATAAACCTTATCTTGAAACTAATGAGAGGTCATAAACACTTTCAGCAACTTTACTAACAGTAAGATAAGTATTATTGAGTGTTAATGATGTGAGAGAGCAGAGATAAGAAGTCTGTCTGCTCCTCAGATGACGGAAAGGACAAAAAATCCACAGGTGGCTAGTAGAGCATGTCAGCTCTGTACAGAAAAAAGGATTCCATATTGTTAATAAAGACCAATTGAAAAAATTATTTTTAGCGCAAAATAAGTATAATGCAATAATAAAAAAATTGCCCCCAAAGGTGTACATAGACTTTAACAGTATGGCTGGGGGGAAGGGGTTAGGTTAAGAAACTGACATTGGGGGGTTGGGGCGCTATTTCAGTTTTCGCCTCAGGCAGCAAAAAGGCTACCCCTGCTGGCAGCCTGTGTCCACTGCTGTCTCGCTTTCCTGGGCAGGCTTGGTCGTCACTTCGATTCGGGATGTCATTGAAGAGTGATCAATCCAGGGGACGAGACTGAAGAAGAGTAGATATTTCAAGCCACAGATCAAACCAAAGGGATAAACAGACAGAGACAAATCCAAGGGCAGAGACACATCAAAACGTGAAGACTGAAGAAAATATTCACAGACTTAAGGCAGCATCCATATAATGGCAACTGAGACCCATGGCCACACGGTGCACCTTTCTGAAAGAAGCAGGAAGATGACACTGGAGGACGTCGTGCTATGTAAAATAGGGCAACAAAGCCTGAATGGGATGTCAATGAAAAGTCATGAATGGAAGTCCCACCTGTTTGACGGTACTGACAGCAATGGTATCATGCAACATTTCTTCTGCACAAAGCAGAATCTAGAAGTGGAAAGTCACCATTTTTTTGCTGGAGTGGGTTCCTTCAGACTTGGCCCTGTACCATCTGCTATGGCTATATTTACAGTCCTATAAAGCTTTGCCTAGCAGTTTCCCGATATTGCCGAGTGTGTAACAGGAACAATTGTGTAGCCATAACAGGTGTGTACTTCTTTGGGCATATTGAGATTATTACCGGCAATGCCTATCCTGTGACCTATCAGTCACACATGGTGGCAGATTTAATATTGAAAATGCGCCAGAATTCTGGTGCACATGCCTAACATTTATTAAAGGGATTGTGTCATCAGTGACATCCCTGGGTAACCAAGCCCAGTGTCAAAAGGTATTGCTTTCTAGACTACAATGGTGCCCTTGATTTGCTGATCCGATGCGCCACTGCATATATATTCTAACTTTTAGCGTTTAGTCCAATGTGGGTGTTACCATTACCTTCTATATGTGTATCCCCTCCCTTGGACCTCTGCACAAAGCAAACAAGTGGAAAGTCACCATTTTTTTTTTTTACTGGAGTGGGTTCCTTCAGACTATTGGCCCTGTACCATCTGCTATGGCTACGCTTACAGTCCTGTAAAGCTTAGTGTAGCAGTTTTTCCCGATATTGACGAGTGTGTAACAGGAACAATTGTGTAGCCATAACAGGTATGCACTTCTTGGGGCATATTGAGATTATTACCGGCAATACTCTTAACCAGGTAGTTTACCAATATGTCACTGATTCATTGACCTCTACACCACAAATTGCTTGCAGGGGGTGGTAGGCTTCCTGGACTATGGGAACCAGTCCCAGCTAAGACTGCTGTAACCAGGGGCGTAGCTAAAGGCTCATGGGCCCTGGTGCAAGAGTTCAGCTTGGGCCCCCCTCCCCTCAGTGCTTTGTGGCCAGGGGCAGGGAAGCACATAGCCTTCGTGCTGCCTGAGGCAAGAATTGAAATGGCACTCCCCCCCCATACCAAATTCTTGACCTAACCCCTTTCCTCCAGCCAGAGGTGTAACTTGACCGGCATGCACTTTCTATAATACTGATGTCTTCTTATGTGGCACAAGGGTCTTTGGGCCCCCTCAGGCTCCTGGGCCCTGTAGCGAATGCTACCTCGGCACCCCCTATAACTACACCCCTGGCTGTGGCCCTTATAGTTACAACACTGGCCCACAGTTCTTTGTACACAGGACACATCTCCAGGATCACGGTGAGAATATTTACCCTCTCCAAGCACACATTGACCTGTTTAGCTTATGGGTGAGGAAACTGTATTCAGAGTGCAGTAAAAAGTATGTACTAGCAATAAGTGAAGCGAAATGTAAAGAAAGGGCGTTGGTACTGCATGCTGTAGCTCTGTGTACACTGGAGGTTAATTACATACGTGCAGGGCATGGTTATTGCTGACTATTTGGTCTGAACTGTGAACATGTTGTTCACTAACTAGTTAAAAAGGATTGTGCAGGATTAGTAATACATGGCTGCTTCTTCCCGACCGCACCTGTTCACAAGTCGTGTGTAAGAGTGCAGCTCAGCCCATGCACTCAGCTGTTTTTAGTAAACATTTCTGCTCAAACTATATTGCAATGGTGCGACCAAAGGGGTCTCAGTGGTCTCAGCCGTGCCCATTAGCCACAGGCCTCCCTTACCACTCTAAGGCTACTTTCACACTAGCGTTTTTTGTGGATCCGTCATGAATCTGCAAAATCGCTTCTGTTACAATAAAACAACCGCATGCAACCGTCATTAACGGATCCGGTTGTATTATGTCTTCTATAGCCATGACAGATCCGTCATGAACACCTCTGAAAGTCAATGGAGGACGGATCCATTTTCTATTGTGTGAGATTGTGTCAGGGAAACGTCCCCATTGACTTGCATTGTATGTCAGGACGGATCTTGCTCTTGTGTGCACATACCTAACATTTGTTAAAGGGATTGTGTCATCAGCGGCATCCCTGGGTAACCAAGCCCAGTGCCAAAAGATATTTCTTTCCAGATTGCAATGGTGCCCTTGATTTGCTGATCCAAAGCGCCACAGCTTATATATTCCAAGTTTTAGCAATTAAGGGTTAAGTGCAATGTTGGTATTACCGTTGCTCCTTCTTCTGCGTATCCCCTCCCTTGGACCTTTGATTGACAGGGCCAGGCATTCGATTAATAATTCTCATGCTCTTGCGTTTATTCCTATATCAGCACATACATGGTACATTTGTTTTCGACCCGGCAGAGACTTTGGGCTGGACTACACAGACACCAAGATGAGAATAAATGCCAGAGCAATGCACATGGTTCATTTAGACAAAGGCTATCCTTTCTGACCCATCATACAGATTCACACTAGATCTTGGCCGAGCATACATGTGATCTTAATATGGACTGGGGAATAAACTGCTACCAGACACCTCTGCGGCCTGTTACCTACCCCGAGAACAAAAGGATCAGGTATGTTGTAGACCCCGTGCAGTGCTGGCTGACTAAAAAGAGGAGCTGCGTTTCATCAGTTCACGCCACGTCCGTTTTAGAAGTGGTCAGTGCTGTCAAGCGCGATGGCTTCTATAACGTCACAAAAATACTGCGGCAATTAAAAAATTGTGATATGGTTTCTTAATAACGCGTATATCATATATACCGGTATATTGCCCAACCCTACTCCTATCATATATCTCCTATCATGTACAGTAGGTTCACATCCAAAAGAGGTCACCTTGCCGTGGTGTATGGGCACAGATGATTTTGATATTCATTTTATATTGTGAATACAGCATTAGTTCATATATTCTATGTTTGCAGTGTGCTGTTGCATGGTGTTTGCTTTTACTTTTGTATTTTCAGCCATGGCAACGCGCACCTTCGCATCCACTTCTTTTTACAGGGTGTGATGACTAACCTTGTTTTTTATCTTTATCTTCAAGTTGCCAGGATGATGAAGTAGACTACACTTCTTTCTGCTATTGAAGAGCCCAAATAGAATTGAAGGAAATATTCCTGTGTAACATTTGTGACATCAATTATTAATATAATGACATCCTCATAAGATAAAGTAAAAGCAATGAATTAGTCCCCAGCTCCTACCGTGTGATGTTTTGTTGCAATATATTATTTCATGTGTTTGTCAAGTGTTATTCAACGAAAATAGCAACATTGTCACTTAATGAAAACAACAAGTGAATCTCACCATTGAGCTGAATGCTAAGCAGACCATGTGAGCACAGACGGGACTATTGTCAGTGAAATTCAGAATGAGCGTCATATGATCCCCTGCTGCTTCACCACCTCTTCTCTGTGTTTGTACGCATTTGGTCCTGTGAATAGGGCACTTCACACTTAGGGTCTGGTTACATTAGCATCATGGATTTCATTTGTATGAATGCCATGACACAGCTATAAACTAAGGTAAGGGTACTTTCACACTAGCGTTATTCTTTTCCGGCATTGAGTTCCGTCCTAGGGGCTCTATACTGGAAAAGAACTGATCAGTTTAATCCTAATACATTCTGAATGGAGAGAAATCAGTTCAGGATGCATCAGGATGTCTTCAGTTCAGTCACTGCACGTTTTTTGGACCGAGAAAATCCCGCAGCATCTAATGCTGGATCCAGCGAAATTTACATTGCAATGTATTAGTGCTGGATCCGGCTTAAAAAATACCGCATTGACAGATCTGTTCTTCCGGTCTGCACATGCGCAGACCTTTAGAAATGTAAAAAAATAAATCCTTTTTTCCGGATGACAATCGGAGAGACGGATCCGTTATTGCAATGCAATCTGCCTGCCGAATCCTCACAACGCAAGTGTGAAAGTACCCTAATCCCGAAGGACCTGAGTTATAATGGGGTCTACAAAGTTTTATAGTTGCAGGCTGCACTATTTTATCTTGAAACAGTACAGCAACCTCTGATGGAAAGTAGCTGCAGTCTTGAAGGCTGTCTCTATCTTTGAAACCATTTTTAATGGAGTTGTCTAATCAGCTGTTTTAAGAGGCTGGTGAGCGCCATAGCCTTTTACTAGGCCAGCGACGGCACATTCATCAGTCACATGACCTAGGCGCAGCTCAGTCCCATTCATGGCAATACCAAGCACAGCCTCTATCCAATAGATGGCGCTGTGCTTGACAATCTCCGAGGAGGACACGGCACTTGCTCCAGAACCGTCTCTTCAAAGAGCTGATTGGCTGGGGTGCCGGGAGTCAGACCCCCTGAGGATAGGTCATCAATGTTAAAAACCCAGAAAAACCCATTTAATGGCCCCAATGCATATAACATAAAAATAAAAAAATGTATGTAAGAAAAAGTGTCTCATTGCAGGATCGAACTACATGGAGTTTGAATGTCAATTGTCCCAATGCATGAAATGAGAAATGTACAAATGCAGCCGAGCTAAACTTGATGGTTAACGCGTGAATTAAAGAATGCAAGAAAAAGTTACATACATTTTCGATGCATTTCAATGGCTTTTGTCACAAGATAACCGATATAACACTGTGACATGCGTAAGGCTACTTTCACACCGTCATGGATCTGCAAAAAACACTTCCGTTACGATAATACAACCGCATGCATCCGTCATGAATGGATCCGGTTGTATTATGTCTTCTATAGCCATGACGGATCCGTCTTGAACACCATAAAAAGGGATCCGTCCCCATTAACTTACATTGTGTGCCAGGACGTTTGGCTCCGCTTCCTCAGGCGGACAGAAAAACACTGCATACAGCCTCCAGAGCGGAATGGTGACTCAACGGAGGAAAACTGATGCATTCTGAGCGGATCCTTTTCCATTCAGAATGCATTAGGGCAAAACTTTTGAGAGCCGTCAATGGATCTCACAAACGGAAGGCCAAAACACTAGTGTGAAAGTAGCCTTATCAGAGTCAATTTTAGCTCGGCTACATCTAAATAATAAAAAAAAAGTATCACTGCAGAATCAGACTACATAGAGTTTGAGTGCTGTCTGTTACCATGGAGACATATAGATCTGCACAGGAGCTGTAGAAATAACACAGCAGTACCTTTGGTTGTGTCACTGTCCATTTTCCATGCATTGGAGTGATTCATTCTTTTTTTCATTCTGAAATGGACAGAGCAGCTTTATCCCAGTCTGACCGCTGTCCTATAAAACCATAGTAGCCAGATGTTATGTTATAGTAAAAATGTCCCATCTCTTGCATTTCTTTGGACTTTTCATTTCAGCTTTTCTCTATTGACTTCAGTGGGTAAACACTACAGCATAAAAAGCACACAGTTACATAATACCGCCATTTACTTTTTCATATAAGCGGTTGCAGGAACATTTCCTAGAACTATGACTACTTTACTGAGAAACGCATTTGTTAAACACCGCGTAGCTCATTTATCATAACTGATGAACAGAATAGCTATCCTTGTTGCACAGCAGCAGGGTAACATCAATGTGCTTGTGTTACAGGGCTCCTATTGAAAGGTCCCTGCTGTGAACTAAACATGTCCTCACCGGGCTCCAGGGGTGTATCATCCACCAAGTCGAGGCAGCTCTCTCCCCCATATCATGCTAAATGAACAGACGTGCCATCTATCCTTGCACTACGTCATCTAGTGACCTAGAGGGGTCAGTATTAACACATAGACCAGGGGTCAGCAACCTTCCGCACTCCAGCTGTTGTGAAACTACAATTCCCAGCATGCTCTATTCACTTCTATGTGAGTTCTTAGAAGAGCAGAGCAAGTAGGCATGCTGGGAGTTGTAGTTTTACAACAGCTGAGGTGCGGGAAGTTGCCTACCCCTGACATAGACCACGCTTCCCAACTTTTTGGACAGTCAAAAAAGGACACTTGGTTCAGCGTGTGAAAGATCCATTTTTCCTGAATATCTTTACACTTCAATAGTTTGCTTGGTGCGCAATAGCACAAAAATGATCTAAATATAGAGATTTCTAAAATATAAATTACATTAAATAATGAAATAATACAAGGCAGGCCTAATATACTGATAGGAACCAAACACTTTCTAAATAAATATTGTAAATGTAATAATGCAAATCTATACTTCTGATCAAAAAGAGGGACATTTTACAGGCGAAAGGGGAACAGAGGGACTTAGGTCAAAAGTAGGGACTGTCCCTCCAAAAGACGGACACTTGGGAGGTCTGGCACAGACATCCTTCTCCTGTGCTGTACCTGATGTGTGTTGTGCTTTACATTAAAACTGCCTCTGCACAGGCAATATAATGAATCTGTGGTGACAATCATGGGGCTATATGATCAGTATATAATGTGATGGAAAAATGAATCCAGCCAGGAAAGGAGGCAATATGGTCAATCACAATACATTAGTAAGTGCCTTGTATTAACTTTCTCTACATGAGCAATGCCATTTGCTGAAGTGAGACAATCCCTTTAAATAGTGATGACCCATCTTCACAGGATAGGTCATAAATATCACATCTGTGGGGGCCTGACTCCAGCTGATCTGTTTGAAGGGGCCTCAACCTCTTCATAGTATAACATGCACAGCACCATACATTATATATCATCTGTGCTTGGTATTACAGCTCAATCTAGGGGTGATACTACTGACATAGCAGCTGTAGTGGCTGCTACAGTGCCCAAAGTGGCAGGGCCTCATCTGCCATGAGACGAGATAAGCATCTTACCTGAGGCGGTGGCCGACCTGCCTCTGAGGGGCAGAATTTTACAGCGGGGCAGCAGCTTTTCAACTGTGCGTGAAGCCTGTGAGGCAGTAGAAAGGCACAGGAGGTCACGATGACTGCATTGCGACCTCCTGTGCAAGGACGTGGAAACTCAGGCTGCAGACGGGACACAAGTAAGTATTTATTTTTTTAATACATATGTTGTCACTACTGAGGCACTATATGGAGAGGGAGAGCATTATATATATTACCTCTATGGGAGGAGGTGGTTAACTGTATTATATATACTACAACTACAGGTGGTGGGGGGTGAGAGCATTACATATACTACCACTACAGAGAGGCATTATACTATGGGGGAGGGGAGGTATGAGAGCATTATATATACTACCACTACATGGGGGGGGGGGGGGGATTATACTATAGGGAGAATAAACGGTAAGAACATTATATATACTAGCACTACAGGGGAGCATCATACTACAGGGGGACTAAGGGGTTATTATACAGGGGGTGCTGCAGGGGGAGCATTATACATATGGGAACTACCGGGGGAGCATTATAGATACTGGCACTACAGGGTCATTTTAACTACAGGGGCAGTGCAGCAGGAGTATATAAATATTGAGGCTACTATAGGGGGCATTATAACTACCTGTACTATGGACTCTGTTGGGGGCCTTATTACTACTGTGGGCTCTTTCTTATTGATTGACCTTGTTACTATTGGGGCCTCTAAAGGGATGCTCTATGAAGGGCCTTTTTACTGCTGGGGGCACTATAGGGGAATCTTTTCTAATAGGGGCTCTATGGGGACATTAGTAATACTGGGGATGCTGTGGGAACATTATAATTGGGTGCAATTTGGAAGGTATAACTACTTATGGAGGAACTCTTGGGAATGATTCTTGCTATTTGGGGCACTATTACTATCGAGAGAAGTCTGGGAGCACTATTACTATGGGGGGCTATCTGTATGGCACTGTTATTTCTGCAGTGTGAAAACTTTTGGGGCATTGGGGAGCACAGCGGGCATAGTATGGGGATAGCAGCAGGATAACACAGTTGAGGCACCAGGTGGGGCAGGATGATGGAAAAGTGAGGGAACTAAAATGTCTGTGCGGTAAACGCCGCAGAAATGAGATGCAGCTGAAAGAAGTCGTCATGGCGGTCTGGTCCAAATGGAGGAGATGAGGAAAGAGACAGAATCAGGGGAAACTTCACTAAATATAAGAGGTACCCTGTATGTTTTGTAGCTCTGTATGTAATGTCTATCCACATATGTTTCTAACAGTAGGCTAGGGGAGAGGGGCTGGATTGAATATGGCATGGGGGGAGGGGGAATTTTAATTGGGGAATGAGGCCCAGGCTGTAATGGATGACAGATATATATTGTGGCTCAGGCCTCTTTCCTCATCAGTGCTCTTCCTAGTAGATGTGATGCATTGACAAAGGAGCACTACTGTGAGTTGGGACTAAGGGGGAATTATGCCGTGTGGGAGCACTAAAGGGGCATACCCTTACCCATACCCATACACCCCTGGTACAATCCAATTCACGTGTTTTAGACTGAGCTACAAAAAGACCATGTGACCTATGGACGTGACATCACAGGCAGTGGGACAGATCTCCTGAGTGCCACAGTCCCTTTCAATAACTAATTGTCGGAGGAAGGATTCAGACCCCATCAATCTGATATTAATGACGCCTCTTGAGGATATGAGGATAGGCTTTATATATACAGTATAAGTGCAGCGTCCCACATTTGTGTGAAAGGTACACTTTAAACATCTGTGTATTTATATATTTATTTGCAATGTATGGCATTTCCTATTAATCAGGCTGGCAATGTCATTTCACCCATTCACCCCTAGGTGGTGCTGGCGCCACTTATTTATATAGCTTGGGGTGTGCTAGAGCAGGATGCAGATATACTTAGTGCTTCAGAGTAGAGTGAAAAGGAGAGGAGAGTGGATGGAGGAATGAAACAGATCCAAACCAACATGTAGCTGTTCTTCTTTCTTCTGGGCTCTGATTATGCCTGGAGAAGACAAGTAAAGCAACCAAGCACCAGACAGTGAGTCTATGTATGCATATGGAGTAAGCCTAGTGAGGATTAGAGCTGAACCCAGCCTATGGAAGCAACCAAGCACCAGACAGTGAGTCTATGTATGCATATGGAGTAAGCCTAGTGAGGATTAGAGCTGAACCCAGCCTATGGACTTCACCAGCACAAGTGCCTGAGAGCAACTCTAGAAGTGCTGGGACACGTATGGATAATTAGAGCGCAGAATTATCTTTCTTCACTATTTAAGCCTTCCAGGTCATAGTGAAAACCCAAAACCTTTATAGAAGAGCATCCTGCAAATAATGAAGCAGAAGACTGATGCCTGCCACGAGGGAGATCGCCCTTATAGGATAGCTTAAGATAAGTAGAAAACAGCATATTTAGGACCAGAGTACTATAGTTTGGATGTAGAATAATTACAGACGTCTTGCCTGTAAAGTGTCAGCCTTAAAGGGAACTCCTCAACTGACAACTGCCTAAACCTGATAAAAGGAATACAATTGAACCTATTTCTGAGTCATCACTTATGCCATACTGATGAACTGTGTCTGTATTGACTGCCTGAAGACATGTGATTTAGTAAAGTTCAACTGTTTTGTTACCATCGACTTATCATTTCTACTACTACACTCATCATTTGCACCTAACAGTGTTGGCGTCACGAACACAGGGGCCCAGCCTCCAAAGCACCCTAAACGCTTCCACCATCAAGGGCACCTCAACCAACATCTGGCTGGTGTTCCCTGTAACCGAGAGTGCCCCGGAGGATTTAGTGCTGTCTTCCCCATCACTGCACTGCCGACCCAGGGAGGCTCTGCTAACCATCAGTAACCAAAATGAACTATTACCCCCATCGGCCCACTGTGCATTAACGTGTTGCCCCTGTGGCTTGGTCATTGCATAAATATATGAGTGTATATATACAGGGGCGGACTGGGAACTTAAATTGGCCCTGGAAAAAATACTAAAAGTGGCCCCATTTTGTACTTAGGTCCAAATTGATGGAAGTTGATGGAATTGATGGACATAAGTAAGCAGGGCCAGGAATACCATATCGCGGCACATTATACCACCCCAACAGAGCCAAATTCCACAGTCCATCACAAAATACTGCAGCCAGCAGAACAAAATACATCCCCAAAATCTTGGAACGTTTTTTTTTTTTTTTTTTTTACATGCTGTAGTTTAACGTGATGTGATGCTTGTGCAGCTACATTTCATTACATATTGCAGGCTAAATGTTGTGATTATTGTTTTGCAATGTTATTAGCCATAGGGAAGAATGACTGCACTTCATTCTGTGTCCTTCAGCTTCCTCTATAAAGATCTCTTTGTCATAGACATGAACAGGGTGTATCTGTAGGCTGAATACTGTCTGTGTTCTGAGGGAAATTGGCAGCTGGTCAGCGTGTGCTGTGAAT
Organism: Bufotes viridis; assembly: GCA_033119425.1. Lineage (NCBI taxonomy): Eukaryota > Metazoa > Chordata > Amphibia > Anura > Bufonidae > Bufotes > Bufotes viridis. Next base: position 131,291,823 of record CM065595.1, on the reverse strand, counting down.
CACTAGTAAAGATTAAATCAGTGGAATTCATGTATTTTAATACTTTCTCATACAACACTAAGAACTAGGAAACACACTCCTTGTTCAGCGTGGTAACACATTACATCAACACAGGACAATCATACAAAATCCTACAAAAGACAATTCACCGTGATGCATGTGATGGCTGTATTTTGCATTTCCACCACAAGGTGGTGCTATAGCACACCACATGTGCTAACTGTATAAAGTATGAGACTATGGATGGAAACAATTAAGTGCCCAATAAATGGTTAGAAGCAATTACATTTTCTCACTATAGTAAATAGAAAAATCGATAGAAAAATCGAATCGTACCCAGAGGTCTGAGGATACCACTGCTACCTAATACCCGCTTGAGATCACCTGAGTTCATCAAGCGTTGGGAGACGGAGTCTATCGAATCCTCCTTACGCTTGATGAATCTTCTATTGGAGGAAGAGCGTAGCGTATATGTAAGGAGCACGAGTGCTCTTCAGGAAAATATTGACGCTACAAAAAAATTTTCAGACCATACGGATTTTGTAAAAAAGGAACAGGCTCTAGAAGAGGCAATACGAAAATACACGGCGCAATTAAAAGAGCGCAAACATTGGCAGTACCTAAGGGATACGGCTGATTTTCGAGAGGGACGTATTTTCGATTTTGCCACCAAACCAGCTAGGGTCTTAGAGGCAGACACTGAGCCCTCCTCCTCAGAAGGGGAGACTGAGTTTGAACCTACGCAATTAAGACCAGGGGGGTCCCAATTCGCAGTAGGGGGGCACCAAAATAGGGGTCGCCCGCGATACGGCAGGGGGGGCCGCCCCAGGGGCAGGAATAACAGTAATTTTTTAGGACGTGGAGCTCCAATCTCCACTTACTTACTCAGGAACAGAAAGGACCAGTGAACATGTGTCCTCATCCACCAACTGGGGGTGCTCTGATTGATGAACTACAGGTCATCAACCTCTCATCAAAAATTTCAAATACCATGATAAACGTGAATGTGCTGAGTTGGGGGTTGACATCTCCGACCTTGGGGACATTAGAAACCTAGTTGATTTACTTTATGAAAGCGAACGTGAGCCTGGGGAGGGTCCCTTTACCTCCATGAGAGTTCGCTCTAAAGCCACTCCACCAATAAATGATACCACGCCAGCAGATATCTTTGTAAATTTAGTGATTCAGGACTTGCGTGAGTTGGAGGGCACTAGAGTTACACCTAATATCACCAAGGAAGAAATGGAGGGTCTGCTGTCTTTGGAAAAAGATGATTCCATCGTGATAAAGACAGCAGACAAAGGGGGCAACATAGTGATTATGGGGCGGGAGCAATATGTGAGGATGTGCCACGACATCCTTAACAATAAGGAGTGCTATGGCATCCTACCCCGCAACCCCATTGAGACCCATAGAAATGAACTTGCCAACATTTTGTCTGCCGCTTTAGCAGAGAAATTGATTGACAAGACTGAGCTCCAGGCCCTCCTCCCAAAATTTCCATGTATGGCCTGCTTTTATAGCCTGCCAAAGGTGCATAAGGGGCTGCGGCCCCTTAAGGGTAGGCCAATAGTGTCTGGCACAAATAGTCTTACACATGCCATCAGTGACTATGTGGAGAAGATCTTACACCCCTTTGTGACGGCCCTGCCCTCTCATGTACGTGATTCCATGGAGATTGTCAACAAACTTGATGGCCTCCATGTCGAGGATAACGTCATGTTTGCCAGCCTCGACGTAGAGGCCTTATACAGCTCCATACCACATGAGGGGGGCAAGGCGGCTGTGGATTACTTCCTCCGCCAACGTGGAATAGCCTTGATGCGGCATAACAACTTTGTCATCCAATTGCTCGATTTTATACTCAGCCACAATGTGTTCGTCTTCGACCGTCGCCTCTTCCACCAGCTCAGAGGCGTTGCGATGGGGAGTCCTTGTGCCCCATCGTACGCTAATTTATATCTGGGCTGGTGGGAGAGAGAGACTGTTTTCGGAGACGAGCACTCTAGGTGGACACCTTATATCACATTGTGGCTGAGATTTATCGATGATATTTTAATCCTCTGGTCGGGTACGGAGTCTCAGTTTCATGAATTTGTGGCGATGTTGAATGTGAACAATTGTGGCCTTTTTTTTACATCTGAGATTAGCCCGGATAGAATTACATTTCTTGACTTGACAATATTCAGGAATTCATCGGGGCAGGTACAAACTACCTTACACCGTAAGACCACAGCCACCAATTCACTCCTACATTGGGGCAGCTGCCACCCGACCCCCCTTAAAAGTGGTATACCACGGGGCCAATATATGCGGGTCCGCCGCAACTGCTCCCTTTTAACTGATTTCCAATCTAAGGCTGGCGAATTGAAAGATCGCTTCCTACGGAGGGGATACCCATCATCTGTGCTAAGGTCTGCGTATCAGCACTCCTTGGCATGTACCGGGGATTCTCTCCTGAATCCCAGACCGAGACGGGATGATGCAGGTTTGATACGCCTGATTGCCACTTTTGATGGCGCAAATTCCAAGGTGAGGAGTATCCTACAGCGACATTGGGGCATCCTCAAAATGGACCCGGATATTGCCGAATTCGTGACTGAGGTCCCATCAGTCACATATCGGAGGGGCAGGAGTCTGGGGGACAGATTGACACATAGCCTCTTTCAAACTCCAGTTTCTGAAACATGGCTCTCTAATCGCAGTAATGGAAATTTTCGCTGTAAGGGATGCATCGCGTGTCATTGTATAAAAACTGGGGATTCATTCACTAGCACCACGACATCTAGAAATTATCAGATTAGGTGCTTTGTTAATTGTAGAACCTCTGGTTTGGTTTATTTAGCCACGTGCATCTGCGGTCTACAGTATGTGGGCAAAACCACTAGGGAGTTTCGCCGCAGAATTGGAGAACATCTGGCAGATATAAGGAAAAAAGAGGATACCCCTATAGCAAGACACGAGAATAGCTCCCATCCACAGCAAGCATCCCCTATCTCCTTTCAAGGAATAGAGGTGATACGGCCATCACCAAGAGGTGGGGACTTTGATAGGAGGGTGTTATGTAAAGAGGCCCAATGGACATTTAGATTGGGTACGGTCAAACCGGATGGATTGAATGACCGCATTTCCTATGCATGTTTCATAGACTAGAGACTGTGCCAGTTATTATCCTGCACCTCTTCCTCAGTGTTACCTATATGACCGTTCCTGATTCACTCCATTTATCAGGAATTGTTGTCGCTATGTATATTTCCCATGGTCAGGGACTTCGCTGTCACTTTATGATAGCTGGTTGCTTTTTGTACCAGGTTGACCAGCTGGCTTGATTGTTCGTACCATGCCATATTGGCGTTTTGACTTTCAATCATTGTTCAGGACCGGATAACAAGTTATCTGGCTATTTCTATCCTTATGATGTTCAATGGGGCCTCATTTCTCTGGCATGGTTTATCCTTTATATGTTAGGAATCAAAAAATTAGGAATCAATAACAAGCAATTAAAAATAAAATTATTAAATTAATAACAAGAAATAATAATCATTCTACGATCTCTGGTCAACCTGTGTGATTGTTAATACAATCTGGGATTAATACACCTTGATTGTGGCTGACCATTTTGGCTAGTACTATGTTCTTGTGACACCTTTTATCCATATTTGATATTCTTTTCTCTGTGATCGAATGTTACATATGGTATTTGTACTCACATTCTCTTGTATGCTTCGCTATGAACTTTCATCAAATCATGTATTATGAGCGTATTGATTTTGCCCCCGCCCACATATACAATCTATTGACCCGTCTTATTTAATTGTAGCTTCTGCCGATGGTTATCCCGACTAACCTCTATGAGGAGCCGACTGTTTACTTGTCTGCCATAGCAACAGGGGGCGGAGTGAAGGCTTTCCCCGTGATCCCTGCTCTATTGGCGGTACGTCAGCCGCCTCCTCCTCCTCTTGGGAGGGGCTTTATGTTCTTAAACTCGGCGTCCGGCGCGGCCGCCCTACGGCCATCATAGCGCCGGACGGTGCCGCCACATGAACTCTAGAGTGGCAGCACTTTAGGCAGGCTTTTTGTTCTATTGTTCAGCAACTTCCATACATCGCTCCTGATGAATCACTGTATGAAACGCGTCGAGCTGATGTAGGATTACATACAGATGTAGTTGCTGCCTGCACTAGTGGCCAGCCAGGGTATAATGTATGGGAACGCCGAATAGGGGCTTTCATTAGGTTTCCTATCACCAGCCCTGCTTGGGATTATGTATTAAGTCCCGTGTCAATTGGCCTTTTTTTTTTTTTCACATGTTGGTAACCACAGGGCGTTTTTTGCCCACCGCTTATGTGATTGTTCTATCCCTGTAGTACTGCACATCCGATGGTGTGCATGCAGCCTATGTGGCACCTATGTGTACTATTAGCGGTTACTCAGGGATATTAACTTTATCCTTCCCTTATACTTTTTAACGTTGATAATAAAGATTAATTTTAGCGCTCTCTTTCTTCAGTGATAGTTCCATTTTTTGAGTGCATACACGATTATATTTGGTCCTTTGTTTGTTTAAACAATTAAGTGCCCAATAAATGGTTAGAAGCAATTACATTTTCTCACTATAGTAAATATGAGTAGGTGGCATTGTAATCCAAGTGACAGTTCCCAGCAGTACACTGAATCCAAATGCATTATTTTGTCAGATATTGTACTCATCAGCTCACATTTCCCCGAGCAAACAATGGCACACTAGACTTATATTTTAAATGGGATCCGTCGCTAGAACTCACCTAATAAACACCCTAATACAGTGTGTATCCAAATTAGTAGGTACACTGGCTGGAAATATAAATTGTAGTGCAGTGTCGGGCTATATTTAGACTATAAGATGCACTGTAATTCTCCCCCCTTTTGGGGGAAAAGTGTGTCTTATAGTCTGAAAAATACAGTAAGGCTCCATTCACACGTCTGTGTGTGTTTTGCGGATCCGCAAAACACGGATATCGGCAATGTGCGCTCCGCATTTTGCAGACCGCACATCACCAGCACTCTTAAAGAAAATGCCTTTTCTTGTCCACAATTGCGGACAAGAATAGGACATGTTCTACTTTTTTGAGGAACGGAAGTGCGGACCCGGAAGTGCAGATCCGCAATTCCGGATCCATGCGAGATATAGTGTTCCCTCATAGAAATAAATGGGTCCGCAATTCCGTTCTGCAAAATGCAGAACAGAATTGCGGACGTGTGAATGGAGCCTAAATGTCATAAATGTTGGATTTTTTTCGACAAAAATCCGCTTTTTGTCCCTTTGTCTGGTATATTCGTCATTGAAGTGCTGGAACACATTGCTTGTGGATTCTTCCTCATTTTCTAATGACTGCAGAAGGAGCAATGTTGATACAAATTCTTTTAACGTTACAACAAAGTTTTAAAGGGAACCTGTCACGTTGAACATGGTGTGTATTGAAGATATCATGCTATAGATAGTTTAGTGGAAAAAGATTCTGTAAAACTTGTAATTTATAGATTTAAATTCCTGCCCATTCTGGGCTTTGAAGTCCAGAAGGCGGTCCTATCAGTGATTAAAAGTAATGAGCGGCAGGGGCAATATTAAAATTCACAATATTTCTTGAATATTTGGGCGAATATTTGTCATAAATTCGAGAATTCAAGAATTAGCGATTATTTTCTCGATTGCGAACATCGGCAATGAAATATTCGCGTAATGCGCGCGCAATACAGGCACGGCAAAAAATGGTTGGCACAGCAGAACATTACAATAGCTTTACATGCAGATAGAGTGCTCCGATATATTCGCGATTGCGCAAATCGGCAATTAATGATGCGCATATTTTTGCGCAATACGTGCAACTTCACATTTTAGCAGGTCTGACTACATATTAGTGATTGGTGCACTGAGTATTGTTGTGACATCGCAGCACTATGTCTGTAGCATGTATGTATGGACAGCAGAACCTATCACACTACCTAACACCCTGCACTGGAACTGCTACACTATATCACAATCTAACCTACACGATGAGGAGGTATAGCTAGAATAGCCCAAAAGCTGCTGCAGGGTCTATGTATTTTTTATACCTGTTGCTAGTGTTAAACGAGTATGCTCGGCCGAGTACCGGTTCAGCTAGAGTATCGCTATGCTCGGCAGATGCTAGCACTCGGCCGAGTACCACATGTGCTCGAGCGCCATGCTCGAGTCTCCTCCCCGCACGTTTGGCGCTTGCTAAGCAGCCAATAAACGTGCAGGTAAGTATTGCCATCACTGTAATGCCATTAGACATGTTTTCTACTGGCATTACAATGATTGGCTGGCCGGAACACGTCATCGGGTGCTATATAGCACCCGGTCACGTGGGTTCGGCTCATTGCGAGTCAGGGAGAGCTGCTGTTAGGAAGGGACAGTCAGTGTAGGGCGAATTTCATCTAAAAATTATCATTGAGAAGAAACAGTCCTTTTATGGACTATTGTTAGAGTTGGCAGGCAGCCAAAATTGTTTTGGGGGAATTTTCAATTTTTTTTTGTCAGGGCGACCGTTAGTGACATTTTCTGTATTCCACAAACTCTGCTGTGAGCAGTGAGACGCAAATCTACACTCATATCTAGAATGTGTGCGGCCTATATTTAATTCAAAAATACCAGTGACAGACAGTTATTTTCTGTATTCCACAAACTCTGCTTGCTGTGAGCAGTGAGACGCAAATCTACACTTATATCTAGACTGTGTAATAAGGATGCCACTGGCCGTTCCTCTTCTAATAAGTTCAGTTTCATCGTCCAAGAGTCCGGTCAACACAATCAAAACCACCGGCCGTCCCTCTTAGTCATGGCTCCATTTCCAAAAATCATGAAAATTTTTGCCTGAAGTTGCTATCACCATGGTAGGCACATAAATGAACATCGAAAGTTGAAAGAGCAGACATCGATAGATCGTCAACATCATGGGGACGTGCGATTAGCTTAGATGTTATCTTGAGCAGACCCTCACCTACAATTTTATATACACGGTCACTGATCAGCTCAATGTCCGTTCCTCTTACAAGTTCATTATCATCAGATGATAGTCCGGTCAACACAATCGTAGCCACCGGCCGTCCCTCTTAGTCATGGCCCCAGTTCCGAAAATCATGAAAAGTTTTGTCTGAAGTTGCTATTTATATAAAAGTAAATATACAGGAAAGAATGTTTCCTAACAATTTTTCATCTAAAATCGCTTTTATCTTCGGTTTTGTGAGTTTTATTGTTAGTCTGTAAAAGTGACGTACAACTCGGGCAACATCGTTCTCAGCAGCGACATTGTAGTCCAAGATGCATCCAGACATCCTCCCCATGCTGTCCCGGACCCATTTCGGTGGTGTTTCCATCAATTTCTGACCTTTTCCTATGAACCAGGCACCCTCCCCTCTTCAGAGCAGGGGGTGCCTGGTTTAATGCTCGGGTTCTCCCATTAATTTCTATAGGGCTCGGGTGCTTGGTAAAGCACCAAAGCATCCCGAGGTGTTCTACTCGAGCACCCGAGCATGGGGGTGCTCGATCATCACTACCTGTTGCTCAGTATTGGTGGTAAGACTGAGAGTGCCTTGCTTACAATGCAAAATTATACATTAAATGGCATACACATTTTGTGTGCAGCTAGGGAATATTCTCTTTTGGTGGTATCCTATTCCAGCGCTTTGCAGGGCACACTCTGAGAAGCTAGCTCAGGAATACAATACCTGTTCAGACCATTGAACTCCGGAGCACCAGCAAAACACAGATACAAAAATGCATAATAAATGACAGCAGTATAGGGCACAGGAAGTTCCCAGTGATAGGGCTCATGCACATGACCGTAGGTGTTTTGCGGTCCGCAATCCGCGGATCCGCAAAACACGGAAGCTGGCCCATTGTACAAATGCCTATTGTTGTCCGCAAAACGGACAAGAATAGGACATGCTATATTTGTTTGCGGGGCCACGGAATGGAGCAAAGGACACGGTCAGCACACGGAGTGCTGTCCGCATCTTTTGCTGCCCCATTGAAGTGAATGGGTCCGCGCCCGAGCTGCAAAATATGCGGTTTGGACGTGGACCCAAAATACGTTTGTGTGCATGAGGCCTTATTGACACATTGTGTCAGTATCAACCCCCCCGAGCCCTGGTAAAGAACAGGTTCAAGGACTTCTGTGTCTTTTTAAATACAGTGTGTCCATTGATGAAGGATTCGTATATATTTGCTACGTTTATACCTATTGAATAGGTCCGGTCCGAAAATACGGTTGATGCGGTCTGAAATCACGGTCGTGTGCATGAGGCCTTAATAGTTTTTTTTGTCTACATACTGTTATCTCAAACATGGAGTTAATCCAGGCCACAGAATAACTAATTATTAAAGGGGACCTGTCACCTCTACTAACATGTTTCAGTAACTACTTGTATTCCCCATGTAATAACCGTTCTGGAGAATTTTCTTTCCATATGACTGTGTGCTGTGCTATTCCTCTATTATTGCTTCTGGAAGTTTATGAATGCATTGCTAACAGTCTGCAATAGGCCCAGCTGGGTGCTACCATATGGGGCACGTCACTGCACAGCCTGATACACATTCATTATTACTCAAAGTATATCTATCTATATCTTCACGCCAGTCAAGTCAGTGCATCACCATCTATCAAATGCCTGCTGAATATGATCTTATTATGACCTTTAATAAATATTAGAAGAATCTTCTCTAAAAGTCTACTCCTACAAAGAGACATAAAATGAAGATGAATTATGTGTTTCTGTCAGACCTTCAGCTACATCATCATTTCACTGACTTTATACCAGGACAAGATGTTTTTCTAAAAATCTAAATCTAAGAATATATCTGGGATTTTTGGACGGAAACATCCAGATGATTAAAAGAATCATTACTAATCTCAGTAACAGAAAGGTTTTGACAGTGTGTTGATTACTAAATCAGGGGTGTAGCTCTTAGGAGTGGGGATGGGATATGGGTGGTGGGTCATGTGAGCCAGGTTTTGGGTGCCATGTTGTGTGCCAAGGAGATGCACTTCCTTTAGGGTATTTAGGGCTACAAGGCTAGAAGGGCTAGAACTGCTGTCAGTGTAGGATTAGTAGAGGACTGACTGCTGGGACCATGATCAGTATACAGTGCTCTTTGAAGAAGAAGAAGGGACATACCTAACTGTTACGATCAGCTGGGGTTGAACCTCTGTGTCAACCAACAGGTTTGACTTTGGCCTAAATCTAATGGCTTTATGCTGGCAGTCCTTTAGTATTCACCCTATAACCTGTACACAGGGATATTACTTCACTGCAAGGGACCCACCAGGCTGCTGCCTCTTGGAGAAGTCCCTGTGTGGTTGACAGCTGACTCGGGGAGGTCAGAGACACCAGTGTAGAAGAACAGGCCAAAGTCAGGGCAGGCAAACTATGTGCAAATCTGTGAGACTTCTGAGGTCAAGGCAGACAGTAAAGGGTCAAAACAGTAATCAGGCAGAGGTCTGGACTGGCAGAAGATAATCAAAGTCAGAAATCGGTCAGAGGTCAGTATATAGACAGACAAATGGAACAGAACACCTTTACAGGGACTAGCAAGCTAGTAACACCTTTTGCTCAGGCACCCTCCCACAGGGGAAGGTGCTATAGGTGCCCCAGCCAGCCTTTAGTTGCTGAATATTACGTTGCATGTGGTGGCCTATTAGGAGCCAGGAAGCACACACACATCATAGGTCTGGTAGCAGACTCATCAGACAAGAAGATGAGGGCAAGAAGACAAGAAGATCACAAGATTCATCCGGATCTAGCTGCTACGCCGCCACAAGGAATGGCTAGCAGAAAGGTAATTAAAGCAGTCCATGTACCTGTCCATTAGTGTTGAGCGTGAATATTCAAATTTGCGAATTTTAATCGCGAATGTCGCCACTTCGAGAATTTGCGAATATTTAGAATATAGTACTATATATTCGTAATCGCGAATAGTGTTGATCACGGATATTCTAATCGCGAGTTTATCGCGAATATCCACACCTAGCAATATCCCTAGCAACGAATAGTAAATTTGCCTAACCCTTAGTGTTGATCGCGAATATTTTAATCGCAAACTTTTATCGTGAATATATTACATTGCCGATTTCCGCAATCAAGTAAATAATGACTGGAGATCCCGAATTCTCGCATTTGCAAATTTATGGCGAATATTTGGCCAAAAATCCACGAAATATCGCAAATTCGAATATTGCCTATGCCGCTCATCACTACTGTCCATAGGCGTGGAACAGTGGCAGGCACAGATTGGTGGTGGTCCCAGATCATTTATCTTCTAGTACAAATGTAGCAGGGTTAGCACTCCCGCTGTTAACTCAAATTTCTTAACTCATTTCATTATCTTGAGAAAAAAGCCATTGAAAAGCAATTGAAGGTATTTGCTTAGATTAGATAAGCAAACTCAGAAATCTCATAAAAAAGGAGTGCTAACCAGTATGCTTGGAAATTCACAGAAATCTAATGCATGTATCATTCCATGAATTATTTTTATTCGGAAAGTCATATCAGTTAATATTTATTTTTTCAAAAGTTTCAATGTTTCTATCCTCAAAAATACTTTCTTGCTATACCTTTTTGCTTCCATGTTCTCCCCTTGGTGTTGCTGCAGATTTGTATTCCTATGGTCTCTTAGTTTAACTCTTCCTGTCACAATCTCCTCTGGGTGCCCTAGTGATATCTTGGACCTACCCAGGTTGGGTGAGATTGTGGCTGCCCTGTGGAAACTCAGCCTATGCTAAGCCTTCTCAGACAACCCCTTCAGGTGATTTAAAGGGGTTGTTCACCCCAGGAGGCTTTGGGCAGACTCCTCCCCCTAGTGTGCTGGATCTAGAAAGGGAATTATACTTACCTGATCCCCACAGCTGGGCTCTGGCTCCTACACTCCCCTGGTGCCACTATAGCTCTCAGATTTCCCCAGGTCCACATCTGACTTGACATCAATAACTTGCTGCAGCGGTGACGTGACCCCCAAGTGTCTTGTCGTTGGGTCACGTGATGCACGGGCGACACCTCACCTTTGCACCCAGTCATTGGCTGCTATGGCTATGTGAAGCAGAGAGATATGAGAGCTCTACCGGCGCTGGGGGAGTGAAGGAGCCAGAACCCTGTGTCAGAAATCAGGTAAGTGGAATTTTTCTGTAGGCCTGGCCTTGCTGGGGGGTCTGCGCGAAAGACCCTCCGGCAGGGGCGTAGCTATAGGGGGTGCAGAGGTAGCAGTAGCTACCGGGCCTAGGAGCCTGAAGGGGCCCAAAGACACTTGTGCCGCATAGGAAGACACACAAAGCACTGAGGGAAGGGGGGCCCAGGCTGAACTCTTGCACCAGGGCCCGTGAGCCGTTAGCTACGCCCCTGCCCCCGGGGTTGAACAAACCTTTAATTTAGGACACCCTGTTTGCTTCATTTAAAAGTGTTTAGGCTGTGTATCGCCAGAAACCAGTGTGTCTCCAATGAGTCATCTGTTCTGATAAAAATTGGTTAGTGCTGCGCTGATGATTGCAGAAAAAGCAGCTGAGCAATAAACACGCCATTCTCTATCTTCACTTATTAAAAGATTGCCCGATTGAGAGCAGAATTTTTTTTTAATCAATATAGTGATCTAAGTTCAGTTTACCTGAAAGAGAGCCCCTCTATAATAGAAACCATGCATTACTTATTACTAGAAAAAGGTCATCAGACGCCATAATGAACAGAGACTTTATTATAAAGTTTTAACTGTCTGAGGCCACCACTAGAGGGAGCTTAAGAGCTTGCTGCAGACAGTTTCTTCATTGACAACCATAATAACATAATATGCAGTAAGCTCCTGAGCTCCCTCTAATGGTGGCTGCGAGGAGCAAGACTTTTATCATTATTGTTCATGTCAGGCTTTTTCAGAAAAGATCTGACCACTATAAAGGAATAGTATGAAATGAATTACTATAGAAATTTGGACCTATAAATAACATTAATTAGATGTTTAAAAAATATGTTTAAATAGGAAACTATTTTAATTTTGTGCCTGAATTTTACTAATACAGAGGCTTTATGACTATGAACTTCAAGCTGTTCCAATTCATCATCTGTGGAATGGAGAAGGTCAGTAGATGTGGAGCGGAGCCAATCTAATGGTACTCGAGCCTTCTTCATTCATATATTAATACCGATTTCAAATTCTGTACAATACCTGTTACTTTTCATAATTGAAGTGGCACTTTGCATTAAAAAGGTTATAGTTAAGATTTTGGAAACATACATTTGAACCTCTTGTGATATTATTACGCCACCCATGAGAGCAAAACCACTTTATCAGAATCATTACTGATAGCACTGGCCTTCAATTGTTTTACTGCTTTTTTTGTCTGGCTGGATTCCAAAGACATTTATGGAAAGCTCTAAAGAGATAGGACGTGAAAAAATCTCACCCCAACAGAAACCTTGATTTCAATAACACCAGAGAAGAACATAGGATTTAAAGGGCAGATCTGAAACCGAAATCAGCGCAAGACTAATAATGATATATTTATACTTATCCTAAAGTTGTAGAGTCTTGACACAAGGTTGCCATTCTTTTCCTATTTTTTTTTTGAGAGAAGGATCTCATGATCACATTATGTAAAAAATAGAACCCACTGGATCTACTGCATGCTAAGTAAAGCAACCAGGTTTTAGGAAATGGAAAGTGTAAAGCCCCGACTGATATGAATCAGAATTATGGGCCAAATACAACACAACATGCAGTCAATGGACTATCGGACAATGGGGTCCATTGCGATCCGTCACCACTTGAACTCCATTTATCTGCTCCTATGACAGAACAGAAAAATGGACTTCCAGAAACAAATGTCGAATTTAGCCTTAGCCTTAAAGGGGTTGTGCAGAGATTGATATTCATGACCTATCCTCAGGATGAGTCAATATCTGATCAGCGGGGGTCCGACACCCCGGACTCCCACCGATCAGCTGATTGAAGAGGAGGCAGCGCTCCATGTGAGTGCTGCTTCCTATTCATTACACTGCACTTTGTCTCGGAAGTGCAGTGTAATGATGAGTATTTGAATGAGTAGCGAGTACTTGTAATTACGCCAGTCCTCAGTAGACGATGCCTAGTGAAATGACCAGGACACGGCGCTCGCATGGAGCCCCACCTCCTCTTCAAACAGCAAATTGGCTGGGGTGCCGGTTGTCGGACCTTTGCTGATCAGATATTGATGACCTATAGGACAGGTCATCAATTTAAATTGCTGCACAATCCTCAGGATAGGTCATCAATATTAGATAGTGGGGGTTCGACATCCGGCACCCCCCCAAACAGCTGTTACGGGCTGCCACTGTATTGGAAACTATACTGTGGACAGAGCTGGAAGCAGATGACTCTGTTCACTGTGCAGTTTCCGGCCGCGGCATACTGCAGTGCAGCTCCCATTCACTTGAATGTGAACTGAGCTGCAGTACCTGGGATTGGCCACTACACGGTGTATGGCGCTGTCTGCCTCCAGCTCCCTATACCTTATATTTTCCAGTGTCTCAGCAGCCAGAACAGAAGATTGTGGGGGTGCCAGGTGTCGGACCCCCACCGATCTAGTATCAATAGCCTATGCAGAGGGTAGGTCATCAATATACAGTATGGAGCCCGGAGAACCACTAGTTCTTGAGGAGTCTTTTGGACACAATAATATGTCATGCACAATAATTAGTGAACAGCTGCTTGCTTGGCGTATTGGGTTTAGCATTGTATATAATGGGTATGTTCCATGGAGAAAATCTATTTTTTTTAGGAAATTTGGAAGCTAAATTAAATGTAGCGTGAGGACAAAATGACAAACTGGAGTCAGCATATTTACAGGCACACAGATCCTAATTATACAGATGTCAAGAAGTAGTTGAATATTGTCTCGAGAGTATTTATTTTTGGCCATTCAGCTGAAAATCGATGACTTGGTCTTAGAAGACTTTAGAAATATCGACTCAGGAAATGTGCCTGCCAATACTGTAAGCAGCTGTCATTGGGGTGGATGGGGGTGCACTCTGGTCCCTGCATCTAATCCTGCATTGCCTCTCCCCATAGGCAGCAATTGTCATAAAATAATACAAGAATGTAGGCTGACCCATTTCACTGTCAGTGCTTCCACCCTCCCTGATGGCTTTGTTTGGCTGCAGTAATATGTGCCCATTTAATCTCCCTGGCCACTGCAGCCAATCACTGGCATCAGCAGTATCATACGGTACACTTCTGAGGCCAGTCATTGGCTTCAGCAGTGTCTGTAGTGTACAGTTATGTCAAGGGGAGAATATGACGCCATGGCCGCAGTAGCGGGGAGTATCAGAGCAATGTCTCTGGAAGCTGTGGAGGACAGAATGGGTATTAGGGAGGAGTGAACCGGTTCATGCGAATTTAAACTTTATAAGCAGCGTCTCCAAAGCTCAGATTGCTCCCTCTGCTGGCAACTTAGTATGGTTACACCTCTTGTGGTTTTGTTAATCTCGCACATGCGCTATGATATTTAAACAAATCAGCAACAACCAATTTGCATGCGCTGCTACACAAATTTTGCACCATCTCTAATTCATTTAACTAGTCTTATCATTTGCACATGTGCTGATGCTTGCAGTAATGGCGCTAACACAAGGTTATTACGGCTGCGCAAAATGTGCTGAGTTGACATGGTAATCTGCCGGCACATTAGCTAATTGTCTGTAGAGGGACGCTTTCTCACAGACTTAAAATTCATTTTGATGAACAAATTGATTCCCCAGTGAATATTCCCTGGTGAATATATATTCTTTTATTGTTTTATGATGATTTCTGCTTTTGGGTCATTTTTTAAAGAAACTGGACAACCCCTGTAAATAAGGACAACGTGTCCTGGCATGTAATTACGTATATGCATGGCCACGACTGGTGCTTTTATCTCTTTGTATCTGAAAATAATACAATTTTGCATCCAATATGAAGGGTCAAGGAAGTGAAAATTATTTAGATCCTCATGGGCGTAACATTACATAACCATAGGGCTCCTTAGCAAAGACTGAAATGGGACCACCCCCAACCATGAAGGGGCACAGTGCAGTTCAGTGACTGCTGAAGGCGTCTTTCCACAAATGCACTTCTCAGACTAGCAGACAAGATAGGTGAGAAGAAAATTCACATTAACCCCTTCCCGACCACTCAACATAAATTTAAAATGGCGCCCACTAGCGAGTGGAGCGGGTGCCATAGCCGGGACTAATAGGCACCTGGGACTAATGTATGCGATCGATGATAATGTTGTGGTCAAATGTGACTGTGTGCTCCCGGCTGTGTACCTGCTCCCCTTGGCGAGGATCAGAGCAGCCAGATGCAGTATGCGGCAGCCCCTGTACTTAGGAGAGGTACAGGGCTGCCGCACACTAATTCCTATACAGAACCTACCTGTGGCAGGGCTTCATAGGAACTTAATGGAAGTCTAATAGATTCCAATGCTAATGAATTGGAGTTTATGGGAAAAGCAATCTAATGATTGCTTGTTATAGTTCCCTATGGAAACTATCAAAAAGTGTAAAAAAAAAAAAGTTTTTACAAATATTTAAAAAATCTAAAAAATCACCAACTCTCCTCAAAATGAAAATAAAAATACATAAACAATTACAGGGGATGAATGGACCTTATACGCCTATAGTTGCCCATACGGCCCCTGTAATTGCCTATACGGCACAGGTAGGTTAGCGTTAGGTCCCGTGCCACTTTGAGATACCTTGACGGAGTGCGTGGGCTACGGTATGTTCTTGATATAAGAATATATTGGCGAACGTCTCCTTTTAATATCAGTGTGAGGGCTTAGCCGTATATTGTCAATTGCATTTACCATTGTAGTGCACCATTTTTGTAAATCTCTAAGAGGTGAAACAACCCAAAGTCCACAATAACGGTTGTGGACATATGCGGTCACCCTCTGATAGGACGTGTGCGGTCACCCCCTATCAAGAGCATTCTCTTCCCACAACACAAGACACTCTAAGCTGCACTGTGCAAGTATGGGGGAGCTGGGAGAGATCACTGTTAGCCAAATGAGCACTCGATCCCCAGCAGTTGACGCCTTCCTGATGCAGTGATTTTCCGTTTTTGCATATTCGTTTTTATCTCCCTGCCTTCCCAGGGGAATAACTTTTTTATTTTTCTGTTTCTCGTAGCCATATGAGGACATGTTTTTTGCAGAATAAACTTTCTAATGGCACCATTTTCCATTTCATAGAATGTAGTGGAAAGCTGGAAAAATGGGTGGGATTGGAAAAAAAACTAGTTTATGGGTTTTGTTTTTACGGCTTTCACAATGCAGTAAAGCTGACTTGTTCTCTTTATTCTTCAGGTCAGTACAATTATGACGATACCACATATGTGAAACCTGCGTTTTTATACTGGAAAATTGTATTTTTTATTTTCACATAATTTTTTATGGTTATGTCTACGGAAATGTGCAAGGGCTCATTTTTTGCGGAACGATCTGTAGTTTTTGTTAATACCATATCAGGATGTGTATGACTTTTTGATAACTTTTTATTCATTTTTTTGGGAGGCAATTAGGCATGAGCGAATCGACTTCGGATGCTTCCTCCGAAGTTGATTCGCATAAAACTTCATTGTAATACTGTGAGCTCCGTATAGTATTAGAATGTATTGGCTTCGATGAGCTGAAGTTATTACTTTGCAAAGTCTCGTGAGACTTCGTGTAATAATTTAGTGAATTAATTATTACTGTAAAAAACCTTGGTACCAAACTTGGGTTCCGTTCCAAGTGGTACTAACGAGTCACATGACACAGGGGAGAGAAAATGGCTAACTGGGCACTATTTGGCCATTGTCACTTAGGGGTGTACTCACTTTTGTTGCCAGCGGTTTAGACATTAATGACTGTGTGTTGAGTTATTTTAAGGACACACCAAATTTACAGTGTAATACAAGCATCACACTGACCACTTTATATTGTATCAAAGTGTCAGATCTTCAGTGTGGTCTCATGAAAAGATATAATAAAATATTTACAAAATGTGAGGGGTGTTTGGTTTATAATGCTACTTACAGTATGTTTTTTTGTGTCATACACTGTTACACCAGCAGTTGGCATATAGGTGGCACTGGAACTAACCACTTAATTCCCCCCTTCTTGATTGGAGTGGGTTGGTCCTATTTTCGATCAGGAGGAATAATTCACTAGGCTAGTGAGGAGAGAGGAAGCACATCCATGAGCTCATGCGCCATATGGCATTAGGACCAGAAATTGGCTCATCTGTGAAGAACACTGCTCCAGGAAGACAGAAAGGTTAAAGGACTGTCGAAATCCATCAAGCTATGGTGTTCCAGTCAGCAGAGAGACCAGCTACCACAGCTTTACAGACCCTGCTGCAAGGTGAGGGAAAACGAGTTAAGACACCCGTCACTGTGACCCAATTCAGGCAAACCTGAAAGCCTGAATTATGTACTAGACATCTACAGCCACAGTTGCCAGCTTTATACTGTAGTGAAGGGGAATCAGAAGAGAGAGAAACTTTGTCAGTTAGCATACTTCTAAGTGCCATTAATTGTCACCTAACAAGCCACCATACTTCATCATCTACTGACAGAAACTACACCAAGCACTTACTACAGCTGGATGTACTGGAACTCAAGCATTGCACTCAGTAAAAAGGCTGGTGACTGTATAACGTTTGCGATTTTTCAGTAGTTTCAACAAAAAAATGAGACATGACTGCTACATCTGAATATGGAAAGGGCAGTGTACGCTTTTTCTTGCCAGTATATGTATTGGGATTAGCCCTATTTCAAAAAGTATCTAATAAAGATTATATATTTTATTCCATGTATCTTGAATAAAATGGTGATAAAATTTGTCTGTGGTGTAAAATTACGCGATATGCAAATCTGCCTTTACAAAGAAACCTTCAACTATTGACTGTAAAAGTACCATTATGGCTCTTTATAACTGACAGGGTGTTAGATATGCGCATGGCACATTTTTACATACTCTATATTGTACTATGCCTAGGGCCCCCACCCGATTTTTCACCAAGGGGCCTCCAACAAAGTTAATCCGACCCTAATTTATATGAACCAGTCCTATTACCAGGCATTGAATGAAGGTGACTTTAGAATTTAGAGAGTTGATAGAATTCGGAGGAGAACTATAATTCGTAAAAGTTGTGAATATGTTTCTCCCAGCAGTCGTTTTGTGTTTAACCTTGTCCATGACTCAAGAGCTTGGCCTGCTTGAAATGTGTTGTGCATTCTCATCTATCCAAATGATCCTACACGGGATGAATATGGATGCATTTTCCAGGAAAGACATTGTTTGATGTCTAGATATCGATAAGCTTTGAAGATGTTTTTCAGAATTAAATCCTTTCAAGCTGAAAGTAGCTAAAATTGAGTGAGCACAGCTTTCACGCTCTCCTATTAAAGGCACATTGTGATAAAAATGGACCTTTTAACAAATAAAGATATGTTTTACACGATCCTAATCTTTTTAGTTCCTGTAGAAATTTCTATCTCTTATATTATAAAAATGTCTGTCTGCCTGTCCCGACGTCTGTCTGTCTATTCTTTATGCGCGACCAAACGACTAAAGCGATCTTCACCAAATCTGGCACATGGGTACATCAGGTGTCCGGGAAGGTTTTAGACTTGGTCTCAGCTCTCTAGGATGTACCGTTCCTGTGATATTCTCAAAAAATGACCTGCATTAAAGAGGACCTTTCATCACTTCTAAAGATATTAACTAACGATGCTGACATGTAGAGCGGCGCCCAGGGATCTCCCTGCACTTACTATTATCCCTGGGCACCGCTCCGTTCTTCCGGTATAGGCTCCGGTCTCTGTGCTCACAAAGTTATAGTAGGCGGGGACTTGGGGGACCTGGTTATAGTAGGCGGAGCCTGTCCTTCATCTCCTTCTCCCAGGCTGTAGCGCTGGCCAATCGCAGCGCAGAGCTCATAGCCTGGGAGTTTATTTTCTTTCAGGCTATGAGCTCTGCGCTGCGATTGGCCAGCGCTACAGCCTGGGAGAAGGAGATGAAGGACAGGCTCTGCCTACTATAACTTTGTGAGCAAAGAGACCGGAGCCTATACCGGGAGAACGGAGCGGCGCCCAGGGATAATAGTAAGTGCAGGGAGATCCCTGGGCGCCGCTCTCCATGTGAGCATCGTTAGTTAATATCTTTAGAAGTGATGAAAGGTCCTCTTTAACCAATACAAGTCTGCAACTCTTTCTCTTTATATCCTAACTGCCATACACACGGTCACATGTCCCTTATCAGCCAATAGAAGCTCGCAGGCCCTTAGTCTACACATACACACAGTTTTACTCCAGGTTTCTATAACAACCCAGCCATTTTTCTTCACTGCTGTAGTTCAGCTTTAGGCTAGGGCTGCAGGACGGCATGTGTCGCACAACAATTTTCATAATGATAGTCTATGGTGTTGCACTGCGACATGTGACATGCTGCGACTGCTACACAGCTCAGCAGACAGTATCACACAATAGACTTAGTTACACAGCAGACAGTATCACACATGATAGGATTAGATACACAGCTTAACAGACAGTATCACACATGATAGCATTAGATACACAGCTCAGCAGACAGTATCACACATGATAGGATTAGATACACAGCTCAACAGACAGCATCACACATGATAGCATTAGATACACAGCTCAACAGACAGTATCACACATGATAGGATTAGATATACAACTCAACAGACAGTATCATACAAGATTAGATACACAGCTCAGTAGACAGTATCACACAGGATAGGATTAAATACACAGCTCTGTAGACAGTATCACACTGTTAAAGAAGCAGCCACTATGAAGGTAATTTTTTAAGGGGGCGGTCACTATGAAGGTCACTGTTAAAGGAGAAGGGGTGGTCAATGTTAAAGGGGCAGCCACTGTAGAAGTCACTGTTAAAGGGGCGGACACTGTGGAGGTCACTGTTAAAGAGGCGGTCACTGTTATAGGGGCGTACAAGGTAGAGGTCACTGTTAAAGGGGCAGGCAATTTGGAGGTCACTGTTAAAGGGACAGGCACTGTGGAGGTCAATGTTAAAGGAATGGGCACAGTGGAGGTCATTGTTAAAGGGGCAGGCACTGTGGAGGTCAATGTTAACGGGGCAGCTACTGTGGAGGTCACTGTTAAAGGGACGGACACTGTGGAGGTGACTGTTAAAGAGGCGGTCACTGTTAAAGGGGCGCACAAGGTAGAGGTCACTGTTAAAGGGGTAGGCAATTTGGAGGTCACTGTTAAAGGGACAGGCACTGTGGAGGTCAATGTTAAAGGGGCGGGCACTGTCAAGGTCAATGTTAAAGGGATGGAGGTCACCACTGTGGAGGTCTCTGTTAAAGGAACAGCCACTCTGGTGATTACTGTTAAAGGGGCAGGCACTGTGGAGGTCACTTTTAAAGGGGCGGTTACTGTAGAGGTCACTGTTATGGGGGATACTGTTGATATCTTTTTATGACACATGGAAACATGAAATGAAATAGATGAAATATACCCGTGCGAAGCCGGGTCCCTCTGCTAGTATCTTATAAGTGGCAACTGCTGGCTCTACTAAAACAATACAACTTTCGTCTCATGATCATTGCTTATGTTGCCAGGCAAGTATCTGAGCATTTTGGCCTACTACTCCTCTCCAAAAGACCTATATAGCGCTGCTATATTCCACAGTACTTTACAGACATTAGTATCAAGCTGTCCCCAATGGGGCTCACAATCTAGGTTCCCCTATCAGTTCGTCTTTGGAGTGTGGGAGGAAACCCCCGCAAACACGGGGAGAACATACAAACTCCATGCAGATGTTGTCCTTGGTTGGATTTGAAACCAGGACTCCAGTGCTGCAAAGCACCAGTGCTAACCACTCAGCCACCGTGTTGCCCTCCGGCCACCACCTTCCCTGCTCCGTTCTCAGTGTCGGTGCACCTATCAGACAATGGGGCAGTGATGGAAATACCCCTTTAAAGCTGGAGAGTTCACAGCAGGCTCCAGTGCACACTGCGGATACTTCCTCAGTCTAGTCCCCTGATGCTGACCTCTGCTACCACCTACAGCTCAGCCTCAGACACCACACTCAGAGAGGAACCACAGAGCACATTGCGGAAACAATAGACAGTCACAAAAATACCCCTTAGTAAGGAGTAGTAAGGCTTACTCCTAGTACATATTGCTCGTTATAATTCTACTACGCTCAAAACAGCTGCAAACACACGTACCATTATGTTTTCCACACTTCGGTACAGGGCAGGCACAGAAAATCTCCTGGTGTATTGGTCAGGGATAGTTAGAATTTTTTTGCTTAGAGGCAGACGCTATAATTCCTCCTAATTTCCTTATAAATGTTTTCTGCTTACAGACATGTTCCTTTCTCTCATTCGTGTAACTGCAAAGAATGGTTGCGGGGTTAAGGATCACATCTATGAAGCATCAATCTTATGTCCTTACAATTGCAGAACATTTATCATGTAAACCCCCCAGATACTGCAGACAGTCTATTGTGGCTGTCATCTCCGTTTTTATCTCAATTGCTATATTTTTAGAAATCCCTCTCCCTTTTCCCTTTGATGGACATGTTTCTTTTTTTGCCTTGGTGAATACAACTATATGTGAAATCATTTTTCCTGTAAATGTATATTGGGGTGCAGCAAGTGTTCCTGTAAAATAGAGCATCAATTCTTTTTTTAATTTCTAAATCAGACATCATTGGCCTTCACTGGTGTACCTTCCACAGAAGCAGACCACACTTCTGCTATGGGGCCTGGAACTAAACAGCTTCTCTTGCTTTCCGATGTAGCCACAAGGTTTTCATGCAGCTGCCACTAGGGGGAGATCACTGCATAAAGCCTGTGTATAACTGCCGCTGTATAACTTTATATGCCAAGAGCTCCCTCTAGTGGTAGCTATAGGCAGCCAGAGCTTTATCATTTATTATGTGCAGGGAAATAGGGTATTTGAAATCGCTTATGGAATTGCAGTCACTGGTATAAGCCAGGGATGCCCAACCTGCAGCTCTCCAGCTGATGTAAAACTACAACTCCCACCATGGCCTGCTGTAGGCTGTCCTGGTATGCTGGGAGTTGTATTTTTGCAACAGCTGGAGGGCCACTGGTTGGGCATCCCTGGTATAAGCGATCAGAAGACCACATAGTCAAGTCCCATAAGGAAACTAAAAATTACAGTTAAATGTCTGAAGTATTAAAATATAAAAACATCTATCATGTGCAATAAATGCCGTAACAGAAAAAAAAAATGGCCACTTGACTTTTTTGTTGTCACCTTTTCCCATCAAAAACCTGAATAAAATGTGATCAAAAAGGTGTATGTGCCCTAAAATGTTAATAGTAAAAATGACAGCTTTCCCCGCAAAAAAACAAGAAATAGCTCTGTAGATGGAAATATATATGGAAAGAAAATCTGCTGACAGATGCCATTTAACTAGAGTTGAGCGAACTTCTGTTTTAAGTTCAGCGTCCAAAGTTCAGGTTCAGGTTATCCAAGCATCCCGTTATGAATTCCGCTACCACGGACCATAACGGCATTTGGAATCCATAAGGGGATTCTTCAATGAACCCGAACCTTGGACAACACAGAGGACCTGGGGTGACATCACCGTCATGTGATCAGTGCAGGGGGCGTGGCTCAGTACTGGATTAGATAAGAGGTGGTAGCCTACGACCTCTTATCTAATCCAGTATTGAGCCACGCCCCCCTGCACAGATCACATGACGGTGACGTCACCCCAGGTCCTTCACCCCGTGTTCCAAATGCCGTTATGGTCCGTGGTAGCGGAATCCATAACGGGATGCTTGGATAACCCGAACCCGAACTTTGGAAGCCAAACTTAAAACAGAAGTTCGCTCAACTCTACCTTTAACCCCTTGGTGTTGAGACCTATTTTCATTTTTGAATTTTGGATTTTTCCTCCCCACGTTCCAATAAACATGACTTTATTTTTCCAGTCACAGGACTTTTTTTGGCAGGACAAGATCCATTTTTTACTGCCACCCTTTAATTTACCATATCTTGTATTGGAAAACGTGAAAAATTTCTGTGTGGCAAGATTGAAAAAAATAAAAACAAAGCAGAATTCCGCCAAGGTTTTTGGGGGTTTTGGCATCACAGCATTCACTGTGTGCTAAAAAATGACCTGACCTCCTTATTCTGCGATACCAAACTTGTATAGGTTTTTGTTTTTATTACTTAAAAAATAAAATAAAAAATAAAGAACAAACTGGCCAAGCACTCATACATCTAAGTCACGGGTCTACAGTACACTGTGCTCGAGCACTACCCGCATCTGTTATGGTAACCAAGTTACCCGCTCAAAAACTGCAAACAACCTACAAAAAAGAAACAAGCCCAAAACAGTACCAATAAAATATAATAAAGCTTTATTGTATATACAAATAAAATAAAAATTTATTCAAAAATGCAAGGACAGGAGGCCGAGAAAGCATCCTCCAGAGATCACATAATTTGCAAATGGGGGTGAATATGGAAAAGTGTGTATATTATAATGTATGGTCTGGACTACATCCACTGGGATAGTACCCTGTAAACAACATAGCTACAAATAGTGGCAGGAATAAATAGTAATACCTGTGTCCGGACCAGAGTATGAAAAACTAACACCAATATTCAAACTCACTCATTTGCAATTGTGGTCAATGGTGGACGTGAGGTGGACGCGACCCCAACACATTTCCGCATACCTTCGTCTTGGGGTAACATCATCATTGTGAATCATGCCTAATAAACTCACCAACACCAATCACAAAGAGGCTCCTCTTAATTGTAAAAGAGTATATCACCTGAGTATAGGTGGCAACATGAGGGACGCACCCCTGCACGACATCACTTCCAGGCTGACCGTCACATTCACATGCGCACAGTCACGTGACCTGCAGCGGAGCGTAGAGACACACGGCCGGAAGGTGTCATGTGGGAGTCATCAGTCATGTGCTCCCCTCATCAAACAACAAGTACGTAGGAAAGTGTACCTTGTCTCCCCCTCTGGCGACCATTTAGTACTACAGTTGGTATTAGACATCCGTTTATATATCTTTACATCATTCATAACAGTGGCGTAGGGATCGCCATAGCAGCCATAGCAATGGTTATGGGGCCCTACGCCACTGGGGGCCCGGGCCGCTGGCTGATAATTTAGGGCCGGTGTTCCGTAATTTTCTGCTAGCCCTCCTGATGGGGGCGCTGGCGCCGTTCCTCCCCGCCCAACGCCTCCACCTAGCTAATTTATTGACTGCACTTGCCTTTGTGAAATTAAAGAGAAGCGCTGTAATCTTGCACAGTGCGTTTGTGCGAGATTATGGTGCTTCTCTTCAATTTCACAGAGGCAAGTGCAGTGAATAAATTAGCTAGAAGGCGACTCTGGGTGGGGACCGATGTGTGGAGGGTGTGGAGGACACTGATGGGCGGGATCTGTGGAGGACACTGATGGGGGGATCTGTGGAGGACACTGATGGGGGGGATCTGTGGATGATACTTGACACTTAGGGGGATCTGTGGATGACAGGGGGATCTGTGAATGACACTTATGGGATCTGTGGAGGACACTGATGGGGGATCTGTGGAGGACACTGATGGGGGATCTGTGGAGGACACTGATGGGGGATCTGTGGAGGACACTGATGGGGGATCTGTGGATGACACTGATGGGGGATCTGTGGAGGACACTGATGGGGGATCTGTGGAGGGCATTTAGGGGGGATCCGTGGAGGACACTTAGGGGGATCTAGGGAGGGGTGTGGGGATGTTGGGGTGGGAGGTCCTGGAGGGTGTTTGAATGGGAACTCTGGAAGGGGTGGGAGGTCTGATAGGTATGTGGGGGTGGGAGATCGGGGAGGGGGGCCCATAAATTTTTTGCTATGGGGCCCAGTCATTTCTAGCTACGCCCCTGATTCATAATATTGTATATGATTACCATATATAAACAGAACATTCTATCCATATATAGTATATCTATATGTGCCCAATTATATACAGACCATTTAGCTAAATACAAAATCAAAGAAATACAATATAATAATATATGCCCCATATATTTCATGAAAGTTAAAAAACATAGTGGTAAAAAGTACATATATATTTTGCAATGTTATCAAAATGTGCACCAATAGACAAGAGACAAAATCTTGATTAATAAAGCAGTGAAGTGATGTACCATGATTGTGTGAAATTGTAAAACATTTTTTAATATATATGTATTGAAAAGAAAAAACTGTGAGATTAAAATGTGAAAATGTTGAAAAATATGCATTGTGCAGGAAGAAAGACCACAAGGTCTCGACATAGACAAAGTAATAAAGTGATATAAAGAAAATTTCATATACGGTATGTTATAAAAATTACTATATATGGTTAAATAGATAAAAAGTCCAAATTCATATAAAAAAGGTGATGAACAAGACACTGTCAAAATAATACATCACGATGGTTGCTCTCTGCTTAAAACATTGGAGATCATATCTTGAAAAAGTAGTTAACAATTTGAGGACCAGGATGGTGGAATGGGCTGAAAATTCAAAGAGAACTAAATAATTATACAAGGTAAAAACCATTAAAATGATCCACAATCGCGATTGTGGATAGGATGGTCAGAGAAGTGCAGTGAAGCCCAAATTCTCATTAAGTCCCATGGGAAGCAGTGTCTTGAGTGTCCATATTCATCTACTCTCTTTTTGGGCAAGCTTCTTAGACATATTTCCCGCTCTTAGACCAGTTCTAATGCAATCAATACCCCTTACCTTCAAAAGTCTTGGATTATTACAACCATGGACCATTCTGAAGTGCTTCGGAATTGGTTTCAGTTCTTCTACAGGTTTTTCTTCTTTCGCAGCGATGATGTCTCGGACATGTTCACGTACACTAATCTTTAATTCACGAGTAGTCAAGCCTACGTATATTTTAGGAAATGGACACGTGGCATAATAAATTACCATGGGGCTTGAACATGCAATATGATGTGTTATAGTAAACCTCTTTGTACCAGACGAGTTAACAAAGATCTCTCCATGTTTGGACATGCCACACAGGACCCACAGGGGACAAACCCCCATTTTGGTTTTATCTGGACCAGAGTCAATTATGGTTCCAAATAGCTCCTCACAAGGTCGTCTTGTAGGGTGTCGTCTCCTCTGGCAGTGATTGATGGATATGGAGATACATATTTAGACACAACAGGGTCTGTTAACAGTATCGGCCAATGTTTATTGATAGATGCTCTCATTTGTTCCCAACGTGAATGATATGTAGTAATAAATCTCGCCTTATCATCGGATGTTCTTTTGTTCTTAGTATATAGTAAGTCTTGTCCCTTTGAAGAGTGACATCCAAAAAGTATATTTTTTTGGTATCACATGTATAAGTCAATTTAATGTTGCAGGAATTGTCATTCAACATATCAAAAAACTCTCGCAACTCCAACTCAGTCCCCTGCCAGATCAAAATCACGTCATCAGTATACCGCGCCCAAAAAATGGTGCGGTCCACGATGATGTGCCGATCTGACAGGAACAGATCTCTCTCCCACAATACAAGAGCGCACAGGACGTCCCCATAGCAGTCCCCTGGAGCTGCAGGGAGAAAGATCCATTAAAACTAAAAATAAAAATCTTTGTCGAAACAAAAATCACAAATACTTAAAAAAAAAAAAAAATCTTTGAAAAAAAATCTAAATTTTCTTTGCATTGCCATATTCTGACAACCATAACTTTTTATATTTTGGTCTACAGAGCTGTATGAGGGCTGGTTTTTGTGTAACAAATTATATTTTTTATTGGTGCTATTTTTGTGGTATGTACATCTTTTTGATCACTGTTATTTAATGTTTTGCGTTAACAAGATGAGAAAAAAATGGCGAATCACGAGTTTTTCTTTTTTTTTTCGTTAGGGTGTTCACCGTACAGGAATTAAAAAAAATATTTTAATAGTTCAGACATTTTCAGATGCGGCGTTACTTAATATGTTTATTTTTTTATTGTTTATATATTGTATATGTAAAAGTGGGAAAGGGGGTGATTTAAACTTTTAATATATTGGTGTTTTTTAGTTTTTAGTAACTTTTTTCACATTTTTTTTGAATATTAGACCCCTTAAGGGCCTATATCTTTATTAGGGTGAATCTTGGGTCTGAGCTGTGCCTCGTGCATAGCTTACTATGGCGTAAGGCAGGTCTGGAGCGCTTCGGCAGTGTCCAGGCTGCCATGGCAACCGATCGGAACACCGCAATTTCACCGTGGGGGCTTTGATCGGAAGACAGAGGGAACCACATCCCTCTGCCTTCATTCACAGGTGCTGCGATTAGTGATAGGCTGCAGTTGTCAAGCATGGCCAGGGGCGGATTGGCCCTAGACCTTACAGGGAAATATCCTGGTCAGCCGATGCCCAGGGGCTGTTCAGTGGAAGTTTTTGGGGATGTATTTTGTGCTGCTGGCAGTATTTTGTGATGGACTGTGGTATTTGGCTCTGTCGGGTTGGTATAATGGGCCACAATTTGGTATTGTTGGCCCTGCCTTCCATCAATTTAGACCAAGCTATTAAACAGGGCCACTTTTAGTATTTTTTTCCAGGGCCACTTTAAGTTCCCAGCCCGCTGTGCATGGCTGATGTGATGTCACTGATGCAGCCGGGTAAACAAGGCCCAGCCAGGAGAACCAGAAGCAAAGGTGCTACAATTGTTATGTAAGTACTTCCCAGTTCTTTATTGTAGGCCCATTCTCCAAAGTTGTCTGGTTTCTTGCTAAAACTGAAACTTAATAACTGGTACCTCCTTACACCTGTTCCAACCAGTATTATTTTATGATTTTTATAGAAAAAATAAAATAACATTTTGTGCAAAGTATTTTTTCTATTTTAAGGCTGAATAAATAATTATAATTAAGTTCCTTAATCCTGGATTTAATTTCCAACCTTTCAGATGTTACATTAGGGTGTCTATGTAATCTGATGGTAATATTACTTGTAGACTAATGAAACTGTTTATACAGATCTTACAATATAAATGTTAATGTTTCTCCTGTGATTTTATTATAAGGTCTTTGATGTTAATGTCGGTGATTCCAATATCTTGATGGAGCAGCAACAGAATATGGCTCTAAGGAACCGTGATGAACGATGACTCTCTGTTTTTTTTGCTTCTGCTGTTTTTTCTTAGATATTTTGGAATCCACCATCTTGTTACTAGTGAATCCACACTTGGGCAGGCCTCCTTCACATGAAGTACTGAAGGTACGAATGAATCCACACTTGGCCAGGCCTCCTTCACAGGACACTCTGAAGGTATGAGTGAATCCACACCCGGCCAGGCTTCCTTCACATAAAGTCTTGAAGAAATGAGTGAATCCACACTTGGCCAGGCCTCCTTCACATGATGTCCCAAATGCCTGCTGATGTTAATTTCCTCTCTATCAAAAATATTCTCTTCTTCCTTCTTTCTTTCCTCCTCCTCTTGCCCTTCATCCTTCTCTAGAGTTGTCTCTAGAGTTGGCCAAAAAGAGACTTTGCCAAACTTTGATGGCCTGAAAGCTGGCTCAGCCTCCTCCACCATCCACCTCCATATCACATCCGTGAATGACTCCACTTCCTCAGCCTGTTTCATCCTGGAAATATCCAAGCTACTTGCAATTGCTACCAATACTGAAATGAGATGGACATTTATCAACATATATACGCCACTTTTTTGGCGTATAATATAAGTTTCAGATTTTGCCAAATGCCATTTTGCAGCAAAATATGCAACTTTTCCCCCGCTCACATCAGTTTTCTGAAGTTTTCCATGGGTGGGGAAGCTGGCGGGCTAACATGGAGCTGGTGTAGATTTAAGGCTGTTACATGGCCTGCTGGAGGAAGCGCCTCTATATAATTCCAACAGCACATAAGAACTTAAATGACCCCCTTCATTTTCACTGATGATACATGCATTCATTAGTCAGTATGCAATAATTACACATGGTTTAAAAATGTTATATTGTAGTCATATATTGATGTTTGAGTTATCTTATGAATCTAGTATCAATCTGTTCTAAAGATTTTTGGGTTTATAGCCACAATAACATGGCTGCCTCCCTTAAAATTCAATAGAGGTAAGCCTGGTGACAACCATACTGAAGAACAGATCTAGAGCAACGGTTTGGCTACTCCCAGTTGGGATTCATTTACCCAGCTGCAGTGGAGGTATCATCAACACAAATATATAGGTATAGACAACACATACAGCCAATCACTAGCTTTAGAAATGCATCATAGAGGCCAATGATAGGCTGCAGCTGTCATTTATGGTTGAAGTTATGTCACGGTCACAGCCAGCTAAACAAGGCCCGGCCAGAAGAACCAGAAGAAGAGACACTACAATTGTTATGTAATGGCTCTTTCACACGAGGGGAAGCAGTGCGTATAATCTGCTGCGTGAAAGAGTGCCAAGCCCCGCTCTGGACAGCAGAGACATGGAGCATTAGCATCAGGGCCGGCGTCAGCAACCAGCAAACTCGGGCAAATGCCGGGGCCCACTACTTCTGAGGGGCCCCACTGAGCTGCTATGAGCACTTCCATCAATACACATAGAAGCACTCATTGCTGTCATTTCACTTACGCAGTACCCCTCTGGTGGGCCCTCTGAGTCACATAAGGCCGGCTGCTGCAGAACTTCAGACACGCCCTTCTTCACTCAGTTCAGCAGAGCAGCAGGTTACCTTACCAGCTTCAGACACACAGAGTTTGTCAGTGAGTCTGCACTGTGACTGTCTCTTCTCTGTGGGACAGGGGGGGACTGGACTCTTCAAACTGCTGCTGGATACTGCTTCATGCTATTTAGTTGTTTTACTGCTTCATTAAGCAGTTTGCCTCCATGACACCTGCCCTCCCCCCATATCCTGTCCTATATCATCCTCATGGATCCCCTTCTGCCTCCTTTCCTCCCTCAAGAATCCAGAGCCCCTGTTCCACCCTCCTATCTCCTGTTGTTGCCCTGCACATATCTCCTGCCACTACTTCTTGTATGAATCCCCCTCAGAGCCCCTTCCATCTACTTGCTGTGTTCACCTCTCCTGTCCATCAGAGCCCCGGACTCCTGTCTCACTCCTCTGCCTCTCATTATGGTGGCATCTGAACCACATTCACCATAAGGACCTTCTAACGTTACAGGGTCATGTGACTGTGCCCCCACCTCGTACTGTGCCACCTACCCCATACTGTGCCCCTCACCCCGTGCTGTGCCCTCTTATACCCTGCATTGTGCTCTCTTACCACACCCTGTACAGTGCCCCTAGTCATTCCCTGTACTGTGCCATCTTATACCCTTTTACCCTGTCACTGTATGGCGGTGTTATCCGGTCACTGTACAGAGGTGTTATCCGGTCACTGTATGTCTGTAATTTCTGTAATCTTTTTACTACAAAATCATGGTGACAACTTTATTTTAATGTGATTTTGTAGTAAAAAGATCACAGAGAGGCAAAGAGCATTATCAATCATGTTAATGCTCCGTGCCTCTGCTGTCCGTCGCGGGGCTTGGCTCTCTTTCTCGCAGCAGATTACCCGCACGGCATCCGCTCGTGTGAAAAAGCTCTTAGTACTGCTCAGTTCTTTATTGTAGGCCATTCTTCAGAGTTGTCTGTTTTTTTGCTGGAACTGAACAATCCCTTTAATAACTGGTGCCTCCTTATACCAGTTCCCACCTGTTGTATTTTTTTAATAGAAAAATAATGATAACTTCTTGTAAAGTAATTATTTTTTTATTGTTATTATAAAACTGAATACATAATTATAATTCAGTTCTTTAATCCTGGAAACATTGATGATTTAATCTCCAGCCCGTCAGATGTTATGTTAGGGTGTCTATGTAATCTGATGATAATAATTCTCATAGACGGATCAAACTGTTTGATATAGATTTTACATTTTACTGTAAATGTTGATATTAAAGTTTTTCCTATGATGTTATTATAAGCTCTGTGATGTTAAGACAGGATGAACTATGATGGTAAAGTTGGTTATTCCAATGTATTGATGGAGCAGCAACAGAAGATGGCTCTAAGGAACCGTGATTGACGATGACTCTCTGTTTTCTTGCTTTTGCTGTTTTTCCGTAGACATTTTGGAATCCACCATCTTCTTATTAGTGAATCCACACTTGGCCAGGCCTCCTTCACATGGAGTAGTGAAGGTATGAGTGAATCCACACTTGGCCAGGCTTCTGTCACATCAAGTTCTGAAGGTATTAGTGACTCCACACTTTTCCAGGCCTCCCTCACATGAAGTACTGAAGGTATGATTGAATCCATGCTTGGCCAGGCCTCCTTCACATAAAGTAGTGAATGTTTGAGTGAATTCACACTTGGCAAGGCTTCTGTCACGTCAGGTTCTGTAGGTATTAGTGACTCCACACTTGGCCAAGCCTCCATCATATGATGTCCCATAGGCCTACTGATGTCCATTTCCTCTCTATTGAAAATGTTCTCCTCTTCATTCTCTCTTTCCTCCTCTTGCTCTTCATCCTCCTCTAGAATTATCTCTAGGGTTGGCCAAAAAGAGACTTCACCATCACCAACCTTTGATGGCCAGAATGCCGGCTCAGCCTCCTCCACCATCTGCCTCCATATCACATCTGTGAACTCCTCCTCTTCCTTGGTTTGTTTCATTCTGGAAATATCCAAACCACTCGCAATCGCAACCAGTACTGAAATAAGGGGAGAAAAGAATGTTTCTGACAAAAATGGATATAGGGTTAGATAAATGATAGATAGGTAGGTAGATATATAGATAGAATAACAAAAGAGGGGGCAGCATTTCGAGTACGGTGAATGGGTGGAGGACCCGTTTATTCCCAAGCCTTGGATATAAACGGGTCCTCACCCATTCACCGTAGATTGGAGTGCTGCCTCGTCTTTTGTTATTATGTTCATCAGTGGAAGTCACGACAGTCATCCCTGAGGATTTTGCACCCAACCATCTTATCTCTAACTGGGCTGCTGTTTTCTTCTGTTATTAGATAGATAGATAGATAGATAGATAGATAGATAGATAGATAGAATGGATGGACACTATTATAATTGTCTCATGAGATAAAATGAAGCTTCTAATCTTAGTAATGGAGGGAGACAAAGACACAGAACAGTAGACAAACGGACATCACACGGAGGAGACCTATAGGTACAAAATAAATAGAAAAACATAAAGGACTTACTCTCCACTGACGACGACTAGAACCCTCAGATGATTCTGAGCCCTGCCACTCCTTATATAAGGTGTGTGATGTCATAATGTTTAGGGCGGAGCCAATGTGCACAACATTCCGTGAGCATAAATAAGCAGTAGCTTTTTTTTTTTAAAGGGACAGCCAATCAACTTCACAGTGGATATACACACATACTAAAAATGCAACATATATATAAATATAAGGCAGGCTCACAGGGGTGCAGGTGAATCCCCGGTGGGCCCTTGAGCAAGTGGCACATAACGCAGTAGACTTACTGCACCACATACCTATCCTCAATGTACAGCACCTCAACCAGCCTATGTTCATATAAAGAACTTGATAGATTATTAAAGAAACCCCCAGTTTATTATTATAGTCACGATCAGAGCCGAGAAGACTTCTAGGTATAGAGGAAAGCAGCTGGTATCCTCTTTTTTCCAGGACCTACCTGCAGGGACCTCCATATTCAATCATCTAGTAGCATCTTGCTGCTGTGTGAGCAGGTAGTATTTCAATCTATCCGTACGGTGGGCCCCTGCAACCTCTGGCAATTTATATATTATATCATTTTGGTGTCAATTATAAATCATTTTCATATAACGTACACACATACACGGTACATACAGCTATAGACACTCACACATCTGAACACATACTGCACATTTGTAATGCATGTATATCCGGCTTATTTATCTCTTTCTCCTTCTCTCTCTATGTATACACTGTATACACGCTTGGATTGGCCCACAGGGGTACAAAGGAATCCCCCGGTGGGCTCCTGAGCAAGGTGGGCCCCTAATCTCCCAACCCCCTGCATAAGTGGCACATAACACAGTAGACTTACTGCACTACATACATATATTTAATGTACAGCACCTCAACCAGCCTATCTTCATATTTAAAACTTGTGGATTATTTATTATATTTGAATGTATCCGTATGCTGGGCCGCTAAAATAAATGTTACTTATAAGCCCACAGGAGACCTTGACCCTCAAATATTCAGCTCTTTTATACTATACATTTCTATAATGTACCATAGGTTAATGTCACTACTAAGGATAATCTGAGCTGGAAGCCCTGCCCTTGCCCTATGTTTTTTGTAGCTGGTCTCCCTGAGATCAGCTATTGGTGTGTTTGAGTAGTCTCCAAGGCATTGCTCCCGGTTAGCCAGAATCCTACTCCGCACTGATGAGGGGCAACACCCCGAAACAGCTGTCTGTGGATGGATAACTGGCTTAGGTTTTCCCCGTCACATCCTTAAAGCTTGTAAAAAAAGCGGGATCTTGACATAGGGGCCACTTAATATGGTGGATTTGGTGATCTCTGTAATGGAGACACCCCTTTGCTCGGTTTTCCTTCCTTTGAGGGATATCTGGCTTTCATTGTGCTGTAGACCCAATACTGGGGCTCCACATTTATTTTGCATAGTAAGGGAAGAGAGCAAAAATATAAGCTGAACATAGACATATGGCATTGACTTGTTTGCTTGTGTGACATCCTTTAACTACTTTCCACAACATAGAAGGAAAGTAGTTTCCACACAGCAGTATTCATGTAAGATACATTTATCTGGTGTGGACACAACAGCCATGTCTAATCAGTCAGCAACTTACAGTCAACATAATGATGCTACAGCTCTACACTATCACAGAGAGAGGGGCTTCCACTGTCACCCAATTGCCACCCCAATCATGAGATTGCACGGGGTTGATGGGTTGGCATCTCTGTGAGTCTATTAGTCTGAATAGGTTGCCAACGCCATCAGTGATATCAGCATAATAATTGCAATATAGCAGTATTATTATTATTATTATTATATCATCATTAGTAATATTTTTGCAACATGTCATAAAAATGATTGGGGGATCACAAGTACAAGTTTTAACAACATTTCTCTTTATTCAGTAATTTTCACTATACAGTGCAATATACAATCAGCAAAAAGTTTAAAAAAATCTCCAACCTACAGTAAATGAACCCCCCCTATAACACCCAAAGGGGAGTAGATAAAAAAAAGTACAATAGGGGTCATTTACTATCAGAAATACGCCTATATTAGCTTATTTGCACTGCAATCTGCGACTTTTTCCAGCTCACACCAGGCCTAAAAATGTGGTTGTGGCGTGGGTGGGGAAGGGAAAGGACCGGCAGACCCCTCTCATTCATTATTTTCTAGGCCTGTTTTAGGCATACAAAATGGTCTAAGTTTAAGCCAGCAAGGAGGCTGTCTTACATTTAGACCGGCGGAGGATGTGCCGAAGTTATCTAGAGGCCAGCGCATCTATATAACTTCAGTGGATCCACTGCCAGCTAACGGGCTTTTTAAGACCAGCATCTAAAATGCCGGTCTTATTAAATCACGCCCTATATCTCTTGACTTGGATAGAAATAACATGGTTCACAGCTCTTTTCGCGATGATATACTTACTATAACTCCACTATGTGAATTATATTTCTGATATTTATGGACTCTAGAGGGAGTGTTCCACAGGATTGGCGCTTAGTAATTGTGGTGACAATATTGAAAAAGCCTCCAAAAGCAGAGCCTAGAAACTATAGGCCGGTAAGTTTAACCCTTTCAGGCCTGGAGGTATTTTATTTTTTTTGCATTTTCGTTTTGCGCTCCCTGCCTTCCCAGAGCCATAACTTTCATATTTGTCTGTTCACATAGCCATATAAGGGCTTGATTTATGTGGGACAAGTTGTACTTTCCAACACCAGCATTTAATATTGCATATGATGTAATGGGAAGCGGGAAAAAAATTCCAAATGGGGTAAAATTGCAAAAAAAAGCAATTCCACCACAGTTTTACGAGTTTTTTATTTATGACATTCGATCTGCGATAAAAATGACCAGTAACTTTTATTCTACAGGTCAGAACGAATCCGGCGATGCCTTATATGTATAGTTGTTCTTGCGTTTTGATAAATTAAAAAGTGGGGAAAAATTATTTTTTTTTTTAGTTCTTTAATTTTATTTTGATAAAAGGGGGGTGATTTGAATTTTTATGCTTTTTTTATTTTTTTCATTTTAAATTTTTTTATAGTTCCCATAGGGAACTATAACATGCAATGATTAGATTGCTATTATCTTAGACTCCAATGCCCTTGCATTGGAATTTGTGATGATTTTATGACTTTCCTATGGAGCCCTATTACAGGCAAGGGCTCCATAGGAAATACTATGCAGCAGCCTCCTGTCATTCACAAAAATAAGGGCTGCTGCATACACGCTCTGGCTCCTCCGATCGCTACACGGGGGAGCCGGAGCATCACCGGAAGCGATCACCATTACTGCTGGTTGCGCAAATGAGCCGCAGGTGTCTGCTATAAGAAGCTATGGCGCCTGCAGCGCTGAGGAGCAGACTCCATCTTTAAAGACCCTGCCCGATGACGTACATGTACGTCATCGGGCGTGAAAGGGTTAGCAACTTAGCATCTGCTGTGGGTAAACTGTTTAAAGGTTTTCTAAGAGATGCTATTTTGGAGTACCTCAATGAAAATAAGCGAATAACGCCATATCAGCATGGCTTCTTGAGGGATCGGTCATGTCAAACTTATTAAATCGGTTTCTCTGAGGAGGTAAGTACTAGACTTGACAGCGGTGAATCAATGGATGTCGTGTATCAGGACTTCTCCAAAGCATTTGACACTGTACCATATGAAAGGTTAGTATATAAAATGAGAATGCTCGGACTGGGAGAAAATGTCTGTATGTGGGTAAGTAGCTGGCTGAGTGACAGAAAACAGAGGGTGGTTATTAACGGTACACACTCATATTGGGTCACTGCTGTCACTAGTCGGGTACCACAGGGGTCAGTACTGGGCCCTACTCACTTCAATATATTTATTAATGATCTTGTAGAAGGCACGGTAATATATAAATTTTTGTAGATGACACTAAACTGTGTAAAGTAATTAACACGGAAGAGGACAGTATACTGCTATAGATGGATAGATCGGAGGTTTGGGCAGAGAAGTGGCAGATGAGGTTTAACACTGACAAATGTAAGGTTATGCTCATGGGAAGGAATAATGCAAGTCACCCGTACATACTTAATGGTAAAACACTGGGTAACGCTGACATGGAAAAGGACTTAGGAATTTTAGTGAACAGCAAACAAAGCTGCATAGATGCCTGTGATGAGAACATAGTCCTACCACTTTACAAATCACTAGTCAGACCACACATAGAGTACAGTGTACAGTTCTGGGCTCCTGTGAACAAGGCAGACATAGCAGAGCTGGAGAGGGTTCAGAGGAGGGCAACTAAAGTGCTAACTGGAATGGGGCAACTACAGTACCCTGAAAGGTTATCAAAATTAGGGTTATTCATTTTATCATTTTAGAAAAAAGACGACTGAGGGGAGATCTAATAACTATGTATAAATATATCAAGGGTCAGTACAGAGATCTCTCCCATCATCTATTTATCCCCAGGACTGTGACTGTGATGAGGGGACATCCTGTGCGTCTGGAGGAAAGAAGGTTTCTACACAAACATAGAAAAGGATTCTTTACGGTAAGAGCAGTGAGACTATGGAACTCTCTGCCTGAGGAGGTGGTGATGGTGAGTTCACTAAAAGAGTTTGAGGGGACTGGATGTATTTCTGGAGCGTAATAATATTACAGGCTATAGCTACTAGAGAGGGGTTGTTGATCCAGGGAGTTATCTGATTGCCTGATTGGAGTCGGGAGGGATTTTTTCCCCCTAAAGTAGGTGAGTTCACTAAAAGAGTTTGAGGGGCCTGGATGTATTTCTGGAGTATAGTGATATTATAGGTTATAGCTACTAGAGATGGGTTGTTGATCCAGGGAGTTATCTGATTGCCTGATTGGAGTTGGGAGGGATTTTTTCCCCCTAAAGTAGGGAAAATTGTCTTCTACTTCACGTTTTTTATTTGCCTTCCTTTGGATTAACTCGTAGGATAACAGGCTGAACTGGATGGACAGATGTCTTTTTTTAGCCTCATAAACTATGTTATAATAGTGCCTCAGGATATTTATGTCAGGCAGTAGTGTTTTCCCTTACTTGGTACTTTTTGATACACTATGTTTGGGTACTGATTTATAACATTAAGGGCCTTAGTATAAGCAGGAGGGAACAACTTTATTTATTTATGGAATGTTACCTTTTTAAGTATGTTTATATATTTGTGATCTAATAAAGTATATGTTTTCTTTATAGTAACATAGCAACATAGTATATAAGACCGAAAAAAGACATTTGTCCATCCAGTTCGGCCTGTTTCCTACAAGTTGATCCAGAGGAAGTTAAAAAACCCCTGTGAGGCAGAAGCCAATTTTCCCCACTTAAGGCAATCAGAATAACTCCCTGGATCAACGACCCCTCTCTAGTAGCTGTAGCCTGTAATATTATTACCCTCCAGAAATACATCCAGGCCCCTCTTGAATTCCTTTATTGTACTCACCATCACCACCTCCTCAGGCAGAGAGTTCCATAGTCTCACTGCTCTTACCGTGAAGAATCCTTTATAAGTTGGTGTCCCATGTAGTTTCTCTATAATTGAGTATAATAGATATATAGTGAGTAACAGAAGTATTTGAACACCCTGCGATTTTGCAAGTTCTCCCACTTAGAAATCATGGAGGGGTCTAAAATTCATATTGTAGGTGCATTCCCACTCTGAGAGACAGAATTTAGAAAGAAAATTTAGGAAATCACATTGTATAAATTTTTAAAGAATTTATTTGTCTCGCACTGCTGCACATAAGTATTTTAACACCTGAGAAAATCAGTGTTGATATTTGGTACAGAAGCCTTTGTTTGCAATTACAGACGGTCAAACGTTTCCTGTAGTTCGTGACCCGGTTTGCACACACTGCAACAGGGATTTTGGCCCACTCCTCCACACAGATCTCCTCTAGATCTGTCAGGTATCGGGGCTGTCGCTGAGCAACGCAGAGTTTCAGCTCCCTCCAAAGATGTTCTATTGGATTTAGGTCTGGAGACTGGCTAGACCACTCCAGAACCTTGATATGCTTCTTCCGGAGCCACTCCTTGGTTATCCTGGCTGTGTGCTTCGGGTCATTGTCATGTTGGAAGACCCAGCCACGACCCATCTTCAATGCTCTGACTGAGGGAAGGAGGTTGTTGCTCAAAATCTCACAATAAATGGCTCTATTTATCCTCTCCTTAATACAGTGCAGTCATTCTGTCTCCTTCGCAGAAAAGCACCCCCAAAGCATCATGGTGTTCTTGGGATGCAACTCATCCTTCCTTTTCCTCCAAACACGACGAGTGAAGTTTAGACCAAAAAGTTCTACTTTGGCCTTATCTGACCACATGACTTTGTCCCATGCCTCCTCTGGGTCATCCAGATGGTCATTGGCAAACTTCAGACAGCCTGGACATGTGATGACTTGAGCAGGAGAACCTTCCGTGCAATGCATGATTTGAAACCATGACGACATAGTGTTCTACCGACAGTGACCTTTGAAACTGTGTCCCCAGCTCTCTTCGTGTCACTGACCAGCTCCTCCCTTTTAGTTCTGGGCTGGTTCCTCACCTTTCTTATCATCAGTGATACCCCACGAGGTGAGATCTTGCATGAAGCCAAAGTCTGAGGGAGACTAACAATCAACTTTAGCCTCTTCCATTTTCTAACAATTGCTCCAACAGTTGATCTATTTTCACCAAGTTGCTTGGCAATTGCCCCATAGCCCTTTCCAGCCTTGTGGAGGTCCACAATTTTGTCTCTGGTGTCTTTTGACAACTCTTGCCCATGGTAGTAGTTGGCATCTGACTGGCTGTAGGGTGGACAGGTGCTATTAAGTTAGATTAATGAGTGGAGTAGAGGTGGACTTTTTAAAGGCACAGTAACAGGTCTTTGAGAGACAGAATTCTTGCTGATTGCCAGGCGTTCAAATACTTACTGTATGTGCAGCAGTGCAAGACAAATAAATTCTTATAAAATCATACAATGTGATTGTCTGATTTTTTTATTTTATTTTGTCTCTCAGGATGGGAATGCACCTACAATGTAAATTTCCGACCCCTCCATGATTTCTAAGTGGGAGAACTTGCTAAATCGCAGGGTGTTCAAATACTTCTGTTCCTTACTGTATATTCTATAGAGCGAATCAATTCTTAAATTGGAAAATACAACCCAAAATTTTCAAAAAGTTCTGATTTTAAGAAACCTAGGACGGATGGAGGGAGAAGGAAAGAGGACAAGGGAGTTGAGACAAAGAGAGGGAAAGGGAGGGAGAGAGGAAAAAGGAGAGAGAGACCAAAAGAGAGAGAGAGATGGGGGAGAGAGGGAGCGATAAAGAGACAGAGATAAATGGTGGAGAAAGGAGGAGAGAGTTTTCCAAGCAGTTGGGACACTTTCAATGTGGGTCAAATTTATTTGTACTGTACCTGAATAGTATTGGATGGCAAAATTACACCCAAACTGAATTGCAAGAAATGTGTTATTCTCTAATTAAAATCAGTTTGATGACCTGAAATATTCAAGTGTGACAAATATGCAAAAATAAAAGTAAAAAATAAAAAATACTTTTTTACAGCACTATAGACATGCTACCCCCATCCCAGTTCATGAGATCAGTGCTCATGCATCATGTATTATC
Source organism: Bufotes viridis (assembly GCA_033119425.1). Classification (NCBI taxonomy): domain Eukaryota; kingdom Metazoa; phylum Chordata; class Amphibia; order Anura; family Bufonidae; genus Bufotes; species Bufotes viridis. Next base: position 131,251,967 of record CM065595.1, on the reverse strand, counting down.
ATGTATTATATCAAAGTGTTACACGTCTTTATTACTATGCGTTACATGTTACTTTTCTACCGTAATATAGTATCTGCATTGTTCATGGAGACCGCAGTATGTAATCATGTAAGCTTATAATATTATCTACATGATTACACTTAGAGAAGCATTCTGTATCTTCCCTCTTGTCTACCAGCCCAGTCCTAAAGATTTCACAACCCCTCTCTAAACTGTAAAGATTTCGCAGTGTCTCCTCATGGAGCCTTGTCATTAGCTCGGAGACTAGAAGATGCTGCAGCCCAGAGCACATTGTGCTGCCTTCGCTAATATGTGAAGAGGAGGAATACATGAGAAATCACCCAATAAAGGCTGGGATCCCAGTACAGCAGACAGTGCTGTGTACACCGTCCAATCATGGGCATGCTTACAACAGAGGAGAGGGAGGCTTGCAGCTGCAGATGCTCCTGTGTGTGTATTATGTGTGTGCAGAATCCTGCCCCTTCCTAATGATGAGAAAGGAAGAGAGAGAACAGAGGCAGAGCTAATAGTGATTAGCACCCAGCACTTCCCACAGACACCTACAAATCTAGCAGCAGCAGCAGCATTGTTCTCCAGCATCAGCACCATCCTGCCAGCTGCGGCTGCATCAGGTAGACCCACAGGAAGGCATCATTATAGCAAGGGCAAGGAGTCAAGATGGCAGGTATCCTAGTTTGGTTTTGGAATGAGAGGTTTTGGTTGCCTCACAATGTAACCTGGGCAGATCTGAAGAACACAGAGGAGGCTACTTTCCCCCAGGCTGAAGATCTCTACCTTGCCATCCCTCTGGCATTCTGCATCTTCATGATACGCCTGTTCTTTGAAAGGTAAATCACTGGCATACTCTGTAGACTCTGATATCTGGGAGGATGAGGAGGGGAGGGGGGCTTTTCATCTATGTGGGGTATAGGCTGGATCATTGATCCTCATGCACTACTTCCATGTGCTGAACTTGTGTTACTAAGAAATCAGCTACTGCAGAACCTCATAGTCCGGTGGAACAGGATTGCTCAAGAGCTTCCGGAGCAGCTGTGCTGGAGCATGTATAGGGTTGATATATAGTGCACTGGGTCACAAAAAATCTATTTTATGTTAGTGCGAAGCACCAAACCCTTATCAAACAGAGCTGCTAATATCTTTTAGACTGGGGACATGTTCCTGTGGGTTCCTACAACTGATCGTAGGTGATACAGAAGTCACCATGAGCAGAGTAGTAGGATTTCAGGTCTTCCATCCCATTGAAGAACATCGCAGTCGGCTTAAAAAGGCTGATAAAAGGGGACAATATGTATCAGACAACAGAGCTAGTAGAGATGAGATTGACTTTTGATGCAGGCACCATGTTTCAAACTAATAGACACATGCAGATGGCCCATGGAACTTGCCCATGGAACTTGCAATCTAATGTAGGAGTTCATGTCTGCGCACAGTGCTGCTGGTGTTGGAGGAAAAGCTCATTGTTGGCAAATGCTCTTTGGTCTTATCTCCTCAGGCTGATCCTCAGTGTAACATGTAACACGGATCGCACTGTGGGGTAGGATAATCTATCTCTGCTTTCAACAGATTGTGCTATTACTGTCAGTAGGAGGCGAGATTTGCTTGGGAGTCCTCAGCAATACTGAGTGTAACAGAGGTCAACTCCATGTCTCCTTTGATGCTGGGGATCTATAAAGAGAAGAAAGGATCTCACTGTGGATTCATCTTCTTATACTGTTGGTTGGCAGTCAAAGGGTTAAAACAAGATGCCACTTTCAAGTGCTCCATTATGCCAATGACAGCTAATTGTTTTCTCACATATCTGCCTTAATTAATTAGCTCTGCAATCAAATGTGGAAGGACGACGCTATTGTGAATGGAAGGAGAGGGTTGTCACTTCCTAACAACGTTCCTAACAATAAGGCCTCATGCACAAAAATACGAATGACATCCGTGTGCAGTCTGTATTTTGCGGAACGGAACAGCTGGCCCTTAATAGAACAGTACTATCCTTGTCCGTGATGCGGACAATAATAGGACGTTCTATTTTTTTGCAGAACGAAAATACGGACATGCGGAAAAGGAATGCACACGGAGTAACTTCTGTTTTTGAAATTAATTGTTCCGCATACAGTCCGCAAAAAAAACAAACAACGGAGCGGACACGGAAAGAAAATACGTTCAGGTGCAAAAGCCCTACCCTTTGTAGTATTTTTTTTAAAAAAGTAAGGGTTGTGGGAACGTGGTCACTTCAAATCCACCTCCCATCATTGGGAGAAGACACAGAACAGCATTATCACAGGCACAGAAGATGAAGGGGACTTATCAGGGAAGTTCAAAGCACTCCTTAAACGCGCATGCACACATTCTCTCCACTTGTGTCTATTGGAGTTTCAGAAATGGCTGAGCAAGTATGATCTGATATTTCTGGCAGTCTCATAGAGGTGAATGGTGAGCATACCCCGCCTGCACGGCTACCTCTTCATTCACTACTTTGGGAGTTCCAGCGCTCTGCTATTTTTGGAACTCCCTTTATTTCTGGGTCCCGTTTTGGAGATACCCACACCTATCTGACACTGATGGCATACCCTAGCAATATTCCAGAAATGGCTGAGTTTTGAATACCCCTTTAAGTAGAGAGCCATAACTACCCGTCAAATGCCTTTTATTTACCCAAATCAAATGCATTATGGCTATAGTGATCAGTAACACAGGGCCATGACTTAATGCCTGTGCATCTAGATCATTCTTATGCTGCCCCTGATCTGAACTGACTGTTTTCTGTTAGTGGTAGACTTTTTTTGAGATGCATTTTTAAGTATTATGTTGGAATGTTCTTAAGAATGCTTTACCTTGAGACAAGCATAGGCTGAGACCAGACTGGGCATTTGGGACATTTGACATCAACGTACCTACTGTACTGCAGTTTTGGTGCTTAAAAGGGTTTTCCAGCATACTGTAGGTTAAAAAAAGTAATTATTACCCACCTCATAATCCTTGCTGCTGCCATTCCGGAGTTTACTTGATCCTCGAAGATCTCCTGTGTTTCTTCGACACATAGAAAATACAAGGAAATGCACACTCAACCAATCGCTAGTTTAGGCAGGTCACCGCCTGGGTGGAAACTTAAGTAGGGGTCCATTGTTGACCCATTGCGTGCAAACTGTCAGTTGCTTTAAGCCTTCAGGCACTGCCTAAAGGGGTAACTTTTTCATTTCTTGGACTACCAAAATAATTTTTGCAATGTTTTTTAATTGAAACTTACTGTAGGACTTTTTATTAGTATGTGTGTTTTAGAGATTTCCCCCCCTTTTTTTTTAGGTTTAATTTGGGGGAAAACCTCTAATTCTTACTAAAAAGTCATTTTTTGTAATAGCTTTTTATTTCTGAAATATTAAAACTGACCCAAATATTAATTATTGCAATAGGTTCCTGATTTGGGGACAATCATTTTGGTGTACTGTATAACATGTATAGGTTTGAGTGAAGTACATTTTTTTTCGATTTTGTTATTTGTATTTTTTATTTTTTTTTTACTTATATTTTAATTTATTTTTGGCTCATATTTTAAAAGACCTCTGGAGGACACTGCCTTTTTTTTTGTTATCACTGTTACCACTGTAAATGGGTCATCCACAGTAGCCTCAGTTATAGGGGAAAACAGCCTCCTGTGGGGTCATTACACACAGTCAGAGCTGATCAGGGTCTCCTTAGACCCGGCAGCTCTGTTCCTGCCCCCAAGACACCCAGCGGTCACGAGACTGCCGGGACTAACAGAGGAAGCGGCTCGGCAGCTCTCCCCCCTGTGCTACTCCACGATCTCCTGACGGGAGCGAAGAAGGCAAGAGTGGTAAAAAACCGCTCGTGTCTACTCCAAAGGGTCCCGCTGTGTCTGCCAGCCAGGACCCGACCAGCTCCTGCTAGATTGGAGGAGCAGGAGCTTTAATCCCAGTGCTGTACTGGTTTATCTGAGGACTATACATTGCATATGGTCACTAATGTCAGACGATCTGGCAATTGTACCACCCCCTATTAGCATTGACAGAATGCACAAAGCCATAATGGTATACGGTAGATTGTAGTACCAAAATAGTAAATCAAGCTGGAAGACAGCATCAATGGAGTATGCACCCATAAAGTGTGACATCATAATTCCGTAAATGATGATTCCATACGTGATGTCATTGATCTTTAGGTGTTGAGGCCCTGTAAAGTTTTTGCACAAGGGCCCGCTAGCTTTAAGTTCTGACTCATACATTTATTCACGTCATCGGCTAAACAATGCAAGTACTTTGTGACATTTGTGTTCCGCTCCTTCCAGCTTGAGCACAGATGGTACAGTCAACGCCACTTTCCCCTTTTATGCAGTAAATGCAGTATGTAATAATCCACATTGAAAACCTATTACTTGCATAATACGCATGATTGCCTCAGACACCTTCTCTGCATTTGCATCCATGTCCTTCTGATCATCACGCTGGGGCATTCACTTGCAATTACAGTTTTCTTTGATGGGAAATATTAATTGATGGCTTTTGCTATTTAGTGACAAAAACCAGTTTCAGAAGCACAAAGCTGCTCTCCAGGGGGACAGCGGACAACTGTAATCATTCATCTTGCTGCTGCCTTGCATGCCTCGGCTTTGAAATTCATGTAATGTTCAGGCACCTGCTCTATCAGCTGACTGATGGTTCTCATACTATTGGTGTACTTACAGTTCCTTGCAAAAGTATTCACCCCCTTGACTTATTCACCCCCTCTGTTATTTTGTCCTATTTGTTTGCTTCACAATAAAAAAAATAAAAAAAATTCTAAGTTGTGGGTATGTTCTGTAAATGAAATGATGCCAATCCTCAAACAATTCACGTTAATTCCAGGTTGTGAGGCACCAAAATTCGAAAAAAGTCAAGGTGGTGGTGGTAGTGGGGAGGGGGGGTGAATACTTTTGCAAGGCACTGTATCTGTATGGAATTCCACAAACTGTTGCGATGCAATATGGGGCTGCCGGTTCATTTGGTAGTTGTTCTTTATAGCTTTTTTTTTTCATATTTAGATGACATTTATGATTTGTGCTTCATACACTAGTACGATATCTCAGTGGGCATGGAGATGTATGTATGACATGTGTAGCACTAGTACCCTTTACTTATTTTCACTGAGGTGCTCTATAGCAAAATGGAGTCTTCATCAGGTTGCATACAATGGGAGAAACTTACTAAGGCTACTTTCACATCTGTGCTTTCCTCTCCGGTATTGAGATTCATCAGAGGATCTCAAAATTGGAGGAAAGCGCTTCAGTTTTGTCCCCATTCATTGTCAATGGGGACAAGACTGAACAAACTGGAACCGAGTGCTCCAGAATGCATTCTCTTCCGTTTGGTTGCGTTCCCATGCAAGCAGCATTTTTGTGTGCGTCATGAGATACTGATAAAAATGGATCTGGCATAAAACACAAAGTACGTCAATGGTGCCAGATCCGTTTTCTCAGATATGAAAGAAAACGAACCCGGCGCCCCTTGACTTACAATGGTTTTAGTGCTGGAACCGTCTTGGTCATTTTAGACATAATACAACTGGAGACGTTCATAACGGGTGCAGCCGGTTGTATTATCTTAACAGAAGAGTTTTTGCTGATCCCCTGCCAGATCCAGCAAAAATGCAGATGAAAGTAGCCTAAGACAGACTATAAAGTCCACTGATATATGTGCCAGCGGACTGTCCATTAATAGCATGTAGAGCATACCCTTTTTCCCTTGCTAGTGGGTCCATGCCCCAGAAAAAGAAGCTTGATTTGAATTGCTAAACAAAAGTGCCAAAAGGGCAGCCCATAGCTTGGCAAGTGCTCCGCTTTCTTCTCCTAACCAAGTCCCATTCCTCTGCCCTTGCTTCTGATTGACATCTCTCTCCTCCTGATGTCACATATCCCCACACAGTATACAGCTGGACATGTGCATTACATGTGCAGCAAACCAGAATGTACTGCGCATGCGCTGCAAAGATACTCAGTGTAGGATACCCAAAAGATGTAAGGCTGTACACTGCACCTGTGTGAGATTTCAGAGCCAGGATGCCTGACATCAGGAGGAGAGGGAGATGTCAATTGGGATCATGGGGAATTAGTGGAGCTTAGTTAGGAGAGGAGGGCCTGGGCCCTTGCCTTGCTATGCACTGCCGATTGGGCACTTGCAGTGTCCCACTCAATGATGGTAGTGGGCACTTCAAACTTTTGTATATGCCTATCTAATGTATTTCTGTGTAAGCTGTAATTCCTATTAACAGGTTGTTAGAGTGTCATTACATCCATTCACCCCTAGGTGGTGCTATAATTACAAAAAAGTGGGGAGCACACCACAAAAAGTAGAATAAATAAAATAATTTATTCTCCCATGTAGAACAGCGACGTTTCGGCTCTATCACAGAGCCTTTTTCAAGCAATATCTATATGGTCTGGGGAATGCTAATAGGAGGAGTTGAAAGTTGCATATAGCACAGTATTACAACAGCACAGACTAGTGAGTCTATGTCTGGAAATAGAGAAAGTCTAGTGGAGGTTGGAGCTAATTTAGCTAATGAAGTTTACAAGCACTAGTGACCAGGAGGAACCTAAAAGTACCTGAACACATGATTAATGCGCACAATTCTCCTTTACCACATGCCTATATGGACATAGTGGACCGTAATTCTTCAGTGAGCAGCCTTTCCAAAGAATGGAGCAGAAGACTAATGGCTGCCATTAGGGAGACTGCACTGTGGATTGCTACTGACCAGTAAGAGTTATTTTATTTGGTACCTGGGTGCTAGAGAATGGACTTAGTGCAGACTTATATAAGAAAGAGCATTTTTCTTGCCTGTTCAAGTAAAATTCTTAGGAAAGCTCCTTAACTGACAACTGTCCAGCCTGTTACACGGATTACAGCTAAACCAATATCTGAGTCATATCTTTATGTCATATAAAGGAACTGTACTGACTACCTGGAGACAAGTGATTTAAGTAAAAGTTCAACTGTTTTGCTACAATCGACTCCTCATCTTTTACACCACCAACCTTTGCACCTAACGGTGCTGGCGTCACGAACAACCGGGGTCCCAGCCTCAAAAGCTCCCTAAGCACCTATACCATCAAAGGCACCTCAACTACCATTTGTACTAGAGAGTGCCCCTAAGAATTTAGTGCTGTCTTCCCCATCACTGCACGCCGGCCCAGGCAGCTACAAAAATCATGAGTATGACTACTCGCCCAATTAGCCCACCGTGCGCTCACAGATTGCCCCTGCTGTCTGGTTCGCTAAACACTTGGCGCTATATTTGCATCTCGAATCAAACTTTTTTTTTCTGGGACAGGGGACTATCAGCAAGGGAAAGGGATAAGTTCTACATACCATTTGTCACCTACAGACCGCCGGCATAACTTTATTAGCTAAAATGAGCTGACAGGCGCCCTTTACATCTGTTGGGCTACATGGACTCTGCTCTCCTCCACACATGCACCCCCCACAGTTTTTATAGAAGTGGTGAACATTGCATAAAAGAGGGAATGGTTGCAATTGTTTGTGCAAAATAGGCCACTAGCATATGCCAGTCATTAATAGATCTCCCCCTGTGAGTTTTCCTCTGTCCTTCAGACTTAACATTATAAAAGCATCTATTTTTTCTTCGGCTGCTTTTAGATCAGCTTTGAGTGGTTCATTTCTGTTTGTTGAAGGCGCCATTGACTGAAGGTGACTTTGGTTAGAGACTGACATGTTCAGGAGTGACGTCAAATACATCAGCACAAAAGATCCTTGTTACTAAAATGCTCTGCAGATATTTGCAGTTATTTATCTGCTTTCTAAATCAGATTTTTTTTGTGTGATGAGTTTCTGGTTTAACACTTTAAAAACTCATGTAGATGGAAGGGGAAAAGTAACCAAGCCACTGCATTGAGGCCTGGCAAAGCTACTAATAAAACAGTTTGGAGTAGAGCTACACAGTACACATGGTGTATCTAGAGAGCGCAGTATCGCAATGCTACCTCACAGTAGTGTTTCCCCATGGTGGGTGTGAAAAGATGAAGCTGCAGCGACCTGCTCACAGTATACACAGATCCAGGTGGTACTCCTGCAAGGTTGAGTCCATTAACCTCCATTGTATACCTCTTGTAATTAACCTCTTATAGACACAGGGTACATGTACGCCCTGTGTATTTCCGATCACCGCCGCGCGGCGGGTGGTGATTGGAACAGAGTGCCTGCTGAAATCATTCAGCAGGCACTCTGTGACAATGCCGAGCGGGGTCCTGTGACCGCCCGCATCGGCGATCACAGCAAACCGCAGGTAATTCAGACCTGCGGTTTGCTGCATTTCCGGGTCATTCGGGTCTCCGGTGACCCGATGACCCGGAACAGGAGGGTGATCAGTGGTTTAATATACACCACGAATCACCCTCCGTAGATCCTGTCAGGCGAGCGAGTGGGCGGGCGCGCGATCCCCCGCCCGCGATACCCTGTCTGCGATCCCCCCCCTCATTTTCAGGATGGCCGAGCGGTGTAAACAGAGTGTCAGCACATTGCTGACACTCTGCTTAAAACGGCGGACATCTGTGCTGGCACAGATGTCAGCTATTTAAACTCTTCCATGCGGCGGTCCATAGGGGCCGTTATACGGAAGGGGTTAACAGGGAGGGCGCACCCTCCCTCTCCCATCGGGGGCTGCTGTGCCATTGCAGCCACCCGATACTTGACCCAGAGGGAGGGGACCAACCTTCCTCCTTCCAACTTCAGCCGCTGCTCTGTTGTGGCAGCGGCTGATTGTTACCATGGCAACCGGACGCCTTCACAGGCTTCCGGCTTGCCATGGTAAGGCTAAGATCAGGCTTCTGCTAAAGGCAGCAGCAGCCTGATCAGCCTGTATGTAAAGTCACAATACACTACAGTATACTATATAGTATACTGTAGTGTATTATATAGGCATCAGACCCACTGGATATTCAAAAACCAAGTGGGTTTGGGTCAAAAAAAAGTAAAGCCGCACATTTATCACTGAAAAAAAACAAAATAAAAAAACACTACACATGTTTGATATCACCGCGTCCGTAACGACCTGATCTATACAATGGTCATGCTACTTTCCCTGCACAGTGAACGCCATAAATAAAAAAAAAGAACTATGATGAAATTGAAATTTTGCCAACCTTTCTTCCCAAAAAAGGTAATAAAATTGATCAAAAAAGTTGTATGTACACCAAAATAGTACCAATCAAACGTCACCTCCTCCCGCAAAAAATGAGCCCCTACATTAAACAATTGCCCCCCCCCAAAAAAAAAAAATATGGCTCTTAGACTATGGAGAGACGAAATTTTTTTTTTTCCAAAAATTCTTTTATTGTGCTAAAGTAAAATAAATAAAAAAAAGTACACACATTAGGTATCGCCACATCTGTAAGAACCTTCTCTATAAAAATATCACATGACCTAACCCCCCAGGTGAACACCATAAAAAAAACTGTGCCAAAAAAGCAATTCTTTGTCACCTTGCATCACAAAAAATGTAATACCAAGCGATCAAAAAGTCATATGCACCCTACAATTGTACAAATCAAACCGTCCTCTCATCCCAAAATAATAAAAAAATTATGGCTTTCAGAATACGAAACAAAAAAAATATTTTTAAAAAAAAATGCTTTATTATGTAAAACTGAAAAACACAACCCAAAAAAGTACTCATATTTGGTATTGTCACGTCCGTAACAACCTGCTCTATGAAGATACCAACTTGGTCTAACCTGTCAGATGAACACTAAATAACAAAAAATATAAACGGTGCCAAAACAGCTATTTTTTGTTGCCTTGCCTCATAAAAAGTGTACCTTATCCCCAAACTGCCATCTTATCCAAAATGGGGTCACTTTTCTGGGGTTTCTACTCTAGGGGTGCATCAGGGGGCCTTCAAATGTGACATGGCAGCTTAAAATTATCCCAGTGAAATCTGCCTTCCAAAAACCACATGGCATTCCTTTCCTTCTGCGCTCTGCCATGTGCCCATAGAGCAGTTTACAACCACATATAGGGTGTTTCTATAAACTGCAGAATCAGGGCAATAAATATTGAGTTTTGTTTGGCTGTTAACCCTTGCTTTGTTACTGGAAAAAATGAATTAAAATGGAAAATTTGCCAAAAAATTTAAATTCATAAATTTCATCTCCGTTTGCCAATAACTCTTGTGGAACACCTAAAGGGTTAACAAAGTTTGTAAAATCAATTTTGAATACCTTGAGGGGTGTAGTTTCTAAAATAAGGTCATTTTTGTGTGGTTTTTATTATGTAAGCCTCACAAAGTGACTCCAGACCTGAACTGGTCCTTAAAAGGTAGGTTTTAGAAAATTTCAGAAAAATTTCAAAATTTGCTTCTAAACTTCTAAGCATTGTAACGTCCCCAAAAAATAAAATGGCATTCCCAAAAGTATCCAAACATGAAGTAGACATATGGGGAATGTAAAGTAATAACTATTTTTGGAGGTATTACTATGTATTATAGAAGTAAAGAAATTGAAACTTGGAAATTTGCCAATTTTTCAAATTTTTTGGAAAATGTGGTATTTTTTTATAAATAAAAATGATTTTTTCTTACACCATTTTACCAGTGTCATGAAGTACAATATGTGACGAGAAAACATTCTCAGAATGGCCAGGATAAGTAAAAGCGTTTTAAAGTTATTCACACATAAAGTAACTCTGGTCAGATTTGCAAGAAATTGCATGGTCCTTAAGGTGAAAATAAGCCCGGTCCTTAAGGGGTTAAAGGGCATCTGTCCGCAGATTTGTCCCTATAAAATTGACTGACCTGTTACATGTGCACTTGGCAGCTGAAGGCCTCTGTGTTGGTCCCATGTTCCTATGTGCCCACGTCGCTGAGAAAATGATGTTATAATATATGCAAATTAGCTACTAGGAGCAATGGGGGCGTTGTCATTACTCCTAGAGGCTCCGCTCTCTATGTAAGTGCTGAACCCTCTGTACTTTGCAGGGGTGATCATAAGGGGCATAGTTATAGGGGGTGCAGAGGTAGCAGTTAAAAAAACAAAACAGTATTATAGAAAGTGCATGCTAGTCAAGTTACTTCCCTGGCTAGATCGAAGGGGTTAGGTCGAGAATTGTGCTCATGGGCCCTGGTGCAAGAGTCCAGCTTGGGTCCCCCTTCTCTCAGTTCTTTGTGGCCAGGGGCAGGGAAGCACATAGCCTTCATGCTGCCTGAGGCAAAAATGGAAGCGGCACCCCCACCATGCCAAATTATTGACCTAACCCCTTCCCTCCAGCCAGAGGTGTAACTTGAACAGCATGTACTTTCTATAATATCAGTTTCTTCTTATGTGGCACAAGGGTCTTTGGGCCCCCTCAGGCTCCTGGGCCCGGTAGTGGCTGCTACATCTGCACCCTCTATCAATTATAAATGTTCTTTTGTGTTGGCTGCTGCTTGTGATGATGTTGTTTGTGCCCCCATCTAATTTTCCTGTTTGCCAATGCATGTGTGTCCCTTCTATGCAGGGCTGCCATCAGAAATTACAGGGCCCGATACAAGTGAACAGTGCTCCTTAGGATTTATCACATTGAGAACTATATACAGTGGTCCCTCAAGGTACAATATTTATTAGTTTTGGGACGACCATTGTATGTCGAAACCATTGTAACTTGAGTCCATAACTCTATGAAAAGCTGACAGCAAACAAAAAACGTATGACAGCACACCATCACCCAAGCAAACAACAGAACTAAGGATTAGGGATTATTCTGTATTAAAGTGGTACTACAGTATACCGACTATACATGAAAAATGGAAGTTCTTTGCACTCATTTTTGATCAAACATGTGTCGGGCCCATCTACCGATGTCAAGGTGGCTTCTACAGATGGGTACCTAACACTTACAGAACTACCTCTCCTAGGCCTAACCTAAGCCTACAATGTTTAGGGCGGTGTAGGAACTAGCTATATTTATACTCTGCTCAGAAGCCCTGGGCAGATGGGCAGGGAGTGCTCAATCTAAAGGAGGGGGCTACCCTTAAAAAAAAAACTGCAGGGAGATTTAGACTAGCACAACAGAAGTCACAGGTGCACATCCATAAAGCTAGCATGCAGATAGCAAACAAAAAACGTACGGTGGAAGCATACGGTGGGTAGTCCACAAAGGGTCATTAAAGGAATGTAAGGAAAAAGTGATGTAGAAAAGGTGCATTTAAGAATTTGAAGATGATTCACGAGTCAGTGCTTCAAGAGCCGCCACACACAGACGTTTCCAGGACATAGGCTACAACTATCACATCCCTTGTGTCACTCATGACCCAGAGACATATGCAAACAGTACACTGTGTGTTGTCCGCCTTTGTATGTCTGTTCCACAGCCCCGCAAAAAAAAAAAAGAATATGTCCTATTCTTTTCCATTGTGGGGACAAGAATATGCATTTGTAATATAGGGTGGGATCTGCAGAAGATGAAATGCGGGATGCACACTACCAGCCTCCGTGTTTTGTGAATTCATGATTTGTGCACCTTGAAAATGGATATGGCCTTGTGCATGAGGCCTAAATCTGCTTTGGTAACATACTGTACTTACTATTAAATATCTATTACTATTAAATATCACAATAGCAATTGGTATCCCTGTAATCCTAATAACCTGTACAATGTAGTGAAAACATTTTTTATGGTGATCTGTAAATAGCAGAAATAAAAATTGTACAAATGTTTTTCCTTCAGTTCAGTTATATACTATTTAATATGCTTGTGAAGAGAACAATGATATAATAGCTTATTATGCACACAAATATCTACTTCTCAATATGGCAAGGAAATAGCCTAACGGAAGAGTTTCTTCCTGACATATAGAAGGTCTGGGGTTCAAATCCCCACAAATGATTGTAAGTTTAACTCCTTTAGTAACAGTCTTTGAGATGAGAAAGGGCCCCTACCACTGTGAATATTAATGTGCTCGCTAGTATCACAGACCCAAGTGGCTAGGCTGGGCCTTCTAGCCACACTGGGCAACTGACTGCAGTACCACCAGTACTTCCCTGATGGTGGCCCAGCCTCAATGTATGTCCTGTCTCTGTTAGTGACTTGGAGGAGTCAGAGCTTTGAGGACTCAGTGCCGATTGCTGAGGAGCCATTTTAGGCGATACTCCTGGTGGCTTAGTGGCTGGGGAATCCATGATACAAATTGGCTTGTGTGGAAAGCACCAAAGATATCTGACCCCTTGTACTGTAGTGTATAGCTGAAGTTACTACTGTAGTCTAGATCACAGCACAGACCTTACTCTAAAGCATTTTATAATATTAGAGGGTAATGATCAAGATCTAGATCACTGGTATAGATCAGCAAAGTCAACTTCCTTCCCTCAGGTTGACTGATACCAGCAAAAAGCATCAATAATCCATTAGGCAACACTAATATAATGTGTAACGTTTTCTCTTTTCTTTAATTGTTTGGATTAAAAACACTGAAATGATATGTCTGAGTGGTTGTGCTTTGTGGATTCCAGGTTTAAAGAAGTTTTCTAGGATTCTTCTGGGACCTATCATCAGGATAGGTCATCAGTATTCGAACTGTGGATGATTAACTCCCAGCAACCCGCTGATCAGCTGTTTGAAGAGGCCACAGCACTCTGGTGAGTGCTGCAACCTCTCTCGAGGTCAGTGACGTAATGTTCATCAGTCACTTGGTCTACTCACAAGTTCAGTCCAGACTGCAATAACAAGCCTAGCCTCTATACAATGAACGGCGCTGAGCTTGATAGGCTGTGAGGGGGCCACAGAGCTCACCGGAGCGCCACAGGCTCTTCAAACAGCCGATTGAGTGCGGGGAGTTGTAAACACCCCCCATTGATGGGATCGGTCAAAATCCTGGAAAATCCCTTTAATTACAACTTAATGTTGTGTTGTTTGTGCCTTGAGTTTTTTTTTAAGTACAGATATGTGAAAGACAAGGCTTATCAGAAGTTAGAAAAAAGTATCATCTGTCTTTTCTCCCAGGAACAGCACCACTCTTGTCAATGGCCTGTGTCTGGAACTGCAACTCAGACCAATTAAATTGAATGGACACACATTTTAAAGAATATTTTAACATCATCTTAAAAACTAAACATGTCCATGGTTATTGACATTGACATTTTACTTCTTTATTCAAACCTGATCCATGAACTTCTATACTCACACCTGTACCACGAACTTCTATACTCACACCTGTACCACGGACTTCTATACTCACATCTGAACCATGCACTTCTACACTCACACCTGTACCATGCACTTCTATACTCACACCTGTACCATGAACTTCTATACTCACACCTGTACCACGAACTTCTATACTCACACCTGTACCATGCACTTCAACACTCACACCTGTACCATGCACTTCTACACTCACATCTGAACCATGCACTTCTATACTCACACCTGTACCATGCACTTCAACACTCACACCTGTACCATGCACTTCTATACTCACACCTGTACCATGCACTTCTACACTCACACCTGTACCATACACTTCTACACTCACACCTGTACCATGCACTTCTATACTCACACCCTAGCATGCACTTCATACACCCATTAATCGTACACACCTGTACCACTTCCTACACTTACCCTGTACCATCACTTACACTCACACCTGTACCATACACTTCTACACTCACACCTGTACCATGCACTTCTATACTCACTCTTGTACTTACTTCTATACTCACACCTGTACCATACACTTCTACACTCACACCTGTACCATGCACTTCTATACTCACTCTTGTACTTACTTCTATACTCACACCTGTACTGTGCACCTCTACACTTACACCTGTTCAGTGCACTTCTTCACCCACACCTTTACCGTGCACTTATTAGTTCAATCTTTGTACTGTCTCAACACACACTATGCTCCTCAAGTTTCTCCAAAGCACCAGGCTATATACTCGGGCTCCATCTTACCGCAGATTACCACAGTACTATGTAAGGGGGGCTGCTCAATGCGTTAATCAGCTAATTTGGGAGCAACCCCCTTCCAGTCCTTCTTCATTGCTGCTCTCAGTCCTTTGCCTGATTTGCTTCCTAGTTCCTCTCAATATACAGGAAATGACTGCTTAGCTGATTATGGCGGTGACCCACCTGAGCGATTGATTGAGCCGGTATTTGGTGTGCATCAAGCAGGACTGGGAAGCAAAAACAGCGAGGACTGTGACCCCTTTAATTGGTTTGTCCTTTCACTGACTGGGGACTCTCTTCTTAGATATTTCCATAATGTTAAGAACTCTATAACAGAGTTAAAGAGGACCTGTCATTTCTCTTGAAATATCTTTTTTAGCGACTACTTGCGTTCTGCAATTAATAGCAATTCTGGATCATCTATTGTTATGACTCTGTTGTGCAATCCCACTATTATTCCTATTAGAAGTCATGCATGAATTTCTGGCAGTTTGCAATGAAGGTCCAGTTAGGGTGTGTCCCTGAACAGTCTGACGCTATCCAGTCAGTGCTCCCAGTGTTAGAATGTAACAACCAGCTGGACCTTCATTGCAAAATGCTGCTAATTCATTTAGAACTTCTAGCAGGAATAATAAAGGAGTGGCACATCATAGCGTCATAAGAATAGATGCTTAAGAATTGTTATTACATGGGGATGCAAGTAGTTACTAAAAAAGACATGTCGGTAGAGGGGACAGGTCCTCTTCAAAAGCAAATGCTAACACAAACCTAATAAGAAGGAATGCTAAATAAAATGTAATTATTATAGTCGTATATTTTGAAATGAAAACCTTTTTGATATTACATGTCAAATTTCCTCTGGCAGCCTATAATGATGTATGAAGTCTACTAATTATATTATTCTGCATCACAAGAGGTGCTGCAGCTACTAATAATATAATATGTCACGACTTGGCTAGCGTTAATGGGCTAGCGAGCATTGTCCTTGGCTGAAATGCAAGTGCTAATGACAGCTTGATGCCTGACTAGTCAGATTTGCCTCTAGTCATAGAGCTTTCAGCTTCTAATAAGCAGTGTAGACAAAGAATGAAATAGATGGAAGAGTTTCGCTAATGACAGGCAGCCCGTGGCTATTGTTAGATTTTACATCAGGTTTGGCCATTGATTAATATGCATTCATAGAAACTGGCATGCTTAGGTTGTACACACATATAATGAGAATTATTAATATTCATAAGGGGCTGCAGAAGACATATTATTATTCTCACGCCATCAGACTGATACACTGGAGATGATGCTTGGATATTGAAACACATGTAAATGGCCGAGACATGATAGGCTGATATTCTGCTGTGCTGAAATCATTTATGGCGCCTTCACACGCTGCGCATTTTGTTGCAGAAGTTTCGGAGACTGAAAATCAGTTCATTCATTCGAATTGGCAGCAAGCACGTGGATTTCTGCAAGCCCCATTCTGGTAAATGGAACTGGTTTTTAGTCGTGGAAAATTCTGCAACAAAATCTACAGCGTGTGAAAGTACCCTTCCTTATATTACAAACAAGTGGTTGATTTGTCATAGACCCTAAGGAGAAACGCCCCAATGAACAAATGCCCATTGGGGCGTCTGAGTGCCCGGCACCCTCCTTACGGCCACCAGTCGGATACATAACAACCTAACGCTCCCTTTGTTAATTAACAGGTTGCCCTCCTGAATTCAACTATAACCAACAACTCCCTGCACTGCCTTTCACTTTTATAGGCCATAAGCCACTAGGACTGAAGGCTCTGAGAGCACAGAACCGCACCGAATTGTAGATGGCTGCATGGAATGAGAGTCGGCTGAGTTTTTTTTATTTCCTTTGGTTCTGCTAGGACTGAATTGCACTGTGGTATTTGGTTCTGCTGTGGTGGGACTTTGTGCTGCACTGTGGTATTTGGTTCTGCTGGGGCGGTATCTTGCGCTGCACTATGGTTTTGCTACTGGTACCCACCTACTGATGCTGGCCCCACATTCTGCAAATTTGGACCCACCTACAACATAGGGTCACTGTTGAATAAGAATCATCATCTTATGTAATTCCAAGAACTTCAGTTCCCTAACATTGAAATAATTATTGGAATGATATCAGATGAAAAGTCCATAGTTGGCCATAGAGATTACATGTATGTTGGCCAAACCCAATGATTTCGTCAGGAATGGGCCACCATCTAATGTTTATGAGGTTCTCCCGACTATACTACGACACAGATGTTAGGGGAGATAAGGATCGGACAGTTGGTTTGCAGCTGCCCAATCTTGTGGCGATAAACTGATGCCAGAGTAGAAAGGGGCTTCCTGCCCCTCTTCATACAGTAAACACATGCATGCTCAGCCGACCGGCATGTGTATAAGGGTGTTGTCATTGAAAAACGGTAGGTGGTGGGCTGTTAGAAATGTCGATCTATGATCCAGGAACCTCTTTAAGTTAAAGAGGTATTCCCATCTTATAATGGGATGGCATATCACCAACGAAATACTGTACAAAAATAACTATAATAAAAAAAGTGACATAAAGGAGTCAGGTTTTGCATGGCAGCAGCTGATAGAAGATAATAGGAGCTGTTGGTGGCTTTCGAATTTGAAGGGGCAGCTGGTGTGACTGGTGGTTGGTTGTGGTTGGGCTACTACTAATTCGATCTTGATCCCTGTGTTATTGGGGGTGTTCACCACCTGGAACAAGATATTTTAAAGACAGATTAGTAAAAACCCCACTCACAGCAGACGTGTAATTATAGAGATGTCTGCTGTTCACACTTTGCTGTCGGTAAATGTGTCCTGTCTTGTAAAGTGACTATATCCCCGAAAATAACAGTTCAGTAGGGTGGATATAGAGGGACAGGGTTGACAACCGTTCAGAAATTTCTGGACAGTCCATAAAAATAGGCAACTTTTTTCCTGTGTCCGTGAAAATAAAAAACTGTGTCCGTGATTTTTTTTTTGGGCCGGTGGTACTTGACTAGATTATTTTGGTGGCAATTATCATCATTTTACAGCTCACAGTAAATGCTGGTGATGAGTTCTTATCAGTATATTGAGCTGTATACCTATATTACTTATAATCTTTATCGTTCATTATGGTTTTTCCAATTTGTCCGTAAAAATGTTGCCTGTCTGTGATTTTGGCATAAGTTATCCAGAAAAATTCTGGCTGGCAACTCTGTAGAGGGGTCCTCATCTCCCTTCCTCTACACAGAAAATGTCGACATATCATTAATGATTTGTATCACCTCATCTCCATTGCTCCAGTTTTGGAGCTCACTGCTGGCACTTGCTGATCTCCCCAAATCTTGCTCCTCACCGTTTGATCTTCCAGCCGGAAAAAAAAGGAATACATCTCGATGTTCTATAGAAATAACAAACAAAAAGGATTTCAGGATCCTGCTATGGAATAGTGTAATGTCAGTTTCATCAACAAGATTAACTCAATGGTCGGGTGCTCCTGGGCTCCTCCTCAATATTCCTTCATGTACAGTATGTACCAAGAATGGCAGCAAACTCCTACCTGTTTCGGTGAGACAGTGAAGATATCTACGATGTGAGAATTTGCACTTTCTTCCAGAAGGTTCTCTGGCCTTATAAGATCTACTTTTGTATGACTACCGCACCCATCCATAATATCTGTTAACCCAGCAAATGTAAGGTTCCTCTTATACCATATTAAGGGTATGGACATAGGGGGTGGATTTTTGCTGTGTTTAAAATGTCTTACACTTTGCTGGTACTTTAAAACACTGTGGATTTGCCACATAGAAATACTCAAAGGCAAATCTAATTTATTACTAGACTCCTCACAAGTTACAGTATTTCAAAGACAGGAAAGTGTGAAAAATGGGCGTCAATAAGGAATTTTTGGGTGGCCTTGGTGGGATTCTTGGTTTCCCATGGAACAGATCAGTGTTGTGGTCACAGAGATTTATTTGAATACAGTACCTCCTCTTGTCACCATACAAGAAGCCAATGACAAGGAAGCATATCCATAGCATTACATACATGGGCGTAGCTATAGGGGGTGCAGAGGTAGCAGTCGCTACCGGGCCCAGGAGCCTGAGGGGGCCCAAAGACCCTTGTGCCGCATTAGAAGACACACAAAGCACTGAGGGAAGAGGACCCAAGCAGAACTCTTGCTCCAGAGCCCATGAGCCGTTAGCTAGTCAGCAGGTGGTGCACAGTTTGGCAAAAGCTGGAATTTGTGATGTGTGCCATGTCAATACATGCTTATAGCCTTTATTTCAATTACATAGGTCTGATTTGTAGAACTGCAGGAGTTGGCAGAGCACACAACTCTTTTTTCATGGAGGTTCTGGAGAGAAAGAGGACCACCAACAGGGAGAGGGCAACATAAGACATACTCAAGGATCACCTAACTAGTCCCTAGTCAATAATGTGTGCCCCTTCCTTTTTGTAAACCCCCTTGCAACCCAGGAAACAACCCACTTATACAGCCCGGCCCATTGTAGGGACGTCGCCAAGAGCAAAAATACAGATTGGATATATTAACACTTAAGGTCCCTTTCACACGAGCGTGTCCGGATTAGGTCCGGATGCGTTGCAGATGCGTTCAGTGAAAACTGCGCAATTTCACAGGCAAAGCCATTTAGTTTTGCCTGCGATTGCGTTCAGTCGTTCAATTTTTTCCACGCGAGTGCAATGTGTTTTGATGCGTTTTTCATGCGCGTGATAAAAAACTGAAGGTTTACAAACAACATCTCCTAGGAAACCATCAGTGAAAAACGCAACGCACCCGCACTTGCTTGCGGATCATGCAATGCGTTTTTCACGCAGCCCCATTCACTTCTATGGGGCTAGGGCTGCGTGAAAAACGCAGAATATAGAACATGCTGCGATTTTCACGCAACGCTGAACTGATACGTGAAAAAAAAAGGCTCATGTACACAGACCCATTGAAATGAATGAGTCAGGATTCAGTGCGGGTGCAATGCGTTCACATCACGCATTGCACACGCGCGGAAAACTCGCTCATGTGAAAGGGGCCTAACTCCTTGATTTTATGTTGAGAAGCATTTCATCTACTCTACAGTTCACGTATCTATTTTGAACTATTTCATGTCCCTTCTCTATTCTTATGTGTGATCTGATTGGCGGAGAGGGCTAGGTTTAGGGTCATTTGGTGTGTGGAAAAACAAACCTGCCCCAGTTGAAGGATCAGGGGCCATTCAAATGTTGTAGGCATCTCACCCGGCTTGTAGGGCATCCTATAGGTTGCTAATAAGGGGTCTCATCTGGTACTCTTCATTAACTCAGAATTCCTAAGGGATTGTGTCATCAGAAAATTAACTATTGTTTAAAGGATGTTTTCAGGTTAAACATATTTTTAAACAATGTTTTGTGATGTTATTTTTAATGTCAGCATCTATATTAAAAAAACTTCTAAAATCTTGCAGTTTAACACTGGCCACTAAGCCTAATAATAGGCGCCCCTTTGTGGTCTGTACAGATCCCTTTCAGCAGTTATCTCATTATCATCACAGGTAGGATTAGAATGACAGATACCCTCTGTATATAGATAACACAGCATCCACAGTTCACAGTAGGTGATATCACAGCTTATCAACTCTAGAATGACCTCTGCACAGGCCACAGAGCATGCCTACTAAACTCTCCCATAGAAGTCAGTGAGGTCCCCTCCTGTCCATTGTGTCTGTGGCCCATGGTAGCTGCTATTAAGCTTATCTTTAAATGCTGTTGAGAATAGTTTAGGCAAGATGGCCGCCCCCATAATCATGTTCAGGAAATAGAATAAAAAAATCTACAATCATAAAATAAATAACAGATTCGAAAAAGTGTCACTATCTGGTTTTAACTGGTAGAAGAAATACAAGCAACACATTCTCTTTAACAGGAAAAATGCCACACTTGAAACGCAGCTATGGCCAAAGAAAATTGCAGGGGTATGATATTTTTCGCCATATGAAGATATGGGAAATATGTGTTGGTGTATACCTTTAACCTGAGGCATAACAATCAAAATCGGAACATTTATTGGATCGGGGTCAGATCTAAGGAAGGTCATGGTCAAATCCTATTTTTTGCTGCAATATTCTTAAAATTGTGAGAAAATGAAAACTGCACCTAAACCTTACGCATTGAGATTATTTATTGAATGCACATCTAGGAGCGCCGCCGCACTGGTAGATTGTTATAATGAATTATTTCAGATCGATGTGCAGTCCATATTCACATTAGGCTCCAAATGATTAGTAAATATGGATAATTTCTTAACTGTCTCTTCTATTGACCCTCGTATTAAGTAGCTCATTAACACTAAATGCAGGGAGGCTGTTTAGTCACTTGGGGGGAGGCTGAGATTAAGTTGGAAGCTGAAAACTGGCATCTCTCCAACTAAAGTTTCCTTCCAAATCATTCTGCTTTCCCTTCATAGCAACTGGGCCACCGCCAGTCGGACATTGGTGGCACACCGCAGTGATACGTCGCCTCTGTAGAGTATTCTCTTCTACTGAAGTGATGGGGTCGCCCTCATTTCTTTATTATCTGCGAAGGCGCGGTGACTTGGGCATTAATGGGATTTTCACAAACTTTTCTAGAAGTATGACCAGCAAATACTAACTTTTGCTATAAATTGTATATACACATGGGTACGTAATTATATCACATATTTACTATACAAGACCCTATTTTATTATTCATCTTTTCTTATTGGGTGAGGAGCACTCTTGGAAGAGTTAATGACTTGTCTATATTTTAGTAAATCTATTTCCCCCTAAAATAACACTCTGGAGGCATCTCTTTCTCAGAACGCTTTCTCAGAAAAAAAATCCAGCACCATTGACTTACATTGTGTTTCATCCCGGATCCGTCTTGTTCAGTATCCCAAGCCATACACAAAAACGCTGATAGCTGCACCCCAACATATTTTTTTTTACAGCATTCACCTGAGCGGCCATCTCATGTGATATTTTTATGGAGCAGGTTGTTATGGATGCGGTGATAACAAATGTGTCTACCGTATTATATATTTTTTTTTAAGTTTTGCCTTTTTGAACAGAATAAAAGCTTGTTTTTGTGTTGCCATTTTCTGAGAGTCATTTTTTTATGTTTTGGGCGATTGTCTTAGGTTGGGGCTCTTTTTTGGCGGGATAAGATGATGGTTTTATTGGTACCATTTTGGGGTACATAAGACTTTTTAATCGCTTGGTATTATACTTTTTGTGAGGCAAGGTGCCCAGAAATTGGCTTTTTTGGCACTGTTTTTATTTTTTATTTTTTCGGTGTGGGGCTGGATCTCACAGGCTGTCATGGAAGGCAGCCATGATGCCTAAGGAAGGCATTGAGCTCCCTTCCCTGCCATCGGGTCCCCGTCACAGCAGTGCAGGGACCCGATTGGTGCTCCCTTCCTCACCACACATCGCACGTGCCGCGGTCAGTGGTGACTGCGGCACATCTAGGGTTAATGCGCCGGTGTTCTGCCAGATTTCTATACCTAGACAAAAGTCTATACCGGAAGTGACGCGGCCACACCGGAAGTGACACGGCCCCCATCAATCAGCTGGTGGAGGGTGTGCGCGGTGCAAGCGCACATCCACTGTCATACCAAAGAATCGATGCAGCGCCTCCATAGGAGTACTTCGCGCACCGCGCGTGCGCACTTATGGGTATAGAGATTTTGCAGCACAAAGTGTTGCATCAGATCTCCCTACCCCTGAGTGCACACGCGCACAAATCATCAGTTGCACTTCATCCTTATGGCAGAGCTGAGTGCAAATCATATACAGCACTCAGTTCTGTGGTGTACCCCAAAATATCCAGCACTCAGCTCTGCTGTAAGGATGAAGTGCAACTGATGATTTGTGCTCGCGTGTGCACTCAAGGGTAGGGAGATCTGATGCAACACTTTGCGCTGCAAAATCTCTATACCCCTAAGTGAGCACGCACAGTACGCGAAGTACTTCTATAGAAGTGCTACATTGATTCTTTGGTAAGACAGTGGATGTGCACTTGTGCCGTGCTGCGCACACCCTCCACCAGCTGATTGATGCGCTTCCAGTGCACCCGCATCACTTCTGGTATAGACTCTTGTCTAGGTATAGAAATCTGGCAGAACACAGGCATCGGTATTTTCACCGATGCCTGCACATACAGCAAGGGTCCAGCTATCAGTCACTGCCGGACCCCTGCAGCTGATCGAGTGGGCTCAACTCCTGCACCCGACCGATCAGCGTGCCGTAGTACTATGGCGCTGGTATTTAAGCCAGAGCAGCCATCGCTGTACATGTACGGCGCTGGTAGCGATGGGGTTAATCTATTCTGTTTACAGATCCAGAATAGATGCAGCTTTCTTAAACTCACAACATCTTTAACAAGTTTTCTAGATGCTAAAAAGATAGGAGTTGGTCCAGATGGCACATTGTATGGCACATTGTATAGAACATTGCTATGACAATAAGAACAAAGCTTCATGAAGCTGCTTAAGGAATGAACATTTTTTATCCAATTTTTGGATTTTCTCCAGACTAAAAAGTATTTAAGTCTTTTAAAGGTCAGTCTTTATATTATCTAGATGTGTGCCACCTGCATTGCAGCACTTACACAGTGCCAGGTTGGATGGTACGCCCTCAGATGTGCTTGGACTAAAACAATCTAGTGTATATTAGGTAAAAATTACAGTCACAAAGGCATTCTATAGTTTAGGTACAAAATATGTTAAACTTGATTTGTCAGAAATTCTGCCTGAATCCCCAATATTCAAGATGGACTTTTTAGACTTCCTAGATTCTTGGGTTCTAGGCCTTAAGAGCTTGTCTGAGTTTTTAATTTTTTAAAAGGGTTGTGCCACAAGTTTCACTGTTTCACTGTAAAGTGTACTTTTATCAATCAGTCTAGTTCCCACTCCTCCTTTGATATTTTTTTTTTATTATTTGCTTTATTTGCAGTTTTCTCTTACTTTCTGGTTGGTCGTGTGTCTGCAGTCCCATCATGTCTTGTGAGACGTGTCCTGACATCAGCAGGGCATGTGACACTAACCACGTCCCCTGTTCTTATCAATTACGCTTGTGCGTCCTACATTGCTGGATCTCAAAAGTGATTTGCCACAGGGTGCAGCGTTAAGCTAATAACTTTAAAATAAAGCAGTTTTGATAAATTGGGGTATTTGGGTAAAGTGATATATAAGTGACATCTTTTGGGCAGGATACATATATATTAGTGGCAAAACCCCTTTAATATATCAAAGTGGTAGGAGATTAGAAAAATAATAATAAAAAAACTTCCCTGCATCCAACCCAGCATAACTGCTCTGTCCCCCAGGCTGGGCTGCAGCCAGTAATGTATTGTTTGTTCTGTATACTGCTGCAGCCAATCACTGGTAGTGAACTGCAGCCAAACGATACATCACTGGAGGCCGAGGAGCAGACAGAGCGGTTGTGTAGGATTAGAGTGAATGCGGGAAGGCAAGGTATGTTTATTTATTTATTTTATATTTATTGATATTTTACTAATAACTAACTCACATCGCTTTGGCAAAAAAATAAAATAAAATTACACAACCTGACACAAGTGAATATCCACCATTTGAAATGTTGTTTTAAATCTGAGCTGATCAGCTATTAATATTTATAAAAGTTGGAGCTTCCTTATTCTGAGACTGCCACCGATATTTAGAAAGAGGGAGTCTCAGTGGCCTCATGCACACGAACATTTATTTTTTTCCGTATACGTTCTGTTTTTTGCGTTCCCTATACGGTCCGTATAGGGAACCATTCATTTCAATGGATCTGCAAAAAAAAACAAAAAAACAAAGGTACTCCGTATGTCTTCCATTTCCATATTTCCATTTTTCCGTTCTGTTCAAAGATAGAACATGTCTTATTAAGGACAAGGATATTACTGTTCTATCAGGGGCCTGCTGTTCTGTTCCGCAAAAAACTGAATGCACACGGAGGTCATCGGTATTTTTGCGGATCTGTTTTTTGCAGACTGCATAAAATACTGAAAAAGCCAAATTTTTTGTGGGATTCTATCTTCCTAGGTCACTGATATGACATGACTGAGCAACATCTCACCAATTAAAGTCACCCTTCGGTTAAATAACAAAAAATCATCATAACTGTGGTACAAACAGAACACTTACCTGGTGCCTTTCTTTTCAGCTACAGATTTGGTAATTTTCAGGTTTCTCTTCTACCACCCAAGATGTTTGCACTGCGTCTTAGACTACCTGGTGCATACTGTGCCCAAATCGCTTCCGGCTGTCCCTATCCAGGAATAGGGCTGAACAAGCAGGAACTGTCTTAGCTACCAAAGGCACAATGTGCATCAGGTAGTCTGAGAAGTGGTGCGACCATCTTGGATGGCAGAAGAGGAGCCCAGGAACCAATGAATCTGAAAAAATTAAAAGGAGGTCTCCATGTAAGTGTTCTGTTCGTTCCACAGTTAGGCCTTTTTCACACGTCCGTTGTGTTTATGGATCCGCAAATTGCGGATCCATAAACACACCCGGCCGGCAGCCCCATAGAAATGTCTATTCTTGTCGGCAATTGAGGACAAGAATAGGACATGCTCTACTTTTTTGCGGAGCTGCGGCCGTAAGATCGGTGGCGCGCTCTGCAAAAACTGATGCGGAGAGCACATTGTGTGCTCTCCGCATCGTTCCGTGCCCCATTCACAGTCAATGGGTCCGCATGTATTCCGCAGAATTGTGGAATACATGCGGACGACATTGCGGACGTGTGAATGGGGCCTTAATGTGATTTTATTTTTCTTGAAACGCTTTAATATTCTTGTAAAATTCATTCTTCTACTTATCTTCCTTGTATCTTTTATGAATTCATGTTTTTTCCATTGTGTGACATGTAGCGTCATTGCGGGAAGACAGTGCTATACCAGATGAGGCTCAATGAAATTATAAATTCCAGCTACATGTAAGACATTTCTATATTTACTCTCTGGTGTTCCTGGAACCAATTCATGGCCTGTTGAATCATGAGGCCTAATGAGTCATTTGTCATCTTTTTGATGAAGGACAGCTTGAGCTTTGAACAATATGGGAGTCAAAAAATGAATATCAATCATCTAAAATGCCAGTTAAAAATAAAGCTTAGTGTCTGCCACTTTTGATATTATAATATTTTTGAATCAGTTTTCAGGTCCCACAATACAGTATGTCTATATAGTATCCCAATTGCCCGCTTTCGATCCTTGATATATGTAATTTTCCCTGCCACATCCTGTCTCGGGGATCCCATGACAATACTGGGATTATTTTATAGCCAGTGGACCTTTCTAACAAAGCTGACAGCCCATTTAACCCCTTTGTCTATGGGCAGACATAGTCTTATGGGTAAAGAATGTCGCAAGCCACCTTGCGTCCAACACAAGAAAACCGACTTTTTTAGATTTTTTTTTATTACAATAGGGATTCCTTTCATTATTCTATAGGAAAATATTGCAGTTTTGGTATTTAATCAGTCACTGAATGGTGCACTGCATGTTACCTTGTGAAGGCACCCGTCCAGATGGTATACAGTGCCGTTAGATAAGCACCATATGGTATGGTTCTTACATAACAGTGCCATACCGTCATCTAATAACACTTCTGTGCAGTTGTCTAAACAGTACTATACAGTGCCCACCACCTCACACTAGAGAAATAATATTTTTCACAGTGCCGCCAGTATATATGCAGTGCCACGTAATGCCAAGTAAATATCACAGTGCAGAGCTCAAATAATAACAAGACTGAAACATGAAAGGCTGAATACATGAAGTACCGTAATGCATTATACTGCTGTAATATTAATATATCATGATTCATAGTGTTAGCAAGCCATGGGTGCCAGGTCATCTGTGGTGCCCCTTTTGGTCAGGTGCCCAGTGTGATTGCACAGATCAAAAATCTTTAAGCAGAATTGCTACTGCCGTTTGGCTACCAGGAGGACTGAAGTAATACCCTGACGTGTTCCCCCTACCTCCTCAGGTTGGTAATTGGCAGGCTGCAGTGTGTGCAGATGTTCAAAGCAGCCTGTCAATCATCCATAGAGGATGCATGGGTTCTCCTAACAAATACACCGGATTCATAAGCTATGTCTCCAGTGTATACTTTTGGCATTTTAAGTCACCAAACGGTAAACCATTTTTGCGCCCTTTTGGCTACTATTAGTAGAGACCAGTAGGGCAGCATATTAAGCCTGAAGATCTGCTTTAAAGGAGTTGTCCCACAACAATATTCTACATTTGTCAGAGCAAGACCTGTATCTGAACACTTTTTTAATTTCGTGTAATTAAAAATTTATGTATAGCCACTGAGTTATTCAATAAAATCTATCTGTGTAGTGCCATCTGCTGTTCGTTCTTTTCCTTTTTTCTCCGTCAACCTCATGAGGTGGACATGCATGCTCAGTTCCATCCACCATCCATATCTGCTATGACATTAACAGGGACAGAGCTGCAGCAGAAAGGACATGTCATCTGAGAAAGGACACGCACCCTGAACTGTGATATGACAAGAGCTGCAGCAGAAAGAACTCCCCACCTCCCTGAGAAAGGGAACACACCCTGAACTGTGATAGGGAAAGAGTTGCAGCAGATAGGACATGCCTCTTGGTAAGGGACACTACTTCTGAGCTGTTAGCTTGAAAAAAAATGTAGCAGAACAATTGGGAGATCTCTGGATCCATGTGAGGTACAGGGCTGGTTCTGCAACGGGCTGCCCCCCAGTGACGATCGAGTTCCAGTGTTTGGAATGCCGAGTGGTATGTTGTGGCCCTAATAACTTGTGTCACGGTGCTCCTACCTAGATACTGTCGCTTCCCGGGGTTAGGCTCCGTAGCAACAAAGGAGTTGTAGTTGGTGGATTAAGTAGAGTCCAGACTTAACGGTTTTTACTTGAATAAACTTGCAACTTGTGTGATCCAAAAAATATTTGATCTTTCTCTTTGCTCCAGCAGGCTAAGGGTAAACTGGCAGGTAAACTTTAATACTTTTGTTTTATGTTTCTTATGTTAATTAGGTATCCTGTGATCTGTTTTGCTGAGTAGGGGTCTTTTGCTCTGTTTTTGCCACTCAGAGGTACTAAATCCTTTTATACATCAGGAATGGGCTGCTCTCTGAGCTACTTTCTCAAAGCTCCAGCAGCAGTGAGGGGAAAACGCTCCCTCACCCACCATGCTGCTTATCGCTCTCTCTCCAATTCTCAACTCACTACAGCTTCCTGCAACCTCTCCCTTGGTGGGAAAAGGCACTAGCCCACTCTTGCCCAAAGGGGGAATAAGAATAGAATGGTAAGTTCCATTCTTACTGACGATCTCCATGCCACCTGCTGGACAACAAGGCACATTACATGTAATAACAGTGTTTGCATATAACAAAATGACACTTTTCTGGTAGTGGTACGGTTTGTGGTGCAAACCAAAACAATGGTTGCTAACAGGCTAGCAATTGGAATGTAGGAGTGGTAGTGTCCCTCTGGGCCACTACAGTTCTAGCTTCATTATCATGTACTATATGATTAGGCTTGAACTAATCGAGTTTCGGATCATGGACCTGAAGTCGATTAGTTAAAAAACTTAATTTATATTGCTGTTTCTGTACAGAATGAAAATGTATGTGCTCCGTGTAGCAAAACTTTGTCACGGCTAAAGTTGCGCGAGACTTCGGTAAATGACTTCGGTATTCCAATCTGCGTATTTAAAAACATTTTAAAATAGGAATTCGAAGTTGGCTTTGGTACTGGCTGGTACCTCGGTCCCAAAGACAACTTCAGATTTATAGTTTAAAATGTTTTTAAATACGAAGATAGGAATAGCGAAGTCATTTACGAAAGTCTCGCGCAACGGAAACAGCATTACAAAACAAAGTTTTTTGTACTAATCAGCTTCGGATCTATGATCCGAAGCTCAATTCACTTAAGCCTATACCCTGTATATGATGTCTGATTTTCACTTTTTACAATAATCATGGAATAACCCCCCTAAGGATGGCTCTGATGGTAGGCCTGCAATTTTCTCTTGACTTCTGGGCAACGTTGCGTCTACACAAATGCCTAGCTCTTTATGGTGACCTATTCCGCTTCTTCCTTTCTTTTATGTTTTTGGCACTTGGCTGCCCGGGTCTAGAAACACTTCTGCTGGATGAAATGTCTTGAGTATGTTGAGAAGTTGAAGGCTTTAAAGTGCTTGAAATGAAGACTAGTGTGCTTTGCTGAGTATATTTTTCTAAGATAGTACCTAGACATACATGCATAATAAATACTAAAGTATCTAGACCCTCACATTTTAAGTACGGTATTTCCCTCCTCATTTAGACTTTTTTAGGGATTAACCCCAAACATTTCTTATCAGCTTATTTTCAGTTGAAGTACAAATTAGGTTAGTCTGTCTGTTTTTAGACTATATTTCCCATATGAGTTTAAAGCTGAAAGGCATTGGGAACTGGTATAACATTAAGAACCAGAAAAGGACTAACATTTTTAAAAGCAGCTTTAGAGGTTACCCTTCAAGTACTGACGTGATATTTATAGCCCTAGGTCATTAGTATAAAAATCTGTACATTCCACATGCTCCTAGAAATTGTTAGAAGGCCTCATGGGAGCTATAAACCATTAGGCTTTCTGTTACTATTACAGAGGAGAACTTAGTATCCATGTCAATGAATTCTCTTCTGTATGGTCCCACAGACACACGCTTAGTAAGAAAAAAATCTATAGAATCCTATAGTTGTGGAGCAACAATATAACACTCTTCAAGGGAACTTGTCACACATTTTTTTTTCTGCCAGTTAAAACCAGGTAGGAACACATCTCCTTTTTCTGTTCTGCTTTTATTCTCTGATTGCAGATTTTATAAAATTCGGTTTCCTGAACATGATTATGGGGATGGCCATCATGCCTGAACTGTTCTTAACAACATTTAGAGAACCTTTAAAGAATTGCAGAATTGCTTTACGGCAGCCACATGGGCCGTAGACACAATGAACAGAAGGGGACCCCATTGATTTCTATAGGAGAGTTTTCTAGACATGCTCTGTGACCTATGCAGAGGTCAGGAAGGAGTAGATAAGCATTGAAAATCACCTGTTGTGTATGATGAACCCTGTGTTATCTGTGTATATAGGTGACATGTGCCACTCCAATCCTGCCTGTAATGATAAGCAGATAACTGCAGTAAAGTTTTCTATACAGACCAAAAAGTGAAGGCTATTATTAGGCTTAGTGGCCCGTGTGAAAGCTGCAGGATTTAATGGAGGTTTTTAAATATAGATATTGACATGAAAAATTAAATATAACAGAACCAAAAATTCTTGAAAAATATTTTTAAATATTTTTTAAAAATGAATTATAAAAATTTGATTTAGGGTGCTTTCACACTAGCGTTTTTACTTTCCGTCCTAGAGTTCCGTCCTCGGGGCTCTAGGACGGAAAGATACTGATCAGTATTATCCCAATGCATTCTGAATGGAGAGAAATCCGTTCAGGATGCATCAGGATTTCTTCAGTTCAGTCTTTTTGACTTTTCAGGACGGAGATAAAACCGCATGCTGCGGTTTTATCTCCGTCCTGAAAAGCCTGAACACATGACTGAACGCCTGATCAGGCCTTAAGTCCCATTGACTTACATTGGGTCCGGATCCGGCATTAAAAAAAGACTGAAGGACGGATCCGTCCTTCAGGTGTGAGCATGTGCAGACCTTTAAAACAGTGAAAAAAATACAAGACGGATACGTCTCTCCGCATGGCAAACGGAGAGACGGATCTGCACTTGCAATGCATTTGTAGACGGATCCGCAATCCGGATCAGTCTACAAATGCTTTCAGTTGTCATGCGTTGTGATGGATCCGGCGGGACGAAAGTGCACGCCGGATCCACACAACGCAAGTGTGAAAGGGGCCTTAAACAGTAGGTCCATTCCTGATGACACATTGCCTTTAAACTTCTATGATGCTCTGATGTACCTTTATATGTCTCTGATTTCCTTTTCTATGGATTCCCAATAACATAGTAACATAGTATATAAGACCGAAAAAAGACATTTGTCCATCCAGTTCGGCCTGTTTCCTACAACTTGATCCATAGATTTGATGTAAAAAATGCTGCTACTTTTATTCAAGCTTGGAAGATGGATTGGTGCTTTAAAGGAATACTACCATCAAATATATTTGATCACATATGAACAATCTATATATGAATATTCTATGAACATTTTTCTTTTTTTTTAAATGGGTGGTTGGCTTTCTGAATGCAATTTTTTGAAGCCACTCCATGTATTCTTCCTGTCCTGGCTCTTTATCTTCCTCCTTTGTTTGGATTTTTAGCAGGGCAGACAGTCTTGCCAGACCATTCACTCTGACCAGAAAGGAAAGGGAATAAGAGTGGCTCAATTAGAGCATCACACATTACACTGATCAATGCAATGTTCTTCTGTGGACATTGTTATCTTAAGAGAACAATAGAGCTGCCATACTGTTATCCTAAATTCTGCATCGACTATTATACTACTAAATGTTAATTTACTGCTTACCCACCTATATAGGGAATTTCTTTCTCTGTTCTGACTGTTACAGAAGGACACTATTTTGTATGTAATTTTCAATTGTATAGTACTGCTGATATAAAGAAGATAAACAGTCATAAATTCTAAAAAAAAATAGCTTTCTAAGAATATTGAGTTTAAAAATGAACTTTTCTGATGAGTGTCCCTTTAAAACCGTACCATACGAACTTGTACGTGGCAAAGCAAAAGCAAACACAATGCAACAGCAGTCTGCAAACATAGAATATATGAACTAATGCTATATTCACTATATAAAATGAATATGAGGGATTTAGCAAATCATTTGTGCCCATCCACCACGGCAAGGCAACCTCTTTCTGCATGGGAATCTATACTACATGATGCCTCTCTTTGTGCCAGCTGGCCTCAACATATTTTAGGGAGAGCAGGCTCCACATTTATACTGTATCAGGCCTCAAATAAATTTAGGGATTGCAGACTACAGCAATGTATTATTCTAATTAAAAACCGCCTGTAAAAATTAATTTGAATCCAGTTGGCACAGGTAGAAGTATCATATAGAGTAGGTTCCCATTCAGAAAGAGGTCACCTTGCCGTGGTGGATGGTCTCAAATGTGCCAAGATATATTTTCTAAGTACCTTGTATTCATTTTATATTGTGAATAATGCTAGTCCATGTATTCTATGTTTGCAGAGTATCGTTGCATTGTGTTTGATTTATTATTTTCAGCCATGGTGACGCGCACTTGCGCATTCAATTCATTTTACAGGCTGACTAACTTTGCCTTTTGCTTTTGAGGTATATGGCACAGTGTTACAGCAGAGCACATATCATTTAGATAGAGTTGTCCCACCTTTAGCTATGACTTCGTAAGTATATGTGGGTGGGCCGCCTTCCAAAGCAGTAAGTAATATTTTTTTTTCTGCCGCACGATGCCAAGTGATCTTGTTTTCTTTCCAAATTGCAGCATGTACCTCTGATTTGTCTATTCTTAGAAGCAACATGCTGTGTTTTCACTATTGCTGATGTCTGTGGCAGCGTTACCGATAGTATTAGGATCTTACCATGTATGTTAGTAAAGCTGTAATATTACGGCAGTGATACATATGGATAGTATGTCGTACTTAGGTCCAATATTCTGTACAGATGCATTGCTTGGCAGATGAAGGCCTCTCTGTTGGTCCGATGTTCACATGTGCAACTGCTGCGCCCTCTCTACCTTCATTGACAGGGCCAGGCAGTGTAATCGTCATCACACCTGTGCTTGTCGAAGTGCAGAGGGCGCGGCTGTTGCAGAGAGAGCTGAGCCTCTAGGTGTAACAGCGATGCCCCCATTGCTCCTGGAGGCTCATTTGCATATATTAAAACTTCATTTTTCTCAGCAATGCGGACACATATGAACATGGGACAAACACAGATGCCTTCAGCTGGCAAGTGCACATGTAATAGGTCATACAATTTTATAGGTAGGTACACATTTGCTGGCAGATGCCCTTCAAAATAAATATATCTCCACCCTTGGCTTTCCACGAGCGCTCCAATTTCTCATAATACAAATTCAATACATTATCAGGACATGCTAGCAAAACCTTTGACACATATAGGCGAAACAACTCCCAACAAAATATTGTAAAATACTGGTTATTTTTTTCCAAAGCTGTTCTTCTTGCAACAATCATTTTAGGATGTGTTCAGCCAAGGTTATAGGTAAAGAAGGACATGTATGTATTTGTATACCATTTAGTGCTTCAATTTTCTGATTCTGAGCTCTGAATTTCCTATTTAAAGAGAGAGAAATTATTTTTACTACCTGAAGGCACCACTAGAGGGAGCTCATAGGTTTACTGTATACCGTTTTATTATATAGTTTAATGTATAAACAGTATACAGCTCAGTTTAGCAATAGCTGCAGACAGCCAGGATGTTATGATTTAATTTTTGTAGGGGATGTGGAGCTTTGCATCAATATAACGACAATGTTAGGAATTATCATTTAATGAAAGGTGTCGTGACCTGGACTAATCTAGCACAGGGAGTCTTCTTGTACTTTACTCTGTAAACACAAACAATTCCCGAATTTGTAACAGCTTGTTTGCTTTGAATAAAAGGATTTATGTCTCCCTGAACAATTCTTCCCGAGCACGTTCTGGTAGGACTCCTGCTGTGACATGACAAATGTAAGAGACAATTGCGTTCCATGTGCAGCTGTAAGGCATGTAAGTTCTTAAAAAGTTTCCTTGAAGATGGCTATAAATATAAGTGGCTGTAACTGGGTGTTCTGTACAAACAAATGAAAATGTTCAGATCTTTATTGTAAAATAATTCTTCCTATGATCTGAATAATGGGTATTGTCAAGGCCTGCAAAATTTCAGCGATCACCCACTTGAAGATATAAATTGTCTTATACAAAAGGTCTAATAAAACGCATAAATATACCTGACATTTTTCATCGCCTCTGTCTGGTTTTACCATGAGAATTTAGCTATGGCCTGTTGGGTGGGCAGCACATGTCAAGATGAAAATGCCCCCCTCACCCCCAAATTGTATAGTTAATTATCCCTCTAATATGTGCCAGCTCTAATGTGCAATTTTTTGTTATATAATATATGGCGGGTAGTGACAAATTGCTCCTAACACAAGTGCTGATTTTGGAATTGGAAATCTGGCCTTGGGCGTGGGGCAACTTGGCAATTAGCCACGTTTCTCAGATGTGGAGCCCCACACCGGATGACTTTTTTTGCCACAAATCCTGATATATTTTTGTTCCTCAAAGTATAATAGGTACTGTATGGAATGAGAGCAGGCCATTGTCAGAAGTATTTTGAATATTTAATGCCAAACATTCTAGACACATGGGCAATGGTACATGGACAGAAGCTGAACCAAGGGCTTTGGGCCTCAACACCCCCCTAGGTCAAGGTTTTCAGTTATTTGTATGTCAAGCTGCTTATGCACGTTAGATCCACTCATGTAGACAACAGCTATTCATCTTTATCCCTTCCCCATAAACATGCACCTTGGTAGTTGCTCTCAAACTCCCTTAGATTTCTGCCAAATTTATGATTTTTGTTACAATTCTTTATTGAGCGGAAATATTTTCAATAAATAAAAAAAATCTGTCTCCTCCCCACTCACTTTACTAGGCGGAGTTCTGTGTACAGGAACATATACAGTTTTGATCAAAAGCAATGAAGCTGTAAAAATCTCGGAGCACTGAGCTCCTTCTAGTGGCGGCTGCAGGAAAATGCTGAATTTTATTTCAGGGACTGGAGAAGGAGTTTAGCACCAGGCCCCCTATGACCCTGGGCACCATAGCAGTCATGTAATCTGCCTCCATGTTGAGCATGCCACTAGTGTACCTCAACCTTAATCAGCCCGAATGTGATGTGCAGCCCTTTGATGGAGTCGTGTTTGAAACCTTCACAATATTCAAGGCTGACCATTGTGCACTATGATGGCTTTTGTTAGTAATGCCTACTTCATGTGTGAGATTAAGAATATACACATGTAGTAAATGCTAACCGGACAGTTAATGTGTTAAAACCACCATTGCAGCAAAGTTTAACTTAACTTTTTCAATGGCTTTTGTTGTGTCAAGTGTTAATGTAAAATTTGCTGCCACTCTGTATTTCAGTTAAAGGGGTTGTCTGAGATTATTTAACTGATGACCTCTCCTCTGGAATAGTCATCAGTATCTGATTGGTGGGGGTCAGACACCTGGGACCCCCGCCGATCAGCTGTTTGAGAAGGCACCATCGCTTGCAGTAGCGCCAAAGCATTCTTGCAGCTTTCCCTCTTCCATGTGATGTCATGTTCATCGGACATGTGGCTCATGCGTGGCTCATGCCCTATTAAAGTCAATGGGGCTGAGCTGCAATACCAAGTACAGCCACTATACAATGTACAACACTGTGCTTGGTGAGCTGAAAGAAGACCGCGGCACTACTGCGGGCTTCGGTGCCTTCCCAAACATTTGATCAGCAGGGATCCTGGGTATTGGACCCCCACTGATCAGATACTGATGACCTTTCCTTAAAAAATCTCGGACAACCACTTTAACTTCTACTACATGTGTATCGAGAGACGTCCATGGGAGTACAAATCTTTAGGGAAGTATTTTTCTAGGTAAATATTGGATTGTAGACAAAAAGGGCAAAGAATATACAGATTATAAGAAGAACCAAGCACCAATGTGTTCTTCACTCATCCTGCAGGAACTGTAGAGACTAACCAATGCATGTCGTAGTTAACTGTAGAAGATAGATAATTGATAGGACAAGAGCGGAGGATTCTTCCCGCTGTTTTGTTTCTCAGGGGAAAACCAAAAGACAGAACCCAGAACAGACTGTTGCTTTAATCTGACTTAATTAAAGGTTGGGATGTGAAGTTGAGCAGCTGCACAGTAGAAGGTTTCTAGCTTCATGACAAACATTTATACATACATTAAGGTTTTGAAAAATAAATTTGTCATTTGCAAGATCAGTGTTCCAGAAAAGCAGCGGCTTTTGTCGAGGCGGCTGCACAATTATACTTCGGTGAGATAATGTTCTATTGTATGCAAAAGGAAAATAAACAGAGGCAGCAAAGATCTCAATAGAAAGAGTGAGGCAGCACTTCAATGTCAGTGAAGGATCTTAGTGTGGCAGGCGCAGCACTATGAAGTGCCTTTTGCACTGTGGTATTAGAAGAGTTTTGATATCTCTAACTTTTTAGTCCAACCAGACTGTCTGTTACTCTGCTTTAATTCTTCTAGCGCCGTTCTATGGAAACAGTAGGCTTAAAGAGCACACCAAATGCTTAAGATAACTTCTTTATTAACTTCAACTTTTCTTCATATATAACACTGCCACCTCCACAGCAGATAGTCCATGTACAAAACATGTGTTGAATAAAGTATCACAAAATGGTGGTTCAACTGTTCAATCTTGTCATTCAACATAAAATGGTGGATATATTTCTCTCTTCAGTATCTGTACTCTCACTTTAAGTTATTTAAGCACTTTATAATATCTCTGAGAGGTATATCTGAGGTTTAACCAATAGTTCTACTTGCTCAACTTGGTTTGCAGTTTGCGATATGAATTACTCAGTTTGCACTAGTTTGGTGCTTAGTTTGCTTTTTTTTATTGCTCAATATGATCTGGTATGAGCAGTTTGTTTGGTTTGGTGGAACTGTAAGTAAACATACGTAACTGGTCTCAGTATACAGTTATGATCACAATACTAACAATAGGAACATCATATAACTGTTCTAAATACCTGTTTGGCCTCTTGCTTTCATAAAACTCAGATCTTAGTGGAGTGAATGTCTGTTCAGCTCTTCTCCTGGTCTATACTGAGGAGATTCAGCTAGGGGATTTCCCACACAGGCTCAGGGTGAGGCTGGCTGTGATTGATCAAGACTCCTGGGCAGTAACAATAGTTTAACTCTATGCTTTCTGTTGTTAATTCTGCTGTGTCATTGAGCTTACCTTACATTTATTTTACTGAATCGTAAAGGCATATTATCTTTCTGCTTCTGTGGACACAATATATAACTGTTATATGACATCCAAAACATGAAGTCACTGTAAATAACTCTCTTTCTGTCTTTAACATATAAACATATGAACTGTATTAAGGTTATTGGCAGGTCTAGCTGTATACATATATATGCTATATTAGCAACCTAGGACAGGTCTTAGCTGGCCAGCTACAGTAAGACCCGTTTATTCCCCCAGTTGCAGCATTTCACACCAGCACAATGAGGCCTTTGTCAAGATAGATAGCTATATAGGTAGATAGATAGAGATAGATACAGAGCTAGATTAGATTTAAAAAAAAAATAATAATAATTAAAAAAGGCTTTTTAAAAGGTAAGAAAAATAATACCTCATGCGTTTGGATGCTTCAATTTCAACACTACTCAGGACCCCTGCTGGTCTCTATTTGCTGGTCTCTCTTGGCACAGGAAATGTGACCACCCTGCCAGTCACTGGCTGAGGTGGGTGACCATTGTGGCCACATTTTGTGAGCTGAAAGGGACCAGGCGGTGGTGCCCAGCGGAAGACCTGAAAAACACTGAATAGGATTGGTGGGGGTTTGTTGAATTAAGTATGGCTGACTTTAATTTTATTTTAAGCCAATTTGACCCTTCTATTTTTAGAAAAACTCCTGTCCTGACAACATCTTTCAATATAATATATCTCAGGTACATACCTATATATATTTTGTTATTTGTCCTAGGTTTATAGCTAAACCGTGTGCTTTGGCTCTTAAGATCCAAGCCAGTGGACCACAGAAGGCCCAGCACAATGCCATTCTGGAAAAAGTCTTTACTGCGATCACAAAGGTAAAGATCACTAGAAAAGTTTCTTTTTTCTTTCAGGTTTTTGCATTTAAATATCAAACGTCATATCAGACAACAGATATGTAAAAAAAACACAAACTCCGCATGATCAAGTAGAGAACATTTCATACTAATGATTAAACCGAAGAGGAACAGTTCAGTATATTCTAAAGAAGCTGCTATTTTTTACCCATTGACTATCTTTTGGCAGTCATATACCTATTTTTTATAATTGTTTATAACACTATTTTTTATAATACTATTACTTACTAGCCAATATTAACTCTTGGATGTTTTTATAGAATTTGTTTAAGAATAAAGTTTTGAACTGGTTCCAAGTATCAGGGAGTGCCCCACCTTTTTCATTTTCTACTTCCACTATTCTGTATAGATTGGGTGACTCTATTTGGTGGTGTGCACCTCTAGTTGGCAGCCAATCACTCTTGTTGCAACAGTAATCACTATCACTATATTAATTATTCTTATGGAGGGTGGACCTCACAACCCATTCCTCTGGTAGATCTAGTCCTGATGCTGAGGTTTCTTCTGGAGTTCCTAAAATGACATATGTGATCTTCTTTCTGATTTGAACCTTTTTCAGCACCCCGATGAAAAGAGACTGGAAGGACTTTCCAAGCAGTTGGACTGGGATGTACGTAATATTCAGCGCTGGTTTCGGCAGAGAAGGAATCAAGAGAAGCCAAGCACCCTGACACGGTTCTGTGAGAGCATGTAAGTATCTGCATTATGTGAATGGTTTCTAGAGGACCACTCTCTACTTCTAGTGATATTTTGAATTTAGTGATGTTTGGAGCAGATCTGCCTTGCGCCCCTCATTGAGGCTCAGTTATCTCAGGATAAGTGTGGAAATGAACCAATCTTGTTCCCACTTTAGTTCCCACGTGATAGAAGTTTATACTAATTCTCTCCTTGTGATGATTGAAATTGGCGCTCCGTGAACTGCTGCATGTGTGAATTTGTACTTTTACGTAGCAGCTGCTGTGTACAAGCAGATCTGCAGTGTAAAGCATGGTGAAAGAGCACAGCAGCAGACTTAAAGGTGTATTCCCATCTTGGACATTAGGGGCATATTGCTAGGATATGCCCCCAAAGTCTAATAGTTGCGGGTCCCTCCAGAGCCAGCAAAGTGCCGGAGGGCACACCGCACATACGTGTCCGCCCTCCATTCTTTTCTATGGGAGTGGTGAAAATGGCCGAGCAAGAATGGAGCAGTGACCGCGCTTCAGTTCAATGGGGCAGAGCACACCACTCAGCTATTTTCTACACTCCTATAGAAATTAATGGAAAGCGGCCACATATGTACAGTGCTCCCTCTAGCATTTGCGGGCTCCGTTCTAGGTATAGGTGTACACCTATCAGACATTGGGGGCATATCTTAGCGATATGCCCCCAATGTCCAAGATGGGACAACCCCTTTAACCTCTTAAGCTGTCCATACACCTTAAATAGATGTTGGCCGATAGCCATTCATCACAATTAGAGTTGAGCGAACTTGTGTTTTAAGTTCGGCATCCAAGGTTCAGGTTCGGGTTATCGAAGCATCCAGTTTGGAATCCATAAGGGGATTCTTCAATGAACCCGAACCTTGGACAACACTAAGGACCTGGGGTGACGTCACCGTCACATGATCAGTGCAGGGGGGTGGCTCAGTACTGGATTGGATAAGAGGTCGATGGTAGCAGAATCCATAACGGGATGCTTCGATAACCCGAACCCGAACTTTGGACGCCGAACTTAAAACACAAGTTCGCTCAACTCTAATCACAACCCCTGTTCCCCATCCACATGTATACTCGCGCAGCTAAGCATGCATGTGTGCTCAACAGGGAGGGAGAAGACGCCACTAGACTGTTTTGTTGCAGATTATCTCCCACGGGAAAAAGGATCAAGCATGCTGAAATTTCACATGCCCCTTTCTTCTATTTCCCAACATCATCAGGGTAGAATCGGCACCCCAATACACATACTGTAGGATAGCTGACTGGTGCCACCAAAAACCAGAGGGTTTGGGCAACTTTGCTTTCATATATATATATATATATATATATATATATATAGGAAACTTTATGAGACTAGAGATAGATTTTAGACCGCATTCACACGTCTGTGTCTTTAGTATGTGCGTTTTTCATCCTTAACACTGTCCATGATCCCTCCATGTTTAATCCATGGTTCCGTGATTTTAAATACGTGTGTCATCCCCGGATGGCATGTGTTTTGTCCGTGGTTTTCACAGACGCATCGACTGTAATGTGCGTGAGGGATGGACAAAATAGGACATTCTGCCGTGCTGTTACCATGCACCCACGGTCCATAGAAAACCACTGAGGTGTGAATATATACATTAAAGTCAATGGGTATATGTGCGGTCTGAGGAGTCCATGAACAGCACACGTCTGTGATTGATGTGTGAAAGAGGCCTTAGACTCCAGCGGCCTCAGATGTGCAGCCACAGATCCCATCTTAGGTTATGTTCAGACAAGGGATTTTGAAAAGACGCTGAAAAAATCAGTGCGGAATCCGCACTGATTTTCTGTGCGTTTTTTGGCGTGTTTTTTTCAGCTTCCACTCATTTCAATGGGAGAATCAGCGCAGATTCCTTTCCAAGATAGAGCATGCTGCTTCTTTTTTCTGCACAGTTCTTTTTTTCAGCAAAATTTTGCCTCCCATTGAAATGAATGGGAAGAGAACACGTGAAAGACAGCGCCAAAAACCTTACGTGAACCGGCCCTAAAATAGGAAATTCCAGACAGATTCAATCTTCAAGATCTGTTTGCTAACAGTAAATGGAAACATTTTTCTAAATGTCTGACCTACCTGGTCACACAGCTGAGGGCTTGTTACAATGTACGCATCTATTGAAAAACACAGCCAAGAGCTCAGAAGAGGAGAGAGATTGAGGATACATTCACGACACTGAAAAAAACAGCTGTCAAAATGAATAAAGTGCCAGTATTTCATGGCCTTTTTGCATCAGTGTGTGCATCTATTTTCTGGCCGTTTATCCATTTTTAATGGCCGTCTTGCATTCGTTTTTAACAGCTTTTTTTTTAAATTCCAACCCCTGCAGTGCCCTGAGTATACATATTGCTCCCTATTGTGCCCCCTAGACATCCAGTGGCTCTCATAGTGCCCCCCAGTATAAAGAATAGCCTTTATAGTGACTCCCAGTATAAGTTATGGCCCTCTTTGTGTCCCCAATATAAGTAATGACCTTCTTTGTGTCCGGTCCTGCTGCCTTTGATGCGGATCAAGTGTTCCCTTGTGTGCAAGTGGATGAGGTGAGTACTTACAGTATCCTATTTTTTGCCGGCCGCTATTCACTGGCCATTAAAAAAAAAAAAAAACGCCCATGTGAAAAGCCCCATATACTTTTATTGGTTTTGAAAACGGCCGTTACAAAAACGGTTGTCCCACGGCTGTCTCAGAATTCATTATTTCATGACAGCTGGCAAAGAGTTTAAAAAAAAAATGAAACCCCCTTTAGGTAGTAATTCCCTATAATATTTAGGTTATTTTTTTAAGAATGCCAAATTTTTTGATAATTTAGTAGATAAACCACGGTAAGGCCATGTCAGTAAAAAAAGTGTACGTGTTTTATCCGTGAAGATGTCCGTGAAGGATCCATGGTTGATCTGTGTGTTCTTGCTTTATTTGTAATTCACTGACGTTGTTCATTTAGAAAAGAATCTCCTATTTGTCTATAGTAAAAAAGGACAGACCACGGTTGCCATCTGTGTTGTGTCCGAGATTTTCACTTCAATGGGCTTGCTTGGTCAAAGTAGTGCATGTCTCCGTGATTTTTTTTACTTACCCACAGTCAGTAAAAAAATATTGACATGAAAACAGACACATTTAAATCAATGGGTACATGGGCTGTTCGCGGAAAATGCGGACAGTACACGTCAGTAAAAATCGGAAATGTGGACGAGGCCTAATGATTTGATTGTCAACCCATCAGCTGCCTGATTGTATGGCTCTGGCAGTGAATCTAAAATGTCATACGGCCATAAAGATAAGAACTACAGAGGCAAATGTGAACAACTACAACATTCTGTTCAGTATCTTTGGGGACGGCTATTTATGCAATTCCCTAATATATTCTTCTAGGACTAAAATTAAACCCAAGCTTTAAGTAAAAATTAATTTTCCATCTGAGCTTGGGCCTGGCCCAGTTTAATTAAATTACAGGATAAAGGTTTCGCCTACTGCTGCCAGTGCACGGAAGCATTCAGTCATTTTTAATGTGAAGTCAAGTAATTGGTTTTGAGCATCGGCTAGAACCATATTATTAAAATCAGATGGCATGTCCAGTTTTATGGCATATTTTGTGTGATAGACTAGATTGTTAATTAGATAACATGACACGCCATTGATATAATGTCCTTTATTTATTAGGCCATACTGGCAGATGTGCAGTAGGAGTTTCTGCGAAGTAGAGCGTTCGAGGTGTCCACCAATTACGTAGGTTTAAATGTCCATCAAGTTATTGCAGGGCGCAGTCATTAAACGCTGTAATCTGGGAGATGTTTGTAGGCAGCAATATCTGTCATGTTCCACAAACAATTAGCAGTAGAGGAATATTTGTGGTGTGGCACATGCTTATGGGGGACATTTACCAAGGGGGGTGGGGGTGGTTGTAAAGTCAGTTTAGCAGGAGTCTACACTGGAAAAAAAAAAAAACAAGGAAAAATGTATCAAATGTCCCATACATTTAGTACATCTTTAATGGGAGTCTGTGAGGAAGGGGCCCGAGAGGACAACAAATGGATTTATTTTTAGGGTGCAGGGAGCGGTGAGTATAGTGCTCCTAGTCCTAGCACTAGTATTACTCTGTGAGAAAGAGGCCCAAGAGGACAACAAATGGATTTATTTTTAGGGTCCAGGGAGCAGTGAGTATAGTGCTCCTATTCCTAGCACTAGTATTACTCACCGCTTCCTGGTCTTCTTTTCGGAGCACCTGCACTAAATCCCAGCAGCGCACAGCTTTAGGAGAAGATGTAATGTGCGTAGGAGCTATGCGATGTCAGGTCACAGTGTAGTGTGTGCCTAGAATGCTGTACTGCAAGTGCCCGCAGGAGCAGAAAGGAGATTTTTTTTTGGACCATTCTAGTTACACCACTGGTAGTTCCCAAAAATAACAATAACTTGTTTCTGAAACTCTGGTGCCCTAATACTGAGGAATGCTTCTTTTATGCAAGCAAGATTTTCAGTGCACCATGGGCGAGACCTATCGGTTTGATGCACTCAACCATAACTCCGCCCAGCACCTCCTCTCTTGTTGATTGACTGTTCCATGAAATTTCACAGCTGGTAGCACAGACGCAAGGAAAGTCATAGCATGACACAATTATCAATATGAATTAAAATGTAGAACGATTAGCGGCTCACCAGGGATCAAAACCAGGACCATGTGGGTGCTCTAGCTGGGGGCGGGCTATCTGTCAAGACAGCAATAAAAGAATATGCAATAAACAAGCAAAGAAAACAAAAAATGCGAATTGACACAAAAAAACATAGATGATGCAGCAAAACCGCAACCTCAGTATAAGATGGCAATTAGCGTCCATCAACCCCCTATGAGAGAGATATTACCAGAAATGCCAATGCATTGTTTATGTGAGTGATGTATACTTTTTACATATACCATATGCCTACTATAATTAGATCATTGGGAATAATTAGATTATCTGCAATATATTTTGATTTATTTATTATTATTATAACAAAGTATTCTAATGAATCTACCTTTTATTTTAATTTTTATAATTTTTCTATGTGTATAAACAATTGTTTTCTCCATAAATTGATCTATTCCTGATAATCCAGTTCAGTTTTTATAGAATCCAATTAGACCAGTC
The DNA here is from genome assembly GCA_033119425.1 of Bufotes viridis. NCBI lineage: Eukaryota > Metazoa > Chordata > Amphibia > Anura > Bufonidae > Bufotes > Bufotes viridis. The sequence goes on along the minus strand of CM065595.1, from coordinate 131,208,281 downwards.
CATTTCATGATTTTGTATTACCACAAAACAGGGACGGACTGGGAACTTAAAGTCGCCCTGTAAAAAAAACTAAAAGTGGCCCCAGATACTACAGTGCAGCACAAAATACCGCCTAAATTAATTAATGCTAAGAGCATTAGATCTTTTTGTACTGGGCTTTTAACCAAGAGTAGGGCTTTGGTGGCCCCCTGGGCATCGGCCCACCAGGAAATTTCCTTGTAGGGTTTATGGCAAGTCTGCCCATGCCACAAAATACCTCTTTAAGGAAGGACATCCACTGCCACTATACATCCCACTGAGAAAGGTGGTCTCTGGAACGCATCTGGGACAACAAGTAGCAGTGAGTGATATCCACGTCCGGACATACATTTTTATTGAGGTCACGGTAGGGTACCCCCCTCCACAACACAGCCGAGGCAAGGAGAGAAGACCATGCAAAGAGATACAATCAGCCATGGTGAATGCAGCCACTACATGTCTGCACAACCAAATCTGGGCAATACAGCTGACCACCATAAGCGCAGTCACTGCACGTCAGAACCCAGTTGGGAAACACTGATTATTTCGAGAGCACAACCGGACAAGACATCCAACATCACTGCATCTCCTTCATCCTCATAAGGGGCATGCGGCCCGATACTTCCCCGATAGCCTAGGCTTAACTTCAGCCTTCACATAGAAAGGAAAACCGTGAGTAAGCGTGTGGTATCTGCAGATAAACAATACCACTTTATACTGTTTCTTCTCTCATATTCTCCTCATATATTTTTTAATATTTTTATAATTATTATTTTTAATATATATTTTCTCAACTTTCTCCATAAAAGGCCTTTGTACTTACTATCTACTATCTAATACTAGACCCATTACCGCGAGGGCCCGGTGGGTAGAAGTTACTTGTTCGTTATTATCATTTATTATGTTTTTAATGTTTTATTATAGGTTGTAATAAATCTTTTATACGTAACTGAATAAGCAATAGCATTAAATTCCTCCTCTGTATAGCAGCGGGATATATAAAGACCTTGTGGAGTCAACTAGCCTACTAAACGTGATTCTCACAATCCACCGGCTACACAACCTCATCAAAATATTACATTCTACTATCAGATGGTGTTTGTGCCAATAGTTTATATGCGATTCACAATTATTAATATGTGTATGTACCTTGCACCTGAACTGTACTCCAGCTTCCTTGCTCAGGCATGAAACTCAAAAAAGCAGTGCCAGAATTATTATTATTACCTGTTAAAAATTCTCATGCACCATACACCAGGATTTTAGTTAACCCCTTAGTGACCACCCATATGTGTTTTTACAGCGGTCAACAAGGGGCCTTAGCCTGGGCCGCCGCTTTTTTACGACGGCCCGGTCTAAGCACTTCACGGGTCCCCCGTGCAGCAGGAGTGCCAATTCGGGCTGTTTAACACTCTCTCTGTCTCCCATCGGCACCCCACAAATGCGATCGCGGGGTGCCGATGTGTGTGAAGGCTGCCTGGGGTCTAATGTAGGCCCCAGACCAGCCTTCAGTAATTTCCAGCGGGCTGTGCCTCTCTGGTGCAGCCTGCTGGTCAATGTTAGAATAGCAGTGCCATTAAATGGGGATAGTGGATTGCATTTTAAAAGCAATCAAAAAGCTGTCTGTTATAGTCCCGTTGTGTGACTATTAAGTGGTAAAAAGAAGTAAGAAAAAAAAGCTGTAAAGCTTTAAAGCTGTATAGATGGAAAAATAAAAAAGTTATAGCTCTTGGAACGCGATGATGAAAAAAGGAAGAAAAACGCTTGGTCAGTAAGGCCCAAAGCAGGCTGGTCACTAAGGGGTTAATGACGACTAGTTAAAGAGACCCAGCTTTAATAATTTTCCCCTAAGATTGGGATCATTTGGGGGATTAAAAAAAAAAACTCTCGGTTGATAAATCCGGATTAATCCATCAAGACAGGCTAACCATGGCCCCTTTCCCATCCACTTTTCAGAACTGGAATGCAAAATGCCAGATTTTCAGACCTTTTGAATCTAGACTTCTGGTGTAAAGGGCTTTATATATTCCAGCCGATGCACTCCATTATTTTGGTGCAATTTTTAATAAATAAGGGAAAATGTATTAATACTGGCACATCTTATGAATGGTGCACCATTGCCTTCCCCAGTGGAAGTCCAGTGTGTGCTATATTCATCAACAAGTCACATGGGTTGATAAACATGGAGCAAACCCAAACAGGATGGTCCTAGAGTTGTTTTCCTCCACTTTTCTGAAGTAAAAAGTGGCAGAAAAGGTTGATAAATCAGTTTCACAGAGTGAGACTCTAGGGCCAGCTTAAGGGGTACCATTAGAGAGGGTAGGCTTGTCACAACACCAAAAAATCAGCGTGCATTCCGCATTTTATGGAAAGACTGGCCCATAATCGAACAGTCCTATCCTATTTTTTGGGGGGACAAGGTGACTAAAAAATGGCGAATTGCGCAGTTCTTCTAATTTTTTTTCTGTTATGGTGTTCACCGCATAGAAGATATTTTTTAATATTTTAATAGTTTAGACTTGGCGATATGTAATATATTTATTTATTGTTTATACATTTTATATGTAAAATTGGGAAATGGGGGTGATTTATACTTAATATTTTGGTGTTTTTTTTTAAACTTTCTATTTAATAACTATTTCCCCCTTAGGGGCTAGAACCTGGGATCTTTTGATCTCTTGTCCTATTCACTCTAATAGAGTTCTATTAGGGTGAATAGGACTTTACACTGTCCCTGCTGCCCTGTGCATAGTACACACAGCAGTAGGGAGCTTACCATGGCAGCCAGGGCTTCAGTAGCATCCTAGCTGCCATGGTAACCGATTGGAGCCCCAGGATTACACAGCTGGGGCTCCGATTACATCTGCCTCTGCACTACCAATGAGGAGGGTGGCCACTGCCCCCAATGATTTAATACTGGGGGGGGGGGGAGCGCACTGCACCACCAACAATTTAATACTGGCCTGGTTGGGGGGAGTCACACTGCTCCACCAATGATTTAATACTAGGGGGGTTGGGGGGCGCACTGCGCCACCAATGATTTTAATCTATTAATACAAATACAGGAGTCGGGTGCCTGGCGGCAGGATCACATAGCCAGCACCCGACCTCTATGACAGGGAGCTGCAATCAGCGTCAGTTACCCCCTCTGCCCCTGATCGCAGCTCCCTGTCATAGGGGTCAGGTGCCGGCTATGTGATTCTGCAGCCTGCAACCGCCTACTGTATCTCTATTAATGGATTACCTATCTTCATTGGTGGCGCTGTGGCGCTGTGGCATGCCTAGAAATTCTCCCATAGAAGTCAATGAGGTCCCCTCCTGACCATTGTGTCTATGGGCCATGGGAGAACTGCTGCTAAGAACAGCTCAGGCAAGATGGCCGCCCCCATAATTATGTTCAGAAAATAGAATAAAAAAATCTGTAATCTGAAAATGAAAACAGGTTAGAAAAAATGAGATGTGTTACTGTCTGGAAGATAAAAGTTTTGGTGACACATTTCCTTAATCTCATGTTGCAAGTGACTGGCTGATACTGCCGTACGTCTCAGGGTCTGAAGAGCACTTCCCTTTAGTACATAAGTGGGTGAAAAATGATTTACTAAGTGTCAGGAATCCATGGGTGGATGGGAGTCATAAGTATAAAGAAATGAGTAATATAACTTAATATCATGACAAATGCAGGTGATCCTGTGGATATACGTCATGTTCTCGCTTTGTGTCCGATTTTCTATAATTATTGTAAATACTTTTATTAGTATTAACGAATTGCATTTGGTTTTCAGCAACTTACGGTATATCCTTCTCTCCTGTGTTAGTAAAGTATTACTCCCATCCTTGGCTCTGACAGTTTTATATATTTTTACACAGAGATGTAAATGTATTTTGGATGCCGACCAGGGTAAAGGAATGACATGCAAATGGACAAAAGGCAATTATTCACCAATTGTGCATCTTAAGTGGAGATAAGGTGCAGTCATTTCCCTGCATTTTATCATCTGAGGGCCAGCAAAGATCTGAGAAATTGAAGATAAGTGACTTCACATCGGAGCTGGATAAATCCCCTTGACTTTCAATGGAGCATGCAGTGAACAGCTAAACAGTGTGTCAAATGTCTGTTCAAGCAAAGACAGAGGCCTTATTAAATGAGCATTATCTCAGACCAAATGCTTCGAGGGAATGTTTCATGTCGAAATAAAAAGGCCGTGGTTTATTGCATGCAGTAAGCCCTATCAGTGGATAACAACACGGCTGAAAATAAATGGTATTTTTTTTTTCTTGTGATTCTTATTCAGCTTAAAGGAATTTTTATGGGACTTCAATACTGATGACCTGTCAGATAGCCCAAAATGACTATTTGATTGGTAGAGGTTCAAATTCTGGAACCCCTGCTGGTTTGCAGTGTAGGGCCTAATTCGCACGTCCGTAGTGTGTTGCGGATCCGCAACACACCTTGCCACCAGCCCTATAGAGATGCCTATACTTGTCCGCAATTGTGGGCAAGAATAGGACAAGCTCTATATTATTGCAGAGCTGCCGGCCAGAAGATCGGTGGCGCGCTCCGCAAATGCGGATGCGGAAAGCACAGTGTGTGCTCTCCACATCCATCACGTCCCCATTCAAAATGAATGGGTCCGCACTCGTTCAGCGGACGTGTGAATAGGGCCTTAAGGGGTGTTCCTGTCAGACAGTGACAGTGCCATAAGTACCACTGTGGTTGTGCCCGGTACTACATCTCAGTCCCATTCATTGTTGCAGCCCATTCATTCTGCTGACTGTCCTGAAGGGCTAGGCTTATCTTATAAGCATAGAGATTGCTGATTGTTCATGCTCATGAACACAAAAGTAAATATTTCCAAAGAATTTGAGAATTTGAGATACATCAGTGATCACAGACTGTATCATTCACTTCTCTAATCTAAACTTTAGATGGAAATTGTCCATCCCCTGAACAACAAAAATAAATTTTTCAGCAAATCTGTATAGTGATCAGGGCTCTGTTTTTCTAATTAGGCCACAAAGAGGCAAATAGCAGTCGGATCACCCACCGCTCCAGACGTAGCTTCCAAAGCTGGAGAGCCCACAGAGGAAAGTATTCAAGGAAATTCTGCGCTTCAGAAAGTGGCATCAAATCTTCAATACTTTATTCTAAAGACATCAACATGGATACAATCTAGTATAACTGGCTTACGCATTTGGATCAAAGGTGCTCTTAGTCATAGCATATAAAAAGCTGAAGAGTGTATTCTTAAAGGGCACCTATGACACTGGCTGACCTGTTCCATGTGCACTTGGCAGCTGAAGACATCTGTGTTGGTCCCATGCTCATATGTGCCCGAATTTCTGAAAAAAATTCTTGGAGCAACAGGGGCATTGCCATTACTTCTAGAGTCTCAGCTCTTTCTGTAACTGCCGTGCCCTCTGCTCTTTGATTGACAGGACCAGGCGTGATGATATTTTCACTGCAACATGCAACAGGTCAGTCTGTTTCATAGGTACATATCTGCTGACAGATGGCATGTAAATACTAGATCATATTATATGTCCTGTAAATACTAGATCCCATTATATGTCCTGCAAATACTAGATCCCATTAAATGCCCTGTAAATTCTAGATCCCATTATATGCCCTGTCAATAACAGATCCCATTATATGCCCTGTCAATAACAGATCCCATTATATGCCCTGTAAATAACAGATCCCATTATATGCCCTGTAAATAACAGATCCCATTATATGCCCTGTAAATTCTAGATCCCATTATATGCCCTGTAAATAACAGATCCCATTATATGCCCTGTAAATAACAGATCCCATTATATGCCCTGTAAATAACAGATCCCATTATATGCCCTGTCAATAACAGATCCCATTATATGCCCTGTAAATAACAGATCACATGATATGCCCTGTAAATAACAGATCCCATTATATGCCCTGTAAATACTAGATCCCAGCATGTACCAACTCATGTGTCCTGCAACCAGAAACGGCATAAAAGTGCATATGGTGCATATGGTCTAGCTGAGGCAACCCCTTTAAATGCTGAGAGCTTATGATACCTTGCAATTTAAAATGTATTAATACTGTAGATCTGAACATATTGGCTGAACTATAAAAAGAAATAAGTATTATACTAAACTTATAACAGATAATTTGTGCTATCTGCCAGATCTATTTAGTACCGATGATTCACTGAGTAATCATAATTTTAATGTTATAGCTGAGATTTTCACATTTACATATATTATGTTTCTCAGATGTTTATAATTTGCTTTATGATGCATTTCCTAATAAAGTAATATTATAAAATCTGACACTTTTCACCTCAGTAGGAATTATGCTAGCATGAAATGCTTCTGCAATCATATCTGCTTTCCTGAAACTGCAATATATTAACACTACTTAATTTAATTTAAAGAATTATGTCAGTTTGGCAAAATAATTTATAGTAGTCGTCCTAGTTTGATCATTTTTTCAAATAGAGAAAAAAAATACATTTATCTATCATCTATCAGTCTCTCTGCCTGTCCATATGTCCCATATTATCTATCTGTCTATCTATCTATCTATCTATCTATCTATCTATCTATCTCTTTCATTTCTTTCTTTCTTTTTACCCATCTCTATCTCTACGCATTGTGCTATATTATAGGGTAAAACACATTTTCCCTTGCAGTCCAGAATGTAAAATGGTATATTGGCCACTAGTTTCCTGGATTAAATTCCACTCCATTATATTAGTACATGGAGCATCTCTGGTACTTTGTTGTAGTCCAAAGGACCAAACCTCACCATTTTACAACCTAAACAGAAAAATAATTGATGAACTCACAAACAATGCATCCTGGGGAAGATGAAAGAGTGGAGGCAACCACCAAGGTGTCACCACATGTTGCTGTCTCTGGAAAGGATGGTAAAACGTGGTGCACCCCAATGGGAAATAAGTTCATAGAGTCACAGTCTGCAGTAAACCAGTGTGCTTTTTGACTGGAGGAACTCAAGTGCAAAGTAATACAGACAAGGCACTGAGCTGGCTTCTCCAGTCTCCTCCCATGCAGAAGAAGGTTACGTGTTGAAGAAGAACCTTAGGTAGCTATCCCTCTCTCGGAATGCTGGTACCCTGTCCAAAGGGCTGTTGGCCCAGGGTCTGTGGCTCACTTGTCTGGTTAACCCGCTGGTCAAAGGACTGGTGAGCCAGGGACTATGGCAGAGTATCCCCATCCCATCTTCTTCAGGTCCCTTGTGCAGTCTGGCAGATTCTCTTCTACTAAACACTGGTCCCTATCTGCAAACTACAAGAGGCTCTAACTGCTCTACTTGTACACCGTGTATAACTGAACTAGAACTCTCTAGTGGGAGGGGTTTAATGGACAAGTACAGCCTAAACAGAAACAATGTTGGATTTTCAGTCTGTCATAGACTTGTATAGATCAGTACAAGTCTATGGGAATGACTAAGCAGTTTTTCAGATATGAACAGGTGTTCAAACGTAAAACCAGACAGTCAAAAGGTCAGTGTCTCTTTTTTTTCCCCTCCAAGACTTTGCCTAGTGCCTTATAATAACTGTGGAAGATTTCTAATTTCTAAGTGCATCGATAGAAAGTCACCAAGTCTCGCAGTATGAGCTGACTGTGTATTAGCTGTTTCCACAGTGCAAATGAACAGGATATATTACAATAAACATATAAAATGCAGTTAAACAACATAAACCATACAATGCAATACATCATAGGGCAAGTTAACCCTTTAAAGTGCACTAAAGTAGGGAGTTGATGGCTTCGAGTAGTAGCTAGGGGCAAATGTCTAAAAATGTTTGTAGTTCAAAGTAGCCTTGCTCCAAGGCACTACAATTTCTTATTTGTCAAAGGTTTTTCTCTAAAGCTGGAGATAGAAGATTATACCACTGACAAACAGCTCCACTTCTTATTCCATTCCCTGCATAGTGACTACTGGTGTTAATCGCAAATATTCTAATCGCAAATTTTTATCGCGAATATCTGCACTTCGAGAATTTGCGAAAATCTAGAATATAGTGCTATATATTCGTAATCGCGAATATTCTAGTTTTTTTTCATAAGTACTACTGCTTCTTGCTTGTGGACCAATGAGAAGGCTGCAATATCTTTGTCAGAGCTTAGCAACATCCCTAGCAACCAATAGGAAAGTTGCCTACACCTCACTATACAAGAACCTCCCCAGCAGCCATTTTCTGCTGTTTTTGCAGTTCTGTGAGAGAGAGACAGCAGTGTCATTGCTGTGCTCTCTGCTTTGCAGATTGATCTGGATCCTTATTTAATTACATTAGTTAGTTAGTTCGCTCATATATATAATACAGATAGTGTGAGATAGTCAGTGTAGGTTAGATAGTGATATAGTGTAGCTGATAGGTTCCAGTGCAGGGTGTTAGGTAGTGTGATAGGAATTACTGTGCTTTTTTTTACTGTGGATTAGAATCTCTGTTAGACACAGTGCTGTGATGTCACAACAATACTTAGTGCACCAATCAGTAATATATACTCAGACCTGATAAATTGTGAAGTTGCACGTATTGCGCAAAACAAATGCGCATCATTAGTGCTGATTTGCGCAATCGTGAAAATAATGACTGGAGTCGCAAATTTATTGCGAATATTATGGGAAAAATTCACGAAATATGGCGAAAATGAATATTGCCTATGCCACTCATCACTAATGACTACTTCACATGCCACATAGCTTGCTTACAACAAGCTCCCATTAGATTTTCTTACTTAGTTTTGATACGCCCAAATGCTTGCTGTAAAGCAAATATATGTAACTGCTATTGTATCTGCCTCCATAATCATTTCAAGAAAATCGAATAAATCTGGTTTCTAAAGGGCCCATAAATGTTAGTCTATTATATCTGCTAGTGTTTTGTTTTGTTTTTTTGTATTTTTTTATTTTCTGTACTCTGTCACTGAAACACATGGCAGACTTTCAAATAATTTCTGGACTGTGTGCTGTAGCTGAATCTTATTACATTTTTCTTCAAACATTCTGTATCCTGGTTAATAGAAAATTATAATTGTATTCATAATCTGGGAGATAAAAAGACTTCTGTTCTGTGGTCGTGTCTGGTGCTTGTTAATAAACGTGTGCGGAGGAGAAACATTATCATGGAGAGCACTTGTAGATTGATATTAAATAGGTACATGCTGTACAGATACATGTTCAGATAGATTTCGATCACCTTATATACCATATTATTCCATAAGAATGTAATATTATCTCTCCACATCAGTCCACCAACAAAGTACATTGGGCCTCAGAGAAGAAGAAACATTTTTGCCCATAGTAGCAAATTAGGGTTTGGCTTCTATTCCCTATACTGTACTAGGAAAAGATGTCAGAGGTTCTCCATCCCAATCAGATGCAATTTAAATTAAAATTGGCTCATTACAAAGAATTTACACTTTATAAGGAGCTCGGGACCTTACCTCTGCCTGTAGATTAATATGGATACACATCTCACATGGCCTTGACAATCTCGAGAGTGCGCTGTTACTGCAAACGTTGGCTCATGTGCTATGATATTTAAGCTAATTGGTATCAACAAGTTTGCACGCTCCGTTAAAGGAATTTTAGCAGCGTGTACACAGTCGTTGATTTGTTGACTAGTCACATCTTAGGGTGGGTTCACATCATGTTTTACGCCTCTGTTTGACATATCTGTTACAAAAAAGAGGATACAAAAATGCAGCATACCATGTTCTTGTATCCTGCACAGTCCGGTATTTTATTTGATGCACTTGTATAGCACTGCTATATTTACAGACATTAGCATACAACTGTCACCAATGGGGCTCACAATCTAAGTTCCCTATCTCTATGTCTTTGGAGTGTGAGAGGAAACCGGAGGAAACCCACCTAAATATGGGGAGAACATACAAACACCATGCAGATGTTGTCCTTGGTTGGATTTGAACCTAGGACCCCAGCGCCGCAAGGCACCAGTGCTAATCACTTTGCCCACAGTGGCAGAGCGAATCGATTTGATCATTCCCACCCACAATCAAATATTACATTTTTCTGGTCCTGCTTCCTGCCTAGAGGGGGAGTTGCTGAAAGACAGTGAAGGAGATAGGAAGCACATGCCAGAGCTCCTACTCCTAGAGCTTATTACTCCATTCTCCTGTGAGACCATCACTGTGAGTACATCACAAATTTTATTTTGTAACATCTTTATAGAAGTTGGAGCTTTTTTTCACACTTACAGTTTCAAGTCACCTCCTTTCACAGTCATAGAAATAAATGATTAAACAATGTCTGCCTATAGCCACCACTAGGGGGAGCCCATTCTATAGGGATGTATACAAATACTATTGACCTGAATGGGATCTGTAGAAATCTGTGAAGTGTACTCCCCTGTAGTGGCAACTGCAGAAAACTTCCCTGGCCCTAGTCCAAAATTGAAACCAAGCAAAGGAAAAATTTGATTTCTTATACTTTTGTTCGTGTTTAAATATTAAAGCTTTATTGCAACCATACTAACTGTGAAGGTGGAAACAAAATGACTTTTAATGACTTTTTATTCTTTATCTGCAAAGTTCAACAAAGAAGCAGCACTAGGAGATTACATTCACGGGTAATTATAATAATAATGGCTGGAATGCGTTCATTGTAAGACTTTTAACCTAGTGAGCAGTTCTGTCTTACAATAAAATAATAGCACAGTGACACCGTGTTATAATTACTGTCAGAAAAAAAAAGCAGAAAAGTCGATAAAATGTTTCCTCTAAATGCACCAATGTGAAGGTAATCATATTTTCCTCATTTAATGAGAGTGGCTTGATGAACTTACTTAAAAATACATTTAGTTTGTGAGCCGTGGAATTGAACACAACATAGGTAAATGGCACATGAAGTCATAATGACTCTGCGTATTACATGAGGGTAACGTAGGTGTGTGAAGGTGAAGATGAAAAAGTTATGGAAGGGAATTTATCATTTCCCCATGCCAGCAAGTGGCTTTCTCTTCCACCCTCGCTACTTTTCAAAAAAGGGGGCAGTGGATCCAGATTTTTATTTTTATTTTACGCAAATTTTCTGGTGTAAAAGAGGACTCAAATCCACTGGCATAGATTTTGTTTTCGGTGCATTAACTGCTAGAGTTGAGCCTAATTCACGACGAAACGTTCTCCTCGTCATACATTCGTGCATCTTCCTGTAGCAAGGGGGAGATCGTAAACTGGTGCAAAATGCTGGTCTGTGATACAATAAGTGAAAAAATGAGTAAAAAAATAAGTTAGCACTGCCATACACATTAGAGTGGGTTCACATCATGTTTCAATGCCTCCTTTTAATGTATACGTTAGATACAAAAACGCAGGACACCACTTTCTTGTATCCTGTAGAGTCTACTAAAAAAAGTTGTTTTTTTTTACAATGGTAGAAAGAAGTATAATTTTTATATTTTTTATTTTTTTTACAGTGGGACTCTATGGTGAACGGATGCCACTTTGTGGCATCAGTCTGAGGCATCCGTTTAACGTACACGTGTTTGTATCCGTTTAACAGAAGGGAAAAATGGGATGTGAACCCACCCTTCGGCCCCTTTCACACGGGCGTGATTTCCGCGCGGGTGCAATGCGTGAGGTGGACGCATTGCACCCGCACTGAATCCGGACCCATTCATTTCTATGGGGCTGTGCACATGAGCGGTGATTTTCACGCATCACTTCTGCGTTGCGTGAAAATCGCAGCATGCTCTATATTTTGCGTTTTTCATGCAACGCAGGCCCCATAGAAGTGAATGGGGCTGCGGGAAAATCGCAAGCATCCGCAAGCAAGTGCGGATGCAGTGCGATTTTCCCGCATTGGTTGCTAAGCGACGGGACCCGATCTTCATTATTTTCCCTTATAACATGGTTATAAGGGAAAATAATAGCATTCCTTATAAAGAATGCTTTGTAGAATGAGGATTAAGGGGTTAAAAATAAAAAACTTAACTTACGTTAGCCACTTGATCGCGTAGTTGGCGATCTCACTTCAACCATTAGCTGTAGTCTAAAGGACCTGTGATGACGTCACATCACATGGTCCAATCACATGGTCCATCACGGACCATGATAAATGATAATGTATGGTAATGCTTTAATTTGGTAATTTAATAAATAAGAATTCTAAAAAATTGTGCGGATGCAAAAGTATGTACTGTGCGCAACAATGTTAAGCTACCTGAATTTCGTATAGTATCTAACATATAGGACATTTTTCCAATAAAGCAATGAAACAGTGTTATTTTAACAGTTGTCATATATGCTTGTGCACATTTACTGAACTACACTTAATTTTTTATCTCTATGGACGAACTTAAAGGGCTTGTCTTGCTATTGCCTCTTTGCTCTAGTTCATGGAAAAGGGATGTGATTGGAGGTCAATCTATAATGTCTATATGCCATAAAGACACATAAGAGCAGAAAGTTCTCTGTGGATAATGTCAATATCCAATGTCTATATGCCCCAAAGACACATATGTCCTATTTGGACAACTCCTTTAATTAATGCTCTTTAGTTTTGTTGGAATTAAATATACTCGGATTGTATTAATATTTCATATGTTACTGTTTTGAATAATAATAATTTACTACTTTATTAATTGTGTTTTCACAGGTGGAAATTCACTTTCAACCTTTATATATTTACTTATGGGGTCCGATATCTCAAAAAGGTAGGTGCATATATTTTTATATTCAAGAAATGGCATGCTCCTGGTCATAGATAATTAACATTAATCCAAATGGACAGTATAATAACCTCTGAATATCCACTTAAACTAGCTGCACTAACTCGTAGACACAGAACATATGAATACCCTAATACTTACAGTTGAATTATCATGTTTCGGGTCCATTCACATGTCCGTAGAAAGGGTCCGGATCTGTTCCGCAACATTGCGGAACAGATCCGGACCCATTCATTCTCTATGTAGCAGGAATGGATGTGGACAGCACACAGTGCTGCCCGCATCCGCATTTCCGGAGCGCGCCCTGAACTTCAGGTCCACAGCTCCAGAAAAAAATAGAACATGTCCTATTCTTTTCAGAAATTGCGGACAAGAATAGGCAATTCTATGGGGGTGCTAGATAGGTGTATTGCACATCCGCAATACACTACGGACATGTGAATGGACCCTTAAAGGGGTTTTTTAGTCTTTACATATTGATGACCTATCATCAGGATAAGCCCTCAATATCAGATTGGAGTCCGACACAAGGTACCCCCACTGATCAGCAATTGCCTTCTGACACCAGAAGCAACACAATGGACGGTGCCGGAAGAGGAAAGCTCCATCTGCTGTACCAGGTTACTACAGCTCAGGGAGAGGACTCCCCTGCATGCAGCCCATTGACTTCTTTTATGATGGAATGAATAACAGAATGGCCATCAAGGCATTCCGTTATGCATTCCATCATAGAATTGCGTTAAGGTCCGTGGGAACAGAATCCATAACGCAATTCTGCTTTTACGACCGAATGAAGCATTAACGAATTTCAAAATATGAAATTCGGTCGTCTCTAGTGGTAACTTTAGGACAACTGTGACCCCTAACCATACAGTAGCATAACCCATGGCTGAAATATTGGTTGGCCATTGTTATTAGCCTTGACGCCCCCCTTAAAATTCCCATTTAGTTAGAAGTGTCTCTTATTGATGATGAACCATTAGTCCGAGTCTTCCCAAATTTACAATCGTTTTTCTGGTGAATTCTCTCAAAGTCCAGAGATACCGATAAGACTAGAACTACATGGTGAGAGCAAAGTGGGCTAAATACTTGAATATTGTTAATTGTTAAAACTACATGAAAGTTATCACAACTTACAATAATTTTCATTTTCTGTTGTCATTTAGATTGTGCCAAATTATTAGGACAATGAAAACATTAAATGACTTGCATGTGACCCTTTAATAGTCACAGAACCTCCATATCTGTGACAGCAGGATGACCCAGTATACAGTGCCCTCCACAGGATCCCCATAACAGCCACAGGACCGCATAACTGTGATAGCAGAATGACCTTCTAATAGTGACAGCCACAGGACCACCATAACAGTGACAGCCACATGACTCCTTAATAATGACAGCTGCAGGATCACTGTAATAGTCGAACAAGATGAGTCCCAAATACAATCCCCATAACAGTGACAGAAAGATGATCTATGTGAGTAAATGCTGTAGCTGAAGTGAATGTAATTGGACTATGCCATATGCAGTAGAAAATGTAGATTAACTATAGAGTGAAGAGTAGGACCTTGTGACAAAATATTGCCAATGAGAGAGGGTACATAAGCATTGCCCTTGATATAAGTTATCCAAGAATGGCCAAGTGTTCACTAACTTGTGTCTACAGTTTGTCTACCAGCTTTAGAGCTCCTCTAGGTGAAAAAGCTGATGCACCTTCTCCATCCACTGTGCAATCGTCAGAGGGTCCCTGTCTCTCCATCTAAGAGGAATTGGCGACTTATAATGTATAAGCCATGTGATGACACAATATTTAGTTGTCTTAAAATCTTTAGAAGGGAGCCAGACGAGGATAGTCTCGGGTAGCAAGGAGTCCTCTCTGTTACTGATTGTTTTAATAGCACTTTTGATGGTCTGCCAGAATGGTTGGATGGACAGGACATTCTTGCCATAACTGCATATAAGTGCCCGAGAACCACTACACTGAAAAATTCATCAGGGGGCGAGAGATTAGCTTTCTTCTGGAAAACCAGGGTTTTGTAGCAGCACAAACATAATGTTTAAAGTTTTCCTGGATCCTAATACAATGAGAGAGAATAGAGTCTGTATGTCTGATTCACAAAAGGGAAGGCCAAGCTCTTTCTCAACCTCTTTTACAAAATAGGGCTTTCGGGTCGCTGTTCGAGAGAAGAGGTTAGAGTCAGTAGACGACATAGTACGAGAGATCCTTAACAACTTCTTTCATTTTATCCTTTCTATATAACTGAGTTTTTGGGAGAAATATTGCTTGTGAACCAGAGATTTCTGTGGAGTTGTATTTAGGTAATGACCCCATGAAGTATTTACATATTGGTTGGAAAAGTGTGCATTGTACTAGGCTGTGTTTCCATTTTATCACTCTTTCTCGAGATATAAAAAGTTGCCTAGCAACTATTCATCTCCTAAGATTTTCAAAGGATTTGGAACATAAAAAAATACTTTGTCAGAGCAAGTGCTTTCCAATCTTACTTATCAAATACATACACATCATGGTCGCGCCACTATTTGTGCTGACAAAAAAAAAAATCAGTATTCACCATAAAGTAAGCTACCTTTGAGCTTCTCTTGGGGAATTTCCGATATGTTCAGTTGCTGACTTGTGAGCTGCGAAATTAATTTATTTCCCTTATACCGTCTGCTACAACTCGGTGGGGAACGGGGCTGTAGACAAAATACCGATTAGCCATTTCTTTGTGCTTGGTGAGGATTACATTTTCTGTGAGAAGTAAAGTTCTTTATTTCTAATAAATGTAAATTATTTATTAAGCCTTTTATACGGCCATTTGTATTATGCCGCTATAAAAAATGGATTATCCTGTATGTGGTAATGGTAATAATTATTTAACCTTTACAAATGGAAAGGATCAATAGGAAATAGTCAGAAACTTGCAAGAGTGTAATACAAGGGTGGTCCAGCTGTATAAAAATAGTTTTGGGGAATCGCCTATGAGCTGTAATTATAAATAATCTCATACTCAACTTTTAAATCTCCCAGTTCTCCAGCATCGGGGATCCCATGGTCTCCCACCTGTCAGTGTTTTTTTTATACTGGTATGTGACAGCTGAAGCCAATCACTGGCCACATTATTCATGCAGCAGGTAGTCAGACATTGTAGAAACAGAGACTGCTGGATGACCATAGGATCCCCTGAGCAACACAGCAGATATTTTAAAATGATATGTATGGGCTTATTTATCAGTTAAACCCATAAGCATAAAAAATTATTATCTGAAGTTCTCCCTTTAATTAATCTGGACTGTTTTGGGCCTTAAACGGGGTTGTCCATCTTTGCAGACTCTTTTAGACCCCTGTATCATATTATATCCCAATTCAATAATATTGGAGTCAAAAATGAACTAGAAAGTTGTGCAAAAAGCAATACATTTTTATTATTCAAATTGGAAAACACGATTGTTACAGACGTTTAAAATCAAGTAAAAACAATACACACAATGCGATACACCACAAATGGTATCAACCATCAAAGTAAGTACAACTGATGGGACCTGGTATGGAACATATAACAAATGAGTAACAATGTGTGAATAGCACTGAATTGGGGATCAAGCGTAATATAAGATCCCAAGCTCTCTATATCAAACCCAGATTAGACACATGATATAAAAAAAATGTGTATCCTCAAAGTGATTAAAAAATTTTTTTTAATCACTTTGAGGATACACATTTTTATCTTATATTACGCTTGATCCCCAATTCAGTGTAAACAGGTAGTGGAGTCCAGAAACACAGGCACAGGTCAGGTACACAGCAACACGAGCAGAAATATCAGCAACCTTTGCAGGACACAAGGACCTTAATGCCCAGGCTCCTAGGAAAGGGGCTGATCCACTTTTATATGTGCAGAAGTGCTAGGATTGGTCAGCAAAGTCTCAGGCAGTGTGACAACCTTATCGAGACCTCCTGCACCAGGACACAGGCGTGGCAGATTGCAGGCTAGCAGAAGCCTGTGTCCTGCACCACAGATGGCAGCATGGAATAGGACTCAGGTGAATATTGTCTCAAGAAACTGACCCAAAAACTGCATGTGTGATTCCAGCCTCACAGTACATGGCTGGTTGTTCGAAAAAGTAAAAATTGTGCTGCTAAATACAAATAATTATAAAAAAGTTTAAGGCACAAGTTATGGGAACTTAGTTACTATTCTAGTGATTCATGATACAATGTAAATTCAGACAGACCTCCTGGGAAAGCAGCAGGCTATGCTAACAGACTACAGTTCCTGTCAAAACAATCCTTTAGAACTAGTCTCACTGAGAATTCCAGGAGAAAGAGTTTTCATGCCTACTCAGCACTGCTTCTCTGTATGCCCGAATGGACATTGTTCTGCATTCAGTTTATCACTCTATTAGCATATTTATAATGGGCACAATGAAATCATCCTGAAAATAGTCGAAGATATTTCATACAATTACCAAAATGGGAATTATCAATGCAGCAAAAGCGTGGAAAAGAGTTTCAGATTCTTCTTCTTATAGTTTTGTTTATAATATACAGCTGTGTCTTGCCTTACCCTTCTTCTTGGCCTGAGATATCCTGAGAGGAATGTCATGTCTTTAATACTCATTTTGGGATATGTGGAGCCAAGATGAGAACTAAGGAAGGACACATCTTACTAAAGCAAGTGAAAAACAGGGGTGTCATAAATGTCAAGTCATGTAATCGAGTACTGTGTATATAGAGAGGTTGCCCTGGTGAAGGTTTCCCTTTCAATTAACCCTTTTATAGCATATGACTCCTAATGGAGTGTTGGCCCAAGTCAAGTTATTTTCTACAAATCACTGAACTCCATCTCTGGAAACTTGGCACCAAGAAATAAGGAATGTGGAGAGAACTAGGCCGAAAGTCATTTTCTAAGATTTTTTTGAAATACCCCCTTTACCACAGTTCCCTTTAAAGTATGAAATCTGGAAAACATACATTAATGCATACGATAGAATCCATCTGATGTGTCCATGAAAGGTGCAAAATGAAGCCAGGTGATGAAGAACCCTGCCCAATGGGGTTACTTCTCAGGCATGTAAATCCCAGGATCAATTTGACTCAATTACCGTAAGATTTCATAACATCCCCTCTTTGAGAAGACCAATGGTGGTGGTGGTGGCCGCACATGCATGTGAGTGGAGGGTGCTGGAGTTGCTTTAGGAAGTAGTTATTTGGAAGTCATTAGTTGCAACTTGCAGTTGCCAGGTAGTGTGCTTGTCCCATGTTTGCTTAGTTAGTTAGTTCTGCTGCTGAACAGTCAAGAGAATAGACCTGTTTGTGTGTGCTTCTGAAAATTAGGCCAAAACAGAATCCAGAAAACACCATTCCTAAGAGTGGAAAGATGCAAAAAGAATTATTGACTGAGGGAACACTATGTCCAGAGAGTCATAACCAATTCAAGGCCACTCTGGACTGAGACAATAAGGTAAACACACTTTTATGGCACAAGACTTTACTGCATGTGGAAAGGTTTTAATAACCTCCAGCTGCCTGCTACACTTCTAAGATGGGCTGGCCATCCGATCTAAGACTGCATCCTGTAATTGGGAACTGCAGAAAACATATTGAGAGTAATTGCATTTGGTTAATTTAGGAAGATTGCCTCCTATATACAGCCACCTACTATATACGGTTTTTGGGAAAAGCCTACTCTGTGATATACCTCAGATCTGTTCCAACTGTTTACATTTGTACCACAACCTCCATCTATTCAGTAAACAGAGACTTTATTTATTCAAACCAAACTGGACGATCATTTCCTCCATCATTTGCCCTCCCCTCTACCTCTGCTCTCCTGTCTTTCACGTGCTGCCTGACCACCTAACATCAAAGTCACCCCAGCCACTACCAGGTGGGAGAAGGCTCCTCTCTAACCAGTAAACACATGGCCAACGGAGCGCCGGAGCAGGGATTGGCCAGCATAAGGACCATGTCTGCCTTCATTGCCACCACACCTATCCTCCAACAACAACCATGCCTCCCCTGCAGGCTGGTGCACTGCAGAGCTACGCCAAAAACAGCTGATTAGAGGGTGCATGGTGTCCAATATTGATTGCCTATCCTGAAGATAGTAAAATCATGGAAAACTCCTTTAGTGGCTTGGATTTGGCCATTCAAAAATGTTTGATTTCTTTTCCTTCTTTGGAGCATTTACTGGTATGCCTCAGGTCTCTTTCAGATGAATAATTTTGGCAATCAATTAGTATTTCTTAGGATTGCTTACAGTGCCTATATTGGTAGGGTGACTCACGGCCAAGCTTTTTTTTTTATCCACAAATGATAGGACAGTAAGTTGCTCTAAAACTTCATTCCATTTTGCTGCACAGTCCTTGGCATACCGCTGCTACTTGTATGGACATCCTAAATGGATGCAGTTGCGCCCAGCAGTTTAGCTTTAAGCTGAGGAAAGTAAAGCTATAAGTTCAGATCTCTCTGCAATTTTCACCCTCAGCTCTTACTTATTAAGGTTCCTAATTGTTGGACTTACTAATGCAGTGACTGACTCTGCAGGGTTCAGCAATCATATGGTTCCTGTCAAGATGGTCATTTTTAGTAATAGGACTATTGGAACAGAAATTGTAGTGTAAAGCCGCTCCGGCTGAAATATTGGATATGGTTCAGGAAAAGTGTAGTTTTTTTTAAGTGACATTCACTTTAAGTATCTGATGACTTCCTAATGGTAATGCATAAATGCATTTTAAAATGAAGCAAGAGGCAGAATTGAAAAAAGTTATCCAAGGTTATTTAAATCATTTAGCAAACCCGGGAGACCGGCTGACTGGCTTTACTAATGAATGCATGATTGACCACGAGCCTGATGAAAGGCTACACCTACTAAAGCCCGAAACGTTGCTTAAATGCCTGGCTGAATAAAATCTAAAACTGCATTCAAAATTCAAAAATTGGTGTGCCGTCTCAATTTTATGTATTAAGTGTTCAGGCACCTGGAAGTGGAGTCAGGACCAATACGAAACGAGCACCCTACATAATTGCCAGTAATCTGTTGAGTGCTGTGATCCTCTGAATACTGATAAATGTTTAGAAATGCTGGACTGATGGCTTTTACCGTAATTTATGATAATCAGTAGATTTCTCGTTGTATATTAGTATACAAGGGTGATAAAAGTGGAACGGCACAATGTAGCTTTCTAATAAAAAGTGTTCCAGAATTGTCACATGACAGGAAAGCTGGCCGTTTCTCTTTAGTTAAATTTTCTTTTACTCTTAGGGTCCTGGGATTCATTTATTTTTGGACACATCGGCGTGCAAAATTTAATAGAGCTAGACCATGATGTGAGACAAAAATTTCTACCCTTTGGAGTGGTGATGAACCTTTTTGTCAAATATTTTGAGGAATTTCTTGGAAATTCAGTTGCTAAGACCAAAGTAATGAATGTGAACAAAAGGTACATTGTCACCTACCAAATTCTCTGTAAGCGCCAATTCACATGAACGTATTCTTAGTTTGGTATATTCTTTTGAATGGAGCGGCAAAAGATGTGGACAGCACACCATGTGCACACCAGCACACATTGGGAAAAGTTTCTTGCTTTTTGTCTGATGAGATCCAGTCCTTTCTTTGCACAATTGACATGGCTCCCATATGGGGTTTATATATCCAATGTACAAGTGCCTCTTCATGATGCATTGTATTGGGAAGAATTGGGAACAGGTCATATGTGATGTCATCTTCAAGTGACATCATCGCCAAGTGACCCTGACAGAATACTGTTGCATATCACTTCGACTTATACCAATTAAGAAGTCCAAGACCATAAATGCTGCGAATACACAAGGTAATATCTCTAAAATCTTATAGATCCTTTATGGAAGGTTGATAGGAGACAAAAAGTATAAAGTCATTTCTGAATCCAGACCTATTAATAAGGTGGCAGATTTTTTTTAGCCGGCCACTTATTCTGATTTCTTCTTTCTGCTGTTTTAATGACACTCTACCCTGTAGCGGCAAAGTGAAAGTTAATACACAAAGCAGGTAATTTCTAAAATGAACTTTTTTTTTCTCCTCTCCTGGGAATCGAGCTAATAGTGAGAAGTGGCCACGGTACATGCTTGGCTTGAGTGGTGTCCTGCCGTGACTCTTTATTAGTGGTTGAAACCTACTGCCAAAATATGAATAGCAATTATAAAAAGCGGTTAGCCTGCCTAGTCGTTTGAAGAGTCCCCACGGTGATCTGTGCTATCTAAAAATGATGTAGAGCACATCTGTTCTGCTCTCAGATATACTTTTCAATGTCAACCGATACTTATGAATATAGACATAAGCCTTTAGCCAACTGATGATTGAGAATCCCAAATAAACGTAGGATTAAGAACATCATTAGCTGGGCCTTGAAATTGAACAGAATTCCCGAGGGGTGTGGTATATATGCAGTGTCCCACTATGTGCTACATGTGGGCACTTTAAACTTTTGAGAGGTGATGTCAATGTATTGCTGTGCAAACTGTAAATCTCTTATAACAGGCTGTTGTAGATAAGTGTGTAATTACAACTATTCGCCCCTAGGTGGTGCTGGCACCACATATATATATCTGAGGGTGTGTCTATGCCGTGTAGAACAGACAAACAGAAGGAAGGAAGTTAATGGCAGAGGTGAAATGTAGCTGCTAGTTTAGCCCCTTAGCCTAGCCCTGATCAAGCTAAGGGAGTGTAGACTAGATCCTTATAGCTACCTAGCACAGACCAAAGATTCAATGTCTGGATATAGAGCGAGTCTAGTGAAGATAGAAGCAGCATTAGCTTATGGACCCCACAGCACCAGTGACCGGGAGAGGTATAAAAGCACCTGGACACAGCAGGATGACTAGGTGCAAAGTTGTCCATTACCACATGCCTCTATGGACATTGTGGACCAGAGTTTATGAAAGCATCCTGTACAAATAATGGAGCAGAGGATTTTGCCTGCCGTTAGGGAGACCGCCCTGTGGATTTCTACTTACAAGAAGTGATTATATCCAGGATCTGATTGCTAGAGTGTGGACAAAGTATAGACAGATATAGAAATAGGGAGTAGTGATGAGCGGCATAGGCAATATTCGAATTTGCAATATTTCACTAATTTTTGGCTGAATATTCGGCATAAATTCGCTAATTAGAGAATTTGTGATCTCCAGTCATTATTTACTTGATTGCGAAAAACGGCAATGTAATATATTCGGAATTAGAATATTCGCGATCAACACTAAGGAGTAGGCAACTTTCCTATTGGTTGCTAGGGAGGTTGCTAAGTGCTGATATTCGCATAAACAGTATTCGCGAATACGAATATATAGCACTATATTCTAAATATGCACGAATTCCCGGTATGGCGATATTCGCGATTAAAATTCGTGATTCGAATATTCACGCTGAACTCCTCAAGTTGCAATTGCCAAGACTGTTACAAGGATTACAGCTGAACTAATATTTGGGATTATTACTATTGCTATATAAATTAACTGTATTGACTACCCTGAGACGATTGATCAAGTAAAAGTTTTGTTGTTTATAACAATTGCTTCCTCATCCTTTCTACCACCTTCTTTTGCACCTAATGGTGCTGGCGTCATGAACACCAGGGACCCTGCCTCCAAGGCACCTAAAAATCCCATTCCACTAAGGACACTTAACCGCTTACCGACCGCCTCACGCAGGATTGCGTCCTGCGGGCGGTCGGTCTGTTCCTCCTTGACGCGCCCGCGCGTCATCTCGCGAGAGGCGAGATTTCCTGTGAACGCGCGCGCGCACGTGCGCGCGTTCGCAGGATCACGTCGGGGACAAGGTAAGCTACAGCCTGCCAGCGCTGATCGTGCGCTGGCAGGCTGTAGAAGTTAAAAAAATGGCATATCAGACGCTGTTTTGTTAACAGCGTCTGATATGCTTGCTGATCGTTCCTTTGGTGGTCCCATTTGCTTGGGACCACCAAAGAAACTTTATAAGTGCACCAAAACACCACACAGACCCCCCACCCATCCACCCCACCCCCCACTGATTAACCCCTGATTAACCCCCGATCACCCCATGTCACCCCCTGTCACCCCCTGACACTAATTACCCCACTGTAAGGTTCATTCAGACGTCCGTATGTGTTTTGCGGATCCATGGATCCACGGATCCGCAAAACACGGACACCAGCAATGTGCTTTCCGCATTTTGCGGATCCGCACATTGCCAGAACTATATAGAAAATGCCTTTTCTTGTCCGCAATTGCGGACAAGAATAGGACATGCTCTATCTTTTGCGGAGCTGCGGCCGGATGCTTGGGGGCCGAAACCCGGAAGTTTGCGGCCGCAGCTCCGCAAATGCTGATGCGGCGGCGCATAGTGTGCTCTCCGCATCACCGCCAGCCCCATTCACACTGAATGGGTCGCATCTATTCCGCAGAATTGCGGAATAGATCGCGGACATTTTTGCGGACGTGTGAATGGGGCCTTACTACTTTTTTTGCACATTTTTGGCAGAGATTTATTCATCCACATTGATCGATGTGAATGAGGAAATCTGTGCCGTTTGTTTTTTGCACATTTTTGGGCAGAGATTTTTCATCCACATTGATCGATGCGAATGAAGAAATCTGCGCCGTTCATTTTTTTCTTTTCAGTGCAGAGGCTGAACGGGAAAAAATCTCATTACCCGTCTGCTCAATATAAGGAGAATCGCAGAAACTCCTAATGCTGGCCATACGTGTAATGATTGCGGAGACCCTCAAATGCCAGGGCAGTACAAACACCTCACATGTGACCCCATTTTAGAGAGAAGACACCCCAAGGTATTCCGTGAGGGGTATGGCGAGTTCATGCAAAATTTTATTTTTGTCACAAGTTAGTGAAATATGAGACTGTAAAAAAAAAAAAAAATCAATTTCCGCTAACTTGTGCCAAATTTTTTTTTCTGTGAACTCGCCATGCCCCTCACGGATTACCTTGGGGTGTCTTCTTTCCACAATGGGGTCACATGTGGGGTATTTCTACTGCCCTGGCATTTTAGGGGTCCTAAAGCATGAGAATCCAAATGCGTAAAAATGCCCTGTGAAATCCTAAAGGTACTCATTGGTTTTAGGGCCCCTTTGCGCATCTTGGCTGCAAAAAGTGTCACACATGTGGTGTCGCCGTACTCAGGAGAAGTAGGGCAATGTGTTTTGGGGTGTATTTTTATATATACCCATGCTGGGTGTGAGAAATATCTCTGTAAACGACAACTTTTTACATTTTTATTCAAAGTTGTCAGTTTACAGAGATATTTCTCACACAAATATGGGTATATGTAAAAATACACCCAAAACATTGCCTTACTTCTCCTGAGTACGACGATACCATGTGTGCCACTTTTGCAGCCAAGATGCGCAAGGCCCTAAACCAATGAGTACTTTAGGAGAGCATTTTACGCATTTTCTTCTCACGCTTTAGGGCCCCTAAATGCCAGGGCAGTATAAATACCCCACATGTGACCCCATTTGAAAGAAGACACCCAAGGTATTCGCTGAGGGGCATAGTGAGTCCATGAACAATTTAACTTTTTGTCAAAAGTTAGCAGAAAGGTAGACTTTATGAGAAAAAACAATAAAAATCAATTTCCGCTAACTTGTGCCAAAAAAATCTTCTATGAACTCGCCATGCCCCTCACAGAATACCTTAGGGTGTCTTCTTTCCAAAATGGGGTCACATGTGGGGTATTTATACTGCCCTGGCATTTTAGGGGCCCTAAAGCGTGAGAAGAAAAATGCGTAAAAATGCCCTCCTAAAAGGTACTCATTGGTTTTAGGGCCCCTTTGCGCATCTTGGCTGCAAAAAGTGGCACACATGTGGTATCGCCGTACTCAGGAGAAGTAGGGCAATGTGTTTTGGGGTGTATTTTGCATATACCCATACTTTGTGTGAGAAATATCTCTGTAAATTGACAACTTTGAATAAAAAATGTAAAAAGTTGTCGTTTACAGCAATATTTCTCACACGCAGCATGGGTATATGTAAAAATACACCCCAAACACATTGCCCTACTTCTCCTGAGTTCGGCGATACCACATGAGTGGCACTTTTTGCAGCCAAGGTGCACAAAGGGCCCTAAAACCAATGAGTACCTTTAGGATTTCACAGGCCATTTTTACGCATTTGGATTCTCACGCTTTAGGGGCCCCTAAAATGCCAGGGCAGTATAAATACCCCACATGTGACCCCATTTTGGAAAGAAGACACCCAAGGTATTCCGTGAGGAGCATGGCGAGTTCACAGAATTTTTATTTTTTGGCACAAGTTAGCGGAAATTGATATATATATTTTTTTATTTTGTTTTTTTACAAAGTCTCATATTCCACTAACTTGTGACAAAAATAAAATTTTACATGAACTCGCCATGCCCCTCACGGAATACCTTGGGGTGTCTTCTTTCCAAAATGGGGTCACATGTGGGGTATTTATACTGTCCTGGCATTTTAGGGGCCCCTAAAGCGTGAGAAGAAGTCTGGAATCCAAATGCGTAAAATGCCCTGTGAAATCCTAAAGGTACTCATTGGTTTTAGGGCCCTTTGCGCACCAGCCTGCAAAAAGTGTCACACATGTGGTATCCCGTACTCAGGAGAAGTAGGGCAATGTGTTTGGGGTGTATTTATATATACCCATACTGTGTGTGAAAATATCTCTGTAAACGACAACTTTTAAAAATTTTATACAAAGTTGTCAGTTTACAGAGATATTTCTCTCACCCAACATGGGTATATGTAAAAATACACCCCAAAACACATTGCCCTACTTCTCCTGAGTACGGCGATACCACATAAGTGACACTTTTTTGCAGCCTGAGTGCAAAGGGGCCCAAATTCCAACGAGTACCTTTAGGTTTTACATGGCGGCTCACAATTTAGCCCCGCCCAAAATGCCAGAACAGTACAAACACCTCACAAATGACCCTATTTTGGAAAGTAGACACCCTAAGGTATTCACTGAGGCGCATAGTGAGTCCGTCTGAGATTTCTTTTTTTGCCAGAAGTTAGCAGAAATTGAAACTTTTTTTTTTTTTTTTCTCAGAAAGTGTCATTTTCCGCTAACTTGTGAAAAAATGAAATGATACATGAACTCACCATGCCCCTCCGCGAATACTTTGGGGTGTCTTCTTTCTAAAATGGTGTGATTTGGGGGTATTTATACTATCCTGACATTCTAGCACCTGAAGAAACATGACAGGGGCTCAGAAAGTCAGAGCTGCTTCAAAATGCAGAAATTCACTTTTTGCACCATAGTTTGTAAACGCTATAACTTTTACCCAAACCAATAAATATACACTTATTGGACTTTTTTATCAAAGACATGTAGAACAATAAATTTAGAGAAAAATTTATATAGAAATGTAGTTTTTTTGAAAAATTTTACAACAGAAAGTGAAAAATGTCATTTTTTTGCAAAAATTTCGTTAAATTTGTATTAATGGCAAAAAAAGTAAAAATGTCAGCAACAATGAAATACCACCAAATGAAAGCTCTATTAGTGAGAAGAAAAGGAGGTAAAATTCATTTGGGTGGTAAGTTGCATGACGGAGCAATAAAAGGTGAAAGTAGTGTAGTGCGGAATTGTAAAAAGTGGCCTGGTCATTAAGGGTGTTTAAGCTAGGGGGGCTGAAGTGGTTAAACCACCATCTGGCGGTAATCCCTGGACAAACAGAGTATGCCCTGAAGGAACTGGTGCTTTCCTTCCCATCATTGCATTCTGGCTCAGGGGGGCTGTGCTAACTGTGAGTAAAAACAACTTCTACCCCCATCGGCCCACCAGAACGCTCACGTGCTGCTCCTGCGGCCCGGTCGCTGCATATATGTTGATTTACATATCTTTTCGCATAGGGAATGACTAGGTTTGGGGTGAGATGTCGCATCTTTGCTTTAAATATTATTTTAATGAGCCTTGTGTGCCATTTTATATGTGACTGTGTACTTTTTAATATGAGTTAGAGAAATATATTTTAAAAGTGTAGGACTCCAATTTTGTATAAAGTTATTGTATCCTATTGCTATGTATTTTATTGTATGATACTGGCTGTTTGTTCCAGCAAGGATGTGGTAGTCAAAAGTAAGCAGGAACAGGGCTAATCACCCTGTTCCAACTCTCTTGGTAGAAGTTAGCTAGAACTGCTTCCTGTCAGGAAGGGGAATTCCTGTGTGGAGAGGAAGCACAGGTCAGAGCTCCTGCTAATGGTAAAGATTATCCAGATGGATCAATCTTTATTCTGCCTCAAGTAAAGCCTTGCGAAGCTAGCCTGCGGCATGAACTGCTACAGTCAGCATTAGAGATGAGCGAATCGAAGCTGATGAAGTGGAATTTGATCTGAATTTCAGGAATTATTCGATTTGCACCGAATCCAAAATTTCCTTGCGCTTCGTGGTAGCGAATCACAATTTTTCCTAAAATGGCTGCTGCACGTGTGAGGACATGGAGCAAGGAACTCTGGGAAGGCAGGATCACCCATAATGCCATTCATGTAGCCATTTAGCAGCCAGACAGACCTGTGATGTCATAGCCCTATAATTTGCCTCAGCCATCTTGGTTCTGCCATTTACCAGTGTACTCAGTGCAGGGTGAGACGTCAGCAGGCGCTAGAGACAGTGTTAGAAAAAACGTCATTGTGCCAAAAAACAAATGCAGTGAAAGATTATTCAAGGTGTAGAGAAAGAATAGGGAGGAATCATTCCGCAACATTTATGTTGAACAGGGTTCAGTAGGGGAGGTTACAGCCTGGGTAATAGGAACAATCCTATTACACCTTGCTGCACTGACTGGGGATCCAAATTGCCATTATACAGCTCTGAACTTTCAGCACACCGTTCTTTTTAGGGTACAAGTGCTGTTTGAAACAGGCATTAACAGGGTTTATTGCAAGGAGATATTGCTATGTCTTATTTGCCCTTGTGTGGTGCAGTATATATGTTCTAAAGCATTTTTTGGCTTGTATTAGTGGGAAAAAAAGGGCTTATAAGCCATTGTGTGGTGAAGTGCTAAAATTACAGTCTTTTTTGTTGTGTATTAGTGGCAAAAGTAAAATATATTGCCGATCAGTGGTGCAGTTATATGTTCTAAAGCCGTTTGTGGTGTGTATTAGTGGAAAAAGAAAAAATTTATTTGCTGATCAGTGGTTTAGTTATTTGTTCTAAACCCGTTTGTGGGGTGTATTGGTGGAAAAAGAAAAACACATATTTGCCGATCAGCGGGGCAGTTATATGTTATAAAGCCTTTTGTGGCATGTATTAGTGAAAAACGAAAAAATATATTTGCCAATCAGCAGTGCAGTTATATGTTCTAAAGCTGTTTGTGGCATGTATTAGTGGAAAAATAAAAAATACATTTGCCGATCATCAGTTCAGTTATTTGTTCTAAAGCCCATTTTTGTGTGTATTAGTGGGGGGGAGGGGACTTATTAGCCGTTGTGTGGTAAAGTTAGAAAATTACAGACTTTTTTGGGATGTTTTCATTTCCTTTTTATTTATTTACTTGACCTAACAGTATGTCAGACAGAGAAGAGCCAGGCACTGCACAGGGGAGCGGTAGAGGCCTAAGTTTCTGGTGCAGGCAGAGGTCGGAGCAGAGTAAGGGACCATGGCATCAGGGCTCACTTCAAGAAGCTGGAGCTCCTAGTCAGCTAGCGGTCGTGTCGTGACCAGCAACCCAGCGGTTCTTGAATGGTTGACACGATCTTCGAATTCGTCGCAAGTAACATCAGGCATCCCTAGCCAAGAGTCAGTGAGTTCATCAGACACAACCCTTAGTTGGCATGGCCCGAGAGCAGGCCCTGTGCCCTCACCTGTCCTCAACCTGCCTCTGTCCTTTTCTGTTCCTTCAGTAAGAGAAGTATTTTATGCTGTGGGCTCAGCTCCACTATACAGTGAGGACGAGCTACTAGAAGACAGTCAGCAGCTACTGGCAAGCCAAGATTTAGAGGAGACATTCTCCGCTTCCTCCACTAGGCGGGCAAGTAGTGATGAGGAAAGTGAAGTGGGAGCTGGTATTGCGCGTGGTCAGACTCCTGACCCAGAGACAGTTGAGGAGGACATCAGTGATGTGCAGACAGTACTCGATGATGATGATGTAGCTGATCAGACTTGGGAGCCGGGTGACAAAGGGGTTTAATCATCATCGGGAGAAGAGGGTGGCATCTTGACCGTGAGCCAGTGGCAGAGCCAGCAATAGCATGGCCGGGAGTCAGCAGGGTGGCAGCAGTGGGAGGGCGGGAGCCAAATGTGCCCGGCTAAACCACCCGCTTTGCAGGAGCCTACCTGCCCGGTAGTTGGCACAGTGACTAGGCGCAGTGACCAGGGAAGTAGTGGTGTATGGGTTCACCGAGGCAGCAGTGGTAGCAGGCAGTCAGTGCGTAGTGTTGAGGGTAAAATCACCTACTCGGCAGTGTGGCAGTTTTTTGTTAGGCCGCCGGAGTAGGTGAACATGGCCATATGTAGCATCTATGGGCAGAAGATGAATCGTGGCCAGGGTGCCAATATTGGCACCACGGGCCTGTGTCATCAACATATGCAGCGTCACGATAAAGTGGCCTGGGAGAACTGTGACTCCGATGTGGTGGTCCAACCTGCCGCAGCAACCGCTGGATCACCCAGTGGCACACACCCGGTTTTAGGCAGTCAAGGCTCCACCACCTCAGCCGAAGGGAGCTGTCTGTCCTTCCCATCATCTGCTGGTCCTGATGCTCCTACTCCTCCTACTCCTCATCGGTCATTCTGTCAGCAATCGATCACCGAAGCGAATGCCAAGAGACAACAGTATGCGTGCACTCATCCAACGGTGCAGAAGCTGAACGTGCTCCTGTCCAAGTTGCTGGTGCTGCAGTCCCTCTCTTTCCAAGTGGTGGACTCTGCATCTTTCAGAGAACTGATGGCTTGTGCCGAGGTGGAGAGTCAAAAAGACAAAAAGATGGAGAGGCCAAAAATTCAGTACCAGCCCTGCAAACACATGTAGAACAGAAGGTGGGCCAGTCCTTGAGCTGGTCAGTGTCTGCCAAAGTGCACAGCAGTGCCGACGTGTGGAGCTGTAACTACAAGCAGGGACAATACATGTCCTTTACAGCCCACTGGGTGAACGTGGTTCCTGCACAGCCACACCAGCAACTTGGCCAGGTGACGCCGCTTCTGCCTCCACGTTCTCACGCGACAATGTCCTCCTTTGCCTCCTCATCCTCCACCGTCTCCTAAACCTCTACTGTAAGGACAATTCACAGTGCCCCTCCAGCATACCACATGTGCAGGGCACGGCGGTGTCATGCTGTTCTTTACCTTGTTGCCTGGGCGAACGGAGTCACACAGGGGAGGAACTGCTCCATGTCATTCATCAAGAAATCGAATCCTGGCTTTCTCCGCGACAACTGAAAATCGGAACTATGGTGACCGACAACGGGAAGGGCATGGTGTCGGCAAGGAGGGCTGAGCCATGCCCCCTGCATGGCACACGTGTTATATCTGGTTGTCAAGCAGTTCCTGAAGTCTTCCACCCATCTGCAAGACATCCTAAAAATGGCCAGGAAACTTTGCATGCACTTCAACCACTCGGACACCGTAAAGCACACCGCAAAGCACACCCTCCTTGAGCTGCAGCGGCAGAACGGCATCCCCCAACATAGGCTGAAATGCGACGTTTCCACCCGTTGGAATTCCACCCTCCATATGTTGGACCGACTATATGGACAGAGAAAGGCCATAAACAATTTTTTGATTTTCCAAGTAGACAGGAGTACTCCCCTGTGTAACTTCGATGTCAGCCCAGTGGCAGCTCATGTGTAACACCTGCCGTTTGCTCAAGCCCTTTGAGGAGGCCAAGTTATTTGTCAGTCGCCAGGACTACGGGATGAACGTTGTCATTCCACTACTTCATGTCCTGGAACAGATGCTGAAAAATCTGGCTGGTCAGGGGACTGGAGACATGGCGCCTAGATCTCACTGCCACATGAGCCCTGTGGGGGCTGAACTGGAGGAGGAGGAGGCCATTGGAGCACAAGCAATGTGTAGTGAAATGGGTGGTTTTTCTACACAGGTGACAGGAGAGGAGGAGCAGGACCAGCCAGAGGAGCTACAGGGCCATGAGAAAGACGAGGCAGAGGACCCAGATATACCGTAGCAGTAAATATGCATTGGACTACACACCAGCATTATAAAGAGCAAATTTTAATTAGGGGCATTTTTACATGTTTGGATTGGACCGAGGGGCTTGGTGTATGCTGCTGTTCATCTGCTTATGTGATTTTTTTAATCCCTGCAATTCTATGACCTCAGATGAACGCAAACAAAATATTAGTGTAAAAGTTCATCTTACTTCTTGCAAATGTAATCTAAGGGTACTTTCACACTAGCGTTAAAGTTTTCCGGTATTGAGTTCCGTCACAGTGGCTCAATACCGGAAAAAAACGCTTCAGTTTTATCCTAATGTATTCTGAATTGAAAGCATTCCGTTCAGTATGCATCAGGATGTCTTCAGTTCAGTCCCTCTTACAGTCTTTGGCCGGAGAAAATACTGCAGCATGCTGTGGTATTTTCTCCAGCCAAAATTCCGGAACACTTGCTGGAATCCCGGATCCAGCATTAATTTCCATTGAAATGTATTAATGCCGGATCCGGTACCAAGTGTTTTGGAAAAACGGACCCGGTCTCCCGGTCTCCCGGTCTGCGCATGCGCAGACCTTTAAATCTGTGAAAAAAATAAATACCGGATCCGGTTTTCCGGAGGACACCGGAGAGACAAATCAGGTATTGCAAAGCATTTGTTAGACGGATCTGCATCCGGATCCGGAAACAAATGCTATCCGTTTGCATACGGGTTTCCGGATCCGACAGGCAGTTCCGGTACCAAAATCTGCTGCTTCGCGGTGACTGTTGACTATTATACCTGAACTGCATATTATACCTGAACTGAACATCGCTGTGTGAAATATTCCTGTACTCTGATGTCACACCCATATTGTGGAATCAGTCTTCATATGCCGTGATATCATCATGGGGATTAGTGAATTTCATGCCTGGAAAAGTCTATCCCTCTCTCTCTATCTATCTCTCTCTGAAGAAATTCTGATTCTACTGAGTCTGAATTTTATTTTATTTTTTATTTGGGTCGAATTTTAATTGTAAAGAATAGGTTCCCTCATACTGAGATGCTATGTTGTACATTATTTCTGTATTTCACATTACTTGGATTATGGTGGATTATCCCATTAGTGTGACAGCAGTATTTGCATTATACCTGTACTGCAATTTATTAATAAACAGCAGTGAGATCCAAACAAAGAATAATGATGTATTTCCAACAGTAAAACTGTCAAATATCGAAAGGGTTCCAAGAGGCAAGCTGTACTTAAATTAAAGAAAATCTTTATTAATTTCACGCTTGAAAAAAAAAGTTAAAATATAGAATAGATTCTCAGTAATGAATAATTCATAGCAGTAATTATGTCTAGGTGCAATAGAATAATTATTGTAGGTGAATAAATATATTAAACAGGTTTTCCAGGCAAAAAAAAAAAAGTGAGAAAGGAAGTAGTTCAACTTAGAAATGTTGTTTTTAAGTTTTATACTGTTAATGCAGTGGATATGGAACCACTGTGCCAACCAATGGATTTGATTTAGGGCTAATCACCTTATAACCCCTATAAAGAAATGTGGCCTTCACTGCAGGGAAAGTACATGGCCGCTAACTCTTGGAGCAGTCTCAATGTGGTTGGCTGCTTACCCACAAGGGTCAAGAGACATATGTGTGCAGCACCGCATGGACAGGCAGAACTCATACTCAGTAATAGCCTGAGGTCAGGGAAGGCAGAGTACGTTCAAATCTGAGAAACGGCCTGAAGGTCAGGGCAGCAAGCTCAGGGTCAATATAGTAATCAGACACAGGTCAGGGATCAGAGGGCCAACATCCAGGAATCAGGCAAAGGTTGGTACACGGGCAGACAAGCAGAAATAGTACACCTTTGAAGGATCCAGCAAGCTAGAAAATCTATTGCTCAGGCACCTTTTCACAGTAGACTGCACATGGGATTCTGGAAGGCAGAAGAGGGCCAATAGGCTGACAAGGGCCACCAACATAACATACTAGAAGAACCCCATAATACAACTTTTTTTTAACATAATTTTTCTAATATAATTAAAGCATTGTGTATCGTGATTTCCTCCTCAATAATGAATGTCATAATGGTGTCTTATGAATTCGTTATAGGTTCCGTTATAACAAAGCTATAATGGAATATAATGGAATTCTAGGATGGAAAGCAAAACGGAAGCCTTTAACCTCCTCTTACGGACGCCTGGTGTCCTGGTACTTAAAGACCGAGGGTGTACCTGTACGCCCTGCGAATTTGAAAATCATTCAGCAGGCACCTTGGCACAATGCCCAGGGGTTCCTGTGAACCCCCCCCCTCCCCCCCATGTTGGTGATTGCAGCAAACCGCAGGTCAGAAACGTAAAAGTTGCGGTAAATTTTTTTTTTGCCCCCCCCCCCTGCAGCCCTATTACTGATTGGCCGGCAGGGGGGGCGGTTTGCGGGCGGCACTGATGTGTGGCGGGCAGTGCAGAAGACGGGCGGTGCGGCAGTGGCAGTGGCTGAGTGGTTCTAGCAGAGTGTCAGCACATTGCTGACACTCTGCTAAAAACTGCTGACATCTGTGATGCTGACCGCTGTATGGAAGGGGTTAACAGGGAGGGAGGGAGCTCCCTCTCCCATCGGGGGCTGCTGTGAATTTGCAGCCCCCGACAGGATGGGATCACAGAGGGAGGTTGCACATATTACGTATTGCCACGTCCGTAATGACCTGCTCTATAAAAATATCACATGACCTAACTCCTCAGGTGAACACCATAAAAAAATAAATGGTGTAAAAAAGCTATTTTTTCGTTAGCTTACATCACAAAAAGTGTAATACCAAGCGATCAAAAAGGCTTATTCCTCCCAAAATAGTACCAATCAAACCTCCATCTCATCCTGCAAAAAATGAGCCCCTACATAGCACAATCACCCAAAAAATTTTTAAAAATATTGCTCTCAGACTATGGAGACACTAAAACATGATTTTTTTCTAAAATGCTGTTAATGTGTTAAAGTAAAATAAATTTAAAAAAAGTATACATATTGGGTATCGCCATGTCTGTAAAAACCTGCTCTATAGAAATATCACATGATCTAACCTCTCAGGTAAATACGGTAAAAAAAGATTAAATAAAAACATGAAAAAATATTTTTTGTCACCTCACCTTACAAAAAGTGTAATAGCAAGCAATCAAAAAGTTATTTGCCTCCCAAAATAGGGCCAATCAAACTGTCTTCTCATCCCGCAAAAAATGATACCCTACATAGTACAATCGCCCAAATAAATAAAAAAAGATATGCCTCTGGAGACATATGACTATGGAGACATTATAACATTATTTTTTATTGTTTCAAAAATGATATCATTGTGTAAAACATAAATAAATTAATAAAAAATATACATATTATGTATCGCCACGTCCATAACAACCTGCTCTATAAAACTAACACATGACCTAACCCCTCAGGTGAACACAGCAAAAATAATTATATAAATACAGTGTCAAAAGCCGTTTTTGTCACCTTACATCACAAAAAGTGTAATAGCAAGCAAGCAAAATGTCATATGTATCCCAAAATAGTGACAATCAAACCGACACCTCATCCTGCAAAAAATGAGCCCCTACATAAGACAGTCGTCCAAAAAAAAACCAAAAACTATGGCTTTCAGAATGTGGAGACACTAAAAAATATTTTTTTTCAAAAGTGCTTTATTATGTAAAACTGAAAAAAAAAAAAGTTGTCATATTTGGTATTGTCGCGTCTGTAACAACTTTCTATATAGAAATAGCACATGATGTAACCTGTCAGATCAACGATGTAAATAACAAAAAATAAAATTGATCCCAAAACAGCTTTTTTTTTTGCAAATTTTCCATTTTAATCCATTTTTACAGTAACAAAGCAAGGGTTAACAGCCAAACAAAACTCAATATTTTATAAAATATAATATAAAATATATTATATATGATTCTGCCGTTTGCAGAAACACCCCATATGTGGTTGGTAATTACTGTATGGCCAAACGGCAGGACGCAGAAGGAAAGGAAAGCCATATGGTTTTTGAGAGGCAGATTTTGCTGGACTGATTTTTTGACACCATGTCCCATTTGAAGCCCCCCCCCCCGATGCACCCCTAGAGTAGAAACTCCAAAAAAGTTACTTCATCTAAGAAACTACACTCCTCAAGGTATTCAAAACTGATTTTACAAACTTTGTTAACCCTTTAGGTGTTCCACAAGAGTTATTGACAAATGGAGATGAAATTTCAGAATTTCTATTTTTTGTTACCTTGCCTCAAAAAACTGTAATATAGAGCACCCAAAAATTATATTTTCCCTAAATTAGTACCAACAAAACTGCCACCTTATCCCGTATTTTCCAAAATGGGGTCATTTTTTTGGAGTTTCTACTGTAGGGGTGCATCAGTGGGGCTTCAAATGGGACATGGTGTCTAAAAACCAGTCCAGCAAAATCTGCCTTCCAAAAACCATATGGCGTTCCCTTCCTTCCACGCCCTGCTGTTTGGCCATACAGCAGTTTACAAACACGTATCGGGTGTTTCTGCAAACTACAGAATCGGAATAAATATTGAGTCTTTTTTGGCTGTTAACCCTTGCTAAGTTACTAGAAAAAATTGATTAAAATGGAAGATTTGCGAAACAATCCAAATTCGGAAATGTTAGCCCTATTTCCGATTAACTCTTGTGACACCTAAAGGGCTAATGACTTTTGTAAAAGCAGTTTTGAATACCTTGAGGGGTGTAGTTTCTAGAATGGGTTTTTGAAAATTTCCAAGATTTGCTTCTAAACTTCTAAACTTCTAAGCCATGTAACGTCCCCCAAAAATAAAATGGCATTCCCAAAATGATCCAGACATGAAGTAGACATACGGGGTATGTAAATTAATAACTTAAAATAATTTCTGGAGGTATAACTATGTATTATAGAAGTAGAGAAATTGAAAGTTGGAAATTTGCTAATTTTTCCAAATTTTTTACAAATAAAAATGAATTTTTTTTACTTCATTTTACCAGTGTCATGAAGTGCAATATGTGACGAAAAAACTATCTCAAAATGGCCTGGATAAGTAAAAGCGTTTTAAAGTTATCACCACATAAAGTGACACTGGTCAGATTTGCAAAAAATGGCCAGGTCCTTAAGGTGAAATTAGGCTGCGTCCTTAAGGGGTTAAGAGGCAGTTCGACAGGACTATTTTTCTCATCATGTATAACGGAAACAAACTGAACTGTTATGTGCCCCCATAGACATGTATTAGGACGGAGCAAAATGGAATGTCTCTTAAAGGCTTCTCTTTTGCATTCCATTCTAGAATTCCGTTATATTTCGTTATAACTCTGTTATAATGGAACCTATAACAGAATTCAATAACGCCAGTGCGAACCTGGCCTTAGCTTATCTACAACATAATGTCTAATTGTTCACAGAAGAATAGGAGTTTTGCATTATGATTATTATTATTATTATTATTTTATAGTATTTTTGTGGTTCATGTGTTAGAAGCTGGACTCTTAATGGATTGTATATAAATTACAGGCCATATTGGAAAGCGCAGACTTACCCCTCCCTTGAAGACAGTGATTGACATTTATTGTGCTGCAGTCTGAACAGTCTCTCATACTGTCATCCTTCTGTTAGAGATGTGCTGGTAGTTGGAGCGGAGCCTGGAGGATCCGGCAATCATCAGAAGAAATGCATTTGATTTTCTTTAGACGGGGCTGTAGTGCTGGCTAAGTAGGGTCCAAAAATCATAAGACTTGTCTGGCATTGGATACCGACCAGCTTGTAATTTACAGGATTTTTGTGCAGAACAGGGTTGACTCTGAATAAAGTTGAGTCTCTCAAGTAGGGCATATGCACATGGTCCATATTACATGTGGATTCTCCATATGGATTTTCATGCAAAAAGCATAATACAGTACCAGCCTGTATTATGAAAATCTGCATGCATTTCACAAAGGTTACTAAAATCTATGCACGTTTGATAGTTTGTAACAATTCTAGCTTTTAATTTATGGAACGTATCCAGTAACGCATGTCATTGTCATAAACAGCCAGAGGCTTTATCATATCAAGTTATGTACTGATTGAATTACAGTAGAATATTTTATGGCTCTGGACCATTAGCACATTCTTCAAAATACAGTTTTGTAAATCGTTTTTGAAGGCAACGTGCAGACCTGAAATTTTCTCTTCTTTGAAAACCGAGCAGAAAGACGTACTGAAACCAGTGAAAATTAAATTACGGTACAATTCTTCCCAGCGTGATACAACAGTAACAGACTAAACTACTGGAGACAATTATAGAGTTTCCTATGAGCTGAAAGAATAATAGAAGTGTGTATGCGGGAAATCGTCATACGGTCCTTGGAGTAACAGGTAGATAATATAAACACAGCGGGAGGAATTATCCTTGCTGGGTGGATGATTCCACTTGTCCTCCGCATCCATTATGGAAGGCTGGAGGAGTGAATAGAATAGAAATTCACAGTGAAGATACACAGACACATAACCTGTGTTAAAAAACCCTTTAAACCAGTTATGCTTAACCTGCAGCCCTCCAGCTGTTGCAAAACTACAACTCCCATCAATCCCTGATAGCCTACAGCTATCATCCTACAGAAGGGCATTGTGGGAGTTGTAGTTGTACAACAGCTGGAGGGCCGCAGGTTGAGCCTCCCTGTTTTAAACCAATAAAACCACCAGGCGTGGCATTTCAGCGGCCGGGTATGGGATGGCCACAAAGCTACGCCTAGTCCCCCAGACACCATCAAGATGTCCCCATGTGTTGCTGCTCTCTGGGAACAATGGTAAAGCATGGTGAATCCCAAAGGGAATTACCGTATATACTCGAGTATAAGCCGAGTTTTTCAGCACAAAATTTGTGCCGAAAAACACGAACTCGGCTTATACTCGAGTCATACTCAAGGAGAGTGGAGTGGGAGGAGGAGCTGGGGGCGGGCATTTGCGGCGGGACCGGTGCGCTCACTGCTGACTGACTGATGTCACGTGCCTGCCTGGCCTGCTTTATGAATAAATGACGTCAGTCACGCTGCGCTCGCCCGGCCTGCCTGAAGTATTCAGTGCGGCATGTGTTGAGGTATTTAGGAGCGGTAATGGAGGAGGAAGGGGGGGCTGTGGATGGCACTGTTATGGGATGGGGCGCTGTGAATGGCACTGTTATGGGATGGGGGCGCTGTGGATGGCACTGTTATGGGATGGGGGTGCTGTGGATGGCACTGTTATGGCATGGGGGGGCTGTGGATGGCACTGTTATGGGATGGGGGCGCTGTGGGTGGCACTTATGGGATGAGGGGGATGTGGATGACACTGTTATGGCATGGTGGGCTGTGGATGGCACTGTTATGGGATGGGGCGCTGTGGATGGCACTGTTATGGGATGGGGGGCTGTGGATGGCACTGTTATGGGATGGGGGCGCTGTGGATGGCACTGTTATGGCATGGTGGGCTGTGGATGGCACTGTTATGGGATGGGGCGCTGTGGATGGCACTGTTATGGGATGGGCGGCTGTGGATGGCACTGTTATGGGATGGGGGCGCTGTGGATGGCACTGTTATGGCATCAAACAAAGCAATAGCTGATCTTAGGGAGACCAGCTACAAAAATACCGTGGAGCCTCACTTAAGAGTCTCAAACACAGCAATCCAAAGTGCAAAGCTCCCTGGGAAACAGGAATATGCAAAATAAATGTGGAGCCCCAGTTATGGGTCTACAACACAATGAAAGCCAGATATCCCTCAAAGGAAGGAAAACCGAGCAAAGGGGTGTCTCCATTACAGAGATCACCAAAACCACCATATTAAGTGGCCCCTATGTCAAAATCCCGCTCTTTTACAAGCTTTAAGGATGTGACGGGAAGACCTAAGCAAGTTATCCATCCACAGACAGCTGTTTCGGAGTGTTGCCCCTCATCAGTGTGGAGTAGGATTCTGGCTAACCGGGAGCGATGCTTTGGTGACTACTCAAACAAAGCAATAGCTGATCTTAGGGAGACCAGCTACAAAAATACCGTGGAGCCTCACTTAAAAGTCTCAAACACAGCAATCCAAAGTGCAAAGCTCCCTAGGAAACATAAAATGCAAAAGATTGTGGAGCCCCAGTTATGGGTCTACAACACAGTGAAAGCCAGATATCCCTCAAAGGAAGGAAAAACAAGCAAAGGGGTGTCTCCATTACAGAGATCACCAAAACCACCATATTAAGTGGCCCCTATGTCAAGATCCCGCTCTTTACAAGCTTTAAGGATGTGACGGGAAGACCTAAGCAAGTTATCCATCCACTGACAGCTGTTTCGGGATGTTGCCCTCATCAGTGTGAGTAGGATTCTGGCTAACCGGGAGCAATGCTTGGGATATCTGGCTTTCACTGTTATGGCATGGGGGGGCTGTGGATGGCACTGTTATGGGATGGGGGGCTGTTGATGCCATCCACAGATCCCTCATAACAGTGCCATCCACATCCACTCCGTGCGCATTCCATTTCCGTATGTCTGTATTTACGTTCCGCAAAAAAATAGAACATGTCCTATTATTCTTGCGTTTAGTAATTTTATGAAGTCCTATGTTTTGCTATGGTTTTAATCATGTGTAATTAACTAATAAGATTAAAGTGAATATATGCAATGTTTTAGTGGTCCATATATTTCTGGGATTGAGTGCCCCCATTTCAAATCATTTAGTTCATGTCCTATTATTGTCCGCATTACGGACAAGAACAGGACTGTTCTATTAGGGGCCAGTTGTTCCGTTCCGCAAAATATTGAATGCACACGGACGTCATCCGTGTTTTTTGTGGACCACAAAATACATACGTTCGTGTGCATGAGGCCTTATTTTAATTATGCATCCCCCAGTGTACTTTTGCTATAGCATCCTAAAAGTGTATTTGTAATGTCGCCTGAAGAAGAAGCCTTTGTGCTCTGAAATCTTGCAATATGTTTTTTTCACTCCCTTAATACTTTTGTATTTATTA
Source organism: Bufotes viridis (assembly GCA_033119425.1). Classification (NCBI taxonomy): domain Eukaryota; kingdom Metazoa; phylum Chordata; class Amphibia; order Anura; family Bufonidae; genus Bufotes; species Bufotes viridis. The sequence continues at coordinate 131,168,457 of CM065595.1, read as the reverse complement.
ACACATAAGGTATTCAACGTCACATTGCTTTTTTCTGGATAACACTGTACTTCTTGCCACACACCAATACAGGTCAGGAAATCTGTACTGTACTGGCCAACTGTACTGGCTTTAGACGATTTTATTTAATTTTTTTAAAGGGGACCTGTCACCTCTCCTTACATTCCTGTTTAAGTAACTACTTGCATTCCCTGTGTAATGACAATTCTGGAGCATCTATTCTTATGACTTTATGTTGTAGCATTGCTTTGTTATTTCTACTAGAAGTTTATAAATAAACTTCCAGCAGTCTGCAGTAAGAGTACAGTTGGGGGTGTGTCCCTGCACGGTCTGACACTGGCATCTCTGATTGGATAAGGTCAGACTGTGCAGAGGCCCCCCTCCCCCCCAACTGGTTACACCCATCTGTACCCATACTGAAGAATGCTAGAATTTATTTTATAAACTTCCATTAGAAATAATAAAGGAATAGAGCCTTAAGAATAGATTCTCCCGAATTATTATATTACATGGAGGATGCAAGCAGGAGATCAGACAGGTCCGCTTCAACTGCATACTGCATAAATGCATATCCATCCCATGAAAAAGGAACTAATATGTGACAGGGCTTATGCAAATTTGCATCAGAGGGCATTTCACTACAGAATCAAATGTTGGGAGGTATGGAAAACCATACCCTGTGGGATTTCATCAAGCACTGTCTCCCACCTACATAAATTTACTGTACTTATGCAGCACAGAACTTATGGTTGTCAAAAGAAAAGAGCAATCTATAAAAGAGCAATCTATAAAATTTGCTTTGAGTCTGATTCTAACGACTCGGTTGGCAGATTTGATTTAGTTATGAATAAATTCATTCATTATTTGGTTTGCAGAGTGCTGTTGCACTGTATATTTTTTTCTTTGTGTTTCTAGCCATTTCAGCGTGCACCTGCGCATTGGGATGTGCTGACTGACCCCCTTTTTTCTTTGCAGTTTGTACTGGAGTCGTGGCTGACTCTATTTAGTCTTGCACCCCTGGCCAACCTGTCTGCCCCATAGGCTGATTTAAATTAGTGTAAGTATAAAGCTGTAGCCTGCTCTCCCTGCACTCATTGGAAGCCGTCTGGCACCAGGAGAGGTATAGAATGGACTCTCATTGCACTCATTGGAAGCCATCTGGCACCAGGAGAGGTATAGAGTGGACTCTCATTGCACTCATTGGAAGCCGCCTGGCACCAGGAGAGCTATAGAGTGGACTCTCATTGCACTCATTGGAAGCCGTCTGGCACCAGGGAGAGGTATAGAGTGGACTCTCATTGCATCTCATTGGAAGCCATCTGGCACCAGGAGAGGTATAGACTGGACTCTCATTGCACTTATTGGAAGCCGTCTGGCACCAGGAGAGGTATAGAGTGGACTCTCATTGCATTCATTGGAAGCCGTCTGGCACCAGGAGAGGTATAGAATGGACTCTCATTGCACTCACATTGGAAGCCGTCTGGCACCAGTAGAGGTATAGAGTGGACTCTCATTGCACTCATTGGAAGCCGTCTGGCACCAAAACCACCATATTAAGTGGCCCCTATGTCAAAATCCCGCTCTTTTACAAGCTTTAAGGATGTGACGGGAAGACCTAAGCAAGTTATCCATCCACAGACAGCTGTTTCGGGGTGTTGCCCCTCATCAGTGTGGAGTAAGATTCTGGCTAACCGGGAGCGATGCTTTGGTGACTACTCAAACAAAGCAATAGCTGATCTTAGGGAGACCAGCTACAAAAATACCGTGGAGCCTCACTTAAGAGTCTCAAACACAGCAATCCAAGTGCAAAGCTCCCTGGGAAACATAAAATGCAAAAGATTGTGGAGCCCCAGTTATGGGTCTACAACACAGTGAAAGCCAGATATCCCTCAAAGGAAGGAAAAACAAGCAAAGGGGTGTCTCCATTACAGAGATCACCAAAACCACCATATTAAGTGGCCCCTATGTCAAGATCCGCTCTTTTACAAGCTTTAAGGATGTGACGGGGAAGACCTAAGCAAGTTATCCATCCACTGACAGCTGTTTCGGGGTGTTGCCCCTCATCAGTGTGGAGTAGGATTCTGGCTAACCGGGAGCAATGCTTGGGATATCTGGCTTTCACTGTTATGGCATGGGGGGGCTGTGGATGGCACTGTTATGGGATGGGGGGCTGTTGATGCCATCCACAGATCCCTCATAACAGTGCCATCCACATCCACTCCGTGCGCATTCCATTTCCGTATGTTCTGTATTTACGTTCCGCAAAAAAATAGAACATGTCCTATTATTCTTGCGTTTAGTAATTTTATGAAGTCCTATGTTTTGCTATGGTTTTAATCATGTGTAATTAACTAATAAGATTAAAGTGAATATATGCAATGTTTTAGTGGTCCATATATTTCTGGGATTGAGTGCCCCATTTCAAATCATTTAGTTCATGTCCTATTATTGTCCGCATTACGGACAAGAACAGGACTGTTCTATTAGAGGCCAGTTGTTCCGTTCCGTCAAAATATTGAATGCACACGGACGTCATCCGTGTTTTTGTGGACCACAAAATACATACGTTCGTGTGCATGAGGCCTTATTTTAATTATGCATCCCCAGTGTACTTTTGCTATAGCATCCTAAAAGTGTATTTGTAATGTCAGCCTGAAGAAGAAGCCTTTGTGCTCTGAAATCTTGCAATATGTTTTTTCACTCTCCTTAATACTTTTGTATTTATTAACACATAAGGTATTCAACGTCACATTGCTTTTTTCTGGATAACACTGTACTTCTTGCCACACACCAATACAGGTCAGGAAATCTGTACTGTACTGGCCAACTGTACTGGCTTTAGACGATTTTATTTAATTTTTTTAAAGGGGACCTGTCACCTCTCCTTACATTCCTGTTTAAGTAACTACTTGCATTCCCTGTGTAATGACAATTCTGGAGCATCTATTCTTATGACTTTATGTTGTAGCATTGCTTTGTTATTTCTACTAGAAGTTTATAAATAAACTTCCAGCAGTCTGCAGTAAGAGTACAGTTGGGGTGTGTCCCTGCACGGTCTGACACTGGCATCTCTGATTGGATAAGGTCAGACTGTGCAGAGGCCCCTCCCCCCAACTGGTTACACCCATCTGTACCCATACTGAAGAATGCTAGAATTTATTTTATAAACTTCCATTAGAAATAATAAAGGAATAGAGCCTTAAGAATAGATTCTCCCGAATTATTATATTACATGGAGGATGCAAGCAGGAGATCAGACAGGTCCGCTTCAACTGCGTACTGCATAAATGCATATCCATCCCATGAAAAAGGAACTAATATGTGACAGGGCTTATGCAAATTTGCATCAGAGGGCATTTCACTACAGAATCAAATGTTGGGAGGTATGGAAAACCATACCCTGTGGGATTTCATCAAGCACTGTCTCCCACCTACATAAATTTACTGTACTTATGCAGCACAGAACTTATGGTTGTCAAAAGAAAAGAGCAATCTATAAAAGAGCAATCTATAAAATTTGCTTTGAGTCTGATTCTAACGACTCGGTTGGCAGATTTGATTTAGTTATGAATAAATTCATTCATTATTTGGTTTGCAGAGTGCTGTTGCACTGTATATTTTTTTCTTTGTGTTTCTAGCCATGGCAGCGTGCACCTGCGCATTGGGATGTGCTGACTGACCCCCTTTTTTCTTTGCAGTTTGTACTGGAGTCGTGGCTGACTCTATTTAGTCTTGCACCCCTGGCCAACCTGTCTGCCCCATAGGCTGATTTTAATTAATGTAAGTATAAAGCTGTAGCCTTCTCTCACTGCACTTATTGGAAGCCGCCTGGCACCAGGAGAGGTATAGAGTGGACTCTCATTGCATTTATTGGAAGCCGCCTGGCACCAGGAGAGGTATAGAGTGGACTCTCATTGCATTTATTGGAAGCCGTCTGGCACCAGGAGAGGTATAGAGTGGGCTCAGCATGCATGTTGGTACCTGCATTCCCTGAATTTAATGGAGGCCATTTGGCACCAAAAATGATGAAAAGCAGAGTGTACCCAGCATGCATGTGGAACCTGCACTCCCTGAGTTTTATGGTGGCCGTTATGGCACATAACGGGTAGCATTTAGTGTTAGGTTCCCGTCTTACAGAGATCGCCTTGACGTGTGGCAGACGGGCTCAAATAATTTTGTACAAAATGTCAAGATTTGCCAAGAATCTCATATTTACTAAATAAGCATAGCATTAGCACCAGAATATTTTCTATTACTATGGCATTATTGTACTTTATTTGGTTTGCAGAGTGCTGTTGCGTTGTATTTTTTTATTTGTGTTTCTAGCCATGGCAGCGCGCACCTGCGCATTGGGATGTGCTGACTGATCCTATTTTTTCTTTGCAGTATGAATAAATTCAACCCTAACTGAAAGTGCATAAATTGCCCTGAAAAGTCATGTATGAACTCTGAGGTCTCCTAGGACTCTATTCAACCTCTTTCAAGCTCTTTAACGTCAGCAAAATATATGACTATGGGTAAATGGATAGCCGCGGGGTTAATAACACACTGCACTGTCTGATTTTTTTTATTAATTTGAACATGACCAAAAGATCATCCTTTTTGGTGGCAGATGCTTTCTTCATAATGTTTGTCTTCTGATCTGTAAAATTGTAGCCGCCATTCTGAGAGATTCGTCTGAATCGCAAAAGATTTAGATTTGGCTGCAGTATGGATTTTTGGAAATTCAACATGAATTTGATTTGTTTAGAAATGTGTAAACCCTAGATCAGGGGTAGGCAACCTCCGGCACTCCAGCTGTTGTGAAACTGTAAATCCCAGCATGCATACTTGCTCTGCTCCTCTCAGAGCTCTCACAGACATGAACGGAGCATGCTGGGAATTGTAGTTTCACAACAGCTGGAGTGCCCAAGGTTGCTAATCCCTGCCCTAGATAAAATCCTTGCTATCGTATTAGATATGATTAGATATGGTCTTGCAGTTGCATGCAGGGGTGGATTGACCATAGATCTTACTGGGAAATTTCCCGGTAGACCGCTGCCCAAGGGGCCGTCTGAGCCCTCCTCACGGCCGGCCAGTGGAATACTGAGGTATTTGGCTCTGTTGGGTGGTCTAATGTGCCATAATATGGTATTGCTGGCCCCGACTATTTGTGTTGGCCCTGCTTTCCATCAGTTTGGACCTGACTACAAAAAGGGGCCACTTTTAGCATTTTTTCCAGGGCCACTTTAAGTTCCCAATCTGCCTCTGCTTGCATGTATAGTCTTCATTGCTCTCCAAGGAGATTTCCACGTTGCGAATGCATGTATAGTCTTCAACCTTTTTAATGTACATGGGTTGATATACTTAGAGGACATTGGACTGCTGTATCTACTTTGACGCTGATATGACATATAAAAAAATCCATGAATAATGCTGGAAAAATGATCTAGACACATTCATCACTTAACTTTTCAAATGTAGAAAAAAATAAGATGGCAAATAACCCACATTTACTGTATATAAAACTATATATATATATTTAAATCACTTTAACCCACTCTGAAGTCTATTTGCAGAAATAATTCGAATTAAGACATTTAATTGCTTTTATCTGCTCTTACGAAGAGCTTTTCCCGTGTTATGTATGTCAGGTGGAACACATTAGTAAATTCAGATGAAGTGCTGTAAATTAGAGACATCTAAAAGAAAGGTTCATTAGGCTGTTACTAAGGGAACTTCATCAAAACAGTCAAATCCATCCTGTAAAGATTTTACTTACTAATTATATGTCAATGGAAATGGGAATCTTCAAAGCTGAATGCTACATTAGTGAAGTATCAGAACATTCATATCAAATGTTTTGGTAAAAGGATGAGCCCCGCATTAAAGGGGTTCTCCGGGAATTAAGAAAACAAGAACACTTAAATATTACTTTATTATAAATATATTCCTAAATACCCTTCATTAGTTATAATGGCTAGTATTGTCTAGAGAATGAATCAAGGGGAAATAAAATGGCCACTGTCCTACTAAGACACACAGAACCTGTCCTAATCACACAGCAGGACAAGTTACTTCAGAATACACTGAGTTATAGAGCTGCCTCATCCTCCTCTTTGCTCTACTTGCCAGGGATTATGATCCTGAATACAGCTGATATCTCTGTAGGTATCATCTGTGATATCAGCTGAATCTCTGTAGGAATGAAAATCATGAGGACGCATGAAGTACAGAGAGAATGGACAGGACAGACTGTGGTGATGTGAGGTCGTGGTAATGGAGACTGCATACAAGAGCTGCTCATTATCACATCCCCACCTCGTCTCTGTACTTCATGTCTCCTCATAAACTCCATTCCTACAGCTCTATTCAGGATAATCCCAGACAAGCAGAGCAGAGAGGAGGATGAGGCAGTTCTTTACCTCAGTGTTGTGAAGTAACTTGTCTTGCTGTGTGATTAAGACAGGTTTCATGTGTACTGATAGGACAGCAACCATTTTATTTCTCCCAATGATTGCTCCCCAGACAAAATGAGTCATTATAACTAATGAAAGGTATTTGGGAATATATTTTTAATAAATAAATATTTAAGTATTTTCATTCTGCTATTTTCTGGAGAACCCCTTTAAGCTTCAGAATTGTCCATTTAGATTTATTTCAATCACTCTACAGACATATCATCACTTGCTGAGCTCACAATCTAAGTTCCCACTCAAGCACGGGAAAAACATTCAAACTCCATGCAGATGTTGCCCCTGGTCGGATTTGAACCTAGGACTCCAGCACTACCAGGCATCAGTACTAACCAGTGAGCAACAGTACTGCTCAGTGAGATGAAGGAATAATGAAATTAATAAATTAGCTGGTATGAGTTTTCAGTATTCGAGATCATGCACACAGCCATATTACAGAACTGTGTTATGGATCTATAATATGACAGGCAAACACTGCTATGAGCCCATACTTTCCTCAAAGCTTCCCAGATTTTATACAGACACATGGAGGTTTTTTTCTCATTGACTGAGAATTTGTAAGTGTAACACCCCTTTAGGCAGCCCTTGATAGGCAGGGTGTATTGTGGTTCTCCCCTCAATATGGCGCAGTGCATCCGCCCAAATCTTGCTTGGAGCTCTAGGATAGCAGTAGGGTCTTCCTTTTCTGCCATGCCCAGCTCAGTACACACCCACCCCAGGGAGAAATTAACTGATCAACATATTTATTTGGGAAAGGTTAAACAATGATGAAGAACATAAAGATAATGCAATAAAAGGAACAAAACACAGATTGCAATTCTGTCTAAGAAAAACCCCTGGTGAAGGGGCCAGCTATCTGTAACAGTACGCAGTGATCATGGGCGTAGCTATAGGGGGTGCAGAGGTAGCAGTCGCTACCGGGCCCAGGAGCCTGAGGGGGCCCAAAGACCCTTGTGCCGCATAAGAAGATACACAAAGCACTGAGGGAAGGGGGGCCCAAGCTGAACTCTTGCACCAGGGCCCATGAGCCGTTAGCTACGCTCCTGGCAGTGATGGTGGTCACACACACTCTCCTTTGGAAGATAAAGACAGTATGTACTTCCCAGCTATCTACTCCTAGCACTCAGCTTACTATACCCTACTGTTTAGCAATTAACACAGTGCGAATATTGGGGCCTGGTTGCAGAAAATGTTGGCGTGCTAATGTTGTCCTGTCTGGAAACCAGCTGGGGGCTGCAGCATTCAGAAGCTTGGATGGCAGTGGAATCGAGGTCAAGATCCTCCTGGGATGCAGGGTTGGCTGTAGGGGTAATGCAGCAGCTGAGCTTTTTCTTCTCACACTGGAAACACAGGCACTGTCAGGACTGTGCCATAATGTCTGCACAGAAGCAGGGCTCATTTCTGTCTGTGGAGATCTCTGTCTCTCTATCACCTGGACATTCTGCTGTCTCTAAGATGGCTGCTGTTTCTCTTCCTTCCCTAGCCTTCCCCCCTGGTCCTTCTGCTGTTGGCTGCAGGCAGCAGCAAGTGCTCATGGGATTTGTAGTCCACTTCACCTCAGAAGAATCACCACTAATGCTTGCTGGTGTGAAGTCCCTGCTTGTAATTTGCCGCAGCAGCGTCTCCTAGACCCACTGCTTCCTCGGCAGGGGTTTCTATAAAAAGCTTGTTCCATCAAATGATGTATTACAGAAGTAAAAAACATTGCTTCTAAAACTAAATATGGGGTCTCCCACGAGGTCCTCTTCGCATGTTTTTACAATAATTTTTTATTTTTTGTTATTTTTATTTTGTAACAATTAAAATATATTCACAATTTTAAATCCTATAGAGAAGCCTACGGGAAATGTGAGAAAAAGGCCATAGCCAGCGCATTTCGCCACAAACCCTGATTACAAAAACTGTGAGAGATTTATAAAAACTGGTGTAAAGAAAAAATGGCTTAGTTGCTCCTAGTAACCAATCAGATTCCACCTTTCACTTTTCCAAGCTCATTTGGGAAATGAAAGGTGCAATCTGATTGGTTGTTATAGGTAGCTAAGCCAGCTTTTCTTTACACCAGTTTTGATAAATATCACCTTGTGTTTCTGTAAAACATTCAATAATTTGTTATAGACTTTAAAGGGAACCTGTCACATTGTACATGGAGTTTGATCCACAGGCAGCATATTATAGGGCAAAAGAGCTAACAGGTTAAAACTTTTTGTGAGAAAAGAATCAGTGAAACTGTACTTATTAAAATCACTGCTTTCTCTACTTAGGAGACCAATGAGTTGCCCTGCAGTTAAAAATGCAGGTAACAACTCTGCAGAATGCTGTGTTTGCATTCAGTTTTAGGGATCCAGAAAGCTGTCAATACATTGCTTAGCTACAGGGAATGCACAGGTAGCAGGTTGCACCCAGACTCTAGAGTCTAAGGGGGCCCATGGCCACAGAAGAAGACACCAGTATTATACTGGAAGTGGCACATGGTAGATGGGGTGCAGTTATAGATTTTGCATTGGGGCCCAGGAGTTTCAGGTTCCACACGTGGCCATACCTATTCTGTGCACACGGATTTATCATGTGTTCATGGAGTTTGAGAGTGGATCTCACAGGAACAATACCTATTCCCTTTAAAGATGCCAACTCTGTCTATTTTCCTGGAATGGTCCCAGAGATTAAACCAGAATTTTGCTTGATAGTTTCCAACCAACCTCCCGTCTCTCTTTTACCTCTTCATGAGAAAGGAAGCTCAGAATAAACAGGATAAACGATGTGCAGAAGAACGTGCAGATATTTTTTTTTTGTAGACGTCAGGAATAGAAGACTCTGCAACCTGGAAAATAAATAGCACAAATCCAAACTATGCATCCTGTATTTCTCTATGGGATGAGTCATAGTGGATGCATCTCAAACAATTTTTTATTCAGATGCTGGAAATTCCATCCATGTATACTTTGTTAATTTCCTTACAATCAATTGTTTATGGCAGGCAATTTTCAAGGTCGATTACTTAATGTCTTGTTAAAGTTACCCTCTGGTTAAAAAAATTACATTAACTGGGGAACTAATAAAATACCCTGGTCCTCTCCTTTTAATTTTTTCAGCTGCAGATCCATCAATTCTGAGGCTCCTCTTCTGCCATCCAAGATGGTTGCACCACTTCTCAGACTACCTGGTGCATGGTGTGCATTTGGTAGCCCATGTCACTTCTTGCTGCCCTTAGATTGTCCAGCTTTGCTCAAGTGAGCAGTGTTGGTCAATCCAATAGCAGGGCTGGACAACCAGGAATTGTCTTGGACTACCAATGCACAGTGTGCACCAGGTAGTCTGAGAAGTGGTGCAACCATCTTTGATGGCAGAAGAAGAGCCTGGGAATTGATGTATCTGCAGCTAAAAAGATGAAAAGGAGGGCACCAGGTAGGTGTTCTGTTCATTACCAAGTTAATGTGATATTTTGTTTTCTTGACCCGAGGGTCACTTTAGGAGATTGCCATTGTCAGTGCGCTTGTCAAATATACAGTGGTCCCTCAAGTTACAATATTAATTGGTTCCAGGACAACCATTGTATGCTCAAACCATTGTACCTTGAGTTCATAAATGAATAGAAAACTAGTTATTGGTTCCAAAGCCCCCAAATGCCATCCTAAGATAAGATAAAATTAAGATTTAAGAAAAATAAGCAGATATTACGGCAAATAAAACAAGTCAACAGTCAGGAGTGGATGCTGGAGGCTGTAAATCCCTTTCTATGATGAGGACCGGAGCTTAGTCAAGGTCCTGTATAGCACACAGTGTTCCTGAAAAACAAGGGTGGAGCCACACCTACCTCCAGGCTCGGATTGGCCCACAGGGGAACAGGTGACTCCCCTGGTGGGCCCCTGAGCAAGGTGGGCCCTAGTCCCCTACCCCCTGCTAAAGTGGCACATGGCAAAGTCGACTGACATACATAGGCTGGCTGAGATTCTATACAGTACATGTCCATATGAAAAATTATGTGAAGATACAAATAGGTAGAAGGGAGCGCCACATGTGTGGTATCAGTTATTAAACTGTGGTTTTTAATAAAACACAAATGTGCTTACCAGATCGCGTTGTGAAGAGTCACAATGGCTGTAAATAGCTTTTCTGGTTATTTATGATCCCGGCCAGTAGGCGGTTTTATCCTTGGCTGCAGCCGTGGTCCTCTGTGTAGCTCCAAGGCAAACAACAGGCTCGACAGGTAACTGGGATTTTTTTTATTTTCGGATCACTGTAGGCGCTGCCAGGATATGGATTAAAGGAACATCTTGAGCGATGCGGTAGATTCACGATAATCTAGTTACATGTGAAACATTAGGTAGTGTGGGCAGGTAGTATATGCATGTAGCTTTATAGTGGGCTCCCAGAATGAATTTTACCAGTGGGCCCTAGGTACCCCAGTCTGACACTGCCTACCTCACATGAGATGTTCATCCTGGCACAGACAGAGGACAATACAAGACATGTAGCATAGCACTGTCTTGTAAAGAGGAGCCACTAGACAACGATTACAGGTGTTTTACCTGAGAAATGGCTGTATCAATTGGTTGGATCTGACTCTCAGACATTGTATGTTGAATCTAGTTTTAACTTTGATTGCCCAGGAAAGGCCATTATATGTAGAAAATATTGTATCCTGAGGCAATTGTATCTTGAGGGACCACTGTACTTGTTTACATTCTGCTCATATCTTGGTGTTTAGTACCTCCATGTCTTTACTGATCAATCATAGATCGATACACAGTTTAGATGCTATCTGTCCCTTTCTCGGCCATTATTATCGGGTACAATAACTGAGGTCAAAATGTTCCCATTTCCCATGTATGTCCCAGCGTGAACATTTACATTTTTTTTTTTTTGGGGGGGGGGGGGGGGCTATACTGAGTTCTAAGAATTAAAAACAAAGGGGAACATTTATCAAGACCAGGGTTTCCTATGGTGATATCAAATGACTACTCATGTTTCCGGGAACCTTTTTATCTTATCTCATCAAGATAACCCTGTTAGGATACCTCAGTAGGTTTACTCACAATTTTTTTTAATGAGGAACTCTTAATGATAGGTTTGTACTTATGATGAGTTGTGTTAAATGGCAAAATGGGCTCAGCTACATCTGTTCTTCTTCGCCTGCATCATGATGTCGTCTTCAATGGTCCTTACATCAAGAGCAACGCTTGTTAGGGTTGTAATTTTCCTTCTCAACTGTATTTCCCAAGCAATTATCTACCAAACTAGAATTTACACGGAGGATCTTTGCTTGTTTTAGTCTGTGTGTTTTACACTTAACCTTCTACTAGACCTTACAGCAGATGGAAATCAAATTGACATTGCTTTCTAATTAGACACCTACTCTAGATGACTCTATAACCCAACTTAATTTAGCCTTCTAAAAGGGCGCTTTTGCATTTTTGAAGCCGACATCAGAAGTAGATTGTAAAGAGAGGTTTGTCTCTCTCTTTTTGAATACAATACTAGTTTTGACCTCAAAGAGATTGTCTAGGTTTTTGTTTTTTTTGAAAAATCCATACTCACCTGCTCCCTGTTGCTCTGTTCCAGTTGCGAGGCTCCCAAGCTCTTTTCACTAGACTTCTGGTCCCTATCTATCCCTATCTATCAACCTCCACACAGATGGAGTCATGTAGGCCACAGCCGCCAATTAACTGGCCTAAGACAGGTCGAGTGCCACAGTGTCATGTGATCCAGCAGTGAAGTGGCACTTGGCGGACACATCACCTCTGAGGCAAGTCATTGGCTCCATTAGTCATTAGTTGACAGATAGGGACCAGAAGTCCATTGAAGAGCCTGGAGTGGCAGGGAGCAGGCGAGTATGGATTTTCAGTTAATAAATAAATAAATGGATATCCCCCTTAAAAACTGCACTAAAAAGCTGAATCAAACCGGCTAATGTGAACACAACCTAATGGTGGCTTCACACTTAGTTGATGGGTGTTTTCTCTGGTTTAAAAAATATTTTGCTGCCATTTTAATGTAGCCAGATGTTACTATGAAGTCTATAATTAATTATGAAACAGAACATAAAAAACCCTTTTAGCATTTTTGGCATTTTTAAGCAAAATCTAGCATGCTCTAGGTAAGGCACCTTTCTAGATTTTTTTTTTATAGAGGCTTTTCTATAGAACTTGAAAAACTTAATTAAAAATGCCTGTTCAATATATATATATATTAAAATAATATATAGTTGTTTTTTTTTTGAGGCACAGAGGTACAACCCCTCTCATTCCTTTTAAATCCTTCTGACTTTGGTTTAAAAAAAAGAACTGCCATAAAACGGGGAAAAAAAGCAATAAAAAAGCACAAAAAATGCAAGCGAAAAAAATTTATGATAGTGTATAAGAGAAGAAAGAATTAGGGTACAGCCACATGTACATTGAAGGTTTTCTTGCCTTTTTGGGGCTGCAGCATGCTCTAGGTATGATATTTTTTCTGGCGGTTTCCCCTTCTTTATATGCCTTGAAAAATGGCAGAAAAAGTGTGTTACATATGTAACCAATTGATAAAAAAAAAAGGCTCCAAAAAATGTTAGCAGTGTGTAGAGTGCATGCATGTCGGCTGTTTTAATGCAGGAGTGGATTCAAAAAGAGAGGGGTAAAATTCTTCCTTTATACTTTCCCTCCCTTTATGATCCACTCCTCTGGCATTGACTTCTAAAACAAAATGACTCCACTTTATATATAAAACCACTTTGAAAAAAACACAATGAAGAACACTTAAAATGCATGGTGTTTTTCAACTTTTTTTCAAACTTTTTTTCAAGTAAAAAAAAAGAAAATTGCAGAAAGAATGTGTGCAGAAATGTAATCACACACACGGTTTTGTGGCAGTTTTAGGTGCTGTTTGTGAGAAGATCCAGCAGAAAGGAGAAGTAGACCGTTGAGCCATTCTGTTCATTTCCCATTCCATTGGAACACATGGATGGCGGCATCAAAAGCTGCCAGAAAAGCTACATGTGCGATTCTAGCCTAAGGCTACTTTCACACCAGTGTTTCTATTTTCCGGTATTGAGATCCGTCATAGGGTCTGAATACCGGAAAAAAAATGCTTCCGTTTTGTTCCCATTCTTTGTCAATAGGGACAAAACGTAACTGAACAGAACAGAGGGTTCCAAAATGCATTCCGTTCCGTTTGGTTGCATTTGCATGCTACGGTTTTCTTTCCGTCATGACCCACAATGCAAGTCAATGGGGACGGGTCCGTTTTCTCTGACACAAACTGATACAATAGAAAAACTGATCCGTCCCCTATTGACTTTTAATGGAGTTCATGACGGATCCGTCTTGGCTATGTTAAAGATAATACAACCGGATCCGTTCATAACGGATGCAGATGGTTGTATTATCAGTAACGGAAGCGTTTTTGCTGAGCCTTGATGGATCCAGCAAAAACGCTGGTGTAAATAAAGCCTTAAAGCTGCATGGTCTTGGAAAGTGATGAGCGGCATAGGCAATATTCTTTTTCGCAATATTTCCTGAATTTTTCGTATAATATTCGCAATAAATTTGTGAATTATAGAATTTGTGATCTCCAGTCATTATTTTCGCCGTTGTGCAAATTGGCACTAATGATGCGCATATTCTTTGCGAAATACATACAACTTCACATTTTATCGTGTCTGAGTATATATTACTGATTGGTGCACTAAGTATTGTCGTGACATCACAGCGCTGTGTCAGCACAGCAATTCCTGTCACACTACCTAACACCCTGCACTGGAACCTATCAGCTACACTATATCACAATGTAACCTACCCTGACTATCCCCCACTAACTATCTGTATTATATAGATGAGCTAACTAACTTACTATCTAATGTAATGACATAGTTAAGCACAGAGCACAGCAATGACACTGCTGTCTCTCTCAGAACTGCAAAAAACAACAGAAAAGTGGGGAGTTTCTTATATAGTAAAGGGCAGGCAACTTTCCTATTGGTTGCTAGGGATGTTGCTAAGCTCTGACAAAGATATTGCAGCCTTCTCATTGGCCCACAAGCAAAAAGGGAGGTTACTGATTACGAATATATAGCACTATATTCTACATCTTCGCGAATTCTCGAAGTGCCGATATTTGCGATAAAATTTTGCGATTAGAATATTTGCGATCAACACTAATCTTGGAATGGAAAGAAACAATTTATTGATTTTTATTTAATGTTGTACTTTCCAACATTTTGGAGGAGCCTCCTTGGAGGAATGAGATTGCAGCATATAACATTTTCTAGGGGCCCAGACTTGCCCCCTTTTACATGCAGCGGCGCTGCTTCCTCAATTTGTGTTGGACGCCTGTGCTATGTTAGATGGCCGAGCAATCCCACATAGAGTTAGGGCTGCTGTTTGCCAGGTGCCACTTTCTAGACCACCTGGGATTTTTGCCAACACCCCTGGGAGTCCATGGACCTTCTGGGAGAGTTGGCAAGCAAGTATGTAAATTCTGATTCCTTCAAATGTGCCAGTGCTTTTCTTCCTTGCCTGACTATTTTGGCAGTAACGGCGGACGTATGTTGCAGAAATATAAAAATTTCATGGAAACGGTTGTTAGAAATGTATTCGGCATGTTATATATTACTCTACATCAGAACCACTATGATTTTCTGCATAAATAGTTGAGAATTCATAGTGTGAACTATTACCCGGGGAGAAGTA
This sequence comes from Bufotes viridis, assembly GCA_033119425.1. NCBI lineage: Eukaryota > Metazoa > Chordata > Amphibia > Anura > Bufonidae > Bufotes > Bufotes viridis. Next base: position 131,153,339 of record CM065595.1, on the reverse strand, counting down.
TTAACGAGGCATTTGTTTTGCATAACTGATAATCAGTCATAGACGTGGCAGGCGAACAAGGAGCTATAGCCTCGGGCTGTACAGTTTTGAGATATAAAATATTTCAGATTGGGACAGGAAGTGCTGGCAGAATGCCGTGAGGTGGCATAGAGCCTGTGCAACACATGCAGTATGTGGCGGTGTATAACAATTACACTTCATTTTTAAGGCATCATACACATGCAGAGTTTACGTTGAGTTTTTGTCATTGCAGTATTATACAGCAGCAGGGAGTTTAGTATTAATCAATGAGCAGACTGGGAGCTTAAAGTGGCCCAGAAAAAAAAATAAAAACTAAAAGTGGCCCCAAGTTGTAGATGGGTCCAAATTGATAGAAGACGGGGCAACACAAGTAGACAGGGTCAGCAATACTATAGTACAAAATACTGTCCCCCCCTTCAGAACTATATACCACACTGAAGCACAATATAGTGTCCCAAAAGTTGTCCCTCTGTGGTGGCCATCAATAGAGGCCATGTTCTGTACTCCTCCACATTGTCTTTTATTAAGATATGGAGCAGGGGGCCTAGGAGATAGGGCCACAGTCATGTGCGGTCGCTGGCCGGGTACATGAGTACCTAATTTTCACAGCGTTAATTACCCCTGAGAGCTCATTATGTACCCAGCCAGCAGCAGAGAGGAGGACTTGAGGGGCCCCCTGGGCATCAGCCCACCGTTAGATTTCTCTGTAAGGTCCATGGCCAATCCGCACCTGTTTATACACTTTAATATTTTTTACCAACATGTAAAATTGGTAAAATCGGGGCATGTAAGCCCCGCCCCTGGGAACACCATGCTCCCTCCTGACCAGAAACACCCACTTTTTAGCAGGGCTTGCGATATCCCCGCCCATTTTTGGCCCGGACAGTGTGACTTTGCCAGGCAAAAATGATCTGAATATACAAATTTCAAAAGTCAAAAGTGATTGAGACTTGGGAAGCTACTTTTCATTCTCTTGACTAGTAAAACATACTGCAAGCCGCTCTGTATTTTTGAAACATGTAATTAATGACTATTTTCTTTCCTTCTTTTTTTTTAGACTCCTTGGCTCTGGAACACAAGACAGTGTTGGTACAACTATCCCTATCAGGTAACAACATTTACAATGATACAGAATATTATAAACCTTGAAACTGGTCACCGAAATGACATAGTAATTATTATCAGATCCTACCAAAGAATAACAGATTATATTGTCAGCAGCCAGAGGGGGAAGGAGACTGATTCTGTCCAGAACACACGCCTAGAAGCACAGATTAGTAGCAGCACCAAGAAGAACACATGGCAGCAAAAATAATGGAAATTGTATTTTTTATGCTAAAAACACTGTAAATTACATTTTAGTATGAAATGATTCAACAGATAATAATGAAACATAATGACATAACCAAAAGTAACACTTTGAACACTTTGCAATTGTAATAGTGATCACCTATCCCCATACAGAGAAGATTGCAGAATCATTATCAGGCAATTATTGAGAACGTTTGGTTTATTCCCACTAATTACCTGTGCATTGGTCCATGTGCAACACGCTGACCCACAAGGGAGGCATAGTGGTACTGTAGTGGAGGATGGGAATGGTGGTCGTAGTCCTCTTGGTGGCAGGCCTCCGTCCAGAACTCCCTGGACCTTACATGCAGTGCTTGGAAATTGGTGCAACCCTTCTTCCCCCCGGAGCATACCCTGGACTTGGGGGTCTCCTGTCTGGTGGTGGCTAGGGTGCCTTCGATGGTGGATGGTTGCCAGGGCGCAAGGCAGGAGCAAGGCAGGGCGTAAGGCAGGAGGACAGGTGTTAGGGGGCTGGCAGATTGTGGAGACAATGACCAGGCCTGCTTTATGGTAACAATATAGTATTCACTGAGGCTGAAGGGGGTTGCAGTAAAAATACAAGCAATAGTTTTCAGGTATTTCACAGAGTAGGCTCCCAAAGGCTGCATATAGGAAGTGGCTGTAATGATGAGTCTCTAGCTATAGGTACTAGCAATGTCCCCAAATGACCAAAGGCATGCAATCACTTTCATTGTTTCTCTACTGTGCCCAACGGCGGTGTGCAGCCCTAAAAAGGATGGCCAGTCCATCTCAAAAGTGTGACGGGTGCCAGAAGCAATTCACTCTCCTCAAGTCCAAAATCATAAGCATATGTTACCTTTACTGACTCTGTGCAGCACTGGATGGTGGTATTTGTTTGCTGCCTCATGGCAGTATTTACTCACTGGTGATCACCAATGATTAAATGATGAGGTCCAAGTAAAATAAAGTCTGAGAAGCCCTAATTTAAGTATCTTTCTTTAAAAAAAGACCTGTCACCATATATCTTTTTTAGTAAATACTTTTATTTCCCATAAAATAATAGTTCTAAAACATCTTTTATTATAACTCTGCTTAGTGCCATTCTTTGATTATTTCTCCTAGAAATCTATGAATAAATTGACCGCTGGATGTTACCATTCCCTTATCAAAGGGTTGTAGATAGAGATGAGCGAATTTTTCAAAAATTCGATTCGGCCGGTTCCCGAATTTTTCAAATAAATTGGGTTCAATCCAAATTTATTTGCGGTGAATTTTGTTAAAAAACTGCTATTTCCTGGCTGCAGAGAGCCTTTATAGTCGTGTAGAACACTGTGCCTTGCCGTAACACACATAGGGAGTCTGCTGTGGTAGTAAAATCATAATGTGAGTCAGTATGACATGCAGATGATAGGCATTGCTCTTAGAATCACTGCACACTTCACTTATTTGGGAAGTCAAGGGGCCAAAACAGACCAAATAACTCAAGTATGTACTAAGCCTTACAGGTCGATGTTGACGCCAAGCTGAAGCGCACTCCTTTTACACCGTCATCAGCTGATTCCACGTAGATGTCTACAGAACCTGTTCTATTAAACGCTTATAAAAGTAGAGCCCCCCGACAGAGTGGAGAGGATGTCAGCAGTAAGTTTGTGTTAAGGTCACTGATTATTTTGCCCTACCTCTAATCCGTCAGAATAATAACTCCCAAAAAACGGATCCTGTCTGTTGAGCATCCACCTTCACTCGGTCAGCATTTGGTCAGTAATCCATCAGTATTGCTAATACCAAAAAGAAACAGGAGTGGATACAAAACAGAGATGACATGTGAATGAGGAGACCACAGAGTGGCCCAATGACAGAGTCTGGAGGTGGCGGCAGCAACAGGAGGAGGCCACAAAGTGGCACAATGACAGTATGGAGGTGGCAGCAGCATCAGGGGGCCACAGAACGGCACAATGACAGAGTGTGGAGGTGGCGGCAGCATCAGGAGGCCACAGAGTGGCACAATGACAGTGTGGAGGTGGCAGCAACATCAGGAGGCCACAGAGCTACCCAGTGTAGGGAGGTGGGTGGCAATACCAGTACCCTCTGAAGATGGTGGGTGAAAGAAGGAGCACTTGGCATCAGATGTGTGGCATCAGGCGGTTGGCAGCATCAGAATAGTAGCTGAGGCAGGTAGCCAGAAGAAATCGGTCTCTTTTGTCAAAGTGCTGGTGTGATGGATGATCTAGCCTGATGCATCAGGCATTGGTGGGTGGAAATCCTGGCTGATCCACACCTGATTCATCTTGACAAAGGTCAGTCTCTCCACATTTTGGGTGGGCAGTGAAGTTCTTCAAAGTTGATTAATATAACACATGTTTTTCCTATCATACTACCTATTAATCTTAGTGTCTAGTTTTAATATTATTTTAAGTTTGTGATTTCTAGTTTTCCCAAAAAAGTAATTAATATTGAAAATTTTTATTTTTTGCCTAATTTTACAAAACTGATCAAAGTGTGCAACCTCTAAATATTATCCAATCTTCTTGAAATTTGGCATATGTATCTTTTACATCACTGAGACATAAGCAAAGTCTGCAAACATTTTACTTTTTATTTTTTTCCATTACAAAATGAAACACCCTAATATAACTGCAAATATACACGTATTTTACTTTTGCCACTAATACACGCCACAAAAGGCTTTAGAACATATAACTGCACCGCTGAACGGCAAATATATATTTCTTTCGCCACAAATACACGACAAAAAGGGCTGTAATTTTAGCACTTCACCACACAACAGCTAATACGCCCTTTTTTCCCACTAATATAAGCCAAAAAATGCTTTAGAACATATAACTGCACCGCACAAGGGCAAATAAGACATATACATATTACCTTGTAATAAACCCTGTTAATGGCTGTAACACCCCAATAACAAGAACGGTTTCCTGGAATTGCAGAGCTGTATAATGGCAATTTGGATCCCCAGTCAGTGCAGCAAAGTGTAATAGGATTGTTCCTATTACCCAGGCTGTAACCTCCCCTACTGAACCCTGTTCAACATAAATGCTGTGGAACGATTCCTCCCTATCCTTTCCCTACACCTTGAGTAATCTTTCCCTGCACTTGTAAATCGTTTTTTTTTAGCACAATGAAGTCTTTCCTATCACTGTCTCTAGCGCCTGCTGACGTCTCTCCCTGCACTAAGTACACTGGAAAATGGCAGAATCCAAGATGGCTGTGGCTATTTATAGGGCTGTGACATCACAGTGCTGGCTGGCTGCTGATTGGCTGCATGCATGGCATTATGGGTGATCCTGCCTTCCCAGAGTTCCTTGCTCCATGTCCTCACATGTGCAGCAGCCATTTTAGGAAAAAATGCGATTTGTTACCACGAAGCACGAGGAAATTCGTATTCGGTGCAAATCGCATTTTTCCTGAAATTCTGATCGAATTCCACTTCATCATCTTCGATTCGCTCATCTCTAGTTGTAGATCTAAAATGTGTGACATTTTCAGCACTGAATGGACAATATGAAATTATGCAGTCACACTTGGTAACAGTCAGCTAAAATTTCCTGTGTTCATACATTTGTTTAGGAATAACAGAGGAACTAACACTGAGTTTTTAGGATGCTGCAGGATTGATATATTATGGGAAATACAAGTATTTAGTAAAACAGAAAAGTCAGGAGAGGTGAAAGGTCTTCTTTTAAATGTAAAAAGTCCCCACGCTTGCAGCACAAAATGTGTGTGATGTTTTGTGCAGTAGTTTACAGATCTCTGTAGCCCTGTGGAGCTAGCCTTAGGGATGCTGGCAGTTGTCTTCTTCTGATAATAGATTCCTTTATAGTTTTGATGTTGATTTATTAATAAAGCAATCCTACACTAGTTACTTTTTCTCAGCTTTTGGACGTTTTTGTGGATACAACATGCAGAGGTTAGCAATGGCAAAATCCGCCTTTGGGATTGGTGTTTGAACAGCGATATAACCCAGTATTCTTCTCAAAATCACATTGCAAAACTAGCATGGATTCAGTATTTGAAAATAATGCAAACAGACAACATGAAGGGTTTGGTTTTTTGTAACCCTGGAGGATCACATCTGTTACAGTACGTCCATGGAAGCTGCTGATCTTTGCAGAGGCATTTTTTTTATCCAGCTGTTAATTTGTACATCACAATCGACCCTTTGCTTTGCAATGTGCAACTTACCGAGGTAGAGTAGTCTTTGAAAATGTTAAAATAATGAAGTGGTTAAGATTATATCTGCGATAAAATACAGTTTTTAAATGCAGTTTTCAGCTGAATGTGTGAATCCATATTGATGAATCACAGTACCGCAAGCCCTGGAGGACCAGAGGATGGGAGTGGTAGTGGCCATGGAGGCAATGACCACCACAGGAAATCCTTACACCAATGCTCCCCAGGGGAAGGGCAGTGATAGGAGGATGCACCCTTTCTTCCCTTAGGGCACATCTTGAGGTTGCGGCTCCTGCCTGATGGTAGTTGGGGTGTTCTTGATATTAATATTTTGTATGGGTGCAAGGCAGAAGGTGTAGGTGCATTGCCCGGGGTATGGTGCAGGAGTCAGTAACCAGGCCAGTTGTAAGAAAACAAATGTCTCTCTTTACTTAAGTGTAGAATAGGAGTTGTAGTACATCCAACAGTATTGAGCACAGTTCCAAACAATTGACAGTGCAAATCTGTCCAGATAGCATTATATGGGTATAAGTCAGGATGGGGACTTCTCCCATTGTATCTTTTTTCTGTCTAGGTGGGAAGGGTGTTTTAACAATGTCCCTATCACTGCAGCAAAGTCTCTGTCTCAGCCCTCAAAATAAAACAACATTTTAGGAATTATTAGTCACATTCATGCCAGATTCATATCAATCATCATAATATGGGAGACTGAAGCAAGATCAGATCATAGGTCATGTCACACACTAAAATGCAAGATCAGGCACTAGAATTGTAAGGGGGCCAAATGCCAATCATTAAATTAACGCTTGTGGGCCGAAGTGTAAATTTGTAATAGGGCATTTGACTTACAGTACCATGTGCCATTTATTATACTTGTGTCTTATATGCTCTGCATCCCTTTGTAGTTACGTCTTTGGCCCCAATGGTGAATGGTTTGTTATATTCCAATAAGCTGAACTGAGCTTCATAATGTGCATCCACTTGATGGCAGGCTGGCCAAATGTGACCGCGAATATATGACAAATATTCGCCCAAATATTTGCGAAATATCACGAATTCGAATATTGCCCCTGCCGCTCATCACTGATGTCGTAACCATGGAAACAAGCAGTGTACAATGTGATGAAAAAAATAGTCCAGACAGCAAAGGAGGCAATATGGACAATCACAATACATTATTAAGTGCTTTGTATTAACTTTCTCTACATGAAAAATGCTAGTTGATGAAGTTAGACAACCCCTTTAATTAAGTCTTTATATACACCAGCACATTTACAGACAGGGTGGAAAAAATGCAAGAACATCATATTTGTGCCATAATTTGTGACTTTTTGTGCTTCCGTCACTTTTCTATGTTGCAAGAAAAGGGGCATGGCTTAGTGGGAGGGGGTAGATTTACTAAAATTTACACTAGAAACTGACATAGGAAACATTGGTCTTGATAAATTTACCCCTTAGTGTCTAAATTTGTCTTTTTATGATTTTGACTTTTATTAGGATGGGTCGAAATTGTTACTTGGAGCATATATGGAAGTTCAGCAGTTGGTACTTTTAATGCTATTTTGCTCCACAATTTGCGATCATTTGCTTTTTTGCACCACATAGGTTAATCAATTAGAACAGAAAAGGAAAAAACACAAAAGGAAAAATATTTATGTCCTACTAATTGTCAAACCAAGCACAATGGTGGAGATTTAGCAAGACGGTCATACCCCTATGCCAGTCATGATCTGTTTTCACTGGTGGGAGATGCGCCTAATTTATTAAGAGGCAGATGTCTCATCTCTGGCAGTCTGTGCACCAGAAACTGAAGTCTGCGCTAGACAGGGGCTGATGTAAACTTGAGACATAACCTACATTATAGCTATAGTTATAGCATCTCTGGAAGGCCGCACAAAGCCCTTGCCCTCCCACTAAGCCCTGCCCCTTCTTCTTGTCACTTTGGAAAAATGGCGAGAAGGTCAAATAGTCGAAAATTATTCTGAAAATGTGGCATGTGCCATAATCTGCAACATTTTTTTTTTTTACCACAATAGTGGTAAATACCTTTCACTTAGTAATCCATTGTTTCATTCTGGAGAAAAAAGTATTTTAATCCATATGCAAATGAGCAGTTAAGTACACCAAGTATGGGCCCAAGCCACTCTGTTATTCAAGAAGGAGTGAAAGGTATCATTACATTCAGCTGAGCTAGCCCTGCAACGCATTGTACCTGGTTTGTTAGTGAACTTCCTGGTGGCAGACTTCCTATAAAAAGTGCATAAGCACTTTACCTTGTTGCAAAGGACGCCTGTACTTGAACACATGGTTTAACCCCTTATGTGTATGGTGGAAGTCCATTCTTTAAAAATGGCACCTGCTCTGAACACAGCGAGTGTTATAGCAGCCGGATTTCTGCTGTTTTAAACAGCAGACACATGGGGCTAATGTCTGCGATCAGCGCTAATGCCGATCGCAGACATTTAGCCCCTTAGATGCCGTGGTCAATTGTGAGCACAGAATTTAAGAGGCTTTTCCCCATGAGCACTGCACTCTCAGGGCCGGAATGCCTTTCCTATGCGGAGATCGGCAGGCAAAGATGCTTGTTGTCTCTATTAGGCTGGATCTCGCTGAAGAGTTCCAGCCTAATAGAGCTGTAGGTGGCAGTGCTCAATAGGAAAACAGTGCAAGTCCTTCACAACGCAGTAGTCATTTATTGCAATATAACGGACAAATGATCTATGGATCACTTGTCAAAAGCCCCTGAGGCGGCTTAATAAAAATGTAAAAATAAAATAAATAAATAAATATTTTAATCAACCCCTTTCCCATAAATAAAAATAAATAATAAAAAATAAAGATCATGGGTATCGTCATGTGCCAAAATGCCGCTTACTATTAAAATATTAAAATATAAACATATTTATGCCGTATGGTGAACGCCGCAATGGAAAAAAATCTAAATGGCCGATTCACAGTTTTTTAAGTCGCTTCACCTCCCAAAAATATGAATATAAAGTAATCAAACAGTCATACACATGCCCCATTGGTATCAATAAAAGCTAAAAAAATGAGCCCCCACACTGCTCCGTAGGCATAACTATAAAAAGAACATGGCAATGAAAAGAAAAATGTACCAGTAATTTTTTTTCCAGGATTCTTTTCATTATTAAAACATAAGAACAACGACATAAATGTGGTATCGCTGTAATCGCACTGACCCAGAAACTGAAGGCAACAGGTCAGTTTTACCATAGGGAATGCTGTGAGAACAAAACTTATAAAACTATGACGGAATTGCATTTTTGGCAATTCCACTCCATTTGGAATTCATTTCCAGCTTCCAACTACATCGTATGCAACTGTAAATGGTGGCATTAGAAAGTACAAATTGTCCTGCAAAATGTGAGCGCTCATACAGCTATGTGAACGGAAAAATAAAAAGAAGGTTTGTCCCTGGGAAGGCAGGGAGTAAAAGATATAAAAACAAAAATGGAAAATCACAAGGTCCTGACAGGGTTAAGCCACAAAGTAACTTTTCTGTTGTTCAATTACATTGCTTTTATGGTTTAATGGCTCATTGCTTCGATGTAAAAAGCAATATTCATGTTCAGTACTTATTTTCACGCATTACAAAGACTGGAAGGTAAAAAAAAAATCCAATTTGTAATAAGTATTTTGTTTGACCTCATCACTCCGCATTCAAGTGGCCGGACAATACATTGTGTGATGAGTCTCACACCGGGGGTCTTCATCCTGCAGAGCTCGAGTTGCTTTTGTCTTCGATATGCTATTTATCTACTGCATAAAGAAAATATGAGATCTTGGCAGGAAACCATGACTTCCTCCTGCTCTATATTTTCTCATGATTTAAGCTGTCTGTATGATAAATGTGACACTTGGGTACATGAATATTTTTCTAGTAGCTGGAAATAGAGAAAGAAATCCCAGTGTCATTTATAAGGCTCGTTTGTAATGGCAAGAAGCTTGAAACAATAGGCCAGTGAAAGATAATTTCACAAGACAGAGATTACTGTGCATTGTCTCCAGGCGTGCAGGTGCAAACAGGAAAAATCTTATGAATACTGTACTATACTTACAGTATCTAGACTTATCTTTGGTGGACCTACATAATATACTGAAGAACCCAATACACATTAGTGTTTTGTCGGCTGACAGTCTAATGTGTATGTGGAAGCATCTATTTCCTCTTTTCCACTGAAATCATATATATATTGAGCCAAACTGAACGTACCTGAGCATCTGGGAGTTGGGAAAAATCACAACAGCTGACAACAGCTACTGACTGGTCTTCTGAGACTTAACTGAAGACATATCCAGAGTATCTTATTGGTGGGGGTCCAACACCTGGGACCCCTGTCGATCAGCCTTTTGAGAAAGCCTGGCCCTCCTGTAAGAGCTGGTGTCTTCTTACAGGTTTCCCTAGGTCATATGATGTCACGTTCGTCAGTCACGTAGCTTGGGCACAGCTCAGCCCCATTCAAGTGAATGGGGCTGAGCTGCAATACTAAGTACGGCCACTATACTATGCACAGCGCAGTGCTTGCCAAGATGAGATGCAGTGCTTAAAGGAGTGCCAGTGCCTTTTAAAACAGCTGGTTGATGGAGTTCCAGGTAGGGTTGAGCGAAAGGAAGCATTTGAAGAAGAATTTGGTCCGATGTTTAGGGAAACTTTGAATTTAAGCGAAGTTTTCTAGCTCTTCCTGGTAATGAATCCAGCTTCCTTAAAATGGTGGCAGCACGTGTTACAAAGCAAAACTAAGTGTAGAAGAGACAAGCTCAGGAACGCAAGATCACTAATAAAGGCGTGTAGCCAGCCAATCCACAGATAGCCATCCCCCTGTGATGTCTACGCTATTGTCCTGTGAGCTAAACAAAGAGAGAGACATGGCAAGTGCTCACGCGCATGGGCGTATAGGGGGTGCAGAGGTAGCAGTTGCTACCGGGCCCAGGAGCCTGAGGGGGCCCAAAATGCCTTGTGCCGCATAGGAAGACACACAAAGCACTGAGGGAAGGGGGGCCCAAGCTGAACTCTTGCACCAGGGCCCATGAGCCATTAGCTACGCCCCTGCTCATGCGCTAGGGACTGTGTTGCTGAAAACGATTAATAGAAGAATATTGGAGAGGGAGAGTGCAGGGAGAATGCAGGGAGAGTGCAGGAAGAGTGCAGATAGACTGCAGGGAGAGTTCAGGAAGACTGCAGGGTGAGTTAAGGGAGACTGCAGGGAGAGTTCAGAGAGACTGCAGGGACACTGCAGGGACAGTGCAGGGAGACTTATGCTGTGTCAGTTTAATTTATTTATTCCTACATTTACTTAGTCCTACATCAGATATATAATTTAATACCAATAAGATGGAAGCCTTTTTTATTCCACTGCCAGTGTGCCAACCAATACCATCCAGTCTGCACCCCTTAGTGGGGCCAGATCTTAGCGATGACCATCACCATCTTTTGCTGGATTTACTTCTTACAAATCCTCCTTCAAAGTCTCTGTCCTAGAAAAGTCAGCAAGATGCACAGAGAGAAGGTGCTGGATGTTCCTGATAACATATTCTCATTGATATTTGGCTACTTTCACACTTGCGTTTACTCATTCTGGCAGGCTGTTCTGGTAGGGGAATCGTCTGCCGGATCCATAACTACAGTGTACATTTTTGAGATGCCAAATGTCCGTCCCGCCCCATTCACTATAATGGGGAGTGTGAGGATCCAGCCACAGCACAGCAAATATGCTGAGAGGTGACCAGACAAAATCCGCTGCTACAAGTTGTCAGTTTATTCATACATTTCCAGATTAGAATGGGGGAAGATGACACAGGATCACACCACTGACAATAAGCAACTAATGGAATTGACAAAGGGAATGGTAATGGTAAGGTAATTCAGACAGCCTCAATTTGCTCGTTTTTTTAGCTCCTGTATTAGGCTACCTTCAGACGAGTGCGGATGAACACACATAAGATTGGCACGAATGTCTGTGCGGATTTATCTGCATTTGTACACCATATCTGCACCAAAATCCGCAAAGTCTAACACGGATTTTTAGTGTGGATTTAATGTGGTTTTGCCACAGATCAGAGCCTTCCATTGAAAAGGGCGAAGTCCGCAACTAAAACCTTATTGACATGTTATTAGATTTGAAAACCACAATGCAGGTCAATTTCCGAATGGAAAAAATCCACAAAGTGTACATGAGATTAATGTAATCTCATACACTTCATTGATACTGTAATACACTGCGTTTTTTCTGCCTTAGAGACGCAAATCCCTGTCCAACTATGTGTCTAATGATCTGAACTTTCAGCATCATAGATTTCTAGTTTGGGTCATTAGACCTGCAATTGTGGCAGGATTTTCGTCTGTAATATAGGAGCTAAAAACAGTCATATTACAGCCTAGCACTCAATTTTCAATTCCTGTGTACATTTCCAGGAGGAGTAACAAAGAAGCTAAATATTGGGTAAGATTTATGAGAACTGTGCCTTTGTTTTCCTTAGCAACCAAGCACAGTACAGCTTTTATTATTGGAGTGGATATAATGAAATACTGTATCTGATTTAAAAACTTTAGACATGTCATCTAAAAAAAGTTAATTTTGCATCCATTTTCTTGGCTTGTTGTTATGTGATCTGCAATTAATTTGCTTGATGAGAAAATGTAGTAACAAAATGGAATTGTGTTTGTTTTGCAGCAACTGACGGCAGATTTACATTACTACTACATTGTGGAGTTGTCTTTCTACTGGTCTTTGATGTTTTCTCAATTCACAGACATCAAAAGAAAGGTAAAATCACATTTTATTGGCACATACTAAAGTTACATTTGAAGGCAGAAGTACTTCTGTAGTTAAATATAAAAAAGCAAACAGTCACTCTTCGTTCTTTGAAAAAAGAATGTTATACTTGTGAGTAGTGTTACCTTATTCCACTAAATATATATATTCCATGTATTGCTGGCTGCCATGACAAGGAAATATGTACATCAAATTGCGTGTTCGCTATAAACCATATAAACATATATAAACATAACGCAGGGTTCTTGTGGGAGTCATATTCCGTCCATAGAGAAAAACATAATTTAGAGTGTAAGGAGCAATCCCAAGGACAGACTGAGGCTTCATGCACACAAACGTATTTTCGTTCCATGTCCGTTCCGTTTTTTTTGTGGACTGTATCTGGAGCCATTTATTTCAATGGGTCAGCAAAAAAAATGAAAGTTACTCCGTGTGCATTCCGTTTCCGTATGCAAAAAAATAGAACATGTCCTATTATTGTCCACATTACGGGCAAGGATAGGTCTGTTCTATCCGCCAAATACTAAATGCACATGGACATCATCAGTTTTTTTTTGCGGATCCGTTTTTTGTGGACTGCAAAATACATACGGTCATATGAATGAGCCTTAGTGTAAGGTACCAATCTGCAGAAGCCATCTTGACGCCGGTAGATGGGTCCGACACACGTTTGATTAAAAATGTGCGCAAAGCAAATAGCTATGTCTATATATGGAGTCAGTGCTTGGGGACACCCAGTGTATTTAAATCTAATTTAGCCTGTATTTCAGAAAAGTTTCTGCTGGGATTCAAACTCATGACCTTCTGCATTAAAAGCAGGGCACTTACCCACTCAGCTATAATAGTTGCATAGCCAGTTATTTAAAAAAAAAAGAGACTTCTACTGTAGAGGAATACTTACTACTAGTAAATATTCCTATACAGTAGAAGTCTCATATATATATATTTTTTTCGTGACTGGCTATGTAGCTATATAGTGTAGTGGTTAAATTTCTGGGCTGTGATGCAAAAGCTGTGAGTTCAAATCCCGTTACAAACTTTTTCATAAATAGAGGCTAAACTTAATGTTGTCATGTAGCCCTAGCCTAATAGTTATAAAAAAAGTGAAATAAAAAATAAAAATACCAATATATTAAGTTTAAATCACCCCCCTTTTTCAATTTTACATCTAAAAATATATAAACAATAAAAATTAAACATATAACAGAGAGACGGCTCAACCTATATATAGAGGAAAAATAATGGTGCTCAATATCGAATTGGTGCAAGCTCTAATGCACCAGATCTAAATAAATTGTCAAAATAATGCTAACGATATGGCACTCATAATCCGGAGTATGGAGAAAACAAATATTTTTAATAATCAATAAAATTCATAGGTAACAATAAAAATAATAAAAACAATCCAGGAACTGCAAATTACTCCAATGCAATAACCAACTTCATCCAATATGAATATTATTAACTGCATTAATTTACAACATACATGAATTTATTCAATCTTATTGCTGTTAGTGTCCAATTTATCCTTACTGGGTACTCTAGTATACTTGTATTATGGAGAGCTGATGATATATTATTACTTGAAAAAGACCAGTTTGTCTGTGTGCATGAAAATCCCATAGATTTTAATATAGCTGAAGTGGCGTTTTTGTCAAGTAATTGCTTAACCGATGCGGTAGAGTCTATGTGCAGATGGTGGCGTCCCACCGTATAATATGCACTCCTCGTCTTACCTCTATCCCGCCGGTACTTCGCCACACTTGGCCAGTAACCACTTTCAGCTTAATTTGGCGGCGTGCTACATGTCAGCGTGCTGAAGTTTCACTTCGCAAGCTCCCCGAGATCCGCCCCCGTTCCGTTCAAGGGTGGTTTATAATATGCGGCACCTGCCAGATGGAACTCGATTCTCGAGTTGAAGAGCAGTCCGAAACAAAGTGGGATCTCCGTACCCACAGTAAGCCAAGGCTTTATTTAAAGTTTCAGCTTATGCTAAATAGGAGGTATTGGGAGCTAGGATTTAATTATTTTTCAAACGCGTTTCGAGGTCTTAATATGTCTCTGACTTCTTCCTCAGTGGGTATTGGGTATTGCCCAACTGAACTATTAAAATATTTTTTAAAATTCCTGTGCAGTGAACACCATAACGGAAGTAAATTAAAAACACGCGATTTGCCATGTTTTTTTTATCATCTTCAATAACGGTGATCAAAAAGTCATACATACTACAAAAATGGTACCAATAAAAACATAAATTTATGTGAGGCAGTCGGAAATGGGTTGAAAGGTTATTCCTGAAATTTGAAGTTATCTCGGTTCCAATTAGTAAACAGTTTTTTTAAATCCCTAATCAATAAATAATGCAGCTTTATTCATGAAGTATTTGCGTAGTAACTGCATTAAGTCGCATATCGGAGGGTCAGGAGAGATAGGAAAAGCACCCAGAGTGCTCAATGTTTGTACACCTTTGGGCTTTTTTCATTGTATTTTACTCATTTTGGGCAACAAATAATTTTTTTTCAATTGGTCTTTATTAAAAATATTCCGCCATTTCCGAGATACAAGAGTTTAAACAATCAGCCTGTTTGCAAGCTGTCAATCTATGTTTTTTGGAATTCCGTCATCTGATGGCTCATGCTTAGTTCTTATCTTTGATCTTTTGACCTCATCAACACTCATTATAGCTCAGATCTTATCAAACCAATTGAAATGTGGCTAAAACTAATGTTTATGAGGTCATTAGGTCAGAGATAAGAGCTCTACATGAGTTGTCAGCTGATGGGATTCAAAGAAATAAGAAAACATAAAGTGACTGCTTGCAAACAGACTGATTTTTTAACTCTTGTATCTCAGTAACGGCAGAACATTTTTAATAAAGACCAATTGAAAAAATGATTCCCAAAATGAGTAAAAGATAATCCTGAAAATGAAAAAAACCTCCAAAGGTGTAAAAATTAAACTTTTAGACAGACAGTCTGTGGTATTGAGCCACTGTGGTAAGTCTGGCGCATT
Source organism: Bufotes viridis (assembly GCA_033119425.1). Classification (NCBI taxonomy): domain Eukaryota; kingdom Metazoa; phylum Chordata; class Amphibia; order Anura; family Bufonidae; genus Bufotes; species Bufotes viridis. Next base: position 131,138,010 of record CM065595.1, on the reverse strand, counting down.
TAATGACTCCCTGTCATAGATTCCAAATCTAGCTGAAGCTGAAGGTCTAAAGATGAAAATCACAGAAAATACTGTAGCAATACAAGAAAAGCAGTTTATATTTCTAGTGCAGTTCGGACATACTGTACAGAGTCCATTTTCTTTGCGTAGGAGAAGTGGGCTAGAGTGCACAGAATATGTACCAGAGAAGTAGCCTATCCCGGACGCATTCTAGGTTGGCCTTTTATTGTCTGGTAGCACCTCAAAGGGGATTCATTTTTATCTGGTTCTTTGTATACTGCATGGTATACCACTAGGCATGGGATTCAGCCAGTTCCTACCAGTTCTCCAGATCCAGTTGTTAAAATTACAACTGGATTGGAGAACCGTGTTACCGGCTGAGTACCGATCCGGTGCTCTAGCAGTGGCAGGGCAGCTGGAGACGTTCGCTTCCATTGCTATGCATGCCGCTGATAGGTTAGCTTCTTAGTTGGATGGTATGTTTGTGTAGTGTATATATAGTGTATTTATGTATGTGTACCATGTATATGGTGTATTTATGTGTATGTGTGTTGCATATATATGGTGTATGTATATGTAAACGTGTCGTGACGCTGCGTGTCCGCCGTTGAATAGGGAACCTGTTATTAAAAATTTGAATTCCACCCCTGTATACCACTGCTAAAAGTTCCTATTTTATATATGTATGCCATCGAATAATGAGCTTCAGAATGGTGAAGGGAGGTAAAACATTGTGTAGTGATGGACCTGAAATAAAAATATATGGCAAAAACCATCAGATTAGGTTTTTATCTTTTTGTTTGCATGTTGTCTAAGTTTATTTTTAGCAGCTTGCGTTCTGTAAAACAGTCACGCGATGGTTTGGGTTCCTGGCTATTCGCCTGAGATGTAATTATAGTCCTGCTCTTTTGTCCAATGTCAAACCCCTATATTATTATTTGTTCCTAAAATAGTCAGAGAGGATCTAATACATTTTGTGTTATTACTAGATCTGTTGACAGCTTGCTCGTATCTAATTCTGGTGCCCTGTAAGCTGTTCTGTTGCTAGAAGCTATTGGGAAGGAGCCAGTATTTCTTGAATATTTAATTTAAGAAAACCTATCAGCAAGAAATCGATGGCTTGTTTCCAGACCTCGGTTACTTGAGGATCACTTTGAGCTTTTTCCCATAAGAATTATTGGTGTGAATTGATTGTTTCGGTGAGATGCATTAGTTTAGTAAGTAGTGGGAGTTTTCTTTTAAGAACTAAAACACAATAACGAACGGATCCACATTATAATATATAGATACGCAGCAAAAAATATCCCATGACTATTAATTACATACACAATGCTGTTTAAAAGGGGTTTTCCAGCACAATACAAATTGGTGGTAGTGGTCGTAGGGGAGCATAAACACATGAAAAACCAGATACACAACTCTCACCTATCCCCTCACTTCTGGCATGTTGAGCAAGGACAGAAAGTTGATAGGGCACCAGAGCAGCATCGGAACAACAGTGGTGGGAGATAGGTGAGTATCCACTCTTTTGTTTTTAAGCCTATCTGAACCCACTGCCACCAATTTTTATTGCATTGGAAAATCCTTTAACCTCCTAACATTAAAATTGGAAAAATCCCAAAAATGTCACTTTTTTATTGTAGATTTTTAATATGTGTCTGCAGTAAATCTTGTTGGAGCGCAACTCAGCGGACACTATTGCATTTTTAACCCCTTAGTGACATAATTAATTTTAAATTTTTTTCTTCTAAATTCTTTTTTTTATTTTGCACAATTAGTTGTAAAGTTTTTAGGAACCATTCTGGGGCATATATAGTGTATACAAAAATACAGCAATTTTAACATTATTCTGTAGAATATATTTATGGCGTTCACTGTGTGGTAAAAATGATATAACTTTAATATGTGGGTCACTACAGTGATGATAATGCCAAGTTGTATATATTTTTTTTACTATTTTTCCTTTCCTCCTGCAGCCTGTCAGCTCTGCAACTGACTGCTCCCACTTCTCCTCTAGGCTGAAGGGGGGGGGGGGCAGCTGCTTTGACGGCTCATATGTCTGGTTTGGTAGCATCTACAGATATGTATTGTATTGTTTGAAAGCTTGCATTCCAAGCTTTCATACAATACCAGAATGACAGCATTATAATTAGTACATGGGGAGATATCACTATTAGAAATTGGGATGCAGTGAATATAGCTGAAAGTGAAAGTAAAAGCTTACCCTCCATTATGCCCAACTCGATTTCTAACAGTGATATCTCCTGTTTATCTTGGGCTAATGCTGTTGTTTTCGTCTTGTATTTCAAACAAGACCAGTCCCATGCTTGTAGCTGTAGATGGCAGCATCTAAAGCAGCCCTCCTCCCTTCCACTTCTGCCAGAGCCCATCTGGGGCAGAACAGTTAAATACTTTTCCCACAGCCTGAGCTGAGCTCTGGCAAAGCAGTTAGGTGTTTAAAGGGGTTGAATGGGCTACAGGTATTGATGACCTATTCCCAGGATAGGTCATCATCACTGTTATATAAATGGGGGTCCAACAACCAGCACCCCCACCCATCAGCTGAAATGGGAACCTGCAGGGGCCTAAACTATTCAGTGCATGGAGCAGCATTGGGCACTACACAATAAATGGAGCTGTCTGCTTCTAGCTCAGTACCCTTTATAGTTTCCAGCGATGATCGATGGGGTGACAGATTTTGGACCCCAATGGATCTAATATCAATGACCTATCCTGAAGATAGGTTATCAATATCTGTAGCTTAGACAACCTGCTTAATAAAGGTTTACATTAAAAAAAATGGTATAGTTGGAATTATTTCTCCAATGATTTCGTCCTAATGACATGGACTATTTTGATCTTAAAGGGAACCTGTCATCAGCATTTCAGACACCAAACTATACTCACCCCTCAGTAGTCGTTGTTGACTGTAACTAGTAGACTGACACCTTTTCAGTTCCAAACACCACCACATGCTTGAGAGATCTGTGTTCATATGTTTTGTGCCCTGGATGCTGATTAGATGTAGGAGGTCACCAGGACTGGGCTCTGCTAATTATATTCCTCACCATTGCCTCTTGATTGACAGTTCCTCCTGAAGCCATGGATGAAATTGGTGATTTTGCACCTCTACAGGATACAGAGGGGAATGCAATGAGCTGTTCATGAATAGCTATGACTCTTCTTCTCACAAGAAAGGGCAATATCACTCTTACATACATACATCAAAGGAAAACTTTGGATGCTAATTGAAGCGGTCCATGGGCTAATTAGGAAATAAGTAGGGTTTACGGGCAATCATTATTCTACCCCTGCCTCATGTTAATATAAATTTTGGGGGTAAGATATTTTGGAGTTTTCTGTCACCATAACATTTTTTTGCAGTTGAGGTAGTTGTTTCAGAGAATCTTTGCAGTGTTAGATATATTTTTCAATGGGACAGAAGGATACAGAACCCACCATCTAACAATGGGTTAACTGTTTTTCATCGGAATTTGCCTTTAATATTACACTTTCCAAAAAAAATGTTTTGAATCTCGCAACTAAATTGCCTTGTGATTAGCAAGTCTGAATAATTGCACTTATTCTATAAAACAAAGACATTCTGTACTCTGTTACTGATCGTTTCTCCCCTAATATCATTTAGATGTCTCGAATGATCCTGATTACTACATAACTAGGGTTTTAATCTCTCCTTTAAGTAATTGTAAGTAATTGAGCGTAATTGGCAATACAGTCTCTACATCACTCATCAACATGGAGAACAGTAATCAGAGTGGTGCAACGATCATCCTTAATACTAACGATTCCAAATCAGTTCTAAGGCTGAACAGACGTCCAGGAGATATCTGTACTTCATAATTGCTGCATATGGCATTTCCATGCACAATGTAGATGGCAGCTGGTATCCCGTTCAGTCATTTGTAGCGCTGTACTTTTGGTCCTTTCATTACATACTGTCAAATTAAGTCATGAAAAGTGAAACATATTTGTCTTTTATATGCTGTTGAAAAATTCAGTTCATTTATATAGTATGGCACCACCTAGTGTTTAAAGTGTATAGCAATGTGCATGTCCATCTATTGAGCTGAGTGCTGGTGGACACTCATGCTGAGGCACTCTCCCCACAGACAGCCCCCCTGCATTATAATCCTCTGTATACTGTAGAGCAGGCATGTCCAAACTGCGGCCCTCTAGCTGTTGCAAAACAACAACTCCCAGCATGCCCTAATAGCTGTAGGCTATCCAGGCATGCGGGGAGTTGTAGTTTTGCAACAGCTGGAGGGACGCAGTTTGGACATGCCTGCTGTAGAGCTCCCAATAGATGTCATTTTCTTCAGTGTGCATTGCAGAGATGCTGATTAAAATGGCTGTCTTCCCTGTAGAAAGCTATTCTTATTGGCTACTCTGCAGTCAACAGATGATCACTTTGCATTACCTTGTCTACGGGGAGAGTGACTGAGCATGCCTGACCAGCAGCATTTAGCTCATTAGGTGGACATGCACATTGCTATGCACTTTGAACACCAGGTGGCACCATACTAGGCAAGTAGACACAAGTCTTCACTGTATTGTTTGTTAACACCATATCAATAGCAAATATGATTTCTTTTTTATGTGCTATGCTAGGGGAATTTTAAGCAAAGCTCATTAACAAACTTTTTCCCCCTTTCCTTACTTTTTGGAATATCCAGTTGTGAAATGTGCTCTGGCATTAATCCAGGCAACTCTCCTCAGAGATGTGATGCTAATATTTTGCATCCAGCGCCCAGGGAAGCATGTTCTTTTTAACTGTTGATTTAATTGATAATTGAAGATACACTGTAAAATGAGTCATCAACAAATTTTATAGCCCAAAGCACTCTTCTGACCACAAATCTTTATTATCTGGGGTCTGCTATGCCTAGGAATGGCTAGGAGATTTTATCAAGTTTGTTTAAGCTACTTGTTACACTTTATGTACATCACAATTCCCAACTTTACTGCACATGACATAGAGCATGCCCACACCGCTCGCCTTTATCCTTTTTTTCCGTTTTCTCATTCTCAGGTGCCAGCTATAAACCACATTTCTAATGTTGCAGCAAGATGGTTTCCCCCATAATCACTGAAAAAAACAAAAAAATATACAATGTAAAAAATTCTGATACATTCCTATTAGTGATGAGCGGCAGGGGCAATATTCGAATTCGCGATATTTTTTGCGAATATTTGGTAGAATATTCATCATATAGAAGATTCCTGAGACTGAAGAAAATGGTTGGCACGGCAGAACATTACAATAGCTTTATATGCAGATAGAGTGCTCCAATATATTCACGATTGCGAAATCGGCACTAATGATGAAAATATTTTGGCGCAACATGTGCAACTTCACATTTTAACAGGTCTGACTACATATTAATGATTGGTGCACTAAGTATTGCTGTGAATTATGTATGTACTATGTATGTATGTCTGTAGTATGTATGTGTGGACAGCAGAACACCCTGCACTGGAACCTATCAGCTACACTATATCACTAGCTAACCTACACTGACTATCTCCCACTAACTATATAAATTATATATATAACGTATATATATATATATATATATATATATATATATATATGAACTAACTAACTAACTAACTACCTAATGTAATGTGACACAGGAAAGCAGAGAGCACAGCAATGACACTGCTGTCTCTCTCAGAATTGCAAAATACTGCATACCGTGGCTGCTGGGGAGGTTCTTATATAGTAAGGGGTAGGCAACTTTCCTATTGGTTGCTTGAGATGTTGCTAAGCTCAGACAAAGACATTGCAGCCTTCTCATTGGCCCACAAGCAAGAAGGGAGGTTACTGATGAAAAAAAATCTAGAGTATTCGAAATTACGAATATACAGTATTTCACTATATTCTAAATATTCACGAATTCCCGAAGTGCCGATATTCGCGATTAATATTCGCGATTCAAATATTCGCGTCCAACACTAATTCCTATAAGTGAATGTTATATTATGTGCAGAGAAGGACTAAAGGAAAAGATTAGAAGCGGGGAGCTTTGGGGGCCTGTAGGTGCAATCTCCTGCCAAAATAGAATTTATCATTTTTGGATGGACACTGAATGTAATTATATCTGATCGACCTCTCCTTTTAGTATGCTGCTGAAGTTAGCTAACTATAGCTGCCAATGATATTCTATGAATCTTACATGGTATTCTCTACTGTTCTGTATGCAGAAATGCAATTAGATATTTTAGTTTTCATTTCTTTTAACTTGATTATAAAGAATTGAAGAGATCCGTCATCAAACACTGGAATGGCTGACTAAAAATAGGATATGGCATTGTGGTACTGAAGATTTAGTTGGCATTGGTGGCCAGTTTGTTATTTTGGCTGACATTATAAGGTTATCTAAATGGAATATTTCTGCTTGTTGACAGTTTTAATATATTTTGGAAATAAAAAGACTTTTCTGTGAATAAGCCTTGAGCGCGACCATGAAATATTTATGTACAAAATGTTACTTTAAAGAGTGTATTTGTTATACTGTATAATGTTTGTAAAATTTGGTGCCAATTTGCAGGGATTATGCAAAAATGGGGTGGTCCCCACTTGGCCTGACCTGTAAAGAGAAGCTTACTTACCTACTTCCTGACGCTGGTTTCCTGCTCCTTCTTCTCCCAGCCTGCGATACTCCGCTGGGCTCCCTCGCTGTAAACACTGGATGCGGCAGTAACCGGATCCCCTCGGTGCGACCATTTGTCTGGAGAAGAAGGAGCGGGGAGCAAGCTCCTGGATGCAGTTAAGTGAGCTTCCCTTTACAGGTCCAGCCAAGTGGGCATACGATTGTTGTAAGGGAGCGATCCCAGTGAAATATTTTATGGAATTGTTGAAAACCCACAGTGTACTGAATAAGCCCAGTTTGTACAAAATTGTCGCTGGTCCAGCTGTTCATACAAGATGCAGTTGGTGTCTACCATACTCTATAACTTGCTGCCTCCTTAAAACTGTACACTTTATGCTCTCTTGTAGGATTTCGGAATTATGTTTCTTCACCATCTTGCAACAATATCCCTTATCACATTCTCATATGTAAACAACATGGTACGAGTAGGTACCTTGGTGATGTGCCTTCATGACATGGCGGATGTTTTGCTCGAGGTGAGACACCTGGTTCTGTAGTAAGATGGGAGTCCTCAGTTACACTTTTGTGACTCTTCAGAGTGGTCTACGTTTATTATAATTATCATGCACAAACTAGGAATATGCATTTCCCTGTTTTAAACTGATATACAGTAGCTCCAACTGTAGATGATTCACCTTGCTGGCAAAAAAAGATAAGAATGCTGACATTTATGAGAGAAAACATGACGCAGCCTACAAGAAAATTGTGAGCACAAATTTAAGAATAAATCCAAAGTTACGTAAAGATGGCTTTAAGAGATTTCACTTCAAAGAACACTTATCTCCTACCTTCAGAATAGGGCCTAATAAGTGTCTAATCATGTGGGGTCCAACTGCTGGGGCTTCCCACAGTCATAAAAATAGAAGCTCCTGATCCTCCTCCATGCAAATGGATCAGTAGTGCCATACAGTATGTGACCAATGCTCTATTTACTTCAATGGCAGTTCCAGAAATAGCACTTGCCTCTATCTCTGGCAGTCCCATAGAAATTAATGGATCAGTGGCCATTCATGTGCAGTCTGCCCTATTCACATGGGTTATCAGGAACCTCCATTTACTTGGGATTGTTGGGAGTTCAAGCGCCATCAGACATTTATCCCCTTTCCTGTGGATAGAGGATGTGTGCTTTGTGGGAAAGCCCCTTTAAATAAAGTACCATAATGCTAAAGGCCTACCATTAGAGTAGGTCATCTATGTATAAGCAGTAGGGAACCCATACCAGGATGCCCATCAATCTGCAGAATGAAGGGGCTGTGGTCACTATTCTGCAGTACCTGATGTGTCCACTTTATGGGACTATGTCTAGCACAGCAGGGCAGCCCTCTTTCCTATATATATATATATATATATATATATATATATATATATATATATATATATATATACATATATATATATATATATATATATATATATATATACATATTGCAAGGGTAGACTGACCATTAGGGCAGTGTCCAGAGACCCATGACCAGAAGTGGTCCACCACCCCTTTGTCAGCTAAAATAATGCATATTGCAAATTATGCGTGCCCCTCAGATGCATTTTTTAACCCAACCAAGGTGTTTCATGGTCCCAGTGGTTAGTACCAAGTCCCTCTAGATTCAGGAGGCCGAGAACACACTTCCTAATACAAAAAGCTGCAGGGGAATATACAAGCAACAGGCCACCACCATAGCAGAATTGTGCCGCTACTAACACTTTAATACATTTCTTGAGTTTGAAGAGAAAGATAATATGCTCAAGTCTGTAACGTCCGTGTTAATTTTCATCCACAAAAGCAATTTTCGGCACAGAAATAAAAAAAAAATATGTCAGCGGTTAGTAATATGCTGCAGCTGTCAGTCAGCTTACAATAACTGTCTGCTCTTTTACATTCTAGGCGGCCAAAATGGCAAATTATTCCAAATGTCAAAAACTGTGCGACCTCCTGTTTGTCGTGTTCGCTCTAGTGTTCGTAATTGCTAGACTTGGTGTATTCCCTTTATGGTAAGTAATGATGACACTGAAGAAAATAACTTCTGCTGTGAAAGGATAATCATTTACCAGGCCTGGTAACTTCCTTGGTATGTAATAATGCCAGCTTCTTGCTTTTAGTTTTTTTTGTTTTTCTGTTGATATTGATCCTCCTTTGCCCCTTTTCTCAGCTTTAAAATGTTTTTTTCTGGAAGCATAGATTCTGGGAATAAAAGATATAATTCAGTTTTTAAATGTAACATGAGTGTCAGGCGTTTTTTCTTTTATGGTTTTAAGTCTCATAGAGAAAACTATGGGCCAGATTTATCATTACTCTTGCAGTTCACTCCACTTTCAAAGAAGGCGTATGTGTATTTGAGTCAAGTCAAATTTATCATGGGCTCTTTCAGAGGTTGATAAATCTGGTGTATTTCTGGTTCCTAGTTGTATTTTGGCTTTGTCTTTGGAAAAGTCGCCATTTTAAAAAAGTGATTTTGTCAAACATAAGCATGGTCATGAGTGGAGTGAGTTTGCGCAATTTTTTGCGACTTTTTTGCGACTATTTAAAAAGTCGCAATAATAAATCTGTCTTGCAAGTGATTTACATAGGACAAAACGCCCATAAACTTGGTTTTGGAGTGAGTGGCGTAAGTCTCCAAAAAGTCGCAAAAAATTGCGCAATTTGGCTTTTTGCGCAATTTTTTGCGACTTTTCAACTCCAGAAAAGTGACTTAGGCTAATGATAAATCTGGCCCTATGAACCAAACATTAGATTAAATCCAACCCCAGAGTATGCTGCGATAAAAAATAAAAGCTACGGATGTCAAAAATGCCATAAATCAAAACATAATGGGGGAAATTTTAAGGATTTTTCCAGTGCTCAGATATTAATGATGAGGTAATCAATATCAGTTTGTGGGGATCCAACAGCCCGAACCCCAATGATCACTTGTTTTGAGTAGCCGATACCAGAAAATATATAGTTGGCAAAAGTCTCTATTCACGGTGCTGTTAACAGTGCCAGTGTACTGCAGCTTAGCTCCCAATATTTTGAAGCTGAAGTACCCTGGCAGGGCCACAATACTGTGGAAGAAGCCTTCTGCTTATGATTCTGTCTATTGTACACTTTCCGGTGCCGGGAGCTTCCCAAAACAGCTAATCGGTGGGGGTGCTGCGTGTCTGACCAATCTGATTTTGAGATAACCAATCCTGAGAGTAGTCCATCAATGTTTAAGTAACAGAAACCACTTCAATAAGCTAAATGGACCAGATTTCTGGCTTAACAAAGGGTACATGCTTTCCACCACATTTATGTGTTTTAGACATTTCTTGCACCTCACTGAACAAGTGGAATATGGCCTAAGATGCTCCAATGTTCCCCAAAATTTTGGTGAAAAGTAAAGCAACCAGTAGATGATGTCAATTGCGATAAATTCTCTAAGGGTGCACTTCAATCTAAGGGAGCCACTACAATAAAATCTGGAGCATTTTAGAGCCTATTCACGTGGCGCCTTTTGATGCTGGAATATTGGCATGGATACCATGCCAAGAAAGGACAGCCGCAGCGGGTGTCTGTTCGTGGTTTACTTACCTTCAGTGGGACTAAACCGTGAAGGGCTGAATTTGAAGAAATGAGTTAAGTGTTATTATGTTAAGTGGTTTACAAGGTTCTGCTGATGCAAAAATGAATGTTCCCCATTCTCCAGTTGATGGTGAAGCAGCTAAGAAGTGACTTGCAGTTCTCTGTGTCATTGCGCTCATTTGTTTTTGTGACTTTATTTTTTTTCTTAACGAAAGGGTTTCCCTAAATGAGACAGAAGATCTGCTTAGCCATGAGAAATTATATTGGCATCCCGATGTAAAGCATCAGTGTCCCGAATCTAGGGACCAAAAGCAGGGTGTTTTAGCAGTTTTAGGGTGATTATTCCTAAATATATAAGTTCTGGTTGGATTAGTGTATTCAGTCTCGGACTGGCCCACAGGGGTACAGGGGAATCCCCCGGTGGGCCCCTGAGCAAGGTGGGCCCCTAGTCTCCCACCCCCTACACAAGTGGCACATAACACAGTAGACTTACTGCACTACATTCATACATTCAGTGTACAGAACCTCAACCAGCTTATGTTCATATAAAAAACTTGTTAGAATATTTATTATATTTGAATGTATCCGTACTGTGGGCCCCCAAAATAAATGTTACTGGTGGGCCCTAGGTACCCCAGTCCGACACTGAGTGCATAAATTACATATTGGTGGAATAGCGTTTTGTTATCCTGTTGAAGCGTTCCCTCCAGTCCGTCCTTTCCCCGGTCGTACAGTACATGGGGACACTGTGAATTGTTTTTGTCCTCGATGTCAGTCAGTGCAGATGAAGTGTCAGGAGACCATCCTCTAACATTGTCTCTCGAACAATTATACTCCGATCGGTTCTTCTGACTCTACTGTTTAACACGAGACAAATACAAAACACTTTAGACTTATACAGTCTCTTTAAATAAAGGAGTTGACATTTGAAAATGTCATTAGCAGCTCTGAGTCACACTCGGCCCTGTATTTTAGGTGCATTATTGCAATTATCTAATGGAGGAGAAGGGTGGCATTAATCTTCTGAGAACTTTGCTGTAAGCAGTGATTCTCATCTAGATTCATATGGTACATGTAGTCTGTGGGGCACGGGTTTATCATTTATAGCATGGCGTGCCTTGGTTAGCTAATGATAATGTGCCAAATAGTTTGTTTTTTTCCTTCCTGCAGTCTGCTTATTGGGGTTGTCATATCCTGGCACTTCATCACTGGGGTTCTGCAACTGTAATCTATTATGTGTTCAGTATACGGACAAAAATGCTTCCAGTACAAGCGCACAATATATCCATGACAGTACGACCACATGATAAGGTTTGTTCATGCAGTTGTGGAATCCCAAAAAAAGGAACAAAGTTATCAAAACGCCATCATGCCTCTCCCTTTCAATCAAAGTGCAGAGGGTGCAGCAGTTGTAGAGAGAGCAGAGACTCTAGGTGTAACGGCAACGCCCCCATTGCTCCTAGAGGCTCATTTGCATACCTTAAAACATCATTTTTCTCAGCAATGCAGCACATATGAACATGGGACCAACACAGATGCCTTCAGCTGCCAAGGGCACATGCCAGTTTCTTAGGACAAGTCTGCTGACAGATCCCCTTTACATTTTTGGGACTTACAAAGTGAAAGGCACATTTTTCAAGGCTATGTAAAACTTTAAATAAGTTTTTCAAGATTTTTATAGGATAGGTCATCATCAGTATCTGATCGGTGGGGGTCTGACACCCAGGATCCCTGCCAATCAGCTGTCTGAGAGGGCACCGGTGCTCTTGTGAGCACCGCTGCCTTCACTAAACTTTTCCTAGTCTAGTGATGACACGTTCATCTGTCACGTGGCCTAGGAGCAGAGCTGAGCCCTATTTAAGTGAATAGGGCTGAGTGAGATAGAAAGCAATACTATATACAGAGCTGTGCTTGGTAAGCTTGAGAAAGCAGCCGCGCTAACAGGAGCAATGGTGCTTTCTCAAATCAGTGGGGGACCCCCCTGATCAGTATAAAAATCTCGAAAAATGCTTTTCTTATCACGGGAAGTCTGCCATGGGTCATCTCTAAACACAACCTTTGTTAAAGAGCTTTGTTTCCTTTTGCAATTGTGTTTTTATGTTCCACCCAACTGAGTATGTGAATGGAAACGGCATTCTTCCAAACTTCCAGAAGTGAGTTTATTGTCTGAACAAGCTGATTATCTTCTTACTTTACCCTCTTCATTACACAGTAAAATCCGCTCCATTACTCATTTTACTTTTATTGCAAATTGCGTTACTGGTAGATTGGCCTTGACTTGTAGATTACTTGACATAAACCAAGAGCTGCTTCAAGTATTAAGGGGGTGTGCATCTTATCTTAAAGCCAATCTTCAGACCACAAGGCATTTTAACAAATCTACCATTTACATATGTAAATTGAATAGGATCCGAAACCTTTATATTGTGCTAGCATTAGTATATTAGTATATCATTGTAATTATAACTGCTATTCTAATAATATATAATACTTTATCTTCCTGGTAGCTCACCATGAGGTGGGTGTGGGGTTACCTTGTTTTACCTCCTGTCCTGTAGTGGATCCAGCATCATGGTGTCAACTTGCACATACACGCTGGCACTTCTCACCTAGTAGATAGGGATGAGTGAACCTCTGGAAGTTCTGGTTCACCGGGTTCAGCTGAACTTCAGGTCAAAGTTCAGGTTTGGGACCCAAACTTGGCCCTGAACCCCATTGAAGTCAATGGGGACCCAAACTTCACTTTATTATATGTGAGCCTGGTGACATCATCGCGCACATCACAGGTCCTTTGGCAGGTCTTGCTGAATGAAGATAGAAGAGACTGCTACAGCGGGTACCAGGACACGAACCCAGACTTTTTTTTAGATAACATAGTAACATAGTATTTAAGACATTTGTCCATCCAGTTCGGACTGTTTTCTACAAGTTGATCCAGAGGAAGGCAAAAAACCCCTGTGAGGCAGAAGCCAATTTTCCCCACTGAAGGGGAAAAAATTCCTTCCCGACTCCAATCAGGCAATCAGAATAACTCCCTGGATCAACGACCCCTCTCTAGTAGTTATAGCCTGTAATATTATTACCCTCCAGAAATACATCCAGTCCCCTCTTGAATTCCTTTATTGTACTCACCATCACCACCTCCTCAGGCAGAGAGTTCCATAGTCTCACTGCTCTTACAGTGAAGAATCCTTTTCTATGTTTGTGTACAAACCTTCTTTCCTCCAGACACAGAGGATGTCCCCTCGTCACAGTCACAGTCCTGGGGATAAATAGATGATGGGACAGATCTCTGTACTGACCCCTGATATATTTATACATAGATATTGGATCTCCCCTCAGTCATCTTTTTTCTAAAGTGAATAACCCTAATTTTGATAACCTTTAAGGGTACTGTAGTTGCCCCATTCCAGTTATTACTTTAGTTGCCCTCCTCTGAACCCTCTCCAGCTCTGCTATGTCTGCCTTGTTCACAGGAGCCCAGAACTGTACACAGTACTCCATGTGTGGTCTGACTAGCGATTTGTAAAGTGGTAGGACTATGTTCTCATCACTTGCGTCTATGCCCCTTTTGATGCAACCCATTATCTTATTGGCCTTGGCAGTAGCTGCCTGACACTGGTTTTTGCAGGTTAATTTGCTGTTTATTAAAATTCCTAGATCCTTTTCCATGTCAGTGTTACCGAGTGTTTTACCATTTAATATGTACGGGTGACTTGCATTATTCCTTCCCATGTGCATAACTTTACATTTGTCAGTGTTAAACCTCATCTGCCATTTCTCTGCCCAAGCCTCCAATCTATCCAGATCCCTCTGTAGCAGAAAACTGTCCTCTTCAGTGTTAATTACTTTACACAGTTTAGTGTCATCTGCAAAAATATATATTTTACCGTGCAGGCCTTCTACAAGATCATTAATAAATATATTAAAGAGATTAGGGCCCAATACTGACCCCTGAGGTCAGCCAGTTACTTACCCACATACAGACATTTTCTCCCAATCCGAGCATCCTCATAATCTAAAATACTGTTTTGTTCACTGGGAAATGATTAGTACTGTAATTAGGGATGAGCGAACCCGAGGAAGTTCGGGTTCACCGGGTTCTTCACTTAATTTTATTATTTTCTGTTATAACATGGTTATATCAGAAAATAATAGCATTCTTAACACAGAATGCAAAAGAATATGGCCATTTAGGGGTAAAAAAACAAACAAACAACTGACCTCACCCACTTAATTGCACTGCAGCAGTCTTTTTTATCTTCATGCAGCAGGACCTGCCAAAGGACCTGCGAAGTGCGCGATGACGTCACCGCGCTCACCTTGTGAGTTGTTTTTTTTTACCCCTAAATTGTCATACTCTTTTGCATTCTGTTTTAAGAATACTATTATTTTCCGTTATAACCACGTCGGGTCACCATTGACTTCAGTGGGGTTCGGGGTCAAGTTTGGGTCCCAAACCCGAACTTTGACCTGAAGTTCGGCCGAACCCGGTGAACCTGAACTTCCACGGGTTCGCTCATCCCTAATTACAGTACTACTCATTTCACAGTGAACAAAACAGTATTTGAGATTATCTTATCTTCTCACCAAGGGTATAGGTACAGAGGGTACAAAAGTAGCAGCTGCACCCAAAAAAAACTTTCTTTGGAAACCATGATTTTTCATATGTTAGTGGCTACCTTTAGTTAAGTTGAGGCTGCAATCTTTATTCTTTTCTTTGCTTTCAGATCCCTTAATATTCAGTTTGCAACCTACTGCTAGTGACTGCTGTGAATTGGCACAATTCTTAGTGGAATACCTGGTGTCCAGTGATGTACTCTTCTCCTCAGGCTCTGCCAGCGACTGGTGCCCCAATAACTAGTCCACAACTAGGCTGGCAAGAGCTGAAAGTGCAGGGATACTGCTATATGGGCAGCCAAAGCCAGGCTTAGGGTCCTTTCACACTTGCGTTCTGAGGATCCGGCAGGCACTTCCGTCCCGCCGGATCCGTCAGAACGCAAGTCGCCTGAAGCATTAGAAGACTGATCAGGATCCTGATCAGTCTTCGAATTGCTTTCAGGTTACTATGGCAGCCAGGACGCTACTAGCGTCCTGGTTGCCATAGTAGGAGCGGGGAGCGGGGGAGCGGCATACTTACATTCCGTGCGGCTCCCGGGGCGCTCCAGAATGACGTCAGAGCGCCCCATGCGCATGGATTACATGATCCATGCGATCACGTGATCTATGCACTGGGGCGCCCTGACGTCATTCTGGAGCGTCCCGGGAGCCGCACGGAATGTAAGTATGCCGCTCCCCGCTCCCGCTACATTTACCATGGTAACCAGGACTTTAGCGCCCTGGCTGCCATGGTAACCAGTCAGAAAAAGCTAAATGTCGGATCCGGCAATGCGCCGAAGCGACGTTTAGCTTAAGGCGGATCCGGATTAATGCCTTTCAATGGGCATTAATTCCGGATCCGGCCTTGCGGCAAGTGTTCCGGATTTTTGGACGGAACAAAAAGCGCAGCATGCTGCGGTATTTGCTGCGTCCAAAAAACGTTCCGGTCCTGAACTGAAGACATCCTGATGCATCCTGAACGGATTTCTCTCCATTCAGAGTGCATGGGGATGATCCTGATCAGGATTTTTCCGGCATAGAGACCCGACGACGGATCTCTATGCCGGAAAACAAAAACGCAAGTGTGAAAGGGCCCTTACGCGTCATACTCACAACCATATTTTTTTTTCATAGTGCCATCATTTTTTGAAAAGAAGGATAGCATGCTGACCATACAAGTCAAAGTGCAAGCCATGAAAGTCACCTGTTTTTTTCACAGATCCATGTAACGATCCAAGGATCTAATTGCAGGTACTATTCTCATCTGTCTGTGCGGATGGGCATAGCTCTTGCTATTAATAAGTGAAGAAAACATGGAATGCACACATAAGCTGTCATTTTTCAAAGATTGATATTTTGCAGATCGAAACTCAGATATGGCCGTGTGCACTCATATGGAGCATGTACAGTATTTCTGCTTTTGCCGACAGCGAACGGTACATTTCCAGTCCATATAACAAACATATTTTATCCTGTTTGCCATGTCAGCAAGTTGTTTGTGGGTTCATTGCTTTGGATTCATCAGCTTAAACATTCGGTGAAGATTTTCAACAGTGAGTCAAAGACTTCACTTACTAATATGCAATATACACTATGTACTTGAAGCTGAAAAAAAGGCAGTGTTACAACAGGAATCAATGCACTAACCAACTGGTTTGACTTTGGGCTAAACATTAGGGTGTTGTCCTGGTTGTCCCCTGGTATTCACCCTTTGACCCCTATATAGAGATCTGGACTTTGCTGCAGGTGACTACCAGACTGCTACCTCTTGGAGTAGTCCTGGTTTGTTTGACAGCTGTCTCATGGGGATTAGAGACACATGTGCGGCGCAGCGAAGGAGACAGGCAAAAACTTGTAGACTATAATAGGCAGAGGTCAAGGCAGACAGAGTACATGCAAACCCATGAAACAGGCTGAAGGTCAGGGCAGGCAGAAAAGAGTCAGTACAGTAATCAGGCACAGGTCAGGCAGTGAAGGGTCACAGTCATGAATCAGGCACAGGTCAGTACACAGGCAGACAAACAGAACACCTTTGCAGGGACTTAGCACACTAAGAGACCTCTGGGGAAATCTGCTTCAATATTCAGAGGTTACCAGCAATTGGCTATTGAAGATTACGGTACTAGCTCTATAAGAGCCAGAGGGAGAGCGCTTGTGCACCCTATGGGCACTGAAGGGAATATCTTGCCTACAGCAGTCTGTAGCATGCAAAGAGAGACAGGATGGGCCTGTCCTGACAATGCCCACTTAAGGTGGGTCCGGTCCACTTGCTTACTAGAGCAGGACAGTGGCGGCTAGCAACTGCTACTGTTACCTTAAAGTTCATTTTCTCGAATCCTCTGATTACTGATGACTCAGATCAGCTGAAAAAACCTCTAAGGATTCTGAGCAGTAAACATTATAGTTTAAAACAGAAAAAAAGATAAAATAAAGCAAATGTTTAAATGCAACTGCAACAAATGCAGACGTAAGTCTAAGTAAATTGATGCAGGTCCAAGATAAACCTCTACTAGCCAGAGAAGAGGATGTCTACAAAGAGCGCCCCATTAGTGATGTCCCAATTCGCCGGCGAACATAGCTTGTTCGCGTTCGCCGTGGCGGGCAAACATATGCGATGTTTGGTCCACCCCCTATACATCATCATTGAGCAAACTTTGACCCTGTACCTCAGAGTCAGCAGACACATGCCAGCTAATCAGCATACCCTCCCTCCCAGACCCTCCCACCTCCTATCAAAAGCAAGAACAGCATCCATCTTAGATTTATTCTGAAGCTGCATGTTAGTGAGAGCAGGGAGACTGCAGCTGCTGCTGTGCTGATGAGTCTGAATTCATAGGGAAAGCGTTAGCTAGGCCAGTGTTCTCTGTCCACAGACTCATCTGCTGTAATGACAGCGTCACAGCACCCCAAAAAGCCCTTTTTAGGGCTTCTACATTAGTCTGCTTTTATTTTATTTTTCTCCATATATATTGCAGTTGCCTGGCCTGCCCGTGTGTGAGGAGCTGAAGGCCCACAGACTGTAGTTTGCCCACTGCCAGTGCCCACCACTCATACCGTGTGGCACAGGACTTTGCATAAAAAAAAGGCATTTAATTTTTACCCTTGAATCTAATTTCAGTTGCCTGCCTGCTGCCAGTGTTTGTCAGGCCCACTTCCACTGACTGTAGTGTGCCCGCTGCCAGTGCCCACCACTCATACCGGGTGGCACAGTAGCTTGCCGATAAATAAGGCATTTAATTTTACCTTTTAATCTAAGGTTAGTTGCCTGCCAGTGTGTGCCAGGCCCAAAAAAAAAGTCATAATTTTTACCCTTTAATATAATTGCATTTGCCTGCCAGTGAGTGTCAGGCCCACAGACTGTACTGTGTGCACACCACTCATATAGGGTGGCACAGTACAGTGCACGGCGCACGCGCCGTGCCCCAAATTGGAAGTTAGAGGACCGACCAATCATCTTTTTCCATCTCCCGATTCCTAAAATCTATTCGATACACGCCCCCTAATAGGGGACGTAACAGGGATTAAACTGATAAGAATAGTACTACTTAACACACCACTCATATAGGGTTGCACAGTACATTGCACGGCGCACGCGCAGTGCCCCAAATTGGAAGTAAGAGGACCGACCAATCATCTTTTTCCATCTCCTAAAATCTATTCGATACACGTCCCCGATAGGGGACCTAACAGGGATTAAACTGATAAAAATAGTAATACTGATTACTGAACACACCACTCATATAGGGTGGCACAGTACATTGCGCGAGGAAGAGACCTTCAATGACGTCAGTGAGGACAAGGAACGGGACATGGCTAGCTTGGTATCCAACCTTGTGGGGAGTTTGGGGTTGTGCAAATGGACTGTTTGCGGTTGTTTGCAGTGCGTTAAACAGGGAGTTTAGTCTGTCACTGTGAAGCGGGCGTAACCCTTACACAACCCGATCGATACAACATCATACCAGATCGTATACACACACTGGATGTTTTAGAGCACGTTATTCCAAACAATTTAGGAATGTTAGGTGATTTATGCCCTTTATGTATTAAAACCCGACTCTGCATACACTACGTAATTTTCCATTGGAGTTTTGCCATGGATCCCCCTCCGGCATGCCACAGTCCAGGTGTTAGTCTCCTTGAAACAACTTTCCCATCACTACTGTGGCCAGAAAGTGTCCCTGTTGGTTTTAAAATTTGACTGCCTATTGAAGTCTATGGCGGAAATTTAACACTCGCTATCAGGTTCTCCTCCACTTTACAGAAGAATTCACGAGGTCCCTGATCTTGTCAGGTGAACCCTTTTAGGAGTGTCCAAAGTGTACAATCCCTTTAAAAATTGACATTGATTGTGTATTTGTAAATAGCTACAGTATTAAATTTCATGTATTTAGCAATACTGTCTGCAGACACTTATGGGGTTATTTATCATTTTAGGTTGTTTTTGTGTCAGTTTTAACTCTGGCTTTGCTTTGCATGCCTGCACCAAATTTATGAACAGGTGCACCTTTATTATATATCTGGTGTAAGTGTAATGTGGCTCACACCTTTAGGTGGAAAAGTAGACCAGTTGGTTGCCTGGCGTGGGTTGCACCTTTTTTCTGACTTTTGCAAAAGTCGAACATAGTAAATGAGCCATAATGTAGGTCTAATCTCACTTTAGCTCTTAGACATAGACCACTGTGAAAAGTGGCGAGAAACGCGAAATGTCACAAATGTAACCAAATCAATTCAGAAAGAATGGACGGCACTGTGCTTTCATTGAGGTGGCGGGTGCATGGTCAGCAGGTCGGATCCCCATCAAAATAAAATGAAAGGACCGGCACTCCGTAATTTCTTTTCAAAAAAGACTTCTTTATTCGTCACACATATGAGTGACGAATAAAGAAGTCTTTTTTTGCAAAGAAGTTACAGAGTGCCGGTCCTTTCATTTTATTAAAATGTACTGACGTATCTGATTTCATAAATGTCCCCCCTATAACTCTAGTGAGCAATTCTCCTCTGGCAGAGAGGACATTGAAATTCCCTTCTCTTTGTGTGTTCTGCCTACAGTATTAAAACATTTTGCAAAGGTCAAGGGTAGGTTTCTGAAAATGTTTTGCCCGTACGCCATTGACTTGCTTAATTGAAGTGTCATTTTTTTTTCATGCGGTATGTGGAAGAACGCTGCAGTGCAGAACACCGACCCACACACGTGCGCCAGAGCATCATTCACTGCATTAACCTCTATTGCTAGTCAAGCCACGGAGGCTGTCTACCTGCTAAGTAGCTATTCTGTTTCCATAGATATATAATATCTGGACTGCAGATTTAAAGCGAACCTGTAATCAGGGCAATTGCTAGATTTCTTTCGCTTTGTTGTTAGAGCATATTGCTGGAGCATATTGCACCCTTCTAGGCAGGCAGCTGTGTGCTCTGCAGAGGGCTGCAGGGAAGTCACTGCCCAGGATTGAGCATATGTATGAAATATGCATGGCTAAGTAACTTGTGCAGCCCGGGTGGAAGTGGAGTGCTCAATCCTGGACAGCCACTTCCCTAAAGCTCTCAAGACATGGAACACTCCTGGGAGATTTCTTTTTTTCCTTATTCGATAGGACTTAATGTGCTATATAGATAACATCTAGCAATTACTGTGCTGAAATCTCCTCTTTAAGGGCAGTAAGAATGAGAATAATTATCCAGCAGCACCTTGCCACACAATTCCGATCAATGTCACTGTATTTTACAGTAGAGAATGCTACGGTATGGCCAATATAGCCCTGTGAGATGACAAAAACAGGAAATAGGGATGTGATTATTATTTTTTCTTATGGTAGGTAAGGTTCAGAGCAGGGGCGTAACTAGAGTTCTATGGGCCCCAGGGCAAACTTTGAATTGCACCCCCCCATGATCCTCTGCCCTCCCCCCTCCCCGCAAGCCTCTGAGACTACCCCCCCACCGCCCTCCGTATGAAGCCATATATTATATAGTGGAGTAATGTGTCAGGTGGCTCAATTAATCAGGATCTCATGGAAAAGGTGCTCTCACTCTGAATGGCCACCTCACAAAAGGCCAAAAAACTGAGAAATACGTATGTAAGGAGATTACAGAGTGGGCACTCAGTATCAGGACAGGATGCAAGGAAACACAAATAGTAAAATAAAAGTTATTTTAATAAAATGACAGAAAATCTACAACATACTGAAATATAACCATGAACATAAACCCCACGCTAAAACTTTACCAGTAGATGGCACAAAAATGCGGATGTAACATTCACGGAGTAACAGAATAAAAATACTGACATAAACGGCAATGGAGTCTCCTCAGTGGATGTAAATTGCTGTGATGGTGTTTTACTGAGGTCCAATAACCCCCAAGTTTTCACTTAGAGAATATACTAGAGTCCCACAGTATAAAAAAGAGGTGAATAGAGTATTAGTGGTACTAATGTGCAGAAAAACGTTACGGCTCCAGTGGTAAATGTTGCAGATGGCGGCTGGGTCTCCACATGTAGCTATAAATGGCATCCACTTTCCTGTAATGCTTCAGACACAGTTGCATGCAGCGTCCCACATGACGTGTCATACGACCAGGTGAAGTGTTCTCTGAGTGGAGACCAGGTCCTAAAGTCCACCTTGTATAGAGAATTTTGTGAAGCCTTTGAATCCTTGACTGGATAGTGATGTATCCGCACAAAATATGTAGAAATCAACAGAAGATCCACATGAGATAGTTCGCCCAATGCTGCCCAACCATAAGCATTTCGGAGGTCCTCCTCATTCCTCAGTGGTATGAGTGCCCACTCTGTAATCTCCTTACACACATATATTATATAGTATTATTTTATTTTTTATGGCTTCATACGAGGGATGTGGGAGGGAGATAAATGATGATCAGTCGTGACGTGCGGCAGTGTGTCTGAATTTAAAAAGAGGGGCAAATAATGAGAGGGCAAAATGAAAATGAAATACCCTGTGGGCAAAAAATGAAAAATATTTAGAGGGAGTGGGGGCAAAATGCAATAGAGTGAGACTCTCACTATATATCATTTTGCCCCTGCCCACTCCCGCTATACATTTCATTTTCTGCCCACAGAGTATTTCATTTTCCCCCGGGCCCCTCATTATTTGCTGCCCCTGGCTGCCCTATTCTGGCCTGCGTGGGCCCTTCTGAATTCATCATTCATGTCCCCCCTCCGTATGAAGCCGGACTCCGGTGTGTGCCATTTTTTACATAAAAAACAAAAACTACCTACTCTTGTTTGTTCTGCTCTCCTCACTTGAGGGCT
Source organism: Bufotes viridis (assembly GCA_033119425.1). NCBI lineage: Eukaryota > Metazoa > Chordata > Amphibia > Anura > Bufonidae > Bufotes > Bufotes viridis. The sequence continues at coordinate 131,115,932 of CM065595.1, read as the reverse complement.
GCGGCGGCCGGAGGGCTCGTCATTCCTGGCTGCTGTGATCCGGCGAGACCCGCCGCGGGAGGTCACGGGTCTCACGCTGACAAGCAGTGCAGCCACACAAATTATATGGAGGGCCTGCCGCACTTAATAAAAAACCACTTGCGGGGCTGCGGGGCTGCGGGGCCCGCTTTACTCCATTAACTGACGTAGGGGCCCGGTCGCAATTGTGATCGCTGCGACCCCTATAGCTACGCCACTGGTTCAGAGAGTACAGTGTAACTCCAGCTTTAGGTATCATTTTGATTTGAGGATTAAAACATCAGTGCTTATTAATTTTATGTACTACATTACTAGAGTTTGGATTCCTTTTTTTCTGATACAGAGCTCTAAATCCCCTGTATAATGTTAATTGGCCCCCACTTTAAAGTGTAACTGTCATTCTGTTTTATTTTTGTAATGTGTAGGGGCAGTGATACTGACCATTTTTGTAATATACTTTAAAGGGAACCTGTCACCAGGAAATTCACTGATAAACCAGGCACGCTGCCTTGTAGGGCTCACTCTGCTGAATATAATGATACCTCTCACTTGGTGATCTGTTGCTTTATTGTGGAGAAAAAGTACTTTTAATCCATATGCTAATGAGCTGATTAGAGTCCAGTAGTTGATAAGAGTCCAGCGTTTTTTCTATTCAGAGCTGTAGCCCCTCCCCTATTCACTTCTTCAGATGTAAAAGGGGCGTGGTTTATTACATCATTCATTCATTTTAATAATTGGCGGGAAAATGAATAACAGGGAATGCTAAGGTATTATATTACTTAGGTAAAAAAAAGGGGAGGAATATACTATTGAAGTTAGTAATAATAAGGGGTAGTTTGTTCATGGAGTGATAAACACATGTTTTATAAACAATTATTTAAATGAAGGATGTAATAAACCACACCCCTTTTACATCTGAAGAAGTGAATGGGGAGGGGCTACAGCTCTGAATAGAAAAAACGCTGGACTCTTATCAACTACTGGACTCCAATCAGCTCATTAGCATATGGATTAAAAGTACTTTTTCTCCACAATAAAGCAACAGATCACCAAGTGAGAGGTATTATTATATTCAGCAGGGTGAGCCCTACAGGACAGTGTGCCTGGTTTATCAGTAAATTTCCTGGTAACAGGTTCCCTTTAATGACTGAAATCGTAGATTTCTATTAGAAACATAGCTGTAAAGTGGCCCATTTTGAGCCTTGCTCAATACTGACTGTTATGTAAACAGAAGACAGAGGAGCGTTGCTAAGGGCCACTTTACAGCTATTTTTCTAATAGTAATCTACGATTTCAGTCATTAAAGTATATTACAAAAATGGTCAGTATTGCTGCCCCTATACATTACAAAATTTAAAAAAAGAATGACGGTTACACTTTAAATGAAAACACTTTATGTGCAGATGGCACCACCAGGGGGAGCTCAGTGCAGACTTATTTCCGAGCTCAATAGTAATAGTATGTGTAGGGAATGTAAGAAGCCAGAATCTTATTAGGTCACGCTATGTCTCTGAGAATGGGAGTAGAGGATTTGGGGCTCAGCATGTGAAAATGGAGCTTAAAATCCTATAAATATATTTTATGAATGTAAAGGGGTTGTCTCACTTTATCAAATGGTATTTATCGTATAGACAAAGTTAATACTATGCACTTACTAATGTATTGTGATTGTCCAGATTGCCTCCGTTGCTGGCTGGATTCCTTTTTTCATTCCAGTGTACATTGCTCATTTCCAGGAGTTACAGCCACCGCTGCAGTGCAGATAAAAAATGGCCGGGACAGGAGCTTTAGTGCATGTGTGCCTATGCATGCTTCTGTGGTCCATGCCACCAGACAGACTGGCGCTTTTTCCTATAGTATCCAAGCACGACCACCGCTGCTGGATTGCAGGGTGGTCGGAACCATTGTAAAAAGTGTATAATGTGTTGGCAACTGAATCCAGCCAGCAAAGAAGGCAATATGGACAATCACAATACATTAGTAAGTGCCTTGTATTAAGTTTCTCTACATGATAAATGCAATTTGTTAAAATGGCACATTTGATTTACCCATATAAACTGCAGTACTACATGAGTAATACTTCACACAGGGAGTCCCGATCACTATTTTCTATTCTCATACTGCATCCTATTCTTCACTGTACATCCTCAAAGCTGCGCTGGATTACATAGTCTGGACTGTTCAAGATCAGGAGCTCCTCTCCATTCTGTGCGCAAGCTCAACAGTGCGGACTATGTATTCAGCTCAGCTCTGAGGGATCTGAACACTCTGCCAGTAATACTTCATTTACCAGGGGTAAATCAAGGTGACAGACTCATTTTAAGACAAAATTATATTCAGAATTGGAGCTGCACTTTAAATGAGAGTGTCCATCTATTCTTTTTAAACTAAAGGTTTTATAATGTGCCCTATATATAGCATAGGTACCATAGCTGAAAACTGGATATTTAGACAAGGTTTACACAGTTAGCCATAAGTATAGATTAGGCAGCACTGTCAATCTGCAGGCTATTGGTTTGGCCTATCCCTTCCACAGTGGTCATTGGAAATTTAAAGACCATTCTCGTGGTGATACAATGCACCGTCTTTGGGACAGGATGGCCCCCAAGCCTGAATTCCTGCTAAAAAGACAAGAGACAATCATTTTTTAAATTCTGCTATTAAAAAAAGACTTTATCATTAGTGTCCCTATATTCGTTAAACAATGGACTATGATTGTGGATAGGTGAGGACTGCTATTATCAGTGTTCAGTGTTATTACTCAAACACCCTGATCCCGTTCTTTTTTGTATAAAAAGTTGGGATCAATGGTTGGGTTGAAAGGGACTTTTAACCTTGCTATCAGATGTACATTAGATATATATTACATTTCTATCAGGCACTGTCCGTTGTATGGATTATACACATTTTAGAGACAATACAGTTCATTTCCTTTTGAGACAAATGTTCCAGAGGGCTCTTAATTAAAGTATGCGAGCCCACCCCACTACAATAGATGGCAGACAGTTATCACTTGGAAATACAATGGATAGCAGGATCCTCATGTACATGAGAGCAAGCTGTAACGAGTTTTTACTTGTTAGCATCTAGACTACCATTGTAATATGTAAAATACCCCTTCCTGTATTGTATATGGCAGATACCAGTATTGTTTACTGACTTCCCAAAATTAACATGTCATCTGCTGAGCTAATTTTGGTGTTCCCACCCCCAATGTCCTATAAATATGTGCTGTGCAATAAAGACTTCAGATATTGGCTACCTAAGTTCAGTCTGGGAAGCCGGTATCTCCTGGCCAGTGCAACTAGGATATTCACTGCAAGGGGAAATATATATGGGTTGGAGGTCGGATGCCTCATTGTATAACCATCTCATAACCACCTCGAATTGGAGAGAGCTAACACACCCCATGTGCATTGTGCAGTATATTTAGTTCTGCTTTGTTAGCTGTTATTCATTCTCGTAATCAATATATCTTTTTTATCACTTACTAAAGTTTCCGCTAAATATTGTCAAGAGTCTATAAGTAATTTAGCAAGGATCAAACAGTGGTCATATGGTTATTGCAAGACGGTAAGGCTTTAATCATGAGTTGCCATAGGGAGCCCTCTGGCTAAAGAAATGTTGCGTAGTCTGAGGCACAGCAGTTACAAGAGAAAGTAAGAGAAAGTAATTACCGTATAATGTCAAAATAAAGAGAATCGTATTTCAACTCAAGACTTGTCAATTCTTCTTTACTTACAGTAGTTCAAGGAATGTGTTACTTTTCTTAAGTTGAAATATCATACACCAGAACAGAAGAATGATAGCTTTCCAACGGCTGGAGCCCAATGATTGGGGATGTTTCCAATACTGTACCCAAACCCATTTCAGTTATGAATCTTTGCCGACATACCTCCCAGCTGTCCCCATTTTTTTTTTAGCAGAATTGTACTATTCCTCAGCAAATATTGTGGGGCTGAACTTAAAATGAGGATTCAAATGTTAGGATTACAGTAGGAAGTTTGCCCAATAGAGTTTTGCTTTGATAAAGCCATCGAAATCTGTTGCGCTTCTAAGAAACAGGGTGAAAATAAAATAAAAATGTGACCAATGAAGGCAATGGGTTAAGGTGCATCAAAAATGACCTTGACCCCGTATGCTAATTGAATTCAGTACTCAATGAAAGACCTAAATAATCTGTGTGATACTGTATCTAGATATGATACTTGCAGGAAGGACACTTTGGACAGTTGGATACTCACTAACTCTGAACCCGAAAAAAATAAAAATTGCCTGATTGTGTAGAAAATGTATCAAAATTGTGCACATGGCATGACTTGCTAGACACATTTCTATTTCTTACACCACCAGATTGCTGGCATATGTACATCTTTTCAATATTTTCAGCCATAAAGTGCATGTTAATAAATTGGCGCATTTTATGTCCATACCTTTTTTCAGATGACTTTGGGGGTCAGCTGTAAAAGCTCTCTCAAACTCAATAACTTTGAGATATCCCATACACTGTACTTTTTGGTTCAATTTGCAACAAAATTGTGGTGCGTTGTGCAATCACGGTGCATTTTTCTGTAATCTCCCCCGCTATATACATGGATAGGTAAACAGTGTCCCACCTTTGTCACTTGAGATTTTAAAAAGTTAGAGAAACTGTAGAATTCTGTAATTTAAGAGTTACAAAAAGTGAAATTGGGTTCCATAGCAACCAACTCCCAACCCAATTCCAGTTCTCATTTACCCTTTTAAAATGAAACCAGTAACCTGACTGGCAGCTACATGGAACACTGCACTTTTCCCTATCACTTTTTTCTACCCAGGGTGTGATAATTTGAGTCCATTGAATGGGTGCAGCTGCTATACTTATTTTCTAACAGTAGGTGGCACAGGCTTCCCATGACAGCTCTGTAAATCCTTGGTCTAGACCAGGGATGGGCAAACTGCGGCTCTCCAGCTGTTGCAAAACTACAACTTCCAGCATGCAAAGACTGCTTACATCTATCAGCCTACAGCAGGGCATGGTGGGAATTGCAGTTTTGCAACAGCTGGAGAGCCGCAGTTTGCCCATCCCTGGTCTAGACTCGAAAAACGTGCAAGGTATTGTGTATGATTATCCATTTATTAATCCACGCACGATAATTTTGAATAAAAGTTACAGACCAAAGTTTAAGGAATTTTAGGGATCTAGGATGCTATGAGTTCAGATCCGTAATGGTATGATCATGCTGCAGTTACAATGTGCTCAAGTACCACAAAATCATACGAGCCACAGTTGGATGCAAGTACCTAACTAGGACCATACTGTTGGTCTGTATTGTTAATGGTCAAGTGGTATTTTTTAATTATTTATTATCCTCACTCATATAGCGCTGACATATTCTGCAACACTTTACAGATATTAGCATCACACCGTCCCCAATGGGGCTCACAATCTAAGTTCCAATCAGTATGTCTTTGGAGTGTGGGAGGAAACCAGAGAACCCGGAGGAAACCCACACAAACAAGGGGAGAACATGCTAACTCCATGCAGAGGTTGTTCTTTGTCGGATTTAAACCCAGGACCCCAGCATTGCAAGGCAACAGTACTAACCACTGAGCCACCGTACTGCCCTAGTGGTATGGCAAGTGTGCAATGGCCACTAACAAAGCAGACCGACTAAACAACAAGGGCTTGTACGGCTGGTATGCGACCGTGGGGTTGCTTTGTCACAACTGTTGAATGGCTGCGTCGCGAGGCCGTACTTTTATTGTTACACTTAGAAGTTTACAAAAAGACTAAGCAGATTGTATTTATGAACTTCTCAATGTATGAGTGACTGCCATCTAGTGGCCATACTTGTCATAACTGCAGAATCATGAAATCTCATAGCATTGTACAAAGAGGCTTCGAGCAGGGGCCATATTGAAATGTCTCCTGGCTAGGATAGATATTTTTCTGTCCAATTCAATGTTGCATTGGGTGTATTTTTGGAGTGTAATAATATTACAGGTTATAGCTACTAGAGAGGGGTCGTTGATCCAGGGAGTTATTCTGATTGCCTGATTGGAGTCGGGAAGGTATTTTTTCCCCTAAAGTGGGGAAAATTGACTTCTACCTCACTGGATCCACTTGCAGGATGACAGACCGAACTGGATGGACAAATGTCTTTTTTCAGCCTTATAAACTATGTTACTATGTTAGTATGTGGGAAAAGAGATGTCCTAGTCACTTTATGCAGATTTTATGCTCTGAACGATGCCTACCACTTTTAACCCCTTTGTGTCACTAAGGGGAGGCTTAAATTTGCAGCAAAGAATCTGAAGTGCTTGCATCATTCATGCTCCATGGTCTGCTGCTCTTTAATTAGGTGGAGGGATGTACTCATTAAAGTAAAGTGGTTGTCATCCTTAATGCCCACTGTTTGCACTCAGCCATCGTTTAGCAGCCTCTTTGGTTATATAAAGGCGCGGGTATAATTTGCTGTGCAGCTAACACTTTTGACTTTGTGTTGCAGGATACTAAACACTACTCTGTTTGAAAGCTGGGAAATTGTAGGCCCTTATCCCTCCTGGTGGGTCTTTAATCTCCTGCTGTTACTGCTTCAATCTCTGCATCTCTTCTGGTCTTACCTAATAGTCAAGATTGCTTGTAAAGCCATCTCGAAAGGCAAGGTGAGAATTAAGTTTTACATTTCTGTTTCTCTAGACCGGTGTATCCTGCTGCTATTTAATTTCATGCAATTAGGTTCGCGGCTTTTTTTTTTTTTTTGATGAAAAGTAAAATTAAAATGCAGTTGCAAGCAGAATGTATTATTATAATTTTATTATTATGGGCAAGGGAAGGGGTTAGTTCGTTAACAATGGTTTCGGCAGCAGTGATTGGAATAGATGCCATTGTATGGATCAGTTAATGCCAGTGGGACTGGGCAGCAGTACATTGAGGCATTGGAACCAGTACAGTAGGTACTGGCTGTGATTAGCCAAAAAGTACTGCTCCAGCTGCCGTCCAAAGGAACACACTGAGTTGTATGAAATCTTGTGGCCTGCAGCTGTCACTCGATGGAGTATAGGAAAAGGGAATGGATTCAATGTGGCCAGTCTGAGCTGCTCCTCTCTTACTCATTGGCCCCATTGGCCCCATAGTAGCTACACCTCTAGGTACACTCTTTTATGTACACCCCTGGACAAAGGATAATTGGATAGTGGCATTTTTGACTGGCAGCGAAGGGTTTGGTTGGCAAGAGACTGAGTGCACTCAAGACAGTGAATGACTGGTCCTACCATGAGTATAGTTTATGGCTAGAACTAATATTACTACATATGTGTGGCTTTAACCATATAAAGTAATGGTATTTTTTTTTAAATGGTTACTATAATATATATGCTGCTGACCAAAGCAGAAATACGTTTGGAAGTATATGTAGCATAAATGATTTGGAGATTGTTCATACTTTCAGGGCAAAATACTCAATTTCTTTAGTACAAAGCAGTTGCTTGTTATAGGCAGTGAGTATGGAACCACAGGGCCAACCAACTGGTTTCACCTAAAGGTAGACCTAAACTTTGGGCTAGACCTAAGGTGATATTCTGGCAGTTCCCTTGTATTAATTATTTAACCCCCTATATGGGGATCTTGACTTCGCTGCATTGGAGCCACCAGGCCACTACCTCATGGAGTAGTCTCGGTGTGGTTGGCAGCTAACCCAATGGGAGAGACACTGGTGCAAAGCACCGAGGGATCAGACAATGCCTGTGGTCATAAATGAGGCATCTAGTCTGAAGTCAGGGCGGGCAGCAAAGAGTTAATACTGTACACAAGCTAAGGTCAGAGCAGAGGAAGATGGAGGTTGGCACACGTTCAGACAATCTGAACAGCAAGCAGAACAGATATCAAGCTAGAATAACCTAAAGCTCAGGCACCCTCCCCATGGAGAAGGTGCCTTAAATACCCAAAGGGGTCCAGCAATAGACAAAAAGAGCAGACTGCAGCCTGCAGAAAGACAAAGCCATGGGTGAGCAGCAGAACCAGAATCTCAGCACCCTGGCAGCAACATCAGCAGGAGGATAAGAGATGCGGCGATTGCCCCAGACAGCAGGGTATCGACGGGCATGGAGCACCGCAATAACATCTGTTTCTCATGCAGATACTTATAAAAATCTCAGTTGTGTGTTACCACCACTAGGAGGAGCCAATCTGTTCTATTTACAGAGTTGTATACAGAACATCCCCTAGTGCTGGTGAGATTTTTACAACATATCCCGTATATAGAATATTAGGAAAATGCTCCATATATTGGTGTCATGAAACATCAGGTTATAATTGTGTTTGTTTTCTGAAAATATAATAAAAAGATCCAATTTTATCTTATTTTTTATTCATAAATCACAAGAATCTTTCATTTATGTAATGAATGGATCATTAATTTTGTGCAGTTGTTTCCTTGCGATTCACAGTGTTCTAGCACCTCGTTATGATTCTGCATTATTGCCATGTGCGGCTGTTACTCTTGAGATTTCTTATTTTCACACATAAATATACATTCTCTTGACTTCACAATTATGTTCTTTTTTCTTTGCTGCGATTGAAGACTGGGAAATGGAATCCTTTGCATGTAAGTGCTACTAACAATTTATGTGACTCTGCAGTTGACCCTCTGACCATGCTGGTCCACAAGCGCCTTTAATGAAATGATGTTTTGTATCCATTATTAGTGTATTTTGTGTAATAGCCAGTGAAATACAACACTTATGTTATGCCTTGTAAACACTGAATCATTGTCCCCACTCTGCTGACCACTTAAAGTGTAACCAGCTGTGCACCTAGCCTTTCTGCTCCCTGAGGCAAAAAGTGATACAGCGCACCCGCCCCGCCGCACCCCCCACACTCCAATTTCCTAACCTAGCTCCTTCCCTTCAGCCCATGGCCCTTCGGCTGCTCCTCCCCCTTTTGCCCCTACCTGGTGCTGCCTGAGGCGATCGCCTCACCTGGCCTCATTGTTGGTGCACCCCTGACCGTCATTTCAGTTGAAAGAGTCTTCTTAGCAAAGCTCTAAGTGAGCATTGCTAAATAGTCTGTCTTCAGTCTTAAGCGTTTTACTGAGCACTGAAGATGCCTGTGAATAAGGCTACTTTTACACTTGCAGCAGAGGAATCCGGCAAGCAGTTCCGAAGAACGGATCCGGCAATGCGGTATTTTTAATGCTGGATCCGACACTGATACATTCCAATGGGAATTAATGCCGGATCCAGCATTACGACAAGTGTTCCGGCATTTTAATGCTGCGGTAATAACTCCTTTCAAGATGCCGTATAGTGACTGAACTGAAGACATTCTGAACGGATTTCTCTCCATTCAGATCGTGGAGAGAACGTCCGCTCTTTTCTTGATTGAAGAAAAACCACCAAAGTACCTGTGGCGAGAGTGATGACCTCACCATGTGATTACGCTGGCCACACGCGGTGATGTCATCACAGTGCCCACCAAGCGTGATCATGTGGTGACGTCATCACACTAGCCGCAAGTCCTTTGCTGGGTTTTCTTCAATCAAGACTGGAGTGGACGGCCTCTCTGTAATCAATTTTTTTTTACTTTCAGACACCATTTTAGCAAAAATTGATTCGTTACCACGAAGTGCAGCTTCATGGCGAATTGACTTTTTCCTGAAATTTGCATCGAAGTCCACTTCGGATACTTCGATTCTCTCAACACTAATGTAACGTGGCAGGGGAGCCTATGCACAAAGACCCAAAGCATCTATTACCTCTTCACCTCTTTGACCTATATCCTTTGGTCCAACTTGCCCTAAAAAGAAAAAGGAAATTCTCCCTGAACCATAGTAAAGATCAGACTGGATCAATGTTTAAATATGTATTTTAAATGAAATTATCTAAACTGTTAAACTGTTTCTTTATGGTCACATCCTAAAGGGTAACAATTCCATAATTCTTACAATAAAGAAGTTTTTTTTTTTGTCTTGCCAGAGAGGGAGTGTTTTGGGGTGATTTTTTGTAAGAATCAGTAATATATTTCTAGACAATTACCATGTCCTTCTTTAAATGTTTCTAATAAAGGTTAAGCACATTTATCTCTATAATCTTTCCTCATCACTAAGGTTCTCCATGGCCCTTATTAGAGATGAGTGAATTGATTCTAAATTAATTGACTTTATCTCCAATTTTCCAAAACTTCGTATTCTAGTGAATCCGAAACGTTTGCAATTCAATTCAGATGAATTGCTCAAAATGGCATCTGCCATTTTATAGATCGAAAGACAGCGCAGCAGGGCAGGGAAGATGAAGAAGAAGGATTACATGACCCTGGCAGGACCTTGGTTGGTGGACTTGGCCATAAAGCCCTGAAGTCTGTCTCAGCTAATCAGGAGGGATGATATCATAAGATCCCAACCAGGGAATCCATATGTATTCTCAGCTTGTACAATGATGTGTCAGGAAGTCTGGCAGAGAGAGCAAGGAAAGCTTATCTTTAGACACACAATACAGGTAGGCAGATTCAATTTGGACCCAAATTGAATCTAATGACCAATTTTTTTAATTGGACCCGGAGTGAATTGAATTACTTTTTTTTCACTTCAGGGCATCCACTATGAGTCATTGCCCAGAACAGAACTGAACATGGTAGTTGAGGATTCACAAATGTGTAAAGAGGCAAGACTTTCCCCGTCTCTTGAGTTTATGCCACATTTTGAACATGGAAATATCCCGCTGACTTTAGTAGCAGCTTATTGGCCATCTAATAGCCAATCTGTCTTATTGGCCATCTGTCATCTTGTCTACTATCTAAATAATTCAAGCTTCCTTGCATAAATATATATAAAGCTATTTTGTATCATTCACGTGTTCTCAATTCATACATATACAATGCATATACAATACTTGACCAATGAAATACTATCCACATCATTCATGCATTACATACATATCAGGGGATTCAGGACCAGACTTGAATACTAGCTACAAAGGAAATGGAGCTGCTAGCACTGGGATTTTTGCAATTGCTTTGGATCAAGAAGGGAAGACATTACTTTGCTGGTGGTTGGGCAACATTTATTTTTTAATTTTTGAACTATTCTCACCATTTTCTTTCCAATATTTGCAGGTGTCAAAGGATGACAGAAGTGATATTGAATCCAGCTCGGACGAAGAAGATTCAGTACCACGCACACAAAAATCACATAACACCAGTACCAATGGGGTCAACAGCTCAAATGGAACAAATGGTTACCTCAGCGGTGCCGCACCTTCAGATGAACATTAGAGAAAAAGAAACAATTCTTCAATTGAACAATAAACTGTTTGCTACAGGACACATCTAGTAACTTGTGAATGAGGTTTCTCCATGTATCTCTGCATCAGAAACCAATATAGGAATATTCAAACTGTGCACTACCATTATTTGTCATGACTTGAGGGAGGAGTAATAATGAGCAACATGTGCGGGCATGCTTTGGGTTTCAACATGAATCCATATTTTCATCAGCCTGAACGTCATATATTGTTCATATTAAAAGGGTATGTCTGTTTATGTTAGAAGGTTCCCCCCAGAAAAACTCTGATCACAGATAGTTCTAAGACCTCCAGCGATCAGCTATAATCAGGACAGGCAAGTCTTCTGTAAGTGTTCATTTTCCCCCACAGCATCACCTCAGGTGAAAAGAAGCATTGTACGATGCTATCTTTGTAATGCACATCCAGACTGGGTCCTCCAAGGAGATGCTGTTTGCAGCTGCCCTCAGCTATATCTAGTTCCTGGAAGTAACAGATGTGGCACTCAGAATTTCCTAATAGGATATATGGATTTTCTAAACCAAACAACCTCACTAAATCAGTTGTTCACTTTGAAGAACTCTCTTTGCTTCAAATCTTTCCTGCAATAAGCTACTGTAGTTGCAGTTGTCCCAGTGCTGGGACTTCTGTCAACGGGTGCCAATGTCAAGAGAAAAGCAAGTCCCAGGAACCAGATATGAGTCTGAAAAATTGCTGCAGACATCGAACTTTTTGCATCTTTTTCAATTGATGTCTATGAAATGAATTATCGCTTGATCACTAAAACATCATGATGACTCCTACAGGGCTTCAAATATCTCCAGTATTTTGTCACTACGAGGAAAATTAAGCATTACTCTCTGTCCATTATTCATGTCATCCGTTTATTTCAGTAAATACAAAGGGAAAAGTACTCAAGTATTATTTTTTCTTTGAATTTCACTGTGTACGATGGTGATGAAGATCTGCAATCGTATTACTCTTGGTTGATATACCTTTCATAATCATCAGTTTGATTTTCAGTATCAATGTGATTAAAACTTGACATATTGTGGTAAATTAAAGTTATCAGTTGTCAGTGTGTGCAAATCACGTACACAAAATGGAAGACATATAGAGAGCCTCATATACAAAGTGTTGTATGGACTGTTGAAAAAGACTGCGGAGTCTTGGTTTTAAAAATGGCCGGTCCTCATGCCATCTGATGCTAAGGAGTGTGTGATTTCCCCTTAAATCTTGATTTAAGGTTCAAGATTTTTTTATTCAATGTTTTTTCCATTGATGTAGTTGTATATAGTCCTGTATTTTTCAGCACCACCATATTGGGTTTCATATAATTTACTGCTTAGCTTTTTTTTCTATATTTTTTGGTAGGGAATTAAAAAAATCTGCAATTCAACTACTGTCCACTACTGTCCCCCCACACACACACACTGTTTACATATGATTAATATAACACTTTAGCTTTACCACGGCATTTAATGGGTTCAACAGCCAGAAGGAGAAGCTTCTCGGATCTTGGCCATTACAGCTAAAATACAGGCGTTACTGCTTAGGTCCATCAATGATTGCAAAGGTACATCTGAGCCTTTGAGATCACTGTGACGTACATAAAGCAGCATGGTGCCTAAATTTACCGGGGCCATCCATCCTTTACTAAGAGATGGCCTATCCTCAGTTCCTTAGGGTAAGCCATCACTAGCTGTTCGAGACTCTTCACTCCCCTCGATCAGTTCTTCAGTTGTAGCTCTATTGATGGAAGTCGACATCAGAACTACACTGCACCTTCTTATAGTGAAGGGAACTTATTAATACAGAGCTGCTCCCATTGACTTCAGTGGGAGCAATGCTGTAGTAAGGAGCTCCCTCCAGCGGGAAGTTGACAGAGATGTTTGGTTCCAATGCCGACAGAGCTACACCCAAACAGATGATTGTCAGGCCCCTGCCAATCAGCTAATGATGAGCTATCTCGAGGATCCAAGGACTCTCCTTGACCTAGAGAGTCTACCTTGAGCTTTACTCCTGGACCCAGAGAGGTTGTTTGGGACCCTGGTCCAATGACCATGGGTCAGGATAGACATAGGAGCTAAATAGGACCCGGATCCACTGACCACATGTCTGCACTATTACGGCACAATTTTAGATCATTGTTCTACTTTATTCCCTGGCATTGAAGTCCCCTGAGAAGTCAGTTGTACCCTGATATAAGGATGACATGTTGAGCAGTGCTAGGGTTTATTAGGGTATAGGCCCAATAGTAGGGCGAGGTCCCGGATGGTGTTATCCTTGTCAGGGCGGGTGCTCTGTATTTAGGCATTGCTAGGGACTGATAGCTTGCTCTATCTACTTGTGGGTTGCAAGGTTATAACAGGGACTTGTAGCAGCTTTTTTTATACAGCAGACCTGCTCTGGTCGAGTCTTCATTTCAACAATTCACCAGAACAGACCAGCAACTACAGCCAAGCATCAGATGATCAGATGACCAGCATTACAGCATGAGAACTGTAGTGGGACTAGCTCCAGGTTTTTGATGAGGTACATCCTTCCCAGTGGAACAGGAGGATAACAGTGGTCAAGAAGGTACCCTCTTTTACTTCCTGCAACTATACATGTCTACACTGTGAGCCTAGAGTTCTAGATGTTGTAGCGCAAGGTTAGTCATTTTTTTTAGTTTTGTACTGTCACAATTTATTGCCGTCCTGTTAGCACTATCATATCTCTCTCTTTTTTAAATAGAATCCTCATTAAAAGTTACGTTTTATATACCCCTATTTTTTGTATGTCATTGGTACTCACATAGGGTTAATTACAGCCTGGCTTACTCACCTTTATGCCAGGTTACATTTTGTTTTTTTGGAATCTATCCTGAAGATAGGCCTTCACTTAGTAAAGGCTGGACAGCCTCTTTAAGGCATTCCATGATGTTTATGTATGTCAGGGTGTAGAAAGAGTTAACATTGGTGCCACTATTTGTTACTGATACCTTTATACTTTATACTGACAGTCACTGTGGTTATTTGCATCTAGTTGGCTGTATACTATTTGGCTGGGTTCTCACACGGTGGCCCTGGCGAGATAGTTTGACATGTATCTGAATACCATGTGGCAAAACCACTAGCTTATTGCGAATTACTGCAGTCTCTTGGCAAACACAGGCAAAGCACGCTCAGCTGTACAAGAAACTACCACACCGCAGCCACTTTGTAAGAAACCCTACTAGATAAAACAACTCAGAACCTTATACATGAAAATATCTGAAAGAAAATAAGGTCATGTTGCCTATAGCAAGCAGTCAGATTCTATGATTTATTCTTCCAGTGCAGATTGGTTGGTTTGGGCAAAAGCCCTCTTTTCATACACAGTGGCCAATATGTCTTCCTTGACTCTGTGTACATGGCGGGTGCATATAACACACATAAATCTGCTTTAGTGTTTGGTTAGGTCATATTAAGTAATATATCACAGAAAGTATTTAATCTGGAACACTGTATGTGTATGAATCATGTGAATTTTAATATAATTTTAGTGAACACATCGCTTACAAGGGCAAGAGAAATCAGTCCTATTTGTTCCAGTAATCTACACATGGGTATTTAAAGTGTATGATATCATTCATTCTTTAATATAGCAATAAGATATCGTATTATATTGTACCAATAATGTAAAACTCAGGGGGTGTAATGATGGCATTATCTGGTCAATTCCCCTAAAGAACATGTATAGGAGTAACAAATAAACATTGTGTTCTCCTTTAAGGAGTGTGTTCTGTATTCATTTTTGTATATCTTACTTATACAATGGAAGGGACAGATTCTCCTGGCAGAGATCCAGTTGGAAGGGAGTCTTAAAGGATTATCTTCACCTGGATATCAAAGTTGTAATGCGATCCTGCCTACAATATGCCATGATGGCTGAGCAGCCTAACAGGAACAGGGAGCAGGATTGCATCATTACTTTATATTTTAGAGCAGAGTTCCTGTTCTATAGTAGATAGTAGTGGAGTGATCCTGTGTGAGATATGCCGTCAGGATGCCTGATAGGAATGCTCGGTACTATAAAGAATAGTGTTCGAGTGCGATGTGTTGCAAGGTATCACACCCCCACCCAATACAGGCAGCTCTGCGACTAAATGCAACCCATCCTGCTTACATTTTGGGATGAATTGCTGGAGGCTATTGTGTATAATTTGTGGAGACTCCAATTAAGTACATGTCAACTTTTTAGTTATACTTAGTTATAGGTCTTTGAAACATGACTTGAGATAACAGCCAAACCAGAGGCCCCCATGTGTAGATGTTACTGTTTCAGAGTTGTTGCTTTTCATCAGCTCAAAGTAGGACTCATGTTGGGTGTGTCTTGTATATTGTTTGGATGATTTCTCAAATCATGTTCCAAATTTCTCTAAGGATTGGGCATTGACTTACAGGATGAATATACTGATGAGCAAAAGGGTAACAATGTTTTAAACTTTTGACTTTCAAACTCCATATCTCACCATCCACTACAGCTTTGAACGTAAGACTACCATAATTCTATAGACAATCATCTTGGCTATCTCATATATAAATTGAACTTGCAACTATTTAGCATATGATTATGCTATCATCATATCATCAGGCTTCCTCCACCGACTTGACAGTTCCTTCAATGTCTTGATCCGTTAGCCCCCTTTTCCCTTCCAGACCCATTTGCACCCAACAGAGCCCAGTCTTTTGACTTTCACCTCATCGCTACAAATCACCCGTTTCCAATCTTCTACTGTCCACTGTTTTTACTTTTTGCAAACTCGAGCCAATGCTTCTTATGATGATATTGAAGTTGAGGCTTCTTCACCTTTTTTTGTGCCACCATTGCAGACTTGTGTGATGCGTGTCGCACAGTGCTTGCATGGACTAAAGTCACTATTATGAAGCATACGAGCCACCTCCACTGCCGTGTTTGTAGTGTTTACTAAGAGATGGCCTATTCTCAGTTCCTTAGGATAAGCCATCTCTAGCTGTTCGATACTCCGCACTCTCCTCGATCAGTTCTTCGGTTGTAGCTCTATTGACGGAAGTCGACATCAGAACTACACTGCACCTTCTTATAGTGAAGGGAATTTATTAATACAGAGCTGCTCCCATTGACTTCAGTGGGAGCAATGCTGTAGTAAGGAGCTCCCTCCAGTGGGAAGTTGACAGAGATGTTTGGTTCCGGTGCCGACAGAGCTACACCCAAACAGATGATTGTCAGGCCCCTGCCAATCAGCTAATGATGAGCTATCTCGAGGATCCAAGGACTCTCCTTGACCTAGAGAGTGCCCCTTGAGCTTTACTCCTGGACCCAGATAGGTTGTTTGGTGACCCTGGTCCAATGACCATGGGCCAGGATAGACATAGGGGCTAATTGGGATCCGAATCCACTGACCACATGTCTGCACTATTAAGGCACAATCTTGGATAGTAACCACTTTTCCTGTAACCCATTTATTTAAACTCAATAATCTTTAAAATATATCCTTATTTAGGTATGTTTTTTTGTCGTTGTTCTACTTTATTCCCCTGCATTGAAGTCCCCTGAGAAGTCAGTTGTACCCTGATATAAGGATGGCATGTTAAGCAGTACTAGGGTTTATTAGAGTATAGGCCCAATAGTAGGGCGTTTGATGCTTGTCGCATAGTGCTTGCATGGACGTCTGTAAACTCACTATTACAAAGCATACGAGGCTCCTCCACTGCCGTGTTTGTCGTGAATGAACTGATAGACCTTGTGATGAGCTGACTTGTTGACTCTGATATTTTGCCTGGACATCCATCTCTTGGCTTTGGAATGGATGAATGGGCTTCATTTTGTATTCTCCCAACTGTCATAGCACTCATACGATGCAGTTTGGTGATTTTCATGGCCAAGATACTGCTATTGAAGAGCTGGATCATGCTGTTTCTCTTTTCTTGGGAAGTCGTCTTGCTGCTCCTGGATTCAAACCAGTAATCTTTCACTTGGCAATTAACCTAATAACTAAATAACACTGAGCTATTAGGGTCAGGGAACATGACAACAGATTGTAATTCATAGCATACAAGAAAAAAAAGATCATTCCACCACCAGGAGCAAAACAGTAACAATGCATTTACATGACAAGAAGCTGCAGAACTAATCATATGCTAGATAGTTTAAAGTCTAATTTATGTATGAGATAGCCAAGATGATTCTCTAAAAGAAGGAGGGTAGTTTCACGTTTGAAGCTGTAGTGGATGGTGAGATATGGATCCTGAAAGTCAAAAGTTCAAAACATTGTTACCCTTTTGCTTATTAGTGTACCTTAAGTAGTCAGCAGAGAGACAGTTTCCTAGTCAGTTTCATTGTTTCATCAGAGGACTGCGTTTTTTTGCTTACTCATATATGTTATTGTTAGTTTTAGAAATTTTCTAGATAGGATTACAACCTTCATGCTGTAGAACCAAACCTTCCTTCAACGCAAGTATCTTTGACATGTGAATTGATATAATTTAATCTTGTGTTGGTTTTCCCGGCAGATCGAAAAGAGTACTGTATTGGGTCTTTGTACACAGATTTTATTGTAACCATGGAGATGTACAAGTCTGCATAGCAACTGTATACAAAAAATAGTAGAAAGTTTTTTAGTCAGGACTTGCAGGCAGTCTGCCTATAGCTTCACGTTCCCCTAGTTGCTGACATTGTTTGGGTAGCTGCTCTGCAACCGCCTTGCATCTAAATCTCTGGTTATTATCTATGCCTATTTTGCAATAAAAATTAAAACAAAAAGAAATTTCAATTTTAATAACATTGAAGCATATCAAATTGTATTGATACACACAGCTATTCTAGGTCCAGCAGACATGGGCCACGTGTTGGCCATATCTCCTGCACTGTATGCTACTCTGCTTTCAGAAAATGACGGCATCTCAGTCATGTATGAAAAAGTTGGTTCTGAATATTTCTCTATCATACTATGCTCATATAGATGATGTGAGTACAGTAAAGACACTTTTAGATAGGAAATGACTGATTCATAAATCACTGTGTGATGCAGTCATTTTATTAAAAGCAGAGTATCTCACAGTACAGGAGATGTGGCCAACGCATGGCCTGTGTCTCCAGGACCTAGCTTTGTTGTGTGAATCTGCAAAGTTTGGTGGTGGTATAAGAACCCTAACAATTATACAGCAAGCTTTACATGGTTGATTGTCCCTAGAGTGAAGCTTTTTTTTTTTTAACCTTAACCTTTATTGAGCAACAATATGCCTCATATTTGTGGTAAATAAGAGAAATTAGGCTATACCTACTCTGCAGAAGCTCTCCCTTGCAGCAGAAGCTCAGCTCTCATGTGGCAGTCTTGTTCCTGCTCAACAAGGCTTGAGCTGACAAAGCACCAAATAATGTCTTACAAGCTGCACACACTCCCCAATGTTCTCAGTGCTCACAGCTACCACCAAAATTAAATGTTCCAATAATTTTTTTTTTTTTTAGCACTGTTGACAATCTGGCAGGGGAGGCAGGACAAGAAACCACTGACTCCACCGAGATAGCTGTGGCGGGGCCCCTAGGTCCATCAGACATCACAGCAGCTGCCACGGCACAAATCCAAGAGACCTTCCAGCCAGAGGTCTCCCAGCAAGATGCATTCAGCCCTGAAGTGTCAAGTCACAGCACAACACGCCGAATGAGGGGGAACCCTCAGTCTGTTACTGTCGGTATAGGTAATCATGACCTGATTATTGTTCCTTGAGTTCCTAAACCAAAACAGAGTTGACGGGAACAAGGACACTTCGAGGTGTGCTGGCGGAGAACCCATTGCGGTGCATTTCAACAATTAATACAGTCCTAGACCTCTATACGGGACCACATGACGCAGTGAAGGTGCAACAATTCATGGAGCCTGCAGGGGTGAAACTAGTTTACCCCACAGAACTCCAGGCCAACATCTTCCTGCTCTGAGATCCCAGTACTTCTCCCTTCTTCTGTTCTCACAGCCTAGTGAAAATGTCCAAAGGGTATGCCCCCCCAACCTATGGAATTGATTCTTTTGCCAGAAATCTGTAATTTTTTTTCTGTAAATAAATATGTTTTTCTTGTTTAAATTTGTCTCTTGTATTTAATGTGGGTTTAGATTTGTCATTATGGTGTTGTACAATGTCAAGATATTAATAGCCAATTCTCAGGATTGGTATGAATTTGGCAGGAATTGTTCCTGCAGTGGAAGGGTTTCAGGTTACCCCAAAGCTAGGCTGGGTCCTCCGGATGCCATCGTGGTATCACCATGTGTTGCGGCTCTCAGGAAGTGATGGTAAGGTGTGGTGCACCCCAATAGGAAATAATTCTAGAGAGTCAGGGTCTGCAGAAAACCGGTTTGCTTCTTTACTGGAGGAACTCAAGTGCAAAACAATACAGGTAATGCACTAAGCTGGCATCTCCAGTATCCTCCCAGGGAGTAGAAGGGTTCATGCTGAAGAAAGGCCTGAGCTTTCCCACTCTCTCTTGAAAGGCTGGTATCCTGGCCAAAAGCTGGTAGCCCAGGGTCTATGACTTATTCGCATCTCAGCATCTGGTCATCCAAGTAGTCTGGAAGAGTTTCTTCTTCTAAGCACTGATCCCTAATTGTAGACAATTAAGGGCTCTGACTGCTCTCCTTATATACAGTTCCTAACTGATCTACAACCATCTGGTGGGAGAGGTGAAGTGGAGAAACACAATCCAAACAGATACAATGTTACAATTTTCATCTGTCATAGACTTGCATTAGAACTTCAATAATAGTCAATGGAAATTATAAAGCAGTTTTTCCAGACAAAAACAAGTCATCAGACAAAATAACATACCTAAACTAGACATCCAAAAAGTTAGTCTGTCTGGTTTTGGTGGTCAACATGTCTGGCTTCTTCCCTCCAATACATACCCTTCTTTAACCTTTATGTTAACTATACAAAATAATTAACAATTCCAAGGTCGTGGCTGGCAGAGCAGAATCTGCAGACAGGCAACGTATGGTACACAGGTATTCAAACAAGAGATCATCTTCACTGATGACTAGAGACTAGACAACCTTAAAGCTCAGGTGAGCAGATGGAAACACAGCCCAGCTAAATAGGGAGACTGATCAACAAGGGGCAGGAGGGAAGCATTAACTCTCTTAGGGCTGATGGAAAGTTCACTGACTAGTAGTCCCAATTCACACAGGGAGAGCAGAGCGACGTCTGCTCCTGCCCAGGACAGCAAGCCAGCATCAAGCATCGACCATCAGAGTGAAAAACAATAAATGTTTAAAACCATTAGTGAATGTAAACCATTACTATATATAAACATTACTACTGTACATATAAATCTTGTCTAGTTGTGCTAGAGCGCCATGTAAGCAGTTTATATTGTCAAATTTTGGTGACAGACTCCCTTTAACTTCAATACGCGGCACGTCATGTGCAGATCATAATGAGGCTTGTTCCAAACTAATCTTCAGATGGTATTACACTCCATACAGGCTAAAATATTTAAAGATTCCCTCAGTCTATGTTGGAGAGGCTGTAATCAAGTTGGCACTAGTGTTGGGTGAGAATATTCGAATTGCGTATTTTAATCCAGAATATCGCGACTTTGAGAATTGTGCTATATATTCGTATTTGCAAATATTCTAGATTTTTTTTCATCTGAACCCATGATCCCTCCCTGCTTCTTGCTTGTGGGCCAATGAAGAAGGCTGCAATGTCTTTGTCTGAGCTTAGCAACATCCCTAGCAACCAATAGGAAACTCCCCAGGAGCCATTTTCTGCAGTTTTTTGCAGTTCTGAGAGAGACAGCAGTGTCATTGCTGTGCTCTGTGCTTTACTGTGTCACATTACATAGTTAGTTAGCTCATATATATATAATACTGATAGTTAGTGGGAGATAGTCAGTGTAGGTTAGATTGTGATATAGTGTAGGTTCCAGTGCAGGGTGTTAGGTAGTGTGATAGGTTCTGCTGTCTATACATACATGCTACAGACATGCTACATACATAGTGCTGTGATGTCACAAGTTCACAACAATACTTAGTGCACCAATCACTAAAATGTAGTCAGACCTGCTAAAATTTTAAGTCGCATGTATTGCGCCAAAATATGTGCATCATTAATTGCCGATTTGCGCAATCGTAAATATATCTGCCTACAAAGCTATTTTAATGTTCTGCCGTGCCAACCTTTTTCTCCAGTCTCAGAAAGCTTGAAAAATGTATCAAAAGTGACCCATGCCTGTATAGCGCGCGCAATACGTGAATATTACATTGCCGATTTTCGCAATAAAGAAAATAATCGCAAATTCTTGAATTCACTAATTTATGATAAATAGTCACCCAAATATTCGCGAAATATCGCAAATTCGAATATTGACCCTGCCACCACTCATCACTAGTTGGCACATATATTTTGGGAATGCCCAATTATTACAGGTTTCTGGAAAGAAACTGCCCACCTCTTCTAGTCTTCACTTAACATCAATCTACAATTTAACCCTGACACTTTTTAGTTAATGCTTGATATCGATAGGTACTCAGTCCCCCAAAGGACTGTTCTCTGTCATATTTTAACCGCCTCTCTCCAATGTATAGTGCAAAATTGGAAATCCCCATCACCCAATTTCATTGAATGTGTGTGGGCAGTTTGAACAACTGTAAAGGCCAAAATCGAATAAAATACGTGCGGCTGTGTCTGCAAAATGAACGTTCACCAGATGTTTGTTTAACTGCTGTTCAATCATCAACCAGCTTCTATCTAATGTGCACAGCCAAATTTAGCTGATCATTCTTGTTCTGCCCAGCAGGGTTCGAGAATCATTACAGATCACGTCTGCCTCAGGCTTGGTATTCCTGAAGTGTTTAGTGTGGTTATAGCACCATCTAGCGGCGTTAAGTTGTATTACACTTTGTTTTTCCTGTTACAAAGACTACTGCATTGTGGGTGGTGCATTGCATTGTGGGAGTGCAAATCATTCTGGGAAAGAGAAGTCTCCAGTCTCCAAGACACTGTTCAGAGCTATCCTATTCATGTCTCCTTCTCAAACTCCTATATTAAACACAAGAGAGTGAATCTGGATCGCACATCCTCAGTACTATGCTTTTGATATAATGACTGTCCTTCAGCAAAATTACATGGCATTTCAGCCCAATTTGCAATACATTCTATGCTGTGCATAAATGAGGCATTAGTATACAGTTTGATCAAAGAGCATAGGCCCACTTACCACGACAAGGTTGCCTCTACAAGTGGGGACCTACTCTAATCTTATGGCGCAGCAGTGCACGGTGACCACCGGCGCCCCAGCACCGCACCAGTGGCAGACAGCTGCACCCAGTAGCCACACAGCTCCCCCACTGTGCAGCAAAGCCACCTTGGCTCTGGGCCCCACCACCCCATCAGCACAGCACCAAGGCAGCAATGGCAGACACGCAGTACTGCACCATGTGAACGAGTGCAAAGAGTTCACCCAGTCACAACCCTCAGGAAATCCATCTGAGAGGTAGTCTATAAATTCATACTACCTCTCAGATGGATTTCCTGAGGGTTGTGACTGGGTGAACTCTTTGCACTCATTCACATGGTGCAGTACTGCGTGTCTGCCATTGCTGCCTCGGTGCTGTGCTGGTGGGGTGGTGGGGCCCAGAGCCAAGGAGGCTTTGCTGCACAGTGGGGGTGATGTGTGGCTTCTGAAAAAAGATCAAAAGCATAGTACTGAGGATGTGAGATCCAGATTCACTCTCTTGTGTTATATATCCTTCTCAAACTCCACCATCCTTATAAATGCATATCTGGTAAGAGATCTACCTTTGTTTTCAGGGATATTGTGTTATTCAGAGTTGTTCAGTCAGTTGAACTTGTTATTCAGGGAGTTATAACTGTTAGATGTTAGACATGTAATCCTATGTATAGGCGGCCATTTTACCTTGTGCTTTCACTGTCAATGCAAATGCTATAGTATACTTAATACTTATACATGTTATTTGCATTTTTGTAGTTTCACCAATCAATCGTATATAATCAATCAATCACATATGTACGACCTGTTGACTAATAAACAAATTAGACTAAAAGAACAGTCCTCTTATTTGGAAGACAGTAATGGTTTATGCTGAATGTCAGACTGGACACTGTGTAAACGTGTAAGAAGACAGAATAATTCTGCTCAACAAAGACCAAAAACAGAGAAAAATGAGAGGAGAAAGCCACCCAGAACCCAGAATTTGGAAAGCTTGGGCTAGAAATAAAAATCCCGAAGTCTACTTCAAGTGTCTTTGCTGTCAAAGGTGGAACTGTGGGGCATGTGTGCATGAAGGGGACTTGGCTGACCATTATCTATTGAACTTGAACCAATAGATAATGACCAGTATATCTTGACTAATATGGTTGGTTGCTTGTGCCATTAAAGGGGTTTAACAGTCCCACTGTTCCAGCTTCATGGCTCCTGTCCCAACCATTTCCAATCCCCAGAGGACCAGAAGCAATGATGTATTGTATACATTCCTATACCCAATGTTGGCCAATCAATAGCCACAGCAGTGACATGTGCCTGTGATTGGTCAGGGGGTTGTACAGTCGTGGCCAAAAGTTTTGAGAATTACATAAATATTGGCATTTGGAAAAGTTGCTGCTTAAGTTTTTATAATAGCAATGTGCATATACTCCAGAATTAGGTAGCCAGGAAAGCGAACAGTTAGATTTTAATATAGAATTTAGTTAGAAGCATTAAAAGTTAAGTTTTAGATCTAGTCCAGGAGCCAAGAGTAGGCAATAGATAGCAAAATAAAATAAATATGTTGATTAAGAGCATGCTCAGTCTAATTGCAGAGGTCCTGGAAAGAAAAGGGCCAACACTGCAAATACTGACTCTTTGCATAAATGTCATGTAATTGTCGATAAAAGCCTTTGAAACGTATGAAGTGCGTGTAATTATATTTCACTACATCACAGAAACAACTGAAGCAAAGATCTAAAAGCAGCAAAACTTTGTGAAAACTAAAATTTGTGTCATTCTCAAAACTTTTGGCCACGACTGTATATGGAACCCCTTTCTTAAAGGGGTTCTCC
The DNA here is from genome assembly GCA_033119425.1 of Bufotes viridis. Taxonomy (NCBI): domain Eukaryota; kingdom Metazoa; phylum Chordata; class Amphibia; order Anura; family Bufonidae; genus Bufotes; species Bufotes viridis. Next base: position 131,091,603 of record CM065595.1, on the reverse strand, counting down.
GGGAATTAAGAAAATGAAAATCCGTAAATATTACTTTACATTACCACCTGCCATTGGCCGCTCCCCCCCCCCCCCGACACCGGATGTTTTTATCCGTGCAAGGGGAGAAGCTGCAGCAGCGGTGCGGAGACCAGGAACGGTGCAGGGAGCGGGTAAGTATATTCAATGTGGGGGGCCGGGCATATTGGGGGACATTTTTATACTCTCAGATAACCCTTTTATTCAGATCGAGCATCTGTGGGATGTGCTGGAAAAACCAGTCTGATCTGTGGAGAATGAGACCCCACCTTATACTTCACATGACTTAACTGATCCAAGTTACACTACCCTAAGTACAAACAGTTTACTTTATCACACAAAAGACTAAAGTCCACACCTGAATTGGCTTCATTACAAGAAGTCTAATAAGTTACTGTTTACTTCCACAGTAGAGCATACATTACCAGCCAGGCTGTCTGATAAAAAAGATAAGTGATTTCTATCTGCAGTGAATTCACCAGCTGTAAAGTGACTATATTTCCAATCATTTTATTGCACCATCTCAATGGTATCATCCAACTGCAGGCACCAAGTGACACCTACATAATATCTCCCAGAATGCATCTCTTCTTCCTCATCTCACCTTAACTTCTAAGGGCTATGGATCATCTTTTCAAAACCAGAGACCCGTTTGCAGGTTCTGCTGTAAGTAACTTAGTATCACTTTAAATATGTAAATATTTAACTTGTAAATAGAAAGATTTGTATCCATTCTCAAGATTTGTTCAATCTATTCTGTTCCTGGTTGGCTCTCATGGCATTATCCTTGCTTGTACATTTGTATAAAACGGATATGTCACACAATCCTTACATATTACAAGACAGTTAGTAGATATCAGCTAACACTGGTAGGCTAATAAACATGATCTCTCATTGAAGAATCGGTATAGCAGAGCTGAATTTTCTGGTGGGGTAAAAGTAATATTGCAATCCCAGGTAAATCCATATCACAGTGTCACAGCAGGCTGTGCCGTCGATAAACCTTGCCCTGTGTCATCTTCGGAATGCGTTTCAGTTCAAATATGTTCTCTAATGATCTGGTGCTGCGTCCTGTAGGAATGTTTTTTGTTTGTGTATGAAAAATTCTGCACCGTGTACTATATCTTCATTAACATTTTGCTGTTTTTGAATATTTTTAGAGTAAATCCACGTGAGACTTATATGTTGCAGATTTATTTTTTGTTGTGTTTTATTCCACATTTGATGCATAGTTTTTTTTTTACTTTTCTTTTTTCATAGTTCTGAAGATAAATTCTTTAACGGTTAATATTTAGTGACCTATTGTAAATACCAGAGCATGAATTGCTTTCATCTCTAACAACAGAGCACTTGTATTTGTGTATGTAACTCATATGAGAGACTGTATCTTAATCTGCAGATCAATACTATTTGGAAATCCTCATTATGAGAAGTCATCCAGGGGCTTATTGTCTTGTCTGATCAAATCCAAAACAGCACTGACGACTGACCTTTACAGCCTAAGTTTTGTGGATACCATATTAGATTAATACACTAAATATAATATCACAGTGAAAAGGTACAAGCATTATTAAAATAAAACAGTTGCAAAGCGAGTAAACTCATATTACAGAAGGCAGTGAGGCCCCTAATCTGTTAAAGCAGACCTTTTACAGCTCCTAACATGCCTGTTTTAAAGGGCTTCTGTCACCCCCACTTATGTAATTTTCAGTAGGTGACATTAGCTACTTGCTAATGTCAGCTGAGTTCAAACATATGTTTCATACCAATATTTGAGTTTTCTATCTTCTAAAAATCTTACTTTTATAATATGCAAATTGTCTTCGCTACCAGCAAGTTGGGCGGGTACTTGCTGGTAGCTGCCGCATCCTCATGCTCTGGGAACGCCCCCTCTGCTCTTGATAGACAGGGCCAGCGCGTTCTTCTCCAGCCCGCTGGCCCTGTGTGCAGCCGAAATCCCGCGCCTGCGCCGTATCGGTCTACAGTCGGTGCAGGCGCTCTGAGAGAAGGAACAGCCAAGCGTCCCTATGTAATAACAATTCTGGAACATCTATTCTTATGACTCCATGATGTGCCATTCCTTTATTATTTCTACTAGAAGTTATGAATGAATATCTAGCAGTCTGAAATAAGAGTACAGAGGGGTGGTAACCAGTTGGGGGTGTGTACTTGCACAGTCTGAAGATGGCAGCACTGATTGGATAAAGTAAGTCTCTGCAGGTACACACCCCCAACTGGTTACCACTTTGCCGGAAAAGTTTGGGTTCGAGTTTGGTGTTCGGGAATTTAATAAAGCTTGTTGAAAGGCTGCAGGGCAGCCAATCAATACGCTTTTAAGCTGTGGGCACACCTGAGCACAACCTGCATGGCCAGGCATCTAAACGCAAAGCACGAGCTGCAGTGAAGTACAAACCTCAAAAACCACAAAAGATCTCAGGCTCCTCTTGCTCCCTCTTCTGCTGCAGTCTCGACCTCTCCCCCCCCCCCCCTTCCCCCTCTGGAGTGACAGTGGCACCTGCCACCGCACAAACAAGGGATGTGGCAGCAACACTACCACCTCCACCACCTCCACCACCGTCACCACCGTCACCCAGCATGTCCACACTGTCCCATGGAAGCGTTCAGCTGTCTATCCCCCAAACACTGGAGAGAAAGAGGAAGTTCCCCCCTACCCACCAGCGACCCTGGCCCTGAATGTCAGCATTTCAAATTCCTGGCCTTGAAATGCTGTTATTCCGTCTGGTGGAGATGGAGACTTTTAAAAACCTTATGGCGGTGGCTGTCCCACAGTACGTGGTTCCCAGCCTCCACTGCTTTTTCAGGCGAGCCATCACTGCCCTGCACAACCAAGTGGCGGACAAAATCAGGTGTGCACTGAGCAACGCCATCTGTGGTAAGGTCCACATAACCACCGATACGTGGACCAGTAAGCATGGGCAGGGACATTGTATCTCCCTAACTGCACCCTGGGTAAATGCAGTGGCTGCTGGGCCTGAGACGGATAGCAGTTTGTTGCATGTCCTACCTCCACCGAGGATTGCAGGACGTTTTTTGTTGCCTCCTGTTGCCTCCTCCTCCTACTCCGCTTCCTCCTCTAATGCCGCCTCATCTGGTCAGCGTAACACCTTCACCACCAACTTCAACACAGCCAGGGGAAAATGACAGCAGGCTGTTTTGAAACTCATCTGTTTGGGGTGAAAACCACACACTGCGCAGGAGCTGTGGACTGGCATGAAACAACAGACCGATGAGTTGTTGGTGCCACTGAACCTCAAGCCCGGCCTGGTGGCGTGCGATAACGGGCGAAATCTCTTAGCATCTTTGGGCCTGGCCGGTGTGACGCACATCTTGCCTGGTGCATGTGCTGAATTTGGTGGTGCAGAGGTTCCTGAAAAATTACCCTGATATGTCAGAGCTGCGGTAGAAAGTGCACCCTGCTGCTGCTCGCCTGTCTGCGCTGCAGCGTAACTTCGGCAACTTACCGCCGCTTCCACCTATACTTCCTCATCTACCTCCTCCTCAACCCCCTACTCTACTTTGACTTCCGCCTCCTAGTTCAAGATTGTTATTTTTTAATTTTTTATATTCTATGTTATTTTACATCATTTCCCTATCCACATTTGTTTACAGGGAAGTCGATTCGCATAATACTTTGTTTGAATATTGTACAGAGCGAGCGCTCCGTACAGTATTAGAATGTATTGGCTCAGATGAGCCGAAGTTATTACTTCGCAAAGTCTCGCGAGACTTCACATAACAACTTCAAAAATTACTTCTTACTGTAAAAAGCCATTTCCTCAGGTTTGGTTCCAGGGTACCACTTGGAACCGAACCCGAGTTTGCGAAATGTTTTTTTTCACTAGAAATTAATTTACGAAGGCATTACCCGCAGTCTCACGAGACTTCGCAAAGTAATAACTTCCGCTCATCTGAGCCAATACATTCTAATACTGTACGGATCGCTCACTCCATACAGTATTTAAACTAAGTATTATGTGATTCGCCTACAGATGTTTAACCTGAAGTCGATTCGCTCATCCCTAATGATAATCATACATTAGCTCTCACTTGCACTAGCCTTATTACAGAGGCTAATGCAAACTTTGAATGAAAGAGGAACGATTGGTACATCAGTCGTTGTTCCCTCGTTCTCTTCTATAGATGATTGGCAGCTCATCCCTGATCAATTATACACACCAGCTACAGGGAACGAGCGTTCATTTACCCGCGAAAATTGTCCCGAAATCGTGCAGTTCATAGGGCCTAAAAGGGGTTATCTCACTTCAGCAAGTGGCATTTATCAATGTAGAGAAAGTTAATACAAGGCACTTACTAATGTATTGTGATTATCCATATTGCTTCCTTTGCTGGCTGGATTCATTTTTCCATCATATTAATACACTGCTCGTTTCCATAGTACGACCACTCTGCAATCCAGCAGCGGTGGTCATGCTTGCACATTATAGGAAAGAGTGCCAGCCTCTCTTGTGGTCGGGACTGTAGGAGCATGCATAGGATGCTGCTTTTTCCTATGGTGTGCAAGCACAGACACTGCAATCAATGTGAACACTCCCGTATCTATTAAACAATAGGCTGATCCAGAGTTTCACTTAAACTCAGCATGCACAGCTATTTCATACAATTCAGCCGTATTCCACTCGATTTGATTGGAATTCGGCTAATTTGTATGAAAAAGATGTGCAAGCACAGCCACCACTGATGGATTGCAGGGTGGTCGTAACCATGGAAACGAGCAGTGTATAATGTGATGGAAAAATAAATCCAACCAGCAAAGGAGGCAATATGGACGATCACAATACATTAGTAAGTGCCTTTTATTAACTTTCTCTACATAATAAACGCTATTTGCTGAAATCCCTTTAACTTTTGCCTTCTATCAAAATTCTCTAAAATGCTTTTGGTGTAAAGTTATTTTTCTGTTTTAAAAGATATTCATTATAGCACAACAATTTTTTTTACAGTATGAAAAAGTCTATCAGGACCTTAAGAACATCTCTAAAAATGGAGAACATTTTTGCAAAACCCTTTTGTCTGTTCTGCAACAGAGGTTAGTATGAATGTTTTATCATATGTATTGAGCAAAGTTTTGAAAAATTCGATTTAGCTACTTCATCGAATTTCCGAAAGAAATTTGCTTCGTCATGAAGCGAATTTCTCATTGAAGCCCACGGTTCATTGCTGATTCATATGAATAATAGCGAGGGCTTTCAGGGGTTAATCCATAAAAAAATGATACTCACCTTATCCATTTGAGCACAAAGAGGCGCAGTGGCCATTTTGATTTTGAAGATCCGGGGGCGGTGCGTGATGACGTCATCATTCTGGCCGATATGGTGGTGTCGTACGTCACTGCGCATGAGATTTTGTGCGGTATCTTTAATCAAGATGTCTGTGACGGCCTCTTCACGCACTCAACGGATGAGGTGAGTATGTTTTCTTTTTTTTTTACTGCCATTTCAGGGAACACTAATTCATTACTATGAAAGGCGAGGAAATTCGGCTTCGGGGCAAATTGAATCTGACTTGAAATACGGATCAGAGTCAATTCGTTTGACTTCGATTTGCCGACACTAGACATAATTTGTGGTAGAAAAATGCACAGCAGCATCTTTTACCTGCAGATTTGTGCCATGCAAAGAGTGAAGTTTGTAGAAGTAATCTGCATCATACATTCACATGCTGCAAATGTAATATCTGCAACGCAAATCAATTTTTTATGTTTTTCACAGCCCATCTGATACACTGCTACTGTAACACATTGCAGATTTGCTGCACACATATCGAGATGGGACATCAGTAGTGTTTCAGTCCTGTGTGGACTTGTAGCCTATAATAACTATTCACATACTTACAAGTGATGAGCGGCAGGGAGGGGCTATATTCGATTTTGCGATATTCAGCGAATATATGGGCGAATATTCGCCATATATTCACGAGTTTGAGGTTATTTTCTCGACTGAGAAAAATCGGCAATGTAATATTCACTTAATGCGCACGCAATACAGGCGTGGGTCACTTTGGGTACATTTTTTAAGCTGCTAGAAGTTTACTGAGACTCGAGATAATGGTTGGCACGGCAAAACATTACAATAGCTTTATATATGCAGGCAGAGTGCTCCAATATATATTTGCGATTGCGAAAATCAGCAATTAATGATGCGCATATTTTTGCGCAATACGTGCAACTGGGTGACATCACAGCACTATGTATGTATGGACAGAAGAACCTATCACACTACCTAACACCCTGCGGATCCGTTCAGATAGTACAACCGTCTGCATCCGTTCAGAACGGATCCGTTTGTATTATCTTTAACATAGCCAAGATGGATCCGTCTTGAACACCACTGAAAGTCAATGGAGGAAGGATCTGTTTTCTATTGTGCCAGATTGTGTCAGTGAAAACTGATCAGTCCCCATTGACTTACATTGTGAGACTGAACGGAGGCAAACTGATGCATTCTGAGCAGATCCTTTTCCATTCAGAATGCATTAGAATGGAAACTGATCCGCTTTGGACCGCTGAGAGCCCTGAACGGATCTTATAAACGGAAAGCCAAACGCTAGTGTGAAAGTAGACTAATCTGGACAACCCCTTTGAGAAGCACAGGCAATTTGGCACCCTCCGCTGATGATAAGAATAATCAGTCTCCCTTTATACAGACAGTGTACAGGTCATTTAAAGGGAATGTGTGAATTTTTCATGATGTTATTTTCATTTTCCATTTCACTTTTTATATTTAAACTAAAACCAACAATCTTGCAGTTTTCGCACTGGCCACTATGTCTAATAACTAGCGCCACTTCTTGGTCTGTACTGATCACTTTACTGCAGTTATCTGCTTATCTGTCATTCTATTCCTGCCTGTAATAATATCACCTCCTTGTATAGATAAGATAGGATCTACCATTCACAATAGGTGATTGTCAGAGCTCAGCTATTCTTTCCTTGTAGAATGACCTCTGCACAGGTCACAGAGCATGCCTAGAAAACTCTCTCATGTAAGTTAATAGGGTCCCCTCCTGACCATTGTGTCTTACGACCCATGGAGCAGTTGTAAAGCAATTTTCTTAATGCTTTCTAAATACTGTTCTAACTGCTCAGGAAAGATGGACGCTCCCATAATCATGTTCGGAAATATAATTAGAAAAAAATCTACAATAAAAAAATAAAATAAAATTGAAAAAAGGAGATGTGGTACTATCTGGTTATAAATGGCAGATATTGACAACATTTTGGTGACACATTTCCTTAAGGGTCCATTCACACGTCCCCAATTCCGTTCCGCATTTTGCAGAACGGAATTACGGACCCATTAGTTTGAATGGGGACAGACGATGTCCCGGCCAGGTCCGCAATTGCGGATCCGCACTTCCGGGTCCGCAATCGCGTTCCCAAAAAAATAGAACATGTCCTATTCTTGTCCGCAATTGCGGACAAGAAAAGGCATTTTCTATGAGAGTGCCGGCGATGTGGGGTCCGCAACATGCGGAACGCACAAATTGCCGGTTTCCGTGTTTTGCGGATCCGCGGATCCGTGGATCTGCAAAACACACATTGACGTGTGAATGGACCCTTAAGGTGACTTTTCAAAATAAAATGTCATATATGTGTGCATAAGGAATAACACTATATCTGGCCATTATGTGGCCTGTCTTCTGCATTGTTCAGCATTTTTCCCTCTGCAGGACCAATCTCTAGTTGCCAGTTTCCCCTGACATAGTAAATGAAGATTTGCTCCCATACACAACACAAAATGTTACAAGTCGTTACCAGGCCAGGAGCCTGAGGGGGCCCATAGACCCCTGTGCCACATAAGAAGACATCAGTATTATAGAAAGTGCATACTGGTCAAGTTACACCTCTGGCTGGAGGAAAGGGGTTGGATGAAGAAGTTGGCATGGGGAGAAAAGGGGGGTGCTGTTCAATTTTTGCCTCAGGCAGCATGAAGGCTATGTGCTTCCCTGCCTCTGGCCACAAAGAACTAAGGGAAGAGGGGCCAAACAGAAGTCTTGCACCAGGGCCAATGAGCTTTTATCTATGTCCCTGCCTCAGAAGAGCTACAAAAAAAATTCGACTAGCACATTCATGTTCACAGGTGCATGTCCAAAAAGCAAGCATAGAGAGAAGTGATAAAAGCATGGCTGTACAACATTTCACATGCAAACTGAATAAAGCTCAGAAAACGGAATCATTCTAAATTAAAGTGGTATGATACCTACTATAAATAAAAATTAAAATAAAAGCTCTTTGAGCACATTTTTGATCAAACGTGTGTCAGGCCCATCTACCAGGCGTCAAGGTGGCTTCCGCAGATGGGTTCCTAACACTAACAGAACTGCCTCTTTTGGACTTACCTAAGCCTACAATATTCAGGGCGGTGTAGGAACCAGCTACATTTATACTCTGCTCAGAAGCCCCAGGCAGATGGGCATTGCTTAGTCTAAAAGAGGCACTACCCTCAATATATACTACAAGAGAGGCAGTTCTGTGTTAGGAACCCATCTGCGGAAGCCACCTTGACGCCTGGTAGATGGGCCTGACACAAGTTTGATCAAAAATGTGTGCAAAGAGCCTCTATTTTTTTTATTTATAGAAGGTATAATACCACTTTAGAATGATCCCCATTTCTCAGTTCTATTGTTTCCATGTGTAATGTGCAGCCATGCTTTTATCAGTTTCCTGCCTCAGAAGTAGCACGATGGAGAACCTCATATGTCAGTACTGAGTAGTGTAGCTGTGAATCCACCACTGGCACAAGATAGAAAACTTTCCTGGGCAATGCAGCATGAATATTTTCCGAAGAACATCTTGTTTATACTGGGAGATGTGCTGTTAACAAGCTATTATTTTTATGTTAGCTTAAAAGATCCAATTAATCAATTGCTCATATGTCGGCTGATCGGTGGGGTGTTTAATCTGACCAATGATCAGACACCATTTGTGCTATGAAGAGAATTTATCATTCCCGTAAGCCAGTTTTCATGTTTAGAAATGACATAAACCTTGTGTTATTTTTTTTTAATGCAATTACGACTAAATCTAGACGCCAGTGGCATTTCGGTGCCTTTGTTACCAGTTTCCAAAAAGGCAAGGTTAGGTAGGGTGCGATGAGGCCCATTGAATTTATCTTTCTTTGCGACCTTTTTTCTGAAGTAAAAGAAGACTGAAATCCATGGCAGCTCCGTGCTGCTGTAGATTTCAGAAAACGCTGAGGCTTGTGGCTTGTCATAAATTAGGGGCATCCTTCGACAGCGCAAACTGGTGTAAAATGCCAGTCTATTACAAATTCCCCCTATGTTCATATCTGCATTCTGCCTTCACTTTATAGAGGTAGACACAGCATGAATGAGATCCATCACGGTTTTGTTGTTTAGAAGGCAAAAATATCGCAACGTTCTTTACTATTGAATGTGGCAAACAAAATTTTAGGGGAGTGTCTGGGGATGGCTGTGTGAACAAAGCTGAAAAGGTGCTGAAACATGGATAAAACAGCAATGGCTTTATAAACCTATCTGACAAATATACACAGGATTGGACTTCTGTTGACTGTATGGCCAATGTTAACCTAGGGTGGAGTCTCCTATGAAAATGAAACAATAGATAATAAGAACAAACACGCAGTAAACAAGGATGTGATGGGAAATTTACAGAGTCATCTTTGGGGGAACTTCTTTAGGAAAAGGTAAGGTTTGCAGCTGTGACCTGGTGCCTGAGGGGTCCAAAGGCCACATAAAATGACACCAGTATTATAAATAGTTTAGTGGAAGGTTTTGCATTGGGGCCTTGGAGATGCAAGTTATGTCACTGGCAGGAGGGATTCTCCAAGCTGGACAACCGCTTTAAGCCCATGCCCATCAAGTCTAAATTTGATTGATTGGATTTGTATTTTTAAAAGTTATGTTTCATATAATATGATCTTTCTATTCATTTTAAATATATGTATTTTATTGTCCTTAAAATAACTCAGTGTAATATTACAGGGCTGACCTAGAGCTGAGCTACGCCAAAGGACTTGAGAAAGTATCTACTAAGCTGACCAAAGCTCTGGACAGAATGAACAAGAAGTAAGTAAATGTATATGCATTATATTTAGACATTAAGCATTGAAAATGTTACATTGTAATTTTAATCTTGTACCTTCTATTGGGACAAATTGTTAGATTAAAACACATTATTATGAGTATGACCCAAATGCTGGATTGGGACTAACCATGTACCAGTCTAAAACAAAGACTTTGACTGTGCTTCATCAACATTATTTAGGCCTGCATATAAAAGGATTGCAGAAGCGAAAGTGTGATTAGGGGCAACTCTATTCCTGTGTATGACAATATTCAAACAAAATTTTGGAGGAGCCTGGTTAAGAAAACTCATTTTCAAATACAATACAATAATGTTTTAGCCAGAGCAGACAGCACCTATACAGAGCACTCTGGAGGACATGGTATGTCCATGTATTACATAGACATACGCCAAAACAAACGCAATGCAACAACACTCTGCAAACATAAATAATAATGTAAATACAATAGTGTCATCCTCACTATAGAAAGTGTACTAATGCTACAATGCTAATGGTTGTCTGAGAGATGCTATCTTGGAGTACGTCAATGAAAATAAGCAAATAACGCCATATCAGCATGGCTTCATGAGGGATCGGTCATGTCAAACTAATTTAATCAGTTTCTATGAGGAGGTAAGTTCTAGACTTGACAGCGGCGAATCAATGGATGTCATATATCTGGACTTTTCCAAAGCATTTGACACTGTACCACATAAAAGCTTAGTATATAAAATGAGAATGCTCGGACTGGGAGAAAATGTCTGTATGTGGGTAAGTAACTGGCTGAGTGATAGAAAACAGAGGGTGGTTATTAACAATAGATACTCAGATTGGGTCACTGTCACTAGTGGAGTTCCATAGGGGTCAGTACTGGGCCCTATCCTCTTCAATATATTTATTACTAATCCTGTAGAAGGCTTGCACAATAAAATATAAATGTTTGCACTAAACTATGTAAAGTTATTGACACGGAAGAGGACAGTACAGTATGCCGCTACAGAGGGATCTGGATAGATTGGAGGCTTGGGCAGAGAAGTGGCAGATGAGGTTTAACACTGACAAATGTAAGTTTATGCACATGGGAAGGAATAATGCAAGTCACCCGTACATACTAAATGGTAAAACACTGGGTAACACTGACATGGAAAAGGACCTAGGAATTTTAGTAAACAGTAAACAGCAAACTAAGCTGTAGAAACCAGTCTCAGGCAGCTGCTGCAAAGGCCAATAAAATAATGGGTCGCATCAAAAGGGGCATAGATGCCCGTGATGAGAACAAAGTCCTACCACGTTGCAAATCACTAGTCAGACCACACATGGAGGACTGTGCACAGTTATGGTCTCCTGTGAACAAGGCAGACATAGCAGAGCTGGAGAGGGTTCAGAGGAGGGCAACTAAAGTAATAACTGGAATGGGGCAACTACAGTACCCTTAAAGGTTATCAAAATTAGGGTTATTAACTTTAGAAAAAAGACGACTGAGGGAAGATCTAATAACTATGTATAAATATATATCCTCTGCGTCTGGAGGAAAGAAGGTTTCTACACAAACATAGAAAAGGATTCTTCACGGTAAGAGCATTACAGGTTATAGCTACTAGAGATGGGTTGTTGATCCAGGGAGGCTGAACTGGATGGACAGATGTCATTTTTCGGCCTTATAAACTATGTTACTATGTTACATTATAAATGTGAGTTTCTTGGCAAATACATTTTGTACAAAATGATACATCCTATCAATTTACCTGAGAACTATGCAATGCTCCATAACTGCACCTATAGCTTACCTGTCTCATCACACTATAGGACAGACTTAATAATCCGGTCTAATTTTTAGGTAGTATAAACTTAAACTAGACAGTCTAAAAATTTGCAATATTTGTAAAACTGAAAAAACTGGATCACCTTTAGGATGTCTACTTTAAAGGAGTTAGGCCAGCCCACGATTAATGTAAACCAGACATCATATACACGATGTGCACAATTATTAGGCAAGTTACATTTTGAGGTTTCATTTTATTATTAAACAACTACAGTGCTGTTGGTCAATCCAAAATGTTAATCAACCTCATATCTAGTTATCTAAGGGTACTTTAACACTTGTGGCAGAGGATTCGGGAAGGCAGTTCCGTCGCCAGAACTGCCCGCCCGATCCGTCTAACCGCATGACAATGTAAAGAATTTGTAGACGGATCTGTCTTGTTATTGTATTATTTTTTCAGTTTTAAGGGTCTGCGCATGCGCATACCGGAAGGACAGATCCGTCCTTCAGGTATTTCTTAATGCCGGATTCTGCACTAATACATTCCTATGTAAATTAATGCCGGATCCGGCATTTCGGCATGTGTTCCGGCATTTTGGACAGAGATAAAACTGCAGCATGTTTCGTATTTCCTCCATCCAAAACGACTAACAGTGACTGAACTGATGACATCTTGATGCATCCTGAATGTATTTCTATCCATTCAGAATGCATTGGGATAAAACTGATCAGTTCTTTTCCGGTATTGAGCACCGACGACGGAACTCAATGCAGGCAAAGTTTGCCGCAAGTGTGAAAGTAGTCTAAGTAGGCAAAAGTGAGCTTTCCATTTCTTAGGAGTATATCTATGTGTGCATAATTATTGGGCAACTATTAGTGGTAAATAATTAATATGTGATATTATAATATGTAAATTCAAGAAGGGTAAGAACGGGTTATTACCGGGTTCAGCTCTGTCATACCAGTCATAAGGCTTTCATCCATGGAGTCTGTCAGTTTCTTAATCTGTTAATTATCAACTTTTTGTGCAGCAGCAACCACTGTGCTGAGAGGTGGACTGTGTTTCTTCACTGTAAGTCTATAAGTACTTATAGTATTTAGGTCAGGTGAGAAAGGGGTCATGTCATTATTCTTTGATCTTTAAGGGCTTTACTGACTAGCCATACAGTGGAGTACTTTGATTTTCTTGAAAGATCCAGACTTTTTCCTGCACCACTGCTTGAAGAAAGTGTCTTCTATAAACTGACTGTAGCTTAAAGGGAACCTGTCACCTAAAAAACGCTTATAAAGCTGTTCATATTACCTTATAGTGCCCAATAGTAGTTTTCTAAAGCGCTTTTTCTTACTTTTTCAGCATTTAGGCTCATAGAGAAATCAATGTTTTATTCAGCCGCTGCCCCGTGCTTCAAGTCAGGCTTGAAGTCAAGGGGGCAGCGGCCTAGGCGTCTTCAGTCCTGCTCTCCCCGCCTCCTGCTGCCTTGATTGACATCCAGCATCTCAGGGCCGGGACCGCGCTCTCAGCCCGCATGCGCAGTAAAGGGCGGCAGGAGCGCGGTCCCGGCTCCGGCGAGTACATTTAGCCGGCTTTATTCTTGCTACAGCGCATGCGCCCGCCAGTCTGTCACAATCGCGCCCGTGCCTGGCATCTATTCTACATATTGAGCGTCATCTCCGGCACGCCTCAGAGGCCAGCTGCATGGGCGCGATTGTGACAGACTGGCGGGCGCATGCAGGCTTTACTGCGCATGCGGGCTGAGAGCACGGTCCCGGCACTGAGATGCTGGATGTCAATCAAGGCAGCAGAAGGCGGGGAGAGCAGGACTGAAGACGCCTAGGCCGCTGCCCCCTTGACTTCAAGCCTGACTTGAAGAACGGGGCAGCGGCTGAATAAAACATTGATTTCTCTATGAGCCTAAATGCTGAAAAAGTAAGAAAAAGCGCTTTAGAAAACTACTATGGGGCACTATAAGGTAATATGAACAGCTTTATAGGCGTTTTATAGGTGACAGGTTCCCTTTAAGGAGTTGATTTTGAGTTCATCTTCAACATGAAAAGATCCAACTAGCTCAACTTTAATAATACCAGCCCATAGCAGCACCCCACCTACTGTACACTTTGCTGGCGTCTGAGTCGAAGTGGAGCTCTATGTCTGTTACTGATCCAACCACAGGCCCATCGGTCTGGTCTGTCAAGAGTCACTCTCAACTTATCAGTCCATAAAACCTTTCAAAAATCTGTCTGTCAAATATCTGTCAGATATTTCTTCACCCAGTCTTGACATTTCAGCCTATGTGTCTTGTTCAATGGTGGTCGGGGTTCAGGCTTCCTTACCTTGGCTGTGTCTCTGAGCACTGAACACCTTGTACTTCTGGGACAGCACTGGAGGATAATGGGTTCCTGGTCGCTTCACATTTGAATCTTCTCAAATCTTTATCAGTTAATTTGTGTCTTTTTTTTCCTCAACACATTTCTTGCAACTCTATTAACTATTTGCAAACAAAACATTTGATGGTTCTGTGATCACGCCTCAATATGAAAAATATTCATAAAAATCGCAGTCAATATGGTAAAAATATTTGCCTAATTATTGTGCACACAGTGTAGTATGTGATAATCTCTTACTAACAAAGCTAGAACCAGGCTCGAACCTCCTATTAACCCATCTACAGGCTAGAAAGTTCTTAATGATTCTACCTTTTAACAATAGTCTGACTATTTCTGAAATATAGTAGCCTGGAAGGCAGTACCATCACCCACCTCTGGTCTCCAAATGGGGCCTTCATTAATTAAATTGCTAGATGATGCAAACTCACATATCACTTAGGCACATTTATGGGAAATGCACTATGATGTAATAAAATCGATGAGGATAATGAGAGTAAAACATTAATATACAGTCACACCCATTATAATTCAGTCTTTAGGCAACAAGACATTTCTCACATACACTGTCATAGGCTCAGGTTGCTGCCAAACAGCAAATGATCAGTCAGCAAAGTCTTCAGTGTTTATAGCATGATAGATGGTGAACTTTGACGTCACCTCACAGATACTGTAGATCAGATGATACGTATTTGTGTGCAAAGGTTATTTATTTATTCAACCTAATTGATTATTTCAGTTTTTCCTCAATTAAATTATCAATTATTGTCAATTATTGAACAGAAATACTCCTAAAATCCCTGGTGGTGGAGTGGTGTGGGCTTACGCCTGGTTTAGGTGCAGAAAATGGTCTAAATATATGTTTGGGTCGCCTAAATCAAGACCCCTGTTGGTGTTGTGTGAGGTCCAAATCAGCAGAAAGTACGAGCACGGAGTGACTGCGACAGAGTCAGGATGTGAAGCTGAAGCAATCGCTGGTTTATTATTACAAAGGTTACATCTTTTATATCATAACAGCAAAAAGAGGCATTTAGCCAATAGCTACACCAACCCCCCCAAGGTTGACATTAAAATAAAACATCTGCTAACTATATGCTTATCTTTGCACTACTTGACACGGCTTACTAGTACAGGATGCGCATCATAACATCATATGAGGCATTTGTGGGCATGCTTTAGACATTGGATAACCCTTTTAAAGCAATTGGTCCATCTCACACATTAATGGCATACTGCTTGGATATACAATCAATGTCAAATAGGTGCAAGCTCCTATCTCCAAAACAGGGCCTCTAAAAGTGAAAGAGAGCACATCACGCATGCATGGCATGCTCTCCCTTCACTGCTATGTGAGTTCTGAAAATAGCTGGGTAAGCATGTTTTATAATTTTCGGAAGTTCCACAGTGGTTTAACACAACTGACTTTCACGCATATTTACTTAAAATATGTGATTGCTCTGGATCTCATACCTGGAACAAACCCTGCAAATGTGGGCTCCTCTTCCCCATTCTTAGAATAGAGAATTGTCCATTTTGAATGGTCACATACTCTTGAAGTCTATGGGAAGCCCTACTTTTTAGAAACTATAATAGGCCAAGCATCAGATTGCCACTGATTAGACTTTCATGGCATGGCCAGTGCATATGTTATAATTTTTTTATAATATGAAAACCCATTTAGGGTATCACTATCCCTAGGTACACACCTAAGCGTTTTACAGCGCGTTCAAACGCGCTGTAAAACGCACAACATGTGAAAAGCCATGCTTCCCTATGGGCATGGTTCACATTTGGGCGTTTTACAGCGCGTTTGAACGCGCTGGAAAACGCCTAACGCTGTCGCTTCTACTTGAGCTTCTTTAGGGCATTTTTGCACGCGTTTCCGTCCATAGGATTGTATTAGAATGCGCAAAGATGAAGAAATGCGCGTTTTCTGTTCCAAAAACTTCGCCGGGTCGTTCTCCGACGACGCATCCGCAAGAGCAACACTCCACACACCATTGCTGCCACTTGCGTTTGTCTCCTAAACTCCATAGAAATCCACCAAATTAACCACACCAAACTCCAACAGTACAACACTCTCAAACACACCTAATCAATAAAAATCTCAATTTGGCAAACATTCAACACCTTTCATATAGGTAGGCCTGCATTTTTAGTGGATCTTGCACCTGTCAATCACAAAAACGCGCGAAAAATGCGCGTTCATTAATGACAAAAACGTGCATACAATCGCGCGTTTGTCGTGCGTAAAAACGCTTGAAAAAACGCACGCCTGCAAAACGCTTAGGTGTGTTCCCAGCCTATAGGTGAGCCTAGATTCTGACTTATGTTCTTTAAAGGTGACCTTTTTTACATAGAAATCATCCTTTGTCATCATTATTATCACGCATTTTTATGGATAGGAAGGCGGCTCTCTCATTCCTTCACTAGAGATTAGATTTCAGATTAGATTAATGAACATGGAGTTTAGAGTTCATGTAGGTTAAAAGCTAATGCCCTCAGAAGTTTAATAAATCAGAACTATTGTTCGTGGTTACTAACTGCATTTTTGCAAGTTTTGGATTTACTGGGAGGTATTTATGGGAAAAGGTTTGACATGGCAGCTATGCTGTTTCTGATATCTCTGCTCTGTATTTTATATGTGAATGAAACAAAGTTGCAATACTAGTCATAGCCTACAGGCAAGAGTGTAGTCATAGCCTACAGACAAAAGTATGGCAGTGTTTCTGGAGAAATGCCGTTTTCTTTTAAATCTCTTACTATCCCTTTAAAATCCACCAGACAATGCATTTAGGCCGCTCTCTAAAAGGCTCATCCATCCCCCGATTCCTTTTTACCAAAAGCTTACTTGACATTACCGAGTTGTCAGCTGGTCTCCGTATCCTGACCCCTAATGCTGACCTTTTGACATGGACATTTAACCGCTGCAGCCATATCGCCACTGCTGCAGCAGACAACACTGAAGTCACCGCAGCCAGTGATTGGTTGCAGAGGTCACATGACCTTGTCAAAACATCAACCCTGAAGGTCAGAACACAGAGAGTGAGGTATTACTCTGTTATTTTACACCATTTTACACATTCCATAAAACCATAAAACATTTCAAAGGACTGGGCAACCCCTCAAAGTTGTCGCCATACTCATAAATTAGCGTTCAGTTTATATTGCGATGCGCCAGATCATCCCACGAGCTTGGCGATCGACTGATGACCCCCAGAGGATTACGTGGTCTGTCGCCCTGGATCGCTTGGCTCGGATGGAGGAGCTTAGCGCCACTGATCGGGGTCAGGGATCCCTGCACTCCAAACAATGGGCAGCTTGGTATCAGTTTCGTGGCTTGAATGCCTTCTCGGGCTGGTTAACCTCAGGTACTATTGCACAAAATAACTTGGTGCCTTTAGTCACTTAGGGTTAGGATTTGGACCATTGTTTATCCTCCCTACCCTCCCCACCCCTTCCTGTCCTTTCTCCCACTTTTCTGTCTCGTCTTCCCTGTATGTCTTTGTTCACATGCTAATTATACATGTTTTCGTGCATGTTTTCATTCATGTTGCTCCTCTATACCTCCCTGCGAGGAGTGAAAATTGTACATCATACAAATTGAGATACTTTTTGAGGTTTTATTGCGTTTCTCATAACAGAATTAATAAATACAAATTGAACCATAAATTGGCGTTCAGTTTAGTCTCATTTCTGGGCTTGATAATTGTATTGTTAACAGTTTTTCTGAAATACACGCAAGCCTATAAATTCCATTTAATAATATCCTGATTAATCATCTTTATCTTTCAATGAGACTGCAACAGTTGCACCATCCGTATCATTAAGACGTCAGTTAATTGGCAGGCCTTGCTCTAATGGAACAGCAGACTCCATGTCCTCCATGCAGGGCAACATTCTGGTATTTCTACCTTTTAGATCAAATCCCCAGTATTTTTCAGAATAGAAATTATTTGTGCGTATAACACAGAATGCATGAGATCAACACCGTGCACACTGCTGCATGTTACAGTGTATTGATCATTAATCAATAATATCATATAATAATAAATATTTATATAGTGCCACCAAATTCCGCAGGGCTTTACAAATCCAGAAGGTTCATGTACAAAACAAAAGACATCACGGCATAACAGGCTAATATACAACTGAAACAGGGGTGAGGGCCCTGCTCACAAGAGATTACAATCTATGCAGTATGTGGTACTACAAGTGTAGTGCAGTAGATGTGATCAAACTTGCTACAGGCTAATTCTTACTAACTACATACAAATATCCAGCTTGTTAATTCACTGTATATTGTGCTCAAGTTCAGGTGGGTGTTTTCAAGTTGCCATAAAATTAGCCCGCCATACTGTATTTGCAAACCTAATACGGAAATTGTATAGTGAGCCCCGGTGTGGGAGCCTCCTGAAGAAGATTTTAACATAAAGGGGTTTTCTGATTTGCATCAACATCCTTTAAATTAATTATGAAGACAGCTGTGATGTTATAATGTATTAATTCTACCTTTATCTTTAGTTCTCGGCTTTGGTCACATGACCATGTCCATGTAGCTCTTTCTTATTTCTTGTAATGTTCTGTCCACGGGCAGGGCAGCGGTAAGGGAGTGTCTATGTAACTAGCTGGGTGGGACGAGCTGTACACTAGCTGGGGGTAGCACATTCTGCATATTGGCCTAGGTAGATCTGCACAGAAGATAGCCATAGGGTATTATTATAAGGTAGACTAATATTGTGTTTTTATTTATTATATATCCAGTTGTATTAATACTGCCTGGGCCTGTGCTTCTGAAGAAATGAAGACCAAAGCTGAAGTCCATAGGTAAATGTGACTAATGTGCCTCCTGCATTGCATTTTTCCTGTATTGAGTATGGTCAATGCCTAACCTTCCCCAGGACATCAGGACTGGTATGGTTATTAATCTGCCCAAGACCTTGTGAACAAAGTGTGCATGACTAACCACAATACGATCTGTCATCCAAATTGAAAGCCATTTTTCCGTCTGCAGCATTTTCATTGAAACGGCATTTAAACAGTGTGAATAACAGGTTTATGTCATTCAATGGATCATACTATGAGTTTTTAAAAATAATATGGGGCATATTTATTCAGACTCACGTTTTAGACGGCGGTCTTAATAGAGCCCCATAACTGTTGGTGGATCAGCCTAGGGGTGCACCACCAATGAGGCCATGTGAGGCGATTGCCTCAGGCAGCACCAGGTAGGGGCAAGAGGGGGCAGCAGAGGGGCCATGGGCAATGAGCGCTTTCATTGTGGAAACGCGCATCTCTACATATTCAACTGCATCGCTGTACTTAGGACAGCAATACAGTTAAATGCTGTAACAGCAGTGATGTCTCCCTGGACCACCATTTCCTCTAATAGGCTTTAGTCTTAGTTCCTGTAGCCTATCAAAGGCCAGTATCATCATTATCGCGCCGCCTGAGCCTGGCGTTTCAGTTTTCACCTTAGGCATCAGAAAGGCTAGGTGCACCCCTGGATCCAACGAAGTTATGAAGAGGCGCTTCCTAGTTGTCTTACATTTAGACCCTTTCCTACCAATAAAACAGGTGTAGAAAATGCAGGCCTGTCCCCTTCCATGCCACGTCCAAGGTCTTAGACCTGGCGTGAGAGGAAAAAAGTTGCGCCACCATCAGCTCCGGAAATACACCTAATTTAGGCCTATTTAAGATTAATAAATGATCCCATACATGTATATAAAAAGCTATATACCCTGGTATGACAATGTATGTATGCCTCCATAAAATTCTATAGGGCCCTTATGCAAGTAAAGATTGTGAGCTTATTACGCCTATCCATGATTCTGTGGTCAACCCTTCATTTGATGGATCAGAATTCAATTCTGAGCCAAGAGGACCTTGATGCGTTTTCTGATTGTCGTATAGCCCCCGCTAAAGGCCCCGGTGGTAGCAGTAACAAAGGACCCAATTTCATCATAAAGCCTCCAGAACTATTTATTTCCATATGTCTGGATGATATTAGTTGCTCTTTCTTTATCTTAATGACATATTCCCATCATGACATTGCTAGGATATGGCAACATGGTGGGTCACATCCACCAAAGGATTGGGGCAGTGGTGCCTTTTCCCGAACAGTAGGTGGGCAAGAGTGTTCAGGAAAAGACTGTAAAGAAACTGGTTGACTGGTGGCTGTTGGACCCCCCATGATCACAAAGAATGGCTTTTGCTCTGATGGACACAGTCTGTCAATATATTACCTTAAAGTTAAAGGGATGCTCTAGGAAATGTCTAAAGATCAGCTGATCAATGGTCCAGCCTCGTCATGAGTCTCGCCTGTCATAACTGAAATTATTGAGCTTGATGGACGATAGAAGGTTGTGCAGCTTGTTAGCTAACTAGAAGCCAGCAGACTTTTGATTGCTGCTCTGGATTTGATAGGAGTATAAGCTATGATGGATGATTTAGCTCTCAGAATACTACCTGTATATAAATTTGAACTCTGGCGGTTAGAGAGAGTTTATTGTTACTGTGCAAAAAAAAGCATTGTAAATTTTGCCGGCCATTTATCCAGTTTAATGGCCTCATAACTTAATCTGCCGTCTCTGCATTGGTTAGAAAACTTGGCACAGCGATCGTGCAAGAAGCCATAAAACCAACAAATCAAGTCCTGGACGAGCACGAGAAGAAGAGGAAAAAGGTAAACAGCAGTCTGGATTTATGGGCGTGAATTGTGTATTTGTTTGCCGGCTCTGCTTATAGTGCTCAGGATATCATTTTTTTATAGTCATCTTCCCCCGGTGATGTCTTAGTGACATTTTTATTAGTTGCCATTCATTTAATCATTCACATTCAATATTGTCTTCTGATGTCTGATTTTGTGAGCAAGCTGCAAACTGAGCATATCACAGACTTAACATTAGGGAAAAGGAATCCAGGACCATTGTAATTAGATAGATTTTTTGCAACAAATTTGCCTTTGTTAAATTTGTTGCGCGAAATTCCCTCGATTGACACGTCCGCCAAAATTTTTTACTTCACCCATCTGTGCCTCCCTATGTAAATACAAAATGCAGATATGGTGCAAAACGCATAAACAATGTTGCAAACACTTTAAAAAAGATACTCCACTGACAAAACGGCTGAAAACACAACACTTTTCTGGTACAAGTCGCTTCCATATATTACCACCTTTATTCCCATGGGAGGTAAGCTTTACCAGAGACATTTAGCCGCGAGTTATTCTCATTTCCAAGTTTAAAGAACCATGCTAAGCCGAAAAAATTTCCATATAGTGGCAGATTACAAAAACAGAGGTTGTGTTGTTTCCAGTATAACTGCTTCCAGTGAGACATGATAAAGTATTACAGAAGGACAGTCAGTTCACCGCATCCATCACCCTGTGTATGCCTGCAGTACTAGGTGTAATATGTCATCATCAGCGAGATTTCCTCCTTTAGTCACAGCCTAAGCTGACGGCGTGCAGAATAAATGGACACAATAATAATGAGTTTCCTCTCACCTATAAGCTAGATAATGAAGTGGACAAGACGGCAAGCATTGTGTTAAGCAACTGGAGAGAACAAATAAAGGTATGGCCTGTATTCCGGAGGGGGGAGAATACATCTCCTCAAACGTCCAGGACCAGAGAAATAACTATATAGTATATAACTATTTTACAGATAAAGAAGAAGCTCACGGAACATACCAAGAAACACGAAGCCCTTTTTCATCACGTGGAAATTGAAAATGCAAAAGAATCAGTGACAGAGAAAGACAAGCAGAAGGTGAAGAATATTCTATTAAGTTACTATATTTGGGTCAAATCTGCTTACTGCTTATAAAACATAATCTCATGGGGATTGTAATGAATAGAGATGAGCAAAGTTTTCAAAAACGCGATTCAGACGCTTCGCAGAATTTTTCAAAAAATTTGCTTTGTTATTAATTAATTCATCATGTAGCTCGTCGAATCAGTTATATCCCAGCATGCAGGGAGAGTGTATCTGGGTGTACATGACTGTCCATTGCAGCGATATGCATAGCTAGTCCTTTCTGGTAGTGTAACAGTTGTGGCAGGCAGGTGGACACCCCAATAATAGTAGTATTAGACGGATTATTCATCCCAATTTGAGAATCAAGGTGTAATAAGATTTCTTATCTAATAAACAAGTTGGGGGCACCACAATAACTGTTATATTACACAGGTTATTCACTCCAGTTTGGGAATAAAGCCCTAATAGAATTGCTTATCTATTAAACAAGGAGGAAATTGTTTAATTTGATACTGTAGCTGTGTACACTACACAGGGATTGATGCAAACTCTGCTGTCTTCTATGGATCACTTCAGATTCAGATTACAGTCACTGCACTGTCCCTGCAGTCTCCCTATGCTCTTCTTACAGTATGAAAAAACTCTCCCTCCACTGTCCCTGCACTGTCCCTGCACGCTCCCTATCCAATATTCCACAATTAAAAGCTTTTAGCAACATTGTCCCTAGCGCACAAGCTCTTGCCATGTATCGCTCTATGCTCAGCTCCCAGTGAAATGGCATAGACAGTGCAGGATGAGGCTTTTAAAGGGCTGTGACATCACAGTGGATGGCTGGCTGGCTGCTGATTAGCTGTCTGCACGGCATTATGGGTGATCTCGCATTCCCTGGCTTCTTACTTTCACTTTGTAACACGTGTAGCCACCATTTTAGGAAAAAAACGATTCGTTACCATGAAGTGTATGGAAATTCATTTTTTTTGCAAATCAAATTTTTCCTAAACTTTGGATAGAATTACACTTCAGATGCTTCCATTTCCTCAACACTAATAATGAATGACTAGGGCAAGTTGTGGGACAGGAACCCCATAAGACTTCCATCTTTACTGTCTTTGTTTTGGACTTAAACAATACCCCGCTGTCCTGCTGACATGTACCATGAAATGTTCTATGAAAGATATAAAAGTTCGGACTTACTCTTATACCACTTACTGTCCATATTATAAATATTTATCACTTCATTTCTACAAATAAAGTTACAAATAATTTATGGTCTTAAAGGATGTCGTCTCACTTCAGCAAATTGCATTTATTATGTAGACAAAGTAAATACAAGGCACTTACTAATGTATTGTATTTGTCCATATTGCCTCCTTTGCAGGTTTGATTTATTTTTCTATCCCATTATATACTTCTCGTTTCATGGTTACGACCACCATGCAATCCAGCAGTGGTGGCCGTGTTTGCACACTGTAGGAAAAAATGTCAGTCTCTTCGGTGGCCAGGACCATAGGAGTGAACAAAGGCTAGTGCTTTTTCCTATAGTGTGCAAGCACAACCACCACTGATGGAGTGCAGGGTGGTCATAATCATTGAAACAATGCCATTTGCTGAAATGAGACAACCCCTTTGAAGGAATATTATCTGATAGTATATTAAGAAACAGGATATGAATATCTGGAACCCCCACCTGTTGTGAGAATCCGAGTTCTGTAACCTCTGTGTTGCAGTCTGAGGCAAATGTCCAAAAAGAGAACTTTGATCCGAATTTTAGGCTAAATTTGATTTGATTCAAAGCCAAATTTCCTTGTGCTTTGTGACAGTGAATCGTTTTAACATTAAATAGTGTAAAAAAATGGGGAAAAAGTCTTACCTGATCCATTTGCTCGCGGCGGGCCGTCCACCACCATCTTGCTTGAAGATCTCGCACGAAATCCCATGCGCGGTGATGTATGACATCACCACTGGCGGCGTGAGATTTCGTGCCAGATCTTCAAGCAAGATGGCGGCAGCTGGCCCGTCACGAGCAAATGGATCAGGTACACCGCGGCGCACCCACTACTTACAAAGAAATGCGGTTGGTGATGGAGTAATTCGCCACAAAGCTAATTTTTTTGTTATTTTCGGCGAAGCAGCCAAACCGAATTTTGGAATAATTCGCTTATCTCTAATCCTAATGATTTCTATGGGGGTCACAAACAATCCACTTTATATGATGACAGTCTGACCTCTCTTTCGATATCTATCTTTGTGGTAAATTAAAGGAGGAACCTGTCAATTATTTAGTATCTTTCAGTGAAATGATGTTCTCTGAATGATACTTGAAATCAATGATTTTGCTGTTGGAATAAGAAGTGTAATATGACTGACGTGTTGTAGGTGCCCAATCAGTGTTGGATCAAGGTTGCTCAAACCCTATCGGCAAAACAACCACTTATATCACAAATACTGACAAAGGCTACATACTACATACACACGAACGTATTTTGTTTCCGTGTCCATTCCATTTTCTTTTGCAGATAGGATGCAGACCAATTCATTTCAATGGGTCCGCAAAAAATGCTGACAGCACACCGTGCACTATCCGCATCCGTATGTCCATTCCGTAGCCCCGCAAAAAAAATAGAGCATGTCCTATTCTTGTCATTATTCTGACAGTCATTATTACAACGGATCCACAAAAAAACGGATGCCATACGGACGTCTTCTGTTTTTTTTTTTTTCATATCTGCAATTTGCGGACCGCAAAACACATATGGTCGTGTGCATGTAGCCAAAGAGAAAGTAATTCTTACTCTTGACTTCTTTCTGCACATTTGGAGTGCTACAGAAAAGTGCTCCCACTCATACAGGGCCAAAAGTGGATGAAACCCTCTAGCCATGGTCAGACCCCATGGCCGATATATAATCCCATTAAAATCAGAATAGTCAGGCTGCAGGCTGTATACAGGGTTATGTACACCTCTCTAAAATACAGTATGCACAGCATAAAGCTGTATTCCTAGAAAGCTTCCAATTTTGTCCAAATGACCAAATCTGGATCGCTTAACCATATATTTAGTGAAGAAACTTTTCCTGACATTAATTTGCAGCTTCTGAACAAACTGAAGAAGTCAGCAGCAGTCTTGACGAAAACAGATGAGAATTATTACCAAGAGAATCTCAACGGGCAATCAGCTAGACTGAAATGGGAAAGTGTTCTGGAGAATTGTTATAAGGTAAGTATTAAAGATAACTACTGAACCCATCAGAAGATCCTACGTATATTGACCTCCAAGCTGATGTAGACTCTATAGTATGTCAGAAAATAATACCTGTGAGTACCATCAAATATGTCAAATGACAGTGCTGGGCAGCAAATTTGTTGAGCATTACCCATAGTTAAAGAGGTTTTCCAACACTTTTTAACCTATGACCTATCCTTTCGATAGGTCATCAGTATCTAATTGGGGGAATCCGACACCCAAGGCCCCCAACGATCAGATGTTTGAGAAGGCACCGACACACCTGTGAGTGCAGCAGATGTTTCTCAACTCACCAAGCACAGTGCCATACATTGTATAGCGGCTGTGCTTAGTATCGCAGCTCAGCCCCATTCACTCGAATGGGGCTGAGCTGCACCTAGGCCATGTGCCCAATGAACGCGATGTCACTGGCTCCATTATCGTGATATCTGAGATTCGGGAAAAAATAGACTTAGCATGACTTAGGTGCAAAAAGAGTTTACTAAGCTATAAGATATATATATATATATATATATATATATAAAGATAACATACAGAGTAAAGTACGTGTAAGTAACAGTCACCAAAAGTCGTCAAGAAATGAGCCAGCTCCTATCGACCAGTGCCCATCATGGCACTCGGCTGACGCCTATATGATACAAACAGAGGTGATGGTAGCAATACACTTCTTACCCTGATGATGTCTTCGATGGAGCCATGGGCGTAGCTATATGGGGTGCAGAGGTAGCAGTCGCTACCAGGCCCAGGAGCATGAGGGGGTCCAAAGAACCTTGTGCCGCATAGGAAGACACACAAAGCACTGAGGGAAGGGGGCCCAAGATGAACTCTTGCACCAGGGCCCATAAGTCGTTAGCTACGGCCCTGGATGGAGCTGACCTCTTTGTTACAAAGCTAAAAGTTTTCTAGTCTCCTAGCCCTGCCTAAAGGTATTTAATGTGCAGTACGCATGTACAGTTGCTTCATTCTTCAGGAATTCGGCCAGACATCATTAACCAAGTGTATTAAAAGGAATTGAAGGAGAAGGACCAATTAAAACTTCACTGGCCTAGAGAAAGCTGCAAAAAGGCAGCTGATTGTCAGAGGTCCCAAGGGTCAAACCCCCAACGATCACATACTGATGACCTACCCTTATTAATTGGTATCTGTTGTGACCAGTTTAAAAAAAGAGTAAAAATAGGAGACACAATGGATTTAATAATAGCTTTATGAGAGCATTAGACTACAACACTGGTTAAGCAAGTAAATAGCTATTTGTTAGTCCTGTTTGCCATTGCATTTGCTTTGTGATATTGTTTGGCTATTCGGATTCATTGTCAGATACATTATTTATTTTTGTTTACCTTTCATTTGGAATTTTAGAGCATTCAAGACCTTGAAAAGGAGAGAATACAAATCCTCGCTCACATCTTAACCCTGTACAATCAGCATGTATCAAGTTATGGGCAGACACTCAATGCTGTAAGAATACCATACCTTTCCAACATTTTAATTTAGAAGAAAGTGATGACACTTTGCTAGGAGATGACATCATTTTATAATCATTGGCGCCTGACCTTCAGGTCCCACACCAGTCCTGAAGGAATGAAGAGACACACAGCACTAGTATCAGCTCTATGTACTCTTCCAAGTATAAATGGGGCAGTGCTCCAGTTTTCTGCACAGCCAATAGCCAGGGCGCCACGGAGCAATGAAGAGGAAGCAGAGTTAAACAGATTCTTTATTGTAAATGCATTAAAAACAACTTGTTCAAAAATAATAAAAAACAAAAAACAAAAACACAAACTGTCTGTTTTGGACAAAGTAAGAAGAAGTTTTACTATTCCTGAAACGCGTACAGTAGGTTTCTTTTTTTTATCCTTTTGTAATGGAGGTGTTTAATGCATTTACAATAAAATATAGATTTTTAAGGAGTGGTGGAGAAATCACTTTTTTCTACATTGGGATACCACATCAGTACCTGTCTCTCCGGTTCAGAAATTCTTTTTGCACCCAGGTCTGTTGAAACAAGGTGCCAGCACTTTATGGGTGTTGAAATAGGAAACCCATAAAGGTACATGGGCCCTACTCTACCTCTGCATGTCTCAGTTTTATCATGTTCTCAATTCAACAGAAAAAAATAGTGGCATGTTCCATCACGTGCTGTAAAAAAAGCAGGAACGGATATGCTGCATCACCTGATGGAGTACCGTAGAGCAGTACAACAATGGGTTAAAGATAAGAGACTGAATACTCAGTGTAGATATCTTACCTGCAAAGCTTTTATCCTCTGCTACTAAGTAAGTATCAGTACTCTATGATGTGTACATTTATATGACCTTATTGCACATAAGCACATTTAGGAGATCACTGACCTTTTATCAGTAGAAAAGCGGGTTTCTTGAAGACATCGCCAGCAAAAGCTCAGTAATTGCAGCATAGTTTCAGTAAACTCATAAAAATTAACTTTTGATTGTAATTAATCTTAATCTCTAGCTCCCAAGGCCTGGACAATGTATTTTGGTGCCCAAAACATAGAAGACAAATAACCTTTTCCCCATAGAATCAATTCACAATGACCTTACTTTGTAAATAAGAGATTTAAACACATTTTAACCCCTTCAGGACCAGGCCATTTTCTGTTTTTGATTTTTGTTTTTTACTTCCAGCATTCCCGAAGCCATAACTTTTTTATTTTTCCATTCACATAGCCATATAACGGCTTTTTTTTGTGTGTGAGACAACTTGTACTTTTTAATGACACTATTTACGGTTGCATACAATATGGTTTGGAGCAGGAAAAAAAACTTAAAATGAGGTGCAATTATAAAAAAAAAAAACACAATTCCACCACCGTTTAATGGGTTTTGTTTTTACCGCATTCACTATGCAGTAACACTGACCTGTTATTTTCATTCTCTGGGTCAGCACACTTATAATGATACCACATTTATATTGTTTTCTTGCATTTTAATACTGAAAAAAAAACTTTTTTCTTTACGTTGCCATTTTATATTTATGTCTGCAGAGGGATCTTTTTGTGGGACGATCTTTAGTTTTTATTGGTACTATTTTGTAGTGTATATGACATTTTGATCATTTTTTTATCAATTTTCTTTTTTGGGGGGAAGTGACAAAAAAAATTGTGAATTATGCCATTCACCGTATGGGATAAATATTTTTATATTTTAATAGAATGGGTGTTTTCGCATGTGGTGATGCCTAAGATGTTTATTTTTTTATTGTTTATTTTTATTTCACTTTTGGGGAATGGGGGAAGCAGATTAGAATTTTTATTATATTCTTAAAAACTTTTTTTGTATACACTTTTTAATAGTTCCCCTAGGGAACTTAAACAAGCAATCCTAATTAGCATTATAGTTTATGAATGTTTCTCTATGTTCCTATGGAGCTCTGCTACAGGCAGGGCCTTCATAGGAACATAGCTGCTGCAGCCTCGTATCATTCAGGAGGACCAAGGCTGCTGCACACATCATCCAGCTAATAGGAGCAATTGCATGGCCTGGAGCACTCGCTCCTGGTCTTTGAGGTACCTGATGCTGTGGTCTATGGAATCTGAGGGGTTTAATGTATCTGATTGAGTGGGCACCATCTTTAATCTAGCGCCATACATGTATGGAGCTGGAGAAATGTGTAAGCATGGTCTTGCTTGCATAATCGCGGTAATTAAAGACTTTAGGTGCCATGATCAAGTGAGATCACGGCATCTAAATGCACAAAAACCGATGCCTCGTGCTGCCAATGTGGGCATCGGCAGTTGCTCTGAACACTGCAAGTCTCGCTGACGAGTCTTTAAGTGTTCATGCTGCAATTCTTATTTTGGCCACCAGGTGGCAGATGAGGATAAGAAATTAGCAATTTCTAGTATAAATCTCATTTTAAAAATCCCTGATAGAACAAAATAAAAAATTAAAAACCATTATTGATAGGCTCATATATAAGCTTCAAAATCATCACAAAAAAAAATAAATGTATAAAAAAAAAGTTTCAATCAACCCCCTTTCCCTATAATTTAAAAATAAATACCTAAATAACAATAAATATAAACATCATGGGTATAATCGTGACCAAAAAGGCCCATACTATTAAAATATAAAAGAAAATTCCAATGTAGCGAATGGCATAATGGAAAAAAGGGTCAAAATGGCCGATTTGCCATTTTCTCATTGCTTCTCTTACCCCCAAAAAATGTAATAAAATGTGATTAAAAAGTCATGCACACTCCAAAATGGTATCAAGAAAAACTACAGATTGTCCTGCAAAAAATAAGCCCCTAAATAGCTCAGTAGACATAAGTATAAAAAAGGTATGGGGGTCAGAATATGGTGATGTAAAAAACAAAACTTTTTATTAAAGTTTAAATTTATTTTCACACTATTTAGAAATAAAAAAACCTATACATATGGGGTATCGTTTTAATTGTACTGACCCAGAGAATGAAAGGCAAGGGTCATTTTTGCTGCAAACGAAACGCTTTGGGAACAAAACCCCAAAAATGGTGGAGGAATCGTGTTTATTTTCCAATTCCACATTTGGAATTCTTTTACCACTTCCCACTACACTTAATGCCATAATTACTGGTAGCATTAGAAAGTACAAATTGTCCCGCAAAAAATAAGTCCTCATACAGCTATGTGACTGGAAATATTAAAAAGTTAGGGAATAGGGAATAAAAATGAAAATGCAAAAACGAAAAAAAAAAACTCCGGTATCCTAAGGGTTAAACACCCGACTCCTTAATTAACGTGCCCCTTAATTCGTATGAGAACATACAAATAACCAATAGGTACGTATCTGTCAACAGCAGCTTGATTATGGTTTCTAGACGGCAGGATACAGTTTAACATGTATTAGGGTACTTTCACACTAGCGTTATTCTTTTCCGGGATTGAGTTCCGTGCTAGGGGCTCAATACCCCAAAAAAAAAGATCAGTTTAATTCTAATGCATTTTGAATGGAGAACATTCCATTTAGGATGCATCAAGATGCATCAGTTCAGTCCCTCTTACCTTTTTTGGCCGGAAAAAATACCGCAGCATGTTGCAGTATTTTCTCTGTCCAAAATTCTGGAACACCTGCCGGAATGCTGGATTCGGCATTCATTTTCATTGAAATGTGTTAGCGCCGGATCCGGCATTAAAATTACCGCATTGACGGAACCGGTCTTCCAATCTGCGCATGCGCAGACCTTTAAAAATATTATAAAGATAAATATCAGATCCGTTTTTCCAGATCACGACCGGAGAGACGGATCCGGTATTGCAATGCATTTGTGAGAAGGATCCGTATCTGGATCCGTCTACAAAAGGTATCTGTTTGCATACAGATTGCCGGAAACCAGCAACGCAAGTGTGAAAGTACCCTTAATTTTCATGTTGTTTGTATTACAGAGTATATAGATTACACAGCATAACTTATTGTATGCTTTTCATTTTTTAGTGTCAGACCCAAATTGATCAGGCAATTAGAAGCGTTGATGTTGAGAAGGATACTGAAACTTTTATGGCGGAAACAACTATCTATACTGAAGAAAACAAGTCAGAGTTTCTACTACTGGATTATTACGTAAGAGAAGAGAGAACCTATAAAGTGTCATACCATAGTCTGTGATAGATTTTAGCACTTTCTCTTTGTTCATTAGGAAGAAGACGGCTCAGCTATTATGGATCAAAACAGAAGAATCAATTCTATTAATGAGAAGCTTGCAAGACTCCAGGGTGACATGGAGAAAGCAATAAAAGACAGAGAAGGTAAGATGGGCCTGATTACGGCATCACGGCTCAGCAGGAATGCGATGAGAATATCATTTAAAGGGAAATCTTGACAAAAAACCCAGAGTTTCCAATTGTAGTTATTCATCAAAAAGTCGCCCATAATCCAGGATGGAGTTAAGTTTCAAGCTCTGGACTATGGATTTAAAGATAATGTGTTACCTGTAATTTATTTTTCTGCCAATTTAAACCAGACACATATTTTTTTAAAATCTGTTTTTATGTTCTGATTGCCGATTTTTCAATTCTATTTATTGAACGTGATTATGGGAGCGGCCATCTGGCCTGAACTAGTAATAGCAATTAGAGATATGCTTTACAGCAGACCAAATGGACAGGAGTGAACCCCATTGACTTCTATGGGAGAGTTTTCTCGGCTCTGTGACCTGTCAAGTGGTCAGGAGGGAATAGATAAGCTGTGGTATCACCAGTTGTGAATGATGCATCCTGTGCTGTCTGTACCAGTGCTGTCATTATGATCCTGTCTGTAATGATGAGGAGATAACTGGAGTAAAGTGATTTGCACAGACCAAGGAGTGGTGCCTATTATTTAGGCTTAGTGGACAGCGAAAAATGCAAGCTATTATGTATTTATTTTACTATAGATATTGACATGAAAAATTATAGACACATTTTATATCCTTGGGTTGGGTTTTAAGACTATGTACACCATTAGGGACCTTATTTAATGATTGAATTTTACTCATTTTGGGCAAAAAAATAATTTTTTCAATTATTGAATTCAATTATTAAAAATGTTCTGCCATTTCTGAGATAAAGAATGTTGAAAATCGGTCTGTTTGTAGACTGTCACTTTAAGTTTTTCCTATCATCTGACGGCTCATCTGTAGTTCTTATTTCTTACCTCCTGACCTCATAAACACCCATTACAAGAATATAGCTTAATGGAAAGTACAGATAGCCCCACAAAAAATAAGCCCTAATACAGATCCGTAGATGTAACTATAAAGCAGCTATGGCTTCCAGAGTATGGCGACGCAAAGAGAAAAATTTTTTTTCCAGACTTTTTTTATTTATTTATTTTTTAAGTATTAAAACACAAGAAAAACTATAGTATATACATGTAGTATCGCTGTAATCGTACTGGCCTGGAGAATGATGGTAACAGGTCAGTTTTACCACATAGGGAATGCCATAAAAATTAAACCCATAAATATATGGAAGAATTGCGAATTTTCTCTAATTCCAGCCCTATTGGAATTTTTTTCCAGACATCACATACAATATAAAATGGTGTAATTAGAAAGTACAACTTGTCCCTCCAAAAAAAAAAAAAGCCCTCATGAGGCTACTTGAAAGGAAAAATAAAAAAAGACTCCAGGAAAGCGGGGAGTAAAAAAAAAAAAAAAAAAAATGGAAAATGGCTGCAGAAGAATGAGTTCACTTCACAAAATGCACTTAATTATAAATAATAGTAATAATAATAATAATAATGCTGAAGTCATAATATTCTGTATCATAAATAACCTAACAAATACCTTTATGGTTATAGGGTTGGAAAAAATGATGAGAGCCTATAGAGAAAATCCAGCATTTTCTGATATGAAAAATGAGGAGGAAACAGCTGCTCTTCTGGAAGAGGTAGATATTCTTCCAACTATATTCAAAGTATGAAAAATGATATCAGTTTATATAGCATGCATTTCAGCTTTCTCTCGCCTTTGCTATTTTTATATTTATTCCCATGGGAACCTCATGCTTCTCTGGAATGTTTGACCTATAAACTATCAATGTTTCTTCTTCAAAGATTTCCTTTTTTTTATTTTTTTGCTTAGCTTTTTTATGTTTCTTGAAAAAAATATAACTTTTAATAAAGTTTTCAAAAAGTCATGGTCTTGGAAAGTAGAATTTCCCCCGTTGTGTTTTATATACCAATACATATTTTACAATTTTATAGACAAACTTGAGAGTTAACTTGCTTGAAGCAAACCACTTCAAACTCTCCTTGGCCTTGGCACAACTTGAGCAGAAAACTCTTCCAACTCATCCATGCAGTGAGAGGATGACAAAGTGGAGAGAGAAGGTATGGTATGGTTGTTTCTTTTACTTTTTTTCCTTTTTTTACTGTTTTATTACTGATTTACTCTGATTAAGTCTGCAACTAGAAGCTGCACACACTATGGCCATATGTGGGAGGTGGCACCAGTTCCCCTGAGTCTCCACTGTCATAGATCACCAGTGGTACAATTATAACCAGAATGAGGGATGACACTCAGTGGGATAACAATGCCATTAGGTTTATTTGAATATCCAGTGTCACATTGTAACATAGTTTGTAAGGCTGAAAAAGACATCTGTCCATCCAGTTCAGTCTGTTATCCTGCAAGTTGATCCAAAGAACGGCAAAAAATTCCACAAGGTAGAAGCCAATTTTCCTTATTTTAGGGAAAAGATTCCTTCTGGACTCTAATCAGCAGAATAATTCACTGGATCAATGACCCATTACCAGAAATCTAATAACTATAACCTGTAATATTATTACACTCCAGAAATACATCCAGACTCTCATCCGAGTACAAAACTGTGAGTGACGTTTCAGACTTTATCAAATTGAGTATAGAGGTGGACTGGGAGTAGATTCTGAGGGAGCGGATTCTGAAGATTCTCCTTCCGTCCATACAGAACATGTGCAGAAGTTGTTCTCATAATTAGGGACAGGAAATTCCAATTTACGGTATCACTAGCCATTTTGGAGTTAAGCATGAAGATGACTATATCGGTCAACTAGTCTATACAAATATATATAAAGACTCTTCTGGTCCTCTTTCCTCTACCTGTATATACTCCTATAGCGATGTTATGGGTTATGCCCCTATAATGTAATAAATGAAAACCTATATGCACCCAGGGAGCAAAAGATTATTTTGAAATCGTGCCTAGACTTCAGTGCGTCCTGTATTCATGTGTTCCTCATTCACAGGGCAGCCAACTCTGCTCAGTGCAGCTATCTCGGTCAATAAATACTATAAAACTGAGACGCTCTCAGAGTAACACGATGTCTACCAGAAGCTATGGGTCAAGTCAACCGCCTAATGAATATATAGACCCTGACTACATTGATCACCCGAGCAAACCTCCACGAAGTTTAACCAAAAGATTTTCTAGGAATTCCCGCAGTTCAACAAAGGAACAAGTTGGTGATGGTCAAAATACAGGTAAAAAGATGTTTCTATCTTATCATATATTTTTGATATTACCAATATATTTAGGATTTCCTGTCAGTGGGCTTTTATTTGCGATTAGGATCGTCAGTGCTTCTCTGGTTTTCCCTTTCTATTGGATTTTGGCAGAAATGACAATTTTATACATAAATATAGGGTGAAGTCTCTTCCACACATCCATCCAAAATTCATGTGTAAAAAGGGTCTTCTAGATGGGGCCAATATATTTTGACTTATTAGGGAAAGAAATTTTAAAAATTGGTCTATATTAGATATGAGCGAATCGAAGCTGGCGAAGTGGAATTTGATCCGAATTTCAGAAATTATTTGATTCGCACCAAATGCAAATTTCCTCACAATTCGTGGTAACGAGTCGCATTTTTCCTAAAATGTCTGCTGCACACGTGAGGACATGGAGCAAAGAA
Source organism: Bufotes viridis (assembly GCA_033119425.1). NCBI lineage: Eukaryota > Metazoa > Chordata > Amphibia > Anura > Bufonidae > Bufotes > Bufotes viridis. The sequence continues at coordinate 131,056,976 of CM065595.1, read as the reverse complement.
CTCTGGCGTGATCATCCATAATGCCATGCATGCAGCCAATCAGCAGCCAGCTGCCCCTGTGATGTCACACCCCTATAAATATGGCGGCCATCTTAGATTCTGCCATTCACCAGCGTGCTTAGTGCATGGAGAGACGTGTCTGTAGAGGCGCTAGGGATAGTGATAGGAAAGACTTGATTGTGGTAAAAAAAAAATGATTTACAAGTGCAGGGAAAGATTACTCAAGTTGTAGGGAAAGGATGGGGAGGAATCATTCCACCAGCATTTGTGTTGAACAGGGTTCAGTCAGGGAGGTTACAGCCTGGGTAATAGGAACAATCCGATTACACCTTGCTGCACTGACTGGGGATCCAAGTTGCCATTATGCAGCTCTGTAATTCGAGCAAACCTGTCTTATTAGGGTGCAAGTGCTGTTTAATACAGGCATTAACAGGGTTTATTACAAGGAAATACTTATACGTTTTATTTGCCCTTGTGCGGTGCAGTTATATGTTCTAAAGCATTTTTTGGATTGTATAATTGGGGAAAAAATGGGCTTATTAGCCGTTGTATGGGGAAGGGCGAAAATTACAGCTCTTTTTGTCGTGTATTAGTGGCAAAAGTAAAATATATTTGCATCTCAGCAGTGCAGTGATATATTCTGAAGCCCAGTTTGCCGTGTAATAGTGGCAAAATAAAAATATATTCGCAGTCCAGTGTTGCATATATCTGTTTAAAAGCCTGTTGTGTAAAAGTAGAAAAATATTTGGGCCTAATTGACGTTCTTTGGTGCAGTGATACATTCTGAAGCCCTGTTTGCAGTGTATTAGTGGCAAAATAAAAATATATTTGCCGTCCAGCGTTGTACTTGTCTGTTGAAAAGCCTGTTGTTTAAAGTAGAAAACTATTTGGGCCTAATTGACGTCCTGCGGTGCAGTGATATATTGTGAAGCCCAATTGGCTGTGTATTAGTGGCGTAATTAAAAATATATTCGCTGTCCAGCGTTGCATATATCTGTTGAAAAGCCTGTTGTGTAAAAGTAGAAAACTATTTGGGCCTAATTGACATTCTGCGGTGCAGTAATATATTGTGAACCCCTGTTTGCACTGTTATTAGTGGCGAAATAAAAATATAATTCACCGTCCAGCGTTGAAAAACCTGTTGGGTAAAAGTAGAAAAAAATGTGGGCCTAATTGCCGTTCTGCGGTGCAGTGATATATTCTGAAGCCCATGCTGTTTGCCGTGTATTAGTGCCGAAATAAAAACATATTCTCCATTCAGCGTTGCACTTATCTGTTGAAAAGTCTTTTGTGCAAAAGTTTTAAAAAATTAAGGCCTATTTGCCATTCTGCGGTGCAGTGATTTATTCTAAAACACAGTCTGCCTTGTATTAGTGGCGAAATAAAAAATATTTGATCTAAAATTTGATTATTTGATCTAACAGTATGTCAGACAGAGAAGTGCCAGGCCCTGCACAGGGGAGTGGCAGAGGCCTAACTGTTTCTGGCGCAGGCAGAGGTCGCAGCAGAGTAAGAGGCCGTGGCAGTCACTTCGAGAGGCCTGAGCTCCCAGTGTCAGCTAGCGGTCGTGTTATGACCAGCAACCCAGCGGTTCTTGAATGGTTGACTCGATCTTCGACTTCGTCCCAAGTGACATCAGACACCCCCAGCCAAGAGTTAGTGGGTTCGTCAGACACAACCCTTAGTTGGCATGGCCCTCACCTGTCCTCAACTTGCCTCTGTCCTTCCCTCCACTAGGTGGGCAATTAGTGATGAGGAGAGTGGCGTGGGAGCTGGTGTTGCGGGCGCTCAGGCTCCTGACCCAGAGATGGTTGAAGAGTACTTCAGTGACGTGCAGACAGTACTTGATGTTGATCATGTAGCTGATCGCACGGAGTCGGGTGACAAAGGGACTTCATTTTATTTTAATTTTTTTTTCTTTATATAATAATGTAATATTATAAAATCCATTGTCTCCATGATAAATCTGCAGCATGGGGTCCCCGTGTGGCTTCACACACTTTCAAAATAATCCTTCAGTGGGGCGAATAGATGCCGGGTGACCGACAAGCTCCATGACCTTCCCAGGAGCAACTGTTGGGAGCAGTGGTTCATTTCTGAGACGTTCTTATAGTGCAGGAGGATCCGAAGACCCTCTACAGGATGTCCTCCTTCCCATCCATAACTAACTGGGAACTCGTAATGTTTTCCCTGACGTACAGACCAGAGGCTGGTAGTTATGGTTTTAATCTTGATGAACTTTGCAACTCTTCCGGGCTCCAAGCAATCTTGAAGCTTTGTCTTCTCATTGTCTGTAGCTACTACTAGAAGCCTGTTCATGCAAGGCAGGTTCCCCCAGAAGTATTTGGCTCGATGAGCAGCCAATACCACACTTGCATCAATCTTGATAGGATTTGTCTCCAGGTGGAGAGAAATAGTTTAACTAGAGTGTTATGGGCCCCAGTGCAAATAATGGGCCCCCAATTCATATAAAGAGGCAGCAATTATTTTTTTTTTTTACACTAAGCCCAATGCATGGCTAAAGTCACCCAGTCCTAACTAATAAAATCTGGTCCAACCTCATCCAGAGTGTCGCTGGCGTTGGCGTGATGTCCACTGGATCCGGAATAAGGTCCCTGTAGTGACTGAGAAAAAAAAAAAATTACATAAGGAAGGGATGGTGACTGCTCCTGTGAAATCACCAGCAGGGAGCGCTGTGCTGGCCTGTAAGACTGAGCCATGCCAATGTATATCAGGGTAATCTAGGACATTTCCCCTAACTGCTACCACACAGTACTAATGTCACAGTAATTGAGCCCACCTTGTGGCCCCTTCACAAAAGTTATGTCCTCCTTGTGGCCCCTCACAGCAGCTATACCCACCTTTGTTCCTGTCACAGTAGTTATGCCCACTTTTGTATCCCCTCACAGTAGTAATGCCCAGATATGTGCCCCTGACAGTAGTTTTGGCCATATATGTGCCCCCTCACAGTAGTTTTGGCCAGATATGTGCCCCCTCACAGAAGTTATGCCAGATATGTGCCCCCTCACAGTAGTTATGCCCAGTTATGTGCCCCCTCAAAGTAGTTTTGTCCATATATGTGTCCCCTCACAGTAGTTATGCCAGATTATGTGCCCCCTCACAGTAGTTATGCCAGATTATGTGCCCCTCACAGTAGTTATGTCCAGATATGTGGATATGTGCCCCCTTACAGTGGTTATGGCCAGATATGTGCCCCCTCACAGTAGTTATGCCAGATTATGTGCCCCCTCACAGTAGTTATGCCCAGTTATGTGCCCCCGTCACAGTAGTTGTCAGATTATGTGCCCCTCACAGTAGTTATGCCTTCATATGTGCCCCCTCATAGTAGTTATGCCCACATATGTGCCCCCTCACAGTAGTTATGCCAGTTTAGGTGCCCCCTTAAGGACATACACAGTCTCCAAATAGTATAATGACCCCCTGTAGCACAAGTATAAAAAATGCCCCCCCCCCCATCCCCCGTAGCTCTATTCTTTCATGCAGAGGTCTCCCTGCTTCACTCTGGAGACAAACAGCCCGGCAGTGACAAGAACTCTGTGGCTGGGGCACATGTTTGAAGAGTGCTCTGATGGGGTTCTCCCCTGCTGGGCCCAGTCACGGTCGCACCCTCTGCAACCACGATCGTTACACCCCTGCAAATTACCGGAAGACTTGCCTTTAAAAGAGTTTTCCAGGATTTTTATATGGATGGCCTACTAAGGATAGGCAATCAATATCGGATTGGCAGGGGGTCTGACATGCTGCACCAACGCCAATGAGCTATTCGGGAGTAGGTGTGGCCCCGGACGTAGGCACAAGAATTGCACACCTTCCTTCATTATTAAATGGATGGAGCTGGTTACTGCAGTGCTGCTCCCATGGCTGCAACGTTACCCATATTTTTCGGGGACAATATTCCCAGAAAGTTTTTTTTAAATAACTGCAGTCTTATACCATATTTTTTTTTTTAACATCAATTTGCCTTACAGTCATGAGTATACATGTCATCTACCTTCCAGAGCAAAGAAAACTGTCTCTTTAGAGACACCTATAGTTGGTTATTCTGTAAACCAATATTCAACCTATGAAAGAGCTTTAAAACATAACTCAGAATATTAGGTAAATACTATACCATGAAGTCACGTTTCAAGGCTCATTTATGGGTCAAAGGTAGGGGGAGATTTATCAAAACTGGTGTAAAGGAAAACTGGCTTAGTTGCACATTTCAACCAATCAGATTATACCTTTTATTTTTCAGAGTTCTTTTGGAAAATGAAAGGTGGAATCTGATTGGAACAAAGCCATTATTCTTTCACACCAGTTTTGATAAATCTTGCCCATACACTTATAGGGTAGCTAACAATAGGAGGCACTAGAAAGATAGTTTTCCTACTTCTTGAACGCTAATTTACTTTTTTCCCCATTGACCATTGTCTGTAAGCTTCCTTAATGGAGCTGAAATGAAAACCAGTACCGCCCAAACTAAAGTCAATAAGTTAATTAAAAACACCACCTTTAAAGCCTTAGTGACAGCACTAGGTAGCTATGGACCTCTACTGCATTTAGCAAACAACATGACATTTTTTTTTTACTAAAGTGTTTATATATATAAAAAATCATTTTTCTTAACCAGAGTTTCCCTTTAAAATGTATCTGACTTTTAACTTTTCTTCCATCCTGATATTGCACATGAAGATTTTCCTATACACAGAAGAAGTGTTCCTTTTTTTCCATAACCTTGAAATCACTTGAAGTGAGGGGGGTAGATGTCTCGCTGATTTCAGTATTTTGCACTGTCCGTGCTTTATCATTCCTTCTTTTTATGTTTCTTTTTGGGGAAAGAACAAAACATTGGTGAATGGCGTGCCCTATACCCTTATACATCACAGAGAAAAGATGAACTTGACTTGCAAAAAGGTAAGCAAGTTTATATTTATAATGGATAGAATAATCAGATGCAAAAAAGAGTGAGAAGATTAATCAGTAGTACTGTGGGATACATATAAATTTGCAAATATAACACAAATTGCCCAACGGTTATAAAGATGGTGCCCTGGTCATTTTAGACACATTTTTCTTCCTTATATCAGTTCATGGCTGTTAAGGACATGTGTACATACAATTAACTGGTGTGATATGAGGCCTAACCCTAAGGGCATTATTCTGGCACCTCCTCAGTTTTCACTCTTTAACAAAATACAGGGATCCAGACTTCACTGTGTGTTTGCGACCAGACTGCTACCTCCTGGGTACAAGTGTACTTGAAAACTGAGGTCAGGAAAACTAGTGAAAACACCAGAGATACTGTCATGACACAATGCACAATGCACAGAGCACTCACAGACAAACAGATCAGGAACCCATGAAGATGGACAACAAGAGCTAGACATATAGACTTTAGGAACTAGAACACAGACTAATGGAATGTACTACAGGAACAACTACACTGTTCAAATGTAGCGGATAGTGAACGACAGTGGTCAAGAGATCACGGAGGAAGGTAGCAAGACACTCACACTGTCGCAATAGGGCACAGTTCATACTACCGGACGGATCCTTTATGCAGACCATAGAATTCTATTATGGCGGAATGTATAACGGAATGCCTCTAAAGGCATTCTGTTATGCATTCTGTCATCATATTGTGCTATGGTCCGTGGTAACGGAATCCATAACGAAATCCACCATATATCCGAACTCGAACTTCAAAACTTGAAGTTCGCTCATCCCAAACTAACACAGAACTCAGGACTATGTAGCAGGCTTAATGAACTCATTAGTCGAACAGATACAGATACACACACACAGCAATACAGAACTGAGGAGGAATGCAAGCACATTGGCGTAATTCACAACACATGTAACAGGGGCCAGGATACACGGTACAATGGCACCAATGAATAGCCACACAGAGAGATGACCCTAAATATTTCCCACAGCAAACGCTGGCAGTGCATTAGTACAAGTGAAACGCCATCTTAACATGGCTAGCATACATGGACACTGGAATGTTTGCCATCTAAAGATGTGCCAAATTTATCATAGCAGCTCAGGCTGGATAATAAATTTAGAACAAAGTTGGATACTTTGTATAACTTATACCACCTATTGGTTGGCTTACTACATGTTAAGCCACATTCCCTCAATCGACAAGATGTAACATATCTCATATGAGATGCACCAAATTGTGCCAGAATTCTTTGCAGCCACAATTGTAAGTATGGGCGATTATCTATACCATCCTTTTAGTTTTATGCTAATGATCTCGACAATTATAAACATAGATAATGTAGGTAGATAATAGAGAGATTATGGATAGTGTGGGGGGTTAGCTCTGGTCTCGAGGATCGTTCACACACAGATTGTCGTCCACCGCAGCTTTAGTGGCCAAACATCGCTTTATTGTCTCAGCATCAACATAAATAAATCAAAACAAACACCTGCCCGGCTGGGCTCTAACTCAACACAGTGTATCCCTGACTCACCTAAGTCACTGTTTACACACACGGAACCCATGCGGCTTTCCCAGCCTAATGTCCGTCAGCCTCCTGGCTGTTACCTCACCGGTGTCTTTTGGGGGATTGTGGTCCAGTCGTCCACCCGACGCTGACCATGCGACCCTTTTCCCTAGGCGTCGCGGGACCCCCCAAACTTCAGGCTAATCCCAGCCTTGTGGTCTCTCAGCGCTCCCAGCTCAGACCACACACAGAACCACTCCAGGCTTCTGTACCACACAAGACACACCCATCTCACTGTGAGGACAGCTTTATGCTCTGTTGATTGTGGCACCTGTTGCTGCCTCAGGCCTGCCCACTGATGGGAAAGAGATGGATAATCCTGCCAATCCTCTCTTCTATCAGCCATGAGGCCTGTCACTGCCTCACAATAGATAGATGGATGGATACATTATAGACAGATAGATAGATACTAGAGATGAGCAAATTTCCGCTTATGAAATTCGTTCGCACTTCGTTTGGTGGTAAAAGGTGAATGGCATTATGGATTCCGTTACCACGGACCATAACGCAAATCTATGACAGAATGCATAACGGAATGTCTTTAGAGGCATTACGTTATTCATTCCGTCATAATAGAAGTCTATGGGCTGCAAAAACGGATCCGTCCTGTTTCCGTTGTAACTGGAATCCATAACGCAATTCCCCTTTTACCACCGAACGAAGTGTGAACGAATTTCAAAATAGGAAATTCGCTCATCTCTCTAATATATACTGTAGATAGATAGCAGATAGATAGTAGATAGATAGATAGATAGATAGATAGATAAAATAATTGGTGCTTTTTCAATGTAACACTATTTTATATAATGTACTGTACTGTAATAATAATATACATTTTATTCCCCCAGGTGATTGTGTCATTGTCCACCGTAAAGCTGATGATGGGTGGTGGTACGGTGCCATTAATGGGAAAAAAGGTTATTTCCCCTCTACATATGTTGAAGAAATAAATTCTTCTACATAGACCCAGACCATGAAATCAGAAAAATACATTTATATAAAACATTTATATAAAAGATCCGTTTTTGTTGCTCCATAACTAGAGCAGTAATTGATGTATTTGCTTCAAGTGGAGCAGAAGAAAGCTATAAAGGATGTTTCAAGCTACCTACCCAAAGTATAATTACCAGGTTCCCACTGTTTTTCTTACAAGGGCCGTCTTTCCCATGGCTGTCGGTGCAGTTCTTATGAGGCAGTTGTCATAATTCTCCCACAAACATGCACAAGAAATAACTGTGTACTTTGAGGGTGGGGTGAACACCTTTCCGCCACGGACAAAACTGTAAATAGGACATTTCTGATTCTCTTCTATTATAATTTGGGGCTGTGGACAGCTTATAAACATTCATCATAGCTACTGTAAACTCTTATCAAACTGATAATCATATGGCTTAAATGAGTGGTTATGAGCTGTTAGGAGTTCATAGAAAATGGCTACACATCGAGCTATCAGAGCAGGAACCTGATGGGTCAGTGTGAAACTGAAGGCAATATGCTCTGCAGATAGACTGAAATTTAAAGGGGTTTTCCGAGATTTTAATATAGGTCATTAGTATCTGATAAGTGGGGGTCCGACATCTGGGACCCCTGCCCATCAGCTGTTCGAGAAGGCAGTGGCACTCCTGTAGCCTTATCTCTGTTTTTATTAGGCCAGTGACATCACGTTCATGTTGTCACGTGGCCTAGGAGGAGCTCAGACCCGTTCAAGTGAATAGTGCTGAGCTCGATACTAACCACAATCGCTAAACAATGTATGGCGCTGTGGTTGGTGAGTTGTGAGAAGGCAGCAGCGCTCACAAAACAGGGTGTCAAACCCCCACCGATCAGATACTGATGACCTATCCTGAAGATAGGTCATCAGAATTAAAATCTCAGAAAATCCTTTCAACCCTGAAGAGCAAAAACTGTTGAAAATTTTTAGTGAAGACCAATGAAAAAATTATTTTTAGCGTAAAATGAGTGAAACACAATCATAAATAAATTGCCCTTGAAGGTTTTTATAGCCTTTAAGCTTTATTACATAAAACAAGAAGGCACCTTTAATTTTGCCAAAATTATACGCAAGCATTTATCCATTTCATATGGGCCAATGACCAGGAATGACCGTTCTTAGTGATGCTTGTTTGGCCAATTATAGGCATGCATAAAAGGGCCTTCAAACATGGAAACATAACTAATAAGTAGCACATATTTTATTTATTAGATTTTATGGATGTCAGGATTTTTTGTCTAAATGTATGTGGTGGCCATTACTTTTTTGCCTTCTCCTTTCGGATGCTTACAATGGACCCATCAGTAATGTCTATTGTAACCTCTGACTAGAAATTAAAGGTGCTCTAAGAAAAAACATGGCTTTTTTTCCAAGAAACAGCACCATTTCTGACTATGGTCAGTGTCTGGAATTGCAGCTCAGTCTTATTTACTATCCGTAAGATTAGCTCTGGTCCTGCCAGAAAGCAGCTTTTTTCTAATCACATACAGCACGTCTCTTTTAAAGACAATGACCATACTGCCCATGTGATGGGAATGCAAGACATCAGGCAGACCAGATGGTTTAAAAGACAATCCATGAAAATGCCGGTGAAAAGAAAAACACAAATGATTCCCTCTGAAACTGGCATCACTTTGCCATCTGTTTCCTTTCAATTTTCGTATAAAAAGATGAAGAGATCTAAGCCTGACCATCTTGTATGTCTGAATGAGCCATATGCAGAACTTTTACAGAAGGCAGTTATGGATGGACTTGATGTAATATTTAAGTCATTTCCAAACTCTCAGAAGAATGGATTGTACCTCATGTGTTATAATTTCCTGCTCTGCCTGGCAGCTTTCAAGTACTGTACATATCATTTCCCATCTAGGCATAAAATGTTTACATGCAACTCTTTGTAACCGTATGTAAAATGTTCTTTTATATAAATGCAGGGAAGATAATAAAATTGAACTGAATGGCTTATTGCATTTATGGTGTAAATAACCATGAGCATGTAATAATCTAAATGTTGTATACTAACTAAAAAGCTGCTCCTCGTGGGCAGAGCTTATTGACCTATTGACTTAATTGCAAGTATTTAAAGGAGGCCCTCATCTGCTGCTGACTAAAAGTAAACTGTTAAATTAGGTACAGTACAACGCCTTGTGGAGTTAGCTCAGTTGAGTTTATTGATACATTTCACTTAGTGATCAGATCTGGACAAACGTACCTTTATTCCATATGCAAATGAGTAGTTAAGTGCAATGAGGGTGGGCCAGAAACACTCTTTGCACCCTTGGTCCTCCTGCCTCCTCTTCCAGCCTCTTGACTGATATGTGTAGGGTGCTGCATAGACATCTCACCTATAACTGCCAGGGAAGGGCTGGCAGAGAAAGCAGGATTAGCAAGAGTGCCCAGAATGGCTCAGACCCTTGGTGCACTTGACTTCTCATTTGCATATGGATTAAATGTTTGTTTGTTTTTTCTCCAGGATGAAGTAACCTAAGCCCTGGTTTAGTTCAATTTTATCTGCTAGCATTTTAGGGCCTGTGGCGAGAGCACTTCTGCAATGACCTGTCTTTATGGAACATATGCCCCTGACCAAAGCTGTAATGGGGACATTGTTTGTTTACATGTAGTACTTTACAGATAAGGTTTATAGCAATAAGGATCTATATGTAGAGCTTTATGTTGATGGATTTATGTAATTAAACAGCCCCTCCCCCAGAAGCAGAGTAAATATGGCCATACTGTATATTGGATAGCTGAGTATCCAGACGACAGCTATCTCTCTCCACACCTCCATACACATGCGCACTTGGCATGTATGTGTCCTGAATGCGAGAAAGGCAGAAAGCCAGTGCATGGCATCTCCAGCAGCAGCTTATCACCTTGAGAACAAAAGGACTGGGCAGTTGAATTTAACTTGCCCCCCCAATATTGGGAGTCCCCATAAACATTTGATGGTTTCCTGGGACCTCTAAAACCAATCAGTTGGGCCAACATTTATCCAATATGTTTGGCAAGCTTAAGGACCAGCACTTGAGGACCAAATCTCTGCTTTGCCTTGTTGTTGACTGTATGTTCTTCTTAACAATATCAAGACACTGATCAGAAAATGGTAATAGAATTTTTGATATTGTACATTCAATGGATGTTTTTAGATGGCTGCATTGAGCTCACAATATGGCCCCAATACCACAGATCCCCTCCTTTGGTTGGAATTTAAAAGGGTTATTATCTTTATTTACATTTAACCTTGTATAAGCAAGTTTGTAATGTTTTTACATTCCAAAGTTACATGGATTGGCCACTCTAGAACCTGGTCAACTGTGTAACTGTCTTCTTCTGAAAATATTTCTTCTGTCTACAGTAGGGATGTATCACTTGTTGTGGACAGAGACAGAACTATTCCTCTCCCTGGTGTATGAGCAGATGAGGTGGATTCAGGAGTTTGCATATGTGCCAGAAGCAGGAATGGTTCTGGCCCAGTCTACAATGGAAGTGACTTTTGGTCCATAGCTTAGGTTGAAAACCTGGAAATTATATGACATTGAATTTTAAGTAGACAAGCTTTCCCAAGAGGCCGATCTGAGCAACTTTGGAACAGTAAGTATATTACAAACTTTCTTCTACAGAAAAGTGGGGTTAAACCCCTTTAAACCACATAGTGTCTTCTGACAATATAAGTTCAGTCAAGTAGGCTCATGAGAGCTTCAAGTATTAAAGCTTTAATATGGACCCTAAAATGTGGCCACATTATGTGGTCAGAAGATTTTTGAACAGCATATTGGTGGTGAAAGTTAAAGTGAGTTACAGTAATTGATGTTTAGAACTGTTAATAGACAAAATAAAGGTAAAAAAATTCTGGCTCCAGTATGACCTGATTATTACATATTCTGGATCACTAAACAGTCATAAAAAGTCTATAACCCCCTATTAAGATTGTAAAACCTTCAGGGAGAACACCCAAACACAAGATTTACTGCTATCACTTTCCTTAAAGTTTCTCTCACTGATCAGTATTTCGCTTCTTGTTTTTGAAGTGCCAAATTATTTTCTGGATACTGAAATAAAGGAATTGTTCCATCAAGGGCAACTCCTTCTAGAATGTGAGCCAGAGAACAATAAGCTGATTGTCGAGTTCCCACTCCTGGTAGACAGCAGATTTTACCAGGTTAAACTTTGTCCGGTCAGGCTTTTCCTCTGAACAGCTGCCATTATCCCTACAAGGTTACCATTCAGTGTTCATCTGTGTAATACATGATTGGTTTTGTGACCCCCAATTGGGCAAAGCTACTGCAAAGTGACTCTCCATTCTGGCTCATAGAGAGGATTATGAATGGGAAAACTCCTTAAAAACATCCATATGCCTTAGCAGGGCATTTGACCAGGGGTTGTCTTCAGGAGTCTACTCTTTTAAAGGACCTTAGCTATAATCATTTGTATCAACCAAAAGAAACAAAGTCATCAAGAGTTTTTTTTATAGTTCTTTATTGCTTAGATTGTTATTGCAGACAACATGCAGTATCCATGAATCAAAAACTATCTATAGTATCAAATGAAATTATCTTCTGTGACAACAAACTATAAATTCACCATATTGTCTATGGAATTGAGAAAATTCTGTTTACATTTACAGGAATCTGGCATTAACAAGGTGCTCTGCCTAGCAGCTTTCAAGTACTGTATATATCATTTCCCATCTAGGCATAAAATGTTTACATGCAACTCTTTGTAACCGTATGTAAAATGTTCTTTTATATAAATGCAGGGAAGATAATAAAATTGAACTGAATGGCTTATTGCATTTTTGGTGTAAATAACCATGAGCATGTAATAATCTAAATGTTGTATACTAACTAAAAAGCTGCTCCTCGTGGGCAGAGCTTATTGACCTATTGACTAAATTGCAAGTATTTAAAGGAGGCCCTCATCTGCTGCTGACTAAAAGTAAACTGTTAAATTAGGTACAGTACAACGCCTTGTGGAGTTAGCTCAGTTGAGTTTATTGATACATTTCACTTTGTGATCAGATCTGGGCAAACGTACCTTTATTCCATATGCAAATGAGTAGTTAAGTGCAATGAGGGTGGGCCAGAAACACTCTTTGCACCCTTGGTCCTCCTGCCTCCTCTTCCAGCCTCTTGACTGATATGTGTAGGGTGCTGCATAGACATCTCACCTATAACTGCCAGGGAAGGGCTGGCAGAGAAAGCAGGATTAGCAAGAGTGCCCAGAATGGCTCAGACCCTTGGTGCACTTGACTTCTCATTTGCATATGGATTAAATGTTTGTTTGTTTTTTCTCCAGGATGAAGTAACCTAAGCCCTGGTTTAGTTCAATTTTATCTGCTAGCATTTTAGGGCCTGTGGCGAGAGCACTTCTGCAATGACCTGTCTTTATGGAACATATGCCCCTGACCAAAGCTGTAATGGGGACATTGTTTGTTTACATGTAGTACTTTACAGATAAGGTTTATAGCAATAAGGATCTATATGTAGAAACTTTATGTTGATGGATTTATGTAATTAAACAGCCCCTCCCCCAGAAGCAGAGTAAATATGGCCATACTGTATATTGGATAGCTGAGTATCCAGACGACAGCTATCTCTCTCCACACCTCCATACACATGCGCACTTGGCATGTATGTGTCCTGAATGCGAGAAAGGCAGAAAGCCAGTGCATGGTATCTCCAGCAGCAGCTTATCACCTTGAGAACAAAAGGACTGGGCAGTTGAATTTTAACTTGCCCCCCCAATATTGGGAGTCCCCATAAACATTTGATGGTTTCCTGGGACCTCTAAAACCAATCAGTTGGGCCAACATTTATCCAATATGTTTGGCAAGCTTAAGGACCAGCACTTGAGGACCAAATCTCTGCTTTGCCTTGTTGTTGACTGTATGTTCTTCTTAACAATATCAAGACACTGATCAGAAAATGGTAATAGAATTTTTTGATATTGTACATTCAATGGATGTTTTTAGATGGCTGCATTGAGCTCACAATATGGCCCCAATACCACAGATCCCCTCCTTTGGTTGGAATTTAAAAGGGTTATTATCTTTATTTACATTTAACCTTGTATAAGCAAGTTTGTAATGTTTTTACATTCCAAAGTTACATGGATTGGCCACTCTAGAACCTGGTCAACTGTGTAACTGTCTTCTTCTGAAAATATTTCTTCTGTCTACAGTAGGGATGTATCACTTGTTGTGGACAGAGACAGAACTATTCCTCTCCCTGGTGTATGAGCAGATGAGGTGGATTCAGGAGTTTGCATACGTGCCAGAAGGAGGAATGGTTCTGGCCCAGTCTACAATGGAAGTGACTTTTGGTCCATAGCTTAGGTTGAAAACCTGGAAATTATAGGACATTGAATTTTAAGTAGACGAGCTTTCCCAAGAGACCGATCTGAGCAACTTTGGAACAGTAAGTATATTACAAACTTTCTTCTACAGAAAAGTGGGGTTAAACCCCTTTAAACCACATAGTGTCTTCTGACAATATAAGTTCAGTCAAGTAGGCTCATGAGAGCTTCAGGTATTAAAGCTTTAATATGGACCCTAAAATGTGGCCACATTATGTGGTCAGAAGATTTTTGAACAGCAAATTGGTGGTGAAAGTTAAAGTGAGTTACAGTAATTGATGTTTAGAACTGTTAATAGACAAAATAAAGGTAAAAAAATTCTGGCTCCAGTATGACCTGATTATTACATATTCTGGATCACTAAACAGTCATAAAAAGTCTATAACCCCCTATTAAGATTGTAAAACCTTCAGGGAGAACACCCAAACACAAGATTTACTGCTATCACTTTCCTTAAAGTTTCTCTCACTGATCAGTATTTCGCTTCTTGTTTTTTGAAGTGCCAAATTATTTTCTGGATACTGAAATAAAGGAATTGTTCCATCAAGGGCAACTCCTTCTAGAATGTGAGCCAGAGAACAATAAGCTGATTGTCGAAGTTCCCACTCCTGGTAGACAGCAGATTTTACCAGGTTAAACTTTGTCCGGTCAGGCTTTTCCTCTGAACAGCTGCCATTATCCCTACAAGGTTACCATTCAGTGTTCATCTGTGTAATACATGATTGGTTTTGTGACCCCCCAATTGGGCAAAGCTACTGCAAAGTGACTCTCCATTCTGGCTCATAGAGAGGATTATGAATGGGGAAAACTCCTTAAAAACATCCATATGCCTTAGCAGGGCATTTGACCAGGGGTTGTCTTCAGGAGTCTACTCTTTTAAAGGACCTTAACTATAATTATTTGTATCAACCAAAAGAAACAAAGTCATCAAGAGTTTTTTTTATAGTTCTTTATTGCTTAGATTGTTATTGCAGACAACATGCAGTATCCATGAATCAAAAACTATCTATAGTATCAAATGAAATTATCTTCTGTGACAACAAACTATAAATTCACCATATTGTCTATGGAATTGAGAAAATTCTGTTTACATTTACAGGAATCTGGCATTAACAAGGTCTTTCCTAATGGATTTTATTGAGGTATTTAAATTAGAGCTATATTCTTTCAAAGTATTTTAATTTTAGTTTTAATTTTTAAGGCAGAAGCGGTCTTTTTATTCCGATTTATATTTTTAATTTGTCATTTACATTCAGGGTGAAAGCTTTCACGATAACTTCTCACAGATTGCAAGCTTTTGTGAGCAGGGCCATCGTTCCTGTTGTTTTAATTGTTGACTTGTTTTGTTGCTATGTTATGTATGATTTTGTTTGTACATGAACCCTCTGATTGTAAAGTGCTGCCGAATATGTTGGCGCTATATAAATAAAGATTATTATTTTATTGACCTCAGAGTTGCTGCACAGACATTAAGTTCCCCCTAGTGATGGCAGCAAGCAGTCAGAATGTTAACATTTAATAACTTGGCTGGGGATTTGGAGCTGCTGTAAAGAAATATTTACCAGCAATTAGTCCAAAAATTTTTAAGCTATACCGATTGAAAAACATTAGTGTATTAGTGTATGTACAAATACGTAGGTGGCACCTAACTTTTGATTTATAATATAGAGTGATATTGTACATCCTTTGGGCATTCTTTCTGAAGAGGACACACAAGTGGCCCCTAGGATCTGTGCTCTGTCAATCAGCTCCTCTCCTCCAATTAGTGTTGCTTAGAGATCTGGGAGACTTGTGTGGCAGGTGCTGTGTGTGCCCATAGCGGTTTAAGTCTACATGCACACGACAGGGAAAGAAAATCCATTAAAAATGGACATTTTTAACGGACGTTTATTTAACTCATGCATTTCTGAGAAACGGCCGTTAAAAATGGACCCATTCAATTGTATGGGGGCAGTCTGTCAGTGAAAAATGGACAACATAGAACATGTTCTATTTTTTGACGTCCGTTTTTCACTGACAGTCAAAAAAACTACCGTGTGAATAACCTCATAGACTACCATTGGTCTTAAAACAGACTTGTGATGGTCGTTAAAAAAATGTACATCACATGTCCGTTTTTCACTGTCGTGTGCATGTAGCCTAAAAGTTTTTCAGTATCAAATTCATTGTATGGATCATAAAATAATTGTTTACACGCTGTTAATGCAAAGTTATGGCATTTACTTATATAATCTAGAGGTACTTAGTTATACCAATGTGAACTTCCACCTTATGAGATGAGTGTTGGTGGACAAATGCATGATCAGTCGCTCTCCACACAGCCAAGTCTCTGCATATTGCTCCACTTCCCAATACAAAATAGCTAATTAAAATAGCTTTCTGACCTGCTTGTCAGGGAAGGAGAACAGCATCTTCAGTAGTATGGCTGTATAGCTGAAAAGACTCCTTCTATAGAGAAAATATAAGGGACTATATAGTCAGCTGCCAGAAGGGGAAGGAGTCTGATTCTGCTCAGAGCCTACACTACTTAGCATCATCCGAAGAGGGGCACATGAAAATGAAAAATTGTGAAAATTGAATTTTTATGCTAGAAACACTAAAAATGAAATTAAAGCAGCTTTTGGTATGAAAATAATTAATAGGATAGCCCCTTTACCCTTATTTAAACCAACATCGGTCATTTTTATTCCGATTTATATTTTTAATTTGTCATTTACATTCAGGGTGAAAGCTTTCACGATAACTTCTCACAGATTGCAAGCTTTTGTGAGCAGGGCCATCGTTCCTGTTGTTTTAATTGTTGACTTGTTTTGTTGCTATGTTATGTATGATTTTGTTTGTACATGAACCCTCTGATTGTAAAGTGCTGCCGAATATGTTGGCGCTATATAAATAAAGATTATTATTTTATTGACCTCAGAGTTGCTGCACAGACATTAAGTTCCCCCTAGTGATGGCAGCAAGCAGTCAGAATGTTAACATTTAATAACTTGGCTGGGGATTTGGAGCTGCTGTAAAGAAATATTTACCAGCAATTAGTCCAAAATTTTTAAGCTATACCGATTGAAAAACATTAGTGTATTAGTGTATGTACAAATACGTAGGTGGCACCTAACTTTTGATTTATAATATAGAGTGATATTGTACATCCTTTGGGCATTCTTTCTGAAGAGGACACACAAGTGGCCCCTAGGATCTGTGCTCTGTCAATCAGCTCCTCTCCTCCAATTAGTGTTGCTTAGAGAGATCTGGGGCTTGTGTAGCAGGTGCTGTGTGTGCCCATAGCGGTTTAAGTCTACATGCACACGACAGGGAAAGAAAATCCATTAAAAATGGACATTTTTAACGGACGTTTATTTAACTCATGCATTTCTGAGAAACGGCCGTTAAAAATGGACCCATTCAATTGTATGGGGGCAGTCTGTCAGTGAAAAATGGACAACATAGAACATGTTCTATTTTTTGACGTCCGTTTTTCACTGACAGTCAAAAAAACTACCGTGTGAATAACCTCATAGACTACCATTGGTCTTAAAACAGACTTGTGATGGTCGTTAAAAAAATGTACATCACATGTCCGTTTTTCACTGTCGTGTGCATGTAGCCTAAAGTTTTTCAGTATCAAATTCATTGTATGGATCATAAAATAATTGTTTACACGCTGTTAATGCAAAGTTATGGCATTTACTTATATAATCTAGAGGTACTTAGTTATACCAATGTGAACTTCCACCTTATGAGATGAGTGTTGGTGGACAAATGCATGATCAGTCGCTCTCCACACAGCCAAGTCTCTGCATATTGCTCCACTTCCCAATACAAAATAGCTAATTAAAATAGCTTTCTGACCTGCTTGTCAGGGAAGGAGAACAGCATCTTCAGTAGTATGGCTGTATAGCTGAAAAGACTCCTTCTATAGAGCAAATATAAGGGACTATATAGTCAGCTGCCAGAAGGGGAAGGAGTCTGATTCTGCTCAGAGCCTACACTACTTAGCATCATCCGAAAGAGGGGCACATGAAAATGAAAAATTGTGAAAATTGAATTTTTTTATGCTAGAAACACTAAAAATGAAATTAAAGCAGCTTTTGGTATGAAAATAATTAATAGGATAGCCCCTTTACCCTTATTTAAACCAACATGATAGACCCGCATTCACATATTTGTTTCTTGCACTGTTATATTCTGTATATATTTATATAGATATCCGAGCTAAGGTAAATTAAACATATACATGTATTAATAAATATATAATTACTATGTACACTCCAGAGAATGGTGAAGATGTGTTAACATTAGTGGCAATGATAACTGGCGTTTATATCAGCCTCATATTCAATCTGAGGACTGCTGTAACTTGCACTAGCTTTCATACATCTCCCCCATTATGTAAGCAATCCCCATTCTCCAGCTTTGTCTATAAAGTTGTGTAAGTCCTGATGCCATAACAAGGCTGGTACAAGTATGCCCAGTTGACCTTGCATGTCCAAAGCTTAACATGCAAACACATGCTGGGAGTAATAATGAATAGCCCTTGGTAACTGGGTGTTACCAGAGGACAGGTCATTTTGTCTATTCCTGTCAATGCTAAGAATGTCTTGTACAAGTGAATGCAGCCATATAGTATGACTGTTTAGCCACTCTGTTACTCTTTGTATATAGTCAGAGCTACGCTATGGCCACATCTATATCTTCATTGTAAAGGACTAAGTTGTGTTCATTTACAATTACATTAGCATGTCCTCATTAACTAATAGGTGCTCCAGTTGTGACCAGTTTGTAGTAAGCTCCTTTCTTCTCCATTAGCTCATCATGATTTCCTTTCTCAATGACAATTCCTTGAGACATGACAGCAATGATGTCCGAGTTCTGAATAGTCGACAGTCGATGGGCAATGACAATACATGTACGTCCTTCTCTTGCACGGTCAAGGGCTGCTTGAACAGTCTGCAAAACACAATGAATAGAAACAGAATGTAGTAAGGAACCATTGACATGGGCCGATGCCCAGAGCATTCACATTGAGCAATCATATCCTCCTCATGGGGATGAACGATCGCCGCTACGATCTTTTATGCCCATACAGAATCATTGTCTGTTGGCAGCACATCCCTATTTAGATGGTATGGTCTGTTGCCGACACATGATGAATTTAGGTGTCGCATGAAAAATGGCATCATCCAAACAACAAGTATTTGCTCGTTTGTTTGGGTGATTGGTGTCACCTTTACAAGGGGCACTTATCAGGAAGAAGCATTCATGGAAACATTCATGCTGATCCTCCACCCATGTACAGTAAAAGGCGCCTTAGTGTGGGGCCGAAAATTTTATGGGGTGTAAACAGGATTTGGACTGTACTCTACAAAGAACAGTAAGGGCCTGACCACATGTTTAAGATGGTCATGGAACTGCTCAACAGCTTTTTTGTTCCTTAGATTGTCTCTTTTCCTTAAAGAGGTTGACTGCATTGGATAATCTTTTTGTTCAAAGAGTTCCCTGGCAATCAGTTATATGGGTTTGATGTCCCTGCAAGACCTTTACAGGTGAAATGAACCATCGTACAGGCGGCACTTAAACCAACTCTCTGTCCATGTAATTCAGAAACAAGCCATGTTCGCCAGAGAAAAAGTAGCTCCCTCCACAGAGAGAATGCAATTACCTTCTCACTCTCTGTATCAAGTGCTGAAGTAGCTTCATCGAGTAGAAGAACTTTAGGGTCCCGGATGATGGCTCTGGCAATGGCGATACGCTGCTTTTGACCACGAGAGAGTTGAGATCCATGCGCTCCTACATTGGTGTCATATTTCTGGAAGAAAATTTAAAATGGTAAATGACAAGTTATACTGTAGATCCATGGTTAAAACCTTATTGGAGGAAAGAAGTCTGACCTGATCTGGTTTCAATGTAGTAGCAGAATTCATCAGTCTTATGTGGAAAGACTGGGACACTGCCATTTATATGATGCACAAGTATTAATATATCTCACGTATTGTATTAGATAATTATGTGATTTTCAGATGGTTTTACAATGATTGCTATTTTCCACCAGTGAATTTAAGGAAAACTACACATACAGTAAAAGTTAGTAATTAGAGCATAAAAGACATTATTTTGGTGTTTCTTCTTAGGAGCTATAGTAGTATGGTAAGGAGCTAACACATGGCATACTGCAACTACTTTTTGCAACTCTAAAATATAAAAAAAGAAGTTTGAAATGATACTGTCAAGTAGTCCACTTTTAGTAAAATGTTTGGACGAAGGTGGGAGAGGTTCTCACATAAAAAAAAGAGGCTCCTTCCCCCCAATATTTTCTTCCATCAAAAGTTGAATCCTTTCTATTTTGCCCTAGTTATAGGGTTGCTTAATCTGCAAATATGTAAGTGAATTTAATCCTTAATAGATCGGCAGCAGAATGCACTTGCAGAAAGGTACTCACGTCTGGTAGATCCATAACAAAGTCATGTAACTGTGCTTTTTTTGATGCCTCCATCACTTGGTCCATGGTCAATTTCTTGGAGTTATCACCATACTTTATGTTGTCAGCTATACTGCAGTCAAATAACACTGGCTCCTGGGACACAATTCCAATTTTAGATCGGAGAAATGAAACATTGACATTTTTGGAGTTACGGCCATCGATCAACTGTATAAGAGAGGCATAAAGAAAACATCTGCAGTGAGAAGATTAGAAGACCCAGGAGAGACTTGATACATGCACTTGTAATACAGCAATGCAAACAAGAAAAATCAGATAGGGTAAATAAAATCCTAGGCAACTGGTCACATAGACTTTGTTACAAGAGTACAGAACGTTTTAGAAATGTCAGATATAAAATGTAGATAATTATGTCTATAGAGAACAAGACTTTCTTTCACTTGATCGGAGCATCTGTTTGATCATATAGAGAGGCAACTAAAATAGACATTTATAAAAAGCCACTGTATATTACCCATTGTATAAAAATGTCCTGAAATGCATCTGCTTTTGGTTAATAATATGTATTATGTGTACACAAATTAGTAATAACTGTCAAGGCAGTTTAGTTTCCAAATGATCGATTATGGTATTTTGTAAAAAACAAAGTGAATATAGAAAATTGTTGCAATGAAAAGTTTTGGTCACCCATATGAGCCAAAGGAGTTACAACTTGCATCTACAAATATGCCTACCCTTACCACTGCTTGACTTTGGTTAAGGACTCCAGTTTTTCATTTAACAAACCCAGTACAATATCATGACATAATAGTACAACTCTTGACAGGCTGCAATCCACATAACAACAAGTGGGTGGCAACACATAGATAAATATTGCATATATATCATGATATAGTATTGTAAAAAAAAATCACGTTTTGTGTTTTTTTAAGATGTTCATCTTGTACCCTACATCTTAGGATATGTTGAAGCAACAGCAAAGATAATGAAGGACATATTTCTATTTAGACAATTTCTGAAATTGTATTTCTATATAGGTGAAACGTGTCCATATGTGAGCACCTAATTCAATTAGGTGTGATGGACCACCACTACCCCAAGAGGATGATCATATTGGAGAAGCTTCCCCTAAATAAAAACCTGAACTGAAGCTGAGTTAAGATCTTCATCTAGAGAGGTTTGTGCTAATATCCAGTGAGGAAGATCACTTAGGGGAACCTTAGGTTCATCTCCTAATATGATGATCATCTTGAAGAAGCATGGGTTTATACTTTGAGGGCCATCTAGAGGAAGAGGAAAAGACTACCTGATCCATCTAGTCTTCCCAGCATTGAATTTAAAACTATGAAAGATGTCTTTTGAAATATTTTTACAGTTTTCCAAATGCTATATTTATATTCAGATACCCCATGTCTCTTAGTTAGATATTCTTTGTTTATGTTTTAAAGATGATGGTTAATAAAGTCAATAATTGTCTTCCTTATATGAACCAGGGATTAATGCTACATTTCAATTTATCATAAGGTCTTAAATCCCTTAAATACTTAAAGAAATGCAATACATACAACTTTGCCCTTGTCTGGGTCGTAAAACCGCTCAAGAAGCTGCACACTGGTACTCTTCCCACATCCACTGCTTCCAACAAATGCAAGAGTCTGTCCTGGCTTCACCGAAACATTCAGACCGTTCAATACTTGGATATCAGGACGGGTAGGGTATGTGAACTTGCAGTCCAAAAAATCAATGCTTCCTTTGAAGTCATTCTAAGGAAATCAGAAATAAATAACTATAATAGAGTGTTTACAGGATCAGTGGACTCCAAAGTTAACATTTCTAAATTCAAAGATTGTCTAGAACTGGGAACAATGGTCTGCTTTTCTTATATCCCATCAGGTCTAAGTAACTTGACCATATTCACAAATCGTGATAATGCACTGCAACTTTATGATCTTCATATTGTGAGTAAAGTCACAATGTGGTCCTAATCTAAAGCTTTATAGCTCCTCCTATTGGCAGCTGTAGGCAGACAGAATTTTACCATGTAACTTTTAAACATTTTGTATTACTGTGTCTTATTTGATCCCAAACTTAAAAAAATAATACTTACCCATTTATCTCCGTCATCTTTATAGACAGAAATCTTAGGGACACGATCCACCAATTTAAAAAAGCGGGCAGCAGATATTTTAGCTTTGGCATAATCTGGGGTATACGATGATGCTCTTCCCAAAGCAGTCCCACTGGTCACAACAGCTGAGATAACTCTGTAATGATTCAAAGACACGATTACAGCCATGTATAAAAATCCTTTAGCATTTCCTGATTTTCTCAAATTTTTATTTAATTTCAAAATGTTCCATCTGTCTAATGCCTGCATCTTAATGCCATATGGACCAAATTAACTTGTGCATGGACTATTAGGCCTGCATACTACTGAAAACCATCAAGAAGTATGACTGCTGCTGATGACTGATCTTATTTTTATTATTATAGATTTTCTAAATGCATAGGACATCATGGCATATTGTAACACATGGACATCCCAATAGTTTTCAGTATCCAGGTCTTAATAAACAGGGATGCAGGTAGTAGAAGGCTAGGTTAACATACAGTATGTCAGATTTGACATCCTTGTCAAATCAAACTGGGATCTTCATACAATACGTGTGAATAGAGTCTCTCCTTTCACCTGCATCAAAAATTTTCCACACAGTTTTGGAGCCATCAATAAAGAGACTTCTTAGTAAAAGGTCAGGGTCTAAGATCTGCCATTCTAAGCCACAATTCTGTAAATTTATGTCTCCATGGAAGCCAATCAATAGTTGGTATAGGGTCAGAGAAAAGTGTCTATCCCTGCGCCACATTTAACATCCAGCGTGAGACCCGGAAATAAATCTGGTGCAGGTCTAGACAACCTAAGTCTAGGCCATTTATAGGATTAGTAAATCTGGGAAAGAATTCTACACCAGAATTGTGGAACAATTGTGGTGTAAAATTGTGCCTCTTAGGCCATGTCACCATTCCAAGGAAGCGATAACCTATTCCTATAAGTCCGACCCCTTTATGGGAAGTCAGAAAACAGGTAGAATCCCTAGTTGCCCTGTGTTTCCTCTGTACAAGCCATGCAAGTGATTTTACTATGCGTTTATGATTGTGTGGCACAGTACCTTCCAGTTACATATACTCTTGTGTTTACTGATTAAAGGGAAAAGAATATTTAGCCATCTACAGATCATTGATACATTTCAGAAGATGTCTTTAATGGTGTTGTCCAGGTTCAGAGCTGAACCCAAACATACCCCTATTATCACCCCTGTGGCCCACCTGATATGAGCATCAGAGCATTTCATGCTCTGATGCTCTCCCTTGCCCTGTGCAGGATCACCCAGTGGATGTCACCGGCTCTGCTGGACAGGATGTAGTGCTGCCCTAGCCATTTTACAGTGCCAGAAGCTTTCGCCTAGCTTTCCCCATGGAAAGCCCGGTACATCACCGGATCTCCTCAAAAAGCCTTTGCCCTGCACAATTCAGTGCAGGGCAAAGGAGAACATCGGAGCATGAAATATTAGGGGGACTGCCTGGGTGAAAATGGGGGTATGTCCGGGTTCAGCTATGAATCTGGACAACCCCTTTAACAGTGATCAATGCCTTTTGAACCCCATCTATTGCTAGAACCAATTTCCTATTCCATTCAATGGGACTGTATGCTCATTACAGGTCCTTTGTGCTAAATGGAAAAAAAGACAGATGCAGACATCTTAAAGATAATGCGATCTCAGAAAATGACCTATTGTTTAAGTCAAGTTTTTATGTTAAACACATTTTTTTTGGCATTTTTGATGGTTATTTTTAATTTGCCATGTCAATTTCAATATATATATTTAAAAAAACTGCAGGTTTCACACTGGCCACAAGGCCTAACAATAGGCGACACTTTTTGGTCTGTACAGATCACTTTACTGCTTATCATTACAGTCAGGATTAGAATGACAGATCCTGTATATAGATAACACAGGATCCACCATTCACAATAGGTGATATCACAGCTTATCTACTCCCTCCTGACCTCTGCACAGATCACACAACATGCCTAGAAAACTCTTCCATAGAAGTCAATGAGGTCCCCTCCAGACCATTGTGTCTATGGCCCATGTAAAGCATATCCCTAAAGCTGTTAATAACAGCTCCGGCAAGATGGCCGCCCCCATAATCAGGTTCAGGAAATAGAATTTAAAAAGTCTACAATCAGAAAATGAAAACAGATTAGAAAAAAGGATATGCGTCACTATCTGGTTTTAACTGGCAGGAACATTTTCGATGACACATTCCCTTTTACTGAAGATCTCTGTGAATAGCGCATTAGTATTGTTGTAATTTTTTAACAGTTTATTAAACTGAGCAGTAAATACCTAAACACAAAGCTGTAGTGAAGTCCTTCTACTTCTACCAGATATCCTCCATATCTGTATGAGACTGAGTTAGCGATGAAAACAATGCACTGAGCAAAACCGAAGCACAATCCATAGACGTTGGCTTTTTTGATGGCTGCTCGGTAGGGTGCCTCCAGCTGCTCCTCGTACATTTCAACAAATCTCTTTTCTTTGGCAATTCCAGCAATTGTTCTAATGTTTCCCAGAGCCTCACTCGAGATCTAGAACATACATTTAAGACATGAAATTATATTTTCCATACTGGGATATCTTGGTATGAACAAGTATTCAAGATACTTATCAAAACCGATACACTGTAGACTTCTTGTGTCATGCTCCAACCCCTTGAGCCCTGCACTTGGCATAACAGTAGATCGGCTTTGCCAAGAAGGTTTCTTTATATGTAGGAACTACTGACAGATTTTGGTGCCACATATCATAATGAGGTGTGTAATGGTTTATGTGCACACACATTGCATAAAATATGGAATTCGATTATCAAAGATGTGATTGGGGCCTTATTGAGATTTAAGTCAACAAAAAGACCCTTAAAGAGGTTGTCCAGGCTTTTTCTTTATTAAATCATCCCTTCAGCCAGTGGGACCTGTGGAGATATCCATATTCTCCTGGCCCCGGCTGTTCTGTTCCGACTTCCTGGATCTCAGGGTCTTCTCACTGGGCTTCTAGTCCACATCTATTAACCTCCATGGACAGGGTCACATGCTCCAATGCATTCAATGACTGGTCTCAGCAGTGGCGTGTTCCCAAGTAACACATCACCGCTTGTTCACATGCCACTTGGGGACATGTCACCACTAAAGCCAGTGTTTGGCTGCAGTGGAGCATGTGCCCATCTCTTTGCAAGAAGTTTGACGGATGGAGACAGGATGTCCAGTGAAGACGGCTGGAACTGAGCAACAGGGACCACGCGAGGATGGATTTCTCCACAGATCCCGCTAGTGGGAGGCAGATTAAAAAAAAAACAACCTGGACAACCTGTTTAAAAACTCTGTTCACACAAGTCTCATAGTTTCCATTTTGCATCTATTTTCAGGTTTCAGTTAAGCACCGTGGATCCCATTGCGGTCTGTCATTCAGGTTTTTCTCCACTATTTTGACTGCAAGAATAACTTTGTGGTCTTTTGCTGTGAACTATACCAGATTCCTGAAGGAAAGTTGAAAAATGGAGACTAGTACCAGACCAGATCTTTTCTGTATCCTGACAACTCCTTCTAGTATACCTCAAGACAACAAGACAATTCGGTGTGAACAAAAGATAAATAGCTTTACCCTTCCAGCGGTTTCCATCGCATTTTTATCTTGGTTAGCGAATCCAGTGAGCATTCTAGCTTGCAGGGCTCCTGATACAGCCAGGAACGGCAAGAAACACAAGATCACCAGACTCAATTTCCAACTGAAGTAGAACGCAATGATGAGAGCTACGCCAATGTTGGTGAGAGAGTTTACAATCATGCCGATCTGTGATCCAGTAGCCTGCAATCAGGAGAAATGGATTACTAGTATGATTTATATAGACAATCCATGGCCCGTGACTTGAGCCTTACTTGGAAAATACATGGTAACATCTATTCCATATAGTAAATAAAAAATATATATAATAAAGCAATATACATAAATGTCGGCCAACCATCTAATTTGCATGGAGGACTACCCACTCCTCCTCTGGCCATAAATGGTAAGGGAGAGCAATTGGATTTCAATGTGTACTCAGGAAAGTAAGGGGCACATTTATTAAAACTGGCCTTTTTAGACACCGGTCTTAATAAAGCCCCATAGCGGCGGTGGATCCGCTGAAGCTATGACGAGGCACCGGCCTCTCCATAACTTCAGCGCATCCAGTGCCAGTTCTTAATGTAAGACAACTTTAGACCATTTTCTACACCTAAAACAGACATAGAAAATGGTGAACGAGACAGGCCGGCCGGCCCCCCACCTTCCCCGCCCACGCCATGGCCACAATTTTAAAATTGGCGTCAGCGGGGCAGAGTCGCCCTCTGCCCCTGAAATACGCCTAATTTAGGCATATTTCAGCTTAGTAAACGACCCCCTAAGTCACCAGAGGTATCTGACGATGGCTTTCTCTTCTTTCCCCATTCAAGACACACGTATGCTCAGCTGAGACGAGCATGCATGTTTATAGAGGGTGTGTATGACGTCAAATTTGGGGAAGGTGTACTGACCAAAATGCACTAAATTTCAGGTACAATATGTGCTAAAAAAAGTTGTGTACGTGCAACACATTTATAAAGGCCTTTTTCACACGAGCGATACGGATTGGCTCAGGTTGCGTTCCGTGAAACTTGCACCATTTTGCAAGCTAGTTCAGTCAGTTTTGTCTGCGATTGCATTCAGTGTTTCGGTTTTTTCCGCGGGGGGGCAATCCGTTTTGATGCATTTTTCACACGCTTAATGGTTTACAAACAACATCTCCTAGCAACCATCAGTGAAAAACGCATTACATACGGATGCAATGCGTTTTTCACTGAAGCCTCATCACTACGGGGCCAGGGCTGCGTGAAAAACGCAGAATGTAGAACATGCTGCCATTCTCACGCAACGCAGAACTGATTCATGAAAAAAACGCTCATGTGCACGGACCCATTGAAATAAATGGGTTGGGATTCGGTGCGGGTGCTATGCGTTCACTTCACACATTGCACCCGCGTGGAAAACTCACTTTTGTGAAAGGGGCTTAAATGTTTTACACATTTTCAGAAACATTTTGCATCTCATCCGACAAGGGGGCGTGATTTACTGGAAATGGGTGTGGATTCATAAGGAAGGAGCGTGGCATCAAGGTTCAACCAATCAATACGTAAATAAAGAAAGGCATCAAAAAGTAAAAGGAGGCGTCACATTGGCATTTGTTTGAATGGAAATGTGTAATACTGCCCCCGGAGTGGCCGCTGCAGGAGAAAATAGCAAAATCAGATTGTTGGGGGGGTCTCGGGTGTGAGACTGCAACATTAATGGGATTTTCTGTGACATGTTAAGCCCTTTAATTATTGTATACATTTTGAAATATAATTTATCAATATGGATTTTAAGATATGGGGGAAAGCCTTGCACTTAGGTTGCTCTGGTGCTTTAATGCCAGGTGCTGGCTATTTATCTCCCCAGTGCCCAGAACAATTTTCAGGAAATGTGACACTTCCCGTCAGTTCTATGAAATCTCTTCGGCTTGCTTCAAAGATGCGTTACTCATTTCCAATGGAAATAAGATATTAATTTGCTCTTTATGTAAATGCTAAACCTACAAAGGCCAATTATTCACACAAATGTCAAAAAGATTTGTTTCAGCGAGGAGAGGATCTGGAAAGGCTGCCTCTACAGAAGGATGGGTGGAATTTATCCCTGGGAAATTGAAAGCCGGAAAGTAAAAGTAAAACAGGAAAAGCCAGACCATTGACAGAACTAATCTGTCTACATTGCAAATTATTATCCGAACATGAAGAAAATGCTTTTTTTATGACCATTCAATCACTACGGGACCAGGGGAAAAATTATGGCATTCACCTTTTCTAGTAGGCTGGCAAAATGGGCAGAACTGGTCAAATTTGCAGAAAAATACAGATATTTGTTGATCAGATCCTAAAGGGCACATCTCAGCAGATTTGTACCTATGACACTGGCTGACCTGTTACATGTACCCTTGGCAGCTGAAGGCATCTGTGTTGGTCCCATGTTCATATGTGCCCGCATTACTGAGAAAAATGATGTTTTAATATATGCAAATGAGCCTCTAGGAGCAACAGGGGCGTTGCCGTTACACCTAGAGGCTCAGCTCTCTATGGTACTGCCATACCCTCTGCACTTTGGTTGCCAGGACCAGGTACAGAAGGCGTAGTAGTTGCAGAGAGGGCTGAGCCCCAAGGCGTAGCTATAGGGGGTGCAGAGGTACCGGGCCCAGGAGCCTGAAGGGGCCCAAAGACACTTGTGCCGCATAAGAAGACACACAAAGCACAAACACAAAGAAGGGGGGCCCAAGCTGAACTCTTGTACCAGGGCCCATGAGCCTTTTGCTATGCCCCTGGCTGAGCCTAACGACGAAACCCCCCACCCCCACCGTTGCTCCTAGAGGCTCCTTTGCATATATTAAAACATCATTGCTGGCACATATGAACATGGGACCAACACAGATTCCTTCAGCTGCCAAGCGCACATGTAACAGGTCAGCCGGTGTCATAGGTACAGATCTGCTGACAGATGGAATTTAAAGGGGATCTCCAATTGGACATGCCAGAGACTCATACACAGCGGTGTTCTGAATTTGGCGTTTTGCATACAGCTTAGTACTTATTGCAGCAGTATAAAGGGCATGGCATACCTCCCTTTGCCCCCAACTTTATATAGGAGGCAAAAAATAGTGCCATATGCCATCAAGTGCCAATTGACAGAGTGATGCCCTCTAGAAGAGAGAATACTACTGTAATACGTGCTGTATGGAGACACCATATGGCAACACAGTGATTGCCTTCAGAGCCGCACTGGTGTATGAGCCCAAAGTTAGCACTTGCTACACCTCGGTATGGGACTGACCCCTTTGACTCTCATTTACCTCCCCATTCATTATTTCCTCAGCTTAAAATGGTTGCATTGGTTGCTATTGCATGCAGGACCTGGAAACTGAAGATCCAAGATCTTCAGCAATGCCATTTAGAAATTTTTTTATACTAAAAAGTCTAAAAAATGAATAACATGTTTCATACCCCTTGTACTTGTGAAGCATCTGTTGCAAGTCTTGTGGTTAAAGCTCCTGGGCTGTTCTTAGGGTCATCAAACCAACCAACCTCCTGACCCAACATGGATTGGAATCCAATCCTACGAAGTCTTCTAGTGAGTAATTCTCCAGATTTTGCAAACGTGTATCCCTGATGAAAGGGACAAAACAACAATCATACAATGGTCGGTCCAAAAATGATTTCTTATTCCAAAATCTTTAAAATAAACACCTGTATAAACTGTGTCAGAAATGAGACGGCTCCAATGAGAACAAAAAGCACGCAGATGCCATTGATTTGATTTCTCTGTTCTTCCTCATCTAGTATGGAGAATGTCTGTAAGAAAGGGAAGAAATTTTAGGACTCAGAAAACATGGTAAACTAATAGAAGTCATTTTATTATAAAGCCGTATCGGGGGAATAAAAAATCAATAGAGAGATAGATAGATAGATAGATAGATAGATAGATAGATAGATAGATAATAGACAAACAAATAGAGATTAGATAGATAGATAGATAGATAGATAGATAGATAGATAGATAGATAATGGACAAATAGATAGATAGATAGATAGATAGATAGATAGATAGATAGATAGATAGAAAGATAGATAGATCCATCTTACCCCAAGAATTTGACTGAAAAGTAAGGCATACAGGGGATTGACGGCACCATTTACAGCAGCTCCAAGTGAGCCAAATAACATGTATGGCCACTCTGGAGCATTGTATTTTAGGATTCGGGCAACTGGAGCCGGCTCCACATCCTCATCATCATCAACCTTAATTTCCTGGAAAAAAGCACAGTACATTCCATTATATGATATGTATGTGGTGTACTTTACTTATACACAGTTCACCATTAGAGAGATCATGAAAAGTGGTTTTTTTTCTTTGAATAATCCCTTTTGTTATCAGGATCCCATTAATATAAGATAACTTCAGTGATAGGGGGGGAGAAGGGGGGGGGGGGTGCGGTCCGTGGCTGGAAAATCCCATTGCTGGAACCCCCAGAGATCAACTGTTATTTGTGTAGGAATCAGCAATTGTTTCATTCCCTTGCAGCACCACTAAAGGGAAATTAAACCGTACATGCTTCCCATTAAAGTCGTAAGACTGTTGTGCGATGCATGTATGACTGTACATATATCCCCAGGTCCTGTCTGGTTTTGCTCCTCTCGTTTTTCATGCTTTGCTGTAGTAAAGCAGCGAATAATAGTCTGAATTCTAAGAAGCTTGTCAGGTCAGCTATATGTACTCGGTCCGATCTCTCATATTACCTGGTGATAGGTATTTCCTTGTTGGTCTTGCTATTGGTTTCCATTTCTGACCTCAGTTAGTCTTTCCGTCTCTTGTCCCCTTAGATCTACATTTGGTTCTTTTGTGCCGCACTGGTTATTGACCTCAGATTTATTCCTGACCTTCTTCTCTCTCTAATTTTATCTTGCTCACTATTTTTGGCTACTCCTGACACCCTCACTACAGTTTGACATTACACTGCGCTACTGTCACAAATCCAGAGCTCCTGGACCCTGTCCTGAGGATGCTCTGCAGCTAAATCCAGATCCCTTTCTAGGGGTTAAAGACATTCAAGGGAATCCCTTAGACTCTGCAACTAGGTTTAGTCAGTACCAATCAGAATTTGGACAAGAGGGTCTACTTCTAGCAATATTACATTATCTAATATCAACATCATCTGTAGTACAGTACATAACAGCTGCCAGCACTGATTGTGGAAATTTAACATCTTAGATGCCCCGGTCAGTAACCACCTGTGGCATCCATGGGGTTAACAGGGGGAGGGAACTTCCTCTTTCCACCATCAGACCACTGCACTCACTGTGATAGCAGCGTCCCAATGGTTACCAGGGCAGCCGGACCCCTTACAAAGGAATTCAAGCTTGCCATGTATCTAAGCCTGACAGACCCTAAGGGTCTGAACAGGCTTAGTGTCAGTGTAATACTGACAGTGCAGTGTATTGCAATAGATGACTATTGCAATGCACTGTACAGCCATCAGCCCCACTTGTTGGACAAAAAAAGTGTAAAAAAATGTAAAAATAAATAAAATAAAATAAAAATGTACATAAAAAATAAATTAATTGCCTTTTCCCATATTCACTCATTTATAATTGATTAAAAAATGAAAAAATATAATAGACTACACATAATTGGTATTGCCATATCCATAATGACCTGATCTATAAAGGGATTACTATACTTATCCCAAGTGGTAAACACCGTAAAAAATAAAAAAAAAATTATGATGAAATTGCTGTTTTTGTCACCTCACCTTCCAAAAATGGAATAAAAAGCTATCAAAAAGTCATATGTACCCCCAAATGATACTAATAAAAACTACAGCCCGTCCTGCAAAAAACAAGCCCTCATACAGCTACGTTGATGGAAAAATAAAAAAGTTATGGGTAAAAAAAAAGATTTGTAGTAAAAGGTGATTTTATGATATAAAAGTGGTAAAACATGAAAAAAAAAATACAAATTTGGTATCACAACTCACAAAACAAAGTTATATCATATATACTGCATGAGGAACCCCATAACAAATAAAAATAAAAAAACACTGATTTGCAATTTTATCACCTCCTAAAAAAATTGAATAAAAAGTGATCAAAAAGTGATATATACCCAAAAATGGTAACAATAAAACTACATCCCGTCCGGCAAAAAACAAGCTGTGTGCCCATGTAGAGGTTTACAATCACATATGGGGTGTTTCTGAAAACTGTTGAATAAAGGTAATAAATATTGAGATTCGTTTTGCTGTTAACCCTTGCTGTGTTTTAGAATAAAAATTATCAAAATTCAGTCTGCACAAAAAATGAAAATTTAAAATTTCCCCTCCATTTGTGGAACCCCTAATTTTAGGAGTATAGTTTCTAAAATGGGGTCATTTATGGATGGTTTCTATTATGTAATGCCCTCAAAGTGACTCCAGACCTGGATTGGTTTTTTAAAAAGTTAGTTTTTAAAATTTTATGAAAAATTGCTTCTAAAATTTTAAGCTTTCTAACATCCTAAAAATTAAAATAACATTTACAAAATGATGCCAACATAAACTAAAAATATTGGTGAATGTTAAGACAACTCATTTGATATAACAGATGCTTAGCAGACAAGCTTAGCAGACAAGGGACAACTTCATGTTTTTTCAAGTTCATCTTGTACCTAAGATGTTGCATGAAGGCCCATGAGCCCTGACAATGCGATTTAGGAACAGCACAATTTTAACATTTACGATATCCATATCCACTTACCTTCTTAGCTTTGCCTTTGTCATCATACTGAGATGCTGATTGCAAAGCCTCAGAGGTATCGGGTACTGTCAAAAATGGAGTGTCAGGGACTATGTTTGATAGCTGAGATCGTGAGCGTTGACGAATAGATGTACTGAAACATGAAAATATATGTGTAACATAAGTGATATAAGTGATCCTTTAATGGGATGGTTAACTAACCACATCCCCCCCCCCCCCAAAAAAAGTGGCGTGGTTTGAAGGAAAGCACACCCCGCATGTTCTCTTTTCATCTAGCCAAGCAAAAGTGCTCTCTCCATTTAGTGCTGGAATCAGTTGAGACAGAACTCGACTATAACCGGAGCTCCTATACCAGTGAATGGAGGGTGGTGGCCAGGCGCAGCTGCTCTCCGATCATTTTGGGGCCCCTCTATGGATATAGGAGTGAGTCTCAAAGGTGGGACCAACACCTATCTGACATTGATAGAATATCCTGGCAATATGCCATCCATGTATGAGGTGAGACAATCTCCTTTATGGCTTTTTATTTTTTATGGAGTGCTCCAGCCACCACTTTGCCTGCTCAATTCACGATATAGGCGCGGGTCCCAGTGGTGGGACCGGCACCTATCAGACAATGGGGGCATATTCTAGCGATATGCCCCATTGTCTCAGATGAGACAACCCCTTTAAGGAACAGTGCTGATTACAGTGTTTTTTGGATGGCACCTTGGCCCTAACCTTTCAATACCATAAGCAGTTTACAGTTCCTATGCAAACTTTTGTGTCCCCATAGTTACAGACTACAAACACTGTGTGTAGTCTGATCCAGTAAGAA
This sequence comes from Bufotes viridis, assembly GCA_033119425.1. Lineage (NCBI taxonomy): Eukaryota > Metazoa > Chordata > Amphibia > Anura > Bufonidae > Bufotes > Bufotes viridis. The sequence goes on along the minus strand of CM065595.1, from coordinate 131,023,412 downwards.
TTTGCTGTTGAACTCAATCTGCTGCCTTTTCTACTGTCTACAGCAGTTTACCCTTCCAGGATTACCTGGAAAATTTGGGTTCTTTAGAACCTGGTCATGAGTTCTCCAGAACAAAAGCAAGAGTATGACTCGTCACTTTCAAAGTAGAGATGGCAAACTGTGTTAAACTTGCTCAAAGAAGCTTGGCAAAACTTCAAACATATCCGAGCCAGAATACAGAGCGCCTATATCAAGCACCTCTGAGGTAGGAATAGGAGTAGGGGTTCCTTGGGAGTTTAATAGGGTTAGCAAGATGTTGGGATCTGATGGAAGGGAGTAACACACGATTGCAGGACCTGCAGTCTGTAACCATAGAGAAACATAGATCTGCATAGACAGTGTATACTTAAGACTGTTGACAAAGTATATATTTTTTTTCCTACAGTTTATGCATTGCAGCAACAAACCTTTTTTTTTTAGCAGTTAACTTTTTGTAATAGTTTTTATATTATTTTACTATTTTACATATTATTATAAACCTGTTAATCAGTCAGTGTTATAAACCAATCATAAAGATTATTAAAAATAAGATTTTGCAGTTGCATCATTATGACTAGACCACTGACGTGGTACAGTATTTGTTTATTGTATTGTACTATACCATTGAATAATTACACCTATTTTATATGACCTTTCTAGAAATCTGAAACAATTCTTCTTTTTCTTGTGAAAGTATTGGATGTCAGGCTTCAAGTGTACATTAAGTCGCTGAAGAGAAATGACATATTAATAAACTGATGTGAAGACGCATTCAGCATTGAGCGTCCCATAGTCCAATTAATTACAGACCCACTCATGTAATTACATTTATCCACCATTACTTGTTATTTGAGCAGTCTGTGAACCTTACTCTCGTGTGATAAGCCTACCGTAAGCTTGACTGATAGCTGCCTCGTTTGAAGGACTGGACCTTCTCCAGTTTGGGCTCCACAAATTCTTTGCTTTCTGAATCTGTAAAAAAAAAAAACATTTGAACATTTACAGATTAGAAGAACATAGTACTGTACGATACAGGCAATATACATGATAGATAGATAGATAGATAGATAGATAGATAGATAGACCCTACAAAGAAGAGGACATTTCCATTACACTGAGAACAAACCATCACATACTTTCTTTCTGCATTTCTGTCAGAGCTTTATCTCCTTGACTCTGTAGTGTCACTAAAGTAAAGTACACTCCTTTTCTCTCCAGCAGTTCATCATGGGTTCCTCTCTCCACAGCCCGGCCATGCTCAAATCCAATGATTACATCTGCATTTTTAATTGTGGACAGCCGATGTGCGATCGAGATGGTCGTGCGGCCGAAACGGACCTGGACACAAAATGTATGCATGGTATTCATATGTTACATATTCATTGACTTATTTAACCATACAGTAACGGTAGACATCAGAGCTCCACGGTATGTAAAGAACATAGGAGGATGGGACAACTAACATCAGGGGCGTAACTACCATAGAGGCAGACCATGCAACTGCTATGGGGCCCAATGCAAGAGGGGGCCCAGTTGGGATCATCTCCTCTACTACTGGGGGTGAAAACTTGTTCAGGACTCTACCCTCTAAAGAAACAACTTTTAGCAAAGCAGTGTGTTTGATCCTTGCTATGGGGCCCTTACTTCTCTATGTACTCCACTAACTAACATGTCCAAATAATGTACAGTACACACAAGTTGTCTTAGCTATTAGTTAGTGCAACCTGGTACAGTTATAGGGAATACTTGCTGGATTCATACTCATGAGCAGATTGAAAATTACACGTATATACAGTATGTAGAGATGACCGAAGTATTTGAAAATTTGATTTGGCTGCTCCGCTGAATTTTACAAAAAATTTTGATTCATGACAAACTACTTCGTCACAAAGCGCATTTCTTTATGAGTAGCGGGTGCAATGGCAGGGAGCGGAGATGGAGTCATTGTACCCCCCGTTCATACATGGTCGCAGCATCTGATAGCAATAATCTGGTGTTAAATAAAAAAAAAAAAAATCATACTTACCTGCTCCATTTGCTCGTGACGGAACGGCCGCCGCCATCTTGCCTGACCATCTGGCACGAAATCCTGCGCAGCCCGAGATGACGTCATCACGCCATTCGGCGTGGGGATGTCATACGTCACTACGCACGGTATTTCGGATGAGCTCTAAGATGGCCGGTTGCAAGCAAATGAACCAGATAAGTATGATTTTTTTTGTTGCTTTTTTCACAATTTTCGGTTAAATCGTTTCGCTACCACAAAGCACAAGAAAATTTGACTTTGTGGCGAATCAAATTTATCCCGAAAATATTATCCTTTTGATTCGCTCAACACTATATATACGGTATATGGTTTTGGATTTGTATTATACTGGAATGATACATGATCTTTCCTAAATGGAGAATTCTATTTTTACTATAATTATACTTCCTAAGTAATAAAACAAAGAAAGTATTTTTATAGTTTTCATTATCTTTTCTACTCCTAAAGAGCAATGGTTATACTGTACATAGAAGTGAAGTTGGCTCCATTGCAAAGATCAACCTGGGTTTCATTATGGAGCCAAGCTCTGCTATTTAGGGCAATAGCTAACCCCAGACACACCTTTTTATGACCAGGGGTATAGCTACAGTACCATGGAATCAGGGGAAGTGGCTGCTATGATGCCCAAACTCAGGAAGGGGCCCAGGAGGAGTACAAAGGGATTTATTTTCAGGGCCAAGGGAGCGGTGAGTATGATGCGTATTACTCACCACTCCTTGGTCTTCTTTTCTGGGCACCTGCACTGCATAAAGTCCTGGCAGCACACAGTTTCAGGACGGGACATAGTGTGTGTAGGAGTCCACTAAGACCTGATGCTGTGCGACATTAGGTTACAGTGTAGTTTGTTTCTAGACGCAGTGCTCCATGAACAGCACGAAGAGCGGAGGTGCCCGCTGGAGGAGAAGGGAGGTGAGTTGTTTTTTCGGTCCGGTCTGAGGTCTGCATTAAACGACTGGAGGGGGGGTCCCAGTTATTTCTAGTTAAGCCACTGTTTATGACCCTTCAGCCAATTCCCCATCCTTTGTTAGCATACAATGTAGTTCTTAGAGTTCGAGAGACAGTACCAGTTCTTCCCACTCTATAGTAAAGAGCATGAAACCAACCAGGGCTGACTTCTGTCTCTCTGTAGCCCACATAGTAAATTGCGTGGTTCTCCTCTTTGGTACCTTTACTAAAGATTTAGACCTTGAACTGATAGAAGAGTTTTACCTTATCTAAGGCCTCTTGGACAGTGGCTTCACTCTCGTTATCCAGAGCAGACGTGGCCATATCAAGGAGGAGGATTCTGGGGTTTCTGACAAGGGCTCTTGCAATTGCAATTCTCTGCTTCTGTCCGCCACTCATCTGTCCTCCACCTTCTCCAACCATGGTGTCAAATTGCTAAAAAAATATGAGGACACATGTATGACAATCTCGAGGAACATTTGATGATCACGCTACATCTGAATGCAGCATATTTCATATTACCTTCAAAAAATAGGTACTGTATAAATAAACAACCTATAGATCTGCACATTGCAAAAAATGGTTACTTTCCCCTTTTTGAGTGCCACAAAGTCACTTAGCTGGTTCAGTCAAAAACATGTTCATCAAGTGCAACCATTGGTTATTACAGGAAGAGGATGAGGAGAAGAATAGATTTTAGAACTTTCTTTCCCCCGTCTTTTAAAGCATTTATATAGAAAAGCTTTGCATATGGGTCATTTATATACATACACAAATTCAAGGGGTTGTCTGCTTACATATGATATTTACAAATCTATTAGAAATTAGAAATGGGAATGTAGCCAACTCAATAATATACAGTCGTTAGAAGTCCTGCATTCTTTTATCATTCTGGAAAGCTATGTCCCTTTGTCAGCATTGCACCGCCACTCCAGCACTAAAAATGCCTTCTGATGGAGGACCAGAAGATGAGACATATCAGCGGCCTCTATTAAAAGATATGGACATCCAGGTTGTGTGCAAGCTCAGATGAAAACTTAGTTGTAGGGTGACAGAAGGCATTCATCTTCACATGTCTTAGTTAAAGTCTCCAAATTTACAAGCAAAATGGAACCTATATGGTACCAAGGTAAACGCCCAGGTCCCATCATTTCAGCATTTTACCAACTTTTCTGTTCTCAAAGGTTGCGCCTGTGGCTGAAGCACAAGAAGAATAGAAGTATAATCCAGTCAAATGGATACATTTGGATGGTCTGCAGCTGTCACAAGGTTCTATCTATCTATCTATCTATCTATCTATCTATCTATCTATCTATCTATCTATCTATCTGTCTATCCCATGTCTATCCCATATCTATCTAACTGTATATCAAATATCTATCTATCTATCTATCTATCTATCTATCTATCCACAGCAAAAGGGTAATAAAGTGCAAAAAGTAATTTATTAACCCATGTCAATGCTTGAAAAAGGTCCTGTGAAAGGACTGAAAGGTCTGTGCTACTTGTTGGCATGGTCAGTAAATAATTTTTTGCAATGTATTACAGTACCTTTTTGGAGTGCTGTGGATTTTGTGGATCTATCTATACACCATATACACCATATATACCTTCGCTATAGGAATATAATATTTTTAAATATTTTTTTAAAGGGGCACAGAATATTTGAATGTCGGAATTGTCCAGAGCTCTCTGCTATATTAAGTCAACAGTATAGAAATGTGAGCTCTCAATAGAATCACTTAAGTCTTCTCTGAATAGATATTATCAATGACTAATCACAGGTTTCGGCGATCTGGAATAATTCTATAATTATAGGGCCCGATTTGTGTATACAGTGTAAGCCGCTCATTGGTTCTGTCCCTGTATAAATAGCAGACAGGTATCGGGTAGAATTCAGCTTCTACTGCACTTTGTGAAGATCTGAACGGTGTTGGTCCCAGCAAGTATGAAGCTTCTCATCTTCTCCCTGCTGCTGGGCGCAGTGGCAGCGAGGGTACTCCCAAACGGTAAGTACCTACTGATTGTGTAAGGACCGTCTTACAAGCGCATATGCCGTTAGTGACATTAGATCTTTGGGTATGGATGGATTGCAGCTTTCATGCAGAATTGTTTTAACACGTAAGCTAACCTAATGTTATCCTAACAATAACACAACAAATATTAGTGGGTTCAGAAGCCACCAAAACTGCTCAGGGCCCGTTGGTAGAGCCACCATTGGGCCTCAAAGCTCTGCCCCATCACACCGCTAAGCTCTGTCTTTTGTACGAATGTTTGTTCCTGATAATTGACTGAAAACAGAAAGTGGTTTTTGCTGTAGCTTCTGATTTACTAATGTATGACTATTTATATTTTGGATGGTAATCTTTGAAAGTAATTTTCTTTGATGTGAGGGTGTAATAACTAAAAAGATGTCCCTATTTATTGCATTAAAGGGAATGCATCATCAGAAAATGACCTGATATTTAAATCACTTTTTTATGTTTAACATATTTTTAAAGAATTTTTGATTATGTTTTTAAATGTTCATGTATTGCATATATTTAAACAAAAAAGATAAAATCCTGCAGTTTTTGCCCTAGCCACTATGTCTAATAATTGGCACAACTTCTTGGTTTGTACAGATTACTTTACTGCAGCTATCTGCATATCTATCATTCTGATCCTGCCTGTAATGATATCACCTATGTGTATAGATAAGACAGGATCCACTATTCACAATAGGTGACTGTCAGAGCGTATCTATTCTTTCCTTGTACAATGAGCTCTGCACAGGTCACAGAGCAGGCCTAGAAAACTCTCCCACAGAAGTCAATGAGGTCCCCTCCTGACCATTGGCCTATGGGCCATGGGGCTGCCGTAAAACAATTTTCGTAATGCTTTCTAAATGTTGTTAAGAACAATTCTGGCAAGATGGCCGTCCCCATAATTATGCTCAGGAAATAGAATAAAAAAATCTACAATTACAAAAAAAAACTGATTAGAAAAAGGAAGATGTGCTACTTTCTGGTTTTAAGTGGTTGATAAAACTTTTGATGACACTTTTCCCAGAGGAGCCCCTCGCTAGTATCATCCCCTCTATAAGCCAGAGCAGAGAACCACTAACAAGCAGCATCTTTTAGGGTCCTTTTACATCTTTTAGGGCCCTTGACTGATGATCAGGCAGATTATCGGGAATGAACCAGACGTTCCTGATAACTGCCTTATTGTGAGCAGAAACGAGGGCTCCATTCACATGCAGTAATCGCCTCCATTGTATGGGACAAGCGATCGAGTGGATGATCGCTTGTCCCTAAAGAAAAACATCGTTCCTGGGCAGCAGATCACCTTTTAGAATGCTCAATCTGTTGCACAGGAACAATTATTTTTGGTGCCGGCAGAACAGCAGGATTACCCAATGAACCTCTTCTACACAGGTCAATTATTGGGAAAGAGAGTTTCTAAAAGCGCTCATCCCCGATAATCTTCCTGTTCATTGGTCCATGTAACAGAAACCTAAGGCGTCTTTCACACGAGCGTGACGGATTAGGTCTGGATGCGTTCAGGGTGCACCATTTTGCAAGCAAGTTCAGTCAGTTTTGTCTGCGATCGCGTTCAGTTGTTCATTTTTTTCCGTGCGGGCGCAATGCGTAAACTGAAGGTTTACAAACAACATCTCTTAGCAACCATCACTGAAAAACTCATTGCACCCGCACTTGCTTATGGATGCAATGCATTTTTCACGCAGCCCCATTCACTTCTATGAGGCCAGAATATGGAACATGCTGCGATTTTCACACAACGCAGAAGCATGAAAAAGCAACGCTCATGTACACAGACCCATTGAAATGAATGGGTCAGGATTCAGTGCGGGTGCTATGAGTTCACATCACGCATTGCACCCACGCGGAAAACTCGCTCGTATGAAAGAGGCCTAACTCTAGCTGATCTGAGCTATTTATCTGAATGGCCACTATGTAATACTAAATTTCCACTGCAGCTTCTGTTTCACTTAGGCCGTAAAAGTCTTCTGCCATATCCTTCATTCAGGTCAGGAGTTCTCATTGGTGGAGTCTGTGAGCTCCGACTACCACCAATTTAACAATATAGGGCCAGCATCGATCATACAAGGCACTTTGCTACCACAGATCATACAATGAATTCTCTGAGTATGCAAACGACAGAATATATTTTGCGGTTCGCAAATTGCAGATCTGCAAAATACGAATACTGTCCGTATTGCATGTGTGCTTTTTGCAGACCCATTGACTTCAATGGGTCCATAGTTCACTTTTTGAGGCCAAGTATAAGACTTGTTGTATATTTTTGGGGGAACAGACATACGGACGCCGAAAACACATGGATGATCCGTATGATTTTAGTATCCATATTTCTGTTCAGCAAAAAGATAGAATACAATACGTCTGCAATATGCGGACCATGGACCTACTAAAGTCAATGGTTACCCGAATGCAACATATATTTTGCAGATACGCATAAGCGGACTGCAAAATAAAAATGGCATGAGGCCTAAAAGTAAAAAAAGATTACTATAAAAGATGATGCTTTCTAGCTGCCAAGCCAAGTACAAGTATATGATATTGGCAGACAATTATGAATATACATAACGTACATTCACTGTACCGGGCATTCAGAAATGATACATTCTACATATTATTCTTAATTCCCTTTGGAGAGGGAATAGCCTGGATCAACCAATCACATTGATTTTCCATCGGTGCCCTGTGAAAATTGATGTTTGAAATGGTCATTCCAATGCATCTTTCTTTTTGCAGGGACTCAAAGTGAAAAGGAAATAGATGACAAGTGTCCCAAATTTTCAAAAGGAAATGTCACCGCTTTTTTCCAAAAAGTCAACAGTAAAAGATTTAACTTGACAAACCCATTAACACCATGCACTACGGACGCTGACTGCCAGGCAGACTATATCTGCTGTGAACTACCCAGTGGATTCCGATGTATATATGGTTTCCGAGGTAAGTTACAACAACTGAGCTATTTAAGAAAAAAAATTCCTCCAAGCTAGCAATTGTCATAAAATTTTGAAACAACACATTACTGACCGATTTCACTTTCTACCAATCTTTTAGCAAGTCGGAAAACTTTAACACTGTGGCTTTCATTCATCAAGACCAGCGTTTGCTACGCCGCTCTTGATGAGGCCTGCGCTGCCAGAGGAGATATGTAATTTATGATGAGGCACAGTCCTCATTATAAATTACATGGCTCCTCCGGCAGTCCGTGCGCTGGAATTAAATCTACAGCATCTCGGAGCAGCCATAGATTTCAGTCATTATTTATGCCAGTTTCTTAGGAATGAGCTGGGGCTATTTTATTACATCCCACCAAGCGGTGCACCAACAGTGAGGCGAGGTGAGGCGATCGCCTCAGGCAGCACCATGTAGGGGCAAGAGGGGGCAGCGGAAGGGCCATGGGCAATGAGCGCTTTCATTGTGGCAAAGGGGTTAGGTTAAGAAATTGGCATTGGGGGGATGGGTGCCGTTTCAGTTTTCGCCTCAGGCAGCAGAATGGCTAGGTGCCCCCTGATCCCACGCTCGCTAAGCCCACTTCTCCTAAAATTTTGAGGGCAATCTAAAAAAAGAAAAGTCCTAATGGTATTGAAAAGTCAAAAATCCTGTGGATTTGTGAATTTTGTATGGCAAAAACAGGCGCAGGGGGAATTTGAATGAATTGATACATTGGACATAATAGAAAGTTTAAAGAGGAGCAGTCACCTCTCCTGACTTATCTGTTTTAGTAACTACTTGCAATTCCCATGAAATAAAAGCTCTGAAGCAAATTTTCAAATAATTGTACTATTCCTCTGTTTTTCCTACTAGATGTTATGAATAAAGTCTATAATAAAGTTTAACTGGCTGTTACTAGTTGGGGGTGTGCCTCTGCACACTCTGACACTTTCCAATCAGTGACTACTAGTGTCAGACTGGAGCACACCCCCAACTGGTAACACTCAATTGGACCTTATTGCAGTCTGTTGACAATTCATTCATACCTCCAGTAGAAATAATAGAGGAATGGCACAACATACAGTTATAAGAGTAGATAACTGGTCCTTTTTAAACAGGTGGCTACACAAGTTGGCAATTATCTAGGAAAAGTAGTTTGCAGGGAGAAATAAAACTGAAAAAAATGGTGGTCCAGTCCAAACATTGCTCAATAAAGTTAATGGGGGTTGAGTGGGTAGAACATGACACAGGGATTCGCTCTTTGGGGTCTGTGTCATGTACATCCCTTTATTTATTCACTTATATAGCACTGACTTATTCACCCCCACTTTACATATATGTTTGGTGGGAAATAAACTGTTCTCCATCTTCTAAACTGTAAAAAAGCAGCCACCATTTTGGGCAATTTATGAGGGACAAACCTCCAAAAATTTGGTATTCTTTAGAAACCAAAGTTTTTAAGAAATTAGTAACAAACTACCGTATTTTTCTTTTGTTTAGTTTTTTAAGAATCAACCTGTTCACCTCATTTTCGCTCTTGCAAAAAAAAAAAAAAAATAAATATATATATATATATATATGTGTAATTCTTGGCCAAGAAGCAGCATATATAGACTTACTATTTCATGTACCCCTGTAATTTAATACGAGGGGTAATACCTTGCAGATATACAGTAGCAATATGATGTTACCACAATCAGATGATGCGAAAATCCCTGAGTTTATTATTTACATTGAAACCTGGTCACAATTTCATTTCACACAAATGCATAAGGATTAATTACATCAACTACTGATAGGAGTGAAGATGGACAAAAAGTTACTCAAATGTAATCAACTTGCACTTTCTGTCTTCAGCCCTTCAGAGAAAAGGGCTGCCGCCTTTGCAGGACCTAAGAACGGGAAAGACTCTACAAGGAAACAGAACGAAACTATGGTGGCTCAATCAAAATCGTACAACTACACAACAAAATGAAGGTACTGGACACAAAATATACCAGAGTAATAAGATAGGAAAGGCTAGGAATGAAATATATTTTTAGGAAAGTCAGCAAATACATGATGATAATTCTGAGTAAGAGCAAGGCGGGCTCGGACTGGCCCATATGGGAACAGGTGAATCCCCTGTTGAGCCTTTGAGTGAGGTGGTCCCTAGTGCCCCAACTGCTTGTACAAGAGGCACATGACACAGTAGATTGCCTGCACTACATATAGATAGACAGCGTACTACGTAGATTATTTAACAAGGTACCCAGAATTTTTTTATACATGCATCAGGTGACTGAGGTGACTTTTCCCCTCAGACGTAGGCTAGCCAATATATTCTTTCCCCAGGTACCTGCCCTTTCAAAGTCTTTATACGAACTCCATGATCAATCGTCTTTTAGTGTCTTGCTGCTGCTGCCAGTTTCAATCCTTTCCAGGCCACCACTAAACATGTACGGCAGAAATCAGGGCAAGCGTTGTGGGTGCCATAACAGCTGGATTTCTGCTGTTTTAAACAGCAAACCCTCAGGGTTAATGTCTATGATTGGCAATAATGGCAATCACAGACATTTAACCACTCAGATGCTGTGGTAATTGAAACAACGGCAACTGAAGTGGCTTCAATAGCTTCCCTCTGCTCAGATCGGGAAGCTGTTGCTTCTATATAAAAGCCCTGGACTCTCTAAAGAAATGGGGCTTTTAAAGCTGTAGTGTCAGGGCTACATATTGAATCTGCAAAGCATGGCAATGGTAATTAATTGCAATATATTGAAGAAGCACTCTAATGATTGCTTGTTATAGCCAACTAGGGAGACAAAAAAAGTAAAAAATAAAAATATATAAAATATATAATAAAATAATAAAATTCAAATCACCTCCTTTTCCCCATAATTAAAATAAAAACAAACAAACAATAAAAAAAAACATCATAGGCATCGACATGTTCCAAAACACCCACACTATTAAAATATCAACTTATTTATCTTTTCAGGGGAATGCTGTAATGGAAAAAAAATCTATATTGTCAATTTGGCATTTTTTCTATGTGTCACCTCCAAAAAGATTATTAAAAATTATTAAAAAGCCATACACACTTCAAAACAGTATAAATACAAACTACAGACTGCCCCACAAAGAATGAGCCCTCATACAGCTCTGTAGACATAAGATGAAAAAAGTTATGGGGATCAGAATATGGGAATAAAAAGAAAAATATATTTTTCCAAACTTTTAAGTTGATTTCAGTATTACACAACAAGAAAAACTATATAAATATGATAGTGTTGTAATTGTACTGACCCAGAGAATGAACTTAACCAGTCAGTTTTACGCATAGGGAACTCCGTAAAAACAAAACTCATAAAACTGTGGTGGAATTGCATTTTTTCCAATGCCAACCCATTTGTAATTTTTTCCAGCTTCCCACTAAATTGTATGCAATATTAAATGGCAACCTTACCAAGTACAACTTGTACCGCAAAAAAGGCCTCATATGGCTATATGAACACAAAAATAAAAAAGATATGGTTCCAGGAAGGAGGGGGAGAAAAACATGAAAAAACAGAAATGGAAAATCACAGGGTTGAGGAGCTTAATAACACGGATTTTATAAAATAAAAAATGTTTCACCCTTTGGTTAAGGATGTTGTCTTCTCTTTCTTCTGAACCATAAAACCGCTGTAAAAATTTTGTGCAATTCGCGAAAGACAGATCCCTAAAAATTTTAATTCTTTGGAAACCAAAGTTTTTGGGAAATTTGCAACAAATTTGATTTCTTTACAACTTGTTCATTTCTAGTACAGGCTCTTTCAGACGAATGCAACTTCATGCTTGCAAAAAAAAAAATTAACAATGTGTGATTCTTGGCCAAGAAGCAGCATATATAGACTTGCTATTTCTTGTACCCCTAATTTAACACGAGTGGTAACACCTTGCAGATCTACAGTAGCAATGTGATGTTACCACAATCAGACAATGTGATAATCCCTGAGATTAGTATTTTAGTTGAATCCTGGTCACAACTTTATTTTTCACGTAAATACATTACATCACCTACTGATTGGAGTAAAGACGGAGAAAAAGTTACTCAAATGTAATCAACTTGCACTTTCTGTTTTCAGTCTTACAGAGAAAAGTTTTGCATCCTTTGGAAGACCTACGAACAGTAAAGACTCTACAAGGAAACAGAACAAAACCATCATGGCTCAATCAAAATCGTACGCAACAAAATGAAGGTACTGGTACTACTGGACACAAAATATACTAGGGTAATAAGATGGAAAAGGCTAGGAACAAAAGAGATCATTAGGAAAGTAAGCAAACACCTAGGAGCACATTTATTAAGACTGGCGTTTTAGACGCCGGTCTTAATAAACCCCTAGACTGGCAGTGGATCTGCTGGAATTATGAAGAGGCGCTGGCCTCTAGCCCTCTACATAACTTTGGCACATCCAGCACCAGTTCTAAATGTAAGACAGCTTCTGAGCTGTCTTACATTTAGACCATTTTCTATGCCTAAAACAGTGGGTGCAGATAGCTCCAAAAATGCTCTGGGTACTGAAAGTTTGACTGTTCATGAAGACCCCATTAGGACACTAAGCTATGCCCCATTGCACTGCTAAGATCTGGCCTGTTGTACCACTACATTTTGCCCCATCACACTGCCAAGCTCACCCCTATCTGACTGCTGATCACCACTTTCAGCTTGGCACTGCAGCCTGGACACCTCAGCTACAGCTCCACAGCTGGGGGTGGCTCATGCCACAAGGTTTTGCTCTTTGGCAAGGGCGTAGCTATAGGAGGTGCAGAGGTAGCAGTCGCTACTGGGCCCAGGGCCCAAAGACCCTTGTGGTGCATAAGAAGACACCAGTATTATAGAAAGTGGCATGCTGGTAAAGTTACACCTCTGGCTGGAGGGAAGCAGTAAGGTCAAGAATTTGATAGGGGGGGGGGGGGGTTGTGAAGTTTCAATTTTTGCCTTGAGCAGCATGAATGCTATGTTACTCCTTGCCCCTGGCCACAAAGGACTGAAGGAAGGGACCCCAAGCTGAACTCTTGCACCAGGGCCCATAAGACTTTAGCTACTCCCCTGCCCTTTGGTGTCTGTCACGTTCCACCCCTTTATATAAAATGATGATGGACCAAGTACATTTTTGTCCTGAAAAACTCTTTCAGATTTTGGAACGTATATTAGGAGAGAATCTCTCTTTAGAGAGAAACGATGTATGGGAATTTAGACTTTGAGCCTTCAGATTTCACTTATCTAATTTGTCTAATTGCACAAATACAATGTTAAATCAGACATAAAAATGTTTAATAATTTAAGATTACATTACAGGTATATTTATGGTGCAGGTTAGTGAACTCCCTTGTGTACATGCTAGAGATTTCCCGAAATTCAAATCCATTTGAATAAATTTGCTGTCAAAAGTGTTCAGATTGTCATGAAAAGTTGCATATGACAATCTAAGATCTCTTAGGACTGTACCCAACTCCTTCTGAAGCTATTTAACACCTAGACATTAGTTATGTCAAAGTGACTGTGATATATATGACTATGGGTAAACTGTGGTAACGAGTCCCCGCTTTACTAACACACTGCACTGAAAATGTTTATCTTAAGTAAAAAACAGTTCAAGAATTTTCCATTTTTGATGGAAGATGCTTTATTCTCCATCGCGTAGACTGTAAAATAGTAGCCTACAGTTTGTGTAGTTTGGGAGGGACAAACTCCTAAAAATGTGGATTCTTTAAAGTCTCTAAGAAATTGATTATATTTTTTTTAAGAGTCACTTTGTTCATCTATAGTCCAGGCTCTTTTAGACCACTGTAATTTCACTCTCACTGACAAAAAATTAATAATGTGTGATTCGTGGAAAATGCACTATATATAGATTTGCTATTTTTGTACCCTTTTAATTTAATACTAGTGGTAATACCTCGCAGATATACAGTCACACTGTGATGTACCACAATCAGACAGTGGGAGTTTAGTATTTTATTCGAACCCTGGTGGCAATTTTGATTCACGCAAATAAATAAGGATTTATTACATTAACTACTTATAGGAGGAAAGACGAACAAAAGGTTAACCAAATGTAATCAACTTGCACTTTCTGTTTTTAGCCTTTCAGAGTAAAGAGCTGCATCCCTTGGAGAAGCTAAGAACAGTAGAGACCCTACAAGGAAAAATAACAAAACTACAACAATATGGAGGTACTGGACACAAAATATTCCAGGGTACTAAGGTGGGAAAGGATAGGAATGGAAGAGATCTTCATGAAAGTGAGGAAAAAGATGATGATAGTTCTGAGGAACTGCAAGACTTACAGAAAAGTGGGGAAAAGGAAGGACATGAAGATGATAGCACAAGGCATAAGAGGAATGCTAATATAAGCCAATCTGCAGAAGAGACTGAGAAACTAAAGGAACAAGACCAAAGAAATTGTCAATGTGGAAAAGATGGGGAAAATAGGGCGAAGTGTAGAAAGAACTCTGAAACAGCAAGTAGACTTTCAAAGGAAGGGAAGAGACAAGAACAACAGGAAAACCAAGGGAAGATGTCACATAAAAAGAAACATAGACATTTGGAGAAACAGAAAAGGAATAATACTGAGAAGGAGGAAGAGAAAGGTAGGAACATAACAGAGAAAAGTGATGAAGACATAGAAGGGGTAAAACGGGAGGTACTTAGCCGTGGGCTAAGAAAAACAGAAGGCCATGGAAATCAGAGTAAGAAGACAGCAGAGGGAAAGGGACATGCAGAAAATATAGAGCAGGGGCAGGAGATAGCAGAGGGAAAGAGAGATGCAAAAAATGGAGATAAGGCAAAGAACACAGCAGAGGGAAAGAGACATGCAGATGATATACAAAGAGTTAAACGTGAGATATTTAACAATATTATACAAAATGTAGAGGGAGAACAGGAGACGACAGCAGAGGAAACAAAACATGCACAACATGGAGAGCAGAGGAAAAAGACAGCAGAGGAAAATAGACATGCACCACATGGAGAGCAGGTGAAGAAAACGGCAGAGAAAAAGAGAAATAAGCAACATGGAGAGCAGGGGAAAAAGACAGCAGAGGAAAAGAGACATGCAGAACATGGAGAGAAGGGACAGAAAATAAGCAGAGGAAAAGAGACATGCAGATGATATACAAAGGGTTAAACGTGAGACATCAGAGGAAAAGAGGCATGCACCACATGGAGAGCAAGGGAAGAAAACAGCAGAGGAAAAGAGAAATAAACAACATGGAGAGCAGGGGAAGAAAACAGCAGAGGAAAAGAGAAATAAACAACATGGTGAGCAGGGGAAGAAAACAGCAGAGGAAAATAAAAATACACAACATGGGAAGCAGGGGAAGAAGACAGCAGGGGAAAAGAGACATGCGCCACATGGAGAGCAGGGGAAGAAAACAGCAGAGGGAAAGCGACATGTAGAAAAAGAAGAGCAGGAAATAGCAGAGGGAAAGAGACATGAAGATGATATACGAAGGGTTAAACGTGAGACATCAGAGGAAAAAGACATGCACCACATGGAGAGCAAGGGAAGAAAACAGCAGAGGAAAAGAGAAATAAACAACATGGAGAGCAGGGGAAGAAAACAGCAGAGGAAAAGAGAAATAAACAACATAAAGAGCAGGGGAAGAAAACAGCAGAGCAAAAGAAAAATAAACAACATGGGGAAAGGGGGAAGAAGATAGCAGAGGAAAAGAGACATGCGCCACATGGAGATCAGGTGAAGAAAACAGCAGAGGAAAATAAAAATACACAACATGGGGAGCAGCGGAAGAAAACAGCTGAGGAAAATAAAAATACACAACATGGGGAGCAGCGGAAGAAAACAGCTGAGGAAAAGAGAAATGCAAAACATGGAGAAGAGCTGCAGGAAAGAGCAAGGGAAAAGAGAGCAATAAGCAGGAATAATAGCAGATCTCCACAAGATATAAATGTAAATTTAGCAAAAGAGTACCAGGAAAATGTCAGCCATGAGGGGAATAGGAATTTTTCAGCATCCGGAATTAAAGAAAAACACACATTTAAACATGGGAAAAATTGTACAAAGACACACGAGAAGAGCCTAGAAAAGAAAGGGAAGAATAATGATAGGGGACATAGAAAACTAGATAAAGATAAAAAGATGGGGCAAGGAGAAAAAGAGCAATGGCTAGTAAAGAAAAAAAATAGCACAAAAATGGGGGTATCAGAGTTCCAGAGAAATACAGGAAATTGTACAAAAAGTAAGCATAAGGAAGAGGAAAAGGGACACATAAATAAAACACATAGTAACAAGAAACCAGATGGGGCAAAGGAAAAGGGACATGTACCAAATAATAGAGATGGAGAGAAAGATAATCATCCAGGAGGAAAGGTGGCACAGAGATCAAAGGAAGTGGAAGACCAACTTCCTCGTCAGAAGAGATCTCTGAAACTAGGTGAAAAAGTAGGGCAGAAGCAAGAAGAAAATAAAGGGCATTATCTCTATAAGAGATATGTGAAGACAGGTGTTCAGAAAAAGAAGTTGGGGGAACAAAAAGGCTAGATAAAGGAGAAAAGGAAGGACAAGAACCAGGAAAAAGAAAAGGAGAATGGGGAAGTAAGGCACCAAGGGAAGGTAATGAAGCATATAGAATAAATGAAAAAAATGAGGAAAGAACTAATCAAAGTTCCATCAACGTAACAGGAATATTTCATCATTCAAGTAACAATGAAGGAAATAAAGTTGGACGCCATTCTCGAGGAAAGAGTAAAGGAAGACAATCTAGAGATCTAAAACAAGATGCAGTTGATAGAGAGCTTGAACTGAAAGAAAAGAATGATATAGCACAAGAAAAACAACATAGAAGGAATGTCATGTGGGAAAGTAGGAATAACAGTACCAGGAAATACAGAAGAAATGGGGAATTGGTACATAACAGTAACTGTACAAAGAGATATGGTACATTAGATGGCCACAAAAACAACAAAGATGGAAACAAAATAGGTAAAAATGGATCAGAAAGAGAACAGAAGGTACAAAAATTTAACGACATTAAGAGTCAATATGATAGTTCAGAAGAAGATAAATCAAGTGAGGAAAAGGAAAATAAGAGTCATGAAAACCATGAAGATCAGACCAAAGAATTGTCTCTTGTCCCAGTAAGAAAACAGAAGGTAAAAAAATCAAAGCCATCAAGAGTCAATATGATAGTTCAGAAGAAGATAAATCAATTAAACAACAGGAAAATAAGAGCCATGAAGACCAGACCAAAGAATCATCACGCGTTCGCAGTATTGAAGAACCATCCTCTCCAGCAAATAATTTGTTACCAGTTGAGCAAGTACCAGTTTTGGCTACTGAGCAGTCATCAAGTCCATCAGATGAGCAGTCTCTTGCCCTGACAAATGATCAGGAACTAATGTCTTCAACAGACAAACATGCATTTTCCGAATTTGAACAGCTGCCAAAAGACAATAATCAGAAACCCCAAGAGACAGATATCAAGCAGTTATCAGTTTTGAATAGTGATCAATTACACCTTAAAAACACTGCTCACCTGCAAGATGATACCCTTGATCAGCCACAAGTTCTGGATAGCAATCAACCATTTCTCTATAGTAATGAACCTCAAGCTCTGGTCAAGGATGACCGACAGAGTTCTACCTAGTGATCAATCACTAGTTCTAGACAGCGATCAGCCAAAATATCTGGACAGTGATCAGCCACAAGTTCTAGAAAGTGATCAGTCACAGGTTCTAGAAAGAGATCAGCCACAAATTCTAGCTAGTGATCTGTCACTAGTTTTAGACAGCGATCAGCCAAAAGATCTGGACAGTGATCAGCCACAAGTTGTAGAAAGTGATCAGCCACAAGTTCTAGAAAGAGATCAGCCACAAGTTCTAGAAAGAGATCAGCCACAAGTTCTAGCTAGTGATCTGTCACTAGTTTTAGACAGCGATCAGCCAAAAGATCTGGACAGTGATCAGCCACAAGTTGTAGAAAGTGATCAGCCACAGGTTCTAGAAAGAGATCAGCCACAAGTTCTAGAAAGAGATCAGCCACAAGTTCTAGCTAGTGATCAGTCACTAGTTTTAGACAGCGATCAGCCAAAAGATCTGGACAGCGATCAGCCAAAAGATCTGGACAGTGATCAGCCACAAGTTGTGGAAAGTGATCAGCCACAGGTTCTAGAAAGAGATCAGCCACAAGTTGTAGAAAGAGATCAGCCACAAGTTCTAGAAAGAGATCAGCCACAAGTTCTAGAAAGAGATCAGCCACAAGTTCTAGAAAGAGATCAGCCACAAGTTCTAGCTAGTGATCAGTCACTAGTTTTAGACAGCGATCAGCCAAAAGATCTGGACAGTGATCAGACGCAAGTTGTAGAAAGTAATCAGCCACAGGTTCTAGAAAGAGATCAGCCACAAGTTCTAGAAAGAGATCAGCCTCAAGTTCTAGCTAGTGATCAATCACTAGTTCTAGACAGTGATCAGCCACAAGATCTGGACATTGATCAGACACAAATTCTGGACATTAGTGAACCACAGGATCCACTCAGAGATGAGCCATATGTTCTAGAAGCTAAACAGATCTAGTCACAGTCAGACAATGAACTATCACCTATCCAGCAGTACAATGGCTTACATGTTCCAGAAGATAAGCAAGTACATATTTAAGAAGCTATTATTCCTACTTTTAGACTGTGTTCAACCAACTGTTTCAGCAATTGAATTACTTGTCTTAATTAATGTATCTGTGATGCTTATGTGTCTCAGCAATGAAAAGTATGATGGTCCTATCACTACTATTACTACTTATAGTGTTTAAATGATAATGAAATAAAATGCAAATATAAAGTATCATTGTCTGCTTTCATCATTTGAGCCAAATTTATTACAGTCAGGTATCAATATTAAGGCAGAGATTTCAGTTTTCCATTGTGCTTATGATGAGGTGCACTTCGGGGACAGACAAAGATACTGGGTTCTTGTGAAGAACTGTGTATGGGGCCCTATCTTCTCAACTGCTAATTTAAAGGGGTTGTTTCACTTTATCAAATAGCATTTATTATGTAGAGAAAGTTAATTCAAGGCACTTACTAATGTATTGTGATTATCCGTATTGCTTCCTTTGATGGCTGGATTCATTTTTCCATCATATTATACATTGCTAATTTTTCCATGGTTACAGCCATCCTGCAATCCAGCAGCAGTGGTCATGCTTGCACGCTATAGGAAAAAGTATTAGCCTATGTGCGCTCCCACAGTCCCGACCAACAAAAAGGCTGATGCTTTTTCCTATTGTATGAAAGCACTACCACCACTGATGGATTGCAGAGTGGTCGAAACCATGGAAACGAGCAGTATATAATGTGATGGAAAAATGAATCCAGGCAGCAAAGGAATCAATATGGATAATAACAATACATTAGTAAGTGGCTTGTATTAACTTTCTATACATGATAAATACTGTTTGCTGAAGTAAGACAACCCCTTTAATGAGAAAGGGCTAGTTCTAGGGAACCTCTTGTATGGTGTTCCAGAAGGTATAATTGTCAGCCATGGATGGAAGTCAATAACGTAGCCCCTTGCTTACTGCAGCTGCACAGGTTGCATGTATGTTATGTCTTCCTCATGTGCACATTGATCCTCCTACTCATCTCTTGCACAAAAAATAGTAGATGTATAGTTCAGGCTGATTTGCCCAACAATTGATTCCTAATCTAAAGGTCTCTGTGGAAGGGGAGCCTCATGCAAAGTCGCACTACCCATAGATGAGCCTAATGATCCTACCTGAATTGAGCTCCCTTTCTCTCTGGCACCCTAATAAAGACTTCAATGGTCAATGGTTGGTATCCTCAGCTGAGGTTGTGAGCTCCAGGAAACAAGTTGGCGTTTGAGGATACAGATTAACAGGTTCTTGTATGGAAATACCATTGCAGAAGCCATACAACATGACTTACCAGAACATATATTATTAAAGTTTGAACAAGGGTAATTATTCACCAAATTCAATCCCTCTTAGATTTAGTTATTTGATAGATAGGAAGCTCATTTTCCAATACTGTACATTTCTTCCTTTTTAATTATGGCTATAGTTATTATAATAAAATGTCAAATATTGTATTACTTAATATTGTATATACTTAATCAAATATTGTATAGTTCAACACAATAATTAATGAGAAACCAGGAAAGTTTAAGAGATTGTAAAAGATAAAAAAAAAAATCTGCACCATTCTTGTCCAATGGTTGGACAGACACAGGGCATTGCAGCTCAGCCCTATTGATCTGCATGAAGCTAAGGTACAATGGAAGAAAGTAGCCATTTTTTAAAATCACATACAACTCCTTTAAAGGATAACTGTCACATTTAGACCCAAATTTCAGTTTTCATATATGTAGTTACTAATATCATAATATTTCTGAATCAATAACTATTAGACTTAATTACCCCTTATTTAATAAGATTCAGCCCTTAGCAACCAGTCTGCATAAAACTGCAATTTCACTATTCTGTTAAAATGGCCGCCCTCAGCCCTGAGCCTAATCCATAGGACGCCTGCAGTGAAGTTAGTGAAGACCAGCTCTGTATAGGGGGGTCTTGCAGTGAAGTTCCCAGGTCTGGCTGAAGCCTGTAGTCCTTCTACAAGCTCTCCTCTTATCAGATAAGGCTGTCATTTATACACTGAGCAGCCACATTGTCCTGCACTGCTAAGGGAGTGTCTGCCAAGCACAGGCATGTGGAGAAGTTCACACACACAGCCCAGCACTGTTATCTCCTGTCAGGAAGAACCTGGCTTTTTATACATTCCCTTACAATGCTGACTCACTATCAGTTCCCAGTGCACGCAGCGTGCTCCGTCCTCTCATCTGGTAGACGGAAGCAGCATAGCAACCTGATTTTATCTCAGGTAAAAATAGCCAATACTGGGGACTTTTAGGTTGCTTTTAGGGGTTATTTATTAAATAATCAGAAATTAAAACAGGGCCAACAAGGTGATATTAATCACCAAAATCCAACAGTAAAAAAAAAAAATTTGACAGTTATACTTTAAAAAATAGAACCTTACACTGAAACACAGGACAATGGTGACAAATATGAGGGTGTACAAAACCATATATACTATCTTTTTTGCATGTTACTTAATCCAGAGCATCAATATTTCTTCTATTATGAGCAATGACGCATAATATCAGAATTATATTTTATATCTATTAGGTTGCGTAAAAAGTGTGTTAATATGTAAGGAAGTTTTAAACTTTGCATTCTTAAAATTTGAATACATCTGAACTAACCTGTGGTAGGTCCATGATGAAGTTGTAAGCATTGGCTTCTTTTGCTGCTTTAATGATTTCATCCATAGTAGCAGTGTCCTTACCGAAGCGGATATTTTCTGCAATTGTTGTAGAAAACAGAACTGGTTCCTGCTCTACAATGCCAATCAGAGACCGCAGCCACTGAATATTTAATGAACGTATGTCATGTCCATCCAAGGTGACCTATTAATTTTAAGGAAAGGTCAAAATAACCAAAATGAAATGATGGCTCAGATGGAAACCATTGTATTATTAACCTTAGTTTTCCAAAATGTATCATCTCTCTATTGACTGCGTTGCTTTACTTCAAATTTTGATTCAGTTTCACTTTTGTAAAGTGTATGACTGGGAAATGATATGTAGGCCAATACCACTAATAAATCTGATCTTTCCCCAAGAATTAAAATCTAACCATGAATGGATCTCATGTCCTTTTATCACTATGAGATGCAATTGTTCTTCCAGTTAGACAGTAGTACTACTACTCGCTGTCTTGTGGCAGCCATGTTTATCAACTTTACGCCCTGGAAACTTGAGTCATCTTATACAGGGTGGCCCACGAAAAAATAGCCCGCCTTCAAGATGAATGAGTAAGTGGATTGTTGTTTTTTTCAATTAATAATTACCCACAAGTCCCAAAAGATTCTGAGAGTGGTCCCCGTTCACGTTTCTGCATTTTTGAGCAGGTCGGGTTATGTTGGCTGATATGGCTTGTGATGCTGCGGATAGTGTCTGTGACGTTCTCCTTGGGTTCCTGCAGGGGATGTTGATTGTTAGTGGACACTTTCTGTTTAAAACTTCCCCACAGATTAAATATTGAGTGTGGACAAGTCTGGAGGCCGTGGCGACCATAACCCCTTGCTCACAGTTCGCTCCTCCGTAAACAGTTCATGATCCCGTCTAGTAAGCTCCATGAGGTGTGGCATGTTGCCCCATCTTGTTGGAAAAAGCAGGACATTTTTTCTTCTGCAGCACCACTGTTGAAGAGCTGCAAGCAGTATTAGCCAACATAATCCGATGTCCCCAAAGATGCATAGACCTGAACGGGGATCACTGCCAGCATCTTTTGAGACTTGTTGGTAATTTTAAAAAACAATCCACTTGCTTGTTCATCTTGTTATTCTATCACTGGAGGCAGGCTACTTTTTCATGGGCCACCCTGTATTTTAGGAATAAGTTCACTAAAGCCGGTCTGCCACCAGATTCATGCACACTTTCCAACATTGTCATTGGTAAATTCTGGGCATGTAAGCCCCACTCCAGGAAGGCTCTAAACCAATTCAGAAATGGCCCATACCAATTTTAGTCCATGGCAGCCCAAATTTGCTAGGGCTGTCTCTAAAAATTAGAGACAGTTCCTGCAAATTCAAGGCTGTTGACAACTATGCTCCTTATGCTCATGTTGAGGGCAGTATATGAAAGCAAGTGATATACGGTATGCAAATGAAAGAGTCTCTTGGTGTCTCATTGGCCAAGAAGCATCCTGTGATTGTGTATCCTTATGTTCCCGAGGAGCAGTGGATGCAATCACATGATACCATTGATGGGCAATAAAGTTGACAACGGAAACATAAGTTCTTGAATAAGACGGGCCATAAAGCTCTGCAGGAGAAGGGGGGAGAATAAGAGGAAAATGGTATGTAAGCTATTGAGCGAATCTGGGATAGTAGCAAGTATAGCTAATAGATATTGTAGCATTTATTTTTTTCCAGCAATGCAGTATGTATTGATTACTATACAGTATGTACGTTTAGTATATTCAATTACTATTCACACCAATCACAGTCAATTCTTCAGATTTCTAGCTCCTGGGAATGGGCACAGCTACCATAAGTAGGAAATTTCCGGTTACACAAATCAAATTGAACTATTCATATGGAAAAGCCTACCACCAGCGAAAAGTGAAGTAGAGCCTTTGTGAGAAAATACTCCCCATAACACAGAAGCCCTACTTGTAATGCAATTTTATAATTACCCCATCGATGTTTGGACAGTACTCACCATGCCTTCATCAGGATCGTAGAAGCGTTGGATGAGTTGAATGGTTGTACTTTTTCCAGCTCCACTGGGTCCGACAAATGCTGTGGTCTCTCCAGACTTGATAATCATGTTTAATTTGTTTAAAATCTGAGCAAAAAGTGAAACATACTGCATCAATTTTCTTAGGAATAATAAAGTTAAGAAATTACCTGGTGCCCTCCATTGTGATGCCATGTCTTCTCCTACAGTGGTACACGTAAGCAGTACATACTGTATTGTAGCAATATGAATAACTGAGGATTAAGGATAATTATACCTTCTCACTGAATCTTTGATAATTACTGATTCTGAAGGATGATAAACTAGGTTTTACATAATTATTGTCGCGAGTGGACGTAGAAAAGAATGGATCTCATAGCATGGTTCATGCCACCATGCCATCCTAGTAACAGGACAGTCTGAGGCTGGTAGAATCTCCAACAACTCTGTTGTAGAAGAAAATAAAGAATCACACTATCCATAAATAAGAAGTGCGGGATGACCTAATTTGTGCCCTCTTCCTCCATGGGCTGCTCAATGTATACTGTGACCATTGCTGGTGCAGGAACTGTAGATGGGATGCCAGCTCTCATGCGCTATTGTACATGCTCCTTCTGGAGCTGAGCTCATGAAAAACTGACAATTGGAGATGGAGTCTTCAGTGTAAAAAAAATACTTAAAATACATGATACAAGTAAGACTGTGTCCAGAAGTACACACTTGATGGTTTATTCTAAAAATCCCCTTGGTTAGGCTTTTATATAATAATCGTGTTTTGCATCAAATAGACCTCATACCTTGACCTCTGGCCTAGATGGGTAGTAGAAAGAGATGTTATGAAATTCTAATTCCCCCTTGACCTTGTCCAGTTTGTACCCTTCTTCAGACATACAGTCAATTTTTGGTTCCTGCAATAGAATAAAATAAACTGAATATTAGTTCCAAATAACTGATTTTTAATTTTAAATCCCATAATAATTTAATTATATTTTCCAGTATTCATGAGATTCAAACTGTGAAAACTTTTCATTGTCAGATATCATATCATGATGATCATAAGATCATCACTAAATTAACAGGTTTCTAAATTCAGTTTACTGCTCCCTAAGGCAAAACCTACACCTCATTTCACCCCAGGATTCCAAGTCCCTGTACAACAACATCATGGGACGCATAGGATCTGTATACACTATAGATTATATGAAGTAGCCATTGGCAAATACACTGTCAACAGTGAGTGGGATGATGGAGCTGTTTTAGTTAGAAGGTTTGCCGAACATAGCCTCAACTTCTCAATTAGAGGTAATAAAGTTTTAAGCAAGAGCCAAATAAACCAAACTAAACAGATGAAGCCTTAACATGAGGATTAAGAACTAAGGCAGTGCACTATAATAGTATTTGAAGTATTCACAGAGTGCTAAGTTTTTATATAAACTTTTATTACATTATGATCTTTTTATGACTTCTATAGTTGTTAATATTTTTTAATCAGTTTTTTTGGCAGAAATTAGTTCTCTTTCCATAAAGAAAAGAAAGCTATGCCTCTGATGTAAGGTAGCCATCCTAGCTTGGCCTTTCAACAGGTCATAAGACATCAGTTAGGATTATAGCTAAGCCAGCACCTCATCTGCAGACAGCTGTTTTGGGTGATAGCCTCACATCAGTGCACAGCAGATAGTATTCCAATAAAGGCATCTGTGTGACAGGCCTTTATTAGAATAAGGGGGTTGTAAGAGGTCTTATAGGCTATGCAATGCTCCTCTGGCAAATTAGCTCCAGTTCTCTCTGCTCTGCACTAGTGAGGTGCAATCAACCCAACACAGCTGTCTCTAGATGATGTACTGCTTTAGCCATAATCCTAAATTATGCCTTAAGGCCTGTTTAAAAGGTTGAACATTGACTTATAGGATACATACCTGGGGCACCAGAGGCACAGCCATCTCGCCTTTTTAGAAAGAGGACTAATTGCGTAACTTTTTTCCAAAGGAGCACCGCATGATCTATAAGACTCCTTGTGCCTACTAGGTGCTCTCCACAAGGAAAAAATATTGATATGGACATTGGAAGCCTCAGATGTATACAATCAAGTAGCTGTATAGCTATACCTATGTATGCAAGTCTGTGAGTTATTGCAAAAATGTTGTGCATCTTTAATATAATCAGTACTAGTGTGTTAGAGTTGCGTTCTGTAGTCCCAGTTTAAGAGACGGAGGTTGCTTTGGTTGGGGGTGACATTACAGGGCTATTCCAGTTACAAAAAGTTATCCCCTATCTAACTATAAGGTCCTACCCCCGGGACCTCTATCGATTATGAGAATGGGGGTCGAAAACCCCATGAAGTAACCCTTCGAAATGGATGGAGCAATTGGTCAGAATGCTGGTAAAATGCTAAATGGATGTGGTACCTTTTATCAGTGTGTTAGATCCATAGAGCAGTTCTCTTTTAGCATATTCTAACTTTTAATTTAAGAAGTTGTCTCATAAGGACAACCCCTTTTAATAAAGAAACCAATGAGAAGATCAGAAAGAAACCACGCCTTTGCTGGGTAAATATACCACTACATGCTAAGCGTGGACATGCTGGGTCAGAAGGGTCGCCCACTTTAAAGGGAGTCTTTCACCACTCAGATCAGGTTACAGATTTTTTGCCCCTCATTACTATAGTACCTTTCTTTTATTCGTCCGTGGTCCAGATGCTAAAAAAAAGACTTTTACACCGTATATAAATGAGCCGCTGAAGGTGCCCAGGGGCGGCGCTACTGGGCGATGTGCCCAGAAAAACACTCCTCTTTCTGCCCTTTGGCCCGCCCTCTGTCCTATTACCTCCTTCAGCCGAGCGGCACAACAACGGCGGGACGGATGTCTTTAGTTGGCCATTATGGGCAGAGGAACAGCTTTTCATATTGCGCATGCGCAGGCCAACTAAAGACATCCGTCCCGCCGTTGTTGTGCCGCTCGGCTGAAGGAGGTAATAGGACAGAGGGCGGGCCAGAGGGCAGAAAGAGGAGTGTTTTTCTGGGCACATCGCCCAGTAACGCCGCCCCTGGGCACCTTCAGCGGCTCATTTATATACGGTTTAAAAGTCTTTTTTTCAGCATCTGGACCACGGACGAATAAAAGAAAGGTACTATAGTAATGAGGGGCAAAGAGTCTGTAACCTGATCTGAGCGGTCTAAAACGCTCAGATTAGGTGAAAGACTCCCTTTAACATATAGAAAATGCCTTTAAAGTGAGTATTTGAGTGAGAATTTGGTATGTCTCATTTATAGATAAATATAAAGTTACCTTATCAATGGTCTCAAATATGTGTGTGGCTGCTCCTCGTCCTGATGCAAAGGCCTGCAAGCAAGGGGATGCTTGACCAAGATTCAAAGCCCCAACCAGCACACCAAAAAACACCTAGGACAAAAAATAAATAAATAGTGTTAAATTATGATCCTCTATTTCTATAATTAACCTGCACAAACTCAAAGTTTTAAATTGCACTTCTCATCATTTACAAGAACATGGTTTCATCCTTATCTTGCAGAAGACCATAGATCTCGTTTTTGCTTGTGCAGCTATAGTTCATAGTAAATGCTGATGATAGGTTCACATATATTAAATGGAGTTTCTCAGCAATTTTATTTTTATTTTTTATTTTATCTTGCCTGAGCTGCTAACAATAGCAATATTCTTATCAACAACTACATGGGCCATAGGAAAGTCTGGAGATGGACTTCTATGGAAGTGTTTCCTAGCCATGCTTTGTGACCTGTGCACAGGTCATTGCGCAAGGAGGGGGAGGAGGTGCACTATGACCATAACCTTTTGTAGTGGATCCATGTTATCTATGTTACATGTCATGAAATCATGTTTGTTATGCTAATGGAGTGACTAGTATTGAGCGCGACTAGAGTCGAATCGCGAATTTTCATTGCAAATATCGCCACTTCGAGAATTTGCAAATATTTAGAATATAGGGCTATATATTCGTATTCACGAATAGTGTTGATTACGAATATTCTAATCGCGAATTTATCGTGAATTTATCACGAATATCGTCACTTAGCAACATCCCTGGCAAACAATAGGAAAGTTGCCTACCCCTTAGTGTTGATCGCGAATATTCTAATTGCAAATTTTTATCGCGAATATATTACATTGCCGATTTTCACAATCAAGTAAAAAATGACTGGAGATCACGAATTTGCGAATTTATGGCAAATATTTGGCCAATTTGAATATTGCCTATGCTGCTCATCACTAGGGGTGACTGTTGAAAAGTGATATCTACAGAACATGGAGTGTCAGCCTATTGTAAGGCCAGAGTCCTGCCAACTGCCCTCCATAGCTATGTCCCTTAATCATGGATGAGAAGGGAGTGCAATTGCACCTGGGGACATGGAATGGAAATGAGCTCTGCCAAGGCCATGTGACTGATGAACGGGATGTCACTGGCCTAGGAGTGCCATGACCTCTTAAAACGGCTGATCAGCAGGGTCCAACCCCAACTGATCAGATACTGAAGCCCTATCCTGAGAATATATCATCATTATTAACCTCAGGACAGTGATACAGATGGCTGTGCTGTGCTGCGGCAGGGGAGGGAGAGACACAGACCGGAAGAGGCCTGCATCGCATCGCATGTAGGTAAGTATAAGTGTTTATTTATTTTATTATGGGGGGGGGGAGAGGAGACTGGCACATGATGGGGGGGAGAATGGAACTTATTATTGGCACATGTAGGGAGGGGA
The DNA here is from genome assembly GCA_033119425.1 of Bufotes viridis. Taxonomy (NCBI): domain Eukaryota; kingdom Metazoa; phylum Chordata; class Amphibia; order Anura; family Bufonidae; genus Bufotes; species Bufotes viridis. Next base: position 130,995,398 of record CM065595.1, on the reverse strand, counting down.
GAGGAGAGGAGACTGGCACATGATGGGGAGAGTGGAACTTATTACTAGCACATGGGGGGCAGAGAGGAGACTGGCAAAGGATGGGAGTGAGAGTGGCACTTATTACTAACACATGGGGGAGAGGAGATTGGCACATGATGGGGGTGAGTGGCACTTATTACTGGCACATGGGGGAGAGGAGACTGGCACATGATGGGGAGAGAGGCACTTGTTACTGGCACATGGGGGGAAGACTGGCACATGATGGGGGGGAGAGAGGCACTTGTTACTGGCACATGTGGGAGGAGAGGAGACTGGCACATGATGGGGGAGAGAGGCACTTGTTACTGGCACATGGGGGGGGGAGACTGGCACATGATGGGGGGGAGAGTGGCACTTATTACTGGCACATGGGGGGGGACTGGCACATGATGGGGGGAGAGTGGCACTTTTTACTGGCACATGTGGGGGGAGAGGAGACTGGCACATAATGGGGGGAGAAAGTCACTTGTTAATGGCACATGAGTGGGGGGGAGAGGGGAGAGTGGCACTTGTTACTGGCACATGATGGGAGGAGGGGGAGAGGCAATTTTCACTAGCACATGATTGGGGGGCACTATGGGGGCACCTCTTACTGGCACATTATTGGGGGGCACTATGGAGACATCTACTGAGGCCACAAAGAAGGGGTATTTTATATGGAGGCTCTGTGTGGTCCTAGTATTATCAGGGGGTTTATCTTTTTCTGCAGTATAATATTGGGGAGCACAGCGGCACAGTATTGGGGTTAGTAGAATGAATTGTCCAGAAGATGGGGGGATGATGGAAAAGTAGTAAACGGAGGTTTTTTTTGTTGTCAAACTGCAGAGACGAAAACTGGTGGTCTGGTCTGAAAGGAGAAGATGAGAAGAGAGGAAATCTACATCAAAGGAGACGTCACTGGATGTAAGCGGTAAATGGGGCTGTATTTCTGTAGTGATCGGAGCAGGGGCGTATCGGTCGCCGGAAGTGCCCCTCCCGAGACCAGGCTCTGGATCCGCCACTGATGCAAAGTATATATAAAGTAACTCTACTGTTTATGTAGGTTACAATTATACATAATCTGTAAAATGATCATTAAAACTGTCAATTGTTTAGTTGACATGGATGGCTGTCCTAGTTTTCATCTTCAAAGGGACCGGATTTGTTTTATCTCCTGTAAGCGTTAGAAATGATTTGTGCTTTAAGAAATCAATCATGCTCAAACTAATTTTGCTACAAACATGTCCTTGTGTGTACAATATTTTTTTTTACCAATTACGTAAGATTCAACCTTGGGCAAATGGGTCCCCCTTGCAGCTGGGAGTGGGGACCCGGCTCTCACATGTTGCTAAGCTGAAAGACATCGCAGCCTTCTCATTGACAGCCTTCCAACAAGCAAGAAGCAGGGAGGGATCATGGGTTCAAAGGCAAAAAAAATTATGAATACGAATATATAGCACTATATTCAAAATCTTTGCGAATTCTTAAAGTGGCGATATTCGCGATAATGCGAATATTCGTGCCCAGCACTAGTCAGGATCAGTCACCAATGGGGTTCTCCAAGCTCAGACCCCAAACGATCATAAAGTGATTGGCTAGCTAATTACTAAGCTACCACTTTATAAGATGGGAACGCCCCTTCAATTCAAATCCTCCAAACATTTTGTGAAAGTTCATATTTAGAGTGGAGCCTCTATATCTATATAGAACTGACAAACGGAATAAGCAACATTGTAATTTATTTCCCACAGAAGAAACACAAAAGCCCAGATTTACTAATCCTGTAGATGTGTATACTCAGACCGGCTGTCTGGACCTGCATCAGATTTATCATAGGGGCCTTAGGATGGATGATAAATCTGGTGCAGGGATAGGCACTACTGGTTGGCTTACTTTGAGAATTGTGCCCAAATTTTCCATAATGCTCTGCCTCCTTTCTGATAAGCCAGGCCCGATAGACATTTTAAAAAAGGTGCAGAGACCCTAGATATACCTAATTGCGCAAATTTGCTCCATTTGTGCTATTTTTTAGACAGATTTTTGGCACAGACACAGTCGTAAATCTGCACCACAGTTCTTAAATGGAGCAACAACATTTACCTGTAACAGGTTTCCAGGTGAATATTCTTCTTCTTCAAGAACCAACTTTGACCCATACCAAAAGGCCAATGCGTAACAGAGGAATATTATAAACCACATGTATCCAGTGAAGAATCCCATAATGATGCCTTTCCTTATTCCCCAGCGCTGAGCATAGACAAGGTTTTTGTCATATCTGTGTTGTAGATATAAATTACCATATATAAGCATTTTGTTACAATCGTGAAACATAAAAATATTCTCAACTTTCTCCTTTTAAGTAACATCACACAGTTTCTGATACCAGTTATTGTTGGATTAAACTTTAACTTGGTTGAGTTTCCACACGTCAGCAAGTTAATTACTCAATGTCACCAAAGACTAGCCAGAACATTGAGTTTTCTTACGAAGAATAAGTTAAGGTCCCTTTACATGGGACGACGATCTAGAATTCCTTCTAGACAATCTGCTGATCACTAGCGGAGGAAAATGGTGCATTTACATGCATTGATCTCCTCCAGAGTATGGGGAGGAGTGATCGCTAATGCCATCGATCTTACCCATACTATCCCTCTATTCATTCCCCTAGTAAGTTATAGGGGTTGTCTCACTTCGGCAAATAGCATTTATCATGTAGATAAAGTTAATACAAGCCACTTACTAATGTATTGTGATTGCCCATATTGCCTCTTTTGCTGGCTTGAGTTATTTTTCCATCACATTATACACTGCTTATATCCAGGGGTCATGACCACCCTGCAATCCATCAGTAGTAGTCGTGCTTGCACGCTATAAAAAAAAAAAAGAACCAGCCTCCCTGTTGCCTGGGACCGTGAGAGTATGCATAGGCACGCATGCGCAGCAATTCCCTTCCCCCCGGCCTCCTTGTGCGCTGCACTCGTGGTCTAAACCCCTGGATACAAGCAGTGTATAATGAGATGGAAAAATGAATCCAGCCAGCAAAGCAGGCAATATGGAGAATCACAATACATTAGTAAGTGCCTTGTATTAACTTCCTTTACATGATAAATGCCAATTGCTGAAGTGAGACAACCCCCTTTGAAAGGTAAAATTGGTAAAAATGAAATAAACAGTACAGACCTATCAACTTCTTTCAGTTCTCCTCCAAATGCTGCTACCGTTCTAATTCCAGAAAGAACTTCATCAGCGACCGCTCCGGCTTTAGCATAGGCCTGTAATTCTCTGCCTGTTAGTCTTGCAACTGCCTACAATGCAAAAAAAAAACAAAAAAAAAAACTATGAATATAGTAAAAAATAAGCACTGCCTAAAATATAAAGGGTTGGTGGAATAGCTGGCCAGGGTCTTGTTGCAGAATAGATCTTACCAGGGCCATTAAGGCAGCTCCAATACCAATGAGCGGGCTCACAGCTATGATCACCAAAGTCAGCTTCCATCCATTTACGAATCCCAATAGAAAGCCGGCAATAAATGTTGTAAATCTCTGGATGAATATCCCCACTTGGTCAGCAATGGCGTCGTTGATTTTGTTGATATCACTGCAGTAGAAAATAAATGAATTACTAATGTGCTCGCTGTGTACTAAATGCTGTGTACCAAATGTGTATGCCGACATAGCACTGTACCATTCTGAGGAGTGAGACATTTAACCTATACTCTGCCATTCACAGTGGCAGTGAAATAAGTTTTTAGTTGGCAATGGCCTAATACTAACAAGTATATATCGCCTGGTCTTAGTACAAGAACAATAAAATCTAGGTTTTAAAGGGAACCTGTCATGTTGGACATAATGTCTGAGTTGTAGGCAGGAATCTGTCACCTGGAATATGGTACCTGAGCTGCTTTGCTTTAAAGTCCAGTAGGCGGTCCTATCAGTGATTGACAGCTATCTCTGTATACACAGTCACAGAGAGAAGATTCCCATTAATATCACAGATTTCAGCAAACAAGAGATGAAAAAAATTGCTCAAAATGTGAGGTTTGATCGATTGGCCTCAATAGACGCGTTTCGAAGTAATGCCTACTTCTTCACTGATGAAGAAGTAGGCGTTACTTCGAAACGCGTCTGGTATGAATGGTCCCCTGATGGAATACGCAGCATAAGCTCCGGAGCAAAATACAACATATCAATTCAGCAAAAATTGTCAGTAAGTACTGACACCCAGCCCAGGTGGAGAGAGATCACAGCAACAGCGTGAAACTCACAGTGATTCATATACGAACTAGACTGGCTCTGATGTAAAAGCCGGAAGAAGCTCACCAGCCATACCGCTACACGTGGGACGCCGACTTCAGTATAATTCCGATACCGGCCGAGTCACCAAGAGGGCCAGAGGAATACAACACACGGGACCCGCAATTGATTTTACCTGAACGGCCACCACGAAAGGAATTACTAAACTGACATTGCATCGTGAGTACACAGCAATTGCTGTAAGTTAATTGTAAGCTGATTGATGGGCACAAATCGCTACAAACAGATCTAGTAGCGTGGACAAATAGTGCTGATTGAAAGATACATATCGTTACAAAGAGATATATTACTATATGCCAATAGTGTGGGCTGATTGAGTCTAACCATACTGGGAACGATATTAAATGGAGAGACAGTACTGCCAAAGATAAAGCGGACAATTATATGAAGACACCGCATTGTAATATCAATTGCGCAAGTATGCTGGCCTGAAACGCAGGTGCATAATAATCATTGGACAGTACATTGTTCTCTAACAGTGGGAGGGTTAGTTGCATATTAGACGAGTCATCATAAGATAATATTGCTGCCTACTAATTTGGAGTTGTACATGCATGCACAGAAACTGGACAAATTAATTGTATTGTAATAATGAGATCATAGAGGATTTATGGAATTATGCTATAATATGTACAGTACATAGCTGTCTATTGAGTACATGTGATCCGGATACAATATTGAATATAATGCTAAACAGGATCCAGATACACAACGGACAGATGTAGTCAGTGTAATGAATGTCAATGAAGATCTGTATGAGTAGAAGAAGTTGAGATTTTTTAAAGGGGAAGATTTTTTAAGGGTAATGTGTACATTTTATAATAAAGTTATTTCATGAATTATAAAGCGGGTTCCGTGTGAATTCTGGATGTAGGAGTTCCCCACTTATTCCTTGAAGTTGCAAATATCTATCATTATAAGCATATCACAACTTACTCAGACATCCTGCTGTTCAACTCGCCAACTGATGTGCAATCAAACCATCCAATTTCCATCCTCATCACTTTACGAAAGTAAAGTTTCCTTATTTTCTGGATCTGTCGGGCAGCTGCTGTTACCCAAAAACTAATCTGTGATTGGGAATGATAAGAAAAGACCAAATTATTGAGTCTATTTATATTCCATGTTCTATTGATTTCAATGAGATTCCAGGCCTTAGTTCATCATGGATTTTCCTACCATGGGTTTGAGAAAAAAAGAAGGCCTAGCAAACTGCGAATCCAGGACAATATATCAGTGATATGCAAAATGTGAGGCTGTGGTTACACCTAGGATACCTTCACATGCAGCAGATTTCCCATAACATTTCTGAGACTGAAAATCACTTCCATCATTTCCATTTATCTGAAGGGGTTGTTTTGGCAGGAAGCACATGGATTTCCACAAGCCCCATTCAGTTGGATGGAACTGATTTTCTGAAATTTTCTACAACAAAATCTAAAGGTACCTTTAGACTTTTTGTAGCATTTTTGATTAACTGAGTGACAGCTGTAGTGCACAAGATTGCATACAAGTCGATGTAATGCTTTGTTCTACAGCTGCCACTTGATATAATCACAAATAAGACTGTAGCTAGACATTTTGTAGTGCCATTCTTCCAGTTTTAGCTATCCAGGAACACATTAAGATGCATGCAAGGTTTTCCGACCTATTACAACTGATGACCTATCCTCAGGTAGGGGATCTGACACCCTGGACCACCATCAAACAGCTGTTTGAAAAGGCATCGGTGCTCCTTCTCGCAGCTTTCCAAACACAGTGCCGTACATGCCATAGTGGCTGTGCTTGGTATTACAGCTCAGCCCTGTTCACTTCCATGGGGCTGAGCTGCGCCTAGGCCGTGTGATTGATAAAGGTGTCGTCACATGGCCTAGGAAAAGGAGGGAGAAGGCCACGGTGCTCACAGGAGCATCTCTGTCATCGCAAACAGCTGATCGGCGGTGGTCCCAGGTGTCGGACCGCTACCTATCAGATACTGATGACCTTTCCTGAGAATAGGTCATCAGTATCAGAATCTTGGAAAACCCCTTTAATGGTTAAAATAAATCTTATAGCACTACAAAAAGCCCCTAATGCTGGGACTTTTATTTAGCACTTAGGATAGGTTATCAATATCAGAAAACCAGAGAATCCCTTTAAAAGCTAGACTTAACCAAGAGGCTTTCCTTATTCTGAAAGCAAACTGTGATCTTTAAAATAGTGAGTAACAGAAACATGAAGTATTTTAGCTACGTACGTTTTCCTTATAAAATGATTCAGATTTAGCTACATAAAACTGGAAAATTAATTAGGTTACAACAATCTATAAATTGGAAAACGTTGGCTAATGGTTTGTCCCAAGATAAAAACATATTCCCCATATACAAGTTTGGGGATAAGCATCTGATTGCGGTGTGATCGCTGGGACTCCCAATGATCATGAATATGGGGTCCTGATTATTCTGAAAGAAGTGAAGGTTGAGCATCTGTGCTAACGCTCCATTTATTCTGTGTGGGTTTGCCAGAAAGAGCACTGCATTTGCTTATTTCCAGCGGTCCCATAGAGAATGAATGAAGTGGCAAAGCACGTGCTTTACCGCCACCCCTTTCATTCTAGGGACACAGGAGAATCCCGATTCCCAAGAATGAATGAAGCAGCGGTTGAGTCTGTACGACCCTTATCCTGGGTGTTGGGGATATCAACCACTCAAGATGGCAAAAAAAGTAAGCATTTTAAATATGTGAAGAAAAATGTTACTTCTTGTTTAGATCCGGGGTTAATAAAATCCAATTAACAGCTGGCGTTTTGCTACAATTGTATCCACCAAGAAGGCTATATGTGAGAGCTCCTACCATTTCAGGGCTGACTACTTTTTGGCACATTTGACCATGACACTTACTTGCATGTATCCAAGTAAAAGGACAGAGCATCCAATGCCTGCATAGTAAGCAGCAAACCGAGTCATTTCCAACTCAATATCCAGCGTGCTGTCAGGAAACGGAGGAAAATATCAGACTTCACGCATTATTAATTATATTGAATGGTAAAATGTAAGATATCAGTAAGCGCAAATTTAAGATAATTAATAATTGTAACGATATCTCTTACCCGCAGCTCATTGTGTCATTATCATTCACATACAAGGAGTTATTAATCCACATGATAGTGTTATTTGTGCAAGTCTTGTTGGGATCTCGAAGCTCTTGTGACTCAATATCATACATTATAAATGTGTCGATCATCATCCCGAGGACTAGCAACATGCACGGCTGAGCAGCACCATGGACCACTGCAGCCAGGCCACCAAAGACCATCATGCAGGTCTCCGAGCAAGAGGCAAACCTAAACTGGAAAAATATCACAAGTTCAAATATCATTTCATATCTACTTTACATCTACTTTATATCTATCTATCTATCTATCTATCTATATATCTATCTATCTATCTCCTATCTATCTATCTCCTATCTATCTATCTATAAAATTCCACGGCACTCCCAAAATTGTGAACCATTGCATTGGTAATTAAACAACACTACTTTTGATTCACAATTTTAGGATTGCCGTGGAATTGTTATGGCTACTATCTATCGATCTATCTTTCTTATATCTATCTATCTTTCTGTTTGTCTATCTATCTATCTATCTATCTCATATCTATCTATCTATCTATTTATCTATCTATCTATCTATCTATCTATCTATCTATCTGTCTATCTACCGTATCTATCTCATATCTATCTATCCATCTATCTATCTATCTCCTATCTATTTCTCATCTTTCTCTCATGCATCTTTTCCATCAATTTCTCGCCAAACAATCTCAATACAATAACGTGACATGCTGGCAAAACCTTTGACAGGCTGTAATGCACATCACAACCACTGGATGGTCACATACAGACAAATATAGCATACATATCTCATGACAGAATATAACAAAATCAAGTTGTTGTTTTTTCCACAGTTGGTCATCTTGCATCTTTAGGTATGTTGAGCTTAGGCTACTTTCACACTAGCGTTTTGGATTCCGTCAGTGAGATCCGTTTCAGGGCTCTGACAAACGGTCCAAAACAGATCAGTTAAGCCCCAATGCATTCTGAATGGATAAGAATCCGTTCAGAATGCATCAGTTCGGCTCCGTTCCGCTTCTATTCTGTTTTGAAGGCGGACACCAAAACGCAGCATGCAGCATTTTGGTGTCCGTCTGAAGAGGTGGAGCCTAACGGATCCGTTTTTAATTACAATGTAAGTCAACGGGGTCTGATCCGTTTTCAATGACACAATATGGTGCATTTGAAAACGTATCCGTTCCCCATTGACTTTCAATGTAATTTAAAACGGATCCGTTTTGGACTTTGTCATTTTTCTTTAAACCTAATGCAAACGGACCCGTTCTGAACGGATACAAACGTTTGCATTATAGGTGCGGATCCGTCTGTGCAAATAAACAGACAGATCCGCACCAACGCAAGTGTGAAAGTACCCTAAGAACACAGCAACAGTAAAGAGCGGCACCTCTGTACTATATTCTTTCTTGACATATCAGATATGATTTCCAGCCTGCAGGCACACACAACTAGGTCAACCAGAATCCAGATTTCAAGGAATACTTTGAGCAATTCTGGTTCCAAAGTTAACCTTCACTGCCCTGATACCCCAGTGACTAGTCTGCTGCAAGTCCAGTGTCCTTGTGATTGCTCCGAGCTGACAGAGCCCAGAGGCGATAGGTTCTGTTGCTTTAATATATTTATGATGGTAGTTCTTGTTTATGGACCGGCTCTTTGTGTCCCTTGATTCACGTAGCAAACTATTATGTGAGGGTGATAGGTTTAGTATTTAATTTCATAATAACATTTTGAAGAATTAGGTAATGATTGGAGTATAAATTGTTCTTGATGTTTTTAAGCTGTTCATGCTTTTTATTATGCTTTGTATGTAATGTCAAAAACTGTCTGTAGGTGGCACTGTTTAGTTAATTATGCCCTGATTCAGCAGAGGGAATTAACTTTCCCCTCTGAGGGAGGAGCTTTCTAGTAAGTATTGCATCATAGACTTTCATAGACTGTCCAGAATCAGAAGGCCCTGCCTTTTACCAAGGTATTCGCTGTTTATGGCTGATAGAAGCTTTGCTCTGGATGGTTTCTAGTCTCTAGCGCATACCTAATTTTTGAGTGTTTTGCATCCATACGATCAAGGTTACAAAGTGTTTACAAGGAACTCAGGCACTACTACTCCTATTATCAACATCTTTGCCATTTGCCTATATATAGCTATAAGGAAGAGACTGCAATGTAACTTGCCATGGAACTGTGCCTTGATATCATTGGATGTACTACAACTCCCATTCTGAACTTTAGTAATGAGCGACTAGTTTATTTTCTACAATCGGCCTGGTTACTGAAAACAATACCATGCACCACCCACAACACTTACATTTGCTGACTTGCACCTGTACCACATTCATAACACCAAGGTGCCCTCAACTACCTTCAGGCAGGGACCCCAAATAGGGTGTGACCTAAGGGAAGAAAGGATGTGCCCTCCTATTATTGCACTGGCCCTAGGGAGCATTGGTGTGAATATAGCTACAGCGACTAATTATTGCAGCCAGAGCCACTACTACACCCATCCTCCACTCTGCTGCTCCGGGGCTTGCAGCATATGCACTTACCAACTGGAAGAAGCCAACTCGTATGTTGTTTCCTTTAGACCTTTAAAACAAAGTACTTTATATTAGGGATTATGGAATATAAAACAAGAGGTGGAATCAGGGGCATAACTACCATAGCAGCAGACCATGCAACTTCTATGGGGCCCAGGGCAAGAGGGGGCCCAGTCTTAGTTGGGATTATCTCCTCTTCTACTGGCCTGGATTCTACCCTCTAAAGCAGGCATGGTCAACCTGCGGCTCCCACCATGCCCTAATGTAGGCTGATAGCTGTAGGCAGTCCTGGCATGCTGGAAGTTGTAGTTTTGCAACAGCTAGATAATCTCAGGTTGGCCATCCCTGCTCTAAAGTGACAACTTTTAGCAAATTAGGCAGTGGACAAATGGACTAAGGCTACATCCGCAAAAAAAAAAAATGGATGATGTCTATATGGCATCCTTTTTTTGCGGATCCATTGTAATAATGCCTATTCTTGTCCGCAAAATGGACAAGAATAGAACATGCTCCATTTTTTTTGCGGGGCTATGGAATGTACATACGGATGCGGATAGCACACGGTGTGCTGTCAGCATTTTTTGCGAACCCATTGAAATGAATGGGTTCGCATCCTATCCGCAAAAAAAATGGAACGGACATGGAAACAAAATGCGTTTGTGTGCATGTAGCCTAAGGGTCATTGAAAAGGGATTAGGCAGAAACCCTTCTGTCCTGTGCGGGGGGCCTGGTTTGATTCCTTGCTATGGGGCCCTTACTTCTCTATGTTCGCCACTGGGTGGAATCACAGCAAATTATCATTTATAGACCCCGGGGGCATATTAATAATTGTAAGATCCCCCAAGGAGTTTAGTTGACCACACAAATCCATAAAACACACTTTTTAAAAGTAATGTTTACAAATAATTTCAATTTAATAAGAAATAGGCAGTAAAGCTGCCCACACACATTAGATAAGATAGGGTGATAATCTATTGGGTCTGGGTGGTTTAGTGCCAGTCAATGTCGCTTTTCATAGTGAAATAGAGAGTAATTGGCAGAGACAGATGCTTATTAATTTCTATACATGAACATTTCATGTAAATTAGATGAACAGTTTTTAATACTTACTCTCCTTTTTTTGTTGCTGGTCGGCCATTTTCATATTTTCTGTTAAGTAAAAATTAAATATGAATCTTAAAGTCTATGGACAATTTATTTATTGTTTCAGGGGGGCTTTTATTACTGCATTCTACTCATTTTGTGCTAAATATATATATATAAATATTTTTTTCAATTGGTCTTTAATAAACATATGTTAACACTTCCTGTTTATGCTCTGATGGTTCAGCCTGTAGCCCTTATCTCTCAACTCCTGACAGCTTAGAAACACTTATTATAGGTCAATTCGTATCAAAGAATATGGCTTAAAGTGTACCTGAGGTGGCTGTGATTCTTGGTATAATCATACCTGTAAGGAATATGTCTCTTTTGGGCTTCTTTAATGTCCTTTTCAGCCTAATTATCCTCTTCTTCAGCTGCACAGCTAGATGCATTTCTCTCAGAAGCAGGTGTGTCTCCCTTCTTTGGAATCTGCCAGCCCTGTACTGCTGTGATATCCTTTCCCTTACTTCCCACTATGTCTGTTTTCATGTCCAGAGCTCACAGAACAGATAAGGAGGGGGAAATTACAGAAAGGCAGGAAGCTTCTGTGTCTCTGTTACTAGCAACAGATTTTGCCTGACAACAGGCAGTGGACTGCAAATTAGGTGGACGTGAGACCCCTAGTGGCCATGACTTTACAACTTTTTCCAGGTGGATGCAGGCAGATTTGTTAAAGTGATTTAGAAATTTGCTATTTACACCATTCTCTAGTAATACTCTTTAAATTAATGTTTATGAGCTGTCAGAAGTTCAGAGATAAGCAATACACATTGAGCCATCAAAGCTGCTGTGTGACAGGAAAGTTATAGTCTACAAATAGACAGAAACTGACAGCTATATAGAGAAAACTGCTGAAAATTGTTAATACAGGCCAATTAAAAAATGATTTTAGCCTAAAATGGCCCTAAAAGGTGTCCATAAACACTAAGCAAATTGTAACATTCATAGGGGGGGATTTATCATGAGGGGCATATTTGAAGTCAATTTTGCTTGAGTACTTTACACCAAATTTATCAAATGTTTCATGTTACTCGATAAATTTGTCTCATCCTTAGACCTAACGCTTGTCTAGAGAAGCTCCTCCAGTTTTCCTGCTCCACCCTCCTCCCGGAGTAATATTGCAACTTTTTTTGAGACTTTCAAAAAAAAAGTCTCAATGATAAATCTGGAGTTAAAGTCATTAAAGGGGTTCTCTGGGCTTTTAATATTGCAAAAGGATAGGTCATCAATAACAGATTGGCGGGGGTCCCATGTGTATGAGGAGACGGCATGTGCAGTGTGCACGTGCTATCTCTTTTCCTACTTGCTGCTCTGCTTCTTTGGGACAACAGCAGTGGACAGGAAGAGAGAAGGGAGATGGCACGTGCGCACAGCGCGCGCCGTCTCCTCAAACAGCTAATTGACAGGGGTGCCGGGTGTAGGACCTCCGTTAATCTGATATTGATGACCTATCCTGAGAATAGGTCATCAATAGAAAAAGCCCGGAGAACCCATTTAATTTAACATAACTAACCACTTTTCCACTCACCTTACTAAACTGGAGCAAGTGGTGTAAAAATGCAAAAAGTAGCCAAATTGAATACATATTTCAGTTAAGCTTTTACTTATATATTACTTATAATCTGCTATAAATACTTACTCTGTGTTCTTTAGATTATCTGAAATGACGAACAAATATAGTTTTAACAAATGCTAAAAACCAACATCCCAATAAAAAAAATTCTGCTAAACTAATACCGTTTAGTCCTAACAATATTATACAACAGATGGAAATACTCATTCACTTGAATGGGACCAAGCTGCAATACCAGACACAGCCTACAGACAAGTGTGGCACTGTTTCTAGGGGGAAAAGAAGCAAGACCATTTTTTTTTTTTTTAAATCTCGATAGCCCATCTAGACAAGCTGCTTTACAAATATATAGCAGATAAACAGAGGACCTTTACAAGGGTCATGGTTAAAGAGGCTTGTCTACAGAGAAGAAAGCAGACATTTTTGTGATAGATGTCATAGAAAAGCCAACACCAGTAGTATTGTGCAAAATTCATTAATTCACATTTTTTTGCAGTGGATGTTGTTTCCATCACAGACCTGTAGGTGTCTCTGTTACACATTATGCTTTTAGAAAGTAGGTGTTGAACTTTCACCAGGAGAGTGATTCTTAACCACTTAGTGACCAGCCTGTTTGGGCCTGACTGATGCCTTTCAAGAGCTATAACTTTTTATTTGTCCATCTATGCGGCTGTATGAGGGCTTGTTTTTTGCTGGACAAGTTGTGGTTTTTAATGGGACATTTTGGGATACACAGAACTTTTCAAATAACTTTTATTAACTCTTTCTGGTAGGGAGATGGGAAAAAAACAGCAATACTGACACTGAGTTTAATATGAAAATATTTTTGCGTGATTGCATGCCAAGACCCATAACTTTTTTATTTTTCATCATATGGAGTTGTTTAATGGGAAGACTTGTAGTTTTCATTGGCATTATTTTGGGGCAAATAACATTTTTCAATCTCTTGTTATTAAATTTTTTCGGTGGCAACTAAGAAAAAATTAGCAACTCTGGCATTATTTGTTGGGTTGTTTTTTTTTACGGCATTTACCGTAGGAGATAGATTACATGATATTTGTGTAATGCAGCTTGTTACGGACACGGTGATAGCAAACATGTGGGGTAGATCCGGAGCATTAATAGTGGTATAATTTAAGCAGAGTGTTGGGGGTCACTAGATGACACTTATGGGGATCTGTGGATGGCACTGTTATGGGGGGATCTGTGGATGACACTGTTATGGAGGGGATCTGTGGATGACATTGTTATGTGGGATCTGTGGATGACACTGCTATGGGGATCTGTGGATGACACTGTTATGTGGGATCTGTGGATGACACACTATTATGGGGGATCTGTGGATGGCACTGTTATGGTGGATCTAAACGAGATAGACGAGGCGGCAAATCATAATGAAGTCGTTATCATGGGGGACTTCAACTACCCAGATATAGACTGGGAAACTGAAAGCTGTACATCCCATAAAGGAAACAGGTTCTTGGCAATAGCCAAAGACAATTTCCTTTCCCAACTGGTTCAGGACCCCACTAGAGGGACGGCCATACTGGACTTAGTATTAACCAATAGACCTGATAGAACAACAGATGTACAGGTTGGGGGACACCTGGGAAATAGTGACCATAAAGTTATAACCTTCCAATTATCCTTCAAACGAGAGTTTCTAAAGGGAGGAACAAAAATACCAAACTTCAAAAAAGCAAAAATTTAGCCAACTAAGCGAGGCCATAGGCCTAACTAACTGGGACAAAGTCCTCAAAAATAAAAATACAACCATAAAATGGGAGATTTTTAAAAGCATTGTAACATCTAATTGTGAGAGGTACATACCTTATAGGAATAAAAGGCTAAGGAACAATAAGAGACCAATGTGGATAAATGGAACCGTAAAGAAGGCAATAAATGACAAAAGAAAGCATATAAATCGCTAAAACAGGAGGAGCCAGGAAGCACTGATAAACTATAAGGAAAAAAATAGAATATGTAAAAACGAATAAAAATTTGCCAAACTAGAGACCAGAGAGATTAATTGCCAAAGAGAGTAAAACTAACCCTAAAATGTTCTTCAATTATATAAATAGTAAAAATATAAATCTGAAGGAGTCGGCCCTCTACATAGCAATGAGGGGGTGTTGCAGAGAGCGACGAGGATAAAGCAAAACTATTAAATATTTTTTTCTCCACTATATTCACTGAGGAAAATAAACTGTCAGATGAAATGCAGAATGTAAAAGTAAATCCCCATTAAAAGTGCCCTGTCTGACCCAGGAAGAAGTACAACAGCGACTTAAAAAGATTAAAATAGACAAATCGCCAGGACCGGATGGCATACACCCCGTATCCTAAGGGAATTAAGTGATGTCATAGCCAGACCATTATTTCTGATATTTACGGACTCTATAATAACAGGGAATGTTCCACAGGATTGGCGCATAGCAAATGTGGTGCCAATATTCAAAAAGGGTCCAAAAACAGAGCCTGGAAATTATAGGCCGGTAAGTTTAACATCTATTGTTGGTAAACTGTTTGAAGGGTTTCTAAGAGATGCTATCTTGGAGTATCTCAATGAAAATAAGCAAATTACGCCGTATCAGCATGGCTTCATGAGGGATCGGTCATGCCAAACAAATTTAATCAGCTTCTATGAGGAGGTAAGTTCTAGACTTGACAGCGGCGAATCGATGGATGTCGTATATCTGGACTTCTCCAAAGCATTTGACACTGTACCTCATAAAAGGTTAGTATATAAAATGAGGATGCTCGGACTGGGAGAAAATGTCTGTATGTGGGTAAGTAACTGGCTGAGTGACAGAAAACAGAGGGTGGTTATTAACGGTAGATACTCAGATTGGGTCACTGTAACTAGTGGGGTACCTCAGGGGTCAGTATTGGGCCCTATTCTCTTCAATATATTTATTAATGATCTTGTAGAAGGCTTGCACAGTAAAATATCTATTTTTGCAGATGACACTAAACTGTGTAAAGTAATTAACACTGAAGAGGACAGTTTTCTGCTACAGAGGGATCTGGATAGATTGGAGGCTTGGGCAGAAAAATGGCAGATGAGGTTTAACACTGACAAATGTAAAGTTATGCACATGGGAAGGAATAATGCAAGTCACCCGTACATATTAAATGGTAAAACACTCGGTAACACTGACATGGAAAAGGATCTAGGAATTTTAATAAACAGCAAATTAAGCTGCAAAAACCAGTGTCAGGCAGCTACTGCCAAGGCCAATAAGATAATGGGTTGCATCAAAGGGGCATAGACGCCCGTGATGAGAACATAGTCCTACCACTTTACAAATCACTGGTTAGACCACACATGGAGTACTGTGTACAGTTCTGGGCTCCTGTGAACAAGACAGACATAGCAGAGCTAGAGAGGGTTCAGAGGAGGGCAACTAAAGTAATAACTGGAATGAGGGATCTACAGTACCCTGAAAGGTTATCAAAATTAGGGTTATTCACTTTAGAAAAAAAGACGACTGAGGGGAGATCTAATAACTATGTATAAATATATCAGGGGTCAGTACAGAGATCTGTCCCATCATCTATTTATCCCCAGGACTCTGACTGTGACAAGGGGACATCCTCTGCGTCTGGATGAAAGAAGGTTTGTACACAAACATAGAAAAGGATTCTTCACTGTAAGAGCAGTGAGACTATGGAACTCTCTGCCTGAGGAGGTGGTGATGGTGAGTACAATAAAGGAATTCAAGAGGGGACTGGATTTATTTCTGGAGTGTAATAATATTACAGGCTATAGCTACTAGAGAGGGTCGTTGATCCAGGGAGTTATTCTGACTGCCTGATTGGAGTCGGGAAGGAATTTTTTTTTCCCCTTAAGTGAGGAAAATTGGCTTCTGCCTCACAGGGGTTTTTTGCCTTCCTCTGGATCAACTTGTAGGAAACAGGCCGAACTGGATGGACAAATGTCTTTTTTCGGTCTTATATACTATGTTACTATGTTACTATGACACTGTTATGTGGGATCTGTGAATGACACTTATGGGGATCTGTGGATGACACTTATGGGGATCTGTGGATGACACTGGTATGGGGGATCTGTGGATGACACTGTATGGGGGATCTGTGGGTGACACTGTTGTGGGGATCTGTGGATGACACTGTTATGAAGGATCTGTGGATGACACTGTTAGGAGGATCTGTGGATGACACTTATGGGGATCTGTGGATGACACTTATGGGGGGATCTGTGGATGACACTGTTATGGAGGATCTGTGGATGACACTGTTATGGAGGATCTGTGGATGACACTGTTGTGGGGATCTGTGGATGACACTGTTATGTAGGATCTGTGGATGACACAGTTGTGGGGATCTGTGGATGACACTGTTATGAAGGATCTGTGGATGACATTGTTATGGAGGATCTGTGGGTGACACTGTTATGGGGATCTGTGGATGACACTGTTAGGGGATCTGTAGATGATACTTATGGGGATCTGTGGATGACACTTATGGGGGGATCTGTGGATGACACTGTTATGGAGGATCTGTGGATGACACTGTTATGGGGATCTGTGGATGACACTGTTATGGAGGATCTGTGGGTGACACTGTTATGGAGGATCTGTGGATGACACTTATGGGGATCTGTGGATGGCACTGTTATGGAGGATCTGTGGATGACACTGTTATGGAGGATCTGTGGATGACACTTATGGGGATCTGTGGATGACACTTATGGGGATCTGCGAATTGCAACAACAAAGCTAACTCCAGACTTCGATGCCTTAGCAAAAAAGGAGACCAACAACACTGTTCCCACTAAAATTGAAGGTGAGTTATACATACTATGTTATGAAATACATTGCATAAAAGTTTTGTACAATAACTCTTTTTATGCTTTTTTGCCTTGAAATAAACTAAACCTTTATTGTTACGAAATTTAAATTTAATTTATGATAATTCACGCCCCATCCATCTACTCATGGTCCGGCCCCCGGGTCCAATATATGAACCTATTGTGGCCACGAGTCAAAAAGTTTGCCCACCTCTGTTATATAGTATAGATAGGTTTGGGGCACTGATTTGTCAGGATTTTTTTTGCCGAAAGCGGGTACATATATATTGTCACTCATGTATTCTGCTTCCTGTCTGGGCTCGTTAACTATGTCCTTTGTTTGGACTTTTAGCAAGGAAGACAGTTTCACCTGACTTTCTCAGTCAAACCATTGACTCAGACCAGAGAGGGAAGGGGGATGAGCTGCAGTGCTCTTCTCTGTACATTTTTATCTAGGCCTATCCCAAAAAAAACAGAGCCATCTAATTGTTGTCTCATCGCAGACAGTGGGGGCATATCGCTAAGTTATGCTCTCATTGTCTTATAAGTGCAGGTCCCACCAGTGGGTCCCGCACCTATATAGAGAAAGTAGTCCTGAAAAGTGGTGGCTGGAGGACTCTGGTCCGGCCACCACCAAGAGTTCTCCCCATGGAAGTGAATGGGAGCTCACCACGCAGACCAGCTACTGCTCCCATTTACTTCTGTGAGTCTGATGAAAATAGCCGAGCCAGCGCTCCTCCACTATCAGGGCTCTTTTCTTGATATAGGTGCGTGTCCCAACCCCTTTAACTATCGGACCTGCTGTACTTTTAGTCCGTTAATCTCCGGCCGGGCACTGCCATGCTGCACCATAGCTCCGGGCCCGCCCCATTATAGTCAATGGGGATGGAGCGGCAGCACGGCAGTGCACGGGTACTTGTGGCATGGCGGATCCAGGCAGGCTGTTCATCCGCCGGAACCGCCTGCCGGATAGCTATGCCACTAGTGTGAAAGTACCCTTAGCCTCTGTATCCCAGACTGCTTTACAGACCACAGACAGTAGGGGTTGTCTCACGACAAATATTCTACAGTATTTATACCAGCACCTGGATCTGAATACTTTTTAATTAAAAATTGTATATATCTGCTAAGTTATTCAATAAAATGTGTCTGTATAGTGCCAATTACTTACTGAGATGGCCGCACATGCTCAGTTTCATTTTTAAACTGCCTCCTGAGCTGTGATAGGTAGAGAGCTGCAGCAGAATGGACACGCCCCTGAGCTGCAGCAGAAAAGACACTCCCCTTGAGCTGCCAGCTTGATATAAATAGCAAAAGCAATGAATGGGGAGATCTCCTGATCCATGTGAGATACAGGGCTGGTTCTAGCTTTGTTAGAAAGGTCATGTTCTATATGATGTCTGAATTTGCATTTCTTACATTAATCATTGAATAACCCCTTTAAAGAGTTAGAGTTTAATGTAAAACCTGGTACGTAATAAGCTCCTAAGCTCCCTCTAGTGGCGGCTTCAGGAAATCAGATTATTTATCTCTATGCAGTGGATTTGGAGCAATGCACATATTCATAGATTTAGTCAGCGGTATCTATATTAAAAAGAACATTTATATATGAACTATGCCAATAATGTAACCTGTACCTGATTCATCCGACTCAAATGATGAATTCTCCTGTCCAAGTTTCTTGATGCTCTTTAGAGTAACTGACATGGTTGTTTCCTCTTACGTTCCGGACCCTGCAAAATGATATTGTCAGTGTATCTCATAATTATGCTAATCCACGTTTGCTTTGTAAGCAGAATAGCATTTAATCTATAGGCTATAGGCTGCCTCTGATTTATTTATTGATGTATTTGTTTGCATTTATTATATTTTTATAACACTTATTAGGAATGACATTTATTCAATCAAGCTTTCCAATCTCATTTTAGGCAATTTGTAGTAAGTAAAAAAAAAAATGTATTCTAGAGCAGTATTTATATTCATGATTTTTGGATATGGGGGGATGTCACTTAAATTAAAGTGACAAGCTACAGAAAGAATTCAACCCAAAATAAATACGTAAAGTATTTTAGTTTTAAAGGTAATGGCGATGTCCCATTTGGACATTTATAGCGTTTCGATGACTAATAGGTGTGGGTCCCACCTCTGGGATTCACTCCTGTCTGGAGAACAAAATGCCCAATTGCTGGCATTTTCGGAAGTCCCATAGTTATGAATGGATACATTACACAGGTGCCGTTACACCTCCATTCACAGCGATGGGTTGCCCGAAAGTGCCAACATTTGACTACTTTAGAAAGTCCCATAGCAGTGAATGGAGAAAGCTGCACATGCATGGATTGCTCTAAATTCACATCAGGGCCCTATTCTTGAGATGGGAGTGGGTCCAAGAGGTAGGACTCACACCTATGGCATATCCTATTGATATGCCATAATTGTCCATATGGTATGATGGAACAGATGGGATACAGGTAACCTGAACAGCAAAATGTGCAACCACTGCCAGACTTGTTGCTAGCTTCCCAGTTAAGCAAGTTTTGGTGAACATGCCCTTCAATAACATTCAGCAGAATAGCTCCCCCGATAATGGGGATCTAAATCAGGAGCCAAGCTAGTAAACTCTGAGGGGTCCCTGTGGGTGATATGGAATTCTGACTTGCATTCACCGAGTAGCTGCTAGCAGGCGAAATGGACAGGTTGAGCAATCCCACAAGCCAGGGTCAAAACATAGTGGTCAAAAGTCAAAGCCACACGTGGTACAGAGGTGCAAAGGCAGAAAAACGGTCTCTATAAACAGTCTGAGGTCAAACACAGTCAAAAGCAAGGAATAGGCAAAGTAAACAAGCAAGGATCAAAAACACCAATACTCACAAAATGCACTGAGTATTCTAACAGTTGGGAACTAGGAAGAAATAATAACTGGCAAAGAGCAACATCCCAGCACAGATCTCACTGATTGGCTCCTAAGCCAAGCCCCTTCTGCTTCTCCACTATATATCATATCACTTTGCTTGGCTTCTGGAGCAGAGACTGCTACAAATCTGAATATCCATTCAAAGGGCAAGAATTTTATTTAAAGACACAGTACTACAGCAATTATGGTTAAGTGCTTGCAAGTATCACGTAGGATTCATATTGATATCCCTAGTTGTGTGATATACAGACACCAGTCAGATGATCTATCAAGGGACAATGTTTATTGGCTCATCTTACTAGGAGAAGTTACATTTCTTCAGAAGTACACACACCACTACTACTACTACTACAGTACCCCTGAAACAGGAACACCACCAATTTCAAAGACAAAAAAATATTTTTAAAGCTAAAGACACCATCCAAATATATGCTGTCCTAATAAAGAACTCCTGCAGGGTCTATAAAATGCACATTCAAGCTAGTCCTAAAGGCCTCCATGCCCATTAGATTACTGTTGGATGAACTTGCTGTTTTCTGCAGGACCAGAAGGCAATCTAATGTGTATGGGGAGCTCCCGGCAGATGATATCAGGCGCAAAGCATTTCAACACCAAATCCATTCGATACACTGCCATCAGAGGTGTCTGGTGAAGGTTTTCTCCTCTCTACCTATTGAAACCACATACATACTCGGCCGTGCTGCGTGTGTATGTATATGGGGGAGTTGAGAAAGATAACTGGCTGCACACACACGTTCAACCAAACCTGTTGAAGGTGTATGGGCACCTTTAGTTGCTTAAGAAAAGTGGTGTTTTATTCTCTGTGAATTCACAATAGTTTTTTTTTATTTCACTTACTACATCTACAGCTTTGTGTGTCTGAATTCTGACATATGCATCATCACATCTGCAATTGTTTGCATGTGCGACAGATAGGAACTACTATAATAGTTTCCTCAACAGTTCTGGTTTCAACACATTTTTTGAAATAAAGAGAAACATTTTGAAAGTATTTATTTTGGTAGCAACAAAACAAAAATAAAAGGTTGTTACAGTTCTATTCCCTTTAATGGGCTTGTTTTGGTGGCTAACCCATTTAGATGAATGGAATTAGAGTCTGACGCTTGTGAACACTCCCTTATACGTGGCACATACTATGTGTTCCACACTGGTTCCTCACCTCTAAAATTATTTATAGTTAAAGGGCATCTGTCAGCAGTTCTGTACCTATGACACTGGCTGACCTGTTACATGTGCACTTGGCAGCTGAAGACATCTGTGTTAGTCCCATGTTTGTATGTGCCTGCGTTGCTGAGAACAATCAAGCTTTAATTATGCAAATTAGCCTCTAGGAGCAACAGGGACGTTGCCATTGCAGAGAGCTTGGGCCCATTGCTCCTAGAAGCTCATTTGCATATATTAAAACATCATTCTTCTAAGCAATGCGGGCACATGTGAACATGGGACCAACACAGACGTCTTCAGCTGCCAAGCGCACATGTAACAGGTCAGCCAGTGTCATAGGGACAAATCTGCTGATAGATACCCTCTAAACATAAAGTCAACAGAGGGCCCAATACAAAAAAGTATATGGGCCTCTTGCTACTAGATATGTCAGCATAGATCCCTCCATTAATTGTGAGAATACAATCTAGTAGACAGTAGTAAACTGCTTTTAAAGGAACCTGTGACGCTGAACGAGAAGTCTGGTCTGCAGGCAGCATCTTAGGCTACTTTCACACTTGCAGTAGCTTTTTCCAGGAGGTTGTTCCAGTGGGGGAACAGCCTGTCAGATCTGCAAGTCTACCGTGCCTCTGGAGGTCCGCTCCGGTTCCATACACTATAATGGGGTCGGGCCGGAGGTCTGAGTGGGGCCAGAGCAGACCACCAGCGGCACAGTTGACTTGCTCCTCCTGCTCTATAACATGCTGCCCATATATTGTACCTCGATATCTGATATTCATGCCTCTACTTAAATCTTGTATATATGGTACTTTAGAATTGTTAAAACTTAACATTGATTGTTATAATGGGCAGCACGGTGGCTCAGTTGTTATCACTGGTGCCTTGAAGTGCGGGGTTCCTTGGTTCAAATTTGATAAGGACACCATCTGCATAGAATTTGTATGTTCTCCCCATGTTTACATGGGCTTCCTCTGGCTACTCCAGTTTCCTCACATACTCCAAAGACATACTGATAGGGATCTTAGATTGTGAGCCCCAATGGGTACAGCAAGAGGTTATAATGTCTGTAAAGTGTTGCAGAATATGTCAGAGCTATACAAGTGGGGAAAAATGAATAAATAATATGCTGAGCCAAGGTTTCCTGTATATAACCTGTACTAGTTACGTTGTACAAGACAATTGCATAGTGACAGACTGAGGGTTTGTGAAGAGTACTATGATCAGGGATGGCTCCTGTCCAGCAACACAGTGTCCCTGGCATGTGTCCTGACAACTGTGAGGACTTCAATTTGACTAGCTTATAACGTTCATTGGATGGTGCAATTCTGGATGGTATAATAATAACTCCGACAGTTCATTGGCCAAAGCTCATGGAAGAGTTCAATTTCTCTGGTAAATTGAAGTCCACATAAACACAATTTGATTGTTACGGTCCCTCCCATGAGAGAGGTGAGAAGATCTGAGAGACTGGCGGCAAGTGACGGTATCTGACAGTCTCTCTGTTTTTATCTTGCAGTGTTGTTGTTTGGTAATGATCACACCTCTTGTCAGGTCCAGCCTATGGTCATTACTGAGGCTCTATTTAGTTCTGACTCACACTGCTTACCAGTTGGTTGAGCTGGTGTGTTGTTCCTTTGGATCTCCTACTCCTCCATTCTTCTTTAAACTATGTGCATTTTGTTTTGCATTTTGTTGTTCGCTTGTGTGTGTTGTTGTGGTTTCTTCATCTGGGGAGGAACCTGTAGTCTCATTCCCTGCCACCACTCCTAGGGCCTTCCAGGGTCTCCAGGGCTACAGTTGCAGTGTATGAGTATTTTCACCTTCAGTGTCTACTCATATTGGCAGGAGTCAGGGAGAGGTCTAGGGATTCCTAGGACGTCACCATCCATCTTCCTTAGCTTTGAGGCCTAGACTCTGGTCTATTCCTTCTGTGTGTTATGTGGTGTTATCCCCTCCCCATTACCCGTGACACTGATCCAGTCTAGCCCTAGACACGTGGTATGTCCAACGCTTAGCAAATTATGTTAATTGACTTTTAGGGGGGCAATACAACACCGTAATAATAATCCACACTATGGATCCCTATTCTTCCCATAATTGTCAGTTAACCCTACTTCTTTATAGGCTTCTCCATTTTATAGGCATTTTATAGGCATTCAAATACATAGCAAGCTGCAGAAGGTTGTTCTGTAATAAATCAGGCAGTCAGCTTTCTGACGGCTCGTCTCCAGACCTTTCTATTCTGTGCAGTTATTTGATTAAATATGATTGATATGATCAGAGGTGAACAAATGCTCACCCGGGACAGGAGTGACTGGAGACGAACCTTCAGGAAGCTTGCTGGATTTAGCACAGGATGGCATTCTACAGTTTGCTATAGATTGGAATACATTGCAAGCTGCAGAAAGCAAATTTTTAAATAATAAACAATTGGAAAAATGTTTTTCACATAATTTATTGATGCAATCTAAAAAATGTATGATCAAAAGTGTCTGTAGTCTTTAAATACCCAGATAAGTAGTTGATCCCATCTCATACCCCACATTGATTATACTGAGGATATCAAGCTGAATACTAAATACCACAATATCACCCTTGATACGTGAGAGAGAAAGAGATAGATAGATAGATAGATAGATAGATAGATAGATAGATATATTACTATTTATTCATACTAAGTATAATTTACATCTACAAATATTAGATCTAAAATTCATTAAAATAAGAAAAAAGCTATATATTATTAATAATAATAATAAACATAATATAGAACATTTACCTGCACTGTAATCCAAACCCGGCTTCTACAAAAATAAATTTGCTTGGAGCTATGTCAGAGGGAGAGCAGCATGTCCATTGCGGTGGCCAAGACTGAGAGTGACAGTGCTGTATTATGAAGTTAAGCTTTAAAGGGTATAACTTGATGTTTGCAGAAAGGTAAATGGCCGGGCGAACGCCCCTTTGACAGTTCAATGACTCTTCTGCTCATGGGGTGAAAACCACTGTATGTATATTAGGTTGGTTATAGATTTCCAGCAACACTTATACCAAACTCACATGTGAGACAAAACATTCACCAATCCAAAAATGAGTTCTGTTGCAGTGAGCAAAATTTTTGACAGTGACCTTAGTTACATTACCCCAGTTGTATTAATGACACTGAGCACAAATGAATTACCTGGACTTGGGTTTATCTAGGTTGGTATAGAGGAAACTGAACTTACTAGACAGCTTACATCAGCTGAATTTTCTTACTTACTGTAGGTGAATTACACCTTTTCTGGTTTTAAAAGTACTGTTGGTTACAGTCACAGGACTGTCCCATGGGGCACGGGCAATGATATCAATAGACCATTGTAAAGTGTCCTGTCTTTCATAAATATATGATATGTCATGTTGGATATGTAATATGTGATGTGTGACATATGTGCCATGTGGGTCTTACACACCACATAAGGTATTGCACTAGAGTGCAGACCTCCCAAGTGTCCCTATTTTTGACCTAAGTTCCTCTCTCCCTCTTTGTCCCATAAATGTCCCTCTTTTTGATCTGAGGTATAGATTTGCATTATTACATGTACAATGTTGATCCAGAAAGTCTTTGTCTGGTTTCTATCTGCATATTAGAGCCCGCCTTGTATATTATTTCATTATTTGATGCAATTAGAATTTTGGAAATTTCTATATTCGGATCATTTTTGCACTATTTCGTACCAGAAAATGTTTTTGGGTAACAAATTGATTTACTCTAAATGGCAGTAAATAATTAATAAATCACACTTACATCATCCGGTTGAGCACGAAGAGCCAGCTACCGCCATCTTGATTGAACATCCTGTGCGAACATCCCGTGCGCAGCCGATGTGATGACGTCCTCATTTGCAGCGTAAGATTTCGCAATGGATCTTCAATCAAGATGGTGGCGACTGGCTCTTCGAGGGTAAGCATGATTTTATAAATGTTTTTAAATTGTACGCTGTAATATTAATGTCAGATGCTGCGATCAGCGATAAATGCAGCATCTGAGGGGCGTAACCGCCGATCCCTGTCATTGCACCCACTACTTGCGCTTTGTGACAAAGTAATTTGTCACAAAGCAATTATTTTTCATTTTTTTTGCAAAGCAGATGAATCGAATTTTCCAAAACTTTGCTCATCTTTAATACAGACAGCAAACAAACAAACAAACCTGTAGAGCAACCTTGTATGAGAGACTGTGTGCAATATTGTGTGTAGTGAGGAAGGGCATACCGTGACTAAGTATGACTACTGGACTAAATATAGTTTAAGAGATATTATGTTTAAGTGAGTAACTAACAAGAGTGATGTGCCTTTAGGAGATTTCAATCTCTACGATTTTATGGCCTGGTATTGAGTAAGATCACAGAAATATAGTGGCCAATATGGGGAACTGCTCAGACCCCAAACACTGTAGCGTGTTTCTCATTGGGGGAGCAGTCCCACCGCATGTGGACCGCAGCAAACGACCATCCCCAGCAAAAAATGTGTACAATGGAGGATGCCGGCGCGGACCACATGCACCACAAAGGAGCTTTTGTGGTGCATGTGGTCCACGCCGGTATCCTCTATTGCTGCGGTCCACATGCGGTGGGACTGCTCCCCAATGAGAAACACGCTACAGTGTTTGGGGTCTGAGCAGTTCCCCCATATCGGCCACTATATTTTTGTGATCTTGTTCCATATGTATTGAATGTGCCTTGATCTGGCATTTAACATTCTTTAGCACCTGGTAGCCTCCATCACACGGTCTGATATGGGTGTTGCTTACAGTCTTGCTTTATTCACATTGCATTAGTTGTCCTGCTATGCGGTTGTGTGGAAGCTTGGCTGTGAGCAGGATCCCATCACCTTCAGACCGTGTTCACTCCATAGTTAGCGTAGTGGTAGGACCCCATGCCATGTTGAGAGACCGTGACGTGGTACATGAGGGGCTCCGATGTGTTCCTGACAGGAATATATTGTCAAAAGTCTCAGCTTTTAATATCTGCTTGTATGACTAGCTAGTATAGTCAGTGGCATATCCGTTTGGTGCATCTTTTCCCTGGTATTGAGTAAACTGCAGCTGTAAGGCTGTGCTCCATGCAAGTAGTTTATTGCAGCATTCTAGTATAGTAGAGTGCCCTGTATGGTATAATGTGCACTAAGGTTCAGGTTTGCTACAAAAAAGTAAATGCCTCCACCATTTGCACCATCCGAAGAAACTAAAAGTGTGTTCACCCAAACATTACAGGACCTCCTATAATCAGCTGAGGGGAAACCTGGCCGCAAGTGTTCATTTTCCCTGCAGCGCCACCACAGGGGAAATTAAGCATTACACAGTATCCATTCAATTCAATGAATTGCCTGTGTACACAGAAGAGAACAGGTCCTCCAGAAACAGAGAGAAAGAAGCCCTTTGTAACCGCTCTTTACTATTGCCAGGAGGTGATACCCTCTATGAACTGAAAATTACGTGAAAATAGTCAAATATTCGCTGATAGTAGGTTTGTTGGTCAGGTTTTTAGCCATAGTGTGTTAAAGGGGTTATCCTCAGGACAGGATGTCCTCAATATCTGATTGGTGGGGTTACAACTCCTCTCACTCTGCTGATCAGCTGTTTGGAAAGGATGCAGCGCACAGTGCCGAACATTGTATAACGGCTGTGCTTGGTATTGCAGCTCAGTCCTATTTACGTGAATGAGACGGAAATATTCCAGGTGAAAGATGAATGTGATATCACTGGCCTAGGAAGAGGCTACGGCACTTACCGGAGGACCGCAGCCTGTTCAAACAGAGGATCAGCTAGCAGGCTGGGAGTCGGACCCCACCTATCAGATTCTGATAAACTGACAAATGTAACAATGAATATAGTTATACTTTCCGTGGGTTAGAGGAAGATCAAACTCTATTAAACTAAAAGAAAGGTAATTTAAAAATGTTGGTAGCCACATTTGGGGGTCTGTCTATCTATCTATCTATCTATCTATCTATCTATCTATCATATCTATCTATCTATCTATCTATCTATCTATCTATCATCTATCTATCTATCTATCTATCTATCTATCTATCTATCATCAATCTATCTATCTATCTATTATCTATCTATTATCTATCTATCGATCTATCTATCTATCTATCTATCTATTTATCTATGTTCTATTTATTATCTATCTATCTATCTATCTATCTATCTATCTATCTATCATCAATTTATTATCTATCTATCTATCTATCTATCTATCTATCTATGTATCTATCTATCTATCTATCTATCTATCTATCTATCTTCTATTTATTATCTATCTATCTATTTATTATCTATCTATCTATCTATCTATCTATCTATCTATCTATTTATCTATCTTCTATTTATTATCTATCTATCATCTATTTATCTATCTATCTATCTATTTATTATTTATCTATCTATCTATCTATCTATCTATCTATCTATTTTATATCTATCTATCTATATATCTATCTATCTATCTATCTATCTATCTATCTATCTATCTCATCTCTCTATCTATCGTACTTGCATTATTAAGAAGGAACAAATGATAGTAAGCACAAACCCATACAGCTAGCTATAATATTCTTAGTAAAGTGCATAGTAACAGGCACCTGGTTTAGTTAGAAAAAAAACTCTGGAACATTTCAAAGTGTGCAAAAGGTGAATGTACTTGGAGAACATGTTGTAAACCTGCCGGCTTCATGTTAACTTTGTTTCCCTGGTATAAAAAAAATATTGGTGAATAGACAAAGCAAATTCGGAATACCAAGAAATATGGGACGGAAAAACATATTGTATTCACATCCTTGTGAATAAATGCAGAAATGAGGGAGAGGTAAACCTGCAGTTAGTGATGGCTATTTACTGCCAAATCTATTATCTTGATGGCAGAAGCAGCGTCAGAAGCCCTGCTCTTATTCTATTATTATCATTAGAGATTAGCTTTGAAAAATTAGATTTGGCAGTTTCGCCAAACTTCATCAATAAATTCGATTTGTTACGAATTACTTCGTCACGAATCGCTTTTCATTGTATGGAGTGGGTGCAATGACAGGGAACAGCCATCATTTTGGGAAAAACTGATTCGTTACCACGAAGCACAAGGAAATTCGGCTTCACGGCGAATCAAATGTTTCCCAAACTTCAGATTGAATTCTGCTTTGGATGGTTCAATTTGCCCAACACTTTATTATTATAGTGTTAGTTTTGCCATTTTCTGTACTATAAAAAAAAATGTTATTACAAATATTTAGAGGTTACATTTGAATCATCTTATTTGTCGTTTTACAGATTTACGTCTGTTCCACACGAGTTTAAAAGTCACTTATTGTTGATTCTTCCAATTTATCTGCAGAATGTTTGGCTGGCAGTACACAATATATGTAACATATGTCAGTTGAACCCCCAATTTCAAGTGCCCCATCCTTTTGTTCTCGGGGAGATAAGCTTCCTCCTCTTCTTCCTACTAAGAACACATGCTTGCTCAGCCGAGCCAAAAAGGCATGTGAATGAGAGGATATGGGGGAAAAATGTCATTAGCAGTTGTCTGAGGAACAGTCTACCAGAGTTCATCGTATGCGGTATAGCCGGAAAGGGGTGGAGCACTGCCAGGCCCCATTGACTATGATGGAAACCTGCAGGGATCTGGCCTGTTTGCCGGGATTTGGCTGGACAAATACCGCTGCAAGCAGTAGATGTTGCCTGATCAAATCCCGGCACTCATGTCGTAAACAGGCCAGACCTTCACAGGGTCCTTTTATAGTCAATGGGCTCCACCACCGAAAGGTAGAATTCAATTATGCCAGATACAATAAACTCGGAACAGACTGCGGGAAGATTTTAGTGCTAGTGTAAAGCTAGCCTTACAGGAAAACTCTACCGAAAATATTTTACATATTACAGTGATGTCAATGGATTACATCAGGGCGCTATTTATAACCAATTTTCCAAACTCTAGAACATCCAATTCCATACAGTACCACTAATGATTGAGTAATGATGGTAGAGGTCTCTAAGGCTGTATAGATGCTGATTGTTCTCAAGACTGCAGAACTGGACTTATAACGGTCATGTATCCCAGGTACTAGCGGTGTCTCCATGTACTCAGATACCCCCAGAACTTACTATAGGGCTGAACTGTACAATAACCAGATGGTTACAAGAATATTATTATAAGAGATGAGCAAATCGAAGCTGACGAAGTGGCATACAATCCGAATATCAGGAAAAATTCGATACGCACCAAATGCGAATTTCTTCGAGCTTCGTGGTAACGGATTGCATTTTTCCTAAAATTGCTGCTGCACGTGTGAGGACATGGAGAAAGGAAGTATGGAAAGGCGGGATCACCCATACTGACAGGCATTATGCAGCCAATCCGAAGCCAGCCAGCCCAGTGATGTCACAGCCCTATAAATACGGCGGCCATCTTAGATTCAGACATTTTCCAGCATTCCGACTGCAGGGAAGGGACGTGGAGGAATAATTTCACAACATTTTAGTGCAGAGAGAGACGTCAGAAGGCGCTAGGGACAGTGCTAGAAAAGCGATTTACAAGTGCAGGGAAAGGATAGGGAGGAATCATTTCACAGCATCTTAGTGCAGGGAGAGACATCAGAAGGTGCTAGGGATAGTGCTAGAAAAGCGATTTACAAGTGCAGGGAAAGATAATTTGGGGATCAAAATAGCCATTATAGAGCTCTGTCATTCCAGCAATTTGTTCTTAGGGTGCAAGTGCTATGTTTTAAAAGCCTTTAGTGACTTATATGTGTTAAAAAAGAAAAATATATACGCAGTTCACTTCTGCAGTTATATGTGGTGAAAGCGTTTAGTGGCGCATTTCAGTACAAAAAAAAAATATATACCCAGTTCACTTTTGCAGCTATATGTGTTGAAAGTGTTTAGTGGTGTATTTCATTACAAAAAGAAAAATACATTCTCAGTTCACTTCTGCAGCTATATGTGGTTCAAGCGTTTAGTGGTGTATTTTATTACAGTTCACTGTTGCAGTAATTGGCGGTAAAAGTGTTTAGTGGCCTATTTCTGTACTACAAGAAAAATATATATGCAGTTCACTGTTGCAGTTATTTGCGGTAAAAGCGTTTAGTGACGTATTTCTGTACTACAAGAAAAATATATACTCAGTTATACTCAGACGTATTTCGGTAGAAAACAATACATTTATTCTGCGTTCAGTGCCGCAGTTATATGTGATAAAGCCTTCAGTTGCTTATTTCAGAAGAAAACAAAAAATGTATTCTTATAAAAATGTATCCTTATTAGGAGGGGTCCACAGGTTCACGGAAGCAGCTGCGGTAGCAGTCAGTCAGTGCGTAGCGTTGTCGGTAAAATCCCCTACTCTGCGGTGTGGCAGTTTTTTGTACAGCCTCATGGCCATATGCAGAATCTGTGG
The DNA here is from genome assembly GCA_033119425.1 of Bufotes viridis. Classification (NCBI taxonomy): domain Eukaryota; kingdom Metazoa; phylum Chordata; class Amphibia; order Anura; family Bufonidae; genus Bufotes; species Bufotes viridis. Next base: position 130,964,384 of record CM065595.1, on the reverse strand, counting down.
GCAGAAGGTGAAGAGTGCCCAGTGTGCCCATGTTAGCACCATGGCCCTGCGTCAACATATGCAGCGTCACCATAAAGTGGCCTGGGAGAACCATGGCTCAAATGTGGTGGTCCAGCCGGCCGCAGCAACCGCTGCATCACCCAGTGGCACGCCGCACCACCTCAGCCGAAGGGAGCTGTCTGTCGTTCCCATCGTCTGCTGGTCCTGATGCTCCTGCTACTCCTCGTCAGTCATTCCGTCAGCAATCGATCACCGAAGCGATTGCCAAGAGACAACAGTATGAGTGCACGTATCGAATGGCACAGAAGCTGAACGTGCTGCTGTCCAAGTTGCTCGTGCTGCAGTCCTTCCCTTTCCAAGTGGTGGACTCTGCACCTTTCAGAGAACTGATGGCTTGTGGCGAGCCAAGGTGGAGAGTCCCAAGACTATAGTGACGTATTTCGGTCGAAAAACAAATTTTATTCAGAGTTCAGCACTGCGGTTATATGTGGTAAAACCTTTTGGGACATATTTCGGTCGAAAAACAAACTTTATTCAGCATTCAGCGCTGCGGTTATATGTTGTAAAACCTTTTGGGATGTATTTCGGTCAAAAAACAAATTGTATTCAGCATTCAGCGCTGCGGTTATATGTGGTAAAACCTTTTTGGGACGTATTTCGGTCGAAAAAGAAATTCCAGTCTGTGATTGCTGCTCCTCTAATGGATTTTTTAACCAGTCCCTTTTAACAGGTGATATTCCAGAAGACTGGAGAATGGCCAGTGTTGTACCCATCCACAGGAAGGGGAGCAGAGAGAAAGCTGGAAGCCACAGACCAGTGAGCTTGACATCTGTAGTAGTAGAAATAATGGAAACCCTCCTGAAAAGAAGATAATTGACCACCTAAACACCAACAACTTATTGGACCCAAAACAGCATGACTTTACTGACGCTGAGGGCCGATCATGTCAAACTAATCTTATTAATTTCTTTGACTATGTCACAAAAGTGTTGGATTAAAGAGGCGCCATAGATATTGTCTATCTGGATTTTACCAAAGCCTTTAATACAGTGCCTCTTTATAATTTCGTCGATCCAACGCCAATGTAGGAGCTTTATTAAAACGGGCGTCTAAAACGCTGGTCTTAATAAATGACCTCCTTTGTTTTTTTCTTTATAAATAAAGGTAAAACATATTGATGCAAATTTGACGCTAACATGAAGTACAATTTGCCACAAGAAAAAAGTGTAGGAACGGCTTGGATAAATAAAAGCGTTCCAAAGTTATTACTGCATAAAGTGACAATTGTCAAATTCACAAAGGGGGGTGGGAGTCTAGAAGTAGTTAAATAAGGTTCAGGCAAGAAGTGTTCTTAAAAAAGAAGCTAAACACAAGAACAAGGGGGCACAATCTGAAATTAGCTGAGGGTAAGATCAGGAGCAATGTTGAAGCTTGGAACAAACTGGTAGCAGATATAGTTGAGAAATCTACAGTAAGTGAATTTAAACATTCGTGGGATAAACACACGTCTATCCTAAGATAAAAAAAAATAAGAAATAATATAAGGGCAGACTAGATGGACCGGGTGGTCTTTTTCTGCCGTCAATGTTTGATATTTCTATAAAATGCAGTTTGTCTGCTAAGCATTTGTCACAGATATGCATTAACGTTATAGAAAAATATTGGTTTTAGAAAGAGCATTGACCGCAGTGTTACAGTCCATATGTTCTCTACAAATTAACTGCTCTTGGAACAGAAGTTACAAAAGATACAGTAGAGGTAGTAGAGAGAAATGCTTCTACCTGTAACATCAATGGGGACCTATTTGTGAAATATCATTTCTGCAATGTATTCTGAATATACAGGACAGCTTCAACAAAGAAGAAAGGAGCTCCAGCTCACTTGTCCACGGAAAGGCACCCGTGCTCGGATCTGTCTGATTTAGGACCACCTCAACATCAAGGAAAGGATCCAGCACAGATTAAAATCCAACAAAATCTTTATTCAATACTCACAGCGATACCCATATTGGGGTGACGGTGCCCCGGTACTCCGTTGATGCGCTGTGAACACGTTACATGTCCTTATGTAACATGTCTGAAACGCGTCAATGGAGTGCCATGGTATGGTCTCCCCAATATGTGTATCGCTGTTAGTATTGTATAAAGATTTCAAAATGTATTTTAATCTGTGCTGCATTCTTTCCTTGATGTATAGTGGACTTGTGCATGCTGTCCATTGATTTCACACTGAAACCCTTCACATTGCTATAGTACTGATTTTCAGCAGAGCAGCCTAGTCCAGTTCAATGCTAGTTTTCTATACTATTAATTACTAGCAATAGATTCATGGAACCATACTGATATTTAACCCAGTTATGCATGTGAAAGAATCATTGCATAACACCACTCATTTTCTCCCTTGGGTGCAATATAGACCCTGTTTTCCAGTTTACATAGATGTAGCAAGCTTAATGGACTGCAGACTAAGGACCGCTGTGAACTGGGTTGTCCCTCATGCCCCCCTTTCCCAAGTGATCTCAAGGGAGTTGCTGCTGTGAACCCTCTCAATCAGCTTTTATTACCAGGAGAAAGCTCAGCAGGTGTTTATCTTGAAACCGCTGGGGTAGTGACAAAAGGCGGCTGAAAGCCCCTGCATGCGGCACCCAGGTGTCTTCTAGTACACAGAAACATCTTTCCCCAATAAAGTATACTACAAAAATGTTTAACATCTGTGTCCCTACACTATATTAAGAATAATCTGAAACAACAGTTGCACATGAAATTTATCAAATAGATCCTTAGTGAGGATTAACCATAGAAAACGTGTCCTCACAATTTTCAAGATCTCTGTTTCTTGTTAAGGATGGGAACTTTTTTGTGTAGTATCCCAGACCTGGAGGTACTACAATTTTGCATATAGTTATTGTGATATATTATTTTGTATTCTATTGTATGTATTTGTCTGTATCTTCCAGTTAAGTTATTGATGGCAAAGGTTGGCTGGGAACAGGCCTAACCATCATGTTTCTCCCCTCTTGGTAGGAGTGGGCAGGTCCTGGGGAGTTCCTGTCCAGAAGACAGAAGGGAGAGAAAGGTCAAGCCTGAGCTCCTGCTCTAAAAACGGACCCTTAATATCAAACAACCAACCATTACCCTCAAGTAAAGTATTGAGATGCTAGACAGCAGAGTGAACTGCTACAACCAGCATTAAAGACACTGCTGCAAGGTGAGGGATTACAGCCAAGACACCCATCACCTAGAACGTTACTAAGCCAGTAGCACCTAAGTGCTAAATTGCCACCAGCCAACCTGCCTCCATAATCCTTATTGAGGCCAGAGAAGCTTTGCACTTAAAGTCTGCTGCAGCTGTATGTATATTTTAGACTCTACGTTACACTTGGTAAAAAAGATTTTGTTAAATTTAATTCTGGCCTCCTTCTTCAGTACTACATTTCCACTGCACTGATCTCTAGGGAGTAACGTCCCGAATGAGAACACCATGAGACAAAACTTCTTCGGGGATCTTACCGTTCCCATCCACGACACCGCCTCCTCCAGTGTTTGCTGCACTTATTTACATCCTGCGACTGAACATTTGTGCATGCTGTGCCTTAAAGTAATATTTTGCACTATTTTGTTCATCATTTCTTGATTGACAGGGTAAGGTTCCTGCACAGCTATCTCACCTGGTCCTGTCAATCAAGAAGGAGGGGTTGGCAGAGGAAGTAGGAGGAACAAGGGTGCAAAGATTAGTTTGGGCCCACTCTAGGTGCACTTAACTGCTAATTTGCATTTGACTTAAAAGTACTTTTTCTCCAGAATAAACCATGGATCACCAAGTAAACGGTATTCTTATAATAACCTTAGTTAGCATCATGCCTGGTTTAAAGTGTTTGGCCTATTTCAGACTTTCATGGCATATCAGTAGGATATGCCATTGAAGTCAGATAGGTGCCGATTCCACCTCCGGGACCCACACCTATGTCCAGAACAGGCCCCCAACTGAAGGAGAGCGCACTATGCATGCGTGGCCACCTTTCCATTCAACTCTATGGGACTGCCTTAAATAGTTGAGCTGCTTTCAAAACTCCCATAGTGGAGAATGGAGGGTGGCTGCACTAGCACGGTTCTTCTTCACTTCAGGGGGCCTGTTCTGAGGGACCTTGAGCTATCTGACTTTAATAGCATATCCTAGCAATATGCCATAAAGTCTGAGAGGAGACTGAATTTCCTGGTGACATATTCACTCTAAAGAAGTGCCTGTTTGGAAGGGGTTTAGGCCTTGAAAAGAAGGCGTCTTTGGGTAAGGTACAACTCAGCTGAGGGTAAACTAGGAGACGTTGGAGGCGTGGGAGGTGCTGTGCATAGTAGACAACAAGCTTGAGGGGCCTCAGGGAACCCACCTGCAGGTCATTTAGAAATCCTGGTTGTTATGAATATACAGTATACAGTCTTGCGAAGATGTTATGGGATTTGTTTAATAAAGGCCTCCAGAGTCCATTCCACCAGATTCCGGAATTTTTCCTTCCAGGTGGGAAGTGGTTGGGAGATTTAGTACACAGAGCTTAACCTTCAGAATTATTCTTCCACTGTGACATCAGTCTTTTATTATTTGTACTCTGTGGGACTATGCTCTCCCTATCAGAACTTAGGAGACAGTATGAGGATGAAACTGAGCATGCGCTGCCATCTAACTGAGCTGGACAAAGAAATAAGAAATAAAGTGGCGTTATACAGATATATTTTATTGAATAACTCAGTGGCTATACAAAATTTATAATTACATGCAGTTACAGAAGTATTCAGATCCAGGTGCTGGTTTGAAAGCTGTAGAATATTTTCCGTGGGACAACCCTTTTAAAGGGAACCTGTCACCTGAAACAGCGGTCCTAAACCACCGGCAGGACCTTCAAGAGTACAGCAGTGGGATTCTGAGCACATATATCTTACTAAATTCCAATGTGGCAGTAGTAAGAAAATCGATCTTTAATCCACGGCTGGCGCAACTCTCTGCCCAGGCTTGAAGTCAAGGGGGCATCGGCATTCTTGCTTCAAGTCGCGGTGACCAGGCCCCCTTCCCGACCCCTTCGCTGTGGCTGACAGCTGGCTGTTCTGAGAAGCCAGCCGCATAAGCGCTGTCAATCAAAGGGAAGGGGCCGGGAAGGGGGCATGGTCACCGCGACTTAAAGAAAGAAGGCCGCTGCCCCGTTGACTTCAAGCCTGGGCAGAGAGTCGCGCCAGCCGGGGATTAAAGATTGATTTTTTTACTACTGCCGCATCGGAATTTAGTAAGATATATGTGCTCAGAATCCCACTGCTGTACTGGTAGGGATGAGCGAACCTATGGATGTTCGGGTTTGCCGGGTTAGGCCAAACTTTGGGTCAAAGTTCGGTTTCGGGATCCGAACGTAACCCGAAATCAAACCCGAACCCCATTGAATTCAACGGGGACCTGAACATTGGTGCACTCAAATGGCTGTAAAATAGTCATAGTAAGGGCTAGAGGGCTGCAAAAGGAAACAAAATGGGGGGCAGAGCAGTACAATTGCCCTGCAAACAAATGTGGATAGAGAAATGAGTCATGACTTAAAATAACATAGAATAGAAAAAATAAAAAAATAATAACCTTGAACTAGGAGGCGGAGGTCAAAGTGGAGTAGGAGGTTGAGGAGGTGGTAGACGTGGAGGTGGAAGCGGAGGTGGAGGAGGAGGAGATAGCCAAGACTGTTTTTGTTATACTCCTCTATTCATTTATTTATTTATTTATTGTTTGTAAATTTGGGAAGGCCCCAAAACATTGGGAAATGAAAAAGAGAACGCAAAGAGAAAGTGCACGGTAGTATAACAATGGCTGGGTGCGGCCGGTATACTTGTCTACTCAGCACAAGGTACAGACAAGTCCTGTGTGATCCATGCCTGGTTCATTTTAATGAACATTAGCTTGTCTACGTTGGCTGTGGACAGGTGGCTGCGCTTGTCTGTGATCACCCCCCTGCCATACAAAACACACGTTCGGACAATACACTGGCCGCAGGGCAGGCCAGCACCTCCAAGGAGTAAAGGGCAAGCTCAGGCCATGTGCCCAATTTGGAGACCCAGAAAGTTCAATGGGGCAGACCTATCATTCAGTACGTGTAGGCATGTGAACACGTACTGTTCCACCTAGTTGCTGAAGTGCTGCCTCTTGCTAAGATGTTCCGTATCAGCTGGTGGTGCTGGTTGTTGTGGCGTGCTGACAAAGCTTTTACACATTTCGGCCATGCTAACCCTGCCTTCTGAGGTGCCGGGGGTGCCCCAGCTGCGTTGGCGACTTCGTCCTCCTCTTCTGCCTTCGCCTTGTGCTTTCACTGAGTCCCCGCTGTCAGGTGGGAATGTCATCAGCAGCGCAACTACCAGTGTGCGCTTGTAATCGCATCTTCCGATCACGCTCCAGTGACGGAATTAAAGTATAACTGTCAAATTTTTTTTTTTTTTACTATTGGATTTTGGTGATTAATATCACCTTGTTGGCCCTGTTTTAATTTCTGATTGTTTAATAAATAACCCCTAAAAGCCACCTAAAAGTCCTTAGTATTGGCTATTGTTACCTGAGATAAAATCAGTTGCTATGCTCCTTCCGTCTACCAGATGAGGACGGAGCACGCTGCGTGCACTGGAAACTGATAGTGAGTCAACATTGTAAGGGAATGTATAAAAAGCCAGGTTCTTCCTGACAGGAGATAACAGTGCTGGGCTGTGTGTGTGAACTTCTCCACATGCTCCACATGCCTGTGCTTGGCAGACACTCCCTTAGCAGTGCTGGACAATGTGGCTGCTCAGTGTATAAATGACAGCCTTATCTGATAAGAGGAGAGCTTGTAGAAGGACTACAGGCTTCAGCCAGACCTGGGAACTTCACTGCAAGACCCCCCTATACAGTGCTGGTCTTCACTAACTTCACTGCAGGCATCCTATGGATTAGCCTCAGGGCTGAGGGCAGCCATCTTAACAGAATAGTGAAATTGCAGTTTTATGCAGACTGGTTGCTAAGGGCTGAATCTTATTAAATAAGGGGTAAGTAAGTCTAATAGTTATTGATTAAGGAATATTATCATATTAGTAACTACATATATGAAAACTGAAATTAGGGTCTAAATGTGACAGTTATCCTTTAAGGATGGCACGTTGTCCTTGTAGCAGGGATCAAGCATGGTCGCCACCCAGTAATCAGCACTGGTTAGAATGTGGGCAATTCAGTGGTCGTTGCGCAGGCACTGCAGCATTAAGTCGCTCTTGTGTGCCAGGCTGCCCAGAGGCAATGACAAGCTGTCCTCTGTGGGAGGTGTATCGTCTGTGTCCTCTGTATCCCCCCAGCCACGCTCCAGTGATGCCCATGAGCTGCTTTGGGTGCCACCCCGCTGTAAACACGGTTCTTCCTTATCATCATCCTCCTCCAGAACTGTGTCCTGGCTGGCCAGTTGTGTACCTGGCCCCTGTTGGTGCAGGAACCCACCCTCCGAGCCACTTGTGAATGACTGGCCTGATAACTATGGAAATGATCCCTCTTCCTCCTTCTCTTCTTCCTGTGCCACATCCTTTTCCATCATCGTCCAAAGCGGTTTTTCAAGGAGACATAGAAGTGGGATAGTAACGCTGAGGATGGCGTCATCGACCATGGCCATGTTGGTGGAGTACTCGAAACAGCGCAACACGGCACACACGTCCCGCATGGAAGCCCACTCATTGTTGGTGAAGTGGTGCTGTTCCACAGAATGACTCACCTGTGCATACTGCAGCTGAAACTCCACTATCGCCTGCTGCTTGCACAGTCTCTCCAGCATGTGCAAGGTGGAGTTCCACCTTGTGGGTACGTCGCATATGAGGCGGTGAGCGGGAAGGCCGAAGTTACGCTGCAGCGCAGACAGGTGAGCAGCAGCAGGGTGAGAACGCCGAAAGCGCACACAGACGGCCGCACTTTCTGCAGCAGCTCTGACATATCGGGGTAATTTTTCAGGAACCTCTGCACCACCAAATTTAGCACATGCGCCAGGCATGGGATGTGCATCAAACCGGCTAGGCCCAGAGCTGCTACGAGATTTAGCCTGTTATTGCACACCACCAAGCTGGGCTTGAGACTCAGTGGCACCAACCTCTCATCAGTCTGTTGTTCCATGCCCGTCCACAGCTCCTGTGCGGTGTGGGTTTTTTCCCCCAAACAGATGAGTTTCAAAACAGCCTGCTGTCGTTTCCCCCTGGCTGTGCTGAAGTTGGTGGTGAAGGTGTTACGCTCAGCGGATGAGAAGGCGGTAGAGGAGGAAGTGAAGTAGGAGGCAATGAGAAACGTCCTGTAATCCTAGGGTGCAGTACTACATGCACCAAACTGCTATCCGTTTCAGGCCCAGCAGCCACTGCATTTATCCAGTGTGCAATTAGGGAGATATAACATCCCTGCCCATGCTCACTGGTCCACGTATCGGTGGGTATGTGGGCCTTGCCACAGATGGTGTTGTGCAGTGCACACCTGATTTTGTCTGCCACTTGGTTGTGCTGAGCAGAGATGGCTCGTCTGGAAAAGTAGTGGCGGCTGGGAACCACGTACTGTGGGACCACCACCGCCATAAGTTTTTAAAAGTCTCTGTCTTCACCAGACATTTTGAAATGCTGGCATTTTGGGCCAGGGATCGATGGTGGGTAGGTGGGTACTTCCTCTTTCTCTCCAGTGTTTGGGGTTGGACAGCTGAACGCTTCCATGGGACAGTGTGGAGATGCTGGGTGACAGTGATGGAGGTGGTGGTGTTGCTGCCACATCCTCTGCAGCCTTTCAACAAGCTTTATAAAATGCCTGAACACCGAACTCGAACCCGAACTTTTGCTGCATAGTTCAGGTCCAGGTACCCGAACTGGCAAAGTGCGGAACGAACTAAACACTATACCCTGGCAGATAGTGATGAAATAGATAGTGATGAAGTGATGAAACATACTAACAATGAGATAGGAATAACCCATACCCATAACCCATAACCCAATGAGATAGGAATAACCCATGTAAGAAACACTTAGGGAATAAAAACAAGTAATAGACAAACTAATAAGTCTGTCTTCTCTGTAAATGTATATCTACTGCCAGAGCCTTAAAAGATTTTAAGGAGGCGTGTAAAGTATTTCCAAATGTGAAACCAGGAAACAGATTACATATGAGAAGAATAAAGGGTTGATAGTATCTTCATTAATATGAGTCACCGATAGCACTATATTTGCTTGCTGTTACAGCAGACAAATAAATTATAGTTTTGTGGGCGGCTCTCAAAAGCTGAGAAACCTGTCTGTATTATACGAATAATTACACTCTGGACTGTATGGCAGCATCAAGCCTGGTAGTGAAGAAACGTGACTCTGTACCATGCAACAAAGCCAACTAACCGCTCAGTAGGGGGATTTTTCACATCCTGGCTTCCAGAAACCTGACTACAAAAAGTCACAAAATAGGGCTTTTGAATTTGGGCTTACTTGTGCATATATGTTGCAAATTTCTGCATTTTTACTCCACTCACAGCAGTTTTGAAAAGTGGATGTGGTTAGCTATGTTACTTAGTTTCTCACCATGACTTTTTTTTTTTTTTTTTTTAAGTCACAAACTTATTTCGGTAGGGTGTGACATAAAAAGTAGAGAAGCATTTCTTGACTAAAATGTGACAATTTGATTAATTTCATGCAACGTATGCCAATGCAGACTCAAGCATGAATGACTTCAAATATTACCCTCATGATAAATCCTCCCTCTGATTATCATATAGAAAGTCAGCAATTCTAGCATTTCTGTGTTCTCAGACTACACACAGTATATTCAGCAGGGCGGGGGGGCATTTGTGGTTGGATGGATTGACAACTTTTTTGGGTCTGAGAAACATATTGTCAAATTTCACCACTCCCATGGGCCACAGAAAATCTTAAGAAGGTACTTTTATCTGTGAACTTGATGGAACTTACACAGAACATTGTCAATCTGGTCATCGGGGTCAGGTTCCTCCTGTATTATACAGCCGGCACACACCATGTATGGCTCAGTGTAGCCGCTCCATACAACCCGTTACACAATAAGGGTTGTCACAATACCAAAATTTTGTTTCGATTTCGATACCATAAAAAAGTATTGTGATACTCTATACCATTCGAAAAAAATAAAACATCAACAAAGCCGCGTGCATTCCACATTTTATGGAACGTCCGGCCCATAATAGAACAGTCCTATCCGAATTTTTTGGGGGGACAAGGTGACTAAAAAATGGCGAATCGCATGTTTTTTTTTTTTCCTGTTACGGCGTTCACCACATAGAAGATATTTTTATATATTTTAATAGTTTGGACTTTTCGGATGTGGCGATATGTAATATATGTTTATTTACTATATACTTAATATTTTGGTGTTTGTTTTTATCAAACCTTTTTTTTTTACTTTTTATTTAATAACTATTACCCACCTAAGGGGCTAGAACCTGTTTTTCTTTATCTCTTGCCCATTTCACCCTAATAGAGCTCTATTAGAGTGAACAGGATTTCACTCTCTCTCTCTCTGCTGTCCTGGGCTTTGGGCACAGTGTAGCAGGGAGCTTACCATGGCAGCCAGGGCTTCAGTAGCGTAGTGGCTGCCATGGTAACCGATCAGAGCCCTGCAATTTTACTGCTGGGGTTCCGATCGGAACTGCCACTGCACCACCTATGAGAAGGGGGGGGGGTGCACATGTGATCCTGTCTAGAAGTTTGCAGGGACAAGAAGGAGTACTGAGCTGGCCCTCGGCAGACGAATTAAGTGGAAGGGAGCAGGTGGGTGTTTTTTTCTTTATATAAATTACTGTCTTGGCCAGATTGTTGCCAATTGGTTTGCGTCTTTGTAACTTTTTTAAAGTGTGCTAGACCAGGTGATCCTGCAGAGGTGTCAGTCACTGTGGACATTGTAGTTGCTGCAGCCATTAGCAATTGTCACTTAGCTTGTGCAATCTGAATAGGTAGCTAGGAAATAATTGGGGAAAATAATATTCAGACCTTATAAAATTGTTGATGTATAGATAGATCTTATGGCTGAAATCTAAAGTGAAATGTAGGGCTACAGTGACTGAATCTGCAACTCACATACAGTATATATACTAGCAGAAGGACCCGGCTTCGCATGGGTATATTTCATCTATTTCATTTAATGTTTGTGTGTGTCGTTAAAGGATATCGAGTTTCACAGCACCCCACTCCCTTGACAGTGACCTCCTCAAGGGTCCGCCCCCTCAACAGTGACCTATACATCACCCCGCCCCTTACACCTTAACACTGACGTCCATAGGGGACCATCCCCTTATCTGTGACCTCCACTGTTCCCTGCCTCCTTAACAGAGACCTCCACAGCACCTGTCACTTTAAAAGTGACTGCCACAGTACCCCTTTCCCTTAACAGTGACCTCACAGTACCCTGCCCCCTTAACAGTGACCTCCGCAGTGCCTGCCCCTTTAACAATGACCTCCACAGTACCCACCCCTTTAACAGTGAACTCCACAGCAGCTACCCTTTTAATAGTGGCCCTGCCCCCTTAACAGTGACCTTCACAGCATCTGCCCCTTTAATAGTGGCCCCTGTCCCCTTAACAGTGACCTCCACAGCGCCCTGCCCCTTTAAGGCTAGGGCTACACGACACGTGTCACGCGACATTCTCTTGCACCAATATTGCGCAACAATTTTTATAATGATAAGCTATGGTGTCGCACTGGGACATGCGACATGCTGCGACACGATGGATTTTTCTGTGACTGTCACAGTCGCAGCATGTCGCAGTGCAACACCATTATAAAAATTGTTGTGCGACATCAATGTCACAGTGTAGTTGTGCCGTTTGTGTCGTGAGACTTATTGTCGCGCGACACATGTCTTTGTTTAGCCCTAGCTTAAAGCTGACCTACAGCAGTGAAGAAAAATGGCTGTGTGTTTATGGAAACCTAGAGTAAAACTGTGTGTATGTGGAGACTAAGGGCCTGCGAGCTTCTATTGGCTGATAAGGGACATGTGACCGTGCATGGCAGCTGGGATATGAAGAGAAAGCTTCCCCTGAGGAAGCTACACGCGAAACGCATGTTGCGGTTTTTGGAACCAATCTGGTCGGTATTACTTATTACAGCACACACTCCTTTATTGTTTATTGATATTTATGTTCTTTATATTCTTCTATTATGTGATACTGATGTGCATCCATGGCACACTTGATATCCATTTGGAGCTTCTTATTATACTTTTGATGTGACTTCACCTTCATTTTGAGAGTGAGAGAGAGAGAGAGAGAAAGGAAATATTGATATAAATATAAGGAGGTTTGCATAGAGGTTATTTGCATAGAGATAAATAGGCTGTCTCAATTACTGGGAAGTGTCTCCGTTGTGATGTAAAGCAGTGTGCCTGTCACCGGTGATTACACCTTGTCCCGACGTAATGTTTTTGTGTCACAGCTTCCTACCTCCTACTTACAGAGAAAGTTGCCTCCAGAGAGGAGAGCTCATCTCCTCTGACTGCAGCATCGTGTGAGTATTAACAATTCATAACTTACCATGTGTAAGGTGTAGTGGACAAGATGTATACTTCATGCAGGATTTGTTATATTAGACTTTAATACCCAACTTGTGGGGCCCTAATCAGTGGGGACTCCACTATTCCTAGAACAATTCATTAATCTTATCTATTCTATCAATCTGTTATCTATCTATCTATCTATCTATCTCTTGTCTATTATCTATCTATCTATCTATCTATCTATCATCTATCTCTTGTCTATTATCCATCTATCATCTATCTAGCAGGAACGGAGAATAGGAGTAGTAGTGGCTCTGACTATAGGATGTGTCACAGTGGTTTCCCTCAAGTCGTTACTCCCTGTTGCAATGAGTGGAAGGTACATCCTTCTTCTTTTAGGGCATTCCATGTAGTTGGCGCTCCTGCGTGATGGTAGTTTCTGGTGGCCTTGATGTTGTTGGCTGTGTGAGTGCCTGACAGGAGGTGTAGTAGTGCACTGGCCAGTGTATGGTCAGTAGTGCAATGGCCAGAGGTAGGAGAATAAACCTCTTTTTACTTGAGTGCAAATTAGGAGTTTTAGTACATCAACAATAATCTGTACACAGTGAAAATCAGATGGAGAGGTATGGAGGCTGGCAAAGTGGTAGATAATGGCATAAAGTGGTAGATAATTGGTATGCTATCTTGCTAAAGTCTCTCTCTCTAGAATCTCTGGCTAGCAACTGTAATCTGGCAATCCTGGTTGTAGTGTCCACTGCGGGATACAGGTCTTTAGATACATATATGGCCAGAATGTGGTAAAGTGTAATGACTGTCTTAACTTTAACTGTAATCCCTTACAAGCAGCAAAGTCTGTATAGCTGTAGTGGCAGGTTACATTGCTGACTCCTACACTTTAGCCATGTAGGTTCTGAGTTCTCCCATGGACTTTCTTCCTACCGTATCTCCTCCCACATGCTAGTCTATACTTCCTCTCTAGACAGGAAATCGGTCCACCACACTCCTTCCAAGATGGGAGAAACAGAGTGGTTAACTCTGTCCATGTCAACCATATCGATCGATCTATCTATCTAATAGAATAAATTCCATGGCATTCTCAAAAGAAATTCAGTAGTAGTGTTCTTTATTCACCAACGCAACGTTTCAGTCCTCTTAGGCCTCATGCACACAAACGTATTTTGTTTCCGTGTCCGTTCAATTTTTTTTCGCGGATAGGATGCAGACCCATTTATTTCGATGAGTCTGCAAAAAATGCGGACAGCACACTGTGTGCTATCCGCATCCATATGTCCGTTCCGCAGCCCCGCAAAAAAATAATAACATGTCCTATTCTTGTCCGTTTTAGGCATTGTTGCAATGGATCCACAAAAGAAAAACAGATGGCGTAAAGATGTCATCCGTTTTTTTTGCAGATCCGCAAATCACATACAGTCGTGTGCATGTAGCCTTACTGGGACGTTTCTCAAGCAGTAGAGCACTACTATTAAATTTCTTTTTCAGAGTGCCGTGGAATTTATTCTATTATTTTCCTAGAGGTTTGATCACATTCGAAGCCAGTTGCACACCATTTCTACTATACTCAGCGCTGCTCAGCTATCTATTTGTCTATCTATCTATCTATCTATCTATCTCCTATCTATCTATCTATCTATCTATCCAAGTTAAAGATAGCAGCACTTCCAATGTATGAAAAAACAGAGTGCCAGTGAATAGTGTTGAGCGAACAGTTCGAGAATCGTTCGGGTCCGTACCGAATTTTGGGGTGTCCGTGACACGGACCCGAACCCGGACATTTTCATAAAGGTTCGGGTTCGTAGTTCGTCATGTTTTATGGCGCATTTTGAAAGGCTGCAAAGCAGCCAATCAACATGCATCATACTACTTGCCCTAAGATGCCATCGCAGCCATGCCTACTATTGGCAAGGCTGTGATTGGCCAAGTGCAGCATGTGACTCAGCCTCTTTATAAGCTTGTGCGCACGTCGCGACGTGCTCACTCCCGCTGTGATTAGACCAGGGATAGATGCAGCTGCTGTGAGGGCGAGATAGGCAGGGATAAAGAAGTGAATGATCTACCTTTCTACACCTGTGCATCAGAACAACTCAGCTGAGCTGTTCACTGAAAGTCACTATTTTGTTTAGACTGGCCAGAGCGATTTTTACTGGTACATGTAACTGGGCTGACTGGCGGTGGCCATTTTCGGACTTGTGGTGCGCCAGCACAAGCTGCCACAGAGTCTAAACCAAAGCTCCAAAGAAGTGAAAAATCTACAACTGTGAATCAGAACAACAGCAATTCAGCTGCTCAGTCAAAGTCAATCTTTTTTCTGGCTGGGCAGACCGTTTTCTGGCACATGTTACTGGGCTGATAGGCGGTGGCCATTTTGGGACTTATGGTGCTACAGCAAAAGCTGCCACAACGTCCATTAATCTCATGTAATAGTCGATTTTTTCATAGATATACTACATCAGGGGTTTGGCTGTGCTTGTGTCACCCCTACTAACTGCAAAGATATTTAATATATCAGTGGTGAAACTGAAAGTAACCCACTTGGATAGCAAATCCCATGAATGTGCTGTTCCAGCTAGGCTAGCCAGTGCCACTACAGCCAAGTCCAATACTGTCAGCCAGAAATATTTTTTTTTTTTTTATGTGCCAGAAATATAAATTAAAAAAAGCTTTCACCGTAATAATAAAATTATTCTGGTGTTAGACCAGAAGAAGCACTCCTGTTGTAATTAATACTGTAAAAAGGCTTAGGCAATATTTCTCCCAGTGTGGGAAATTTATCTAGCAAAACTAGCATTTTAAAAATTCCGGAGTTCTGAAATACCAGCAGTCCTCTTGTAATTAATACCGCAAAAAGGCATTATATCGTCCAGTGTTGTAATTTTGGTGAAAAAAAGGCCAATTTAATCAATCTGGTGTCCAATTTGCAGCAGTTTTCTTGTAATTAATACCGGAAAAAGGAATTATATCTTCCAGTGTGGGAATTTTGGGGCTAAAAAATAATATATTTTATTGTGGTGCGAGTTGAATCGCAACAATGAGGATACATTCTATTAAGGGACGAGGACGCGGTCGTGGTGGTGTCCGTGGAGCCTCTGTTGCTGGCAGAGGACGTGGCCGTTCGGCCTCAGGTGCACAAAGTAGTGAACCAACTCCCTCAAGTAGCCGGCAGAATTTACAGCGATATTTGGTGGGGCCCAATGCCGTTATGAGGATGGTAAGGCCTGAGCAGGTACAGGCATTAGTCGATTGGGTGGCCGACAGTGCTTCCAGCACGTTCACCACATTGTCTTCCGCCCAGTCTTCTGCGGAAAGCGCACAGGTGGCACCTGAAAACCAAGCCCATCAGTCTGTCACATCACCCCCATGCATATCAGGGAAACTGTCTGAGCCTCAAGTTATGCAGCAGTCTCTTATTCTGTTTGAAGACTCTGCTTGCACGGTTTCCCAGGGGCGTCCACCTAGCCCTTCCCCAGTGGTGGAAGACATTCCATACACTGACGCACAACCACTTATGTATCCAGATGATGAGGACATGGGAATACCACCACAGCAAAGTGACCGAGTCTCTGATGATGACGAAACACTGGTGCCCACTGCCGCGTCTTATTGCAGTGTGCAGACTGAACAGGAGGAGGTCAGGGAGGAAGACTGGGTGGAAGACGATGCAGAGGACGATGAGGTCTTAGACCCCACATGGACTGAAGGTCGTGCTGCTGACTTAAATAGTTCAGAGGAAGAGGCAGTGGTGAGACCGAGACAACAGCGAAGCCAAAGAGGGAGCAGGGGGCAAAAGCAGAACAGCCGCCGTCCAGAGAGTTCGCCTGCTATTGGCCAGCGCCAACAGGGACCCAGCACCCCAAAGGCATCTTCAAGGAGTTCCCTGGCATGGCACTTCTTCAAACAATGTGCTGACGACAAGACCAGAGTGATTTGCACGCTGTGCCATCAGACCCTGAGGCGAGGCATTAACGTTCTTAACCTGAGCACCACCTGCATGATCAGGCATCTACATGCAAAGCATGAACTGCAGTGGAGTACACACCTTAAAAACAAGGAACCCGCTCAGGCTCCCCCTGCTCCCTCTACCGCTGCTGCCTCGGCTTCCGCCTCGAGAGGAATGTTGCCACCTGCCGAGCAGCAAACAGAGGATGTGCCACCGACACCACCACCACCACCGCCACCGTCACCTAGCGTCTCCACTATTTCACACGGCAGCGTTCAGCTCTCCATCTCTCAAACCTTTGAGAGGAAGCGCAAATTCCCACCTAGTCACCCTCGAGCCCTTGGCCTGAATGCCAGCATTTCTAAACTACTGGCCTTTGAAATGCTGTCATTCCGGCTGGTGGACACAGACAGCTTCAAACAGCTGATGGCCATGGCTGTCCCCCAGTATGTGGTTCCCAGGCGCCACTACTTCTCCAAGACAGCCGTGCCTTCCCTGCACATGCAAGTGTCCGATAAAATCAAGTGTGCACTGCGCAACGCCATTTGTGGCAAGGTCCACCTAACCACAGATACGTGGACCAGTAAGCACGGCCAGGACACTATATCTCCCTAACTGCACACTGGGTAAATGTAGTGGCGGCTGGGCCCCAGGCGGAGAGTTCCTTGGCGCACGTCCTTCCGCCACCAAGGATCACAGGGCATCATTCTTTGCCTCCTGTAGCCTCCTCCTCCTACTCGGCTTCCTCCTCCTCTGCTTCCACCAGCTCATCCAGTCAGCCACACACCTTCACCACCAACTTCAGCACAGCCCGGGGTAAACGTCAGCAGGCCATTCTGAAACTCATATGTTTGGGGGACAGGCCCCACACCGCGCAGGAGTTGTGGCGGGGTATTGAACAACAGACCGACCAGTGGTTGCTGCCGGTGGGCCTCAAGCCCGGCCTGGTGGTGTGCGATAATGGGCGAAATCTCGTGGCAGCTCTGGGACTAGCCGGTTTGACGCACATCCCTTGCCTGGCGCATGTGCTGAATTTGGTGGTGCAAAAGTTCATTCACAACTACCCAGACATGTCAGAGCTGCTGCATAAAGTGCGGGCCGTCTGTGCGCGCTTCCGGCGTACACATCCTGCCGCTGCTCGCCTGTCAGCGCTACAGCGGAACTTCGGCCTTCCCGCTCACCGCCTAATATGCGACGTGCCCACCGGGTGGAACTCCACCTTGCACATGCTGGAGAGACTGTGCGAGCAGCAGCAGGCCATAGTGGAGTTTTAGCTGCAGCACGCACGGGTCAGTCGCACTGCGGAACAGCACCACTTCACCACCAATGATTGGGCCTCCATGCGAGACCTGTGTGCCCTGTTGCGCTGTTTCGAGTACGCCACCAACATGGCCAGTGGCGATGCCACTGTTATCAGCGTGACAATACCAATTCTATGTCTACTAGAGAAAACGCTTAGGGCGATGATGGAAGAGGAGATGGGCCAGGGCCAGGAGGAGGAGGAGGAGGATGACGGGTCGTTTTTAGCACTTTCAGGCCAGTCTGTTAGAAGTGGCTCAGAGGGAGGTTTTTGCAACAGCAGAGGGCAGGTACAAATGTGGCCAGCCAGGGACCACTACTGGAGGACGAGGAGGATGAGGAGGAGGTGGAGGAGGATGAGGATGAAGCAGGTTCACAGCGGGGTGGCACCCAGCACAGCGCAGGCACATCCCTGGTGCGTGGCTGGGGGGATACAGAGGATGATGACGATACGCCTCCCACAGAGGACAGCTTGTCCTTACCTCTGGGGAGCCTGGCACACATCAGCGATTACATGCTGCAGTGCCTGCGCAACGACAGCAGAGTTGCCCACATTTTAACGTGTGCTGACTACTGGGTGGCCACCCTGCTGGATCCACGGTACAAAAACAATGTGCCCACTTTACTTCCTGCACTGGAGCGTGATAGGAAGATGCGCGAGTACAAGCGCACGCTGGTAGACGCGCTCCTGAGAGCATTCCCAACTGTCACAGGGGAACAGGTGGAAGGCCAAGGCCAAGGCAGAGGAGGAGCTAGAGGTCGCCCACGCAGCAGTGTCACGGCCAGCTCCTCTGAGGGCAGGGTTAGCATGGCAGAAATGTGGAAAAGTTTTGTCTCCACGCCACAGCTAACTGCCCCACCACCTGATACGGAGCGTGTTAGCAGGAGGCAACATTTCACTAACATGGTTGAACAGTACGTCTGCACACAACTCCACGTACTGACGGATGGTTCGGCCCCATTCAACTTCTGGGTTTCCAAATTGTCCACGTGGCCAGAATTAGCATGTTATGCCTTGGAGGTGCTGTCCTGCCCGGCGGCCAGCGTTTTATCTGAGCGTGTATTCAGCACGGCAGGGGCGTCATTACTGACAAACGCAGCCGCCTGTCCGCAGCCAACGTGGACAAGCTGACGTTTATAAAAATGAACCAGGCATGGATCCCACAAGACCTGACCCTCCCTTGTGCAGAGTAGTCCTTATTAATAACTGCCTTAAACCATGTTGTCTTGTACTCCTGGCCACTTCTTCATTGAAAAATCAATTTTTGAAATTAACTAGGATCTTGGGGTGCAACCCAGAGTTGAATGAACCTTCCCTCTGTCTGGGTGCCGGGGCCAAAGTACATGAAAGTGTCCTTCTCCTGTGCTGGGTGATATGAATGTTATACTTGTGCTGTCTGACATGTCTCCTTTGTGTGGGTGCAGGGGGCCAAAGTCACTGAAAGCGGCCTTCTCCTGTGGTGGGTGATCTAAATGCCTGATTCTCTGCTGTGAAAACCTCTCTCCTCCGTCTGGGTGCAGGGGTCAAAGTCTCTAAAAGTGGCCTTCTCTTGTGCTGGGTGATGTAAAACTGATGCTTGTACCATCTGACATGGTTGCCGGGGTCCCATTAAATGGTGGCCTACTCCAGTGGTAGGTGATCTAAATGCCTGATTCTCTGCTGTGAAAACCTCTCTCCTCCGTCTGGGTGCAGGGGTCAAAGTCTCTAAAAGTGGCCTTCTCTTGCGCTGGGTGATGTAAAACTGATGCTTGTACCATCTGACATGGGTGCAGGGGTCAAATTAACTAAATGGTGGCCTACTCCTGTGGTGGGTGATATGATGCCTGAATATGTGCTGTGGGACCTCTCTCCTCTTTCTGGGTGCAGGGGTCAAAGTAACTAAAAGTGGCCTTCTCCTGTGCTGGATGGTATAAATGTAATGCTTGTGCTATCTGACATGTCTCCTCTGTCTGGGTGCTAAGGCCTAAGTCACTGAAAGTGGCCTTCTCCTGTGGTGGTTGATATGATGCCAGATTCTCTGCTGTGGGACCTCTCTCCTTTGTCTGGATGCTGGGGTCGAAATAATAGTAAGCGACCTTCTCCATTGGTGGGTGATTTGAAGCCTGATTCTGTGCTATGGGACCTAACTCCAATTAATATTGGTTAATTTTTATTTATTTTATGTTAAGTCATCATTTCCCTATCTACATTTGTTTGCAGGGGATTTACCTACATTTTGCTGCCTTTTGCAGCCCTCTAGCCCTTTCCGGGAGTCTTTTACAGCCTTTTTAGTGCCAGGTGTTCGCTCAACTCTACCAGTGAACAAGGTACCAGATTTAGAGGTCCACTGGTCTACCCTGCTCAGTCTTCTCATTTTTCGGAGGTTTCAGTTTGCTTTGCAGTTTTGTGCTTGAAGCAATTGAGTGCCGGATTACCCAAAGTTCAGGATCTTCAGCTTTGAAAGCACATGAATTTATAAATAATTTATATATTATACTGTATACATAGTGCTGGTTTTCTAGCTACACTCATTGTTCTCGTGGGCTTCTAAATTTACACTGTTGTTGTGTTGAAACTCTTACTCTTGTGTCCAGCTTATTACGCAATTTTCACTCTACTTGAAATAAGTCTTTTTCATCACACAAGGGGAATCTGTGGTGTAACGGATCTGAACATAGTTATTCTTTACAAAATGTTGTTCCACTTTGTTGAACTTATTTCATAACTCACCTTTTAGGTAATTTCCGACAACAGGGACCTGGGCCCCTGCAAACTACAGCTCCTTTTGGAGCTGAATCACCAACAAAGCACTTACGATACAGCACCATAGACGTTTTATTGTCAATTAATTTCAAGCAGAAATCTTTGCACTGCCTGAGATTTCCCTTTAGACACAGGAACCACTTTCTAATGGCCCTTTGCAGGGGAAGACGTCTGGTCAGCAAAGTCATGGCTGGATTACAGCTCATGGGAATGAGTCCAGTAGTGTCCATCCAGTCATGTAGTTCTATTCTATGAGTAATGGTAGGCCAATGATATAATATCATATTATCATTATAGCAGTAAACTGAGTAATGAAGTTGCTGGAAGCCTACCAGGTGGTAATTTTAGTAATTAGGTCCAAGCTGACACCTGATAAGAAGTTATCGCATGAGCAGTGTGCTCGCCCTTCACAAGATAAGAGTGGGTCCCAGAGGTGCACCTAGCCTTACTGTTGCCGAAAACTAAAATCATGCCAATATCTTAACCTAACACCTTTTCCACAATAAAAGCGCTGATTGCCCATGGCCCTTCCGCTGCCCCCCTCTTGCCCCTACCTGGTGCTGCCTGAAGCGATTGCCTCACCTGGCCTTATTGGTGGTGCACACCTGGCACCCACACCGATCTAACATTTGTGACTTATTATAGCGATATGCCACAAATGAATAGATGGGAAAAACCCCTTAAAAGGAACCTTTCACCATGAAAATGCAGTGTTATCCGCAGGCAGCATGAGAAAAAGAGCAAAACTTTTATTCATTTAAATTTTCTGCCCATTCTGAACTTTGAGCGATTCATGAGCCTCCATGGGGTTGTAGAAGCTTGAATAACCGACTTCTGCGGTATGTTATTCACTACACTGAAAATACTGTAAAGGAATAGCACCTCCTGCTCTGACCATCTGTTTAAGCCTTTATGAGTGAATTTATGTGATATATCAGCGGCATTGTAATGTAATTACCCGACAAATCTTTCCAACCATCTTGTATTATTTTAGAAAACAGAAATCAAGACACGGGAGAAGAAGATGTTTCTGTATGTGTTGGGTTGCAGTGCTCTATTTTATCTATGGTGGAGGATACGGGATGGTCTAAAAGTTAGCAGCATTGAAGACAAACATGTCCTGATCACCGGATGTGACTCTGGATTTGGAAATCTCGCCGCCCGCACTTTTGACAAGAAAGGATTCAGAATTCTGGCAACTTGTTTAACTCAGTCCGGAGCTAAGGCTTTAAAACAGGAAACATCACAAAGAGTTAGGATTATACTTTTGGATGTGACCGATGATGACGACGTAAAGAGAGTCGCTGAGTGGGTTAAAGATGAAGTTGGAGACAAAGGTAAATTTTACTTCCCCCCCAAACTGAATTTCTAATTTCTTAGTTCAGGGGAATATACAGTTGAACCTGGCCATGAGGAGACCAAAGTATCTTCTGGGCCCAACATGTGATAAGGACAATCAACCCCAACATCAGATTGATGGTGCTGGGATCTAATAGTCATCTGTAATTGATGATGTGACCTATCTGTGCAATAATAATAAGATGTACTATGAAACAATTAGAAAGTTTTTTCCAAAACTTTGCTCATCTCTAGTTATCAATATCAGATCAGCACGGGGTCTGACTCCTGGCACCCCTGACGATAATCTGTTTGAAAAGGAGGCAGCTCTTGTACCAGCACTGTTTCCTCTTCAAGATTACACTGCGCGCCGTCTAAATTGCAGCGGCGGTACAGTGTCATTATTACAAGTGCTCGTTCCATTCAAGTATTTTATTTATCTCTGATTATTTTTTTGCTATGATTATTTGTTTGAAAGCGACATTAATTCCATGGCACTGTACATAAAGAAATACAAATACAATAAAAGTGAAAGTAGTAACAGAGGGGAGCACTTGTAATTACACTGCGCTGCCGAGACTTCTGAGACAACGCGCTGTGTAACAGGACGCAGTGTTGGTACAAACACTGCCTCTGATCAGTGGGGGTGCTGGGAATAGGACCCCTCTCGAACTGATATTGATGGCCTATCCTGAGGATAGGTCATCTGTATGTACTGGCTGCACAACCCCTTTAAAAAACAACAACTGTGAATAAATTTTGTGGCAATCGCATTTAGAAAGTTGCAATCCTGTGGTTTGCAACTTTTTTACACCAGAAAAGTGGTGTATGGGGAGGATAAATCTCCCCTTTTGTGTTTTCAGTTCCTCTCTATTTTTAAAATCGTTGTTTCCTATCGGTGAATGACAACGTTCTGGCTTGCGTTCAGAGGCTATATATAGCCATTTCTGTTTTCAGGGTATATCCTTTGTAGACAATGTTCTATGAGTTATCCCTTATAACTAAAGGTCCCTTTAGAGGGTACGATTCAGCAGCCAATTGTCAGGAAGGAAGCTTTCCTTCCCAACAGTCGTCTGCTCATCAGTGGAGGAGAGCGCTGCTATTACATGCGGAGATCTTCTCCACAGTTAGGGGAAGAGCAATCACCAATGCCATCACTCGTCCCCGTACAGAATCATTGTTTGGGGCAAGACTTAGATGCCTATACAAACTATCCAATTACCTGATGAACAGGAGTTTTGCTCGTTCATCTGGTAATTGGTAGCACCTTTACACCACCAGATTATCACTAACAAGCGTTCCTATGGACTCCTATTAGCTATTATCTGGCGGGTTCTTGGACCATGTAAAGGGCCCTTTAGTGTTTGGCAGTTGCATACCTACCATATAGGCAGACCATGCAGCTGCTATGGGGCCCGTGAGGAAAAGGGGACCCACAGTGTAGGAGAGGATCCACCCGCTAATTGCTCCCATATCTTCCTAAAGCTAAAAGACCTTTGATTATGTTATCACAGGTCCTGTAAGGGAACTGCACATTATAAAGTCTAATTCCCACGTTAGAACAGTGCATTTGCCAGGACCTCTGATGACATCATCTTTAACATCACAGGTCCTGCAGGATCTAGCAAAGGAACTACACCAAAAATGGTGTAGTTCAGGGATGGCTAACCTGCGGCTCTCCAGCTGTTTCAAAACTAGTGATGACCGGGAGGTGCCATATTTGATTTCGCGATATTGAATATTCATCATATATTCGTCAAAATCGAATATTCGTCATTATTCTATATATTGCGAATGTTACGCAAATTTATATTCGCGTGTTGCGTTTTGAACTTTGAACAGTGTATACAGGCAAATTTCCTATTGGCTTAGCTTAGTAGAATCAACAAAGATATCAAATGTAGCACTATATTCTCAATCTTCGTTATATTCTAGCGAGCCAACCATTAGGAACCCAGCTCTAAGTTGAATTCACAATACGAGTATATGTTCGCATTGAGAATTCAACTTAGAGCTGAGTTCCTAATGGTTGTATTGCTAAAATATAATGAAGATTGAGAAAATAGTGCTATATTCGATATCTTCGTCAATTCTAGCAATCCAACCATTAGGGACCCAGCTCTAAGTTGAATTCGCAATGCGAACATATACGCGCTCTGCGAATTCAACTTAGAACTGAGTTCCTAATGGTTGTATTGCTAGAATATAACGAAGATAACGAATATCGAATAATACACTATATTCTCAATCTTCGTTATATTCTAGCAAGCCAACCATTAGGGACCCAGCTCTAAGTTGAATTTGCAATGTGAGTATATTTTCGTATTGGGAATTCAACTCAGAGCTGGGTTCCTAATGCTTGGATTGCTAGAATACAATGAAGATTGAGAATATAGTGCTATATTCTCAATATTAGTTAATTCTACACAGATGCAAGTTGAATGTGCAATGCGAGTAATACAGGTTATATTAATCGCATTGCGAATACAGCTTAGTCAAATTTGTGAGAGCGTGATTCTCACATCCGACAGTGCATTTTAGCATGGGGACATTCCCATTGTGATGGGGACGCTTCATGCACACTGTAAGTCGGCAGAAGCGGCAACGGGCATTCACTGGAGCGGGCAGGGAGACAGGAATCCTCCGGACAGGTAAGAACAGCTTTTGG
Source organism: Bufotes viridis (assembly GCA_033119425.1). NCBI lineage: Eukaryota > Metazoa > Chordata > Amphibia > Anura > Bufonidae > Bufotes > Bufotes viridis. Next base: position 130,939,880 of record CM065595.1, on the reverse strand, counting down.
GAAGTGGGAGGACAACCGGAGAGCAACAAGGATTAACAACTTAAAAAAACAACAACTAATATTCGAAATAGCGAATATATAGCGCCATATTCTAAATATTCACGAATTTGCAAAGTGCCGATATTCGCAAAAAAAAATCACTGTTTGAATATTCGCGCGCAACACTATTCAAAACTACAACCCCCAGCATGTCCAGACTGCCTACAGCTATCAGCCTACAGCAGGGCATGGTAGGAATTGCAGTTTTACAACAGCTAGAGAGCCGCAGGTTGGCCATCCCTGGTGTAGTTCCTAAAGGGAACCTGTCATCAACTTTATGCTGTCCATACTAACAGCAGCATAAAGTAGAGACAGGTGAGTTGATTTCAGCGCTCTGTCATTTATAAGTTAAAAGTAAGTGGTTCCCGAGAACCAACATCACAATCATTGCAGACTGGGCCTGGAAAAGAGTCACCGCCGCCTGAGAAGAGTCCTGGTTATTCCTGAATTCCTGCTCTCCTGCCCACCTGCTGATGATTGACAGTCTTCTACCTAGTTTTCTCCCTTTCTGTCTAGGAGAGAACTGCCAATCATCAGCAGACGGGTGGGAGAGCAGGAGATTATGAATAACCATGACTCTTCTCAAGTAGATTTGACTCTTTTCAAGGCCTGGGCTGCAATGATTATGATGCTGGTTCTCAGCAACCACTTACTTTTAGCTCATGCATGACACCGCTGACATCAGCATTTCTGTCACTACTTTATGCAGCCCTCAGTGAGATCAGCATAACGTTGATGACAGGTTCCCTTAAGATTGAAAGGTACATCTGCCAGTGTTCTGGCATTGGTTAGGTTCTGGTATTGAAACCCAGTCAGGTTGATGTGGCCGCTTCCAATTATATATACGTGCACGGAGAGGAAATGCAGACACAAGAGTCTACGTAATCTCTAAGTTTATTTCAGAAATAATATACCTGTACACACTGCATCTATTACACCTCGTACCTCATATAACAGTACACTGCTGTATATACTATATATCTATACACACTGCATCTATTACACCTCACACCTCATATAACAGTACACTGCTGTATATACTATATATCTATACACACTGCATCTATTACACCTCACACCTCATATAACAGTACACTGCTGTATATACTATATATCTATACACACTGCATCTATTACACCTCGTATCTCATATAACAGTACACTGCTGTATATACTATATATCTATACACACTGCATCTATTACACCTCGTATCTCATATAACAGTACACTGCTGTATATACTATATATCTATACACACTGCATCTATTACACCTCGCACCTCATATAACAGTACACTGCTGTATATACTATATATCTATACACACTGCATCTATTATACCTCTTACCTCATATAACCGTACACTGCTGTATATACTATATATCTATACACACTGCATCTATTACACCTCGTATCTCATATAACAGTACACTGCTCTATATACTATATACCTGTACACACTGCATCTATTACACCTCTTTTGTGTGCCAGGGCTGTTTTTTAATCCCGATCCAGGCCCTGATGGCATACAGTATAAAGCACAGCAGCAAGCATAGTTCATGAAACAAAGGGAGAGGCCTGGAACGGGTATTGGGAAGTGCTATAAAAGGGGAATGGGGACCCAATATAGATTCTTGCTATGGGGCCCAGTGATTTCTATCTACGCCCCTGGTGTTTGGGCAATTAGATTCTGACCGCTGGAATGCCAAACAATTACGAGAACAAGTGTCATGCTCACCCCTCTCCATAGGAATACAGTAACTCTATTTATTTCTATGGGATTGTCAGAGATGTGGCCTGTACTTAGCAATCCTCCCCAGTTTCATAGACTTTGACTGGAGTGACAGCTTGATCAATTGAGGTCCTAGCAGTCAGGGGCCTCTGACCAGATACTGGACCTGCACCAATCATAAGAATAGGGGCCCGTACCCCCTGCAGCCGCCTTGAAATGAGCAGAGTGGCTGGTCACACGTGTGGGCGGCCCCACTATTCATTATATGGGAGTTCCGGATATAGGGAAGCATTGTACTGTCTCAATAACTCCCATAGAAATGTATGTAGCAACTGTGCACATGTGCGACTGGCTGCTCTACTCATTTCAGTGGGGCTGCAGGGGGTACGCGGTCCCTGTTCTTATGATTGATGGGAGTCCTAGCGGTAGGACCCCCACCAATCTAATAGCTATCCCCTATCCTGTGGAAAGGGATCATTTGAAACAACGGAATACCCATTTAAACCTTATTCTATCGATAGAGGATTTGAATAAATCTTGGCACCCCTTTGAAGACATAAACTGCACTTGCACAGACCTCCTATAGCTCGCTTCAATGTATCAGACTGGAGTTAAAGGGGTTGTCTGGGTTTTTACTTTTGATGACCTATCCTCAGGATAGGTCATCAATATCAGATCAGTGGGGGTCCGATACCCGGCCCCCCGCCGATCTTCTGTAAGAGGAGATGGCACGCAGTGCACATGTTCTGTCTCCTGATTCTCTTCCTGTTGCTGCTGTCTATGGCAAAAATGAGATGAGGGAGACGGCACGTGCGCACTGTGTTCTCATTCATTGACAGAAAACTAATTTCTTGACAACGGAGTGGAAACAAAACATCAGTTTCCTGGTGCAAAAAAGGAGCAAATTTTTGGTACTTCATTCAACGGAAACATTTTAAATGGATTTTATGCCAGTCTCTCCACTTTTGAAAACTGTTTAGCTAGGCGAGTGGGTTTACGCCACATTTACTTTTTGTGCTCCACTTTTGAAAAAAAACTTTGACATATCAAAGGCTTTGATTAGTAGGGTTCGAGGAGTGACACCCCCGCTGATCACTTAAATGATGAGTTCTGAATGCTGTCTCTTCTTGTTGTTAAAGACCGACTGGAGACAGTGACATCCACAGTGCACCCATAGCATCCACAGTGCACCCATAACCATAACATCCACAGTGCACCCATAACCATAACATCCACAGTGCACCCATAACATCCACAGTGCCCCCATAACCATAACATCCACAGTGCACCCATAACATCCACAGTGCACCCATAACATCCACAGCACCCCCATAACCATAACATCCACAGTGCCCCCATAACCATAACATCCACAGTGCACCCATAACCATAACATTCACAGTGCCCGCATAACCATAACATCCACAGTGCCCGCATAACCATAACATCCACAGTGCCCCCATAACATCCACAGTGCCCCCATAACCATAACATCCACAGTGCCCCTATAACATCCACAGTGCCCCCATAACATCCACAGTGCCCCCATAACATCCACAGTGCCCCCATAACCATAACATCCACAGTGCACCCATGACCATAACATCCTCAGTGCACCCATAACATCCACAGTGCACCCATAATATCCACAGTGCCCCCATAACCATAACATCCACAGTGCACCCATAACCATAACATCCACAGTGCACCCATAACCATAACATCCACAGTGCCCCATAACATCCACAGTGCCCCCATAACCATAACATCCACAGTGCACCCATAGCATCCACAGTGCACCCATAACATCCACAGTGCCCCCATAACATCCACAGTGCCCCCATAACCATAACATCCACAGTGCCCCCATGACCATAACATCCACAGTGCACCCATAACCATAACATCCACAGTGCCCGCATAACCATAACATCCACAGTGCCCCAATAACCATAACATCCACAGTGCCCCCATAACATCCACAGTGCCCCCATAACTATAACATCCACAGTGCCCCTATAACATCCACAGTGCCCCCATAACATCCACAGTACCCCCATAACCATAACATCCACAGTGCACCCATAACCATAACATCCTCAGTGCACCCATAACATCCACAGTGCACCCATAATATCCACAGTGCCCCCATAACCATAACATCCACAGTGCACCCATAACCATAACATCCACAGTGCACCCATAACCATAACATCCACAGTGCCCCATAACATCCACAGTGCCCCCATAACCATAACATCCACAGTGCCCCCATAACATCCACAGTGCCCCCATAACCATGACATCCACAGTGCACCCATAGCATCCACAGTGCCTCCATAACCATAACATCCACAGTGCCCCCATAACATCCACAGTGCCCCCATAACCATAACATCCACAGTGTACCCATAACATCCACAGTGCACCCATAACCATAACATCCACAATGCCCTCATAACCATAACATCCACAGCGCCCCCATAACATTGACATCCACAGCGCCCCCATAACATTGACATCCACAGCGCACCCATAACAGTGACATCCTCAGGGCTCCCATAGCATTCACAGTGCCCCCATAGCATTCACAATGCCTTGCCCCCCCCCATAATCGCAACCTCATTGCCATAATATCCACAGTGCTCCCATAAAAGTGCCACCCACAGTGCTACCATAGCATGCACAGTGCCCCCATAACATAACATCCACAGTGCACCCATAACAGTGACATCCTCAGTGCTCCCATAACATCCACAGTGCCCCCATAATCGTAACACCCAGAGTGCCCTCATTACCATAAAGTCCACAGTGCCCCCATAAAAGTGATATCCACAGTGCCACCATAACATCCACAGTGCCAACATAAAAGTGACGTCCACAGTGCCCCGATAACAGTGAAATCCACAGTACCACCATAACATCCACAGTGCCCCCATAACCATAACATCCTCAGTGCCCCCATAACATCCACAATGCCCCCATTACATCCACAGTGCCCCCCATAACAGTGACTTGCACAATGTCCCTATAACAGTGAAGAAAAATGGTTGGGTTGTCATAGAAACCTGGTGTAAAACTGTGTGTATGTAAGTGAGGCAAAGATATGTCAGTGACTGAGCGTAAGAATTAAGGACCTGTGAACTTCTATTGCTAATACAGGTCATACACAGCTCCGAATGTCCGTGAAGCAGAGTGAAGGACCTGAGTGAAGGGCCAATAGGGGTCATGTGACTGTGGGAATGTCAGTTAGTGAAAGAATGAAGGACCTGTGAGCTTCTATTTGATATTACAGGTCTTGTGGTCGTGCCATATTTGCTTTTTAATTGTGAATATCTTAAGAATAGTAGGTCCTAGAGAGCCGAAGCATGGTCTACTCTATCCCCTTCTAAGCATCTGATTTACCGATATGCCAAGTATGGTGCAGTTTAGTCCAGTCATTTGGCTGTAAAGAACAAACCGACATCAGAAATTCATTTAGATAGATAGATAGATAGATAGAATGAAGAAACGGCAGGCAGCACTCCAGATGTCGTGGTAAAAATGTGGTTTATTAACCCAAAAGCAGTAGCAACGTTTCAGCTCTCACAATGGAGCCTTTGTCAAGCCATGTTCACACGTGTTGAAATGCCAAAATATATAGTGCCTTCAATAATGTTGCCATTAAAGCAGTGATTAATGTAATTAAATCAAAATATCAAACCAGCAATAAACCATGATATAAAAAATTCAGTAACATGATTGTGTCACATATTATAAACATTATAACAAAACCCGTGTTAAGTGTTTTATCCATACAGTGTACTATTCATATATAAATCCATAATCCTGTGAAATTAATTGATCAAATACACCTGATTACAATTGATGAGTGAAAAAAGTTAGTTAAAAACATACTTGGAGCATGAGTGAATAGCGTGAGCGTGGGTATCAATGCACTGGGCATGCGCCAAACTGGCGTAGTCTCGTGAGATCCAAGGAATGGTCTCGTCAGAGAATCTAGTTACCCGGGCCAGAAACAAACATGGACGGCGTGGCCTCCCGCGAACATGCGCAGAATCCGAACTTCAGTGACGTGACATAGACACGCCTCCTAGTGACATGACGTGACATGAACACGCCTCCTAGTAATCGGGACGCTATCATATATGGTAAGAAAATACACAGAGTCAAAAGTAGAGTGCAGCCACCCAGTGTGTCAAACCATGATGGTGCACCTCAATATCAGACACTCCGATGGTGTTATATAGAGATCGGGGACATGCCATCACGCCGCGATCCCCGCAGCGAAGAACGGCTGTCCTATTAGAGCAGGGAGATCGTGGATCGCAGCAAGCGACCCCGGTCCCCAGTCAGATCCTGAATTATACACCCAAAAGGAAACCAAAGAGAGACGTCCCAACTAGGAAATCAAATGTCAAAAACATATAGCCGCCGCCGTCCCATGTAAGTAACATTGCCCATGGAAACAGCCAAATTACAAATAATCGCAGATATATACAAAAATAAAAAATCGCGTCCTGCATCTTCTCATGCTCCAGGTTCATAACTTTCTTTATGGCAAACTGGTATCTCTAAAAAGAGAAAAATAGTATTTTTTAGACAAGGCACGTGTAAATAATTTTTCTCAAAGTAAGAGTCAGAGAAATAAGAAGGTGCAGAATGGCAATACAGATTATGTCACCCTAAACTCCACATTAAGTCCATGTGGTCTCAAGGTTTTTAAAGTGTAAATCCAATATAATTCACGTTTTTTCAAAAGAGCTGTTCTGTCTCCACCCCTTCTCAATATAGGGATACCTTCTAGGATCCTAAATCGCAGATCTTTCTCTGAGTGTCCCGCTTCTTTAAAGTGGCGGGATACCGGTAAATTCATCTTAGCCTTACGGATCGAATACCGATGTTGATTTAATCGGGTCTTGATGTCCCAAGTAGTCTCGCCCACGTACCAAAGGTTACACGGGCAGGATAATTGGTACACCACATGTGTCGTATCACATGTAAGGTATTGTTTAATCCTGATCGTACATCCCGAGGCAGGGTTGGTGAATGTATCACCTCGTATCATTAGGTTACAGTTAACACAATTATGACATGGGAAGCAACCCTTGCGAGTAGATCCAAAGAAACCAGTCGTCTTTTTAAAGAACCGACATCGGATCTAACCAATCTGTCTCCTATATTGCTGTTCCTCCGATATGAGAATAGAGGCGGATGCTGAAACTCTTCTATATCCTCAAACCCATTGGACAATGTCCGCCAATGTTTCCTTAAAATTGAGGAAACATGGCAGCTATTGATATTAAAGTCTGAGACAAAAGGAATCCTGGGGCTTTTATCTCGAACTCTACCAGTGGCATCTGGATTCATGACCCGATGCACACTGGTAGAGAGCAACTTTCTGGGATATCCCCTTTTCTGAAATTTTTGTGTCATCTCTGCTAGTCTCGTATTCAATTGAGTAGGATCCTGCACAATACGGGTCACACGTAACAATTGGCTATGGGGAAGTGACTTGATCATTGTTTTGGGGTGATGGCTATCAAATCTCAGAAGATTATTCTGATCTGTAGGTTTCACATACAGATCCGTCACTAGAGAGTGGCCCCGAATGGTCAACTCAGTATCCAAGAACTGTATGTTGTTCTGGGAACATACTAGAGTGAATTTAACACTGGGATCCACCTCATTGAGATATTCATGAAATCGCGTGAGGTCCTCTGTGGCGCCCACCCACACCAAGAAGACATCGTCAATGTAGCGCCACCACCCCAGCACATGGCTGAAGTGGTGGCACCCATAGACGAACGTCGTCTCAAGATGGTCCATATAAATATTAGCATAGGTGGGCGCCACATTGGACCCCATCGCGACGCCCCGACGCTGTACAAAAAACTCATCCTGAAATAAAAAATAATTGTTTGATAAAACAAACTCCAACAAAGTCATAATGAATAACTGACATGGTAATGAATAATTTGTGGATCGTAACCTGGTTTGGACAGCATCAAGTCCCAGGTTATGTTCAATTGACGTGTATAAGCTGCAGACATCAAAAGATGCCAATATAGCTCCATCAGGAACCTTCAAATCTTGGATCTTTGTCAAGAAATCGGCTGTGTCCCGTACATATGACCTTGCCGAAACCGCAAAATTGCGAAGTAACCTATCCAGAAAAATAGCTATATTACAAAATAATGATCCCCTTCCCGAGACGATAGGACGCCCCGGGGGTTTGGACAAATCTTTATGGATTTTCGGCAAGGTATATAATATGGGAGTAACCGGTTTGTCACAGTATAAATAAGAAAAGAGTTTATCATCAATTAAACCCTCATCCCTTGCATGATTCAATATGTCCCTCAACCTGCGTAGTAAGTGGAACTTAGGGTCCTGTTGTACCTTCTGATATATAGTCACATCATCCAATTGAGATTTAATTTCGGAGATATAATAGTCACTGTCCATGACCACAACCCCACCACCCTTATCAGCCGGTTTGATGGTGAGGCTGTGGTTCATGGACAAGTCCCTAATAGCCTTTATCTCCTGAGAAGTAATGTTACCCTCTGGCAACACCTGATCCACAGAAGATGTTTGAAGGTGATCAATATCCCTCTTGACTGCGATAATAAACGCATCCAAGGCTGGGTGATTGATCACTGGATCAAAGTCACTTTTTAAGAATAAACCCACATTCTGTAATGATAATTCACTCCTATGTTCAGTAACAACAGGACCCCTATTTTGCTGATTGGAAAACCAAATTTTTAACTTAATCGATCGGAAGAATCTATGCAAGTCCATTTCCACATTAAACCAATTAGTTTTTGCTATTGGACAAAAGGATAACCCTTTGTTCAAAACAGACATTTGATCAGGATTTAAAGTAATTTTCGAAATATTTACCACTAGGTTTTCATTTTGGCAGTCCTCAGTCTCTGAGATCTGGGATTTCTCCCTTTTTCTCCACTTGCGCTGGCGCCTTCCGCCCCTCCTGGTTCCAGTGCTGTTGGACCGACGCCTAAAAAAGAGGTCTTATCCATAGTAGTTCCATGTTGGATTTGTTCTTTAATTAGTGTTTCTCCTTTGCGACGATGTTGTTGTTGCTTGTAGCCACCATTGAAGTTTTTCTTGTCACCACCCACTCTGCGTCGCCTTGCTTCACCTTGCCAGTTATATACATAGCCCGCCGTGTAATCCTCCGTATCCCTTGTCCATTTTTGTCGCTTTTTGGATTGCAACTCATCCCTATGCTTATCAAAAATGGCTCTATTCGTAGCCAAATAAGTATCAAACTCTTCTGTGCTCAACATTTGGGATAACTTGATCCTCAATTCGTCAAGGACAGTCCGTAGTGTGGATATTTCTTTTTGCAAAAATTCCACATTTAATAAAATAATATCAAAAGCATATTTGTTTGAAATCTGAGCAAATCTGGCACAAAAGTCATTATTGTTCAAAAATAGATCTGGTCTCAGATGTGATCTTAAGCCTCTGGGTATACGATGAACATGGTGGTACTCACTGAGGGTCATTAAGTGTAGTTCCAGTCCAATTAAACGTTTTGATTCAATTTCAAAACTTTTTTTAACCTCCACCAAGGATGGCATGGATAAAAAAGTGACATCTCTGTCTCCACTCTGCAAGATCCTTTCCTCATCTTCTTTCGAATAAGAAAAAACATCAGGGTTCGATATATCCATATTAGAATTGTCCATAATAGAGGTGCTCGCTTACCGGGTCCAGTGATAGTGAATAGAAAAATGGTGAGCAGCACACTAAAAGGTGGGTGCAATTCCTCCCAAACTTGCCTCTGACCAAGGGCGTATGTAGAATGAAGAAACGGCAGGCAGCACTCCGGATGTCGTGGTAAAAATGTGGTTTATTAACCCAAAAGCAGTAGCAACGTTTCAGCTCTCACAATGGAGCCTTTGTCAAGCCATGTTCACACGTGTTGAAATGCCAAAATATATAGTGCCTTCAATAATGTTGCCATTAAAGCAGTGATTAATGTAATTAGATCAAAATATCAAACCAGCAATAAACCATAATATAAAAAATTCAGTAACATGATTGTGTCACATATTATAAACATTATAACAAAACCCGTGTTAAGTGTTTTATCCATACAGTGTACTATTCATATATAAATCCATAATCCTGTGAAATTAATTGATCAAATACACCTGATTACAATTGATGAGTGAAAAAAAGTTAGTTAAAAACATACTTGGAGCATGAGTAAATAGCCGATAGATAGATAGATATTTAATGTTTACAAATTAGAAGACAATTATAGGAAACTAACTTGAAAAAATCCCCTCATGAAAATTTCCCCCCAAAGTATTTTGCAGAGTTGCACATTTGCATTTATGTAGTAGGGCTGGGTGATATGGCCTAGAATCTATGTTGCGATATAATTTGAAGCATAACAATATATATCACAATATATTATTCCGTGGTCATCTATCGCAGTAGGGCGAAATAGACAAAATCTATATCGTTGCCCAAATTTATATTGCCCACTCCTAGCCCCATGCCATTGCCATTTGCCATCATCCATGTCCCCCAGCCAGCGCCATCAGCCCCATGCCATAGCTATCCTCCAACCCAACCGCCACCCCACCCCCCCAACCAGCCAGCCCCCTGCTAATATACTCACCTTTCCTGCAGGGTGCGTGGCTGGCTAATAGAGTCCGCAGGAGACGGACCATGTCTTCTTCCCAGCATGCACTGGGAGGGACCTGACATCAAACACAGCGTCAGCCAGCGTGCTAATGATGTGTGCATGCAAGGCACTGGCCAGTGCATCGCGGTGCCTAGTCGGGAGACCACGGAGCGGTGAGTGAGAAGCTTCTTCAATTCACTACCGCTCTGTGGTCATCTATCGCGATAGGGCAATATAGACAAAATCTATATCGTTGCCCAAATTTATATAGTTTATATTGTATATCATTTATATTGCCCACTCCTACTATGTAGCATTTACAGAAAACCAGATAATCAGATTGAAGTGAATGGGGCTGAGCGCGATACCAAGCACAGCCACTATACAATGTATGGCGCTGTGCTTAGTGAGCACAGAAAAGGCTGCAGCATTCAAGGGAGCACCGATGACTTTTTGAACAGCTGGTCGGCGGGCATCCTGGGTGTCGGACTCCCACCAATCAGATACTGATGACCTATCTAGAGGATAGGTCATCAGTTGGGATGAGCGAATCGACTTCGGATAAAACATCTGAAGTCAATTTGCATAAACATTTTTTTCAATACTGTATGACAAGCGGAGGGACGGATCCGTTCTTGCAATGCATTTGTAGATGGATCCGCACCCGGATCCGTCTACAAATGCTGATCGAATCCGGCAGGCAGCTCTGACGACGGAACTTCCTGGCGGATCTCACGAACGCAAGTGTGAAAGTAGCCTAATACTGTACGAAGCGCTCGCTCCGTACAATATGGAAACAAAGTTTTACTGGAGACGTTTCATCCAAAGTCAATTTGCTCATCCCTAGTCATCAGTATAAAAATACCGGAAAACCCCTCTAGGCCTCTAAATGAGTGTATTACTGTAGTCCAGCGGCGGCATGAAGCGCACGGCGTCATAGCAACCAATGTTCCACGGCCGTGTGCATGAGGCCTAAAGCATAGACCACTGCCATGACTTGTTACTTTTTTTGGGCCACAACTGACATATCTGATTTCACAAATGAGCCCCTATGTTCCTATGTGTCTCTTGTGCAAGAAGAGGGTTCAGCATTTTGTGGCCCAGATTCTCGAATTTGTAGATAATTTCAGTTTATTCATTATTTCCTTTATTTTTTTTACTTTTTTAGGTCTTTGGGGACTGGTAAACAATGCAGGGATAATGGGAACTCTCGCTCCGATTGACTGGCTGACAATTGATGATATTAGAGCGCCAATTGAAGTTAACCTATTAGGATTAATACACGTCACATTATCTGTGCTGCCCTTGATTAAGAAATCTAAAGGGAGGATTGTTAATGTATCTAGTGTCGGTGGCAGAGTCGCAGCCAGCGGAGGCGGATATTTTTCATCTAAATTTGGAGTTGAAGGATTTAATGACAGTTTAAGGTAAGGTGAATTCATAATTTGGAAAATACATCCTGATGTAAAAGACTTACAGGGTTGTCCAGTTTAGAAAACCCATTGCCTATGAGGGAATATAGAGTTAAGGATCATTCACACGACCGTATAATGTGATGCCCGTTTTGCGGACCACAAACAGCGAATCCGCAATTCATGGGCACTGACCGTGACTTGACCTGAATGGCTCCGCGATCTGCAAAATGTGGCAAATGATAGTACATTTTCCATGTTTTGCGGAGCGGAGGCACGAATCAGAAGCCTTCGGAAACACTCGGAAGTGCTTCGCACAGAATTAGATAGGATATGACCTATCTTTTGCCATATTTTGAGGATCGTGGACCCATTCAAGTCAATAGGTCCGTGCAGCACGGAGTTCACACAGCTGGTACCCATGCATTGTGGACCACAGAGGTCGCATTAACGCCTGTACAGGCGTCATAGATGCCTGTTCAGTCCATTTTACTCACTGGAAAAAGTATTTTTACACATGGTCTTTTTCTAGTCGGAAGCGCTGTATCAGAAGCTGCCAGGTCTGGTGTTCCGTTATATTTCCCTACCCGTCAACTTTCCCTACCCTCATCACTTCCTGTGATGCAGCCGCACCGGACATGACGTTCCGGGTTTAGAAGGAGGTGTGTCTCGCCGCGCAGGCGCATGCGACGGGGTAGGGAAATTTCACGCTAGAGTTGTTGAGGGTCACCTAATGCGCTTGCGCCTTACCTCTCCGCTGGACACCAGCCAACACTGTGCATGCGCCGAGGGTAGGGAAAATGACGGGCCAGTTAATCTACACCGAGTAGTTAGCTGCGCTTGCGCATTGGCCCGTAATTTTTCCCTATCCTTGGCGCATGCGCAGTGTCCAGCTGAGTGGTAAGGCGCAAGTGCATTAGGTGGCCCGTTCTGGCGTGAAATTTCCCTACCCCGTCGCGTGCGCCTGCACGGTGAGACACACCTCCTTCCAAACCCGGGAATGTCATGTCCGCTGCGGCTGCGTCACAACAGGAAGTGATTAGGGTAGGAAAAGTTCACGGGTAGGGAAATATAACGGAACACCGACACACTCCCGAGAAGCCCCACCCCTTATTGACATCTCTCTCACCAGGAGCAGCTCCAGACTACATTGTGGTTACAGGACCTGTGGTGATGTCATAGTCATGTGATCAGACGTGTGTGTGGGAGGAGTTAGGGGAACACAGGCTCCGTGTAGGACTGTGCTGGTGGAGAATGCAGAGGTACTTATTGTATGGAAGGTGTGTATAAAGCAGGACTATGTCAGTGTCACCAGTCTATTGTACAGTTCTCTGTGTGTAATGTGCACACTGTAGTTCTATCTGTGTAATGGACATGTAGCAGAGCTGTGTGTGCATATAGTAAACTATCTGTGTAATGGGCATGTGGTAGAGCTGTGTATGTAATATGTATATGGCAGTGTCAGGTGGGCCCTGGGTATGGCAGCATCAGGTGGGCCCTGTGTATGGCAGCGTCAGGTGGGCGCTGTGTATGGCAGCATCAGGTGGGCGCAGTGTATGGCAGTGTCAGGTGGGCGCTGTGTATGGCAGCGTCAGGTGGGCGCTGTGTATGGCAGCATTAGGTGGGCGCTGTGTATGGCAGCATCAGGTGGGCCCTGTGTATGGCAGCGTCAGGTGGGCGCTGTGTATGGCAGCATCAGGTGGGCGCAGTGTATGGCAGCGTCAGGTGGGCGCTGTGTATGGTAGCGTCAGGTGGGCGCTGTGTATGGCAGCATCAGGTGGGCGCAGTGTATGGCAGCGTCAGGTGGTCGCTGTGTATGGCAGCGTCAGGTGGGCGCTGTGTATGGCAGCATTAGGTGGGCGCTGTGTATGGCAGCATCAGACAGGAGCAGTGTATGGCAGCATCAGATGGGCGCAGTGTATGGCAGCATCAGATGGGAGCAGTGTATGGCAGCGTCAGATGGGCGCAGTGTATGTTTAGTGTATGATGTTGGATAAATGTAAAACTGTCTACATTTATTTCTGCACGGGAGACTAGCAATGGTTTCCCTGCAGAAATATCCGCTTCATAACATTATGTGGGCCTATGCATTACATATATGAATTACCGCAAAATTTGTAGTCCTCCTCGACTAAAAATACTCCTCAAAATTGTTAGGAGGAGTATTTTCACTCTTCTGGAAAAAAGGTAGTGCAACCACTGGCGGACCGCGATTTGCAGTAAGCAGCATAGGCACGACGACCATACGGTCAAGTGAATGAGCCCTGTTCAGGATGCTAACTTCTTTGTTATAGCACTTACAAAGAGCGTCTGTGGCTGTGGAGGACCCGTCCTGTCCTGCACTGCACATCCCATTGATTTGAATGAGAATTGTGTAATGATTAATTTCTCCTGTGGTGGCGCTGTGGAGAAATTTAAAACTCGATTTCCTCCACAAATAACATCTCATTGAAGAGGGGATCCCAGCACCAGATACTGGGTAATCATCTCATTGTCAAGAGACCCTTGCGACAAGTAGGGATTGTTGAAGAGAACCCCTTTAAGCTTTCTATATTTCTATACAGATCAGTCTGCACTCCCATGTCTATGGGAGTCTGCCATCCTCTGATTGCAGATGTGAGGGGAAAGGGGCATAAGAAATTTTGGGCTTCAGCACGGATTGTCTCATTTGGCAGAAAGCTATTGTATCGCTCTCAACCTCCCCATAAACATTGATCCTTGGCTTTGACCAAGCACACATCATTTCTAATGGGTGAGGGAGACACGTTATTTCCAAACACTTCTCAAATGAATGGGCGGCTGCACTTATTACAAAGTGAAAGTAAAAAGCCGGGGAAGCAAGATCATCCATAATGTTGTGCAGCCAGCCAATTTGCAGATAGCCACCCCCTGTGATGTCACAGCCCTATAAAACCCTCATCTTGTGCAGTTCCTGCCATTGTCCTGTGAGCTGAGCATAGGGAGAAACATGGCAAATGCTCATGTGCTAGGAGCAGTGTTGCTGAAAACTATTAAAAGAAGAATATTGGAGAGGGAGAGTACAGGGAGATTGCAGGGGGAGTACAGGGAGACTGCAGGGAGAGTACAGGGAGACTGCAGGGAGAGTACAGGGAGACTGCAGGGAGAGTGCATAAAGAGTGCAGGGAGACTTATTTACATACATACATTTTATTTATTCCTACATTTACTTATTTCTACATCAGACATAAACTAAGATATGTAACTCAATACAAATATGATGGAAACCTTTATTATTCTGGTGCCAGTGTGCCAACCAATACCATCCACTCTGCATCCCTTGGGGGGGGGGGGGGGTTAGGTCTTAATGACTGCCATCCTCATCTTTTGCTGGCTTTACTTCTTCTAAATCATGCTTCAAAGTCTCGATGTCTTAGAAAAGTCAGCAAGATGCAGAGAGAGGAAGAGCTGGATGTTCCTGATGACATATTCTCATCGATATTAGATGATCTGGAAAAGCAGATTGCAGAAGAAGGGCTCCCACCTGTAGGGCAGGAGAACGCGGGGGTTGGAGACGTCGATATGCCAGAGCCAGGGGTGGATTGGCTATAGACCTTACAGGCAAATTTCCTGGTGGGCCAATGCCCAGAGGGCCGCCCAAGCCCTCCTCTCTGCCGCTGTTTGGGTGCCAAACCCCAGGCCAGCAACAGCCCCTAAGAATGCCGCACAGCCATTAACAATGAAAAAGGACTATACAGTGTGGTCTTCATTATTAAATGAAAGGCAGCTGTGGGCTAATTCTTCACTGCAGCATGGCTGCAACCGGCCTGCAGCATGGCTGTTTCGTGAGGCCGTACGTACCCTAAGGCAGAGTGGCCTGGGTATACCTGATTTATAGTGATTTGTGATTAATTACGTAATTCATAACAAATCTATTTTCTTGGCTAACTTTGGCAAAGTTGCCAAACTGAATTTTTCTAAATGTTGCTCGTCTCTAAAAATGACTTTAGTTTACTTTTTTGGAGGTTAATCTGGATATTTTTTCTTATCTTTAAGGCGAGACATGAAGGCTTTTGGAGTTAGCGTTTCTTGCATTGAGCCTGGACTATTTAAAACACCTCTGTCTGATCCACTATGTGTTTTAGAACAACGTATAGGTATCTGGAAGAAACTTCCGAAGACCATTCAAGAAGAATATGGAGAAAACTATGTACAAATTGGTAATTTGTTAAATCATTCAAGAATGCTATAACATTTTCTCACAGTGCCATACATTGTGTAATGGCTGTGCTTGGTATTGCAGCCCAGGCCCATTTACTTGAATGGAACTCAGCTGCACATAGACCATGTGACGAATGAATCTCACATCACTGTCCTAGGAAGAAGTTCTCTTTACAGCTCCATGGCCTCCTCAAATAGCTGATCGGTGTGTATTGGGAGTTAGATACCCACCAGTCTAATATTGATGACAAGATGTACTTTTTTCACCCATTATGGAAGTTCTCACCAGTATGCAGTAGGTGCAGGGAGCAGGGAGTGGGGTGCTGCTAGCGCTGCCTGTACTCGCTGCTCCCTGGTCCTATAGGCCACTCTAAAAAAAAATGTCTTTTCAGGAACAAGTCATTAATATTTTACTCCAAGATAACCCCTTTAACCTTTCCTATTCTGCTGGAATTGCATAGGAAATAACTTCATTGGGAAATTCAACACAAAAATGTAAAAAAGTACCAAGGAGGCATGCATTTTGCCTCTCTCTCCTCCTCCCCATACACTGCTACTGAATCCGAAGTGTTACCTTTGAGAAAAGACTGGGCGCTGCTCTGTCTGGAAGGGTACTCGTCCCATCATAAGACCTTCCCCACTGCTCAGTCTGGAATCATGCTATGTTTCACCCCTTTACTTGTCCCCCACCGCTCGAATGGATTTAGTGCTTTAATATCTCTGCATCACAAAGGTATACGTCCAGATTAAACACAATTCTTTACATAGTCTTTATTTTGATTTTCAGATGCAGCACTGAAGCAAAAATTAAACCACTTCCGAAACAGTGACCTCTCTGTGGTCGTATCCTACATGGAACATGCTCTGACCAGCCGACACCCAAGGACGCGATACAGTGCCGGAGCCGATTCTACGTACCTCTGGTTACCACTCTCTTATATGCCAACATTTATACAAGACTTTGTGATACTGTCAAACAAGGTCAAAATACCCACAACATGAAAAGCACAAGTACATTTTGTATAAATATGCTAAAAAAAAATTGTTTTGTGTCAAGTTTTTTGTTCCACATATTGAAAAACTTCTAGGCCAAAGAAAGGTAGTAAATCGCCAAAATGCATGTTTTTTTTTTTTGTACACAGCCTTCTGAAGAATAATGGTCTATTATATTCGATCGACGGCAAATGTAGCTTTTTTATTTATAGTGAAGATACTCCTTTGGGAAAGTCCAGTTCTGTATGTCTGATAGTATATAATGTATCTGGATAGTTTGTTGAATTGCTTACCTGGTTGAGATCTTTTGATGTAGCCCCTAGTGTCAAGAAGGTCCAACCAAGTATCCGCAAGGAAGCAATCAGCTGAAAATGTTAACAAAGCAAGGCTGATATCACACTGCTGTCAGAAGCTCTGGTTTGGATCCTCAGTTGGCTTTACTTTCACATGTGATGGGAAGAACAGCGCGACTTGTAGCACCATTCTTTTCATCAAAATGACATATGCCATTCTGGAACCTTAATGGGCACCAAAAATGCCCATTCTCAAGGGGCATGTTCTTTCTGCTGCAGCTCTTTCACAGTAACTGCCACAACTTGTAACAATAGATATGACTGGTGGCAGTTGAAGGATAAAACTGAGCATGTGTGACCACCTAACTAGATGGACGTGCACATCACTATAAGATTAAACACCAGGGGGCACCATTTTAATGAAGAAAAGATAATATCTCACAATTGGAGCATTTTTGTAACAAAGTAAATTAGAAAAGTAAAACGTTTTTCATGCTGAATTATATTAAAATAACATTTAATGGTGGCCCAACCATTTTAATTACAATGAGAGTGATGAACCTTTCATATTCAGCTTATTATTGTCAGAAAGCAAAATGTTCTTAGCCCAATCATTTTGATAAAACCCAGAAGACACTCTTTAGGGAAGTTGTACTGAAATCTTATAAGGGTACTTTCACACTAGCAGTATAGCTATCTGGCAGGTTGTTCCGGCGGGTGAACAGCCTGCCGGATCCGCCATGCCACAAGTACCCGAGCACTGCTGTGCTACCGCTCTGTCCCCATTGACTACGGCACAGCACGTCTGTGCACGGCAAAGATCGTCGAACTAAAAAGTCGGACCTGCAGTACTTTTAGTCCGGGGATGTACTGCCGTGCTGCGGCATAGCTCCGCCCCCCCCCCGCCCCATTATAGTCGATGGGGACGGAGCGGCAGCACACGGGTACTTGCGGCATGGCGGATCCGGCAGGCTGTTCACCCGCCGGAACAGCCTGCCAGATAGCTATGCCGCTAGTGTGAAAGTACCCTGAGTAGTGTTGAGCAAATCAAAGTATCCGAAGTGGACTTCCAAATTTCTTCATGCTTCGTGGGAACTAATCAATTTTCACTGAAATGGCGGTAAAAAAAAAAATCTCACCTCATACATTTGAGTGCAAAGAGGCGGCCACGGCCATCTCGATTGGAAGTCCCACGCAAAATGAAAAAGTATTACTTTCGGCTGCTTCACCGAATAAAAAAATGAAATCGCTTAGTGACTAATTACCTTGTCACGAAGCACATTTTTTTATAAGTAGCGGGTGCAATGACAGAGAGTGGCGATTGAGCCGACCCCTGTCATTGCACTCATCAGATACCACCATTTGACGTCATTTGTCACCGTGCACAGGATTTCGTGCTAGATCTTTGTGCTCAAACAGATGAGGTCCGTATGATTTTTAAAAATCTTTTATCGCCATTCAAGGAAAATCATTTCGCAGCAAATCAAATTTTTCCTGAAATTCAGATCGAAGTCCACTTCATGGACTTCTATTGGCTCACTAGTGATGACATCATCACACCGTGTGAGTTTCGCGTGGGATCTTCAATCAATATAGCCGCGGCAGGCTCTTTGCGCTCAAATGGATAAAGTGAGTATTATTTTTTTTTAAGGATTAACCCCTGAAAGCCCTCTTTTTTTTATCTCAGATGTCACAATCAGTGATGAACATGGCATCTGAGGTGTTCAATGAACGGGGGGCAATCAGAGCTCCCCGTCACTATAAAGAAATGCGCTTCATGGAGAATTTTCGTTGTGAAATTTGGCGAAGCAGCTGAATAAAATTTTTGTAAACTTTTCTCATCTCTACTTATAAGTATTAGTGACAATTTTTATTGACTATTATTTATTGAGTTGTCTTTCCTAAACCAAATGTTGCATAATCTAAGGGTACTTTCACACTAGCGGCAAGGAACTCTGGCAGGCTGTGGGGTGACATGTCGTACTTTTATTCCGGCCGCCTCTCGGCATGTTTGCCTTGCTGCTGCAGGAACTTCGGCCCGCCCTCATTATAGTCAATGGGGCCGGAATGGTAGTCAGGGGGCATGCGTGCACTAGGGGCAGTACACATCCGACAGGCTGTTTACCCGTCAGAACAGCCTGCAGGAGTTCCTTGCTGCTAGTGTGAAACTAACCTAAGTAGAATTTATTTGCTTTACTGTAGGATGTGCTGCTCACATCCAAAAGATACTTTGTTCGGAGGTGTACGAGAAAAACAGGAACATTACTTATTTTTATTCAAGGGGTTTTCCTGTTTGCATCAACATCCTTTAAAATAAAAATTCATAGATGCAATTTTTTTATGTATTTCTTTTACCTTTATTGCTCCTATCTTCCGTTCTGAGCAGTAGTCACATGACCATGTCCATGCAGCTCTTTCTTATTTCCTGTGATATTATGTCCAGATGGACATGTCAAAGCAAGAGGGGCAGTGATAGGGTAGTGTTTATGTAACTAGCGGGTGGGAGGAGCTATAAATAGCTGGGCGCTGTTAGGGGCGGGGCTGGAGCTGTGGCGGTGAAAGGAGAAGTACATCATGATTGGTTGGATACAGCAACTGGAAGAGGGTATAAAGAAACTAGAGTGATTGGTTTACATGGGTCAGAAGGGTCCAAATAAAAATTTAAAAAAAGCATGGGGGAGATGTACATTGGGTAAGCAAATACACGAGCTTATATGTTAAAAAATATAGGAATCACAGAAAACCTCTTGCTATGTTACAATATCCAAGCATCCTGGGATGTAGCTATAGTAGACATTCAGATAGCAGTATCACCAGGGGCCCTGTTTGCTAAAGGGGACCCAAAGGCTATTACAGATTTGTATTGTGGGCCAGGATCTTCAACTCTGCAGCATCCCCTGTTTTTTCATTTTCTCTACAGAGGTTGATCTGGTGAAATGCATTCTGGAAAGGATTTTGATACTATACAGTATATTATACATTAATCTGATGTAGTGAACATCAAATCTAGCAAAGAGCTCATGTAAACTGTCATGGGTGTGTCTGACAACAAACTCTCATCTATTGTCAACAGGGCTGGCTCCAAAGCCTGTATATGACCAAGGGTAGACAGACCATTGACTAGAGGGGGAGAAATGCTGCTGGGCCAGTGATGTTATGATATCATGAGGTGGCCATCCCCAAAGCTATGCATTCCGAGCCTGCGAGTGACTGCAGACTTATAAGTGAGTACCCAATGTGTCACTTGTACTGCTCCTTATCCACCTGTGTGGCATCAATTGTACTGCTCCTTATCCACCTGTGTGGAATCACTTGTACTGCTCCTTATACACCTGTGTGGCATCACTTGTACTGCTCCTTATACACCTGTGTGGCATCACTTGTACTGCTCCTTATACACCTGTGTGGCATCACTTGTACTGCTCCTTATCCACCTGTGTGGCATCACTTGTACTGCTCCTTATCCACTTATGTGGCATCACTTGTACTGCTCCTTATCCACCTGTGTGGCATCACTTGTACTGCTCCTTATCCACCTGTGTGGCATCACTTGTACTGCTCCTTATCCACCTGTGTGGCATCACTTGTACTGCTCCTTATCCACCTGTGTGGCATCACTTGTACTGCTCCTTATCCACCTGTGTGGCATCACTTGTACTGCTCCTTATCCACCTATGTGGCATCACTTGTACTGCTCCTTATCCACCTGTGTGGCATCACTTTTACTTCTCCATGTCCCCCTATGTGGCATCACTTGTACTGCTTCTTATCCACCTATGTGGCATCACTTTTACTTCTTCTTGTCCACCTATGTGGCATCACTTGTCCTGCTCCTTATCCACCTTTGTAGATGGTGGTTTCTTCCTGTTTTGTGAGAGTGCACCCTTGGAACTCCATAGTGGTCTCCAAGCAGCTCTGGATCTGGATCATTTGGGTCACATTGGGCAACATATTTGGTTTTTTGGCTTGTTTGGAATGTGGTCTTTGAGCAGTTCTGGACTGCGACTATGATGGGTCTATTTGGTAGGAACAATAGTAGTGTAGTGAACTGCAGGTAAAGTATGGAAGATGTCATCTGTTGGTCCCTCCCCCCCAAAAAATGCGATAAACGTCCATCATCAGTTGTGCAGTAATATAAGGAAACAGGGGCAGTGGCCCGGATTCAATATTGATCCCACATCTAGAATTTTTTCTCTTTTTAGAGCAAAAATTCACATCTAGTGGGGTTTTTTCGGCCACATTTGGCATGGGCTTGAGGTATGGCCCAAAAGTGACAAGGAAGTGAGGTAAGTAATGATATAGATACATAGATATATACTGTATATATATATATAGAGAGAGAGAGATAACACTGTATAGAAATGGGACACCAGAATTGTAAATCCAGCCTTGTAGTATGTGTATGGAGCATTATGAATGCACCATACACATGTGCTATATGCTAACATAGGGCTGTATGTATAATTATAATTGATTATACATACAGCCCTGTGGTAGTACATAGCACCCTACAAAAGACAATGTAGCAGTTTCCAGCTCTGTTCTCATGGTGCAAAGCTAAACGTAGCCAACAACAAACACCAAAAACAAACAGCAGGTAAGCATTATCCATAGGTTTTTATATCAATTTTACAACAATGGGACATTGGCATTAATATAAAAGGATAGAGAATAAATAATTGCACTGTTAAGTGCTATACTCTGGAAGGGAAGATTCTACATGTTATATAATAGTGGACAGCAATTTTTGATTGACAGCTGCTTAAAACTACAACTCCCAACATATTCAACAACTGGAGAGCCACAGGCTGCCAACAGCCCGTGGAGAGACAGTCTTCAGATTATCTCCCAAAAAATAAAATCAGGAAATAATATAAAAAGCAAGACACCAAAGGATATTCTAAAAATAAAGCAACATCCCACGGTCATCAGGAAACGCACCGCACACAGCTAGATGTTTCGTTTTTTCCCCTAACATATTGACTGCAATAAGAAACAACTATACAGAAATATTTATTAAAAAAACAAAACACGTGAAAGGGATTGTCCTATCTGGACATTTAATGGGGTTTTCCGAGATTTTAATTCGGATCAGTGCCGTGGCCTTCTCTCAGCTTTTCCTAAGCCAGTGACGACACATTAATCAGCCGCGTGGTATAGGCGCAGCTCAGCCCCATTCAAGTGAATAGGGCTGAGCGAGATACCAAGCACAGCCGCTATACAATGTATGGCGCTGTGTTTGGTAAACTGCGAGAAATTTGCGGCACTCACAGGAGAACTGGTGCCTTCTCAAATAGCTGATCAGCGGGGGTCCTGGGTATCTAATCAGATACTGATGACCTATACAAAGAGTATTAAAATCTCGGAAATACCTTTTAAGGCATATTGATAACATAGGCCATAAATGTCCAGTAGGTGCGGGTCTCATGTCTGGGATCTACTCCTAACTCAAGAATGGGGCCCCACCGTGAATGTAGAGCATGGCTACTTTATTCACAGCAGGGATCCATTTTTGAGATGGGAGCCGGTCTCAGAAGTGGGTCCTTCACCTTTAGGATATTTACGGCATATCCTATCAATATGTCATAAATGTCTGAGAATGTGCAGCTGGGGGTATCTAACTTATGGGTGCCCCTGTTGTGACCAGTTTATAATAAGCCCCTTTGCGAGACATAAGTTGTTCATGATTTCCCTGTTCAACGACAGCGCCTTGTGACATTACAGCAATGATGTCAGAATTCTGAATGGTGGATAGTCGATGAGCAATGGTGATGCAGGTACGGCCTTGTCTCGCTTCATCCAATGCTTCCTGTACAGTCTGGAAAATAAAGCAAGAAAGTCATGTAACAAAATAACACTGTTTTGTATAGTAATTGGTCCCATATTTTATTACAGCTCATACACACGCATATTCCATGGGTGCACAGACCATAATACCAGGCTTTAATACCAACCCAGTGGCACTCTGTGCAAGCCATACTTCATAAGAAGTGACTTACAGTACGACATGTGATGCAATATACCAGAAATGGTGAAATGACTGAAAATAGACATTTCAAGAAATTAAAAATTAAAGCAGCTCTGTCACCAGGATCAATCCACTAAAATAGGCATACTTCATGCTGATTAAAACTATACCTTTCTTTTGTCTGTATTCTACACAGCTGCAGAGAAATCAGCATTTTATTTATATGCAAATGAGAAGTTTGAGCACCAGGAGGTGGGGCTGAATCCTTGGAGCACTGCTTTGTAACACCCCCTGTGCTCTGCACACTCCCCCCTCCCCTTTATTGATAAGCCTAGACATGCTGAGGTCAGAGCTGTGTCCTAGCATCTACATATCATATACTCTATGTAGCAGGGGTGTACCTATAGAGGGTGCAGTGGTAGTAGTTGCTACCGGGCCCAGGAGCCTGAGGAGGCCCAAATACCCTTGTGTCACTGAAGAAGACACCTGTATTATAGAAAGTGCATGCTGGTCAAGTTATACCTGTGGCTGGAGGGAAGGAGTTAGGTCAAGAATTTGGTATGGGAGGGGGGGGGGGAGTGCCATTTCAATTATTGCCTCAAGCAGCACAAATTCTATGTGCTCCCTTGCTCCTGGCCACAAAGCACTGAAGGCCCAAGCTGAATTCTTGCACCAGGGTCCATGAGCCTTTAGCTTAGCCCCACTATAGTAGAGCACAAAATACTGTCCCCTCTGAAGCATATACCACAGTGTAGCCCAATGTATTGCCCCAAAAGCTGTCCCTCTGTGGTGGCCATCAATAGTTGCCATTTTCTGTTCTTCTCCAGTTGTCTCTGACTGGGATAGTAGCAGGGGGCTTAGGAGATGAGGTGCGGGCCACAGCAGTTGAATTCAGAAGGGTATGTGCGATCACTGGCCAGGTATATGCATACCTGATTTTCACAGCTTTAATTACCGCTTAGAGAGCATTATGTACCCGGGCAGCGGCAGAGAGAAGGGTTTGGGTGGCCCCCTGAGCATCAGCCCACCCGGAAATTTCCCTCAGGTCTATGGCCATCCACCCATGCTTGTGTCTTTACAATCATATATTGTGTTTGTGAATACAGAAGTAATAATGTTTATAGTATATGGTTTAATAGGATTGATCCTGGTAACAGCCACTTTAAAGGAGCTGTCCACTCCCTGTATCCTCAGGATAACGAATAAATATGTGATCTGCAGAGTCCAACCCCCTGCACCCCTGCCGATCAGCTGTTTCAGGGTAGCTCTCTGTACTGTGGTGTTGTGGGGTGTTGGAATCCGTTGATTAGATACTGATGGCCTATCTTGAGGATAGGAGGAGTGGACAACCTCTTTAATTCTGTAATCCTCCTTTGGGAGAGAAGTCAGACAATGCACAGGTAATTATTAGGAAGTAACGCTCACACGAGTGTTGCTAGCTCTTTAAACAGCTGATCTCTGGGGGTGTCGGGAGTAGGACCCCACCAGTCTGATATTAAAGACTTATCCTGAGGATCACAATACCTTTACATTCATAGCGTCAGCATCATCAATATGCACCACATGTCGCCAATTGGTTATAACCTTGGAAGGGATGATATCCAGTAATGACTGGGAATCTAAAATAGTATAGTGCTCTTAATTAAAGTAAAGAGCAGATTCAGGATCACAAACCTTTTCACTTTCAGTGTCTAGGGCTGATGTGGCTTCATCCAAAAGAAGAATTTTCGGATCTCTGACTATTGCCCTGGCTATAGCGATACGCTGTTTCTGTCCCCGGGATAGCTGAGATCCTCCTATCCCAACATTTGTTTCATATTTCTAAAGAAGAGAAAGACAAATACAAATTTTCAAATTGGAGATGGGGGAAATTTCATAGCTTTGTGGCTTAAAAAGTCGAGCCGCAAGCTGTCGTAGAGTTTGTTCTGGTGCACTGTCTGCCAGACAATGCACCTAATATATGATAAGGTCTGTACCTCATCATAAATTAGGTGCATGGTTAAGCAGCGCCAGACTTTGATAAATCTCCCCCAAATTCACAAAAAGTCTTAGGCCTCTTTCACACGGGCGTCATGTTTGACGCCCGGATAAGAGGCGGGTGCGTTGCGGGAATATGTGCGTTTTTCCCGCGGGGGTGCAAACGTTTGCAACACGTTTTGCACGCGCGTGAGAAAAAACGCCATGTTTGGTACCCAACCCGAAGCCGGACTTCATCACTGAAGTCCGGTTTCGGGTCTACTGGAGAATTGATTATTTCCCCTTATAACATGGTTATAAGGGGAAATAATAGCATTCTTAATAAAGAATGCATTCTTAAATGATGAGGAAGGGGTTAAAAATAATAAAAGTTAACTTACCTTAGCCACTTGATCGCGTAGTCGCGATCTGTCCTCTCTTTCCCTGCAGCATCTATGATCTAAAGGACCTGTGATGACGTCACATCACATGGTCCAATCACATGGTCCATCACCATGGTAAGATCTTTATTAAGAATGCTATTATTTCCCCTTATAACCATGTTATAAGGGGAAATAATAGATATTGGGTCCCGTTGCTAAGCTACAATGCAGGAAAATCGCAACTCATCCGCACTTGGTTGCGGATGCTTGAGATTTTCCCGCATCCCCATTCACTTTTATGGGGCCTGCGTTGCGTGAAAAACGCAGAATATAGAACATGCTGCGATTTTCACGCAACGCAGAAGTGATGCGTGAAAATCACCGCTCATGTGCACAGCCCCATAGAATGGGTCCGGATTCAGTGCGGGTGCAATGCGTTCTCCTCACGCATTGCACCCGCGCGGAAAACTCGCCCGTGTGAAAGGGGCCTTACCCTTGTAATTTCATCAAGAAAGGATTAGCTACCAATGTTAATTCAAAATGTCTGACTCCTCCATGAATATAAAAAATTACGTTTACGTAAATAAACTACAAAAACAACCATCTGGTTACTTTTGGGGTTGGTAATAGGATAACAGAGAAATCCAATCTGCCCTTTATATGTTTCCCAAAGAGAAGTCCTTGACCAAGAATTTGCTGATGGTAGAATCTAAGGTTAACTACTGTATTTCATTGTAATTTCACCAAAGATACGATATGCTATGTTCTCCCGAAAACTCATAATCATGGATTTCAGAATAAAAAGTAGTGTACTAGGCAATAGATATAAAGCAATAAATGAAACTTTTAATTGTGTAGCCTTCATTAGGCTTCCTCCAGATGGACGTATTGCACCCATGTTCTACTGTCGATATACCAACTGTTAGCATCATAGGGATCTACTGTGGGGTGTCTGTGATACATCCATGAATGGCTAATTATGAATATTTATAGGGTATTCACCCCTCTCCATCCCTCTTTATATGAGTGTAGAATACATGATGGTGCTGAGAAAGGAGAATAGTAATAACCACTCACATCAGGCAGAGACATTACAAATTCATGTAAATGCGCCTTCTTTGCAGCTTCCATCACTTCCTCCATTGAGACATCTCGAGAGTTATCACCATACTTGATATTGTCTGCAACACTTCCTTCAAATAATACAGGTTCCTGAGACACGATACCAATCTTGCTCCTCAAAAATGATATGTTTACATTGGAAGTTGCATGTCCATCCACAAGCTGTATGCAGTATAACATATAAAGTGTTAGCAGGGCTGGACAGAGATAGCAGAGCATAGACATATGTAGGAAAGATAAAAATAAGGTATTTTTTAGTTTACTCTTGGTACCACTTTGGAAAGAAGAACCAGGTCTCCCATGTCTTTTTAGGGTTCAGGTCTATTTTCCATCATTATATAATGTTCCTAATACCTACAGAGACCACAACCCTATGTAGAGTATCATCACCCATTAAATTAGGGACGAAACCAAAATGTTATGGGTCATTGCTCTTCAAGAGTCCCATAGTAGGTAAATAAGCTGTATCTTGATATGCAGACCTTTGGTGCCAAGTAGGATGCCAGAATTCCCATCAAGAGATGTTGGATATCTAATAATCTAGTAATAAGGGGAGAGCCTGATGGACAGGAAAGGTTTTCAGAATATGTGAGGAACTGTCATGGGGTTATTAGCTCTATTTTGAGCAATCCTTTTTCATATAACAGGTAGTAGAGTAAGTTCTCCACTCAAGATCCCCACCTGTTCGGGTGCATTCACATCACCGTTTAGCTTTCCGTTCTTCTGATCCGTCAGAAGAAGAGAGAGAGAGAAAAAAAACAGGATCCTGTAAAAAACTGATCCTGTTGCATCAGTTGTCATCTATTTAAGTCATTTCCATCTGAGAGCCCTTTTTTTGAAAGAAACAAAAGGACTGCATGCAGAAATCTGTTCAGGATGCATCAGGATGTCTTCAGTTCAGTCCCTTTACGGTATTTGGCCGGAGAAAATTCCAGAACACGTGCCAGAATGCCGGATCCGGCATTACTTTCCATTGAAATTTATTAATGCCGGATCCGGTACCAAGTGTCCTGGAAAAACGGATCTGGTTTCCAGGTCTGCGCATGCGCAGACCTTTAAATCTGTGAAAAAGATAAATACCGGATCCGGTTTTCTGTATGACACCGGAGAGCCGGATCCGGTATTGCCATGCATTTGTCAGCCGGATCCTGTTTTTTTTCTCTCTCTCTCTTTTTCTGACGGATCAGAAGACCAGAGAGCTAAACGGTCATATGAATGTACCCTAAACGAGAAAGAAGAGCCTCTGCAATCAATACGTTTTTCAGTCTGAAGGATCCAGTAGGTAGGTGTGTTACACAGACAAGCTAGTTATTTCAGTAGGTGAAATCAGCTTAGTATGGAAGGGGTGTTCGAGGAAATAAACAGAGCTTTCTTAGAAATAAAGCTTGTGCCAACAAAATACGTGAGCTTCTGTTCGATATAGTCATGACATAATGTACTTACTACTTTTCCTTCATCTGGATCATAGAATCTCTCTAATAACTGGACACTTGTACTTTTTCCACAACCGCTGCTGCCCACAAATGCAAGAGTCTGACCAGACTTTACTTGAACTGAAAGACCTTGCAGCACCATGGTCACCGGACGGCTGGGATAAGTGAATTTGCAGTTCACAAACTGAATGTCTCCTTTGAAATTGTCCTGTGAAGTGATAAAGAAGGTGCAAGTGAGAATAACCGAGTCACTTTCAGTCCAACATATTCTAGTACACTAATATGTAGGTCACTCTAGAAGTGCCGCAAGCCCCAGAGGAACCGCAGTGAAGGATGGGAGTGGTATTGGCTCTAGCTGAAAAAAGAGGAGGGTGCACCTCACCGATCTACATACATCATATCATTCATAAATCATCTTCAATACTAGGAGACTTCAGAGGGTTGTACATGAATTTTCGGGCCAACTGGGGCACTTTTGATTAGGATCAAATTTGATTGAATCTGACCAAAAACAAATTTTTGGAATTTTGCTCAACTCTAAAATACAGTACAAGGGTGTAGAAATTATTTATTCAATTTTCATAAAGGACAAATACATTATTTTCTGACATACGGATGTAGCAAAGTCACTGCTTTGCAGGTTTGAATGTGTTACGTGGTGCGAGGAACAAAGACTGCCCCAATTGTGAAGTTTCACAAAAAAAGAGCAGCATGCAACGATTTTTTATTTTTTTTTGTGGTCTGAGGATGTATCTGGTGCTGATATTTATCAAAGACTTTGTGCACAGTATGTAAAAAGTGTTTTTTCCCGAAAAAGTGTGTATGAATGGATAGAGAAGTTCAAGGAAGATAGCACAAGTGTCAGCCGTGAAGAAGGAGCCAGGCACCTGTCCACATCCACGACTGATAACAACATTGACCGTGCACGTGAATGGATTCTGTGAAAAAAACAAGTGATTATGTAACCCTAAGATGAGGAAGATTCACGTCAGGTGAATAATATGGCGGTGCATTCGTGGCTCGCAGCTCAGCCTAAAAAGTTTTAATGAGTGAATAGGAAAGCTTGTTGACAGATGGACAAAGAGTTTGGGAATCGCAGGGAGATTATGTCAAAAAAGTATATTTTTGTTTTTTTCCCGAAAGTTGATTCAAATAAATTCTACCCCCAGAGTACAGATAATTTTTGATTCCTAGGCTAGTTTCACACTAGCGTTACTTTTTACAGCCAGTATATAACAATATGTCAGGAGACAGAGTCTATGAAAACATATCAGCAATAATGGAGTTATGGAACAATTAAGATCTCCTTACAACATGTTTTCATCTGTAGATAAGTCACTTGAGAGGTCTGGATGTAATGGATTTTGTAATTGACATTGCACATTTGAAGTCATTCTATACCTTTGTGGCAAATTACATTTCACAGCTTTGGCTCACTAGAGGATACTGAGCCTAAATATGCAGTTTTATGGAGGGGACGATTCCCACTTTGGTGCTTTGTATGAGACATTAGAATGTGAAAGCTGTTTAGTGACATCTGTGACTAAAATAATGAATAAAGATTAAAAAAAGCCTGAGAGGAACATACATTTCCATCAAAATGGCTGTTAAGATTTGTTCTTTCTGTGACCGTCAATATTTTATTTTCGAATCACAAAATGGAATGAGAAGACGTATGATGGGAATCTTACCCATTTATCTCCATCTGTGCTATAGACGCTGGTCTTAGGGATGCGGTCCAATAACTTGAAAAATTGAGCAGCCGCAATTTTGGCTTTGGCATAATCTGGAGTGAAAGACGATGCCCTTCCCAAGGCAGTGCCACTTGTGACTATGGCAGATATGACTCTGAAGAAGAAAGATCGATCTGATCAAATTTTTGATGGTAAAACAGTACTTTTTTTATCAAGAGAAGTTGTGTACTTTCAGGTAACCCATCTTCATCTGTTATTATCACGGAATACTTAGCAAATTGGAATGAAACCATTATTAACACTGACAGAAGGAAAGACCATGTAAGTAACAGACCCATAGACAGCCAGGGGTTTCATTCTTCTGTCTGGCCTAGTCAACATCTGAAAGGATATGTCCACCTTTTGTAACTTAAATATTTTAATACATTTAAAATTTTTAAAAAGGAAACAAGTTGCAAATAGTGTTTAAAAAAAAATTCTGCCATTTTGCGTGTACAGCTCCTATTCAGACCAATGTGTTTCTATAACTACAGACTACAAACAAATCCTTCCTGTGTAGTCGGATCCTATGTTTAAACTCCCTTATGTCTTTCTTCTTCTTACTAACATCCAAATGTATTCCTGATGTGAAGTTATGCTTTGAGGAAGGGTCATGAGCCCAAAACATGTTACTTGGATGAAATTTATCTGGTTGGTACTTATGAATAAAGAAAGTTTCACCACCCAATGAATTGCTGTTCACTGCTGAGGACATCGTAGCATGTTGTCAGTGCAACATAAAAAAAGGAAAAAGCAAGAAATGGTTTGGGAATTTATGTTTTTATTAAAGGAGTTTTCCAAGATTTTGATACTGATGCTGAGGATAGACCATCAGTATCTTATCTCTGTGGGTCCGACACCCGGGACCCCTGCCAATCAGCTGTTTGAGAAGGCACCAGCGCTCCTGTAAGCGCCGTGGCCTTCTCCTTTCTTACCAAGCACAGCCACTATACAATGTACAACACTGTGCTTGGTAAGCAGGGACAAGGCCGCGGCGCTTACAGGAGCGCTGGTGCTTTCTCAAACAGCTGATTGGCAGGGGTCCCGGGTGTCAGTCCCCCACCGATCAGATACTGATGGTCTATCCTGAGGATAGGTCATCAGTATCAAAGTCTTGGAAAACTCCTTTAACAATAATCCACTAGGGGTGCTCTTTGGACGTTTTTTTCTTTTCTTGAGTTTTTTTTTATGTTACATTATTTATCATATAGTAAAGATTAGACAGAAGGGCATATGACTGCAGGACTTCACACATTTTTCAGTCTGTAAGCAGAGGGGCACTGAAGACTGCATAGGAGCTGTATACACAGTAGGATATTATCAATCATTTTTTACATTTTAGATGCATTGGAGCAATTTAAAACAGTTTGCAGATATGGACATCGCCTTTAAAAGAGATATCAATTCAAACTGGTATTAAGTGAATCAGGGAAATTAACATAAGCCTGTACTTGCCGCCTCCCTCAATCTCGCTTGCCTCTGGCTTTGTACTGAAATGCTATGCTTTTGCAGTTTCGTCAATTCTATTAACCTTTTAGAATTTCATCAATTCAATTAACATTATCAACAACAGAAACAATAGATAATGGCCCACATTTACTGATACTGTCTATAAGTAAGACAGTGCAACCAGTCTTAAACTGCGCCCATTTTATCACAGTGGCTGATGCTGGGTGATGTCTGGCTCACCCATAGACTTTCTAGCACCAGTTTTCGACCACCTATTTGTTGGCTTATGTGCCAAAGTTTTGGTGTATTGGTTCACAACTGCCCCCCGTTGACTATAAAGAGATCTTACAGGAATCCCACCACTCTGAAGAATAAACAACAGCTTTCAACGAACAAAAAACTCTTCATATACAACCTTTTTTCTGGCCAAAAGTAAGCATCTCACCACTCACCAGAATTCGGCTAGATCACCGCTGGATCCCATCATAATCAATGTGGATCTGGACTTGCCTTGCAGATCCACTGCTCATTTTTATTGCTTCCAATACATCAAGAACTGATTGTTCACTTGCTGCCTAATATATCTCACCCCTTGCCAGGTGGCAAAGTCATGAGATAGTTAATATTATTCACCTCAATGTTTATTGGTTGTAAATGCTATCAATTCAATTCATAAAGTGTAATGATAGAAAAATGTATAATACCTGAAAACCACAGTATAGTTTATCCCATCTGTATTAACTAAAAAGCCTCCAAATCTAAATGAGGCTGCATAGGTCATAAAAATGACACACTGGGCAAAGCCGAAACAGGCACCGTAAACATGAGCCTTTTTGACGGCCGTCTTGTACGGCATCTCCAGCTCCTTCTCATAGAGTTGGACAAACATAATTTCCTTGCCCAATCCTGCAACCGTACGAATATTACCAATACCTTCACCGGAGACCTGTGGTAAAAAAAAAGAAAGAAAAGAACATGATTTTTATGAACTTTGCATCACTTTTGAATTTTCATTTTCACACTTTAGGATAAAGGTGGTGGCAATGTTATCATTCATGACATTTAACATTGAGTGCATACAGCTTAGTGCTTGGGATGATGAGACTTTCTTAGCATACTTTGATATTCTTCACGTCTCTAAAGAGCATTGGAAACAAGAATCACCTAACTTAGCTTATTGTTTGTTGGTCAACATCCAGATAGAGCTAAACCTTAAAACCATACTTAAAGGCTATGGACACCTTTAGGGGAAATCTTTTATTCTATCATTCTACTCATTTTGGGCCAAAAAATGTATTTATTTTTTCTTAGTCTTTATTAGAGATGAGCGAGTCCATTCCAAACAAAACTGAACTTTTGAAAAATGCTCAACCATTTAGATTAGAAATTCTGAATACTAGTGAGTGCAACAGACCAGGGAGGATAAGATGGAGGATCACATGACTCCCCGAGGGGCCAGGCTTGCCGGCAGTGCTTTGTAGTCAGCCTGACAACAAATCAGAAGGGAGGATATTGGCTGGTCTTTTAGGCTTTGTGCAAGTTTTGAAGGATAGAGGCCATTGTGAGTTCATGTGTCTACCGATTACAAACAGAAGCCAGCCATCTAAAGGCCCTTTTACATTGCTCAATTGAGCAAACAATTGCATTCCTTCCCACAATCATCTGCTCATCAGTGAAGAAGACGGCTGCATTTACATGCAGCAATCTCCTCCACAGTAGGGGGAGGAGCGATTGCTAATGACTTCGCTCGTCTCCTACAGAATCATTGTTTGCCGGCAGTAGAGTGATTTTTAGGCAGCGCAATCTGCTGCCGGCAAACGATCATTTAGGTGACCGCATCAAAGGTCAAATTACCCAATGAATAAGTTTACTCGTTCATCAGGTAATCACAAGCGGCATATATTTTGCTGCCTATGCTGCTCAGTTGCACTTTTTTCTTTCTAAATACCTGTTGCAATTTTTCTACCATTTATAAGTGCGCAAATAATCCTATTTTAGTGCATCGATACTAGTGTACAGTGTGTTCAAAGCAGAGGACATTTAATTGGACCGGCATTTCTTATCAAAAAACCTGTTGCCATTTTACTACTGTTTATACTGTAAGTACAAATGGGCAGACATAGTTTACACAGTGGTGTGCGAAATAAAAATGATACTAACACCAAGCAAATACACACACCACCATATGATCTAAAAATATAATATTTTATCAAGTAATGTTAAAAACAGATAGACAAAGGGCAAAGAAAGGTGGCAATCACAGTTACAATAAAGGAACTGAATAGAGTGGTGCAGTACCCGGAGCTGAGGGTGCTTGCAAATTGTCTGTTGTTTAGTGTTTGTTATATCCTTTAATGCAAGGTATACCCAGTATGGTTATTGTATGGAAGAGAGAGAGTTAACCAACTCTGACACATCCCCCTGCAGGAAGCTTGTCTAGTTCAGTCTAGTTAGTTCTAGTCTGAAGTTAGCAGAGTGAGGAAACAACTCCATGTGCTCCAATCCTCGTAGGACTGGACTAAGTTGCAGAGAATTGGCTTTCTTTGAAGATTACTGTATCTCCTGATCTCCATTTCCAAAGTACTCCAGTATGAGAGAGAGAAAATACCAAGATCTGTAATAGCTGAGCATAGTCAGTAAGGTACTCTGCAATCAGACATTACTGCTGTGGGAAATTGCTAAGGCACCATCCACACTTGGACACAACCTGGCCAGTCATATCTCAAAGCTGTACATCACAATAGCCAACTACATACCATACACTGGCCATTACACTAACATCTCCTACCTTGTACCCAAACCAAAAACCACAACACCAAGGGCACCCAACTGCCATCAGGCAAGACCTCCAACATTGTGGTGTGCCCTGAGGGAAGAAGGGGTGCATGCCATGGCCCTAAAGAGAAAAAGTGCAGGTAAAGCCATCCTGGCTCCTCGGGGGCTTGTGGTAGTGGTAGTTACATGTAAACAATATTAAATGCCTTACAAAGATCTCTAAAAAGAGTAAATCACAACAGAACCCAGTAGCACACATTAGAACACAAAGTAAGATCCCTTGAATAACAAGTGTACAATAGTCCAGGTGTGGCAAAAGAAGCAGATACAGACCAAAAGG
The DNA here is from genome assembly GCA_033119425.1 of Bufotes viridis. Taxonomy (NCBI): domain Eukaryota; kingdom Metazoa; phylum Chordata; class Amphibia; order Anura; family Bufonidae; genus Bufotes; species Bufotes viridis. The sequence goes on along the minus strand of CM065595.1, from coordinate 130,905,403 downwards.
CAGCTCCAAACCGAATGTATGCTTTACCTGGAGCAAAAATTGTTTTTTAAAATGAGAGAGAAGGAAAGGAAGATCAAAGAGAAAAAATTAGAGTCCTATGAGACCTCAGACTGTCATATACCAATTTTCAGGCGAACTGGAGCACATCTGATTCTGATACAATCAATTTGGACCCAAATTGAATTTTTTGACTGATTCAGGAAATACACTTATCTCCAGTTTTTATTTAAAAAATGCAACATTCTTTCCTCTACAGCTATCACTTTGAGTGTATCTGCAGACTATTGCTTTACCCTTCTCAGTAAATTCTTCAGAGAGCTGTTCTGATGGCTTGATCTTCAGTCCTTATCTCTGAACTCCTGACAGCTCAAAAATACTCGTTTAAGGCTACTTTCACACTAGCGTTTTTTACGGATCTGTCATGGATCTGCAAAAACTCTTCTGTTACAATAATACAACCGCATGTATCCGTAATGAATGGATCCGGTTGTATTATGTCTTCTATAGCCATGACGGATCCGTCTTGAACACCATTGAAAGTCAATGGAGGACAGATCCTTTTTCTATTGTGCCAGATTGTGTTGGAGAAAACCGCTTGGCTCCGCTTCGGCAGGCGGACAGCAAAACGCCGCATGCAGCGTTTTGATGTCCGCCTCCAGAGCGGAATGGTGACTGAACGGAGGCAAACTGATGCATTCTGGGCGGATCCTTTTCCATTCAGAATGCATTAGGGCAAAACTGATCTGTTTTGGACCGCTTGTGAGAGCCCATGACAGATCTCACAAACGGAAAGCCAAAACGCTAGTGTGAAAGTAGCCTAAGCCAAATATTTATTAAACTGATCAGAATTTAGTGATAAGAAGTGTTTATGACTCTGAGCTTTAAGGAAAGTAAAGATAAGGGCTACGGATGGGGCCTTCAGAGCAGCTCTCTGACGGATTCTCTGTGAAGCAGAAAGCAAGAGTCTGTAAAAGCAGTGAAAGTAAACGTTGTAGAGGAGAAACTGTTGAAAATGCTTAATAAATGATTTTTACCCCAAATTGAGTAGTGCACAATGTTTAAAATATTCACCCCAAAGGTATCCACCATCTTTAAATGAAAACAGTTATATTTTAGCAGACTCATTTTTTTCGATGCTGCAAAGGAGAATTTAATGGTATTCATTTTAGGAAATAAAGGTCAAAATTTACTTTTTTGTGGCTCCCTGGGCTATGTGGCTGATATTCAAAGTGTAATTAAATTAATCTTTTTCAATTTCTCCCCTTTAGACTCGAGGCTCTACGTGTGATACATGTTCTTTAGGTGGCATTAATTGAAAGATGTATTTTTAATGCAGTACTCTATGTGCAGAATAGCCTTCACCGCTGGATGATGAGCAGGGAGTGGGGCGGGCAGATATTAAAATTAATGGAAATAAAGTTGTTTTAGCGCATAAAGATATTATGAGTTCTTGTGCATTAATATCACAGAGATGTACTAAGATGTAATTACAGGTAATGAGTGGACATCTATCAGCCTTACAACCTGTGGAGATCTGCATGGGTTGGGGCCCATTTACACATGAAGAGAATCCACCTACCGTCTTCTGTATGATCGTTTCTTCCTATACAGTTTGCATTGTTGTTGTCGGCTTCTCACCTAGCTACACAAAAGGAGGTGCTGCCATGATTTTTATGTCTGCATAAAGGATAGGATCAATGACAACTCAGCTCTTAGCTGCTCGTTGGTAGATCGGCGGACAGGTTTACAGGGGTCAATGATCGGGAACGACCATGTGTACTAAGGATGTATATAACGCTCTCAAGAGTACTCACACTTCTATATGTATTGATGTTAACTTCCTGAAGTGGGGTAGTCTCCTTCAGGTACGTAAGTAGGCTTTTTATTTTTCAATCTATCCTGGTAGGCCATTTGGTGATTCCTTATTGAGCCAGTGCAGTGTTGTCTCACTTCAGCAAGTGGCATTTATCATGTAGAGAAAGTTAATGCAAGGCCCTTACTAATGTATTGCGATTGTCCATATTGCCTCCTTTGCTGGCTTGATTTATTTTTAAACAAATTCCAGCAAAATAAATACCTTAAATCATAACCTTTAATATTTCAAGATAAAACGGAGGGAAAAATAAAACCCCCACCGATCGTTATAATTAGGACTCTCAGTACAAAAATATTATGATGATCTCTCCAAGGCCCATACCCACACACTGAGCCACCAAGTATGCACTGGGGTGCTATCCGTGTCTGGGCAAAATTTAAGTAAGAGGAGTTATCGATTGGGCAGGGGACTAAAGCTTATCCTTATTGTGATCCTAGGCTAGTCCTCTGCCCAGGGACGTCTCCTGAAGGTGGAGACTCCCTGTCCTCGAACCTCCCTGGTAAGTCCTACGATCACCCTGCCTACAAGCCTCAAAACACCTCAGGCAGGTGCATGGGGTATGTTCCAGGGACGGATAATAAATAACAATCAATGGTTAAATTAACGCCTCGCGCCTCGACGCGTTTCTCCCTCAGATACCGAGGGTTCATCAGGAGGCTAAGCTTATTAGATGTCACTAGGACAGACAAGGTATAATCATTCACAAGATAAGGTCCTTATACCAAGTTCAAACCATAAATATCTGATCATAGATACCGATGGTTCAAAAGGTAAAGGCACATAGTTCCATCAGTTTATGCACCAGGTGTATAATAACAACAATGGGGTAACACCAATATAAACCGGTGTATGGTTACACCTAGGTCAGACAGGAGGGGTGGTATCCAAGAAACCTGGCCGGCACGTTGTCAGATAGTGCGGTCATTCACAATGCAATCAGTGCCATAATACTGCCATCAAACAATTGAATAAGCACACGGACCGGTCGCTGCGCCCAGCAGTCAGTGATCCATGGACCTCTGTGATGTGCGCACGTCCAACATCCTCCCTCTGTTTTATCTTGAAATATTAAGGGTTATGTTTTAAGGGATTTATTTTGCTGGAATTTGTTTATATTTGTTTATCCCTGCTATCATTGTATCAGGTTTGAGCTGGAAATAGTGTTTCTTGATTCATTTTTCCATTGCATTATACATTGCTTGTATCCAGGGTTTATGACCACCCTGCAATCCAGCAGTGGTGGGTCGTGCTTGCACCCTATAGGAAAAAGGGCCGGTCTATGCACAATCTACCAGAGAGGCCAGCGGTTTTTCCTATAGTGTGCTAACACGACCACCACTGCTGGATTGCAGGGTGGACATAAACCCTGGAGGAGTGTTTAATGTGATGGAAAAATGAATCCAGCCAGCAAAGGAGGCAATATGGACAATCACAATACATTAGTAAGTGCCTTGTATTAACGTTGTCTACATGATAAATGCCAATTGCTAAAGTGAGACAACCCCATTAAGCATTTGCAAAATATACTCCTCACAGCAAATGTAAAACTAATCTAAAGAATTAGTGGCTAGTGACTAGGTTCCAGTGTCCAGTAGTAGGAACCTGGCATGCTGAAAATGTTACAGAACAGGAGGTGCTGAGCAGATTGATACATTGTTATATAGTGAATAGATCCAACAAATCAAGACATTTATTGATCTAAAATACTGTTCATTCTGGGCTTAGGAGTCCAGTGGGCAATGATACTATTAAGACTGCCCCCTGGACTCCTAAGCCCTAAATGAGCAGAGTTGTACATCTAAATGACAAGTTAGGGTGGGTTCGCATTGATGTTCTAAATTCCATTATAGGGTTCAGTTATAACAGAGTTATAACGGAATTTTAGGACAGAATGCAAAAAAGGAGGCCTTTAAGAGGCATTTACTCCGTCCTAATACATGTCAATGCCACAAATAACGGTTGCGCTTGGTTCCATTATACATGACAGAATAAAGGACTTTATATACGTATATATACGTGAGGCGGTTGGGAACGGGTTAATATTATCATTATCCGATATGTCAATTTCCCCGACTGATACAAAAATGCTGTGAAATACCTTTCCAGCTTCTTCCAATGCTTTTTTGTCTTGATTTGCAAATCCTGTAAGCATTTTAGCTTGAAAAACTCCGGACAATCCAATTAAAGGAAGGAAGCATAAAACCACTAAACTCAGCTTCCAGCTGAAGTAGAAGGAGATGACCAGTGAAGCTCCGATATTTGTGAGGGAATTCACAATCATTCCAATCTGAGCACCAGTGGCCTAAATAGGGGAAAATTAAACTTAAAGTAAATCAATGTGGAATACGTATTCTACTATACAATCAGCTATGAGTCTTAATTATATACAGCTACATATCTATAAGTTATATGCACTCAGCTACACTAGTGAAAATGCTACTACTGGCTTTTCCAAAGCCTGTTGGCGATAGATAATGGTTTGTTATTTTAGAGGGCATCTGTCAGCAGTTTTGTACCTATGACACTGGCTGACCTGTTACATGTGCACTTGGCAGCTGAAGACATCTGTGTTGGTCCCATGGTCATATGTGCCCGCATTGCTGAGAAAAATGATGTTTTAATATATGCAAATGAACCTCTAGGAGCAACGGGGGCGTTACCATTACACCTAGAGGCTCTGCTCTCTCTGCAGCTGCCGCGTCCTCTGCACTTTAATTTATTGAGCCAGGCAGTGAAAACGTAATGACCCTATCAATCAGAGTGCAGAGGGCGCGGCAGCTGCAGAGAGAGCAGAGCCTCTAGGTGTAATGGTAACGCCCCTGTTGCTCCTAGAGGCTAATTTGCATATATTAAAACATCACTTTTCCAGCAATGCAGGCACATATGAACATGGGACCAACACAGATGTCTTCAGCTGCCAAGTGCAGCGCACCTGCCACCCACTGTCACATCAGATTTTTGAACCGCTGAGGAAGGCCGGATTAGGCCGAAACGTTCGGTTCGGTTAATGTTACGTGACTAATTAAGCAAACTGTCTTGATCATGTATACACAAGTGTGTTTAATGAATTTTCCACGTTTAATTGCATACTACAAACAAGTCGTGTGCTGCAGTTTCTTATAATTTGCCAAGTGCACATGTAACAGGTCAGCCGGTGTCATAGGCTTCCCGATAATATAGTGAGAGAGAGGGGATCCGATCGCCCTACTTCCCCATTCCACCGGCGCCAGTGGCGTAGCGTAGGGGGGGCAGGGGTGCAGTTGCCCCGGCGCCAAATTGCAGGGGGCACCAGACAGACGAAATTTCAATGAGGGCCTATGGCTCCCGTCCCCTCTGTTATGCCTCATAGGCTTCAAAGCAATAGAGGCAGTAGAGCAATGCAGGACTCGGTCATGATTACCTCACTGTGAGCTCCTGCGTCAAATCTGATGACCCAGCGCGGGAAGGCACAGTGAGGCATACGTGACCGCCTGCGCCAGGACGCCACAAGCTGTAATAGAGATGTAAGTATTTTTTTTAATTTTATTTATGTACCCTACCCTAATTGCAGTATTTGCAGAGGTACTGGGGGCACTATGGGGTAGATGGAGGAGGCCCACCGAGGACATCATACTAATAAGAGTGGGCACTACATTAATAACAAAGAGGGGGTCATTACATTAATAATAAAGAGGAGGACATTATATTAATAATACAGAGGGAGTCATTAATATTAATAATAATAATAATACAGAGGGGGTCATTATAATATACAGGGGGAATAATATTATGGGGAATGGGGGACTATCTGTATGGGGGGCAGCAGGATGACAGTGTTGAGACACCAGGAAGGAGAGGATGATAGTAAAGTGAGGACCCTACATTTTTCTCTGTGAAACTCTGCAGAGACGAGAAGCGGCTGACAGAAGGTATCATGGGGGTCTTATCTCTGAATGAAGACGTTGAGGAAAGAGTCTACATCACAGGAGACGTCACTGGATGTAACAGGTACTGTATGTGGTGCTGTATTGTCCTGTATATAATAATATCCATCCACATATCTGTTTCATGGTAGGGTTGGGGGTGGAGATTAAGAATTTGGCCCACCCATAAGCACCACAATATTGCTGTCTGCCGCCACAAAACAATCTGGAAGTGCCCCTCCCGAGACCAGGCTCTGGATCCGCCACTGAGTGCTACATTGCATTGTGCCTAGTGCAGGACTTGAAGGGTTTGTTCTATTAAGACAGCTTATCCCCTAACCAAAGAATATGGGATAAGTGTCCAACCATGGGAGGCCCCTGATGGTCACAAGAATAGGGCCAGCGCTCCCCCATCTGAATGAAGCGGTGGCCTAGCATGTGCGCTGCTGCTCCATTCAGCTCTATGGCGCTACCAGAGATAGCCAAGCATGTCTGCCACTCCATTGAAATGGGCAGCGTGGGCCCCCTTTCTCAAGATTGGTGGGTGCCCAAGCAGTCAGACCCCTGCTGGTCAAACACTTATCCCCTACTCTATGAATAGGGGATAAGTTGCCTTAATGGAACAGCCTTTTAAGGAGGTGGTGCATGAGTCAGGTTTTCTACGTATAGTATTCTTTGAAACTCTATGTCATGCTTTGCCCCTTTACAGCCTTCCTTAGGCACGTCACATTGGATTAGTTTAAGCATTCTTTCAAACCATATTCAAGTAAAAAAAATCCTCATAGATTTACAAGGAAACTGCAACAGCAGGAATGACATAAGAAATAATACAGAGATTTACTGCACCCCTTGAACTTGAGACGCGTCAGTGGCAAGTCTGGTGGTCAGTGCTCCAGGACTGTTGTTAGCATCATCAAACCATCCAATTTCTTGACCAAGCATAGCCTCGAAACCGGTTCTTCTTAGTCTCCGGGTCAGAAGCTCTCCAGATTTGGCAAAAGCAAATCCCTAGTAATAATAATGATAGTTACTGTATGCTTCATCTGTAGCTATATCTCCTACAATGAACTTATCATCATATTAAAGAGAAGTCAGTAGAAGTGAACACAGTGTCAATCTCCATTGACAGCCCAACCTCTGTGACCCCCCCCCCTCCGATCCTGAAAATTAAGGTGTTGCTTTCCCCACCCAGTAGCATAAAGACGGGTGAACAGCACTCCTTAGTTCAATGCGGTGGGTGCTCGTCTCCAGGGGGGTGGTAAAATGCCCCCCAAAAACAACTTGACAAAGGCTATCTCTAAGCCGAAATGTTGCATCTGGAATAAATTCAATTTCTTTGGACGTGCTGTCTCCATTTTCTATTTTTCTCATTTTTTATATTCATCAGGTGTTGCATTCACGTCACTGGCTGGGTTCAAGTCCAACTGCGTAGACTTTTTATGTTTTCCTCATTTTTGCATGGGTGTTCTCCAGGTTCTTTAGTTTCCTCCCACACCATACTAATAGTCCTTTAACACAAGTATTCTTAATAATTTACTGAGCAATGAGCAGAGTGGAGAACTGCATTTGAATTCATCCATTATCCACTCTACATGCGGACCTGGGGTCGACCCTGTAGTTGCTCATCCCTCTACAGATTCATTGTTCCTGGGCAGAAGATCCCTGTTTACCCAGGACAATATGCTGCCCAGAAATGATGATTTTAAGTGCCGGCCAAAAGATACAATCATCGAACGGAGGAGCATTTGCTCATTCATTGGGTAATTGGTGGCACATTTAAAGAGGGCAATTATCAGGAGCAAGCATTCATATGAATGCTCATTACTGATACTGTCCCTATGATCTGCCCCAGGAAAATGAATTTTAAAGATAAATTGGCTTCCTGTGAATGCTCAAGTGTGTGTCTAGGGCCACTTGGTCACTTTTTGGTCAGTTTATTTCATGAGTATTTGTAAGGCAAAACATGGAGTGGGTCCGAAATACAGAAGAGGCACAAATCTTTGCATAATTTTTCTCTGTACAAATAGTGATGCAAAATCCTGTTAAAATACTGACCATGTGAAAGTGGCCTTAGGTAGGGAAATTATGCTGTGGACAGGAACTGATGTAAATGGTGAAAATCTCTATACATTGCTGTAGAATATGTAAGGGCTATATAAACAGCAGCAATCCTTTATTATAGTCTCACCTGTAAAAACTGCGTAACAAATGATACCCCTGCAATTATAACAAACAGAACGCAGATTCCATTGATCTCTTTAGTTTGCTGAGCTTCATCCGGCAGAGAAAAAGTCTGAAACACAAACAAAGCAAACAGATGAAATATGTTGCATTGGATATATGTATGCTGAGTGCATGCTTGTATCCCAAAGGCTGAGTATGCCATTTTAGGGTTAAGGTCCTGGCCTCTTAAATATAGTTGCTGGGTGTGGGATAGTACAAACCCTTGGGGGTTAGGAGTTGCAGCTAGATGTCTGCAGCCATCAGCCGAAGAGTAAGCAGATAAATTGAGAATCTGGTGCCTTTGAAAAGCAGTTGACAGGAATACACTTACCCTGTGAGCTATGTCAGACAAATAGTGGACAAAAACCAGTGCCAACCTCTGAAAGAAGGAAGCTTTGAACTTTGCAGAAGGTTGAGGGCCATTTTAAAGGGACAGTGCATGGACAATATGCATTTGAGGCTGTGGACTTCTCTGCATTTGGTTAAGGAAAAGCTTCAGATGCCCTGTCATATTTCTGGAGCAGACTGGCCTTTTGTTAAAGACTACACCTTGCAGTTTGGCCTCTTAGCATTATTTTGGAAGTGAGAATTAATTGTGACACAGGCTTTTGATCACTTTGCTAGTTTGGAAAGTTTGATTGAATTAATTGTAGAGACTCAGAGAGTCATTCATGGTATGGCTCAGACCCCCGTATACAACTTTGAGAAAACTATGCCTGTAATCTGGAGTGACTGGTCACTTTTGAAAGTACAGTACCTTTGTATGTCATCTTCCTTAAATTACCTCAGTACAGTACCAGTACAGTGAGTTTTTTTACCCCAAATCCAGCCTCATCATTAGTTTGCATTATCACTCTGCACCTTCACTTCTCCCGAGTATCTGCTTTTTGTCCCAAAATCCACCAACACCACCAAGGGCTCCTGACCTACTACCATCACTGCCTAGGTAAATACTCTTAAGGATTCTTAGATCCGTTTAAATTTCTTTGCGCTATTGTCAGAAACGTCCCTCCTTGTAAAGGAACTGATTTTCATAATTGACTCCAAATGAGTTCTTCTTGATTTCCATTGTGAGGGTAGGAATGTGGAATCGCTTGTGGTGAGATTATTTTGTTTAGGGTCATTACTTACCCCCAATATCTGACTAAACAGAAGAGCATACAGTGGAGTAAGGGTTCCATTAATGGCTGCTCCAATAGATCCTAAAACAAGGTATGGCCATTCTGAAGCATTGTACTTCAGTATCCTCATAATTACATTCTTCTCTTTCGTCTTCTTTTTCTGGTAATCATAAGGTTACAATCACAAGGTTATTAGTCTAAGCACCTAACATTGAAAGGTAGCTTCAGGTGACAGATCTGAAGTTGAGTAGAGATTTTCCAAGCGGAATTTCATGTGGAAAATCTGCAGAGTAATTGCATTACCATCATTTCATATTCATTTCTTAAAATAAATAAAAAATATCAACAAAATAATACATTGATTATTGTATGACAGATATTTCCGGGGATAATAATGAACATTTTCAAAAATGAGGTCTCTACATTGCCACCTGTTGGTCATAACTGATACTTCTAAAACAGTCACAGAAAAGCAGATATATTTGATTTATAAAATAATACTTGCTACACGGAAAATTTCCTTACCAAGGAGCATACACTAAGTTATGTAATACTTAATTGCACCATGATAATGTACTATTTTATCACTGGCTCACCCTAGCCAGAGGTGAGAGAAGCATTTGCCAGTTTTTAAAGGGATCACCAGACAGATCTCTCTATTGAAGATGATCATAGTATTTGTGCTTTAGTACTGCTGACTGGCTCCAGTCCCAGGATGTCATGTTCCGACACATGAAAAAGCACAGCTTGAAGGCATCGTGATTGCCATACGGATGGTGAGCACTTTTGAACAGCTCCCAAAACAGGATGAGACAACGCCATGGCCATCTTATAGATGCTCTTCAGAAAACTGACAGGATCACTTTGCTCTATGTAGATCAGATTTTATATATATTTTTTATACCTGGTTTTGAATCGACATGTATCCAGGTATTGAAGTGCCTGCAGTGATGTCATTGTTACCTTCTTTTGAGTCTGTGACTGATCAAGGTGCTCTGACTCATCGGTATCATTTATTTGTAGACCAGGGGACCCATTTACAGTAGCAGACAGGGCATCTGGAAAGACATTAGAGAGCTGGGATTTGGAACGAAGACGAAGGGTGTTCCTGTAAAACAGATATGGCACTAGTAAGTGATATCATATATTTCTGATTACATTTAGGTTTGAGATTGTCACAGACCTTCTTAAAAAAAGCCTGTCCTTAGTAACAAAGAAACTTAAAACAAAGGGATGGGAGGAGGGGGATGGTGCTGCAGCTTCTCTGTCTCTGCCTGTGTACCAGACTGCTGTAAAAGGGAAGGGGAGCAGCAGGGGAAGCAATCTGATTGGTCAGCGCACAAAGCATGATAAGAGCTCAGCCATTCAGTTACATCATAAAAATGTGAATTTACATAAAAATATGCAGAGTCCCCAAATATGCAGATTACACACTGATTTACAACATCAAACATACATCTTTTACCTGTATTGACAGGTATTCTTTCATTTTCAGACTTACAATAAAACATGTAACTCAGACAAGATGCAGTGTCCCACTCGTGGGGTGGGAGGGTGCTGTCCAAGTATGCTCAGGTCCTGCTCCAGGTCTACCTGCTGCTGCTGCTAGTGTGTAGTGTCTTTACTAGGAGGGTGAAGAAAGCTGCTCATCAGCGACTCTAGACTAAACTTGCTGCTGATGGAGCTGGAACTGCTCCTACCCCCCCCACCCTGCCACAGCAGCCATGGCAGAGGAACGTGAGGGCAAAGGTCCCTCGGGTCGGACCTGCGGGAGGATGGACGATAACACAGATAGGCAGCGGCCAACTGACTACATAGGATGTCTCTTTAGTAGTTCAGTTTGTCCCCATTTTGGACCGGTAGTGAGGGTCCAACAAGGTGGAGAGCCAGAAGTCTTCCCTTTGCCGAATGGTGACAATTCAGCTGTCACTACGCAAGTGAGCATGCATCGGGCCATTTGTGCAAGATACTCGGAGAGACTCCCTGCCTCCATCTCTACTGCATACTGCCATCGTGTGTCTGGGTCCTCTGCCTCATCTTCTCCATCACCCTGTAGCTCCTCTGGCTGGTCCTGCTTCTCCTGTTCCTCCTCTCCTGTCACCTGTTTGTAAAAACCACCCATTTCGCTACACATTGCTTGTGCTCCAATGTCCTTCTCCTCTTTCTCCTCCTCCTCTTGTTCAGCCCCCACAGGGCTCATGTGGCCATGAGATTTACGCGCCACATCTCCAGTCTCCTGACCAGCCACATTTACCAGCATCTGTTCCAGGACATGAAGAAGTGGAATGATATTGTTAATCCCGTAGTCCTGACGACTTACAAATAACGTAGCCTCCTCAAAGGGCCTGAGCAAACGGCAGGTGTCACACATGAGCTGCCACTGGCTGACATTGAAGTTACACAGGGGAGTACTCCTGTCTGCTTGGATCATTAAGAAATCGTTTATGCCCTTTCTCTGTTCGTTTAGTCAGTCCAACATATGGAGGGTGGAATTTTAACGTGTGGAAACGTCACATATCAGCTTATGTTGAGGGATGCCGTTCTGCCGCTGCAGCCCAGGGAGGGTGTGCTTTGTGGTGTACTAGTGGCTGAAGTGCATGCAAAGCTTCCTGGACATTTTTAGGATTTCTTGCAGATGAGTGGAAGACTTCAGGAACCACTTGACAACCTGATTGAACATGTGTGCCATGCGAGGCACATGCCTCAGCCCTCCTTGACACAGTGCCGACACCATGTTGTTCCCGTTGTCGGTCACCATGGTTCCAATTTTGAGTTGTCGCAGAGAAAGCCAGGATTCGATTTCTTGACGAAGGACACAGAGCAGTTCCTCCCCTGTGTGACTCCGTTCGCCAGGGCAAACGAGGTGCAGAACAGCGTGACACCGCAATGCCCTGCACATTTGGTATGCTGGAGGGGCACTGTGAATTGTCCCAGCACTGGAGGCTGAGGACACGGTGGAGGATGAGGAGGCAGAGGTGGACATTATCGCAGGACTAACAGCATGAGAACGTGGAGGCGGAAGCAGCATCATCTGGCCAAGTTGCTGGTGTGGCTGTGCAGGAACCACATTCACCCAGTGGGCCGTGAAGGCCATGTATTGTCCCTGACTGTAGCTACAGCTCCACACATCGGCGCTGCCGTGCACTTTGGCAGACACCGACAGGCTCAAGGACGGGCCACCTTCTGTTCTACATGTGTGTGCAGGGCTAGTACTGCCTTTTTGGCAAAGAAATGACAGCTTGTGACTCTCCACCTCGGCTCGGCACAAGCCATCAGTTCTCTGAAAGGTGCAGAGTCCACCAAAGGGAGGGACTTCAGCACCAGCAACTTGGACAGGAGCACATTCAGCTTCTACGCTGTTGGATGAATGCACGCACACTGTTCTCTCTTGGCAATCGCTTCGGTGATCGATTGCTGATGGAATGACTGATTAGGAGTAGGAGGAGGAGGAGCATCAGGACCAGCAGATGATGGGAAGGACAGTAAGCTCCCTTTGGCTGAGGTGGCGGAGCCTTGACTGCCTGAAATCGGCTGCGTGCCACTGGGTGATGCAGCGGTTGCTGCGGCAGGCTGGACCACCACATATTTTTTATTACAACAATGAGACTAATCCATTGATATTACCGTAATACTGGTAGCTCAATAGGCCAAATCAGGGCAGTGCGCTCTCTCCCCCCTCCTCCCCAGTATTAAAACCTCTCTTCTGATCGGAGCCCAAGCAGTGTAATTGCTGGGCTCCGATCGGTTGCCATGGAAGCCAGTACGCTACTGAAGCCCTAGCTGCCATGGTCAGTTCCCTGCTGCGCATGCTTACCGGCACCTTTAGAGCCGGACGGAAGAAGAAGGTCTTGGAGACAGGGAGGGCTGGGCAGGCAGGGAGAGTTGACATAGCCGATCCAGCCAATTAGTGTGCATTGGAAGAGGGGTTGTCTTATACGGCGAGTATAGCCCAAACCCTATATTTTAAATGGAAAAGTTGGGGGTCGTCTTATACACCAGAAAACACATTTTTTCTTTTTCCATTAATATACGTCACAAAAGGCTTTAGAACATATAACTGCACCGCTGATCGGCAAATATATTTTTTATTTTTCCACTAATACACAACAAAAAGGGCTGTTAATGCCTTTTTCAAACAGCACTTGCACCCAGTCAGTGCAGCAAGGTGTAATAGGATTGTTCCTATTACCCAGGCTGTAACCTCCCCAACTGAACCCTGTTCAACATAAATGTTGCGGAATGGTTCCTCCCTATCCTTTTCCTACACCTTGAATAATCTTTATCTGCACTTGTAAATCGTTTTTTTAGCACAATGATGTTTTTTCTAGAACTGTCCCTAGCGCCTGCTGACGTCTCCCTGCACTGAGTACACTGGTAAATAGCAGAATCCAAGATGCCTGAGGCTATTTATAGGGCTGTGACATCACAGGGCTGGCTGCTGATTGGCTGCATGCCTGGCATTATGGGTGATCCCGCCTTCCCAGAGTTCCTTGCTCCATGTCCTCACACGTGCAGCAGCCATTTTAGGAAAAAATGCAATTCGTTTCTATGAATTGTGAAGAAATCTGGCTTCGGTGCAAATCGATTTTCGAAATTCCACTTCGTCAGCTTCTATTCGCTCATCTCTAGATACAATCTAACAAGTCCTCAGCTACGGCAGTAAGTCATGTTTTTACTACCAAGAGTGAGCACAGGTCTTGAAAATGATGGAAAATGAAAACCATGTGATGTTTCATTATAAAATGATTGTACTTTATCTACATAGCACTAAAAAATCTAATAACAGACCTGAAACTTGACTGGTAGCTTCCTCTGCTGAATGTCCGTGTTTTTTCCACGACAGGGTTTTCATCTGCAGCTTTTTATTTGATAAAAAAAAATTATCAAAATTCTTCTAAAAACAAAACATCATTTACAACAGAGCATCAGTGCAGCAACATACTGAAATAGAACTTTAAAATTTTGTAATTTTAATCAATGACCTGCCCATGCAGTTCTTAGCAACCAACCAGACTCTACTTTCTAACAACCTGTTGTACGTATTATTTAGCACATACCTGTTGAAGTATTCTGGTTTTGTAAGGTGACTAAAGTAAAGTAAACGCCTTTAATTTTCAGCAGTTCTTCATGTGTCCCCTTCTCTACTGCTCTTCCACCATCAAATCCCACAATTATATCAGCATTCCGGACCGTGGAGAGACGATGAGCTATTGAAATGGTTGTCCTTCCGCTACCTACCTATAAAAGTAAGTGCAATGTACGGTATATGTAATTTATTTTAAGCACTTAAAAAGCATGGACATATTCCACAGCACTTTACAGACATTAGCATCAAGCTGTCCCCAGTGGGGCTCGCAATCTAAAGTCCCTATCAGTATGTCTTTGGAGTGTGGGAGGAAACTGGAGAACCCGGAGGAAACCCACGCAAACAACGGGAGAGCAAAACTCCATGCAGATGTTGTCCTTGGTTGGATTTGAAACCAGGACCCCAGTGCTGCTAGGCACCAGTGCTAACCACTGAGCCACCATGCCATATATGTATTGGTACCATGACAGAATGCACAGAGTGATGAGCACATAGCTCCTCAGTTCCAGCACTGGGAAGGTATCAAAGAGAACACGGCGTTTTCAATGGAACGTTCTTGAAAGACATTGTATACTGCAATCAGCAACTTTGAGAAAGTAGATATAAAAGGAGTTGGCCCATCTAGCACTTTGGTGGCATATTGCTAGGATTTGACACCGGGGGGAGACCCGCATCTATCTCTAGAACAGAGCCCCCAAGGAGAAGGAGAATACTGAATTCACAGTCAAAAGACTACATGAGCTCTATTAGCACCTGTGCCACTGCAGAAGTTACATAGTTACATAGTTAATATGGTTGAAAAAAGTCCATCAAGTTCAACCAAGGGATAGGTGGGGACACGAATCCCAGAAGGAAGTGAGACTGAGATCTCTACACGTTTTCATAAGCATTAATGTAATTTACTTTCAAGAATTCATCTAAACCCTTTTTAAAACTGTCCACTGTTCCTGCTGTGACCACATCCGGGGGTAGTCTATTTAACAGATTCACAGTTCTTACAGTAAAGAAGCTTTGACTAGTGTTGATCAAGCACCAAAGTGCACGCGTGCTCTGGTGCTTGAGTGGAACACTTCTCGATGCTCGGGTGCTCTATAGAGCACCCGAGCACAATGGAAGTCAATGGGAGAACCCGAGCATTAAACCACGCACCCCCTGCTCTGAAGAGGGAGGGTGTCAGGACTCTTGTTCGGTTTTGGAGTCCCTGCTCTGACCCCATACATAGCTAAGTCCATATATGGAGTCAGTGCTTGGGGACACCCAGTGTTTTTAAATCTAATTTATCATCTATTTCTATCAATTTCATCTATTTCTATCTATTTCATCTATTTATCATCTACATCAGAAAGAGAAACTATTATGAGGTTTTTCTGACACAGTTTAGCATTCAGCTTTATTGCTGACTGGATAAGGTCCTATCCTCTAATGTACAAGGTTGTGAGTTCAAATCCTGGCAGAAACTTTTCAGAAATAGAGGATAAATTAGATTTATATAGACTGACTCGAGTATTGTGCTCGAGCACACGTGGTGGCTTTTGGCCGAGCATGCTCACTCAACACTAGCTTTGACGCTTCTGGAGACTGAACTTTTTCTTCTCCAGTCGGAGGCAGTGCCCCCTTGTCTTTTGAGAGCATTTTAGATGGAACAGTTTTTCACCGTATTTTTTGTATTACCCATTTATATTTGTATAGGTTAATCATGTCCCCCCTTAGACATCTCTTCTCAAGACTAAATTCATTTTATTATTTTAATCTTTTTTCTTAACTAAGACCCTCCATGCCAATTATCAGTTTAGTTGCTCTCCTCTGTACTTTTTCCAGCTGCAGAGCATCCTTTCTATGGACTGGTGCCCAGAACTGAATTGCATATTCCACCAATGCACTAATGCTTTGTAAAGTGGTAGTTAAAACTTCACTTTTATTTATTTATTATCATAAAATGATATAGAGGTGGTCAACATAAATAGTTTAGTCTATTATTTCCGTATGCATAATCTCTTTTACATAGTTCCTCTCTGTATCACTATCTGTTTTAAAAGACAACGTGCTCAAAGTCTTCCCCCCGGCATGGTTTGTCGGTAACCCAGCGTCTTCAGGGGATTGGGCAGAAATTATGCCTTCAGTCGATTATTGGGCAGCTCCTGTTCACTTTGGGCCAATTCCACCATTATTGGTGGGTTTAGACAACATTATTTTAAAGGGCATGGTCAGTTATAGATGGGCATATTATGGCTTATCTCCAAAGCATGGCATAAGAAGGAGAACATACATCATAAAAGTGTTGCCTTGGCTTCATCTGTACCAGTTTTAACCACGATTCATCGTATGGTCACCATTCAATCTTCATTATATATAATACTGCAAACACATAATGGTAATTTTTGTTCTCAATCTCAAACTAATCTTTCCGACAATATTGTGCTAAGTAACAATGCTATCAAGTCATTACCTGCAGAGATAGAGATAATGGATATACAAGATAACATAATAGCTCCTACTGATTCCCACTATCAGTTCTATCTCTGATCTACAAGATAACATCATAAGTTACGGTATATTTCATAGCCACTGGGGTTGTTCTTACTTCGGTGTCATAGTCACTATCATGTAATGTTAACGACATGAGCCAAAGATGACTTTAGAATTAGCTAGTTTTCATGGTGTCTGAGAGTAGAAATAATCAGCCACACATCATGTTGGATATTACTGATTTACAGCCCACTCATTTCTGCTGGATTAGATTCAATGGATGTTTACATCATTACACAGTCATTCTCTATTATATGGAAACTAAATGAAATCGGGAACTTTGTCACTGTGACTATATTCAGGGTATTTCAATAGTTTTCTGTTTTTCTCAGCTGCTTCAAGGAGCATTCCATACTATGTAGAAAATCACACTTAATGATGTTCCTATAGTACTTATTGTCATCAAATTCTATCATCATCATGAACTCAGAATATTATGTTTTGTTAGTGGTGCCATGCCCCTTTTTCTGACTCGGAGAGCAGTCTCTTTGAAATCTAATGTGACTGCTATAGAGCCCTTGGTAGGAGGGGGTCTCTAATAGTGTTTGAAAGAAGCCACCACTAGGGGGAGCTTACAGTGTCAACATGTTTTACAGATTCCATTGAGGTCAATTACAGTTGTATAAATCCTTATACACTGAGCTTTCCCCAAGTGATGGCTTCAGGAAGACACAGTTATATACAGGGAAGTGAAAATTTGTAACTCCAGAGCTCAAACCCCAAAAAGGTTGTATTTTAAAAAATTAGGACAGGCATGAAATTAAATATAAAAGGCCAATCTAAGTTTTGCTATGGAGCCCCATGATATTTGTGTGCACTCCTGTCTCCACCAGAGTACAGTTCCTCCTTCATCTTATCAGTCTTTGCTAAATGATGACATTTTGAGGCATCTATCCATGACTATTCAGATGAAGTATAACCTTTGGATGAACCAACCTTATTCAGTGCTTCTTGTACTATAGATTCACTCTCGTTATCCAGAGCAGACGTGGCCATGTCAAGGAGGAGGATTTTGGGATTTCTGACAAGGGCTCTTGCAATTGCAATTCTCTGCTTTTGTCCTCCACTCATCTGTCCTCCACCTTCTCCAACCATGGTGTCAAACTTCTACAAAAGAAGAAATACCCAACAAAATGCTGAAATGTGATTTCAAACTTTTACGTAAACCATTTTTACATAACATTGTAACCAAATTGCACTTCCCTTGAGATAAGCAGTTCGATAATGGAATCACTCCTTAAAAATAACCAAGGGGTTTAACCTCTTTAACAATTAAATTAGGTAACGCATTGTCCTGTAAAATTAATGTGGCATTTAAAGAAAATCCTCTTTGCCTCATTTTACCTCTGGTAAATCCATGATGAAGTTGTAGGCATTAGCTTCCTTTGCTGCTTTGATAATGTCATCCATAGTGACCCCGTCTCTGCCATATCGAATATTTTCAGCAATGGTTGTAGCAAATAATACTGGTTCCTGCTCAACTATTCCAATCAAGGAGCGCAGCCACTGAATATTAAGTGTGCGGATGTCATGTCCATCTAAGGTGACCTGGGAGTGAAGATGGAGAACCTTGAACAGATTTCCACGTAAGACAAAATTTACTCAACATACCTATCCATATGTACTGAACTCCCACTTACTGTATTTCTCCATCCTAGACATCTAACATCCCTTTCTATGACTATGCACCCACTTACTGTATTTCTCCATCCTAGACATCTAACGTCCCTTTCTATGACTATGCACCTAGATATTCTGAAACTGTAAATGTCCAGTGCACATAAAATCCTAATGGATATGGCGTACATACCATGGAGATAGCCCAAGGAGCTGCAATTGTCTTGGCCCCAGAGGAGCGGAGCAGAGGATGGTAGTGGTAGTGGCTCTGGCTGTGGTAATCATTCATAGTGGAAATTCTCACAATGATGCTCCCTTGGTCCAGGGCAGTGAGGAGGGCACACAATTTATTTGGTAGGGACACACCCTGCTGTTGAGGCTTCTGCCTGATGGTAGATGGGGTGCCCATGGTGTTGTAGTTTTGGTGTGGGTGCCAGGCAGGAGATGTAGGTGCTGTGGCCAGCAAATCGTGCTGGAGTCAGTAACCAGGCCCATTGTAGAAGGTAAATGTCTCTCTTTACTAAAGTGCAGACTTGGGGTTGTAGTACATCCGATGAAAAAGTATTCCAAGTGCAAATCTTTCCAGATAGCAATGTATAGATATAAGCCAGAATAGGGATTGCAGTACTCATTACTTCTATCTCTACAAAGGCTCTCTCTGCAGAATCTAAAGCTGGCAATGTTATTCTTGCAATGGTGACTGTAATCCCCCGCTGAGGGATACAGGATTGAGAAAGAGTGGACCAGACCATGTCCAAGAGTGAAAAGTGTCTTAGCAATGTCCCTCTCGCTGCAGTAAAGCTTCTCTCAACCTTAAACAGCAAATACCTTACTGGCTGACTCTAGCACTCAGCCAAGCAGATTGTGGACCTTCTAGGTCTTTCCTTTCTCTATTCCCGGAATACTGTGAAGTAAATGACTTTCTTTCAGTAGTTCTCTCAGAGATGGTGGTTCTCTGGAGTTCAGGGCTAGTGCTCTGAGGAGTGAGCACATATAGCTCCCTCTCAATTTCTCACCTAACACACAACTGAGCTAGGGGCGACCCTAAGTCCAACAACTAACTTCCTACAGAGGCAGAGTCAGGCTTATTAACCCTGATCGAGCCATGCAGAGATATGTTGGTACATTACAAAGCATTAAAACATTACAGAATGTTTTGCAACAAAAACAATTTGAATGTACCCTATTCTGGTGTTCTGCGCAACTATGAGGTCTGGATGGAAGTAAAAAAGAGCACTTCAAGTTAGTTATATGCCTCTTTCTATGGGATGTGTTAAACAATACCCCTCAAAGCAATATTAGCAAACAAGCAAGGAAGAAATTGAGTATTATATGTGTCCTTTCTCTCATTCAAGTGGTTGAGGATAGTAAAAAGCCCCAAATGTGCTGGGATCATAGGATTTGATGATATGAACCAGCATGTATTTGTTTTTGATGAGAGAGGGGAGAAAGCCATTGACAGTCATCTCAAGCAGGAGGCTTATCTCCCTGGGAGCAAAAGTAGAAGCTGAGTTGTCAGGGTAGAGCCTGTAGGGGGAGAGTCAAAAGGCTCCTACAAACATTAGGTGGTCAGCCCACCTCTATTATCAGTGTAATGGCAACTCCCAGTTGTCAATTTATTCATAAATATTTAAGAGGAATAACAGAAGAACGGCACAATGCAGAATCGTAAGAAAATATGCTCCAGAATTATTTAATGATTACCACGAGTATCTACCAGACATGTCAGAAGTGGAGAGAGGTCCTCTTGAACTGTTCTTATTACATTTTACAAATAATGTGCTAATGCAGAAGAGGTCAGCTTTGTTGGCTCCGGGTTGTGTGTACTCCCTGAACAATAAACCCTTGCCAGTACTTTTCCAGCAGAACTGATAATGTTCTCACAGTGAGTGACCACACTAGACCCAACCCTGAACACAAATTCCAAAGAGGTAAGTAGAGACTAGTGATGAGCGTCAGGGGCAATATTCGAATTCGCAATATTTTGCGAATATTCGTTAGAATATTCGTCATATATTCGTGAATTTTCGTATTTAAGATTATTCTATTTATTGTTTGCGAAAAAAATGCGAATATTCAAAAAAAATATGTAATTACGCTATTCGCATAAGAGAAAAAAAAATTATTTTCTTATGCAAAAAATCGGCAATTTAATATTCGCGTAATGCGAATATCCTGAAACACGAATATATAGCACTATAGAATATAGCGCTATATATTCTTTTTTTAGAATATTCGTCATTTTTTCCAATTTAATGTGAACAGTCATTGGCCCAAAAGCAACTTAAGCAGGGAGGAATCATTACTTCAGATGGGAAAAAATACTAAATATATTATATAAATAATAAATATTCTAAAAAATGAAAATATAGCACTATATTTTATAGTGCTATATATTCGGGTGTGAAAATATTCGCATTACACGAATAATACATTGCCAATTTTTCACATAAGAGTAAAAAAATTAAATAATGAAGAATATTCTAATTCACTACAGACTACAATATTGCAGCCTTCTCACATTGGCCCACAAGCAAGAAGCAGGTAGGTACTGTATACTAGTTAATGGGTTCAGATGGGAAAAAAAACAACAAACAAAAAAACGAATATTTGTTTTTACGAATATATATCACTATTCTAAATATTCGCGAATTTCCAAAGTGCCGATATTCGCAATAAAAATTCGAAATTCGAATATTCGCGCTCAACACTAGAGAGACATTTGTGAATAGTAAACTTCATTCTGTATACAGTTACCTTTCCATCTGTAGGGTCATAAAACCTTTGGATGAGTTGCACTGCTGTACTTTTTCCAGAACCACTAGGTCCAACAAAAGCTGTGGTCTCACCAGGCTTAATACTAATATTGATTTCACTCAAAATCTGTGGATTTGAAAGCAACAACATTGTATTATACAAGTCTCCCAGTTAGACTAATTACAGGGGTTTTCCCTGGTCCTGCAAACCCTCATTAATTATACATAACTCACCTGTAGAAGAAAGCTTGCAATATTCCTTTCTATCATCCCAAACTTATGGAGCTTGGCTACTCAGGCACCCAGTCACCTGACACTACTCTTCTGAAAATTCTGTTTCTGTCAGTGTCACAACTCTTCCCAGGTTTCCGGCCTGGCCTATGGCCAGGACGTCACTTCCACTATGGACGGGGCCAGAACTTTTCCTCTCCCTGGCTCATGCATGGATGAGGTGGCTTCAAGAGTTTGCTGTGCATGCACCAGGGAGAAGAATAGATTTGGCCCCGTCCATAGTGGAAGTGACATCCTGTCCATAGGCCAGGCCGGAATTCATGTCGTGTCTAGGTTGGAAACCTAGTAAAGGACACGACTCTAGCAGAAGCTGGATTTTCAAGAGGAGGAGTGTCTTGTGACTGGGTTTCCAAGAAGACGAGCTATACAACTTTGGGGTAAATATATTACAAATTTTCTTCTACAGACAACTTATGTATAATACAGGTGGGTTTGCAGGACCCAATGAGTCCCAGAAAGCCCCTGTAACTATAAAGTCCAATTCAAAATAATAGCTAAATCAACTGCCTCTTAAGGTGGCCATACACATTAGAGGTTAATGGTCAAACAATAGTTGAACGAACAATAATTTTGTCCATATTGGCTGTTAAGGTTCTTCAAACGGCCTGTATATGATCAATGAAATTGGGCGATGGATGAAAGATCTTTCTGGGAACGTTCTTTCAAAGAAAGATCTTTCAGTCTCAAAAATAAAGGATCTTTCGTCCGACTATAGGACAAAAATATTAAGCACAGCTGACTTCTTTTCAGATGATTATGGTCTGTTATCTGTTGGCTAAAACAATTGTTCCTGTTAAATTTCAACGGATGAGGTTCATTTTGGATAAATCGTCCATTCCTATCAACTTTGTATATGGGTACCAGGGGTGCACCACCAGTGAGACGAGGTGAGGCGATTGCCTCAGGCAGCACCAGGTAAGGGCAAGAGGAGGGCAGTGAAAGGGGAATTATCTGTTTCTGCAGTATAATATTAGGAAGCACAATGGGCACAGTATGTGGCGCTGCATTACCCTGTATGTTTTGCAGCTCTGTATGTAATGTTTTCAGTGGGGCTGAAGGGAAGGGGTTAGGTTAAGAAATTGGCATTGGGGGGTTGGGGCGCCGTTTCAGCTTTCGCCTCAGGCGGCAGAAAGGCTAGGTTCACCTCTGATGGGTACCTTTAATTTTTTTATATTCCATAAGCAGATGAATAAAGTATAAGTATTTTAAAAATTATAGAAAATCTAATGCATTTTTTTTGCACTTTCATGTGGTTTTATACCTTCTTTTGGAAATATGTTGCAGCTTTTGTGACAGTTTTTATTGCAGCCTTTTAAATCAAAGCTAGATATTTATTCAACAGGAATGAGAAATAGAAAGGAAGGTCTTATACTTTTGCCTTGCTCATTGATTCAGTCTACACTTTGACTCAAAAAACTTAATCGAATACTGCAATGGCATTTTTCCAGAAACAATAGCAAACATTTACTATTGCGGCTGTGCACATTACTTGGCATATTTTCTGCATAATTTAGGGTTAATTGTATTGTGTCTGCTTATTTTTCCACATTCCCTAATGCAGGTTGAAGTCTATATTTTGTACCTTGGACATAGTCACTAAGGTCACTCTCGAAAAAATGCTTGCTACATCACTATCAGTATTATTTTGAAATGTGAGAGGCAATATAAGAAAAGTTAAAATAAAAACATGCAAACTTTTTACAAAAACAAACATCTAAATGCCATCAGCCAACAATGTACTATAAATCACTGCATCTGATAATGATCAAATATAGCCATGACAAAAAAAAAATAAGAGTTAAAAACATTCTAGAAACAAGCTACAATAAGAAGCTTTGTAACACTGGGGATCTGCATTCAAATCCAACCATGGGCAACATCTGCATAAGGTCTCATGCACACAACCAGATGTGTTTTGCGATCTGCAAATGGTGGATCAACACGGATATGCAACCAGACAGAACGGACATAGGGATGCGGACAGCACATGGTGTGCTGTCTGCAATTTTACGGCCCCTTTAAAATGAGTGGTTCCGCATCCAATCCGCAAAAATGACGATCAGATGCAGAACAGAAATAAGGTTGAGTACATAAGGCCTAAAGTTCATACTTTCTCTCGTTTTTTGTTTGTATTTCCTCCAAGTACTTCAATTTTCTCTCTTACTCCAAAGCCATACTGATGAGTAGAATGACTTTCCATGAAATTGGCCCGAGTGCTTCTGTGTTTGTGATAAAATAAAGTTACATTTTGACGCCCACTGGGAACATGGACTGGTGGGAGTGATGATAATGTCTGTAGAACACTAGCTTTAAGGGTATCGCCTGTATATTTTTTTAGTAATTGAAACCAGATAGTGAAACTTTTTTGTAATCTGTTTTCATTTTCTGATTCTTATTTTCTGAAATGGTGGGACGGCCATCTTGCCTGAGCTGCTGCCCACAACATTTAGAAAGATGCAGAGGAACCTGTAGACTGTAGATCTTCTTTAACTTCTACGGTAGAGCTTTCTAGATTTGCTCTATGATCTGTGCAGAGGTCATTGCGCAGGGAAGGTGGTAGCTGTGACCATCACCTATTTTAAACGGTAGACCTTGTGTACTCTATACAGAGGTGTTACCTTCCATTGTAACCCTGCCTGTGATGACAAGGAGATGACTACTGAAAAGTAATCTCTACAGAAAAGGAATTGTTGGCCTATTATTAGGCCAGTGTGAAAACTGCAGGAACTTAAAAAACTGCAGGATTTAAAAAAAAAAAAAAACATAGATAATGACAAGATAAGTTAAAAATAACCCCCAATGACTCTTTAAAAATGTTCAACATAAAAACTAGACAATAAGTCATTTTCTGATGACACATTTCCTTTAATACTGTGATGTTACAATTATCCATAGTAATAGCTAACAATCCATACCTTCACTTCGGGTCTTGATGGATAATGGAAGTTCACATCGTGGAACTCAATAACACCTTTCACTTGATCTAATTTGTGACCTTCGTCGGACATACAGTCAATTACTGGAGTCTAATGAAATGCAGAATTGCCATTATTTATCACCTCTGATTACAGTTTACAGAGATTGCTGTTAATATACGAATGCATAAAGCTAAAGAATGCAAATAGAAGGGATTGTCCAATGTTTGAATACATTCTTAAGCAATCTGGACATACAGTATTGGGTGGAATTTATCATTGTAGCTCTGTTTGAGGCCATTTTTTAGACTGCAATTGCCTTGCGCACCTGCAGCAAAGTTACCAAGATGGCATTTGGTCTCAGTTTTGTTAAATTTGGTGCAAGTGTGATGTGGTTTCGCCACTGTCAGTTAAAGTACTCCAAGGTTTGTCTGGTGTGGAGATGTGACTATTTTGAAACTTTTTAAAAAGTTACACATCATAAATGAGACATAAAAGCATTCTAGTCTGTAATCCCAACCAACTTTTCCCTCTTCTTTTAAAAGTGGCAAAGCTCATCAAAAGTCGCAAAATGTCACCAAAAGTGGCAAAAAATGGACAAAAAGTTACACATGACATCACTCGCGATATGTTTACTCCACAAAGCTGGCGTAAAAGATTTGATAGTTATCCCTCATAATACAAAATGTCAGGCAAAAATTATTGATTTTATTATAGAGCAAAAAAAAGTCAGAATAATTTTAATAATTTACAGACAAAATAAAAAAGATTAAGGGGGTCATTTATAAGGCTGAAATACGCCTACATTTGGCTTATTTCAGGCGCAGATTTCAGCGCAACTGTTAGTTGCTCTGTAATCTGTGACTTTTTCCCACTTAGGCCAGGTCTAAATAAATGGGCATGGTGTAAGGAGTTAAGGTGGTGGGCCGGCAGCCCTGTCTCATTCATTATCTTCTATGCCTGTTTAAGGAGTAGAAAATGATCTAAATGTAAGACAGCTGGGAGCGACCTTACATTTAGAAGTGGCGGAGGGTGCACTGAAGTTATGTAGAGGCCGGGGCTTCTTCATACAGTAGCTCTGGCGGATCCACCTCCAGGTATAGGGCTTTATTAAGACCGCGTCTAAAATACCCTTGTTCATAAATAACCCCCTAAATTCACACAAAAACATGTTCAGTTATCTGTTTATTTTATTAAATATTTTAATGCAGCACTCAATGTTGAGTAGATTTTCTCAAAGCTTTCTTTTATTGTTTTCAAAGTGTCTAAAAAAAAGTACTTTTCTGTGTATACAGCTCCTATGCATACCTAGGGATCTCTGTGGTTACAGATTACTTAAAAATCTAGCTTTTAGTCTAATCCTGAAGTGATGTGTTACTACCTTCTCTTTTCCCTAGTCTACTATACGTAGATTGCCAAGAAGAAGGATGCAGATGGGGCACACAACTTCTAGATCAGACTGCACAGTTTTGATTGTAGCCTGCGACCATGGAGATATATAGGTCTCAAAGGAGGCTGGATACAGTCCTTAATTGGATTTTTATGATCAAGATTGTTTGAAAGGTTGCTTAATTTTAAAGATGCACTTGAGAGGTACTAACCAAAAGGATATAAACGTGTACATATACTTGTATATTTAAAATGTATACCTTGGGGGATAAAAGTTTAATAGGTTGTGTCCCTCATTGATCCCAAGAATGGGGTCCAGTTCCCCATCTGAATGGAGTGGCAGGTTGAGCATGTACACTCTCACTCCATTCATTCTCTATGGGACAGCTGAAGATTGCTGAGTCCTATACTATCTCTGGCAGTCCCATAGAGATTGAGTGGAGTGGCAGCAAACATGCTTGGCTTGATGCTCCATTCAGACCGTGTAGTAGGACCCCTGCCCTTGAGATCTGTGGAACTCCCAGTGGTCCCCATGGATCTTGTGTTTCAGACTTGGTACATCCTCTTTAACCTTCACTAAGGTTTTTCTCCTTTAAGACATACCTTTTCTATAGTCTCATAAATCATTGTTGCTGCTGCTCTTCCAGAGGCAAAAGCTTCCAAGCATGGAGAGGCCTGGCCCAGATTCATGGCAGCTACTAAAACACCAAAGAATACCTAAAAGATTAGATGAATATGTTAGTTCATAGGATACAGTGTCATATTCTTAATATGACATAAACTGACGTGTAGTTGTATAAGTTATGTATACACTCTTTTATCCAATCAGAGGCTGGTACAGGCGGCGCGATGGCGTCATAGCGCCGCGAGGCGGGTAGTGTACAGCGCGGTACACAGACTGGAAGAAGCTTGCATCGCATCGCTGAAAGTGGCATGGAGGTAAGTATATGTGTTTATTTCTTTCATTTACACTATGCTGTTGTCAAGTATGGGGAAGAGGGGAGAGAAGCACTATGGGGGCATCTACTGGGGGCCCATATATTGGCATTATATACTGGCACACATTATGGGAGGAACTATGGGGATGGGGGGAGGAGAACTATGAGGGCATCTACTGGGGGCCATATATATTGGCATTATATACTGGTACAAATTTGGGGAGCACTATAGGGAAGTGAGGGAGAGGAGCACTATGGGGGGAATCTACTGTGGGGCATAATAAAGGGGCATTTTATACTGGCACACATTATGTGTGTATTATCGTGGTGGGGATGAGCGTAATAGGAGCATTTTATACTGGCACATTATGGGGGGAACTATGGAGACGGGAGAAGAGCACTATGGGGGCATCTGTTGGGGGCCATATATATTGGTATTATATGCTGGCACACATTATGGGGGGCACTATGGAACAGTGAATCAATAGATTAGGTTTAGAATTTGGTGTGGGGGGGCCAGGCACATTCTTTGCACAGGGGCCCTCTGCTGTCTGTGTCCACATCTGGAGAACATGACTCCTGTTTTCAGAGGAACTGAACTGTTACCAAATAAATGGCTGGGTAATTGGCCCGGGGAAGGGCATGGCAGAGGAAAGAAGCATGAGTCCCTTGTGTCCTGAGCGACCGAAGCACCATAACCATGGTCCCCTCTCTTCTATATACTGTATACCAGATATATTTTATGCCATCACCACCACCTGCCCTTGTTTTGAAGACCACACCATGCCACCAAAGGCTATGACAACAGATGTAAAATGCAACTTTTGAAGACATATGTATGTGACATGGTGTCCTTGCTCACTCGATACCATTGTATCCGCCGCTATCTCACTCTTGTTTCCTATGATTCTGGATTTGGTGACATATAATGTTGAAATGTTGGAAACCATTTACCTGAAGGAGACTTCCTGGTGTTAGCTCTTTTGTCTCAATTACCAGCTTGGATCCATACCAAAATGCCAGAGAGTAGCACAGGAATATAATAAACCACATGTATCCTTGAAAGAAGCCGATAATCGTGCCTTTCCTAATGCCCCAGGCCTGGGCAGCCACTAAGTTTTTGTCATATCTGTAATAATGAAGAGATGGCAAATACAGATTAATGCAATTATCATCCTATGAGTTTATTAATATCAGTGTTTATTGCAGATTAAATATTCCCACCGTTCAGCTTCTCTTTTCTCCCCACCAAAAGCAGCTACAGTGCGAATGGAGGAGAGTACTTCATCGGCCACAGACCCAGCTTTGGCGTACGCTTTCAGCTCTCTTCCAGTCAGTCTTGCAACAGCCTAAAAAGGATTGAAGATAAGACTATGAAGATGTAATTACACACAATGTATGTCTGTCAAGAGAAAACCACTTCAGACAACTACTTGGTTGAGGTCTAGTTGGTTTTTGCTGATATTTCTTTGAGCCATTATTGAGTCAGAGTCTTGGCCCATCAACAGATCTAGTTTGATTCTCCTTTAACAAATTGGCAGCACATTCATGTTTTTAACAATGGCTCCATCATTGTATAAAGACGGTCAAGGGGTGAAAATGGGGAAGGGGCATAAGTTTCTGCCAGAAACCTCTTATGGTGGCTTATCTTTCCTGAAAAGCAGGAGCTCAATCCATCTTTAACTTGACATCTGCCACCAGGGGAAATTCGGCACCCCCCGTACATGTTTGATTTTCCTCCTGACCTGCCGATGGTGGTTGTCCAGGAGCTTTTTATTGATGGTCTATCCTCAGGATATGCCATCAATATCTGATTATCAGGGGTCCAACACCCTGAAACCCCCTTCCACCGATGATCAACTATTCTGCTGTTGCTCCAGCACCAGAAGTTAGCGCCAGAACTATATATCCAATGCGTAGTGGGCAGAACCAGTTACTGCAGTGCTGCCCCACTGAGGAGAAAGGGAGAAGTGCTTTAGTAACCAGTTGCATCCTCCACACACAGTGGGCAGAGATGCCCTTCCAGCATCGGATATATTCAGGAACAGCTGATCGGCAAGGGTGTGGGATGTCGGACCTCTGCCAATGAGGTATTGATAGCTTATCCTGGAGATAAGCCATCAATATAAAAATGATACCACTTATTGACCATCAAGTGCTTCAGACTGTAACATCAAATAACATGAGGTACTAACTGTACTTTCTATACCACCACCAGGAGGTAAATAACAGTCTAGTTTTCTTATAAAGTACCGGTAGTTTCTATCCACTTGTGGCAAAGATTCCACTTACCATTATAGGTCATTAGACATATCTAAGGCAGGAGGTGGCTCCTAGATCACTATATATACTCAATGAGCTTTTACTAGCGTATTATGAAGCTGGTCAGGCAGGAGAGGACCAAGTGACCTCCATTCTAGTGAGGCGGCATACACATCTATTAGACCTTTATGACTTATCCTGAGTATATTTAATAAAGTGAAGACTTACCAGGGCCATTAAAGCTGCCCCTAAACCAATAAGAGGACTCACAGCCACAATAACCAGTGTTAGTTTCCAGTTTCCAATAAATCCAATAAGGAACCCAAATATAAATGTAGAAATGCGTTCAATGAAGATAGCCACCTGATCAGCAATGGCATTGTTAATCTTGTTAATATCACTGTTTGAAGAAAAGAGACAACGTCACGAACGGCTGCTACATGTCTGTGGTACAGGAGGATGTACAGCTGAGGGAAACCATAAAGTAAATCTAGATCCTTTGCCATCATATTGATCACACTGTATGCCCAAAAATGATGTGCTGATGAAACTTTTACTATTTGTACCTAGTGATTGGAGGTGTGATTCTGATCTGGTGCTCCACACCCTCTGTATAGACAGATTTCAAATATACCATGCTGGATAATTGCGACCATCACTAGGGGGAGCTGAGGAGCTTACTGCATACTGTGCTATTACCGAATTCAAGATACCAATGTATGTGATATACAGTAAGCTCCTCAGCTCCCTCTAGTGATGGTTGCAGGTAGCAGGGATGTTGCCATTTAAACTACGCCTGTGTGGGAGATTTGAGGCTTTGTATCAGAAAAAAAACATATTATACCATTATAAAGATATATTAAAAGGGATTTTCCATAATGTTAAAGAATGAATATCAGACATCATATAGTACATGACAATCTCTAACAAAGCTAGAACCAGCCCTGTGGCTCACACGGATACAGAGCTCTTTCTAGTCTTTGCTTCAAAGGCTCTGCTACATTTATTTCAAGCTGACAGTTCAGGGACATGTCCTTTCTCAGGGGCTGTGTCCTTTCTTATGGGGACGTGTCCTTTCTCAGGGACTGTGTCCTTTCTCATGGGGACGTGTCCTTTCTCAGAGGCTGTGTCCTTTCTCAGGGAACGTGTCGTTTTTCAGAGGCTGTGTCCTTTCTCAGGGTAGGTGTCCTTTCTCAGGGAACGTGTCGTTTCTCAGAGGCTGTGTTCTTTCTCAGGGGCTGTGTCCTTTCTCATGGGGCTGTGTCCTTTCTCATGGGAACGTGTCGTTTCTCAGAGGCTGTGTCCTTTCTCAGGGTAGGTGTCCTTTCTCATGGGGACGTGTCCTTTCTCAGGGGCTGCGTCCTTTCTCATGGGGCTGTGTCCTTTCTCATGGGAACGTGTCGTTTCTCAGAGGCTGTGTCCTTTCTCAGGGGCTGTGTCCTTTCTCAGGGAACGTGTCGTTTCTCAGAGGCTGTGTCGTTTCTCAGAGGCTGTGTCCTTTCTCAGGGTAGGTGTCCTTTCTCAGGGAACGTGTCGTTTCTCAGAGGCTGTGTCCTTTCTCAGGGAACGTGTCGTTTCTCAGAGGTTGTGTCCTTTCTCATGGGGATGTGTCCTTTCTCAGGGGCTGTGTCCTTTCTCATGGGGCTGTGTCCTTTCTCATGGGGACACGTCATTTCTCAGAGGGCACGTACTTAATTCTGCAGCTCTCTTCCTTCAACGTTCACAGCTCCTAGCGGTAGATATGGTTGGTGGCAGCTGAAGGATAGAAATGAGCATGCGGGGCCACTTCAGTGAGGTGGACAGAGAATTAGGGCAAAGAACCAACAGCAGGTGGAGCTATACAAATATATTTCATTGAATAAATTGGCAGGTTTACTAAATGTTTACTTGCATGCAACTATAAAAGTATTTAGATTCAGGTGCTGGCTTGAAAAAGGTATATTGTTTTTGGACAATCCCTATAAGAATCAACAGGGGTGGTTGGGAATCGGAGCAGCACTGTAGTAACCTGAAACATCCACTACTCAGTGGAGAGAGCTATCTAGTTCTGGAGTGCCTGGTTCTAATGCCAGCTGGGGGACCCCTGCCGGATATTGGTGACCAGTGTCGGACTGGGGTACCTAAGGCCCACTACAAAATGTATTTTGGGGGCCCACCGTACGGTCTTAATAAATGTTCCCCGATGTTTTTTCGAGAAACAGCAACACTCTTGCCTATGTGCTGCCTCTTGTGTTGCAGCTTGGCTCCGATTAGCATAAATACTGCAATAATTATCAGAGCCCAATAGTGGAAAAAAGCAGCCCCTTATCTTTATCTGTTCAAGCACTCAGACTTTGCAGCGTTATCCCCGATCATGTCAAGTTAATATTTGCTGCATCCCTATATTGATATAGTGGTAATATTACGTATTACATTACTGCATGTTACAGTACTTATCTTGAAACCTGCCATGTTGAATAAAATATAACACTTCACATTCAGATGGTGTCAGCTTTCTAACATTCCTGTTTAAAATGACAGAAAATGTCTTTTTTTTTCTTCTTACTCTGAAATTCTTGTGTTCAGCTCTCCAACCGAGTTGCAGTCAAACCAGCCTATATCTAGTCTCATTATTTTCCTGAAATATTCTTTCCGAATAATTTGTATCTGACGAGCTGCAGCCACAACCCATAGTGAAATCTGTAGGGAAAATATGAAAATAGCGTGAATATATCAGTACAATTCAGCTAGTCAAGAAATGTAAGGTCTCATGCATTCAGGCATATTGTGGCTCTGCACATCACAGCACCCATAGAAATCTATGGACCTGTACTGTAAACATGATAATTACTTCTATAAACCTGAAAACTTTAACGGACATCTGTCAGCAGATTTGTACCTGACGCTGGCTGACCTGTTACATGTTCACTTTGCAGCTGAAGGCGTCTAGCAACGGGGGCGTTACCATTACACCTAGAGGCTCAGCTCTCTCTGAAACTGCCGCACCCTCTGCAGTTTGATTGACAGGACCAGGCAGTTATGATGATATTTTTACTGCCTGGCCCTGGTAATCAAAGTACAGGGGGCGCAGCAGTTCAAGGGAGGGCAGAGCCTCTAGGAGTAACGTCAACGCCCCCATTGCCCCTAGAGGCTCATTTGCATATATTAAAACATCATTTTTCTCAGTAATGCGGGCACATATGAACATGGGACCAACACAGATGCCTTCAGCTGCCAAGTGCACATGTAACAGGTCAGCCGGTGTCATAGGGACAAATCTGCTGACAGATGCCCTTTAATGTTTGTTTCCTTATAATTACAGGGACTCTCACTCATAAAGATGAGAGACAGGGCTTAAGATATTGTATTAAAGTAGTATTGTATTACAGAAATAATCAGTCGCATTGAAGGAAACAACACATTTGGTACAGCTGAGGTGTAGAAAAAAACACACATATATATATATAGACAGAGAGAGAGAGAGGCCCTGGAGCAAAAAAAAAAACAAAGTACATTTTGAACACCCAAAATAGGCAGTGTCTTTAACAGGTTAAGAGCTGCCAGTACTGCCTAAAGGAACATTGCATGCTGCATTTCTACAGCTGGGCCCATAAGGTCAATGTCCTGCTGGATAAAAAGGAAGGACTACACCCATGATGTAGTATATCAGCAGTAATGTCTTATGTAAGCCATGGGAGCACTGTAGCCAGTGTTTGGCTGAAGCGGTTATATGTCAGCAAAACCTGAATAAATGTAATCAGAGACCGGTGGCACTGGATGTAGTATGGTGAGAGTATGGATTTATTCATTTAAATTTTATTAAAGGGGTTTTCTGGGAGTACAATACTGATGACTAGGGATGAGCGAATCGACTTCGGATGAAAGATCCGAAGTCGATTAGCATAAAACTTCGCTTGAATACTGTACTGAGCAAGCGTATTGGCTCCTATGAGCAGAAGTTATTACTTCGCGAAGTCTCGTAAGACTTTGGGTAACAACTTCAAAAATTAATTTCTACTATTAAAAACCTTTTCCCGAACTCGGGTTCGGTTCCAAGTCGATTCGTTCATCCCTACTGTTGACCAATCCTCAGGATAGGCCATCAGTTTCTGATCGGTGGGGACACCAACCAATCAGCGTTTGAAGAGACCAGTGACGTCATGTTCATTGGTCACATGTTCAGCTCGGTCCCATTTAAGTGAAAGAGCCTGGGCTGCAATACCAAGCACAGCCACTATACAATGTATGGCACTGTGCTTGATATGCCGAAATGCCACAGCTTCTCGAGACATCTGAGCTGTGGGGGTGCCACATGTCAGACCCCCACTAACCAATTTTCTACTCCTGGAAAAGCCCTTAAAAAAAGCATATTTAATTCAGAAAACCTGACTCTATTAATATATACCTAATGACTAAAGGGAGCATTGAGTTCATGTTACAGTTTGAAGGTCCTATACCTGAAAGTAGCTGATCACCAGGACTATCACTCCGATAGCAATGTAGTAGTATGCAAACTGGGTCATCTCCAGCTCAATGTTTATTCTGTGAATTAGGATGAAAGGTCACATAGCAGGGTCAATGGAGTGCAAGAGACTGTCAGAAATATAAAATGGAGCGCTAATAAACACAGTTCAGACTTACATTTTACTGAGCCTGATCTGGACTACATGGAAGCAGCCGGTGTGAGGCATGAACATGTAATGCATCCATTTATCACACTGGGAAACTTTCATCATATGCTCATTTCTTGTCACAACTTAGTCTAGGTTCACATCAACATTTTTTATTTCCTTTGCTCTGCTCCATCTTAAAGGGGTTGTCCCATGAAAAAAATTCTACAGTTTTCAAACCAGCACTTGGATCTGAATACTTTTGTAATTGCATGTAATTAAAAATTTTGCATAGCCACTGAGTTATTCACCGAAACCTATCTGTATAGTGAAACCTGTAGTTTCTTTTTTGCTTATTTCTTTGACCTGCTCACTGAGAAGCTCATTTTTATCCTTCAGCTGCCCCCAAGCTGTAATAGGGAGAGCTGAGACACGCCCCCTGAGCTGCAGCAGAAAAGACACGCCCCCCTGAGCTGTGATAGGGAGAGCATGGGCACGCCTCCTGAGCTGCAGCAGAATAGACCCTCCCCTGAGCTCTCAGCTTGATATAAATGTAGCAGAGCAATGAATGGGGAGATCTCAGGATCCATGTGAGGTACAGGACTGGTTTAGCTTTGTTAGAAAGAAGTTGTCATGTGCTATAAGATGTCTGATTTTCATTCTTTACATTAGTCATGGGATAACCCTTTTAACATCAGAACAATGAAAATCACAGCATATGTCACATGATGGACTGCAAGGGGCACCACCTTACATATCCCTCTATAATGGGGTCCTTTGGGTTTCCATTATGGTGCCTATTATTTTACAGGACAAAAACAGTTAAACATACCGTAACGTATATTAAAAAGTTGTAGAACTTTTCAGCTCATCATAAGCTTTATTTACAGTAAAAGCTCAAAGAAAAACATTGCTTACACATCTATATCCTACATCATTACGTGTATTGCTCCAGCCTATACCTTCTATGGCCACATAACAAGGATAAGCATCTGATCAGTGGGGGTCTCACTGCTGGGACCTCCACCGAACAAGAGAATGGGACTCCAACGGAAGAGAAACAGGTTACGGATGTCTACTGCTGCTCCATTCATTCTGTTTCTTCCTTTTTTGGGGGAAAGGATGGAGCGAAAAAGTTCCAGAAGTATTCAAGATCTACAAAGTAACAATGTCTATGGACAGACCATTTGCCGTCTATTATGCTGTAGGAACCCAAGATAAATTGGAAATCACTGCATTAAATTGTAAGGCACACAGCCATATTATAGTACCCAAAAGCCACTATGGCTTCTTATTCTCAGTTCAGTTTTAACTGCTTTCTTCTGCACGTGGACCAGATAACAGAAAAAAGGTGTTCATGTGGACCAAAGACCTCTCAGGATTAATCATGACGGGACTAAAGAGCTGTAACTTTGAATGAGGCAGTTGCAGCCAATAGCTTCAGAGTATTGAGTGATGGGTGGGCATTTTGGCAACCTCTGCTGAACAGTCCTGAAACTTGCAGCAGTAGTTGTTATTTACTTTGGTGGCAAGGACTATAGTGTACAGAACATCTAGGAAACTTACACTTGAGGAACTAGAGTAAAGAAATCAGAACAGGAAGCTTCCAAAAACCCTTCATAATAACATGCATTAAAACGGAGAAGATACGTGTAGCATCTTACCCACAAGCCACTGTAGAGTTGTCCATTTCAAAGATGGTACCATTGACCCAGCTGATGGTATCATTGATACATGTTTTGTTCTCGTCTTTAAGCAGCTGACTTTGTTGGTCATATGCAATAAACGTGTCCGTCATTAGACCATAGACAAAAAGCATAATGGGTTGAGCTGCTCCGTGGACTAAAGCACATACTGCCCCAACTATCATCATGCCGATGTCCTTGCAGGAAGCATAGCGAAACTGCAAAGGAACCAGATGTCAAGTTTAACAAACAGTTAAGAATATTCTGATTATACAACACTCTTCCTCTAATTAAGATTAGATTAAGCTCTATTCATTTCTGCATTGGAGGCTCTGCTCCATTATCTTAGCCGATACAGCGCTATTCTGGTGGTAAATTTATGTCCGCCGTTACAGAACCAAGATGGACACCATAAAAATCAATGGTGTCTGTTTGTATGACAAAACAGAAAACTGGAAATGCAAATGCAATTTGGCGTATTATGGCTGTCCACTGTAAAAGTCAACTAAATATGACAAGGGTTGAGCCTGTTCCCCTTTGACAATCCACCAGTATGATAAAGCAAATACTACTGTAACTCTATACTGCCTGTGCCACAACCATATGAAAATACAAACGGAATCTTACCAGCTGAAAGAATCCAACCCGGATTTCTTTCTCTTTCTTTTTCTTTGTTTTCTTCCCTGATCTAAAAAAAAACAAAATGCAATAAAAGGGGGATAGCACAAACTTAACCAATACCTTTTGTATAATTCAGGGAAATCATTTAAATACTTAATTGTATGTTTTCCATAAACTTTTAGAACAGGATCAATTTCTCAACTGTTGCAAAAAGATACTAAATCAAAATACTTTTCTCATTCTATATTTTAGACTTACAAGAAGAAAATTTGAAGAAACTAAAATTTGAATAGATGAGGTCCACTTTTTTCAAATGCTACCAACAACTGTTTTATATTTACCCAGCCTGCATGGTAATATAGAATAGTCCATTAATGTTTGATTGCTGGGTCCGACCTCTTAGGTCTCATTTAGGTACAACCTTCCATTCAAAGGTACCTGGTAGAAGAGCTCCATCACATTTACTTCCCAGGGGTCGGAGCCCCCATTAATCAATCACTGATGGCTTATCCTATCCCTGAGAACCTCTCGTTAATTGCTGTTTCAATACACAACCAACAATTGGATCGCTTGTAAACTATGTGTGGAGCCGTGGACCTCCACTTTTTCATTACTAATAAAAATTGATCGTTCTTGATGCATTTGCTGACTTCATTGTGGTCATATGTACAATATTATATATACCACTTTACTGGAAGCAGAGGTGAAAGACTGGGACTGTTCGCATCAATGCTTGATAAGCACGTCTTTAGGGAAGTGAACCTAAGTTGAGAAAATGTATTGGTATTTAAAAGCAATGAGTTTCGCGTTTTGGTGTCTTCTGCCTGATCAAGAGATCTGTTTAGTTCCAAAACGTGTTGCTTTTAAACACTAAAAAACCTTCTTAACTTCACTTCCCTGGAATCGTGCCTTCACGACAGCACTGTGAACAGCCTCAGTCTTTCTCCTCTACCTCCAGTCAATCTTCCAGATAGTGGAGGGACAGCGTGCAGGCGCCAGGCCAGCTCCTTATAAGCATGATTGGCTGTTGTCAGGTTCATAAGCCCTGGTGCAAGAGTTCAGCTTGGGCCCCCCTTCTCTCAGTGCTTTGTGGCCAGGAGCAGGGAAGAACATAGCCTTTGTGCTGTCTGAGGCAAAAATTTAAATGCCCCCCCCCCCCATGCCAAATTCTTGATCTAACCCCTTCTCTCCAGCCAGAGGTGTAACTTGACCAGCATGTACTTTCCATAATATCGGTGCCTTCTTATGTGGCACAAGGGTCTTTTGGCCCCTTCAGGCTCCTGGGCCCAGTAGCGATGGCTACCTCTGCACCCTTATAGCTATGTCCCTGCCTGTTGTCTGTACAACATGAGCAGCCCTGAGTCTGGGGGCGCCTTTCAATTAGCCACGGTCCTGCACAATTGCTCTCCCCCTTTTTTTTTCCAGGTGCCACTACATTTTACTACTTATCCTGCGAATACATACCCATCTTCTTGTAAACACTGTAATTCTCCTTCTGAAAAAGAACCACACAATGGACCGCAATAAATAATTCATGTATTCAAGAATCTAATAAATGAGAGCCTCTATAGTCCTAATGATGTGTCATAAAACATTAGGATATTACCGGTATATTTTGCAACCATTTTCAGATTAATATAAAGCTGGCCATAGGCAAGTTTCACAAAGTTCAAGGGGCATTTACTGTACTATTATAAATCCCCTCTTAATGGAATTAGCCAGAAGAACATTATTGATAACCTGTCCTCAGGATAGGTCATCGATATCAGATTGGTGGGAGTCCAGTTCCCAACGCTCCTGACGATCAGCTGCTTGGAAAGGTTGAAGTGCTGTGATGAGCGTACCAAGCACTTGCAATGCATACTGGCTTTGCTTGGTATTGCAGCCCAGGTCTATTCACTTGAATAGGACTGAGCTGCACCTCAGCCATGTGACCTTACTGTCTTAGGGCTCATTCACATGATCGTATGGTCGCTGTGCCAACAGAAGTCCGCAAAACACTGGCACCGGCCACGTGAACTCTGTATCACGGATGTGGACCCATTGACTTGAATCGGTAAGTGATCCGCAAAATACAGAGAAAGCTAGGACATGTCCTATCATTAAACCCGAACGATTCCGATCCATGCCTCCACTCTGCAAAAGATAAGAAATGTCCTATCTTTGGCCATTTTTTGCGGATCGCGGACCCATTCAAGTTAATGGGTCCACATCCATGATACAGAGTTCACATGGCCGGTGACTATATATTCCGGACTGCTATTTGCGGTCTGCAATACGGGCACCAGAGCCGTAAACTAGTGTGTTTGAGCACTTAGGAAGAGACCGCAGAACTCATTAATGTGCTTCGGCCCCTTTGAATTGCTAATCAGTGGGGGTGCGGGTGTCG
Organism: Bufotes viridis; assembly: GCA_033119425.1. Lineage (NCBI taxonomy): Eukaryota > Metazoa > Chordata > Amphibia > Anura > Bufonidae > Bufotes > Bufotes viridis. The sequence continues at coordinate 130,867,217 of CM065595.1, read as the reverse complement.
AACCCACACTGATCAGACATTGTTGACCTATCCTAAAGATATTTTAGTCCCTGAAAACCCCTTTCATATCCATATCCTTTCATATCCATGATAGGCAATTTTAAAACATAATACAGGCCCATTTGAGTATCCATATTACGCTATATACCTAGACCTCCTGTGCGCCTACAGGTATTGCAGTAATAATACAGACACTAAATAGCACCCATATAATGGCTGTGTGAACGTGGACTTATGGAGGGGGGAAGGGAGTGGCTGCCCGATGGTGCAGTTTTTCTCAATGGAGAAACTACTGATGAGCAAACACCCGTGGGTTTCTGGCATTCTTTCCATACAATATCGATAAAAAAAAGATAGGCATCTTAAGTATGGACTTGCGTCTTTCAGTCAGGATATTTCCAATCAGAGGAAAAAGCATTTTGCACAATTTGCCTTTGTACAGTGTAACGCGTAATCCCACATTTTATCCCACATGTTATCTTAAGACCAAAGGCTGTTCAGGAGTCATTTTTATCTATAAGTGCACTCACATATCTATGAGGTCACAATAATGATACTTCAAGGTGAGTTCAAGATAAACATAAAACCATATAAATGCTACATAGATACAAATAGCGAAGTACATGACACCATAATTGCATAAAAAACACACACAAAAAAAAACTATATAAAAGTCTAGTCAATGTCAGAATTTTGCTGAGGAAGAAGCCATGCAACACTGGCCTAGCGGAAGACGAGAAAATCCTTCATTGGATAAAGGTTTAGATATAATAAGGTCTGGGCCTAGAAGGTCTACCAGAAGACAGTTCTTTTGGAGTCTCATGATCTTTATACTGCAGTATCTTTGCAATATGTAGTTCAGTTCTGGCACCATTCTATAGAAAGGATGCCTTGGAGACAGAAAAAGTACAAATGAGGGCATCTGTATGATTCTTGGCCCATGTAAAGGGCCCTTGGGGGGGGGGGGGGTCTTATTAACCTATCTATCTATATATATATATATATATATATATATATATATATATATATATATATATACATATATAAAGAAGGACGTATATACAGTATGTGTGTATGTTCCGTGATGACTCAAAAACGCAATCATCGATTTCAACGGAACTTGGTATACACATCCCTTGCTACCTGAAAGGAAATCTTGTGGGGGTCACAGCTCTCTAGGACCTACCGTTCCTGAGATATTCCCCAAAAATGACCTGCATTAGTCAATGCAAGCCTGCAAGTCAGGTTTCAATAGAAGCTCGCAGGCCCTTAGTTTCCACATACACACAGTTTCACTCCAGGTTTCCATAACAACCCAGCCATTTTTCTTCACTGCTCTAGGTCAGCTTTAGGCTAGAGCTACACGACACATAGGGCACAACTACACTGCTACATGCATCCATCTTGGATGGATTTTTTGCTACTGTCGTGTCGCAGTCGCAGCATGTCGCAGTGCGTCACCATAGCCTATCGTTATAAAACTTGTTGCGCAACATTAGTACAATAAAATGACACGCGACACATGTTGTCATGTAGCCCTAGCCTTAAAGGGGCAGGGCACTGTGGAGGTCACTGTTAAGGGGGAAGGGGCCCCTATTAAAGGGGCGGGCACTGTGGAGGTCACTGTTAAAGGGGCGTTTACCGTGAAGGTCAATGTTAAGGGGGCAGGCCGCTGTGGAGCTCACTGTTAAGGGGGCAGGGGCCACTATTAAAGGAGAAGCTGCTGTAGAGGTTACTGTTGAGGCAGCAGGGTACTGTGAGGTTACTGTTAAGGTAGCAGGGTACTGTGGAGGTCACTGTTAAAGGGGAGGGTGTTGTGGAAGTCTCTGTTAAGGGGGCAAGGAACAGTGAAGGACAGATAAGGGGTCACTCCCCTATGCAGTTCAGTGTTAAGGGGTGGGCCCCTGAGGAGGTCACTATCAAGGGAGTGGGGTGCTGTGAAACTCACTGTTAAAGGAGGGTGCTGTGAAGGTCAAAGTTAAGGGGATAGTCTGCTGTGGAGGTCCTATTTTAAAAAGGCTGGGCACTGTGGGGGGTCAGTGTTAAGGGGTGGGGGGGCTGTGGAGTTCACTGTTATGGGGGATACTGTCGATATCTTTTAACGACACAGACAAACATTAATTGAAATAGATGACATATACCTGTGTGAAGCTGGGTCCTTCTGCTAGTAAAAATATATAAATTGGCCATACAAAAAATATGGTGAAAAGCTGATGTAAAATCCCCTCAAAAAAGGGGGCACTGCCTCCAACTGGAGAAGAAAAAGTTCAGTCTTCAGAGGCATCAAGGCTTTTTTACTGTGAGTCTTTGGAAATGTCCAGACCTGGTCACCGCAGGAACAGTGGAAGGTTTTAAAACAAACTTAGATGAATTCTTAAAAGTATATGAATGATATTAATGCTTATGATAATGTGTAGAAATCTGGGTTTTGCTCCCCTTTTCTAAAATTCACATCCCCACCTATCCCTTGGTTGAACTTGATGGTCTTTTTTTTTTCAACCGAATTAACTATGTAGGGGGCATACAGCAGAAATGGGTTTTAGACCCTAGTGGGTTATAAAATCATTCACACACTGACTCATACTTACACAACATGGCCTTATTAACATCTGTAAAATAACAGTATTTACCATTGGTCGAAGACTTTTGGCTTTCCATGTAGTAATCACTGCAAGAGATAAGATAAGAATGATATTTTCATAACCAGCTATACAGAACATGCTAATAATTAAAGGGATATTCTAAGAGACTGCGGGAAATAGCCTGGTACGAGTGCTTGTCTATTTCTGGCTATCTCACAGAGATGAGTGGAGTGGCAGAAGCATTTTATGGGTACGGGGCCCCTGTTTTCATGATTGGTGGGGGTCTCATTGGATGGAGTCCCACTGATCTAATAGGTTTCCCCTATCATGAGGATAGTGGATAGTTACATCTAACTGAAGTACCCCTTTAAGGAGGATCTGTCACCAAATTTCACAATACACATATTATTAAATAGTTCTCTTAGACCTCATGAGTTAAAATAAGTTTACCTTTTAAAGGGGTAGTCCCACAAAAACAATTTTACAGTTTTCACACCAGCACCTGGATCTGAATACTTTTGTAACTGCACGTAATTAAAAATTTAGCATAGCCGCTGAGTTATTCAATAAAATGTATCAGTTGCCACGCATGCTCAGTTCCATCCTTCATCTGCCTCCTGAGTTGTGATAGGAGGAGCATGGACACGCCCCTGAGCTGCAGCATTAACCCCTTCTACCCCTGGTCAGTTTTCGCCCTCCTGCCCAGGCCATTTTTTGCAAATCTGACATGTGTCACTTTGTAACAACGTTGGAACACTTTTACATATCTAAGCCATTCTGAGATTTTTTTCTCGTGACGCATTGTACTTCATGATTGTCGTAAATTTGAGTCAATTTATTTCACCTTTATTTATAAAAAAAACTAATTTACAAAAAATGTGGAAAAAATTAGCAATTTTCAAAATTTTAATTTCTCTGCTTTTAAAAAAGAAAGTGATATCTCATAAAATATTTATTATTTAACATTCCCCATATGTCTACTTTATGTGGCATCTTGTAAGTGTCATTTTATTTTTTTATGACGTTAGAAGGCTTAGAATTTTAGATGCAATTCTTAAAATTTTTAAGAAAATTTCCAAAACCCACTTTTTAAGGACCAGTTCAGGTTTGAAGTCACTTTGTGGGGCTTACATAGTGAAAACCACCCATAAATGACCCCATTGTAGAAACTACACCCCTTGAGTTACTCAAAACTGATCTTACAAACTTTGTTAAACATTGTCCCACAAGAATTAAAGGAAAATGGCAATACCTAATATTTATACTTTTTTTTATTTTTTCACTTTAACACAATAATAGCAGTTTTGAAACAAAAAAAAAATGTTTTTATGTCTCCATGTTCTGAAAGCTATACTTTTTTTTATTTTTGAGCGATTTTCTTATGTAGGGGCTCATTTTTTGAAGGAATGGGGTGACGGTTTAATTGGCACTGCTTTGGGGGGCATACGCCTTTTTGATCACCTGGTGTTGTACTTTTTGTGATGTAAGGTGACATCAGGGGAAGGGGCGTTTTTTTCTCTTTTTACTTGAAACTTTATTTTTGTTTATTAAAAACACTATTTTTTGCTTTTTTTAAAAAAACTTTATTTCTGTCCCACTCTGGGACTTCAATTTTTGAGGGTCTGATCCACCTGTTGAGTGTGGTGCATTCATGAGCTGAACTCAGTTTCTGTCCCCCTAACCTGGCTGACAGCTTATACCGAGCAGAGTGAGATTTCTGAGTAGCAGGGGAGGAGGTAGACTGAGAAGAGCCTGTCAATCAGGCAAGGTGAGAAGCCATCAAGTTTAACTCACGAATGCACTGGACACATGAGCTCTCTCACGCTCTGTCTGGACTCATAAAATGCTCATTTCAATATCAGGCTGGCTAAAAACTTCAAAAAGCATCATACAGCCATCCTGATATGTATTAAGTACACCAGCCTCATGAGGTCTAAGAAATCTGCTGACAAATCCTCTTTAGGCCCCATTGACGTGATCATATTGCAGCAAAAAATGCAGATAGGATGCGGAGTCCGGACCCATTCATTTCAATGGGCCTGCAAAAAATGCGAACAGCACACCATGTGCTTTCCACATCCGTATGTCTGTTCTACAGCCCAGCAAAAGAGATAGAACATGTCCTATTCTTGTGCATTTTGCAAACAAGGATAGGCATTGTTACAACCGAGCCCGCAAAACGTGTAGGATGCACACGGACCGCATCTTTATTTTGTGGATTGCGGACCATTAAATGGATATGGTTGTGTGACTGCCCCATTAAGGAAACACTTTAAGCAAATTCTTTGCTAATAATTGCCTTGATTAGTGCAATGTTCTGTATTATGAATGTGCACCCCTTTTCAGATGTACAGTGTCTAAGAGAACAGGTAAACCTTCCATATCTTAAAATTTAAGAAGAATACAGACCCTTTTTTGCTTAGACCCCTACTTTCTTGGCCAGAGCCCCCAAACTGGCATGCTTGGCCTTGCCAAGTATTAAATGGTAGCCTGTACATTTCCTAAGCAGCAATGGGCAGCAGCTCCCCCATATACCTGATCACTATGCCTTCCAGAAGATGGACCAGCTTACTTTTAGATTGTTGCGACAGCCCCTTTAAAGATACTTTCCCGATACAACATTTATGGAATATTGATTGTTATTAAATTGTACATTTTTGATTGGGATTACGAGTCCCAATTTCCCCATTTGTAGAGAATAGAGTCATTTATGTGTGGGTGCTCTCCATTATACTCAACGGGCTGAGCATGCTCACTAAGGGGTGCTTTATTAAGACCGGCCTTTTAGACGCCAGTCTTAATAAGCCCTATACCTGGCGGTGGATCTGCTGAAGTTATGTCAAGAGGCGTCAGTCTCTTCATAACTTTGGCAGATCCACTGCAGCCTCTAAATGTAAGGTAAGGCAGCTTCCTGGCTTTCTTACCTTTAGACCATTTTCCACGTCTAAACTAGATGTAGAAAATGGTAAATGAGTCGGGCCTGCCGACCTGTGCCCTTCCCTGCCCACTTTTTTAGACGCAAGTGGGGAAAAGTCGCAGATTGCAACACAAAGGAACTTTGCACCGCAATCTGCGCCAGAAATACGCCTGATTTTGGTGTATTTCTGTTCAATAAATGACCCCCTAAATGTTTTTACTGAAAAAAAAACCTCTGAATTGTCATGATTAACAAGAATGCAGATCCAGAGAATCAAATAGTCATTTCAGCCCTGATAGATTTATTTGTAGAATTTATTTGAACTCTTTACGAAAACACAAGTGAAATTTATTATGTAATGTCCTCTGCATTTACTATAGATTGATCCTTGATGTTTTACTATTTTTTTTTTTTTTTGCAACATAATGTCTAGGATGAGCAAATCGAAGCTGACAAAGTACAATTCGATCCGAATTTCAGGAATTATTCGATTTGCACTGAATCCGAATTTTCTCATGCTTCATGGTAACGAATCACATTTTTTCCTAAAATGACTGCTGCACATTTTAGGACATGACGCAAGGAACTCTGGGAACGAGGGATCACCATGCCATGCATGCAGCCAATCAGCAGCCAGCCAGCCCTGTGATGTCACAGCCCTATAAATAGACTCAGCCATCTTGGATTCAGCCATTTTCCAGTGTACTTAGTGCAGGGAGAGATGTCAGCAGGCGCTAGGGACAGTGGTAGAAAAGACTTGAAAACTTTTATTTTTCTCAATAGAAGACCAGGGAAAGAGCATTAGAAGTTTAGGGAAAGGATAGGAAGGAAATAGTACACAGTATTGATGCAGAACAGGGTTACATATTACACCTTGCTGCACTACTGCGGATCCAAATTGCCATTATACTGCTCTGTAATTCCAGCAAACCGTTCTTGTTATTGGGGTCTTATTAGTCCTTGTGCGGTGCAGTTACAGTATATATACATATATATATATATATATATATATGTGTGTGTGTGTTCTAAAGCATTTTTTTTGTGAGAAAATTACTGTTCTTTTTGGCGTGTACTGTATTAGTGGCAAAAAAAAGTATTATTTGCCGTTCACGGACGCAGTTATATGTTCTAAAGCCTTTTTTTGGCGTGTATTAGTGGAGAAAAATAAAAAGTGCTTATTAGCCATTGTGTGGTGAAGTGGAAAAATTACAGCCCTTTTTGGCGTGTATTAGTGGCAAAAAAAAATATCATTTGCCATTCACGGCCGCAGTTATATATTCTAAAGCCTTTTTTTGGCGTGCATTAGTGGGGAAAAAGAAAAAGAGTTTATTAGCCGTTGTGTGTTGAAGTGAGAAAATTAAATTCCTTTTTGGTGTGTATTAGTGGCAAAAAAAAAAAAAATTATTTGCCGTTCAGCAGTGAAGTTCCATTGTACTACAGCCATTTACAGGGTGTATTAATAGGATAGATACATATGTCCTATTAGCCATTCTGCGGTGAATTGTGATTGTTATATTTTTTGGTGAGGTATTAATAGGAAAAAGAATACGTCTTATTAGCCGGTCTGCAGTGAACAGACATTGTTATACAGCCATTGTTGGGGTGTATTAATGGGAAAAATAAGTACATGTTATTAGCCGTTCTGCGGTGAATTTACATTGTCATACAGACATTGTTGTGCTGTATTAATATCAAAAATAAGTATGTGTTATTAGTTGTTCTGCGGTGAATTTACATTGTCATTTAGTGGTGAAATCTTTTTGTGATACAGCCTTTTTTGGGAAAATTGATCGGTGAATATAGACTTTCTTCTGTAGGGACTGAGTAATTGCGTTGATTAGCCATTCACTGGTTAAATTTGTTTGCGATACACCTTTTTTGGGAAAATTGGTCGGTAGCTGTAACTACGGTCAAGGACAATATACCGTATGTCCTTTACTGCCCACTGGTTAAATGTGGTTCCTGCCCAGCCACACCAGCAACGTTGTCATGCTGCTCATCTTGCGACAATGTTTGCCTCTGCCTCCTCATCCTCCACTGTGTCCTCAGCCTCCACTGCAGAAACAATTCACCTCCAGCATACCACATGTGCAGGGCACGGCGGTGTCACGCTGTTCTACACCTCGTTTGCTTGGGTGAATGGAGTCACACAGGGCAGGAACTGCTCCATGTCCTTAATCAAGAAATCAAATCCTGTCTTTCTCAATTCAAAATCGGAACCATGATAACCAACAACGGGAAGAACATGGTGTCGGCGTTGCATCAAGGTGGGTTGAGCCATGTGGTTCCTGAAGTCTTCTACCCATCTGCAAGACATCCTAAAAATGGCCAGGAAACTTTGCATGCACTTCAGCCAACTCGTACACCGCCAAGCACACCCTCCTTGAGCTGCAGTGGCAGAACGGCATCCCCCAACATAGGCTGATATGCGACGTTTCCACCTGTTGGAATTCCACCCTCCATATGTTGGACCGACTATACGAACAGAGAAAGGCCATAAACGATTTCTTGATGATTCAAGCGGACAGAGGTACTCTCTTGTGTAACTTTTATGTCAGCCAGTGGCAACTCATGCGTGACACCTGCCGTTTGCTCGTGCCCTTTGAGGAGACCACTTTATTTGTCAGTCGCCAGGACTACGGGATGAACAACATCATTCCACTGATTCATATCCTGGAATAGATGCTGGCAAATCTGGCTGGTCAAGGGACTGGAGACGTGGCGCCTACAGTTGAAACCAGAAGTTTACATACACTATATAAAAAGACACATATGCATGTTTTTCTCAATATCTGACATGAAATCAGAATAAACCTTTCCTGTTTTTGGTCAATTAGGATTACCATAATTATTATTATTTATCAATTGCCAGAATAATGAGAGAGAGAGAGAGAGAGAGAGAGAGAATGTTTTAAGGCATTTGTATTACTTTCTGCAAAGTCAAAAGTTTACATACATTTCATTAATATTTGGTACTATTGCCCTTAGGCCTCATGCGTAGTGCTTCCATGGGGTTCCGTGCCTTCGTTCTGCACTGCAGCTCCGGATTGCGGACCCATTTAAGTGAACGACCTTGTGCATGAGCCCTTAAACTGTATGACTTGGGTCAAACATTTTGGATATCCTTCCACAAGCTTCTCACAATAGTTGGTCGAATTTGGGCCCATTCCTCCTGACAAAACTGGTGTAACTGAGCCATGTTTGTTGGTCGCCTTGCTCGCACCTGCCTTTTCAGCTTTGCCCATACATTTTCAATAGGATTGAGATCAGAGCTTTGTGAGGGCCACGCCAAAACATTGACTTTATTATCCTTAAGCCACTTTGTAACCAGTTTGGCAGTATCATTCGGGTCATTGTCCATTTGGAAGACCCATTTATGATTAAGCTTTAACTTCCGGGCTGATGTCTTGAGATGTTGCTTCAGTATTTCCACATAATCTTCTTTCCTCATGATGCCATCTATTTTGTGAAGTGCACCAGTCCCTCCTGCACTAAAACAAGCCCACAACATGATGTGTTTCACAGTTGGAATGGTGTTCTCCCATTTTCCTCCAAACATAATGATGGTCATTATGGCCAAAAAGTTAAATTTTAGTTTCGTCAGAGCAGAGGACATGTCTCCAAAAATGTAGGTCTTTGTTTCTGTGTGCATTTGCAAACATTAATCTGGCTTTTTTATGTTTCTTTGGGAGTAATGGCTTCTTCCTGGCACAGTGGCCTTTCAGCCCATGTTGATACAGTACTCGTTTCACTGTGGATATTGACACAATCTTACCAGCTTCACAAGGTTTTTTGCTTTTCTTCTTGGGTTGATATGCACATGTTGGACCAAAGCACGTTTATCTCTGGGACACAGAACCCATCTCCTTCCTGAGCGGTACAATGGCTGGACATTCCCATCTTGTTTGTACTTGTGTATAATTGTTTGTACAGATGAACGAGGCACCTTCAGGTATCTTGAAATTTCACCCAAGATTGAGCCAGACTTGTGCAAGTCCACAATTCTCTTCCTGATATCTTGGCTGATTTCTTTAGACTTTCCCATGATGCTTCACAAAGAAGCAGTGTGTTTAAGGTGTGCATTTAAATACATCCACAGGTGTGTCTCTAATTAACTCAGATGTTGCCAACAAACCTAACAGAAGCTTTCAAACACATGACATCATCATCATCTTAGTGTATGTAAACTTTTGACATTGCAGAAAGTAATAAAAATGCCTTAAAACATTCTCTCTCTCATTATTCTGGCATTTGGCAAATAATAATAATAAGTATGGTAACCCTAATTGACCAAAAACAGAAAAAGATTATTCTGATTTCATGTCAGATATTGAGAAAAACATGTATATGTGTCTTTTTATATAGTGTATGTAAACTTCTGATTTCAACTGTACATCTCACGGCCACATGAGCCCTGTGGCCAGTGGCGGATTAACATAGGGGCGTTCGGGTCGGCAGCCCCGGGCCCGGCATCACTGGGGGGCCCAATGCCGACCCGAGCGCCCACATACTGCGGCGGGGCACGGGAGCGTATAGTTCCCTGCCCCGCCGCCTATCACCGCCATAGGCTTCAGGCCTAGTAGGCCTGAGGCCTATGTGGTGGTATAAGCTCGGCGTGCGCGATGACATCATCGCGCGGCGCGCGTGATGACATCATCGTGCGCCTGTATAGTGGCGCACGCACGCTCTGATGTACGCGCGCCTGCCACACCATTCAGCATACAGGTAAGTATTAGCTTTTTATTTTTTTGTGTGTGTGTGCTAACTTGGGGGGGAGATATTAAGGGACAGTGGGGCATGTTTCCATGGGGGCACATTAGTTAATGGATGACAGTTGTGGGGGCAAAATAATGGATGGCAGTTGTGGGGGCAAATTAATTAATGGATGGCAGTGTGGGGAAAATTAATTAATGGATGGCAGTTGTGGGGGCAAAATAATGGATGGCAGTTGTGGGGGCAAATTAATGAATGGCAGTTGTGGGGGAAAATTAATGGATGGCAGTTGTGGGGGCAAATTAATGGATGACAGTGGGGGGAAAATTAATTAATGGATGGCAGTTGTGGGGGAAAATTAATAGATGGCAGTTGTGGGGGAAAATTAATGGATGGCAGTGTGGGGGAAAATTAATGAATGGCAGTTGTGGGGGCAAACTAATTAATGGATGGCAGTGTGGGGGAAAATTAATGGATGACAGTGTGGGGGCAAATTAATGGATGACCGTGTGGGGGCAAATTAATGGATGACAGTGTGGGGGCAAATTAATGGATGACAGTGTGGGGGCAAATTAATGGATGACAGTGTGGGGGCAAATTAATGGATGACAGTGTGGGGGCAAATTAATGGATGACAGTGTGGGGGCAAATTAATTAATAGATGACAGTGTGAGGGCAAATTAATTAATAGATGACAGTGTGGGGGCAAATTAATTAATAGATGGCAGTGTGGGGGCAAATTAATTAATGGATGACAGTGTGGGGGCAAATTAATTAATAGATGGCAGTGTGGGGAAATTACTATATGGGGACAGTGTGGGGAAATTACTGTATGGGGGCAGTGTGGGGAAATTACTGTATGGGGGCAGTGTGAAGGGAAAATACTATATGGGGGTAGTGTGGGGTATTGGGGGACACTATACAGGTATTGTTACCTGGAGCACAATATAGGATGTTAGTATTACTGGGGGCACTCTATGGGACATTATAACTGCTGTAGACACTATAGGGATCTTTAGGGTCATTTATCAAACTGTTGTAGTAGAACTGGCTTAGTTGTCCATAGAAACAGGTTCCACCTTTCATTTTTGACAGCTCCTCTGGAAAATGAAAGGTGGAATCTGATTGGTTGCTATGGGCAACTAAGCCAGTTCTAATTTACAACAGTTTGATAAATGACCCCAATTATGAGAAATCTAACGTGTCTGTGTAACAAACTCTGTAGGGACGAGATGCGGCGGGAGGAATTAGTCATGGCGGTCTGGGTCAAACGGAGGAGAAGAGGAAAGAGAAGAGCTACATGACAGGAGAAGTCCCTGGATGTAAGAGGTATGTGGTGCTGTATCCTCACTGCTGTGACCTGCGTCTCATCTTCTCCTCCAAGTCTTTATCATAATCATATGTATTTTAAATTTGGCACCTCAAATTTAAATTTTTCACCTGCAGTCCTATGTAACAGCCCAGATAACAGTGATAACTTTCTGTGTGCAGATAATGTACATATTCCCTGCAGTCCTAGGTAACACCCCACATAACACAATAATTCACTGTGTTATGTGGGGTGTTACATAGGACTGCAGGAAACATCTATGACATCTGTACTCAGAGAGTTATGAGATGGTGGGGGTCTGACTCCTGGCACCCCCGCCAATCAGCTGTTAGAGGAGACCGCGATGTTCCAGTGAGCGCCGCAGCCTCTTTGCTCCTTACAAAGCACGGCGCTGTCCATGTGATAGCACTGCGCTTGGTATTGCAGCTCAGCCCCAATCACTCAGATAGGACAGAGCTGCAGATAGGCCATGTGAACGATGAATGTGATGTCATATGGCCGAGGAAGAGACTGTGACGCTTACAAAGCACCGCAGCCTCTTTATACAGAAAAAAAACCTGAAACCTAAAATGGAGTGGGGGGGGGGGGGCCCAAGTTGGGTAGACAGCCCCGGGCCTATCATGCACTTAATCCGCCCCTGCCTGTGGCGGCTGAACTGGAGGAAGAGGAGGACATTGAAGCACAAGCAATGTGTAGCGAAATGGGTGATTTTTCTACACAGGTAACAGAAGAGGAGGAGCAGAAGCAGCCGGAGGAGCAAGAGGGAGATGAGAAAGACGAGGCAGATGATCCAGGCACACCGTGGCAGTATGCAGTGGAGATGGAGGCAGCGAGTTCCTGCTAGTCACTTGCGCAAATGGCCCGATGTATGATCACTTGCTTGCGTAGTGACTGTCGAATTGTCACCATTCACCAGAGGGATGACTTCTGGCTCTCCACCATGTTAGACCTTCGCTACCGGTCCAAAATGGGGGCCTTTTACACCTGCTGAGAGGGAGGACAAGGTGAACTACTATAGAGACATCCTACGTAGTCAGTTGGCTGCTGCCTATCTGCGCCATCGTCCATCTTGCAGGTCTGACCAGAGGGGGCACTCTGCGCTCATGTTCCACTTCCATGGCTGCTGGGGGAGGGGGTGGCAGGAGCAGTTCCAACTCCATCAGCAGCAGCTTGAGTCAAGAGTCGCTGATGAGCATCTTTCTTCACCCGCATATTGAAGAAACTACTCACCAGCAGCTAGACATAGAGCAGAACCCGAACCAGCAGGTAGTGGCATACTTTGAGTGCACCCCGCCAACCGTCATCGAAGATCTGCTGGACTACTGGGCAGCCAAACTGGATTTGTGGCCGCAACTGGCCAAGTTTGCCCTGAAAAAGATGGCTTTCACGGCCAGTAGTGTGGCATCAGAGCAGGTGTTTAGTGCGGCGGGGGCCATAGTTACCACAAGGAGAACTCGCCTGTCCACCCAAAATGTGGAGAGGCTGACCTTTGCCAAGATGAATCAGGTGTGGATCAGCCAGGATTTCCACCCACCAATGTCTGATGCATTAGATTAGATCATCCGTGCTGCCTCACCCAAACCTTGATAAAAGATCGGTTTCTTCTGGCTACCTGCCGAAGCTACTATTCTGATGCTGCCACCCACCTGATGCCACACAGCTGATGCCAAGTGCTCCTTCTAACACCCACCATCATCAGCAGGTACTGTTATTACCACCCACCTCCCCACTTTGTCACCGGGTCACTTTGTGGTCTCCTCATGCTGGTGCTGCTGCCACCTCCACACTATGTCACCTTGCCACTCTGTGGCCTCCTCATGCTGCTGCTGCCACCTCCACACTCTTTCATTGTGCCACTCTGTGGCCTCCTCATGCTGCCGCTGCTGCTACCTCAACACTATGTCACCTTGCCATTCTGTGGCCTCCTCATGCTGCTGCTGCCACCTCCACACTCTGTCATTGTGCCACTCTGTGGCCTCCTCATGCTGCTGCTACCTCAACACTATGTCACTGGGCCACTCTATAGCCTCCTCATGCTGCTGCTGGTACCGTCACACTCTGTCATTGTGCCACTCTGTGGCCTTCTCATGCTGCTACCTCAACACTATATCACCTTGTCACTCTGTGGCCTCCTCATGCTGCTGCTGCCAGCTATACACTCTGTAATTGTGCCACTCTGTGGCCTCCTCATGCTGCTGCTGCTGCCACCTCACCGCTGTGTCACTTGGCCAGTCTGTTGTCTCCTCATGCTGCTTCCACCTTACCACTATGTCATTGGGCCACTCTGTGAACTTCTCAAGCTGTTCTCCCACCATCCCCACTACATGACTGAGCCACTATTTTGCCTTTTTGGCCTAGATGACATCACCATTTATTTGACCCTTCTTCTGATCTGTCAGAAGGAAGGAAAAATAAGATGCACAACGGATCCTGTCTGTGTAGCAGCTGTAAGGCCTGTATGGTCCCATCAGAATTGGCTTATGATTTGGTAGCCAAAAGCAGGAGTGGGTACAAAACACAGAAAATATGCAAATATTCCATTCACATGTCATCTCTGTTTTGGATTCACTTCAGTTTTTTTTTGGCATTAGCAATACTGATGGATTACTAACCAAATGCTGACCGAGTGAAGGCGGATGCTCAACAGACAGGATCCGTTTTTTTGAGGGTTATTGTTCTGATGGATCAGAGGAAGGCCAAAATAATCAGTGACGTCAATACAAACTTACTCCTGACACCCTTTCCACTCTGTCAGGGGGCTCTACTTATATAAGCGTTTAATAGAACAGGTTCTGTAGACATCTATGTGGAATCAGCTGGTGTAAAAGGAGTGCGCTTCTTCTTGACGCTAACATCGACCTGTAAGGCTGAGTTCATACTTGAGTTATTTGGTCAGTTTTGGTTCCGTGACTGCCAAAATAAGTGAAGTATGCAGTAATTCTAAGAGCAACTCCTGTCATCTACATGTCATGCGGACTCACAGTAGTATTTCACTACCACAGCAGACTCCCTATGAGTGTCACTGCAAGGCACAGTTTTCTACACCACTATACAGGCTCTCTGCAGCCAGTGAAATAGCTGTTTTTTAACGCGATTCACCACAAATAAATTCAGATCGAATCGTTTAACAAAATTCGGCGAACCAGCCGAATCAAATTTTTAAAAAAAACTACTGATGTCTAATTATGTCCCATGAACATTGCCAACCAGTTTATATGGTGCTGCTTATTCAAACACAATTATGTCGTATTGCTTTGCAGTTCAAAGATCCCTGCAGCCCTTATCTAATTGTAAGAATACCAGGCTGCAGGATTCCGCCGTCCTCCCAGTGCAATAAAGTAATCTAGCAACTCAGAATGGAGGGAGACAGTCTCCCTACTCCCCAATAACAAGTCTACAGCAAACCCTATGGGGATAAAGGTAAGGACGGCTTGTGATGATCACAGGAATCATCAATGACATAAAACCAGGAATCAGATTAAGTCACATCATATAGAAAAAAAAACATAAAATAAAATAGATTACACTAATGCTTATTACTGACAACTGCACTGAAGGTTTTATTGATCACTATCCATGGAAAAAATGCTATTTTGTGTCCCCCTTTACTCAGCACACACCAATATACTTAAAGGGGCTTTACTCAGGATAGGTCAACAATATCTCATTGGTGGGGTCCATCACTCTGCGCAGCTGGTGGGCTGGAGTCGATCACACGGCCTCCTCACAGTTTGCCGAGCATAGAGCCTACATTGTATAGTGGCCATGCTTGGTATTGCAGACCAAGTTCATTCATTTGAATCAGACTGAGCTGTGCCTAAGCCATGTGACTGATGAACGTGACACAGAAGAGGCCACGGCGCTCACTGAAGTGCCGAGGCCACTTCAAACTGCTAATCAGTGTAGATGCAGAGAGTCCTGAAAGACCTCTTAAAATGAATGGGTTATATAAGATACGTTAGGCCATAAGCATTACAGCAGCACACTATACAGATACTACCTGGTTGGTCCCATCGCCTTTGGTATTAAGTGGTGGCTATGTAGGATTCACCTCTCCAAAGAAGCTTAATTGTTAATAAATAAGAGGTTAAGGGACTGGGCCAAAATTTATGAAAGGGTGTTCGAGGGGAACTAGAACCTTCTGACTGGAGGTACCACAATGGGCTCCAGTTTGATGTCTACTTTTAATCTCCCTTTTTTCTGTGTATGTCACCATGGTGAAAATGCAGGCCTGATATGGATTCAAATTTCAGTCTTAAGCACGATGTTCAGAAAAAATGACTTGGTAAAAATCCAGAAAACTCTCTATAAGCATCATGTAGTGTTGGGTAGATGTGGTCCAAGGACAAAACAAGTTTCTGGGCTTTAGGAGGATGGTAGGATGCTGGCAAGCCTTGTGTAACCAATAATTATGAAGAATTTGCTCCAGTGTACGGTGTCTCACTGTGTTATCTGTAACAACGGATTGGCCCTTTATCCTAAAGGAGCCATTGAAGAGATTAACCGAGGGTGACCTTATACACAGAGGTAACCTATGCTCTATCCGTGCAAAAAAATTTAAGTATGTGTTTTAATTGATTTGATTGTATTTTATTATGTTTCATTTAGATTCTACTCTAGAATTGCAACTTTTAGGAATAGGCCACAAATGGTATAATTTTTCCACCATGAATCTTGCCAAAAATTCACAGTAAATTCCGCAGCAAAGCGTGTCACATGCGGATTTGTCTACTGATCACAGCAGCCTAATTATAGGGGTTGCACTAGTGATAATTGCAACCGGGCTCACAAGCCAATGTGGTCCTGTCACCACATTAAAGGGGTTATCCAATCCCGAAAATTACCCACAGAATGGCTCCTCCTCTAGAACAAACTTACCTGCTTCCCAGGACCCACGTCACTTCAGATCCCTGCACAGCCACCACTGCATCTCCCCATCACGTGGATCAAAGCATCCAGTGTCAGGGGAAGCAGCCAATAGCAAGCTACGATGGTGACCAGCCTCCGTAGCATGGCGGGTGACGCTAGGAAGGCCGGTCACCATAACTAGGGATCTGCTGCCCAGAAACAATGGAGCTGTATGAGGATGAGTGATAGCGGTAGCCATCGCTCATCCTCATACAGTGGAGGTGATGGCTGCATGTAAATGCAGCTCTTCACCTCCACTGACGAGCAAGCAATTATCGGGAAGAAATGTCTCCTCCTGATTATTGCCTGCTCGGTCGGGAAGTGTACATGCAGTATTGAACTGCAGGACGTGACTCATGAAAATGCATTAGGGGTTTAGTCCCAGTTTCCTCTATATTCTGACAACTCGATGCCCTATATTTATAACTAAACATTCTTACTTACCAACAATGAAAATGGGGAAATTAAAGCCCTGTCTCTTGTAAAACCTGGGAAGGGTTCCAAAACAGTCAGGACACTCACGTATTCTCACTTTGGGATGGGGATTTCATAAGCCCCGTCACTTTTGATTTCCAATTTGCGGGACTGACCCAGCAAATCTAGTAAATTGTATATTGGGCAAACTGGCTCACCACACACCAAGCTGTGGATAATGGGTGCTCAGGTCTGGAATCCGGTACCCCACCGGAGGAAGGAATAAAAAGGAATATAAGAGATGACCATTTTTTGAGAGGGGATTATGACACATCTTTTATATTAGCTACACAATTAAATATTTTTGAGTACCCATAGAAACCATCAGTGCTGTCTTTTCTAATTGTTCTTGCGCAAATATTGTTTAGTGGAGCCATAGTAGCGCTACTATTCTGCATAGTTTTTAAGTTTTTACCAAACTGTTGGAATATATCCCATAGGCCTCATGCACACGGCTGTTGGTGTTTTGCGGTACACAAACCGCGGATCCGCAAAACATGGAAGCTGCTCTGCGTTCCGTTCCGCAATTTGCGGAACGGAACGCGGCCCATTATAGAGATGCCTATTCTTGTCCGCATAACGGACAAGAATAGGACATGCTCTATTTTTTTTGCGGGGGCACGGGACAGAGCAACGGATGCGGACAGCACTCGGAGTGCTTTCCGCATCTTTTGCGGCCCCATTGAAGTGAATGGATCCACGGCCGAGCCGCGAAATATGCGGCTCGGACGCGGACCCGAACAACGGCCGTGTGCATGAGGCCATAGCGTCATATTCAGTTTTGGCTACAGGATAAACACAATATCGGCTCATATTCTCTATAGAGAGAACTCTAATTTGCTGTCTGAATATTAGCCTGAGCTCTTGATAGTGGTAAATATCTACAAACAATTATTCACATATCATTGGGTTCAGGCTAGAACACCATTAAATGTGAATAGGATCTTATTATATAGAGGGTTCTCCATCACAAATACGCTCTGTGAGAACATTACCTTGACCTTGTGATATATATATATTGTACTGTTTTTTACTCTTTTATTATATCTTATATATTTTCTATTTTTTATTTCTACATAAATAAAATGAGATATTATTATAAAGATTTTGGTCCTTTTGCTTTCACTACAATTCCAGATTGAGTGTGCCGGTCCTCTCCTTCATATAAATCTAGTAAATTAGTCACACAAAAATTACAAGCAGGCAATTACAAATTACAAGCAGACAATCTAGAAAAAAAGAGCAAAAAGTTGCATATTTAATCGATATGTTACCCTCCTTAGACTACAAACTAGAAATGTATTCTAGTGGCTGGTTGTGGATGATAAATCTGATGCATCTTAGCCTGTCCAGTGATACTTTATAATTAATTTGTGTCCACGGTGCCTGATGAATGTGGCACACGCGTCGGCCCCAGAATTCTGGCTCATTTTTAAGTAGTAAATCTGCCCCAATATGATTTCAGTTGTGCAACTTTTTTATCTAATGTTTTCTAATGACAATAACCTTTGCTCCACAATCTGCGAAAGATATCTGCCAGAAAACTGGCATATATCTGATAGAAAATGACCCCCTATATATTAGGCTACTTTCACACTTCCGGCAGAGGAATCCCGCAAGCAGTTCCGTCGCCGGATGCGGATACGTCTCACAAATGCATTGCAAGAACGGATCCGTCTCTCCGTTTGTCATCCCGAAAAACGGATCCGTTATGTATTTTCTTCACGTTTTTAAAGGTCAGTGCATGCACAGACCGGAAGAATGTCATTGCGGTATTTTTAATGCCGGATCCGGCACTAATGCATTCCTCTGGGAATTAATGCCAGATGCGGCATTACGGCAAGTGTTTCGGCATTTTGGACCGGGATAAAACCGCAGCATGCTGCAGTATTATCTCCGTCCAAAACGCCGTACAGTGACTGAACTGAAGACATCCTGATGCATCCTGAACTGATTTCTCTTGATTCAGAATGCATTAGGAGAAAACTGAAGCTTTTTTTTCCGGTATTGAGCCCCAATGACGGAACTCAATGCCCGAAAATAAAAACGCTAGTGTGAAAGTACCCTTAATAGTTATAGTGTAATTAAATGTGATAGGTTACTTTTAAGGCTAATTTAATACTTAGCCTAACAAACAAAACTTGTGGAGGGAAATGGCGAGAAATACGGAAAGTTGGTGTACTCATCAATGTCTTTCTCAACAATTTTTTAATTAGGTGCCTCAGTGCTTCCAACCACCCTACTAAGTCTAGGTCACCCTACAGTTGGGGGCGGCAGGCTTACTATGCAGTAACATCAGATGCCCTAGCTTTTTTAATTAAATTAATACATAACTTAGTAAACACTGGAAGACATGTTGAAGCCTTAGGATGTATTCACAGGACCGTGAAAGATCCAGGCTCATTTTGTGGACCGCAAACCACAGACAGCCAAAACATGGGCACTGGCTGTGTGCACCCAGCATTGTAGTGCAGACCCATTGACTTCAATGTGTTCACGAGGTGCGACGAAAGATTGGACACGTCCTATCTTTTGCGGCACGGACTCGGAAGCATACAAAATGCAGCGTTATTATAAGCCTAGAGCGTCACATGGAGCCTGTACAGTGGAACACAGAAGTCCCTATAGGTCTTATTCAAGAGCTATAGGCGCTTCATGTGCCTCCATGTGCTGCTTCCTTTAGAGAATATCTCTCAAGGCTGGGTTCACATCACGTTTTTGCCATCCATTCAACGTATACAAAAAACATATATGTTAAACGGATGCCTCAGACTGATGCCATACAGTGTAATTCGTTTACCGTAGAGTTCCATCGTAAAAAAGAAAGTATACTTTTTTTACTATTGTAAAAAAAGGATACGTTTTTTTTTGCCGGACTGTGTAGGATACAAGAACATGGTGTTCTGCATTTCTGTATCCTTTTTTTCCTAATATACATCAAATGGAGGATTAGGGTACTTTCACACTTGCGTTAAACTTTTCCAGTATTGAGTTCCATCCTAGGGGTTCGATACCGGAATAAAACTGATCAGTTTTATCCTAATGCATTCTAAATGGAGAGAAATCCGTTCAGTATGCATCAGGACGTCTTCAGTTCAGTCACTGTATGGTTTTTGGACGGAGAAAATACCGTAGCACGCTGCAGTTTTGTCTCCGCCCAAATTTCCGGAACACGACGGAATGCCGGATCCGGCATTAATTTCCATTAAAATTACTGCATTGACGGATCCGATCTTCCGGATGTAAAAATGTGAAAAATATAAATACCGGAGAGTCTAATCCGGTATTGCAATGCATTTGTGAGACGGATCTGTCTACAAATGCTGTCCGTTTGCATACAGATTGCTGGATCGGGCAGTTAGTTTGGGCGACGGAACTGCCTGCTGGAATCCAGCAACGCAAGTGTGAAAGTACCCTTAAAACATGATGTGAACCCACCCTAACACATCACATACGATACATGTCACCTTTTTCTTTTCACCTCTGTGTGCCTACATGTAAAATTGGAGGCTAACAGAGTACAATATTGGACTGTAGCAGTCTATAGGCACCATATTACGGATCCCGCACAACACAGATTTGTAATAATGCCATGTGCATCCAGGCTTCATCTGAAACAGTACCTAACAGCAATTATCAACTTGGATAAATTAATAAATAAATCATAATGTACTTACAATTTTCGCTCTAGTAGTATTAACTACGTACTTCAAGCGTCGGTAAGAAATGTTTGCCGAGATGCTGCTCCTGGGATTTCTTTTCACTGAGGTGAGCTGCTTTATCAGTACCTATTAGTAAGTTTATCAGTAGTTCACACCCTGTGGGTAAAAAGCATGCATGTCGCATGGCACGCTGGGTAATCTGACAGAAAAGAATGTCTCACCGAGAATCTTCGCATTTCCCTGAGTTTGAACTATTGATTAACCTTCTTCCTGTTTCATTGTATATTTTATCATAAAGGATGGTTAATCATTATGTTGTCAGAGCAATAAATGTTCCCATTCTTTTGATTTTGATAGTTGTTCTCTGTATTTGGTCTGGAACTTGCGACTTATCAGCAAGACAACGTTGAAGAACGGTATACAACCAAATGCCATCAATTTAATTTAGTTTCCGGACACAACCATAATAATATGTGTAATATAAACTATCGTCACTTTGGGAGCATGGTCCAGTAAATGAATATTACATAATTTTCCATGACAATGTTCTAGGGGTTGGCTTATAGTAGGCTTGAGGACCTCCAAAAATTTTAAAGGGTTGTCCCATTAGGACAACCCCTGCCTGTATGCCCTACCAGGTCTGGTATAGGTCTAAACTTCCTCTATTACCAAGAGCAGAGATTTCCCACTTGGGAAGGACTCAGAACAACCATGTATTACTAGGTTCTTCATTTTAAGACCAGCTGACAATATTCTGATATTATCCAATCTAAAATATCTGGAGAACATACGCAGGATTTCCCCAAGGTGAGGGTAGGTCCTACGGGTGTTGCTACCTTTCCCTCACTGCTACTGGATCACCCCAGAACTGGAGGTACTACAATTACAATGCTTTATAATGTAATACTTTGTAATATTCATATCATGTCACACGTAATGCTATTTACTTTGTACAACGGCAGATGACGTATGGTGGGCAGTGTTTAGGAACAGGAATTACTATCTCATTCCTAAACTCTTGGTAGGCATGGGCTGGTCTGACCTCCTGCCAAGGGAGGGGCAAAGCTAGTTACAGTGAGTTAGAAGGAAGAGAGTAAGGAGTGAGACAGCATGTGACTTTCATTCCTTCAGGCTATGAGGACCACAGAGTCGACTAATCTAAAAGGACAACTGCTCCTGAAAGCCTGCAGCATACCAGGCTACAGAAGAGTTGTAAACTACAGCGTATTACAGAGAGCAGAGTGATCAAGCAGTCAAGCTATACAGACTCTGCTGCAAGGTGAGGGTAAACAAATCCAGTGCAAATCCAGTGCTGAGCCACGCCCCCTGCACAGATCACATGACGGTGACGTCACCCCAGGTCCTTCGGCTTTTCCAAAGTTCGGGTTCGTGGAGGCCGCCCCCTATGGATTCCATATGCCGGGATAGTCCGCGGTAGTGGAATCCATAACGGGATGTGGCGATTACCCCAACCTGAACACCAAACTAATTTTTGAAGTTCGCTCATCTCTACTGATGACCTATCCTCAGGATAGGTCATCAGTATATGATGAGTGGGGGTACGATACCTGGGACCCCCGCCGATCAGCTTCTGAGAAGGCAGTGGCACTCCTGTGAGCACCGCGGCCTTCCCTCTTCTTTTCTTAGGCCAATGACGTCACATTCATCATTCAAGTGGCCTAGCAGCAGCTCAGCCCCATTCAAGTGAATGGGACTCAGCTTTGATAACAAGCACAGCCGCTATACTATGTACAGCGCTGTGCTTGGTGAGCTGTGAGAAGGCAACAACGCTTATAGGAGCGACGGTGCCTTCTCAAAACTGCTGGTCGGTGGGGGTCCCAGGTATCAGACACCCACTGATCAGATACTGATGACCTATCCTAAGGGTTGGTCAATCAGTAAAAAATCTCAAAAAACTCTTAATCTACTGGATGCATGGCCATGACACTGAACCTGGGCTTAGACACAAGCAATATTGTTTACTTCTCAGAGAGTGAGCAGCAAATCGCTGACTACTTGGCATCACCAACAGCAAATGTTCTC
The DNA here is from genome assembly GCA_033119425.1 of Bufotes viridis. Classification (NCBI taxonomy): domain Eukaryota; kingdom Metazoa; phylum Chordata; class Amphibia; order Anura; family Bufonidae; genus Bufotes; species Bufotes viridis. The sequence continues at coordinate 130,844,588 of CM065595.1, read as the reverse complement.
TCAGCGCAGAGGTGCTTTTACAATCGGTTGACCTTTTTGTACCTTTTGGCAATAAATATAATATTCTACTGCCTGAACAAGGATTATGTTCAATTCTCATTTAAATGAGACTGGTGGATTAGAATGAAGCCGTCTATAGGAATACTTGTTCCCCAGCTGGCAAAATGGAAACAGATACCTATGGTTCCTTTTTAGACAACTCAAAAGCCACAACCTAATATTTAAATGTTGTCAAAAATTTTATTTATTGGAGTCTTAAAGGGGTTTTCCAATTTGCATCAACATCCTTTAAAATAATCATTTTTGAAAGTAGCTGTAATTTTGTAATGTATTTCTTTTACCTTTATTGCTGCTATTGTCCATTCTGGGCTGTGGTCCCATGACCATGTCCATGCAGCTCCTTCCTATATCATGTTAAAGCAGCAACAGGGGTGGTGACAGGGGAGTTCCTGTGTAACTACCTGGGTGGGAATAGCTATAAACTAGCTGGACGTGGTTAGGAGTGGGTCTGGAGCTGTGGCAGAGAAAGGAGGAGTGCATTATGGGTTCAGTTGGAAAAAGGAACAGGAAGTGCTACAAACAGGATGGAACTAATTTATTGACATGGTACAAAAAAACAGGTCAGGAAAGGTCAAATTGAAAAAAAAAGTGTGGGGATTGGGGAAGATGTACATTAGGTAGACAAGTATATAAGCATATCTTAAAACCCATAGTAATCCTAGAAAACCCCTTACATCTCAACAAATGTTACATGAAGGCATACAAAATCCTTTATACCTAAAGATAAGGTTTTGACTGGTTTACAACTCTCATCCACACTAGTAAACAGTTACAGTAGCCCTTTATACCTTTATACCTAGCCCTTTATACCTATCATGCACTGCAATGTTGTATTTCCCTCGTGGTAGCACTGCAGAGAAGTCAAACACTTTCTACCATGTTCCTCCACAGTCGTGGTCCACATTTCATCACGAGACCCTTTTAGCTAAAATTAATTGTAGTCAACCATTAAAGATGATGGCCTGTTAGGTATATAACACAGTACAAGGTATAAATGTCTTGGTGAAAGTAGCTGACACATTCCACAATGTTTGCTTAGTAGACCATCACCTTGACAGGATTTGGAAGACGTCCAACTATTGATTACTTCTGTTCTCCGGACAATATAGCCCGCTCTTATCACCGACAGAACATTCTGCTTGATGGTATTCATGTAACAGATGATATTGACCTGTAACTTGAATTTTAGAAACACCTTTATTTAAATACAAGACATAGCTTCTTACTCGGCCATCCAGAATCTTACCTTGTACTGATGAGAAGCAAAAACTCCTAAACAGTTGTCTGGATGGATATATGGCTTGGCTATTTCTTGTGCCCAGATTTAAGGCTTGTTAAAAAGTCAAATATTGACTCATAGGGAGCCTTTTTCAATAGAAGGCACTAGTGTGATAGTTCTATTTCCCTGTGAGATACCTTTTTGCACATAAACAGGGGTGCATCGCCAATGAGGCGAGGCGATTGCCTCAGGCAACACCAGGTAGGGGCAAGAAGGTAACAGCGGAAGGGCCATGGGCAATGAGCGCTTCCATTGTGGAAACACTCACTGTCATCTCTACATATTCAACTGCATCACTGTACTCAGGACAGCAATACAGTTGAATGCTGCGACAGGGCATGGGAAGAATGTTTCCATGACCAACCGTTTCCTCTAATAGGCTTCAGTCTAGTTCCTGTAGCCTATCAGAGGCCGGTGTCATCATCACCGCGCCACCTGAGCCAGACCCCATAGAGCTCAGGGCACAGACTAGAAGAGGTCCGTGTCTTGCACTGCATCACTGACAGCAGAATGAAGTTATGTATTTGAGTTTATTATTTTTATTTGGCAGCATGCTGTTTGGCCACAATGGGGTGGGGGTCATTATTTTGTAACTGGAGAAAGCACTATGGAAACATAGCGGCTGTAAAAAGGAGCATTTTTGTATTGGCACACATTATAAGAGAGTCACAATGGGGGCACTAAAAGGGGGTAGCTTTTTGTACTGACATGGTATAAGAGAGTATTTTTGTACTGGCAAGTAAAGGGGCATTTTTTGTACTTAGCGCACATTAAAAGGGAGCATTTTTGTACTGGCACACATTCTAAGGTGGCAACTATGGGGGAATTTGTTCTACAGGAGCACTAAAACTGGCACATGTTATAAGAGAACAATTTTTGTATTGGCACACATAAGGGGGTATTTTTGTACTGCTACACTTTATAAAAGAGCATTTTTGTACTAGCACACATTGCAAGGGGGAATAATTTTACTGGCAAACCTTATAAGGGGTCATTTTTGAGTGCGAATTTTTGGTACAGGCACACATTATAGGGAAAATTATTATTACTGGGGCACTATGGGGGCATTATTACTTCTGGGGGCAAAATGAGGGACATTATTACTATTGGGTGCAATTGTTACCACATAGCGCACATTGGCAGAGAATTATTACTATTGCTGGAATGTTACTTTTGGGATGACTGTTACATTGGGAGGGACCCTGGCACAGTATCAGCTTAGCACAAATATTTTAGAAGGACCCTATGTTTACAGAACTGTAAGTTTCAGGGACACTATTTGCTAGGCACAGTTATTTATTAGGGCACTGTGTGCCAATAATTATTGAAGTGGAACTATCTGTATGGTAATAGTATTTTCAGGGGGATTATCTGTTTATGTAGTATAGTATTGGGAAGCAAAGCGGACACAGTATTAGAGGTGACAGGATGGGCTGTTCAGGAGGTGGGAGGAGGATGGAAAAGTAGGAAACTAAGATGTCTGTTTGTCAAACTTTGCAGAGACAAGAGATAGATGAAATAAATCATCATGGCAGTCTGGTCTGAATGGAGAAAGAGAACATCTACATCAGAGGCCATAGGCCTAACTAACTGGGACAAAGTCCTCAAAAATAAAAATTTAGCCACAAAATGGGATATCTTTAAAAGCATCCTAAAATCTTATTGTGAGGGGTACGTACTGTATGGGAATAAAGGGTTAAGGAACAAAAAGAAACCAATGTGGATAAATAGAACTGTAAAGAAAGCAATAAATTACAAAAAGAAAGCATATAAATTACTAAAACAGGAGGGTAGCAAGGAAGCGCTGAAAAACTATAAGGAAAAAAATAGAACATGTAAAAAACAAATAAAAGCGTCCAAACTAGAGACCGAGAGATTAATTGCCAAAGAGAGTAAAACTAATCCTAAAATGTTCCTCAATTATATAAATGTTAAAAAGTATAAATCTGAAGGTGTCGGCCCTCTACAGAGTGATGAGGGGGGAGTTGCAGAGAGCGACGAGGAGAAAGCAAAGCTGTTAAATATTTTTTTCTCCACTGTATTCACTGAAGAAAATAAACTGTCAGATGAAATGCAGAATGTAAAAATAAATTCCCCATTAAAAGTGCCCTGTCTGACCCAAGAAGAAGTACAATAGCGACTTAAAAAGATTAAAATAGACAAATCGCCAGGACCGGATGGCATACACCCCCGTATCCTAAGGGAATTAAGCGATGTCATAGCCAGACCCTTATTTCTGATTTTTGCAGAGTCTATACTGACAGCGAATGTTCCACAGGATTGGGGCATAGCAAATGTGGTGCCAATATTCAAAAAGGATCAAAAACCACGGAAGGGTCAAAAACAGAGCCCGGAAACTATAGGCCAGTAAGTTTAACATCTGTTGTTGGTAAACTGTTTGAAGGTTTTCTGAGAGATGATATCTTAGAGGATCTCAATGGAAATAATCATCAGCATGGCTCCATGAGGGATAGGTCATGGCAAAAAAATGTAATCAGTTTCTATGAGGAGGTAAGTTCTAGACTTGACAGCGGCAAATTAATGGATGCCATTTATCTTGACTTCTCCAAAGCATTTGACACTGTACCACATAAAAGGTTAGTTTATAAAATGAGGATGCTCGGACTGGGAGAAAATGTCTGTATGTGGGTAAGTAACTGGCTGAGTGATAGAAAACAGAGGGTGGTTATTAATGGTAGATACTCAGATTGGGTCACTGTAACTAGTGGGGTACCTCAGGGGTCAGTATTGGGCCCTATTCTTTTCAGTATATTTATTAATGATCTTGTAGAAGGCCTGCACAGTAAAATACAAATTTTTGCAGATGACACTAAACTGTGTAAAGTAATTAACACTGAAGAGGACAGTATACTGCTGCAGAGGGATCTGGATAGATTGGAGGCTTGGGCAGAGAAGTGGCAGATGAGGTTTAACACTGACAAATGAAAGGTTATGCACATGGGAAGGAATAATGCAAGTCACCCGTACATACTAAATGGTAAAACACTGGGGAACACTGACATGGAAAAGGATGTAGGAATTTTAGTGAACAGTAAACTATGCTGCAAAAAACAGTGTCAGGCAGCTGCTGCCAAGGCCAATAAGATAATGGGTTGCATCAAAAGAGGCATAGACACCAGTGATGAGAACATAGTCATAGTCATCATAGTTTTTTTTACAAATCACTAGTAAGACCACACATGGAGTACTGTGTACAGTTCTGGGCTCCTGTGAACAAGGCAGACATAGCAGAGCTGGAGAGGGTTCAGAGGAGGGCAACTAAAGTAATAACTGGAATGAGGGATCTACAGTACCCTGAAAGATTATCAAAATTAGGGTTATTCACCTTAGAAAAAAGACGACTGAGGGGAGATCTAATAACTATGTATAAATATATCAGGGGACAGTACAGAGATCTGTCCCATCATCTATTTATCCCCAGGACTGTGACTTTGACGAGGGGACATCCTCTGCGTCTGGAGGAAAGAAGGTTTGTACACAAACAGAGAAGAGGATTCTTTATGGTAAGAGCAGTGAGACTATGGAACTCTCTGCCTGAGGAGGTGGTGATGGTGAGTACAATAAAGGAATTCAAGAGGGGCCTGGATGTATTTCTGGAGTATAATAATATTACAGGCTACAGCTACTAGAGAGGGGTCGTTGATCTGGATGGACAGATGTCTTTTTTCGGCCTTATGTACTATGTTACTATGTTAGAGGACACATCAATGGATAACAGGTACAGGTATATGGCACTGTATTACCCTGTATGTTTTGTAGCTCTGTATTTAATGTTTTCCAAGTATGTTTTTTACATTAGGGCTGAAAGGAAGGGGTTAGGTTAAGAAATTAACATGGGGGGCGGGGTGTGGCCGCCATTTCAGTTTTCGCCTCAGGCAGCATAAAAGGCTAGGGCACCCCTGCACATAAATGCACATAATTTGGATTATTATGAAATATGCCTTATGGACAAACTAGGCTGAGGATGTATGGAGACTTAGCTCTCAGGCAGGGGTCTATGGGGAAATATGCAAATTAGTTCCTACCAGCCAAACCACATACAGCACTGATTCAGGGTTCCGCCCTTCATCAGTACAGGGTAGGTTAGTGGTTAGCCGAAATGTCTTAAGGCTGTATTACACAGGCCGATTCTGCAGGCGTTTGTCAGGAGGGAAGCAGCGATCTCCTCCTCAGCATGGGAAGGAGCGAACGTTATGCCATTAGACACTACGATCTGCTGCCACAAAGATTTTTAAACATGCTGAAAGATCCAGACTGCCCGATGAATGAGCTCATTCATTGGGTAATCGTCAGCAGTATTAGACTGCCGGATCATCGCTAACAAGCATATCTACGAACACTTATTAGCGATGATTGGCCCAACAATCGCCTGCTGCAATACAGGATTTAGATTCAAACCAAGGGGTACTGTGCCTTATTGAAGAGACACAGTGCTGTATGGAGATTTAATTTTTAGGCCCAATTAGAGGCAAGAACTCCAAAACAGTGCTGTCTGCAGATAGTTATTTCTGGTATGGTTGGTGTCAGACAATTTTCGTACATCTTTTTCCCATAAAGCACTGCATTGGGAAACATCATGCATTATCTAAGGTATGTCAGTGTATGTCTGGTACTGCTACATAGCTCCATTCAAGTGAATTGGACTAAACTAGAACATCATACAAAGCCCAGAGACCAGAAATGGGATGTTTTTGGGAACAAAAAAGGTAGAACTTTTTCCAAATCACCCCTTTTAGCAAGGTGTTCAATGACTAGTCCTTAATTTGAACTCTATACAATGCCCATATATTCAACCCCTCCTCGAGTGTTTGAAGGCGTTTCCAAGATCAACATACTGATGTCCTATCCTTGGCTCGGTGACAGCCTAACTCTCGAGACCCCCATTAATTAACAGCGTTGTTGTCTCTTCATTTTTTCCTAGATCCATCAAACTGCACACTATTCAATGGAATGACGCTGCAATTAGTAGATGCCAAGCAGGTAGGTGGGCAAAGGTCAAACAGTGTCGCGGGTCGTTTTTGGACATCGCGTCAGTCCAGTGGAAACACAGCCTAATCCGTCAGTATCCTTATCTGAGAAAACCACTTTAAAGGGAACGTGTCATCAGAAAATGATCTATTGTTTAAATTGTGAATCTATCTTTAATATATTTTTAAAGGATAACTGTCGCATTTTTTTATTTATTTTTTTGACTATTGGATTTTGGTGATTAATATCACCTTGTTGGCCCTGTTTTAATTTTTGATTGTTTAATAAATAACCCCTATAAGCCACATTTTTGACCCCAGTATTGGCTATTGTTACCTGAGATTAAAATCAGGTTGCTAGGCATCCTCCATCTAGTTTGCTCAGAGGAAGAGGGGGACGCACAAGCAGGCTGTCTGCGTGCTTGCTCACATTACTGGCCAGAACTGACAGCCAGAGTAAAAGTTGTAAGGGAATGGATAAAAAGCCAGGTCCTCCCTGGCAGCTGATAACAGTGCTGGGCTGTGTGCACTTCTCCACATCCCAGCGCTTGGCAGACACTCCCTCAGCAGTGCTGGAGAATGTAGCTAGAGCAGCCGGGGAAGGGAGATCTGCCGCCTACTCAGTTTATAAATGAAAGCATCATGTGGTAAGAGGAGAGCTTGGGCAACCCATCTGTGTTGTAAAAGGATTACAGGCTTCAGCAAGACAATGCTGGTCTTCACTAACTTCACTGCAGGCATCCTATGGATTAACCCCTGCATGACTGCATGGCTTCACCAACTTCTCTGCATCCTACAAGTAACCTCTGCATGGGTTCACTAAGTGCAGCCCCCCATATCCTTGTATTAACCCTTAGGGCTCTTTCACACTAGCATTTTTGTTTTCTGGCATAGAGATCCGTCGTCGCTGATCAGGATTATCCCAATGCATTCTGAATGGAGAGAAATCCGTTCAGGATGCATCAGGATGTCTTCAGTTCAGGACCGGAACGTTTTTTGGCCGGAGAAAATACCGCAGCATGCTGCGCTTTTTGCTCCGGCCAAAAATCCTGAACACTTGCCGCAAGGCCGGATCCGGAATTAATGCCCATTGAAAGGCATTAATCCGGATCCGGTCTTAAGCTAAACGTCATTTCGGCGCATCGCCGGATCCGACGTTTAGCTTTTTCTCAATGGTTACCATGGCAGCCAGGAAGCTAAAGTCCGGGTTGCCATGGTAAAGTGTAGTGGGGAGCGGGGGAGCAATATACTTACTGTCCGTGCAGCTCCCGGGGCGCTCCAGAGTGACGTCAGGGCAACCTACACGCATGGATCATGTGATCCATGCGCATGGGGCGCTCTGACGTCATTCTGGAGCGCCCCGGGAGCCGCACGGACTGTAAGTATACCGCTCCCCCGCTCCCCACTACTACTATGGCAACCAGGACTTTAATAGCGTCCTGGCTGCCATAGTAACGCTGAAAGCATACTGAAGACTAATCCGTCTTCAAATGCTTTCAGGTCACTTGCGTTGTTACGGATCTGGCGGGCACTTCCGGCAAATGGAGTACACGACGGATCCGGACAACGCAAGTGTGAAAGAGCCCTTAAATGGCTTCACTAAGTGCACCCCCCCCATAACCTTGTATTAACCCCTGCATGGGTTCACTGTGCAGCCCCCCATTATCCCAGATTAACCCCTTAGCCCTACACATGGCTCTGCTCTTCCTATAGTATTAAACCCTGCAGCACAGTCAGTTCCATATATACTGTAGCATACACATGGCTCTCCTAAGTTCAGTGCAAACATTTGGGGGGGGGGGCTCTGGTTACTGGCACTTTTGGGGGGGCTGTTGTTACTGGCACATTTGAGGGGGGCTCTTGTTACTGGCACATGATTGGGGGGCATCTATGGGGGCACATCTTACTGGCACATGATTTGGGGACATCTGTGGGAGCACATTTTACTGGCACAAAAAAAAAATCAAAAGTGGGAAAAAAATCTGCTTTACTTTTTAGTTGCCATATTTTGACCCCTATAACTTTTTTGTAATTATGTGAACGGAGCTGTGTGGGGGCTCATTTTTTGCGGCGCAATCTGATCTTTCATTGATACCATTCTGGGGTGTGTATTAGGCTGGGTTCACATGGGCATCATGTTTGACACCCGGATAAGAGGCGGCTGCGTTGTGGGAAAATGCACGATTTGTCCGCGCGAGTGCAAAGTGTTTTAATGCATTTTGCACGCGCGTACGGAAAACGGCATGTTTGGTACCCAGACCCAAAGCCGGACTTCATCACTGAAGTCCGGTTTCGGGTTGAGTATTCTGTATATTTTATTATTTTCCCTTATAACATAGTTATAAAGGAAAATAATAGCATTCTTAATAGAGAATGCAAAGTAAAAAGGGCAATAGAGGGTTAAAAATAATAAAAAAAACGAACTCACCTCCTCCATTTCATCGCGTAACTGCCGCTCTCCTGTTTTGTATTCAGCTGGGCGGGGTGAAGGACCTTCAGTGATGTCACTGGGTCACATGGCACTTTAGCTGCTCGCACATTGGATGCTGGCTGCACATTACACACTAGCTACAACTCCTAGCCGCTAAGGACCTTAACCCTTAAATCAGCCTGTGGGATACAAACTTTGCATACAGTGCATTTTAACCCTCTTAAGCAGTGAACCACTGGGTCACTACATAGGGAGCTAAGCTGCAGTATGCAGAACAGTGTATTGAGCATTCTGCTGCTGGCTCCATCCACTGTTTCCTGCACCAGCAGCTGCCCGGGTGTCAGACCCACACTGATATGATATTAATGATCTGTCCTCAGCGTAGGTCATCAATATCCAAGTCCTGTAAAACCCCTTTTAACATACAAGTTTTAGACTTGAAGCTTCTATGGCGTACAAGCAGCATTGATTAATGGAACATGAATGCACACGTTGCTCCTGGAATTGAGTCTCGGAGGTCATTGCTGGGACATTGGGTTCAATGACCGTGATGTTCCTGAACTTTTTATCTAGGCTTAACAAATGCTGCCATAAATTATTAAAGCTGATGATGATTTACACCCTGATTTTTCACAAGCCTTTTAATTAATCATTAATATATGACTCATAATTAAGAATAGACAAAGAATATATCCAGTTTTACGTTATTTCCTATATATGCACACTTATTGATTGTAACACTGTGTAACAGGCAAAACTACAAAAAATCTGTACTTGAATAACAGATACAATACAGTCAAGAAATACAAAATGAGTCAAAAGACATACATATTTTCCCAGATAATGTATAATTACAATATAAAGAGTAAAGACCAAAAAATATATAAATCATTTAAGCATCTTTAGATTATACAGTATTAATATATATAGAAGGGGGATGTATACACTCCAAATATTTAATATTAGATAGAAGATGACTAAATAATTAGAGCACAGTTAATCAATAGTTATTTATGGACCCTAATTTAATAGGATGTAAAATTAATTACACACAATTAGTGTTAAGCGAAGCATTCAAAGCGGAATTTGGTTTAGGAAAACTTCGATTTGCAGTGAATCCGAATTTTCTCTCGCTTCGTGGTAATGAATCAGTTTTTCCTGAAATGGCGGCTGCACGTGTTACTAAGTGAAAGTAGCAACGCAAGATCACCCATAATGCCATGCAGCCAACCAATACGCAGATAGCAATCCCCTGTGATGTCACAGCCATATAAAACCCTGATCCCACGTGGTCTCCTCCATTGTCCTGTGAGCTGAGCATAGGGAGAGACATGGCAAGCGCTCATGTGCTAGGGACAGTGTTGCTGAAAATGATTAATAGTAGAATATAGAAGGGAGAGTGCAGGGAGACTGCAAGGAGAGTGCAGAAAGAGAGCAGGGAGACATGCTGCTTCAGTTTAATTTATTTATTACTACATTTACTTATTCCTACATCAGCCATAAGTGTAATTCAATACCAATAAGATGCAAGCCTTTATTATTGCAGTGCCAAGCGTGTCAACCAATATCATCCAGTCTGCACCTCTTAGGGGGGGGGGGGTCAGGTGTTAATGATGACCATCCTCATCTTTTGCTGGCTTTACTTCTTCCAAATCATTCTTCAAAGTCTCCATGTCCTAAAAAAGTCAGCAAGATGCAATGAGAGGAGAAGCGGGATGTTCCTGATGACATATTCTCATCGATATTAGATGATGTGGGAAAGGAGGAAAAGCAGATGGCAGAAGATGGGCTCCCACCTGTAGGGCAGGAGAGCGCTGGGGTTGGAAAAGTGGGTATGCTACAGCTAATTAATATTCTGTGTTTACTGTAAATAACCTGCAGGAGATTGCAGCAATAATATACATATTGTCCCCCACCTAACCAGCCAAACCCCATACCAGCAATAGCCCCTGTTTAAAGGTGCCACGCAGCCATTAACAATAAAAAAGGACTATACAGTGTGATCTTCATTATTACATGAAAGGCAACTGCGGGCTAATTGGCCACACGGTTCATCACCGCAGCGTAGCCACAACCCGGCCGCAGCAAGGCCGCTCCGTGTGGCTGTACCTTAAGGCAGAGTGGCCTGGTATACCTGATTTATAGAGATTCGTGGCTAATTATTTTGTAATTAATCGAAGTTCTTGGCTAACTTCGGCTAACTTGCAGAATAGAATTTTTCTAAACTTTGCTCATCTCTATACACAGTATATTAACAGTTAATGTGCAAGAAAAATAAATAAATAAATATATATATATATATATATATATATATAAATATATATATATACCGGTATAAGCAATGGTATTAATCAAAAGTGGTGACATAGTGTGCTGCAGTGCCGTTATCACGCCAGACCTCAGACGTCTATGTGTTTCGCTGTGTGGCTTCCTCTGGAGGTACTGACTGAGTATTGTTGAAGGATTATAAGTAGAGACGAGTTAAAAATTTAATTTGGCTTCTTAGACAAATTCTACAAAACAAGTTGCTTCGTGACATATAGAGAGAGATTTCATTTTTGGTATATTTATTGTAATTATACATTATCTGGGAAAATATACAGTATAACTGTTGTTATGATAACTGTTCTGAAACTTAGTATACTAGAGATCCAAGTGAAATCCAATGGACCACACTGAAGACGAATGCGGCCCTGTTCTTGCCATCAAATGTGATGGAATTTTTGAGGTTTCAAATTCATCTTAGAGCCTCTGATGCATATGTGCCTAAATAATGATATTTCCAAAAATTCAGACCATTTAAAGAAATAGACAACCAAGAGACATCACAAGGCTTTCCTTCACCTGGAGCAATATAGTTATTTTCACTTCTGAAGCCACCTCCAGCACCCAGGACGCATGCCTAGCACGTCACTTCTACAGGGCTTCTACAAGATGACTGCATAGAGCAGGGTTTACTTTCTGTAAGTGTTCATTTCCCTGGGTCTGCTGGTTTGTTCGGGTCCAATTACGATACCAAATGTGTATTTTTCTGTTGTTCTACTTTTGCACAATAATACCACTACCACTAGTTTTATGAGCCATAACTGTTTTATTTTTTAATTAGAACCATATGTGGACTTACTTTTTGCAAGATGAGATTTTTCTTATTTTTCTTATGGAACAATTAAAAAATATCTAATTACGGGGTTGTCCGGGATCAGAGCCTGTAAAACGGCTAGGGCAGCGCTAAAGTCCACCCATCTGAGTGGCCCAGCTAGGATGCCCATGTATTCTATGGGTCAGTATAATTAAGATGATACCAAATGTGTTATATGTTATTTATGGCATAATAATGGTGGCATGGCCCATCTCTTGAGAAAAATTAGAAATTGTGCTGTTGCATTTCGAAAGCTGTACATGTTAAGGTTGCCCATTAATGTAGGTGTATGTTATTTTTTGCGGGATGAGTGGTTTCTATCGGTACCATTTGAGGACACACAGGACATAATGATCACCGTGTATTATTATCATTATTATTATTATTATTATTATTATTATTTTTGTTTGCAAAGTGGGAAAAAAGGTATTCTGTCAATGTGTCTTTTTATGTGCGCCAAGGTTGCATCCAAAAATCATATTGACATAGAGTTTGTGTACTTTTCTTTTACTACAGCTGTAAGCAATAATCTTTAATGGCTGTGCCATTATGCAGTGAAGTAAAAGTTCTCAACTTGGCCGTTAAAAATTAGAGCGCTTTTAGCTGCAGTCATTAAAAATGTAATGTCAAATCATGCTGATTTTGTATATAATTTTATCCTTTCCATGGCTGGAACACTGTGCCCCACCTTAAGGCACAGACAAGATGGGAACACGCCATTGACACTGTGGAAGGCGGTCCATGCCTGAAATGACACATTCCTGCTGTCCACCTCCTGTTCCTCCTCCCTGTCTCCCATCACCTCTCCTTCCAACTAATTCTTCCTCCACAGATGGTGCAGCGAGCCCCTGAGGAGCTGGTGCATAGGATGGGAGTTGTAGTGGTGATGTGTCACGGTGTACTCCCTCAGGTCGTTTCTCCTTGGGGATCGGTGCAGTGCAAAGGTGGTTTGAAGAATCAAGCCAGAAGTAAAAGTATAAAAGTCTCTCTTTACTTAGTTAAAAATATAACTTATGGTACATCTGGTGGTAGTAAGTACAGAGTGCAGTTTCTAGCACCAGATGAGGAGGTATGGGGGCTGGTTGCATGGCAATAAAATGGCACTAGCAGGCACTTGTGCGCACTGGGTGATATAGGCTAGATGTTTGTCTGGCCGGGTGGCTGTTCTAGGTGATGGGTGTCTGAGCTGTAGTCCCTCGATGGCAACAGGTTCTTTAAAGCTGTGGTCTTGCTGATCACTCTGTTGTTTAAGCACACTGAAGCTTCTTGGAAGCAGTGTTCTCAATTCTGGCAATTACCCTGTAGTGATGAAATCAGATACAGTCCCTTGGAGAATGAGCTCTGGCATGTGCTCCCTTCCTCCTTGCTGTCTGGACTCCAACTACCCCTCCTGGAAGAAAGTAGGACCAGCCCACTCCTACTAAGAGGGGAAGAACAGGGTGGTTAGCCCTTTTCCTACCAACCATAACTCTTCTTGCTGGAGTGCTGGTCATAAGCATTGCATAGGTACTTTCAGGTCTGATGTACTGCAATGGCAGTGGTCAATGTTCTTCCTCTGCTTCAGCAGTATCTAGGTATGCTCTGGAGATAAAATATCACTTATATGCTTCTGCAGCAGAGGTTGGGAACCTCTCCTGCTGCCATCCCGTTGTTGGTATGAAAGAAAAAGCATAAGGGGGCCATGCAGCCATGTGGACAAACAGCTTCCTGCTTAATGTGACACTGCCCTCCAACCCAGACAGCAGGGGTTCCTACAGCTGGCATCCGCAGTTTGGATTTAGACCTCAGTCCATAATACAGTGGCATAGAGGGTTACTCTTTATGAGCAGAATTCTATATAGTTCCTTTTTTTTTGCCCTCTTCAGTTCCGTATGCTGTGTGTGAAAGGACACGACGACCAAAGGGCATACAGAACACAAAGCAAAAGCATATAAATAAAGAGCCGACGCAGTGACACAGGAAAATTCTGTTATCAGTACAGAATACGGCAGCAGTTTTACAGCTCAAGGTTGTTTGAAGCCCATCAAGTCCATTTCCATGATATGATCTCCTTGTTTGCCTTTTAAAAATCATAAAAAGGAAAAAAAAATAACAGGAAAAGTAGAAGAAAAGGTGCTTTTTTTATATTTGCTTAAATGGTTTTTTGAGGGTTATTAAGGCAATTACTTTTCTCATGTATACCTTCATCTTGCTTTTTTAAGTGTGGGCTCTCCTGACTTGTTTTCATCATATAAACCAATCATTCTGGTTTGTTTCCATTCTGTAGGTAGCACTTGCTGCTCCGCCATCCATCCAAACCCATGATGCACTTCTCCTTTCTCTGCCACAGCTCCAGCCCCACCCCTAACAATGCACAGCTAATTTATAGCTCCTCCCACCCAGCTAGTTACATAGACACTCCCTATCACCGGCACTAACAACGCCCAGCTAGTTTATAGTTCCTCCCACTCACCTTGTTACATAGACACTCCCCATCACCGCCCTAACTACGCCAAGCTATTTTAAGCTTCTCCCAACCAGCTAGTTACATAGACACTCCCTATCACCGCCACTAACAACGCTCAGCTACTTTATAGCTCCTCCCACTCATCTTGTTACATAGACACTGCCTTTCACCGGCACTAACAACACCCAGTTAGTTTATAGCTTCTCCCAACCAGCTAGTTACATAGACACTCCCCTATCAGTTCCCCCCCCCCCCATGGACAGAACATCACAGGTAATAAGAAAGAGCTGCATGGACATGGTCATGTGACCACAGCCCAGAACTGAAGGAAAAAGAATTATATTACAAGATTACAGATCCTATCATGTGATTAGATCCGCTCCTAGCTCAGTAGTGAGACTCTTGTGGAGGAAGTGAAAGGAAGCTATATGTGCTAACTAACTACTCTACGGTATCTCTGAGAAATTTACAGAGAGAAAAATACCATATCTTTACTTAACAGTAAATAAGAAAGGAAAGAACTAGAAGGTCCAGAGTCTTCATGGCCGAGCATTGCAGTCAGTAAGGTATTTGCTGTTTGCTTATAAAGACTTTACTGCAGTGCAGTGGCATAACTAAAAATGATAGAGCCCCACAGCAGATTTTTGTACGGGCCCCCCTCCCCCAGCAACTTCTTCACAACTCCCAACTCCTGTGTGACTCCCACTACTGAGTCTAGTCAAGATCGAGCTCTCAGACGAGGCCCAGCAGACGCTCCATCCATTTCCTATAGTGTCATTAAGGGGCGTAGCTAAAGGCTCATGGGCCCTGGTGCAAGAGTTCAGCTTGGGCCCCCCTTCCCTCAGTGCTTTGTGTGTCTTCTTATGCGACACAAGTGTCTTTGGGCCCCTTCAGGCTCCTGGGCCCGGTAGTGACTGCTACCTCTGCACCCCCTATAGCTACGCCCCTGGTGTCATCATATTCACAGTAATGTTATTGTATAATACTGTTGAGGGGGCCCTAACAATAAAATCTCCTCCTCCTGGGTGGGCCCCTTCAGGCCCCAAAGTATCAGCTGAATCACCAGGGAGAGCAGGAGAAAGATCATCCCCTTGAGTACTACCAACTCCACCCTCGCCCGAGCCACCACTCCCAATCTCTCCACGTCACGTCTCCCCTCAGACAGCTCAACTATATACAGGAAATGCCCTCTCAGTCAATCACAGGCCTCAGACCTCACCTTCTGATTGGCTGAGCAGTGATATTAGTAATTTCCTATGGGTTGAGATGGACCAGGAGAACACCTGGTATGTGTCTGTGTAAGCCCATTTTATAATAAATGACTGGACAACCCTTTTAAGGTGCACAATAAAGCTAAGAACATGTGACCAGGGAATGGAATGCCCTAATTAGAGTTTACACACGTTGTGTCATGGTTTTTATTGGCCATGATTTTTGCAAAACTGCATCTGCATTTGTCACCAAAAATTGGATAATAAACAGAAAAATGTTTACTGAGGTCAGAACCCATAAAAATACGGAAACATTTGTTATCATTAACCTAATACACAGATTAATGTAACAGCCATAAAGTGCTTAGCGTTTATGAGCAATTAACAACCCTCAATGATGAGTTTCAGTCTGTGGCTCCATCTAATAAATTGATGGTGGTCAATGACCGCTCAGTTACAGTTTCATTGATTGGTCACAATCTGAGTGACTTATGAACTGTATATTACATAACTATTAAAGAGACAGGTACAAAAATATAAAAAAACACATATCTACAGAAATGTATTGATCCAGGAGTGACCAAGTGTACTCAAGTAAGGCTACTTTCACACTCACGTTTTGGGCGGATCCGTCATGTATCTGCAAAACTGATCCGTTCCAATACAACTGCATGTATCCGTCATGAACGGATCGGTTTGTATTATCTGTAACATAGCCAAGAAGTATCTGTCATGAACTCCATTGAAAGTCAATGGTAGACGGATATGTTTTCTATTGTGCCAGATTGTGTCAGAGAAAACGGATCTGTCCCCATTTATTTACATTGTGTGGCAGGGCGGATCCGTTTGGCTCAGTTTCGCCAAGTGGACAGCAAAACGCTGCAGGCAGCGTTTTGGTGTCCACCTCCAGAGCGGAATGGTGACAGAACGGAGGCAAACTGATGCATTCTGAGCGGATACTTTTCCATTCAGAATGCATTGGGGCTTAACTGATCCGTTTTGGACCGCTTCTGAGAGCCCTGAACGGATCTCACAAACGGAGGGTGAAAGTAGCCTTACTCATTTGTCCTACAGTGGTGACTTAACCCTTTCAATGCCAAGGATGTATACATAGAATATGTACAGTTTCACTTTAAAAAAAAAAATCATTTTAAAGCCCAGAATCTCAGCTTTCAAATGACACCATCGAAGCTCTAGGTGAAATATTCAGCAAGCAGCACTTGTTTAGAACTGGCGAGAAGAGAAAAAGTTTCACTCCCTGGTTTTGTGTCTAGGTAGAGGAGGGGGAAGAGGATAAGTAGGGGATGCTGCAGCTGTGATCTGTTCTCCTTCGCAGTCTTTCAGTCTTTCGCAACCATCCGTGGAAATCGCATCCGCACTTGCTTGTGGATGCGATTTTCACGTAGCCCCATTCACTTCTATGGGACCAGGGTTGCGTGAAAATCGCTGAAATATAGAACATGCTGCGATTGTTCACACAACGCACACATAATGCATGAAAAACATCAGCTCATGTACACTGACCCATTGAAATGAATAGGTACGGATTCCATGCGGGTGCAATGCGTTAACATGACGCATTGCACCTGTGCAGAATACTCGCTCGCCTGCAAGGGGCCTAACAGTTTACCTGCTCGTTGTCGAGGTTGCGTCGGCGAGTATTGTAATTACAGATCCCCATTTACTTGAATGGCAAAGAGCAGTTGTAGGTACACTGTGTCCCAGTCGAAGTGACTTGAATGGCGGGGCTGCAATGTCGATGGGGAGCAAGTAAACAGTGCAGCTGTCTCTTCATGCAGCTGATCGTTGGGGATGTCGGGTGTTGTACCCCCATCGATCTGATATTGATGACCTATCCTGAGGATAGATCATTAATATGGGATCGCGAGAAAGTGGAAAGCTCCTTTAATGAACAGCACGGCAGCCGAAGGGAATTTATACTCTTCCACAGTCCTGGTAGTTAGAACATTGATCCAACACTGAAAACATCTAATTAGTCCAAGATCAGAACAAATGATCTGCTTTTTTCCAGAAATGGCACCACTCTTGCTTATTGGTTGTGTGGGGTATTGCAGCTCAGACTCATTTACGTGGACGGTGATGATCTGTTTCTGAAAAAGAACAGACCCATTTTTCTAAACCTAGACAACCCTGTGAAAAAAATCACGATAGGAGGAGCATTACCCTTTAGTTCTTCATGACTTCCATCCACTAGCCATAATGTAGACCCATTACACAGTACAGTACATAATATGCTTAGTCCTGACCATGCAGTGATATAACCACAGAGGTCAGAAAGGCAGAAACAAATAAAATCCAGTAATCTCTAAAGGACATGCAGTGTATGAGTTAAGTTGGCCAAGCCTGTTAAGATTGTGACAAGTAAGATTTCTTAAAAATGCTTTGATCTACGGAGGGTGGGAGCCTGATGATTGCTGAAGTGGCCACCTTGGACAGATAGCTTTGCCTACTTATAATTAACCCTCAGCTCCTCCAGACCTCAGGCAGCTCAGATGCTTGTGATTTAGGCTCCGCTAATAAGGCTTAAGTTGCTACGTTCCAAAAATAATCAAGGCAGGGATATACCATGGACCACTGTGGACGTGAATGTTTACAGGATTCTCATGGATTATATGACACCCAATGCAAGTCTTATAGAACTGCTGCTGCCAGGTGGAAGGAGGTTTTATTCTTTTTTTCTTGAAGAGATGCCTTAAGGGAGAGGAGGATGTCTGAGCAAATCTCTGCAAAGGACTTTATGGAAAACATTGCATTGAGCAAGCGACTGAGCTCTGCTGGTATTAGACTCTTCACCCCTTCACAATGCTGCTGCAGAATGTAAGTGCATTATACCTATTGTGGATTATGTTATTATGAATGGTTTGCACTGGGGATAATGGAACTGCATTGTTCCCGCATGGCGGTCTATGATGGGATCAGAAGGAAGACATGCCGCGTTGACCCAACAATATACATGGCAACTCTGTGGTTGGAGCAAACCACATATAGAAAGAACATAGTAACTCTTAGTAACTAGAACATAAGCTATTACTACACTAGCAGAACAATATCAAATGTAGATTTTTTTTGCTAATGATAACGTATTTGTGTTTGGTTTTGTTTTGGTTATTTTTAAAACATAATGTACAGTAACTCAGGATGTCTACATATAGCATTATCACCTTGTAATAATGGATCGGATGTTTTCTCAAAAATAAAAAAATAAACACAAACATAGGGCTCCTTTCCATAAAGCTATTCCAATATTTTATTTCTTTACATACAGTATTTTGTTTGTCCATCACATTCCACAGCAATGTACAGAGATTGTCCCCATTCACATTAGTCATGGTCCTCACTGAGACTCACAATCTCAGCCAGACATATGCACACGTTAGGCAGAATTTCGTAGGAAGCTACCATAATTAACCAATCAGTCTGTTTTTTGTGGGTAAAATCCCTCCTAGGCTGTCGGTTATGGGCCGGTGAATATAAAACTGAAGAATGAGACAGCACTCCAAAGTAAGATGAAAGGTTGCTGGATCTACTTTATTCACCCCCAAACGCTTTTTGTGTGTGAGCGCTGCCTCATTCTTTAATTTAAGCTAAATAGAAAGATGAATAGATGGATGGATGAACTGATAGACAGAGAGATGATAGATAGATAGATAGATAGATAGATAGATAGGCATATACATAGATTCATAGTAAAATAGTTTTTGTGAGGCTGAAAAAAACATCCATTCATCCAGTTCAGCCTGTTGTCCTGCAAAGTTGATCCAGAGCCAAAAAATCTCATGAGATAGAAGCCAATTTTCCTACTTTGAGGGGTAAAAAAAATCCTTCCCGACTCCAATCAGGCAATCAGATAACTTCCTAGATCAACGACCCATCTCTAGTAGCTATAGCCTGTAATATTATTACACTCCAGAAATACATCCAGGCCCCTCTTGAATTCCTTTATTGTACTCGCTATCACCACCTTCTCAGGCAGAGAGTTCCATAGTCTCACTGCTCTTACCGTGAAGAATCCTCTTCTATGTTTATGTACAAACCTTCTTTCCTCCAGATGCAGAGGATGTCCCCTCGTCACAGTCACAGTCCTGGGGATAAATAGATGATGGGAGAGATCTCTGTACTGACCCCTGATATATTTATACATAGTTATTAGATCTAACCTCAGTCGTCATTTTTGTAAAGTGAATAACCTTAAGGCTCTATCGTAGGGACTAGAACAGTTCAGAAGGAAAGGTGTAGGGTTAAAAATATACACAAACCTCTTAATTGTATGTGCACTAATGCCAGAAGCCTGACTAATAAAAATGGGGAACTGGAATTAGTGATGTGTGAGGAGGACTATGACATAGTGAGAATAACTGAGACATGGCTGGATGATAGCTATGACCGGGCAGTTAATATACAGGGTTACGATCTGTTTAGAAAGGATCGCCAAAACCAGAGAGGGAGAGATGTCTGCCTTTATGTAAAGTCCTGTCTAAAGCCCACAGTCCGAGAAGATATAAGTGAGGGACATGAACATGTGGAGTCACTGTGGGTATAAATACATGGAGGCAAAAACAATAATAAATTACTAATAGGAGTTTATTATAAACCACCTAATAGTCCACAGAAAATCTACTACTAAACAAGATAGACGAGGCGGCAAATCATAGTGTGGTGGGTATTATGGGGGACTTCAACTACCCAGATATAGACTTGAAAACTGAAAGCTGTACATCCCATAAAGGAAACCAGGTTCTTGGCAATAACTAAAGACAATTACCTTTCCCAAATGGTTCAGGACCCCACTAGAGGGACGGCCATACTGGACTTATTATTAACCAAAAGACCTGACAGAACAACAGACGTGCAAGTCGGGGGACACCATTATTCAAAAGAGTGTTTCTACAGGGAGGAACAAAAATACCAAACTTCAAAAATGCAAAATTTAGCCAACTAAGAGAGGCCATAGGCCTAACTAACTTTGACAATGTCGGTAAAAACTAAAATACAGCCACAAAATGGGATATCTTTAAAAGCATCCTAAAATCTCATTGGGATGGGAATAATATGGGAATAAAAGGTTAAGAAACAAAAAGAAAACAATGTGGATAAATAGAACTGTAAAGAAAGCAATACATGACAAAAAGAAAGCATATAAATCACTAAAACAGGAGGATATCGAGGAAGCACTGAAAAACTATAAGGAAAAAAATAGAACATGTAAAAAACAAATAAAAGCGTCCAAACTAGAGACCAAGAGATTAATTGACATAAAGAGTAAAACTAACCCTAAAATGTTCTTCAATTATATAAATGTTAAAAAGTATAAATCTGAAGGTGTTGGAGTGATGAGGAGGGAGTTGCAGAGAGCGACGAGGAGAAAGCAAAACTGTTAAATATTTTTTTTCTCCAGTGTTTTCACTGAGGAAAATAAACTGTCAGATGAAATGCTGAATGTAAAAATAAATTTCCCATTAAAAGTGCCGTGTCTGATCCAAGTAAGAAGTACAACAGCGACAGCGATGGCATACACCCCCGTATCCTAAGAGAATTAAGTTATGTCATAGCCAGACCCTTATTTCTGATATTTGCGGACTCTATACTGACAGGGAATGTTCCACAGGATTGGCGCATAGCAAATGTGGTGCCAATATTCAAAAAGGGTCCAAAAACAGAGCCTGGAAATTATAGACCGGTAAGTTTAACATCTGTCTGTGGGTAAACAGTTTGAAGGTTTTTTAAGAGATGCTATCTTAGAGGATCTCAACGTAAATAAGCAAATAACGCCATATCAGCATGGCTTCATGAGGGATCGGTCATGCCAAACTAATTTAATCCGTTTCTATGAAGAGGTAAGTTCTAGACTTGACAGCGGCGAATCGATGGATGTCATATAGCTGGACTTCTCCAAAGCATTTTACACTGTACCACATGAAAGGTTAGTATATAAAATGAAAATGCTCGGACTGGGAGAAAATGTCTGTATGTGGGTAAGTAACTGGCTCAGTGATATAAAACAGAGGGTGGTTATTAACACACTTCAGATTGGGTCACTGTCGCTAGTGGGGTACCTCAGGGGTCAGTACTGGGCCCTATTCTTTTCAATATATTTATTAATGATCTTGTTGAAGGCTTGCATAGTAAAATATCTATTTTTGCAGATGACGCTAAACTGTTTTAAGCAATTAACACTGAAGAGGACAGTATACTGCTACAGTGGGATCTGGATAGATTGGAGGCTTGGGCAGAGAAGTGACAGATGAGGTTTAACACTGACAAATGTAAAGTTATGCACATGGGAAGGAATAATGCAAGTCACCCGTACATACTAAATGGTAAAACACTCGGTAACACTGACATGGAAAAAGATTTAGGAATTTTAATAAACTAAGCTACAAAAACCAGTGTCAGGCAGCTGCTGCCAAGGCCAATAAGATAATCGGTTGCATCAAAAGGGGCATAGACGCCCGTGATGAGAACATAGTCCTACCACTTTACAAATCACTAGTCAGACCACACATGGAGTACTGTGTACAGTTCTGGGCTCCTGTGAACAAGGCAGACATAGCAGAGCAGGATAGGGTTCAGAGGAGGGCAACTAAAGTAATAACTGGAATGGGGCAACTACAGTACCCTGAAAGGTTATCAAAATTAGGGTTATTCACTTTAGAAAAAAGACGACTGAGGAGAGATCTGATAACTATGTATAAATATATCAGGGGTCAGTACAGAGATCTCTCCCATCATCTATTTATCCCCAGGACTGTGACTGTGACGAGGGACATCCTCTGCGTCTGGAGGAAAAAAGGTTTGTACACAAACATAGAAGAGGATTCTTCACTGTAAAAGCAGTGAGACTATGGAACTCTCTGCCTGAGGAGGTGGTGATTGTGAGTTCACTAAAAGAGTTCAAGAGGGGACTGGATGTATTTCTGGAGTGTAATAATATTACAGGCTATAGCTACTAGAGAGGGGTCGTTGATTCAGTGAGTTATTCTGATGCCTGATTGGAGTCGGGAAGGAATTTTTTAAAATTCCACTTAAGTGGGGAAAATTGGCTTCTACCTCACAGGTTTTTTTTTTTTTTTGCCTTCCTCTGGATCAACTTGCAGGATAACAGGCCGAACTGGATGGACAAATGTCTTTTTTCGGCCTTATGTACTATGTTACTATGTTAACCCTAATTTTGATAATCTTTCAGGGTATTGTAGTTCCCTCATTCCAGTTATTACTTTAGTTGCCCTCCTCTGAACCCTCTCCAGCTCTGCTATGTCTGTCTTGTTCACAGGAGCCCAGAACTGTACACAGTACTCCATGTGTGGTCTGACCAGTGATTTGTAAAGTGTGACTAGATAGATAGATAGATGAGTTTAGATAGATGGGAAGACTAGATAAATATTAGATAGATATGAGATAAATAGATAGATAGATAGATAGATAGATAGATAGATAGATAGATAGAGTCACTGACATAGTTATAGCTAAGGCTACTTTCACACTAGTGTTTCTATTTTCCGGTATTGAGATCCATCATAGGGTTCCATCAATGGGGACAAAGCGTAACTGAACGGAATGCTCCAAAATGCATTCGATTCCAATTGGTTTTCTTTCCGTCATGGTTTTCTTTCCGTCATGGGATGCGGAGGAAAATGGATCCGTCATGACCCACAATGCAAGTCAATGGGGACGTCCCCCGTTGCTTTCAGTGGAGTTCATGACGGATCCGTCTTGACAATGTTAAAGATAATACAACCGTATCCATTGATAACGGATACAGATGGTTGTATTATCAGTAACGGAAGCTGAACCCTGCCAGATCCAGTAAAAACTAGTGTGAAAGTACCTAACACTACTGTGGGGATATTGTGGCAGACACTATAATGACAGCATGGTGGTTATCGCTGGTATGATGGTAGCTCACACTGATAAACTGGCTTAGTTCCCCATAGCAACCAATCAGATTCCACCTTTCATTTTCCAAAGGAGCTGTCCAAAATGAAAGGTGGAATCTGATTGGTTGCTATGGGCAACTAAGCCACTTCTACTTTTCACCAGTTTGATAACTGACCCCCTAAATGTATAAATTATGAAAATATCACCTTTCCATTCAGAATCTAGGACATTAGTGGGAGCGTGCCACAGGGGTCAGGACAGCCATATACATAGGGGTTTTAAAGGTCTTGATAGAGCCAGTATAAGTCGAGTTCTCTTTAAGTAGTTCTTGTCTTAATATTTTATGATTCACCATCACATTTATAAGGCACCGTGCATCATTCAGGTTTGTTCCTATGGAAGTGCTCACTAGATGAAATTTCGGCAATGTAAGACATCAGGAGGAGGCACGGCAGAGGTTTGGCTGTAATGAGCTGCGTTTGGTCCTTGTTGCTCGCCTTGATTTTTGTTTTTATGTAGATGTGGATGCCTTTTGATGACAATGCTTAAATAAGGTTAGCTTCTTGTTCTTGTATCTGCAGGGCGAGGACGAGGAAGATTTGCTCGACAGATTTAAAGAGGTACAGCAACTGCTGCAAGTTAAGCATATTCCAAAAACCAATTACCGCTCTTAACGAGTCTAGCCAGACATTAGATTTTTTTAGCATTTTTTTTAATGCTCCTCCATGCTTAAACAAAGTAGCTAATTCTTCCACTATTTTCTTATAGCTTTGGGCTGTGCATCCAGCATTACTGGGAACTCTGACCTCCGTTGTCTTCCTATTCATTTGCTGGACCATTAGAGACAACCTAAAAATCAGAGACACTCGCGGAAAATCCGTGTTTATCACCGGCTGTGATTCAGGTTTCGGAAACCTACTGGCTCAAAGACTTCACAGGAAAGGATTTGACGTCATTGCTGCTTGTCTGACCGAGGAAGGGAGCGACAACCTGAAGGCCTGTACATCTCCTGCGCTGAAAACCGTCCTATTAAATGTCACAAACCACAACAGTATTGATAATGCTGTGACTTTTGTGGCCGAGGCGACCGGTAGTAAAGGTAACGCGTATCACAGTATCTAATTCATATAGTTGCCAATGCTCTCAAATTTGCAAGGACATTCCCTAATTTTCAGAGACAGTCCTAATCAATTTGGGCAGTCTCAAATCAAAGCGAGTTGGGCTTATGTAATCCCCATCCACAACTGGGTGGTCCTGATTGGGTTTGATGTCCCAAAATGTACCAAATTTACCAACTACAATGTTGGTAGGTATGTAATTTTTGCTCTTTATAAATAGTCTCCGACCTGTGCCTCTCCCGGAGGTTTGAGATCACAACTCCCAGCTGGCCCGACAGCTCACAGCTTTTGTAGTTTCAAAGTCACTGGAGAACTAAAGTTTGCAGCCTCCCCACCGCTGTATTTATTGGTCCTTTTCCTGGACACTTTCCAGGTAGTGATGTCCTTGCCTAAAGTCACTCTCCAGGGAAGCAGCAGATATAATAATCCTCCAGCTGTGCTGCCTCCATATCTTTTTAATGAACAATTTGCATTCAGTGTTTTAATGATAGTTTTGTTGCTGCTATAACCTAGACTTGCCCCTAAATGTAATTGCTATTTACTTCCTGAAAGTTATTTTCAGAGATGTTGTCATTTCTATAACTGTAGACGATAGACGATTGGCGGTTCTGTGTAGTATCACCCGTTATTTAGATTTTGCTTTATTCACTCTTAAATTCCTCATCATGCAGGTTAGCTCTACATTAAAAAGTTGAGTATCTCAGTGTATACTCTGCCGTATCTATTTTGTCCCGGTACAAAGTTAAAGGGGTTTTCCAGGACTTAGATACTGATGACTAGTGATAAGCGAAGTATGGAAAAATTCAATTCAGCTGCTTTGCCTTTCTTTGTAAGTGGTGGGTGCAATGACAGGGAGCGGTGATTGCGCTGCTCCCCGTCATTGTACCCCTCAGATGCCGCGTTCAGATGCCGCGTGTCATCTGACATTGATATTACAATGTAACACTTAAAAAAATTTATGAAATCATACTAACCCATACTCATCCATTTGATCGCAAAAAAAGCCGGCCACCGACAGGATTCAGCCAGTTCCCTGAGGTTCTCCAGATCTGCTCATTAAAATTACAGCGCAGCTGGAGATGAGCGCTTCCATTTTATAGTTTAGCTCCTTAGGTTTTTTAAAAGTTGGGTGGTATGTGTGTGTAGTGTATATATGATGTATTTATGTATGTGTACCATGTATATGCTGTATTTACATGTTACATATACATGGTGTATGTATGTGTAAACATGTGTCATGATGCCGCATGTCCACCGTTGAGTAGGGAACCTGTTGTTAAAAATTGGAATTCCACCCCTGTCTCGTACGAAATCTTGCGCACCCGTGATGACGTTATCTTCAATTAAGATGGCGGCGGCCGCTCTTCTCGCTCAAACAGATGAGGTATAATTTTTATTTTTTTATTTTTTGCCACTGTTCAGGGAAAATCGATTTGCTACCACTAAGCACAAGGAAATTTGGCTTCACGGCGAATCTAATTTTCCCTACAAATTCGGATCAAAATCCACTTTGTGGCCTTCAATTTGCTCAACACTACTGATGACTTATCCTCAGGAGGGGTTCCAAAACAATCAGCTATTTTGCCCAGCCACCGGCCCCGAAACTATACAATGGGTAGAGTGTCAAGCAACTGTGCAATAAAGTGATAATTTTGGGTAGTGTTGTTCTAAGGCGAAAAAGGGTGGGTCCTGCAATTTGGCATTCAAATATATTTGTGGTACAAAAATGTGCCAAAAGGACTGTACACAGTAGAATTTGAGGTACAGATTCAGATCCTTGTGCCTCTACCTGAACAACCTTGGGACAGACTGTTCAAAATTAGTATTATGAATCATCCAATCTTGGTGTGGTTTCTGTACAGAAAACATGGTGGGTAGCCACATGTAGATTATCTCCACTAAATGGGACGGATTTTGTGGCAGTGCAAACTGTGGCAGAAAATCAGTTTTGTACTGCAAATTCCATGGCAAAATTCACCTCATGAACATTTTTTTTAGAATCGGTGATCAGCATTGTCTGTTCTTATTAGGATGAACTCACATGTGGCAGTCTTGTTCCTCATTCATCGAAACAGTTCTTGTTGAAATCCAAGTGCTTACTGCAGATACAACCCTAGATACAACCCTATTGAATGGAACCAATTTCAGTTGCAGAAATTTTTGCAACACATCTGCCACATGCAAACTTACCCTCAGAGATTGAAAAGCAGAACAGATCTACTCATGGTTGTACCGGGTCAAAGATTGAATTCGTATACTGGCTCAAGCAAATACTGAGGAATTTACAGTATATGTCCAAGTTGTTATGACATGGCACACATCCACAGTTTGATTGTCTGTCACAAGGACTTTTCAGGCCTTGAGGAGTGTCCCTTTTAAGAATCACTCCCATTTCACTTTCTGGGGGAACAAAACCTAAACGACTTAACGTGCGTGTCGGCAGCAGTCTATGCAAGTGCTGGAGTAGGTTATTGGTTCTCCCTAAGTGTCTGTGAAGGTTCTCATTTATCCAGGTCATGGTATATCTATAAAGAATAAATCAAGGCAACTGGACTTGCGGTAGATTTCTTGAAAACATTTCACTCGTTCTTCCAACAAGCTTTCTCAATTTTGAGTGACTTGTACAAGAATTCTCTGGGAATAAATATGTAACTAAATCAACATCTGGTAATTAGGTCACTATACCCAGCATGGGGTCAAAAGTGTTGATTCCATAGTCCTAATAGGAGTCAGTAGGTGAAAATGACCTCCCAGAAAAAGGTGTCAAGACAGCATTGTAAGTGGCAGACAATAGATGTCTAACCCACCAAGACTACTAGTGAGGGCGAGAAGCATGACAGACACAAAAATATGGTTATCCCATATGTAGCTGGGGTGTCTGAGAAACTTTAAACCCAGCAACACACTGAGACAACAACTGGTTCATCCAAAAGACCGAACGCCTAAACACAAGATGGACAACATTGTGTACGCAGTCCAGTGCAATGGGGAATGCGCAGAACTGTATATCGGCGAAACAAAACAACAACTACATCAGCGTATGGCACAGCATAGAAGAGCCAAAACCTCTGGTCAAGATTCAGCCGTGTACTTACATCTAAAAGAAACAGGTCACACCTTTGAAGACAGTCAAGTACGTGTTTTGGATAAGGAGGCCGATTGGTACAAACGAGGTGTGAAGGAGGCCATCTACGTAAAAATGGAGAAGCCAAGCTTGAATAGAGGCGGGGGGTTAGACATCTATTGTCTGCCACTTACAATGCTGTCTTGACACCTTTGTCTGGGAGGTCAATATCACCTACTGACTCCAATAAGGACTATGGAATCAACACCTTTGACCCCATGCTGGGTATAATGACCTAATTACCAGATGTTGATTCAGTTACATATTTATTCCCAGAGAATTCTTGTACAAGTCACTCAGAATTGAGAAAGCTCGTTGGAAGAACGAGTGAACGGTTTTCAAGAAATCTACAGCAAGTCCAGTTGCCTTGATTTATTCTTTACAGATGGTTCTCCCTAAGCTTTGGTGAGAAGAGGTTATTGGCCTTGTGACCTTTGCAAGGCCTTCTGGATTGGGTGAAGACTACTTGTACCTTAGTTAAGCCACTGATTCTCAATGCTAATCCAATTAAAACATTATTGTTCTATTAATACATGTGGATGAATTGCAGCTCTTCAGTACCAGCATGTGCACTTTATCTGTGGGCAGTTCATTGTTCTCGCCATATGCACAGAAATCATTATTGTCTACCAGGACGAAAGCAACCATACTTAACTAAGATGCAAAGCCAACACAATAATGAGACATACAGTACTTGTGGGTAAAGTGGAGTTGGCCATATCTTTAATAAAGTATGGAGAACCTTATCTGGTATAAATAAATTTTAAAAATTCTCAAAACTATCACCGTGGTGAACATGATTTAGTACTGGAGATGGTTTGGATGAATGGACCAAAGAGTTTTATAGGACTTAAGGGTTAAGGGTTTTATAGGACTTAGATATGATGACTTATCCTCAGAATAGAGCATCAATATCAGATCAGCTGTTCACGGCAGCCGCCAGCTCCGGAAATGATAGAGTGGATGGAGCCAGAAGCAGTTTCTGGTTCCATTTATTGTATAGTTTCTGCCTCAGGTGGCTGTCGTGTACAGCTGATTTGTGGGGGTGCTGATATTGGTGACCTATCCTTTGTAAAGGTGCATCTAAATGCACTGAGCAGCAGCAGATTGTCAGGAAGGAAGTGTTCCTACCCGATATTCAGCTGCTTTTTGAGTGGAGTTGACCGCTACATTTCAATGCAGCAATCACCTCCACAGAATGACGAGCATCCTCATAGAGCTGCACTGTTTTTGGGCAGCAGATCTCTGTTTAGACAGCACAATCTGCTGCCAGGAAATGATAATTTAGGTGCCTGCATGAACGTCTGTTTTACCAGATGAACGAACGTTTTGCTCGTTCATCGATTGATCGGTTGCACCTTTAGACTGGCAGGTTGTCGGGAATGAGCATTCGCAGGAAAATTCACTACCAATAATCTTACCAATCATTGCCTCATCTAAATCAACCTAACTCCCAGAAAACCCATTTGCCTGAACAGGAAACTACTGGTATTGACATCTGAAAACCGAACAGAGGATCATAGAAATGCAAAGTACACAAGCCATATGAATAGACAATAGTAATAAAGTATAATACAAGGTAAATAATATAACATAGCAAGAGTACATGGGGGGTTGTTTTCCTTAGGAAAACAGGTTTTCCTTCGAACTTCGGTTTTCCTTAGAACTTAGGTTTTCCTTAGAACTTCCATTCTGGACAAATTTTGCTAGGGTGAAAGGACCACCCCAGTATGTCATCTCCAGAGCCAATGAGAGCACAGCCTCACAAGAGAGCTACTGTGGCTAAAAATATTAAGAGGATATTTGTCGGTCAATCAGTTGCTCCCTGATTCTAAGGGTTTTTCCCATCTTAGACATCTATGGGACATCCACTAGATATGTGATAAATGCCTAATAGATACAGGTCCAACCTTTGGGACCCTCGCCCAGCTCAAAAACATAGGTCACCCACTGCCGTGAATGAAGAGGTTGCCATGCATGCATGTCTGTCTCTATAAATTTATTTCTCTCCATAATGCCTATGAGTTTATAAAAAAATATTTTACACAATATGAATCTTATCTGCCCAAGAGTGCAGAGTGCAGTATGGCATTTTAGAAAATATGCTTTTGGTATAAAATGATTTTTTTTAATTTAGTGACTCTGATTTTATTTATGTCAGGAGTGTGACAACTGTTCTAAAAGGGCTCAACTCTAATTTTACTGTAGGTTTGCATGGCTTGGTGAACAATGCAGGAAGGGCCACTCCAATAGGGCCTACAGACTGGTTGGACATGGAAGACTTCCACAGAGTTCTTGATGTAAACCTAATTGGACTAATCGAGGTCACCATAAAGTTCCTGCCACTTTTGAAGAAGGGCCGTGGAAGAATTGTCAATGTGGCCAGTGTGATGGGGAGATTGGCGTTTGGAGGTGGAGGCTACTGTCTATCAAAATGTGGTGTAGAATCTTTCTCAGATAGTTTGAGGTGAGTTCATATTATAACTATAAATAATATACTAAATAAGGTGATCACACACATTAGATCAAATATCAGCTGAACCCGCAGATTTCAGTGGGACTGGACAACCATCTAATTTGTATTGGAGTGTCCTGACTCTCCCCTGATATCAGGTTAAAAAGGATCAGTCATGTTGGAATTCAACACACCAAATCCTTTGGTTGCACAAGAGATAAGCTACTGCCAGGAGAGTCTGACAAAGGCTTCCTCCCCTCTCCCTTTTTGCCCAACTTGGTGTATTGTGGGGCTTGGGGAATTGCTGTTGGCCAACAGCTAGCTAAGATATATGGCCACCTCATTGACTCTCTCTTCAGAGTTGTTATGGTTAAAGTGACCATATACTTTAGATAACTGTCGACTGAATGCCCGTTCAGTCAACGGCTGTTGAACCAAGGTACCGCATACAAATACATGCTTCCAATCATGCATGTATTCTCAATAGAGAGAGTAATATCATCCACTGCCGGACACCTGTTATTTCATGTGAGAACAAACAATAGGGCGTGTTGACATCTAACTTGCCCAATCCATGTTTCCCCTGGCATCTACCTTTGGGTGATAGTTGAGATACCACAATACTGCAGTGTAGGTTGTTCTCTCACATGAATGGAGTGCTGGCCATTATTCTACTTGGTTGTCTCCAGTTTAAAAAAGAAGGTATTTTGTTGAATTTACATAGTAACATAGTAACATAGTACATAAGGCCGAAAAAAGACATCTGTCCATCCAGTTAGGCCTGTCATCCTGCTAGCTGATCCAGAGGAGGGCAAAAAAAAACCTGTGAGGTAGAAGCCAATTTTACCCACTTAAGGGGAGTAAAAAGTTCCTTCCCAAATCCATTCAGGCAATCAGAAGTACTCCCTGGATCAACGACCCATCTCTAGTAGCTATAGCCTGTAATATTATTACACTCCAGAAATACATCCAGGCCCCTCTTGAATTCCTTTATTGTACTCACCATCACCACCTCCTCAGGCAGAGAGTTCCATAGTCTCATTGCTCTTACCGTAAAGAATCCTCTTCTATGTTTGTGTAGAAACCTTCTTTCCTCCAGACGAAGAGGATGTCCCCTCGTCACAGTGACAGTCCTGGGGATAAATAGATGAAAGGAGAGATCTCTGTACTGACCCCTGATATATTTATATATAGTTATTAGGTCTCCCCTCAGTCGTCTTTTTTCTAAAGTAAATAACCCTAATTTTGATAATCTTTCAGGGTACTGTAGTTGCGCCATTCCAGTTATTACTTGAAGAGAATAGGGCCCAATACTGACCCCTGTGAGACTTCACTAGTGACAGTGACCCAATCTGAGTGTGTACCGTTAATAACCACCCTCTGTTTTCTGTCACTCAGCCAGTTACTTACCCAGTTACTTACCCACTTACAGACATTTTCTCCCAGTCCGAGCATCCTCATTTTATATAATAACCTTTTATGCGGTACAGTGTCAAATGCTTTGGAGAAGTCCAGATATACGACATCCATTGATTTGCTGCTGTCAAGTCTAGAACTTACCTCCTTATAGAAACTGATTAAATTTGTTTGACATGACCGATCCCTCAGGAAGCCATGCTGATATGGCATTATTTGCTTATTTCCTTTGAGATCCTCTAAGATAGCATCTCTCAGAAAACCTTCAAACAGTTTACCAACAACAGATGTTAAACTTACCGGCCTATACTTTCCGGGCTCTGTTTTTGGACCCTTTAAGAATATTGGCACCACATTTGCTATGTGTCAATCCTGTGGAACATTCTCTGTCAGCAAAGGGTCTGGCTATGACATCACTTAATTCCCTTAGGATACAGGGGTGTATGCCATCTGGTCCTGGCGATTTGTCTATTTTAATCTTTTTAAGTCGCTGTTGTACTTCTTCTTGGGTCAGAAAGGACACTTTTAATGGGGGATTTATTTTTACATTCAGCTTTTCATCTGACAGTTTATTTTCCTCAGTGAATACATTGAAGAAAAAAATATTTAACAGCTTTGCTTTCTCCTCGTCGCTCTCTGCAACTCCCCCCTTATTACTCTTCAAAGGGCCGACACCTTCAGATTTATACTTTTTAACAGTTATATAATTTTAGGGTTAGTTTTACTCTCTTTGGCAATTAATCTCTCGGTCTCTAGTTTGGCCGCTTTTATTTGTTTTTTACATTTTCTATTTTTTTCCTTAAAGTTTTTCAGTGCTTCCTCGCTACCCTCCGGTTTTAGTGATTTATATGCTTTCTTTTTGTCATTTATTGCTTTCGTAACAATTCTATTTATCCACATTGGTTTCTTTTTATTCCTTAACCCTTTATTCCCATGCGGTATGGACCTCGCAGAATGAGAATTTAGGATGCTTTTAAAGATATCCCATTTTGTGGCTGTATTTTTGTTTTTGAGGACTTTGTCCCAGTTAGTTAGGCCTACGGCCTCGCTTAGTTGGCTAAATTTAGCTTTTTTGAAGCTTGGTATTTTTGTTCCTCCCTGTAGAAATGCTCTTTTGAATGATAATTGGAAGGTTATTACTTTACTTTAATTTGGTAAAATTATGTGAGTAAACCTTGTTATTGGTAATGTGATGGCAATGACAGAGATTTGGTATCCATGCACTTACTAAGAGAACATCTGTGTTAGGTTTCGATCACATTACCATTCAGCCTTTCCGTTCTCCTGCTCCAGAAAGGATGGAGAAGGCACATAACTGAGCCAAATGGAGCCCTTAGGACCCCATAGACTATGATGGGGTCCGTTATGTGTCTGCTCACAAGATGATTTTGAAGCGGAGACAAAAGCCCTGCATGCGCAACTTTTGTCTCCGCTCCAAAATCATCTTCTGAGCAGACACATAACAAACCCCATTATAGTCTATTGGGTCCTAAGGGCTCCGTTTGGCTCAGGTATGTGCCTTCTCCATCCTTTCCGTTCTCCTGCTCCTAAACGGAGCAGAATGGAAAGGCTGAACGGTGATGTGAACGAAGCCTTAATGTGTACCTCCTTACCTTATGCAATTATCATTTTAAAATGTGCTATTGAAAGAAAACTGTAAATTGTAAAAACAATGTTCATGTAATATGGTTAAACAATAGCAAATTCCTCTAAGATGAGCAGATGATGCCACCAAAATAAATAAGTATTTAGAGAAAAAGAGAAAGGATGCAACCATGCAGGGATGAACTGATGTCAGTATGAAGACACAAACATCATATCAGACACACAGAGTAGACATGGTTCTCTTGCAGGATGGTGGCCTTAGTTGGTTACAATGAGACATGAGTAAGCATACACACAAATGGAGAGCAGCAACCTGTTTGGCTGGTCAGAAAAAGAGTAGTTGATCCAAGGGGTCCAAATCTCCAAGAATGTCTCATGATGATCTGCTAGAATAGAACTCAGCTTCTCATTAATCATATAGAAGTCAAATCGTCTCTTGACCTCAGAGAAATTCAGAGGAACCTCTGGTGAGCCCAAGCTCTGACTTGATAATGAGTCTTTTATAAAATAGGGCCCCTTGTCTAGCAGTGGGTGCGCCTCCAGAATCATTTCCTGTGGTGGCCCAAGGAAATTCAGTCCGACAGTGGACAAAGGTAACACAAGTAAAAACAAAATACTAGTTTTTAAATGATTTCATTAAGGGGTGGAAAACGCTGTTCGATTCCACCTGCCTTTATGTGAAAAAGTAACTACCCCTTTAGCTCTTAGATTAACCAGTTTAGATCGCTTCTACTATAGACTTCAATGGTTTATATGTATGGTGGATGTCAGGGCTTTAAGTGTGGAGCCTGCTCAAGAGCTGAGCAGGTTACATAACTGGCGGATGCCTGTTGTTTTACAGCTGGCAGTGTCCATGATCAGACACAAACTCCAATCAGGGACTTTTAACCCCCATCCATCATTATGACAGGATGCTGTCAGTGACCAACACTCCTTCCCCCTTCCATCATTATAACATTGTGGGAGCTCTTTGGTTTCTACTACATCTGGGAGACTTCTGAAGGCTTTCAGGCCCATCACAGTTACAATGGATGGTTAAACCATGTGGCTATATTCACACTCATATGTGCCAGGGATTCCATTAGGATCCTCTGTTGGCAGTTCCGTCACATTTTATGGCAATAATAAAGGTTCGCCCACTATCAAAATGACAGAAACCACATCGAACTCCATTAAGTCAATAGGTTCTATCAGACACCATTGGAAATTATCATATGGTGCACCATTGTTGGCTTCTGTTATGAATGGAGGCCACAATGTTAATGTGAATATACTATACTGTACTGAATCCATCACACATCAGCCACTGGATGCTTGAATATTTTTATATTCTCTAAGTAAGTCTTTTGCATAAACCGGACTTATTTGAATGTACACATGCAGCAATCCTCATGTTGACTGTTAACAGGTTGAGCAAACAATGGCAAAAAAAAAATGTTAATTGATTTTTTCAATTGCTGTTGTCACAACATATCACTGTGATGTAATATCACAGTCAAGTTTAGGTCTGCCACATCTGCATTCAAACATGAATGATATGGCTCATCTTGTGACCCACACACATTCACGGCTATGTATTTGGGGGGACATGAACATGAGTGTCAATCTAGCAAGATGAACCATATAAACTATTCCCTCAGGGTCGTTCAATTATTGAAAGCAACTCATGGATAATAAGAAATACCTGTCCCTTTAGGAAATGATGCAGCTCTGCTCTAGTCGCCTAATACATTATATCCTACATGGAGTTTTATCAGTCGCTTACATCTGATACTCAGTGTGTGTTGCTATTTGTTATTTCCAGGAGAGACATGCAGCATTTTGGAGTGAAAGTTAGTATTATTGAACCTGGATTCTTTAAGACCGGGGTCACCAGCCTTGAACTAATTGAGAAAGATTTACATCGCTTGTGGAATAGACTTGCGCCAGAAGTCAGATATGCCTATGGCGATAAGTACTTTGATAAATGTAAGTAACAACTGTATCCTGTATGTAGCAGTAAAGTGCCCCACCATAATAAACACATCAATTAAAAAAAATATATAATCTTGTCATATTAAATTTTCAGTTACATAATTTATATGGTAAAATTCATGTGACTTAAGTGGGTTCTCTAAGAACGGAGCCTCTTTTAATATTGCCAGGCCGGGTGCAGGGATTTAAAAAAAACTCATTTGTCACAGTGCTCCATTCCCAGCTCAGAACTCCCTTTTCTTTCCCATCGGGACCCACTGGACCGGAAATGGGAAGTGCCATCTACATGCACGTCACCACTTCCAGCAAATCTATGGTAATCCCATGCCATGCCTGCACACATCACTGCTAAGGCCAGAGATGATTTGCATGTAGATGGCATGCCACACTTTAAGTCCAGTGGAAGCCAAGGAGACTGGAGCTCGGTGGTACAAATTAATCGCCAGACACAGGTGAGTCTTATTGGTGAGTCTTATTTTTTTATCTGCCTTTTAATATCAAAAGGGGTACCCAGTCTAAGAAAACACCTTTAAAGTAGCATACACAAAATATAAACTATGCGGTAATACAGTGGTATCCCTTTCATATGGCATTCAATAATCCAGAAAATGTGATATTCCAGCACTTGTTTCTAGCAAAAGACTGCAATATAAGGTGGACTTTCACGGGACAAGAAACAGAACCCTGGGCAAAGAGATCCAATTACAGGATTTCTAGGGATAAAAAGCTATTGTAGTATATTTAGCATCATTTTATTTTGAGCTGTTTTTTTTTTTCAAACATTATTTACTAGAGATGAGTGAATTAATTCCATTTAAATCAATTTTTTGCAAATTTCCCTAAAGATTCTAATTTCGCCAAATCCAAAACTTCTGTGATTTGTTCCACACGAATTGCTCAGAGTGACGGCCAACATTTTACAGGTCAGAAGACAGAGAAAAAAGCATCTTCTAAAAGGGATAACTTTCAGACCTAAATAAAATCTAACAGTGCAGTGTGTTATTACACAGGCTGTTTGTTACCACCGGCTCCCATCCGTTTACCCATATTCATATATGTCACTGTCACTTAGATATCACTAATGCTGTCTTGGCATTAAAGATCATGAAAGGGGTTGGATACAGTCCTAGGAGAACTCGGAGTGTCATACATGGCTTTGCAGGGTAATATTCACTTTCGATGCAGGTAAAAAATGTTTGGGACTGAATTGAATCTGATGGGCAATTCGACTGAAATGAGCCCAAAATGAATTTTGGGAAATTCTCTCATCTAAAGTCTTTACCCATCTACATTTCCTTTAGTCTTTACCCATCTTTACCCATCTACATAGCCTTTCAAGAATCCAGAACATTTGCTATTCCATCATATAATGTCCAATTGCTTCTAGATTAAAGGTACATTACTAAATGTATCAGAGATAACCCTATCCTTCCACGCCATAATGGTTGTCGTCTTTCTTGTAGATATAAAAGTGCAGCGATTTTCAATGAAAACCTTGTGTAGCTCTGACATCTCCAAAGTTACAAACTGCATGGAACATGCACTGACAGCCAAATACCCACGAACACGGTACGGTGCTGGGTGGGATGCAAAGTTCTTTTGGCTTCCTCTGTCTTATGCACCAGCCATTGTTGCTGACGTCATGTTGAAAATGTTATTACCTAGACCACTCGGGTTCAAGAAAGCAGCAGCTAAAAACCAGGTGGATGTATAAGTGATCATTTTCTACTAATAAAAAATTTTTGTGAAAAACCTTTTCTCGTTATCTGTATATAAATTACTTTCATGATAGATACAATGTCTATGGGAAGGAAGAAAGCTGTCTGTCTAGTGAGTCATGTTTCAAGACACTTAAAGGGTTGGACATTGACTTACAGGATAGCCCCATACACTGTACAGTAGGTGGCAATAAACAGGTGTTTTTTTCTTTCAGAAAGAGCTATTTTGCATAATTTTCCCAGAGTGCATTGCCATAAGGACTCCTTCAAACTGATCTCCCCAAGAGGAATCAGTACCATTTAAAGAGGACCTTTCACCTATTTAAAAACTAAAAACTAACTAGGCTATGAGCTGTGCGCTGTGATTGGCCAGCTCTGCAGCAAGGGACACGCCTGATACAAAGTCCCCGACCCATACAACAGAGGGAGCTCGGACACCGGAGCCTATACAGGGCAAACGGAGCGGCGCCCAGACATACTAGTAAGTGCAGGGGGACCCCCTGGGCGCCGCTCTGCCCACAGATATAGTTAGCTTTTAGTTTTTAAATAGGTGAAAGGTCCTCTTTAAGAAGCAATAAGAATAAAGCACATCTCTTATTTTTTCTGATAAGAAGTAATAATTTACAATAAAACATGATGAGCACAGTAACAGCTAAAATAGCTTCCAAAAATTGTCCCAAAGCTCTTGTGCTTTCAGGGTCTGAATGGAGTGAGGGGCCCAAAATGCTTCTAGGCCTTTAGGCCAAGATCAACTGAATAATGCATTCTTCTCAGTAGTCTGATGGGAGCCATCAGTTATGGAGGTTTAGTCCTGGGTGTATGCAGGTAACCCCAGCAGCTACCTGTAGGTAAGCTTGGGTCTTTTGATTGATTCCATTAGGTCAGGTCATTTGGAAATGCAAAGCGTCCCTAGAGTGGTTTCCAGTTAGGCATAGTCAACTCACTTCACTTGATGGTACACTTGCACAAGCATTTAAATGGGTTCTCTGGGCTACAGATATTAATGAGCAAACCTCAGGATGTGTCATAACTATCAGATTGGTGGAGTTAGACACCCAGCACCCCTACTGAACAACTGTTTTGGGCAGCCGGGCCCCAGAAACTATACAGTGTATGGAGCTGGAAGCAGAAGTCTCTATCTACTGTGTTGTGGCCTTACTGGGGTACTGCAATGCAACTTCCATTAAAGTGAACCCTCACGAATCTGATATTGATGACCTATCCTGAGGATAAGTCATCAGTATCTCTAGCCCAAACAACGCCATTAAAGGTGTATTCTCTTCTTAGACATTGGTGGCATATCACTGGGATATGTCAGCAATGTCAGATAGGTGCGGAATGAAATCTCAACTCTAGAACGGGACCCCCAAAGTGTGTGGAGAGCAGCCACGCATGCGAGGTCATCCTCCATTGATTTTCCTTGGGACTGCGCAAAATAGCCGAGCACTGACTCGGCTATCTCCGGCAGTCCCATAAAGTAAATGGAGTGGTGGCCGCATTTGCACAGTGAGCTCTTCATTCATTTATATAGGACTTTCGAAAATAGCTGAGAACAATTGCTCCCACAGGAATGAATGGAAAGTGTGCAGCACATGAAGTGCATGCACAGTGCACTCTCTTTCACTTTTGGGGCTTCTTCTGGAGATAGGTATGGGTCTCAGATTTGCGACCTGCACCTATCTGACTTTCATGGCATATCCTACTGAAATTCCATCAAAGTCTGAGATGACACACAATCTCTTTAACTTTCATACTTTTGAGCATACACTTCTGTTTTCGCTAGGTCTTCTTTAAATAAGAGAGGTTTAAAGGGATTCTGTCACCTGGAAAATCAATATTAAGCCAAACATAGGTTCTTATAGCTCTTCATACCTTCTTTCCATAGGTGTTCTTTACACTTGGATCCGGCTTTCTACCTTCATGAAAATCCTCTTTTATCTTTATGCTAATGACAACTAAAGGTGCCCAGAGGGGCGTTATTTTCATTCAAAAAGTGCCCAGGAATGCCCTCCATCCAGTGCCCAGGCCCACCTCCCCCCGACAGAGCCCAGGCCCGCCCCTCTCTCTGCTCATACCATATGTCCCTGGCATTGCGACTGCCATCAAGCTCTGCCCCCACTGGCTACGTCACTGGTAGCCGATAACCCCGCCGACTTCTTCCCTCCTGCTTCACTAACATCCACCGAGCCGGCTCCTGTGCTCTTCCTGTTTAACTGAGTGCATGCCCAGTGAAACACTTGAGGCTGATGCGCTGAGTTAAACAGGAAGAGCACAGGAGCCGGCTCGGTGGATGTTAGTGAAGCTGGAGGGAAGGAGTGGGCGGGGTTATCGGCTACCAGTGACGTAGCCAGTGAGGGGCAGGCTGGCAGTCGCAATGCCAGGCACATATGGCATGAGCAGAGAGAGGGGCGAGCCTGGGCACTGGGTGGAAGGCGTTCCTGGGCACTTTTTAAATGAAAATAACGCCCCTCTGGGCACCTTTAGTTGTCATTAGCATAAAGATAAAAGAGGATTTTCATGAAGGTAGAAAGCCAGGTCCAAGTGTAAAGAACACCTATGGAAAGAAGGTATGAAGAGCTATAAGAACCTATGTTTGGCTTAATATTGATTTTACAGGTGACAGAATCCCTTTAAACTTGTCAGCCATTAGGCTGTGCTAGTATGCCACTTTATTTTATATGTCATTATTTATTAACTTTTACACATTGTTTATCACTTGGATTTTTCATGCAGTTCCATTATGAATATCCATTCTGGAGGTCTAGACAGGGTATGTGGCTATCAAGTTTTCACCTTGCTTCAACTTGACTACCCCGACTGGGGAAGCTAAAGACCTACTCTTAATGGCTCCTAGCGGATGCTGGGCTGCCTTTGATGAAGGTAGACGATTGATCCCTGATCTTTGCAGGTCTTTCTGGTCCAATGGTTTGGGAAAGGCTTACAGCACTTCTACCTCTATCAAGAGGGCTTGTGAGGACCACATTCCGATGCACTTGTTTTGAGAGTCCTCCAGTATGTTTCCATGGGTTGCACCCCAAGATAGAAGGGTCTAGTGTTTGTTTAACCCTGACAATGCAATTTCTCTATAGAGTGGGGTCTTCTATAGGTACTTACCACCAAGTAACAAAGGGGATAGGACCAATCATGGGTAGGGTTCATCTCTCCAATAGTGCAATTGCAGCCACAAATTCTGCCTTTATAAAATATACAGTGCTGGCTGTTGACCCATCTGCACACAAACCTACCACACGCATGAAGCCTTATTAAAATCACAATACAGAAAATCTTGAACCTCACTGCTTATGTTTTGTGTGGACTCATGCAGTGTTTTTGGGCATTTTGCAGAGAATCACTTCAAAGAATCATACAATGAATTTTTGTATTGAAAGAAACTTTCATTTAAGACTAAGGCTACTTTCACACTGGCGGCAGCAGGGTCCGGCTGCCGGATCCATGATACCGCTAGTCCACTGTGCCCTGGAAGTCCGCTCCGGCCCTATTTACTTTGATGGGGACGGGCAGGAGGTCCGGCCGCAGCACGGCAAACATGCCGAGAGGCAGCCGGACAAAAACTACACCATGCTGTGGGTTTTGTCCAGCCGTGTCTCGGCTTGTTTGCCGTGCTGCAGCCAGACCTCCTGTCTGTCCCTATCATAGTGAATGGGACCAGAGTGGACTTCCGGCGGCAGGGTGGACTAGCGGAAAAGGCTACCGCAAGTGTGAAAGTAGTCTAATTGTTACAAATACATAACAAGGAACATCCGAAGATTACAATCCCGCTGCCGACATGCTGAATGACAATTCACTAGAATTAACATCAGGTTTAGTACAGAATTTCCCAAATGGGTGCTTTAAACAAACATTTGCCTATTACAATAAATTCACACAATCACAGAACTGACTTATTTATTCTGACATGTTATAACCAATTATGTAAGAATGACCAAAATTTCCAAACATCATTACACCGTTGATCTCTGCTTAGTGTAATTCTTCATGGAAAGCACTTTATTCATCAGTCAATGAAAGCAGCATAGTGTGAGGAACAGAGCATGTCATAGAAGTAAAAAAAAAAGGTTGGCCTGGACCTTCTGCCAAGTCATAACTATTGCCCCAAGCTCCTGGAGCCCAATTCAAGACCTATGCCTACCACTAAGGAAATCATTTTCACCATATGGCATGACCTCACTTGTACTAGAACTTAATCAATATGCACTATGAAGAATTAAAAATTGCCATCAGAGTTATGTGCTCCCTTATGTGTCAGGCAGGCATTGGGGCTCACAAGGTACTATAGATTAAATGCATTGCAAAGAGGAAGCATATCTGAGGACAGACTGGTAATAGAAATGTCATCTAGAAGTTAGAAAATGGGTAAAGTGTAAGTTGACCAAGTTACAGTATGCGCAGCTGCAAACACACAAAC
The DNA here is from genome assembly GCA_033119425.1 of Bufotes viridis. NCBI lineage: Eukaryota > Metazoa > Chordata > Amphibia > Anura > Bufonidae > Bufotes > Bufotes viridis. The sequence goes on along the minus strand of CM065595.1, from coordinate 130,803,302 downwards.
AACAGCACAATACATGTTCCCATCCATTAGCACTCTAAAAGGACTCACCTCTTTTTGGGCCAAAATGAATTCAGGGACAGTAGTGTCCCACTATATAATGCACTAATTAGGACAGCCCTGGAAAGATCGGTGGCTAGGTCCCCCACCATTCTGAAGAGCGGGGGTTCTGCTCACCCTGAATCAATAGAGCGGCAGGTCGACAATAAACTTGGCTATTGACAACTGTTCCATAGAGGGTGAATGGAGCAGAAGCTTGCATGCTTAACCTGCCTCATTTGGCCTACAGCTGCCTAAAGTGTACAGCATTTAAGCGTAGTTCACACATCAGTTTTTGATATTTTGTTTCCATCAGCAATTGTGCAGTACTCCAAAGCAGAGTTGCAAATTGTTTATTTAATGCTCTGTATACCCAGTATGGTTATGGATAAAAGTGACAGAGTTAATCAACTCTGACACAGCCCCCTACAGGAAGTTTGAGTGTGGATCCTAGATCCACCCCTTGCTAGTTCTGGCCTGGAGTTAGCTGAGTGAAGAAGCAACTCCATGTACTTCATTCCTCACAAGATTGGACTAAAGCTACAGAAACTCACTAATCTCTGGAATATCTACAAAAAAAGAGAGAAAGAGAAAAAACGGTTGAGAAATCTGCATGGCTGAGCATTGGAGTCAGTAAGGTATTCTGCTACATAAGCTATTAGGACTTTACTGCAGTGAGGGAAATACTGTTAAGGCACCCTTCTCACTTGGAAATTACTTTGCCAATTGTATCTTTAAAATCTGTATGCCGCAGTTAAAAATTACAGGCACGATTGCAAAAGTAAGATTGCCTGCCATAGATTCTGCAGGAAGAGACTTGAGAAAGATAGAGAGGGAAAAGTAGGATAATTTTCATCCTTGCTCAAAATCATATAAAACTATCTGGGAAGATGTGCACTGTATATTGTGGGAACCGTGGCACATTTATTAGTTTTAGACGCCAGTCTTAATAAGGCCCTGTGCTGTTGGTGGATCCGCCGAAGTTATGAAGGCACTGGCCTTTTCATAACTTCACTGCATCCACCGCTGCTTATAATTGTAAGACAGCTGTCTTACATTTATACCATTTTCTAGTCCTAAACCAGGCGTAGACAGTGGTAACTTAGATGGGTCCGCCGTCCCGTTCACACCCACACCACGCCACTTTTTTAGACCTGGCATGAGCAATCTGCGCCAGATATATGGCCATGTTTCTGGTTAATAAAGGACCCTCTGTGTTTTTGCTATTGTTGGATGTACTATAACACCCATTTTTTTACTCCAGTAAAGAGAAACATTTATTCTGTTACATCTGGCCTGGTTACTGAGTCCTGCACCATATACTGACCATTTCACTCTACAAGCCCTGCCTTGCATCCATTAAAACACTTAAAGGGTTTCTCCGGGCTCTCTAATATTGATGACTTATCCTCAGAATAGGTCATCATCAATATCAGATTCCTGCAACCCCCGCTGATCAGCTGTATGAGGAGACTGCGCTCGCAGTGCACATGTACCGTCTCCAGTCTCTCTTCCTGTTTGCTGCTGATTTGCTATAGACATCGCTGTGAGCAGGAAGAGATAAGGGAGACAGTACGTGGCCACTGCGTGCGCCATCTTCTCACATGTCGGACCCCCTCCAATTTGATATTAATTACCTATCCTGAGGATAGGTCATCAATATAGGAGAGCCTAGAGAACCCCTTTAACATCACAGGCACCTCAACTACCATCAGGTAGGAGCCCTGGAACAAGGGTGTACCTCGAGGAAAGAAAAGGTGTGGTCTCCTTTCATTGCAGTGCCCTAGGAAGCAACAGTGTGAGGAAAGCCACCATAATTGATTGTGACAGACAGAGCCACCACCACTCCCATCCTTGGCTCCGGCTCCTCCTAGGAGGGCTGAAATTGTGAGTCCGAAACAGGAGTGGAGCCTACTCAAAACTCTAATTTGTGACCGAGGCCTTAGGCCCCTTGCAGACGAGCGTGAGCGGATTCGGTCCGGATGCGTTCAGTGAAAACTGTGCAATTTTACAATTAAGTACATTCAGTTTTGTTTGCGATCGCGTTCAGTTGTTCAGTTTTTATCGCGCGGGTGCAATGCGATTTAATTTGTTTTGCACGCGCGTGATAAAAATCTGAATGTTTACAAACAACATCTCTTAGCAACCATCCATGGAAAACGCATCGCATCGCAGAGTCTAGAACATGCTGCGATTTTCACGCAACGCACAAGTGATGCGTGAAAACCAATTCTCATTTACACAGAGCCATTGAAATGAATGGGTTCGGTTTCCGTGCGGGCGCAATGCGTTCGCATCACACATTGCACCCGCGTGGAATAGTCGCTCATGTGAAAGGGGCATTAGTGTCAACTTGCAACAATTAATCAATAGAATAAATAATTTCTGATTCACCACAAAAATACAGCCAACGCATTGTTCAATATATCATTAAGAATATTTTATTTTTTTCATTGACATCTGATTGTTCCAAGTTTTGCATAGTAAGTAGACTAAAAGAAAACTTGTCTACACACAGGTACCAGAAAATATATGCAACTGAACCAATACACATATATATATATATTCTTCATGTAGCTCTATAAAGGCAGTTTTCTTAATAGAAGTTTGTATAAACATCTGTACAATTAAAAAAATGTTGATGTTAAACTCGGCCCTGTACATATTAATGCATTCCTTTGTGTCCTGTATTACAAATTACTATTGTGCCTGTAATTACCGTGTACTATTCCAAACGTTTTCACATATCAATAGCAACAATAATTTTTCTCTAAAAAATTTACAAATATACAAAATATTTATATTATTTTCAGTCAGTCTCAGTGCAAAGATATACATATAGTACATTGTGATAATTGTTCATAAAAATAGCAATTGGCATATTTTTTTTTATTTAAAAAAAGGCAAAAAGTCTTCACCTAGAGGCTAAAAAGAGACTATTTTATAACGACATGAATGTTCTTGACCCATAGAAAAATATGTGCAAGAGTGTCTGACGATTCGGCATTCCTAGTTGAAGAAATGGTTATACATCTGAGTCTTCCTTAACGAGATTGGCAGTGTCAATGAAAGTGTCCTCGGTGGGGGAGAAGGAAAAGTGTTGCTGCTCCTTTTTCTGAGGTTTTGGAAGAGGAGGAGGGGAGGTAAAAGGGGATGGGTCTTCCTCAGTTTCATTTTGTTGGTCTTTTTCCATCTGGAATAATGGAGAAGTGAATATATTATATTAAACAGTGTTATATTATAATATATCAAGCTCTTTCAGCACTCACACCTTGAATATGACATGTTGCTTCTAGTAGTGGTCTTCAATTTGTTACTTTCTAGTTCTTTTGAAACTACAACTCCCATCATACCCTGACAGCCATAGGCATGTTGGAGTTTGTAGTTTCAAAGTAGATGGAACAGCTGACAGTCATCAACGATGAATGTTTTAACCCGTTAGTGACTGCCAATACATCTTTTTACAGCAGTCACTAAGGGGCCTAGGGGCCGTTTCACACGAGAGAATCCATTGCGGGTAATCACGCTCCGTGTGTGAGCATGATCCTCTATTCTACTATTGTAGGAACGCACTGCATTATCATGATTTATAATGCTATGTGCCCCTGCTTGACGTTACTTCTACAGAATGATACTTACATAAAGCTGTCAGTATGGCTCTGCAGAAGTAAGGTCATGTGGCCAGAAGAAGCGTATTTGCGTAAAACGGCCATAGCGCCGCTTTGAACTGAACGAAAGTTTGTCTGCCCCTGCTATGTATGTATATGTCTTTCTAGACGAATAAAGAAATTTGATTCAATGAATGGTGAGTGCCGCTTTGCAATTTGCTCTATGTTTTGACATTATTCAAGACTACTTTGGCTAAGCACTGCATGATTTGTCTACACGCTGTTACAGGATTGCCAATGCATTCGTGTCTCTGAGTTTACGGCAGTGCCGCTCGATCTTTATTTCACATATATTTGAATGATAATGCCGTGTGCTCCTGCAAGTCCAGAACTGAGGATCACGCCCACACAAGGAGCTTGATTCCCGCAATGGACTCGCTCATGTGCAACAGCTCTTAGGCTTGGCCTGGCCACCTTTTTATGATTGAACTATCTTATCTATCTAACTATCTAATATCTATCTATCTATCTATCTAATATCTATGTATCACTCTCTCATATCTCTTAAATATATCTCATATCTATCTGTCTATCTATCTCTCATAGCTATCTATCTATCTATCTATCTATCTCTATCTATATCTATCTATCTATCTGTCTATCTATCTCTCATAGCTATCTATCTCTATCTATCTATATCTATCTATCTATCTATCTATCTATCTATCTATCTCTGTCTGTCTCTGTCTGTCTATCTATTCTTTCAATTGTCAATCTACTTAGGTAGTATAATACATTTTCACATAAGCTAGTATTTGCTTTTTGCAGATGTAAAATGAGCAAATGTTGGCTGAGGCTCAGGTTCATTGATGACACATGAGTTCTCGCCTTTCCTATATACCACATAGAAAGGTGCTGTATCGGAATTGTGTTTCCTAAGAAAGATGAATTTTTTCTGTATTTATAAATAATTCCGGGCTCTTCAATTTATGTCGACAATATTCTCAGAAGGACACCTTTACTCACCTCTGCATAGATTGGATTTTCAAAGTTTGTGCTTTGTTTAATCTTCCGTTTAAAGAAATTCCACTTTGATTCCTGCGGAGAAACATGAGATGAACACAACGTCACTAAACACCGGCGGACAGAAATGTCTGGTACCAAAATACAATCCTCTGACAGAAGTGCTTATCAAAGGGAGAGTGTCGGGTATGGCGCTGCAAGCCTTCGTTCAACATACTAATAGGAAATGCCAGGAAACTATAATATCTGCGACTAGTAGTCGCCACCAGAGGAAAGGCATTTGTGATGTCAACATAGGAAGGGCATTAAGGCTGGGTTCACATCACATTTTTGCCATAAATTAAATGGGTGCCTCAGACTGATGCCATACAGTGGCATTCGCTCCCCATAGAGTTCCACTGCAGGATACAAAAGCGTGGTATACTATTCTGTTGTCCTATCCTTTTTTCCACAATGTTTATGTTAGGGCTCATGCACCAGAAAACAGTGGGTCCACGATATATGGGCACTGGCCGTTTGTGCACTGCCTCACAGATGCGAACCCATTCACTTGAATAGGTCCACAACACGGAAGGTGCGTTGCAGAACAGAGGCATGGAACCCCACGGAAGCACTACGGAGTGCTTCCGGGAGTTTTTGTCCGTGCCCCCGCACAGCAAAAAAGTAGTGCATGCACTACTTTTTTGGAGTGCGGATCGTCGGATAGTCTATTAGGTTTTGATTTAGAGAGATACACTCCAGTTAAAAGTTATTGGCTCCAAAGGCAGCTCCAAATGAATTTTTCATTCTTCTCCTGGACATTTGGGACCCACTATGGTATCATATCCTGGCCCCACCAGAGAATCCTCTGGTACTATGATGGGCCAGTTCAACCATGGACCCCATTATGTGGTCCTATTTCTTCAAAGTTAATCTATACGGGCCACAGTACAGTATGCCAGGCCTTTTTTTTATCCCCTCCTGCTTGTGAGAGGGCATAAACATCAGGCACTCAACCACAGGACATCGCCAACACCACCATAGCCCCTTCCACATTAACCCCTACAGCTCCACTGGGTCCCGGCCCGGGTTTATGTATTTTGACCACCCCACCTCCCGGGAATCACATGATGTGTTGGGACAACCTCACTTTGTACCAAGTAATGTTTTCAATGTCTAAATGGGAATAATTGTAACGTACCTCAACCTGAAGTGGTTCTGTGCTTGCTGAGGTCTGTGGGGTGTCAACAGAATACAGCGGGTTTTCAAAATTATCTGGTTTTTGTTCACTGCTTACTTCAGTCACCTGGAAATAAAAAGGAAGTTACTTCAGTGTCATCATCAATCAGGTCACTGACATGTACCCAACCTGCATCTCACACATAAAGACGACCGAGAAGAAGACACAGACACACCACTGATTATTATAAGACTGAGGGGCAAAACATGTGACCCATTATTATGTAAGAACCCATGCACAGCTTTAAAGGATCCTTAAAAGAGGATCAGGGTAAAGAAAGGTGGTAGTAGTTGCTTATGTTTATTCTACCTTATTAGACCCCCAAACCATTATATTGTGACTGGAGACGACAGGTTTCAGATTTTACCCTTGGTCCCTTCTGTACCATTTTACATATTTAGAATAATCAGAAGATGCAAAATATCCCTATGTTCATTTTAAAAGGGTTGCCTTTCTTAAACAATTATTTTTGTATGAGGGGTCCTCTGATGATATGTCAGTCATATGTTATCCTGCTGCTAGGACACTCAGCAAACATCTATGGTTCTCCGCAGTGCCACCACAGGGGAAATAAGGCATTATGCATTGCCTATTAGTGTTAGTGTCGCTAATTTCAATAGAGAATATTTAGAATATAGTGCTAAAAATTCGTATTCGCGAATAGTGTTGATCGCGAATATTCTAATTGCGAATTTATCGCGAATATCGGCACTTAGCAACATCTTTTGAAACCAATAGGTAAGTTGCCCACTCCTTAGTGTTGAATTGTTATCGCAAATATATTACATTGCTGATTTTTAAAATCAAGTAAATAATGACTGGAGATCATGAATTCTCAAATGTGCAAATTTATGGCGAATATTCGGCCAAAAATTCGCAAAATATCGCAAATTCGAATTTTGCCTATGCTGCTCATCACTATTGCCTATTACTGGCCGTGCACATGAGTTGGATTCTCCAAAGCAAGAAAAACTCTTTGCATCCTTTATAGCAGTGTTTCCCAACCAGTGTGCCTCCAGCTGTTGCAAAACTACAACTCCCAGCATGCCCGGACAGCCTTTGGCTGTGCGGGCATGCTGGGAGTTGTAGTTTTGCAACAGCTGGAGGCACACTGGTTGGGAAACACTGCTTTATTGCTCTACTCAATAGATGAGGAAACAGAAAAGAGGACCCCGGTCTATTATTATTTTTTAAACTGTATAATCTCTTAGATACAGGATCCCATTAGTCCAGTGGCCTCCAGTATAGAGTTAAGAACACTTGTAATGAAGAGTTGACATGAGTGTATTTCACAGTCTACAAAATAATTAAAAGGGTTGGCCACTTTCTGGCTACGTGTGACCAATGTGTATATAAGATATTCTGTGAAGTTTTTCTATATTTCATGCCCCTTTTTAGGCAGATCTTCTATGTTGTCCACACAGAGGTCCTGTCCATAAAATGGCTGCTGATGGAGGGTCATGTGACTCCATGTGATGTATCTTGCAGTTAAACACACTGCACCTGCACTAAACTCCCAACAGTCTAAATTGGGATGGCAGGTCCAGTGTATTTGAACAGAGGCGCCATCACATGGATGTGATTTGCTTGGTCACATGGCCCTCCATCAGCAGCCATTTTATGGACCAGACCTCTGTGTAGACAGCACAAAAGACTTGGTAAACAAAGGGGGCATACCTTTATAGAAATATAGAAAATGGTGCAGAATGTCAACTAGGGCTATATTAGTAAGTGCTATATAATCATCTTTTATAAACATTAGTCAATAGAAACCAGAAAGTGGCCAACCCCTTTTAAGTTTTGGAGGAAAGACAATTGTGTGTGCTGGACCAGGTAGCCAGAAATGAGGGAGTTTGTTTCTTGGCTAATGCAAAGTGTGAGATGCAAAATCTAAGCCTAGAATGGGCAAATGGACCCCTGCTTATAAAAACTGAACTTTTCCCATCTACTACACGGAGGGAGTTACAGAAAATTTCATATTCAGCATTCATGGTACTTGCCCCTTGAATACTTAACTGTCCAGGCACATACTAGGGACAATAAAATGGGGTTCACACATGTTGAGGGCAGTCAACACCAAGTTACATTTCCCGCATACGCTCAAGGAAGTAGAGACTTGTAATGTGACAAGTCGTAGTTTTATACCGACGGCCTCTCGGCGTGCGCTGCCGTGCCTCCGCCGGAACTCAGCCCTGTCCCCATTATAGTCAATGGGGCGAGAGCGGTAGTCCGGGGGCACACGTTCACTAGCGGCAGGACGGATCCGACCGCTAGTGTGAAAGTAGCCTAAGTTATTATTTTATTTTGTTTTATATTTTGCAAGCTTTAAACTTAAATGTTAGTCCTTGTTTGCCCTAAGAATCCATATCTTTTAAAGAATATTTACCTGTCTAATGCCTGAAAATAATGTGTGTTTGTGTGGCATCTCATCAGCCCTAACAACAGGTGTTTATTTGGGTGGGTGGACTGTGCGGTGTTAAATAATGCTTAGTTTGTAGCGTAAATGGAAGGTGGGTGCAATATTGAGATAGATTAACCCCTTCCACTGGGACAGTGCGTGCATGGCAGTCCCCACATTATAATTTATCAGGAGAGGCACTAGACGTCTTACATCTGGCGGCTGGTTGATGTTCACCACGCTGACACCACTTTCTCCAGTGTGTGAGTACATGGGATTCTCATATGTAACTGGCTCCTTCCCAGCATCCAGAGTGAAAGTTTCGCTCTACAAGACAATATTATGTACAGATGTAGCAAATGTTATCTTTACAGACTGCACACTACTCTGTTTGAGTCTAATAACTTACCATTAGAAAGGCACGCTTCACAAATAGCATAGCACACCATGGCACAATGCTCAATAGAGTATCATACCCAAGATGATGCTTACTACATCTGTATCAACCACTGTGCAGTCCAACAACCAAATTAACTACATTAAAAATTACCTTTGCAGAGCAATTATCAGCATATAAAATAATCTAAGCAAAACATATTAAACAGATTGACATGGGCAAGCACAGGTAACCTCAGTAAATCACTATATTGTTACTATTTTCCAGACTTACCATTTGCATAACTCTATCTATAGAAGACTCCGCACCAAATCCAGATACCCCAATTTCCATGCTGACATCAGCTCCAGACCGGAACGTTACACCATTGCCATTTTCTGTTGATTTCACAAGTGCACTTAAACTATAATGTAAAAAGACAATCTTCAGTTCTCACGACAACTCTGCATAATACAGAAATGTAGTCCTAAAACTCAAACCATGGAAACCTCTGACATTTTATAAAGCCTATGAAATGCAACTACATTAATAGACCTCAATTAGAAACTGAACCGACCTTGGGAACTTAGGGAGAGCTGGCAAAAGTTTTCCTGTCCGTCTGTAATTGAAGAGACCACCGACCACCAAAGCACAGATAATAATGACCAAAATGACTGTGAGGAGCACTGCGATTGCCGCTAGAAATGAAATTGTAATATTTTAATATATTTATATACATACAGCAAAATAATCTAAAATACAAAGGATGGGAAATATGATAAGAATGAGAAATACCAGTTCCTGGAGGGATGCCTCTAGTATACGCCATGTTGCAATAGCTTCCAGAATACCCAGCTGTACACCTAGAAGTGATAAGTGAGGTTGAGAAGAATTAGGAAAGAATATTAAAGAGGTTGTCCTAACTTAGACATTTATGGCATATCCACAAGACATGATTCGAATGTCTGATAGATGCCAGATCTGGGACCTGGGCCCAGTGGCGTACATAGAGAAGTATGGGCCCCAAAGAAAGGATGAATCCAGGCCCCCCACTGCCTCATTTGCTAAAAGTTGTTCCTTTAGAGCAGGGATGCTCAACCTGCGGCCCTCCAGCTGTTAAAAAACTACAACTCCCACCATGCCCTGCTGTAGGCAGATAGCTGTAGGCTGTCCGGGCATGCTGGGACTTGTAGTTTTGCAACATCTGGAGGGCCGCAGGTTGGGCATGCCTGCTTTAGAGGGTAGAGTCCTGACCAAGTTTTCACCTCCAGTAGAAGAGGAGATGATCCCAACTAAGACTGGGCCCCCTCTTGCCCTGAGCCCCATAGCAGTCGCATGGTCTGCCACTATGGCAGTTATGCCCCTGCTTGTGCTTATCTACAAAAGGGGGGATCTGCCTGGTGATGGGGCTGCTATGAACATGGAGGTGGCTGCACATTCACCTCTAACAGGTTCGGAGCCAGGCTGCTGGGGGTAAGTATATAATTATGCAGTGTGTGAGTATCCATCACCATGGTACGACTATCAGAATTTATTTGAACTACACAGATATTTAAGAGAATACAGTTATCTACATAGAAGCCATCAGACAAAACTTACTTGCATTTTGGAAGTCCCATTTCATCAAAATAGCACGTTCCTCCATGCATACATCTGCATGCCGGCGGCATAGTTGGAGGGGGTTCAATAGCTAAGAAAATGGAAAGCCATGCATGTTAGTAAGCAGTACATGCACTTATTATGCATCAGAAGCAGGGACTGGAGTAACTACACTGCATGTGACACTGAGCACCCCCACGCTTCAGATAATAGTCATTGCAAGGATTCAATTTGTAATACAAAAATGAATGTGATAACAAAAGGGAAGCTCGTACATTAAATAATATTGCATTATACAGGTTTGTGGAGACAAGGGCAGCAATTAGTGATAACGTGCTATAGTCCCATAAACCCTTGTTTGTTAGTGTAATTTTAGTACCAGGTATACAGGACTTCTGTGCAAAAAGGTAGACAAAGATAACAGTAACAAAATAATTTACGTGTCAATGAAAGAGTCAAAAGTTTATACAGTACTGTCTCATAGAGCCATAAGATGTCCTGCTGTAGTGACACCTACTGGTAAGAAAAGGTAGTGCTGTGAAATAATACGCTTAAAACGCTTAAAAAGTACGTCATGTTGGTCAGTCGGACAGTCTCAGCACTTTTCTTCTCCCTATCACTCTAGTCAAATTTGTACAAAGAAATCAGTGACGTCAATGAAATCTGATAGCCAGAAATATGTAATATTATCACCGGAATTTAATTTTAGTAATTTGGGAGTTAGTGTTTTATAGTTAATTTACATCATATAGAACATGCAGTGCTATTGATATTTCTATTTTTTTTAGAAAATTATAACTTATCTAATATTTAATTTCGTTTATAACTATAGCATTTCTAATACCTGCATCACACTCAGTGGTACTGCCCCCCATGAACTGGGTCCCTTGAGGGCAGGAACATGTGTAGCCTCCTGGTCTCAGTAAGCACAGGTGGGAGCAGACGTCTTTGCAGCGGTTAGAAACTAAATAAGACAAAAAATAAATAAAATAAGAATTTTACGTCTGAATGAATACATTTTAAAGAATTCTAAAGATTAGAAAAAAAACGTATCTGCTTTTTTTTTTACCCAGAAACGTTGCTACTCTTTTCCATAGACTTTGTCTGGTATTGCAGCTCAGCCTCATATAAAGGGGTTGTCCAGGCATATTCTAACATTCGGACTGACAATGGGCGTGGAGAAACTTAACTACACACTGAAGGATCAGGTGGCCAAGGCTAACACCCCACACTCAGTAAGTAGTGTACATGGATACCATTAATTGGAACAGGGCCCATGCATGATACTCACTGGATGCCTCAGAATCCCAACTTCTCAGGATGCAGTTGTATCTCTCCATGCCTGATGTCAGATTGCATAGAAAGGTATGCCTGTAAAACCCCTTTAACTCAGTGCAGCAATACCAGTTATATCTAATGGACTGGTGCTGCTGGTGGAAAATATATATTGTTTAAGCTTGTACATTTACAGAACAAGATACATTTTTTCTGCAGGCCATTTACATAGCCAGGGTGACGGGAAGTCTTGGTCAAGTAAGAATTTCACCCCATTAACTTCAGTGAGGGAAACCACGGCATACAACGCTGTGTGCAAAAAGCACAACAGAATCATAAAAGCAGGGGTGGACTGGGAGCTTAAAGTGGCCCTGGAAAAAAAAACTATTGTAGGCGAGTCCAAATCGACATGAGGTTGGACAACTGAAGTAGGCGGAGCCAGCAATACCATAGCGCAGAATAAAATACCGCCCCAGAAGAACCAAATACTACAGTGCAGCACAAAATACTGACCCAGCAGAACCAGAAACCACAGTGCAGCAAAAAATAGTGCTGCCTGCACCATATTATTCAACTGCATCATCAGGGGTGTAGCTAAAGGCTCATGGGCCCTGCTGAAAGACTTCAGCTTGGGCCCCCCTTCCATTTGCGGCCAGGTACAGGGAAGCACATAGCCTTCATGCTGTCTGAGGCAAAAATTGAAACGGCAGTACCAGTGTCTTCTTATGTGGCCCAAGAGTCTTTGGACCGCCTCAGGCTCCTCGGCCCTGTAGTGACTGCTACCTCTGCTGGCAGCCAAGAGAAGCGATTAGGCAGCCTTCTGGGCATTGGCCCACCGTAAAATTTCTCTGTAAGGAATCCATAACGGAATCCATAATGGAATACTTAGATAACCCGAACCTTGTACGCCGAACTTGAAACACAAGTTTGCTTATCCCTATGGCCAGCCTTCCTAAGGGAACACACCCTCAATAATTTCTGTTGGAAGAGCTTATTCTGAAACACTGCAATGAAACTCAGAGATTTCCTGAAAACTATTGATATGTGCAATTACCTGTGCGGTTGTAACGATGTGAGTGGTATATTCGTACTTGAGTCAGCCATGGGTTAATTGTTAGGACTTTAACCTTAGGTCCAGTACCAAACTTATTTTTCTTCCACACTTCACCCTTCTCCTTTGTTGTCCAGTACAGATGCCCTTCAAACACATCCAGGCTGTAAGGGTTGCCGAGATCTTTTAACCGGATAAAGATAAAAAATAATTTGTTTTCTTAGAATGGAGAACCTAACCATTTACAAACAATAAAAGAATAGATTTTCTAAACTTTTTGGCATCAGGAATTCTGGATTGTATGCTCCAGTACAGGATGGACCAATGTGGATAAAAGCAGGAAATGATGGTAGTATGGTCCACCAGTCCGAGGAGGAAAACGAATTACATGGACATCCGCACATCTGAGCGGATAGCTGAAGGGATAACTAACAACAGATATGTTCTCACCTCCACGTAAAACTGTCTGTCTGTCGGAGCCATCAGGTTTAATAGATTCAATGACGTTCTCCTTGGAGTCACTCCAGTAGATTCTGTTGTTGTTGATGTAGTCAATAGTGATTCCCGTTGGCCAACCAAGTTCTTCTGAGACCAGAACCTGTCTCTGCTGCCCGTCCATCCAGGCTTGCTCAATCTTAGGCTGTCTTCCCCAGTCTGTCCAATACATCATTCTGTAAGAAGCCACATATTATGTTAAAAGGGTTGTTTGTTTGGATAATCTCTTTTTGTCAGAAGGGTCCCCCAACGATTATCAAAAAGTGTCTTGCTGCTGGGACCCTGTGATGTTCTCCAGTGCTATCTCATTATACTGCCAATTGCTGCCACAAGAAAGCTCCCAATAAGACTGACAGGGATTCTAGGTGGCACATGAACAAAGTGCATGATCAACCGACCCATCAGAATGACAGGTGCCATATATAAAATGACAATACATGACAATTTCTACAAATATCCGAAACTACCATTGTGACCCAGCTGCCTTGTACTACTCCTACAGTATCAGACAGTGATTTCTCTCTGATCACCAACATTTTGGTGTTTGTTTGACTACTCTTCCTTATACTCTCTCGTAATACTCGTAAGGTGGCACATACACAGCTAAGACACCTTTGACTCGAATTTGTAAAATAAAAGTTTTCTCTGATACTGCATACTCCGGTTACCAATCGTTATGGCAGTAGGTGTGAAACCACTCTGCTAACCAATGTATTGGTCTTTGGGTTAAAGCTAAGGGTGTTATCCTGGCAGTCCCATGGTATTCACCCATTAATCCCTGTACAGTGATCTGGACTTCGTTGCAGGTAATGTATCAGCACTACCTCTTGGAGTAGTCTCCATTGGCTGCTGACCCATGGGGTCAAGCGATACCGGTGCAAAGCAATAAAGGGACAGGAAAAACTCATAGTCAGTAACAGGCCGAGGTCAGGGCAGGCAGAGGAGGTTCAGAATCAGGAACCAAGCTGAGGTGGATCTGGCCTGATTGGTAAGTTTAACAGCGCAGCAGCAGCTCGCAGCCGCTGCCACTGTATCACCAATATCCGGAGCGTCCCTGATACCCTTCCAGATTAATTTTGAGTTTTATTTATTTTGTCATTGTGCATAGCAATTGCATCTTTAACTATTCACCTCTTGTCTGATTCCACTTCAGCTAGTCATTAGCTAGGGAGCCAATCATAGAGACCACTAAGTACTAAACCCAACAGAGTGTTTCAGCCCTTCCCAAAGTTGCATAAAAGAGAGGTGATGTAGGTGCAATTGTGCCGAGTGGTTGGTTCTTTCCCAGGGGGTTGAAGACATCAGATCATTACAGACACAGAGCAATCACCTGTAATAGGTGGAGGGATCAAGTGGCAAGTGCTCAATTCTGCTGCAGCACCACTGCAGGAGAAATAAGGGATTACAAAGTTCCTTTTGAAATCATCAGCCTGTTTGTGTAATGCAATTATGTGCTGCTTTAGATCCTGGCTAATAGATGATAGTTCTGAATAGAAATTTTCCCCTAGTCAGAGCTTATAAATGTGTTTTCTAAACCTCACTCAAACCAGAGAGATTTCCAGCTAAAATGCAGAAGACATGCCCCATTAAACTATAAAGTGACACATATGAGCTTACCCCAGCTCTGGATTGACAGCAATGGCGGCTGGCTGGTCCACTTGAGTGTAAATAAGCCACTTTCTATATCTTCCATCCAGTTTTGCTACTTCTATACGATTTGTTCCAGCATCAGTCCAATAAATGTGTCTAATTAGTAATAGAAGGAATATTGATTAGTTTGGACGTGCCAAGTGTTTTTCCATTCTTGGTTCAGATTACATTTTGTCACTGAGCTTATAAGCCTGACAGTAAGTATAAGGCATCAATTAGTAAAATAATTTATAAATGCAGTTACAAGTCAGCAAAAATTCTTCAAACTGAGCCAAATGTATAAAGCTAGTATAAGCAGCAACTTTCTGGTCACATTAGGCCTTCCGAACATTAGAAGCAATGGAGGTGCCATCAGTTCCGCCAGGACTCCCACTGATCTGAGGATGAAGCGGCCACAGTGCGAGGGCCCTGTAGGTCCTTCACACCTTTTCTTCATGCACTTTGTCCCTCCGGACCACAACAGGATGGATACACAGACATTGATGATAATAAATAATTAGAGCTTGGATACAATACCTTCCAACCCAGTCCACGGCTAGTCCATCTGGATTCACAATGTAGCGCAAGTTCATATCGACATCCTTTACCATATTATTACCATAATCCTCAAAGGTAGGTATATAAGCCCGCCTGATGGATCCAAACACAGAGCCCTGCCCACGAACACTGTAGTATACAACACCTTTTGGACAAAGAAAACATAATGTTGCAATATATTAGCAAAGAGGCAAAAACCAACAAACAATAGAATTGCCTGAAATAATAACAGAAGTAATAACTGCACGATCATATCGATAATCAGTATTATTATTATATGTCATTGAGAGAGTCTGAATGTCAAACTCATCTGGCCTTCATTAGTTGGAACTACAAGTCCCAGCTTATATTGTTGGCCTGTGGCGTGCATGGACCTAGGTCAAGCTCATCTTAACAAAGTAAACGAAGAATTGAGCCAGCGGTGGCTAGTAAATGCTGAAGATATGTTCGCCATCTAAAATAAAAAATAAAGAAACTTTTGCCAACTTTGCATTGGTAAAGAATGTCTTACTGTTCTGTGTATGCAGCTCCTTTGCAGATTTATGTGTATCTATGGTATCAGCGTCCAATCACATTGTGTCGAGTCTGATCCTGCAGTCACACTATGGAATGTTGGATAGGAAAAAGTTGGAAACAGACAGAAGGAGCATGACTGCAGGATCAGACTACACAAAGTTTCTTGTAGTCTGTTAACAAGGAGAAGCATAGCTCTGCAGAGGAGCTGTAAACACAAAACAGTGTCGCTCATTTTAGGCCATATTTACATTTGTGTTGTGGCTTCCTTTCATAATGGAATCCACAACCCTCTGCTAGATCTGTTATATGACAGATACCTCAGTGCTGGATGAGTCAGGGGCTGTTGGGTTCGGGCATGGTGTATAACAGAATCTGTGACATCATCTCCAACGCAGATTGTGGCAAACCTAGCCACTTCAGTGCGGCAAAGACTGGGTTCATGTGTTCATTTTGCCCTCTGGAACACTGAGGGCATTCGTATGCTAGTTTCATGATCAGATGTTGTATGCCACACATCCCATCCCCTCAGCCTGGAAGATAACTCCATTAACATTGTATCCATTGTGTTTCATGGAACAATACCGCCTAGAGAATTGTACATTGTCTAATCAGGAACTGGTTACAGGCCACACAACACCTCCCCTCGGCCTAGGTGATAACCGCATTAATATTGTATTCATTGTGTTGCTACTGAATAACCAGACGAATGCTCAGCAGGTCACTGATTACTTTTGTCTTACAAGTAACGAACCATAAGAGAATAGCATTGCAGGTTAAGTTCAACAGAGTCCACCAGGAGAAAACCCCTGGAATGTCTTTATGGAAACCCCTTGCACGGGGACGTGTATATAAACTGTTATATTGCAATAAAAGTTAGTTGACTCCCAGACTATGTGTCGTCTAGTCCTTGGGAAAAAGGGATCCTTGTAACGCTACCTGGATTATTGTATGCTGTTCCAGTCTACCAGCGGAGATACCGTGGATTATACCATTACTCCGCTACAATTGGTGGCAAGCGACGGGATTCAAACCTCACAGCAGTCAGTGGTTCGGCAGTTACAGACACTTGGAGAATTTGCCATTTTCGTATGGAACCGAAAGGAAAGGGTAGGTGAATATACCCGAACGGACAGTGAATGGGGACAGACTATACCAACTTGAAACGGGCCACGCCAAAAGAACTATTGGAAGCAAGGGGAATTATTGCCAGCAATAAAACCAAAGCTACCCTTATTGCTGAACTCATGGAGGGAGACCAGGCAGCTGCTGCAGCACCTCTTCGGGACAGCACACAGAATGAGTTTGGAAGAGAACTCCAAAGCAGACTGGCGTTCTTCCCAGGTACGCCTCCCACAGAAACCTTGGAAAGGATTATGGCGGATGTCCACGAATACATAATGGAAAAGCAGCGGGCAGACCGGAGGTCCAGAGAGGGGCCCACAACCCCACCACACATAGTACCAGGGAAACCTAAAATCCCATACCATGCTTTTAAAAACTATGTGGAGACCGAGGACATCGATGGCTACTTGCATGACTTTGAGAGGTTATGCCAATTACATGAGATCAACGCCTCTGACCAGGTACCTCTGCTGGTGGGTAAGCTAGCGGGCCGGGCAGCAGAAGCCTACCGCACCATGCCAGACGAGGATAGCAGAGACTACCAGAAGGTAAAGCAGGCGATCCTGGACAGGTATGCAATTACCCCGGAGGCATACCGGCAGCGGTTCCGAGAAAGCCGAAAGACGGAGAAAGATACTCACATGGAGTGGGCACACCGCTTAACTAGGGTGGGCAAAGGTTGGGTGCAAGCCGCACAAGCAACCACAGTGGAGGACATGCTACAATTACTGCTACTGGAGCAATTCTTCCAGGGGTTAACCCCAGATTTACAAAACTGGCTGAGGGATCGGAAACCGCGCATCTTAACGGACGCAGCCAGGTGGGCAGATGAGTACCAAGATGCCAGGAGGGCGCAGCGGGCACAGGCACGATCCATCTTGGGAGCTGCTAACACATCTCCCACCATTACCCCCGCCCCAGCCCTACGTCCCGGTGGTGGGAACTACCAAACCCTCCACGGTACAACAATGCCCGATCTTTCATCAGGTGCCACACGTGTAACCAGCAGGGCCACATGCAGAGAGACTGTCCCAGGAACAGAAACCGCTCCACGTGGAATACTCCAACTAATTCCCCTGCAAACCGCGCAGCAGTACACTGCTACCAGAATGAGCCTCGACAACCTTTCTTCGGGATCCGGGCTAATGAAGAACCTTTGGGCACACTCCACGAGGTCAACCCAGTACAAGCGGCCGCAGACAACCGACAGGGGCACCGCCAAGAGGTACGCGTAGAGGGCAAACGCCTTCAGGGTCTGCGCGATTCTGGGGCCACCATAACCCTAGTTCGCAATCACCTAGTCCCCAAGCACCAGCTCACTGGAGAAAATGTGGCCGTCCGGGTGGCAGGGGGAGCTATTTACAAAATTCCCACTGCTAAAGTCCATTTGGATTGGGAAGCGGGGTCGGGGAATGTGGAAGTGGGCCTCATGCAGGACTTACCAGCTGATGTCATCCTGGGTAACGACTTGGGGAGCTGACCTCCGCTTTGTTCCTCAACACCCCGCGCAGGAAGCGCTACCCGTTGTAACACGGCAGCAGGCCCACACCACCGCATCTTCTGAACACTCTGAGGCTCCGGTAAGTAACAGTACTGACCCCCTTTCGTCCCCTGGGCTCCCCTTAGAATTTGGTACTGAAGTAGTCACCGACCCGTCCCTGCAGGTATACCGGGATAGGGTTACACAGAATCCGGCAGGGGTGGAGGGGGAAAGATTCGGTTGGGAGAAAGGATTATTGTATAGATATGCTGAAAAGGTAGTAGCAGGATCTGTACCCATGGCCCTCACGCAATTAGTCGTGCCCAGAAAGTACAGGCAAGAGTTATTACGTATTGCCCATGACATTCCTTTATCAGGACATCTAGGCATCAGTCGGACGAAGCATCGTTTGACCCAAAACTTCTTCTGGCCAGGGGTCTCCAAAGATATTCGACAGTATTGCCAAACTTGTGACACATGCCAGAGAGTAGGGAAGAGAGGGGACCGGTACAAGGCAAAAATGCACTCCCTACCCATAATAGATGAACCCTTCAGTAGAGTGGCAGTAGATATAATCGGACCCCTAGCGAAACCCAGCCCGTCGGGGAAAAAGTATATACTGACCGTAGTGGACTATGCCACCCGGTACCCAGAGGCCGTAGTCCTAACTAATATCCATGCGGAAACTATAGTGGATGCCCTAATCCGGATATTCTCCAGGATGGGGTTCCCCAAAGAGATTATCTCAGACCGGGTACCCAATTCACTGCCGAGGTCACTCATCAGTTATGGAGAACATGCGGGGTGAAACCTATTGTAAACTCAGCGTATCACCCCCAGTCCAATGGGCTCTGTGAACGGTTCAACGGAACCCTAAAGCAAATGCTCCGCACATTCATGGATACCCAGAAGGACTGGGAGAGGTTTCTTCCCCATCTACTCTTCGCGTACCGCGAGGTACCCCAAGAGTCCACGGGGTTCTCGCCATTCGAATTGCTATTCGGAAGGAGAGTACGAGGTCCCTTAGACCTCATTAGGGAACACTGGGAGGGAACGGTCACCAGTAACGGTACCCCTATCGTCCCATATGTACTAGAGTTCCGGGAGCGCTTGGAGACCCTAATCCAGACGGTACGGTCCAATCTTCAGGCGGCCCAGCAACGACAGCGCAGATGGTACGATAGGGGAGCCAGGGACCGCAGTTTTCAAATAGGGCAAAAGGTGTTAATCTTGAAGCCAGTCCAAAATGACAAACTGCAGGCCTCCTGGCAAGGTCCGTATAAGGTGGTGGAACAGGTATGTGACACCACCTATATCATTGCCCCATGTACCGGAGCAGGCGGTAGACGCATGCTCCACGTTAACATGCTGAAACCCTATCACGAGCGGACCGAGGAAGTAACTGCCATATGTGCCTCGGCCACTGAGGACCCGGATAATCTACCCCTACCAGACCTATTAGCCCAAGGGGGCCAACACCGAATTAGGGGAAGTACAGCTAGGAGACAGGCTGAGCACTAGAGAGCGAGCTCAAGTACTAGAGCTGATCCGGGAAAAAGGGGATACATTCTCTAACCAGCCTGGATATACCCCGCTGGCTACCCACAGGGTAGAAACCCCAGGGCAACCCCCTCTTCGACAAACCCCCTACCGCATACCAGAATCGGTAAAGGATCATATGCGGAAGGAGATTGACGAAATGCTACAACTAGGAGTGATAGAACACTCAGAAAGCCCATGGGCCTCTCCGGTAGTGCTGGTGCCGAGCGGGACGGAACCACCCGCTTCTGCGTCGACTACCGGAAACTTAACGATAAAACCATTTCCGATGCCTACCCCATGCCCCGAATCGATGAGCTATTAGATAGAATGGCCAGGGGCCAGTACCTCACCACAATAGACTTGTGCAAAGGGTACTGGCAGATCCCACTAGCCGAGGATGCCATCCCAAAATCCGCATTCGTCACCCCGCTTGGGCTGTACCAATTCAAGGTGATGCCATTCGGGATGAAGAATGCGCCGGCTACCTTCCAGCGGATGGTGGACCGGTTACTGGACGGATCCCAGGAGTATGCTTGTGCCTATTTAGATGACATAGCGATATTTAGCAACTCCTGGGACGAACATTTGACCCATATAGGAGCCATCCTCGACCGCATCAGGGAGGCAGGTCTCACGTTAAAACCCAGCAAGTGCCACGTAGGGATGGCCGAAGTGCAGTACTTAGGCCACAGGGTAGGCAGTGGGCAGCAAAAGCCGGAACCCGCTAAGATAGAGGCCGTAGCTAAGTGGCCAACCCTCGCACGAAAAACTCAGGTCTTAGCTTTTCTAGGGACTCCCGGTTATTACCGTAAATTTGTACCTAATTATAGTGCCCTAGCCAAGCCCCTTACGGACCTGACCAAAAAGAACCTACCCAAAGTAGTGACCTGGAGCTCAGAGTGTGAGAAGGCATTCCAAGAACTGAAGACTGCCCTAATTCATGCCCCTGTACTGGCCGCTCCCGATCCCACTAAATGCTTTCTCGTTCATACAGACGCTTCTATGTTTGGATTGGGAGCAGTGCTGAGCCAAGTCGGGGCCGATGGCGGCGAGCATCCAGTCGCTTACTTAAGTCGGAAACTACTACCCCGGGAAGTAAGCTATGCCGCCATCGAAAAGAATGCCTGGCGGTGGTGTGGGCCCTCAAGAAACTACAGCCCTACTTATATGGACAACAATTTGCTTTGCTCACAGATCACAACCCGCTGGTGTGGCTAAACCGGGTGTCAGGGGACAACGCTAGACTGCTGAGATGGAGCTTGGCCCTACAGCCATTTGATTTCACCATTGCGTATCGCCCAGGGAAACAAAATGGTAACGCCCGACGGGTTGTCCAGACAGACAGAACTCGAGAAATGATCTGTGAGCACTCCTCCGGACATCCTCAAGCCGATCCGTTGGGATCAGACTGTGTATGCCGGCTTGTGGTTCTGGGGGAGCATTGTGGCAAACCTAGCCACTTCAGTGCGGCAAAGACTGGGTTCATGTGTTCATTTTGCCCTCTGGAACACTGAGGGCATTCGTATGCTAGTTTCATGATCAGATGTTGTATGCCACACATCCCATCCCCTCAGCCTGGAAGATAACTCCATTAACATTGTATCCATTGTGTTTCATGGAACAATACCGCCTAGAGAATTGTACATTGTCTAATCAGGAACTGGTTACAGGCCACACAACACCTCCCCTCGGCCTAGGTGATAACCGCATTAATATTGTATTCATTGTGTTGCTACTGAATAACCAGACGAATGCTCAGCAGGTCACTGATTACTTTTGTCTTACAAGTAACGAACCATAAGAGAATAGCATTGCAGGTTAAGTTCAACAGAGTCCACCAGGAGAAAACCCCTGGAATGTCTTTATGGAAACCCCTTGCACGGGGACTTGTTTATTACTCCGCTACACAGATGTTAAACTGGGGCTTGGATTCATCAGGGCAATAACAAAAATTGTTTGCAAAGAGGTTGTATGTTTCAAACCTATTCCCTTATCACAGAACAAAGGGATAGGAGTCTGATCAACAGGAATCCGACCACTGGGACTCTCACCAGTCATGAGAACGAGGGTCCTGAGTGGCAGTCGAGTACGCATTTCCTCTCCATTCACTGGATTTGGCCTTTCTTTGACAGGAAGATGAATGAAGCAGCAACTTGCACGGTTGACTGCAGCTCCCTGCATATGAGGAGGCACCAAACCCTCCATCTTATGATCAGCAAGAGTCCCAGCAGTCAGTCCTCCACGATTAGGACATTTATTCCCTACCCTGTGTATAGGGGAAAAGTTTAAAACTTGGCGACCCACTTTAAAAGAAGCCCTCATGGTCACGTGAGTTTTGCAAACCATTACTAAAAATGGTTTTACTGTGATGTAAAGCAATGGTAGCTTAGCTGTGGAAGATGTAATAACATGGCATTGATAATTTCATTGCAAGCAGAGGTTTTTATTATAATGTCGATGATATTACTATTGAGACTTCAAGTCAAATTTCTCATCTTGGAAAGCCGCTGCCCCCTTGTGGACCAGAATGTTTCTAAGTAAACTACGTACATGCATTGCAGCAACAACACGATCAAGGAATATAATGATTATAACATACAAGTACTAGATCGGTGTGGGTCCTACCCGCTTGATCATGAGATTCTGGGCCCCAAACCCCATGGAGCCGACCTAAAATGAACAGAGCAGGTTGTTCGGAAATGCGCACAGCCGCTCCATTCATTTCTATGGGAGATTTGCGTAAACAGCCGAGTACAGCATTATTAATGGCACATGGTAGGCGGGGGGCTCTATTATGTCGTTTGCATTGGGGCCCAGGAACTTCACCTCTCTAGATGTATGGATTTCGTCAACATATTCACACTTACTGAGGTCTATTCCCTCAGGATCCCAGTCATAGTCCAAGGCTTGGATGTGTTGCTGATTCTCAATATATTCAAAGTATTGCTCGGAAGACAGATTGTATCTCCTTATCCGTACATTGTCCGGCAGCAGCAGAATTGGGGGGTTACCTGTGATATAAAATAAATACAAGAAACCATATAGCGGTAAGAAGACGCTATAGACAGCATGTTATATTAAAGTAGCGACCCCTACAGGTTGCCTAAAGAAAAGCACTCCAATACGTGGTACTTCACATTACCATTGTACAATGCTGTAACAAAATTATGGTCCAGCAGAAGACAACCCCACCTGGAGATGACGTAAGTCTATCTCCTTACGGGATGATTTACAAATAACCTGTTAGATCTTATTAAATGATATGTCCTGTGTATATAATGCTAGCAACAAATATTATGATGCAATAGCGTGGATCGGGGGCGGATTGGCCATACACCTTACAGGGAAATTTCCTGGTGGGCCAATACCCAGGGAGCCGCCCAAGCCCCCATCTCTGCCGTTGGCTGGGTACATAATAAGTTGTCAGTGGTAATTAACTTTGTGAGAATCAGGTACTCATGTACCCGGCCAGCGACCGCACATGACCTCCTGAATTCAACTATGTCCCGCATCTCACCTCCTGAGCCCCCTGCTCCATATCATAATCATAGACAACTGGAGGAGGTGAGAAAATGTCCTCTTTTGTTGACCAACTCAGAGGGATAGCTTTTGGGGCAATATATTGTGCTGCACTGTGGTATTTTGCACAATGGTGGTACTGACCCCCCCTAATTTTCTTGCCCCACCTCCTGTCAATTTAGACCCTTCTACATTATGCAGCTACTTTTAAGTATTTTCTTCCAGGGCCACTTTAGGTTCCCAATCCGCCCCCTGGTGTGGATGCTCTCTATATATACGGTTTATTGGTATAAGGAGTGGCCAACCACTTTATTGGTTCTGACCGATCACACCAAAAATAAGCTGGACCATGCTGGCATCAACTGCATTGGAGAAGTGACACCATTAGACCAGTGGTGACCTCATCTGTTCTCACCCTCAGCTGCACATTGTTTTCCATGTTCGTCTCCAACGGATCGAAATCCTTCAGCGCAGAAACATTCATAACTTCCTTTGGAGTTCCTACAGTCTTGTGGACACATTCCATATATCTCGCACTCATTAATATCTGAAAATAGAAACAGCGCAGGTTCGTAAGGAGCAGAATAACATAGTCCATATAGCCTGGCACTGCACTGCTTACCGTCACACTGGCATAGTGTTTGGTTGAGCCAATGATTAGAGGCAGGGTACTGCATACAGATTCATACAGCTGAGTGTATTGCTTGCTGTACAAATCCACATGCAGTGAGCACCCCCTAGTGGTGGCTGTATATAGCCATACTTTTGTCGCATGACTGTATGAAAAGAGGATTTAAAGGGGGATTCCCATCTGAACATTTATAGCATATGCTAGTCCCACCTTTAGAACCCACTCTTATGTCAAGAATCAGTCCTCCTCATATGCAACAGGAAATAGAAAGCACAACATTCTCTATTCACCTTAATGAGATTTTGGAAAATACCCAACAAAAAAAAAGCATGGAGCCAATAAACATTTTAAAAATTGTGGAATTAACTCTAACAAAGAAATAATACATGGAATGGGGCTCTCAGTGATTTGTGTGAACGCTTCTGAATGCATTAATCTAGTATTCTGTAATGGGTGACCCTGCAATCTAGGATGGATTCTGTAGTTAACAGCAGGGGCCCACAATAGATTACCTAAAATATCCAAGCATCAAGCATATTGGTAGGATATGCCACCAATGTCAGATATATCTGCAGAACAGGACCCCCGAAGTGAACGGAGAGCAGTTACGTATGCTCATCATTCTCTATTATTTCTATCAGAGTTCCGAAAACAGCCAAGCGCTCACTACAGCAGTCCCAAAGAGGTGAATGAAGCAGTAGTCTCGCTTGAGCTGTGCCCTCACCATTCACTCCTATGGGACTTCTGAAAATAGTGGCTTGTGCTAGCTCGGCTATTTTTGGAACACCCATAGAAATAAATGGAGAGCATGCCACGCATGAGCAGTGTGCCCTCCTTCGTTTGGGGCCCCCATTCTCTAGATAGATGGGACCAGCACCTATCGGACATTGGTGGCATATCCTAACGATATGCCACCAATGTCTGAGGTGACACCTTTAACTTCATGAATGGTAGGGGGGGTCTGTCCTCTGGGATCCCTACTGGTCCCGAGAACTTAGTACTGGTTTAGTTCTGTGTTGAATTTAAGTTTTTCCTGCCCAACATGTCCCTTTGCTATCATTCACATCATCAGAGGCCACATACCATCACAAGAATTGCGATCGGTCTCGCTGGCCTTGTACCCTGGTCGGCAGGAACAGATAAATCCCCCTTCAGCTAGGTTGGTGCAGTTATGTTCACAGATATTTTCTCCACAGTGACGTCCAGTACCTGCGTCTACAGAAATATAAAAAACACATAAATGTCCGCTTCCACTAGTTACAAAGGACAAAGAAACCCCTGTACAGTCTGACCCTGCAGATTTCCCCCCTTCTGTTTGCAGGATCGGCCACAGGGCTTGTTTCTCGTCTGTAACTAAGGAGAAACATAGATCTGCAGGGAGCTGTAGATGCAAAACAACAAAGGTTTGCTATTTTAAACTATTTGCAAATCTGATCATCTGCGGTCGCCTTTTAGGCTGGGCCTGCACGACAACAGCAAGTCTCAAACTTTTCATGCGTCTCAACGACTCTTCTGGAGCTGTTATTAGTCAAGTCACACTCACCTTGCCTTGTGGTTTTACAACGCTCGAAAGTCTCAGCATGTTGCATGTTACATTGTCATCCCACTGTCACAATGCGATACTGCAATCTCATGCCATGTGACCACCATGTAGCCCCAGTCTTAAAGGAGTTGTCTCGCTTTAGCAAATGGAATTTATCATGTAGAGAATGTTAATACAAGGCACTTACTAATGTATTGTGATTGTCCATATTGCCTCCTTTGTTGGCTGGATTCATTTTTCCATCACATTATACACTGCTCTTTTCCATGATTACGACCACCCTGAAATCCTGTAGCGGTGGTCGTGGTTCCTCACTATAAGAAAAAGCGCCAGTCATGCTCACTCCCGTGGTCCTGGCCACCAGAGAGCCGGAGCTTTTTCCTATAGTGTGCGAACACGACCACTGCTGCTGGATTGCAGGGTGGTCACAACCATGGAAACGAGCCGTGTATAATGCGATGGGAAAATGAATCCAACCAGCAAAGGAGGCAATATGGACAATCACAATACATTAGTAAGTGCCTTATATTAACTTTCTGTACATGATACATGCCATTTGCTGAAGTGAGACAACCCCTTTAAGGGCTCTATAAATACCAGACAGATATGATAAATTTGCCAGCGCTCCTGAGATGTCTGTTTTAGTAGACATTGTGCCATTTCTCACTTAAAAGGATTGTCTGAGAGTTTTTACAGATGACCTTTATGTGGTGTGTCCCTATACAGGCTGTCATTGTCAGCGCTGACTGAAATGGTAACGCCCAGTTGTAAATTTACTCATATATTTCGAGAAGGAATAACGCAACAAAGCATTCTGAGAAATACTTCCACATTACAAAAAAAAAAAACTTTGATTGGAAAAAAAACTGGAATAGTATTCATAACTATGTGAATGACAGATACACTTACTGCACCCAATTTCATCCGAGCTATCCTCACAGTCATCATAGTTATCGCACACATAGTGATGGGGGATGCAGTGGGAGTTGCCACACTTGTATTCATCCTCTGTGCATGGTCTTGGGGTGGGAGGTCTGCCTGTAGACACAAGGCAGGATTTCATGGTTAGATCCTGCCAGATGTATTCTACTTTTACGTTTGAAAGCAATGGAAATGATAGGATACATGGAGAGGATAAAAACTAGAAATAACTAAAAAAAAAGGTAGAGCTAAAGTTAGACAAAGTGAATTTAACATTGTTTATCTATTTACAGTAAAATTATGTTGTGAATAGTGAATTTCTTAAAATTCATTTCAGATCTGATTTGAATTTGCAGTCAGATTTATTTCGGTCCAAATAAATTCATTCAAAATCGAAAATGCTCCAATTGCCCTGAAAAGTTGTGTAAGACACTCTAAGGTCTCCTCGGACTGTATCCAACCCCTTTGCATCACTGATGCCATGACAGCATTAGTAATGTCAAAGTGACACTGATAAGTATGGCTTTGAGTAAACGGATGGGAGCCGGGGTCTGGTTAATGACACACCGCGCTGTGTTAAAAAATGGTCCAGAAATAATCGGATGGCTGATGCCTTCTTCTCTATTTTCTGATCTGTAAATTGCTGGCCGACAAAATGACAAACGTTTTGGATTCGCCAAAATTTTTATTTTGGGGCAAATTTGTAACAAATGCAATTTGTGTTGAATCGATTCGCTCTTGTGTGTGGATTACAATCGCATTCCTAGCGTAATATATTAAAAGAAAATGCGGGAAGCTGCCAGAAGAAACTTACATTGCTCCTCAGTCTCATCGCTTCCGTCGCCACAATCGTCCACGGTGTTGCACACCTCATGTCTGTAGATGCAACGGTTGTTGCTACACCGAAATCGAAAGGGAGGCTCACAAGGGATGTCCACTGCAAATAGAAAACGAGGCTTAGAACACGTAACGGGATCACCGACTACCCCAGAGATCTCTACACACAGGATTATACTTACGGCAAAGGTTCAGTTCTTCATCAGAATCATCTCCGCAGTCATTGTCTCCATCACACCTCCAGTATGGCAAGATGCAGATATGGTTCCTACACTCAAACATGGATGGAGGGCAGTACGTTCCATTTGGATAGCGGGTTGCTAAGATGATAGATCGTAATACAGTAAATGTATTGAGCTTGAGTTTAGTTATATAGAAAGTTCCTTATAGTCATAAATAAGGCATAATCAATTGTAAAGGTACTGGGGGAGATTTACTAAAACTGCCCCCCCTGGGAGGAGTGCATCAGTGTCCTTTAACCCTCCAGTACATAAGAAAAATAACCTGGAAGGGGTTGTCTGGTTTACATCTATAAAAGACCCATCTTTAGCATACGTCATCAATATCAGATCGTTGGGGGTCTGACAACAGACACCCCCACGATCAGTTCTTTTGGGCAGCCACATCCCTGGTAAGTATACAATCTATGGATCTGAATCTCATATTGATGAACTATCCTGAAATTAGGTCATTAATATTGTTATCCTGGACAGCCCCTTTAAGGCCTGAAACAATGCCCAGTACAATGTAAAAAGAAATATGGTTTAAAAAACACATGCTATAGAGAAAAATCTGTGAGTACAATATGATAGAACATGCTATAGATTCGCAACATGTTCTATAAGGGACAGAATTTTTGCCACATTCATTGCAGCTAAATCCATATGTGTCAAGGTAGCCTGAAGAACACTAAACTTGATGGATACCTTTTGTAGACAGTATCTGCTCTGCACCTGATTCTGGACCTGTTTACTGTTTCAGGCTATGAGAAGGCTTTCACACGAGCATATTTGAATCCGTATAAATCTACAGCATGTCCGCAGTTTGTAAGTATTTGTTTCCAAATATGCCCATTACAGTCTCTGGGAGTGCATCAAAAATGCAGGGAGGAAGGAATATGCCTATAAATCCTCATGAAATACTAAAGCAATACTGATGATAATACTGGTGGTATATCATCTGGAATCTGTGCCCAGGGGCAGATTGTGAACTTAAAGTGGCCCTGGAAAAAAACATAAAAGTGGCCCCATGTTGTAGGCTGGTCCAACTTGACAAAAGAAGGGGCAACACAAGTAGGTAGGAACAACAGAAGTAGCCAGGGCCTGCAATACCATAGTGCAGCACAAAATACCGCCCCAGTAGAACCAAATACCACAGTGCAGCACAAAATACCACCCCAGCAGAACCAAATACCACAGTGCAGCACAAAATACTGCCTCCCTCACCACATTATCCAACTGTATCAATGTCCTGAGGATTATAATACAGTTTAGTTCAGAAGGGCACTTGTGGCCGTTAATCATCAGATCATTATGCATCTGGCCTGTGGCCAACAGGAGGGCTTAAGTAGCCCCGTGGGAATTGGCCCACGGGGAAATTTCCATGTAAGGTCTATGGCCAATCGGCCCGTCTGTGCCTAATTCAGAGCCAGAATATGGATGGATTTCAATATGCTCTTGTAAAAGTGGCCTTTGTAAAGAAATGACTGATATTAAGTCCATAAAAAAAAAATTTGCCACCATGATTTAAAACCTTAGCTCCTCCTGTACTGTTCATACGATCAACACTTTGAGATGCCATCTAGTGGACAGAATTGTGACCACATGCTTAAAAATTCTTGATTCTTGGTTCCATTAATGCCCAGTTCCAATTTGACTGTACTTGGGTGAAATAATGCCTCAAAAACAGTTAAAGGGTTTCTGTCACCTGAAAAATGGGTATTAAGCTGGCTAACATTAACGATGTGCTAATGTCAGCTGAACATAACTATATTAGTGCCATCTCACTGCCTGCTGCCGTTATTAAGAAAAACAAATTTTTATAATATGCTAATTAGCCTCTAGGAGCAGGGGGGGGGGGGCGTTGTCCCTGCTCCTAGAGGCTCCGTTCTCCCACCTCTGGCAACGCCCTGCTTCACTAGATTGACAGAGCCAGGCGGCGTTGGTGTCCTACCTCAGGCTCTGTCTACAGTGTAAATCTCGCTCCTGCCGCCCTGTTCAGTCAGCTTCCTCACTGCGCCTGCACTGATTAGATCTCCCAAGCACACAGGGCCGGCAGGAGGAGGTGAACGCTGCCTCTAGGGCATTGCCAGAGGTGGGAGAACGGAGCCTCTAGGAGCAGAGGCAACGCCCCCACTCCTAGAGGCTAATTAGCATATTATAAACGTTTGTTTTTCTCAATAACCGCGGCAGGCAGTGAGATGGCACTAGTATAGTTATGTTCAGCTGACATTAGCACATCACTAATGTTAGCCAGCTTAATACCCATTTTTCAGGTGACAGAAACCCTTTAAAATTAAACAAGCATGAATAATGAGAAGTTGTCCTACAACCAATTAACTCTTTATGTCATTCTTGGAGTGATTGCACAAGCCGCTGTGCCTGCACACGGATGATAGAACATGGTTTTTTAACTTCATAATTTCTATTAAAACATTTCTCACTCTAATTAATTCCTAATTATTCCCAATCCTGTTTTTAAATTGCATGTTGCCTAGCAGAATAGAATTATATTTTTATTTTATTACCCTAGTATTATCTATTTCTATAATACCACAAAAGTTCTTTATATGCACATTATATAAGTGAAAGCTTCCCTTTACTCACTCCATTATGGCTTCATTATGAATTTTTAAAGGTTCACTGAAACCTCCCAAACTTACTTTAAAAATTACTCTATTCTGTATAAAATGTTAACACAGGAGCCTCTGGTTTTGTGAAAGTTTTTCTCTGCTTTCATTGAGAGATTTGATTTTTGGCATAACTATATTGCTTTCACACAGTGCTACGAACTTATGGCCAAATGGCTACTAGCAAAAATTGCACAGTCATTGGTTACCATGAGTCGGGGTGGTTTAGCCATATGTGGACAACCGCATGGTCTAACTAGACCCATTTTATGCTAGATTGAACTCATCTGTACCCATTGATTTCTGCCAGGCTGATGATCAAATATGTATGGGGACTACTGACAGTTCCACAATATCCACTGTCAGGACAAAAAAAAATAAAAAAAGACCTGACAGGTTGGATTTCCTGGGAGATAAGTATCCACATGGGCCGATACACAGGGCAATGATTGGGAACAAATTGTTCCTTCCCGACCATTGCCAGACATATTTGGCTGCATTTACACGCAGCAATTGATGAATGATCGCTACTGTTTGCTATCCAACAAAATGATCCACCCAGCTTTTGACTGCAGTAACATTGAGAATATGAAGTCCCAAGGACACAGTGATACTTACGACATGTTATTTCATCTGAAAAGTCTAGACAGTCAGCTGTTCCATCACATCTAAATCGCTCAGAGACGCAATGTCCACTATTACATTGGAAATACCCAGGATGGCAGGTCCTCAGGTCTACAACAGAACAAGAATGCATCGCTATGTCAGAAATAATATATCAATGGTGAAAAGCCACGCCAGGAGAATATATCAGGATCAAATACATTATTTGTACATGTAAATATAGTTTAAACGTCATTTTACAGTCTATTTAGATGTCAGTCAATTTATAAATACATTACATAACAGATTGTATTATGCAGAGCTGCATTCACAAATCTACTGGCTGTCATTGGAAACAGTCAACAGGCTTGTTGTCAGACACACCCCTAATAGTTCTGCTGAAATACAAGTGGTTATTTTTTTCTTATATTAGATCGCTATGCAGTGCCTGCTGTAAAAGATGAATATAATTCAATAGAATAAGCCTCCACAAGGACATTGAGCAGGCAAGAAATGAAAGATTTGTGCTCTAAAGCTTACAGAAGTTTAGTATATTAGGATATGTACAATATATGTGCAGTGTCCTACTGCTATGCCAGTGCTTGTCCTGCAAATGGATTTTACATTCAATTTGATGTGTATGTTGCAACAAGATCAAAAATGTGATTTACTATGTAATTCTGCATTTTCCTGGAAAAGGCAGATAAAAATGAATAGCCACTAGGTGGAGCTGTATACTTTTCCTCATAGGAAGGAGAAGTTAGAAAAGTCTAGAGACAGACATGGATGCGTGGATAGCTATGAAATTAGAAAGATTCTGTGTAGAGACAGTGAAATTATGTCTGGAAAATGATGAGTGTAGAAGCAAAGATATTTTTGGGAAGCATGCCAGTGCCAAAAGAAGGTTCGAGTAGAAGCTCTGTGGAGGTAAACTGCTTCACAATAATCTTATAGACTCCATAGCAGACACTGACCAGAAAGAGATAGACTTCCAGCCCTAGACAAGCTTAAACAAGATAAAATTGGATATGCCCACCATACTACACCCCTATTCTAGATGCCTATGCAAAGGTCATCTAGAAAAATACAGTGTAAGGAAAAATCACTTAGCCTGTTAACTTTAACTGCAGCAGTGTACCCTGTATGAACTGTGAAAATTGCACTCTGTACGAACTGCCAGTCCATGCATGCTGAAAACTGCGTTTGATGTGCTTGAACGTGAATCATCAGTAAAGAATTGTTCTGATGAATAATTGTCTAATCATTTGCCACCTCCACCGATGCAGAAGATCCTGATTTCCACCTAACAATTCCTCACCATCAAGGGCGCCCGAACCACCATCAGGCAGGAGAAACCCCTGAACCAGGGTGTGCCTTAAAGGTAAGGCCTCTTGCACACGACCGTATGGCTTTTTCAGTGTTTTGCGGTCCGTTTATAACGGATCCGTTTTTCCGTTTTTTGCTTCCGTTGTGTTTCCGTTTCGGTTCCGTTGTTCTGTTCCGTTTTTCCGTATGGCATATACAGTATACAGTAATTACATAGAAAAATTGGCTGGGCTTAAAATTTTCAATAGATTGTTCAGCAAAAACGGAACGGATACGGAAGACATACGGATGCCTTTCCGTATGCTTTCAGTTTTTTTGCGGACCCATTGACTTGACTGGAGCCACTGAACGTGATTTGCGGACAAGAATAGGACATGTTCTATATTTAAACGGAACGGAAAAACGGAAACGGAAGGCATACGGAAACACTTCAGTATTTTTTGCAGTCCCATTGAAGTGAATGGTTCAGTATACTGTCAGTATACTGAACTGAAAAAACAGCTAATATACAGTCAGCAAAATACTGTCGTGTGCAAGAGGCCTAAGAAAGGTGTGCCCCTCCCATCACTGCACAGCCGAGGGAGCGTCAGAGTAAGTAACTTTATCCAGTGTTCTTGCAACTATCACTCCTATGCTCTCCTCTGCTCTCCTCTCCTGGGCTCGCTGCATATGTATTTACAAAGTTACTCAACTCTGTATGTACAATTATATATAAACTGTAAACTAGACTGCAAGATAAGCTGCTCGCAACTCTACCATGGTAAAAATGGCAATGAAACAAAATGAGAGAGACACGTGCTCATTACATTCACATAGCATCACTGTAGAATCCCAATATGTGCTATTTACGCACCACAATCTCTCTCATCTGAGTTATCTTCACAGTCATTGTCGTGATCACAGAGCCAGCGGCTGGGAATACAGTGAAGATTATCACATCGGAACTCACTTTCTGTGCACTCCCGGGGGCCTGCAATAAGCATTTGAAAGTTAGAAGGTAGACACATATTCAGACGCATGTGCTGACACTTGTACAGCATTTTCTCTCGCTCGGAGAATCATTGCTTTTTTTCTAACTCAATGTAGTTCAGATCTGAGTTCGTAAAGTGACATAGTCCATGGTTTTACACAGCACTTGTCACAGATTTTCCTTTTCTGACAGTTTACAATAAAATGCACATCAGAGGTCTGTAAAACCCCATGCACATGAGGCGAAAATATCAGTGAGGGTTTAAGGCCAAAATATTGCAAATCTGCAGCATGCCCATTACGTTGCAGATTTTCAGTGTGAATTTTGTGGCAAACGTTCCCACGCCTGCGCCCACTATTACACAGTGTTTCAGGAAACCAAAATAGAGAGTTATTTGTCAGGATCTGCACCCTGAAGAGCTGGCAAGTACCTCAGGCTCTGTTCACATCTCCGGTAAACGTTTCCAGCAGGCTTTTCCAGCATAGAACAGACTGCTGGAGTTCCCTGGATCTGGCATTGCCAGGGTTCTCTAGACTGCGCTGCCGGATCCCCATTGATTGTAATGAGGTTGGACGGTGATCCAGCCGCTTTCTGGCATTAATGTGCCGGGTTTCAGCCAGACAAATACTTCTGAATGCAGTAGCAACAGCCAGCATTTATGCTGGATCAGGCAGTCGGTCATTTCCGACGGAGATGTGAACGCAGCCTTACTTGTTTGAGCTTATTCTGGTTATTTTTTTCTGCAAAGTAAATAAATAAATAAAAATATAATAAATTATAATAAATCTAACAAATAAAAATGATCTAATAAATTATAATAAATATAATAAAAATATAATAAATTAAAATAAATATATAGCTACAAATAAATAAAATACATTTGAATAGATGTAATAAATAAATTAAAAATTATAATAAATCAAATAAGTATAATACATGATAATGAATGAAATAGAACACAAAATGCACCAATTTCTCTAAAACACAGCATTAAGACACAGCATGTTTTCAGCTACACTGTATGATTCCATCATACCATTTACAACAGCATAACATCTGGCTAGAGCAATAATAAAAAGTAACAAAAACTAGCAATATCTGCCAAAGGAAATAAAAAAATGATGAAAATAAAAATAAAATATCCAGTTCTTCTGGGTAAATAAAACCTAAATACATATTTTATCTGTGGTATAAAATGGGACCAAACGTGTCTATAACTGCTACATTCCTGTTACTCTTGGCTCAAACAACACAAAAATCTGAGGATATGACAAAACTGAACTCAAATCAAGCTACTCACTGCAGTTGCGCTCATCAGATCCATCCCCACAGTCATCATCTCCATCGCATTTCCAACGCAGAGGAATACAGCGGTGATTTTCACAGCGAAAGTCCCCGAGTGGATCACATGTTCTCTGTTCTGCAAATTCCAATCATTCACAGGTAGGATTTGCTGGTTCAATGACCGTAATGATTATACAAGTATTTTGTTAAGCTCTAAATGGTTTAATAGTCATTGGCATACAGCCCTGGAGAAAAAATACTGGCTAATTTCTTTCTGAAGGGAACCACCGACTTTGCTTCATGAGGCATGTCCCAATAACAACGATCTGAACGTTAACAAAATAATTCATCTTTTTGACTTTGATTCAGTCAGACTGGTGGAAAGAGAAGACATTAACGTTGCTTATAGAGCACCCACATATTCTGCAGCTCCAAACAGAGACTGGCACCAGTCGATTCCGGACCCAGATGGGGCTCACAATTTAATTTCCCTCTCAGTAACACAAGAGATGATATCATATAAAGCCAATATCGATCAGTAAGTTGTTATAGTGTGCGGGTGGAACCATCACAGACACAGAGACGACCTACACATTATGTATTGCTGGGGCTGAATATTTGGGTTGTTCTCTTTTGAGATCTTTGGATGTTCTTCTTGTTAAAATTTGTTTGATTCCTCTTTGATCTAACCAGCTCTTAAAATGGTAGTTTTTCCATCCCTGATTATATACATTAATGGTGTAAAAATTCCACTTTATCCAAGGCTAAAGTTGTCCATACTGGATACCTAGTGGCCAAGATTTCTTCAGCACAGGCATATATAGATCTCATAGGACCCTATAGCAAAACTTAGGGTAGCCTCATGGTATGAACTCCGGTAGTATGTTCCGTTAGACGAACAGACTACTACAGTTTATCGTATCTAGCATTGCCGGACAACACAGCGCACTCGGATCCCCATTGACCATAATTGAAGCCAACAGGGATCCAGTGAGATTCTGGCATAAATGCCAGCTTTGCATGCAGTATTTTTTAGTCCAGCTTAAAGCTGACATTTTGGCAAGAAACCGGCGGGATCCGTTTTGGATCCCATTGTAGTCAATGTGGATCCAGTGGTGCACGACCATATCCAGCTATGATGGATATGGTAAACTTCAATAATCTTCTCCTTTGATGGAACAGACTAAGGCTACTTTCACATTAGCGGCAGCCCTCTCCGGCAGGCTGTTCCGTGCAAACATGCCGAGAGGCAGCCGGAATAAAACTATGACATGTCAATAGTCAATGGGGCCGGAGTGGACCGCCGGTGGCACTCGTGCACTACTGGCAGCACAGATCCGGCAGGCTGTTCACCCGCCGGAACAGCCTGCCAGAGAAGGCTGCTGCTAATGTGAAAGTAGCCTAACAGAGTTCATGCTGTATATGTGAAATTACCCTTAGTACGGGCCCCCCTGCCCCCACTTAGTTTCCTATTACACGTGCACCAAATACTCCCAGGCAACACAAAATGCATAGCATGACTCCCAAGATTTATGATTAATTTAACAATGTTTTATTAAGTGGAAGAAATGTTTAATACAAAATATTAATAATAGTAATAATAATAATAATAGTAATAATAATAATAATAAAAATCCAGTCTCCACAACACCTACTTTATCTGACTTCTATGTCGGAAGCAAATGGAAAAGGTACTTGAGAAAATAAGATGCTCATTCCGAACCCCATATTTCACAGTGTATTTACACCAGACGGCTGCTAGAAATTCCTAGATAAATCTCCTGCTTCCCTTCACATGGTATATTATAAACCTGGCTGTTTGCAGTCACCACTAGGGGGAGCTAAGTCCATAGTAATGTATACAATGACCATTAATACTAATGGAAGTTGTACATAATTTATTTTATTTGTGCTCCCCCTAGTATTGACTGCCAGAGAATGTAGTAAATCTATATTCAGAACCTCATCCAATAGAAGACCAAAAAATCTTACTTACCACAATTTTCTTCATCAGAGTTATCTCTACAGTCATCAAAACCATTGCAAACAGCCCAAAGTGGGATGCATCGATAGTTTGTCTTGCAGGAAAAGTCAGTGTGATTGTCACAGCGATAAGCAGGACCCACTGAAAGCAGATTGTAGAAAACTCAGTGAGATTTAAATATCATCTCCTAATGTCTACTTACTTTCTTTTAAAGTGGTTTTCTGAGATTTTGATGCTGATTACCTGATTGGCATCGTGCTCAGCCCCATTCACTTTTATGATGCTGAGTGCGATACCAAGCACAGCCACTATACAATGTATGGTAAGCTGTGAGAAGGCCCTAGTGCTCACAGGAGTGCCGCTGCTTTCTCAAACAGCTGATCGGAGGAGATCCCGGGTGTCGAACCTCCACCGATCAGATGCTGGTGACCTATGCCAACAGCATCAAAATCTCAGAAAACTCCTTTAAATAAGGGTTATTGCAAATAGTATAGTTAAATCTGTCGGCAAGCTCTGAGTTCAGTGGATGTTCCCTGTGAAGCATACTCTCTCCTCTTTCTTTTTCATTGCTCTCCACCCATGCTTATTCGTATTTCATATTTAAAGGGGTCTTCTGAATGTTTTATACTGATGACCTATCCTCAGGAACAGGTCATCAGCATCTGATGGGTGGGGACCCAAATCTTGGCACTCCCATGATCAGCTGTTTGAGGCGGCAGAGGCTCTCTGGTAAGCAGTAAGCACCACGGACTCCATACAGCTTATACCAAGCACAGCACCATCCATTCGCCCTAAGAGTGTGTGACCAGTGAAAACTAACAAGGTGCAACAACAGGGTGCACAAGTTACTACTACTTTATAGGGGTTCTCTCACCTTCAACATTGGTGACATAATGAAAGGAGCCCCAAATAGAACAAGAGCACACTGTGCGTGTGGTAGTGCCAAAAATAGCTGGCTTGGCCAATTCCGGCAGTTCCATAGTAGTCAATGGAGCGGTGGCTGCACTTGTGCGGTGTGCCCTCTATCATTTCTAAGGGACTTCTGAAATATAGTCAAGTGTGCCCTCATCTATTTTCGGCACTTCTATATAAAAGAATGGAGGGAAGCCACGAATTCGTGGTCTGCTCTCCTTCACTTTGGGCACTCCATTTTAAAGATAGAGGTGTCGTCTCAGAGGTGAGACCCAAACTTATCTGACATTGGTGACATATCCTCGCGATATGCCACCAGCATTGGAGTTGAAACAACCTCTTTGATGAGCACCAATGGCCTTGGTATCTTGGGCCATATGTGGCAATACTAGATAAACCTGATTTGTAATTGCTATTTCATTAGGAACTTGGAATCACTCTTACTGCACTCCTGAATGGGCTCATCTGAATGGTCCCCACAATCATTGTCCACGTCACACTTCCAGCTCTGAGGGATGCAGCGTCCATTGTTGCATTTGAATTGTCCAGGATTGCAGGTTCTGGTGGCGCAGTGGGTGCTGTCTTCATCTGAGTTGTCACCGCAGTCATCCTCTGTGTCGCACTGCCATGCTTCGGGGATACAGCGCTTGTTGGCACACTGCCACTGGTGGTCATCACATTGGTGAGTGGCTGCAGTAAAATCAACAACAAGAATTGTTAAGGAAGCAGAAAGGAAAGCATCTGACATATAACCGGAGAGAGGATGGTTACCACTAACATCTATAAATTATTGGCATTATCATTTACACATCATTGTATACAGAACACACCAAATAATGGCCCCTTCGTGTCCCTCCGCTTACCACAAAGCACTGGATCTTCATCAGAGTTGTCTGGACAATCTGGGATGATGTTACACAAGAAGTGAGAACTTGTGCAGTTTCCATCATTGCACTGGAATTGTCCCACATTGCAGTAACGATGAGGACAGGTAGGTGGCTCATCTGAGCCATCCCTGCAGTCTCGCTGCCCATCACATTTCCACCAGATCGGGATACATCTTTAGGGGGGTGACAAAAAACAATGAATGACAGACAGACCAGAGAATGGTTAGGTATGGACATCATCTGAATGGCTTTACTTCAGGTTTAGAGAAATAATAAGTGAATCAAGTCTTAAGGTGACGTGCCTACCTTTCACTGTCGGCACATAAAAACTGGGTACTGGAGCAGGAGGGAAGACAGCGAATGACATTTCCAAACTGCATGGCCAGGAAATTGTCTGGACATTCACACGTGTACCCTTGGCCTCCTTCTTTAATGAGACACAAGTGGGAGCAGCCTCCGTTGTTTCGGCCGCAGGGATTGTTCACTGGAATGAGACAACATATCAGTTGTCTATCAGTTGTAAATATAGGCTACGCCGCTTGTTATTTTATCTCACAGAGCACTGACACAGGTCCTACATAGGTCATCGGCAGGTGTTGGAGAAGCTCTCTTGGTGGCCAAGGAAATGTTCCCTCATCCTCAGTCCATAAAGTTCAGCATGATAACCATTAAATATAAATGCATAGTATGTTATGTCAATGGGAGTGTTACAAGCAATGCTCCCCGGGAATAGTATGCAAAACAGCTCCCTTCCAAAAGTAAGAAGTGTGACAACCACAAGGAGATAAAGGGGGAGGAAGTTTATTCAGGCTGGTGTTCCCTATGTCAGTACTCTTCTCCTTTGCTCTGCAGTGAGATGAGCCTAATTTATTAAGTGAAAGATGCCGCCTAACAAATTTGGTGCACCTCTTGCACTCCGTGCCCTAGAAACTCAAATTTACGCTAGATAGGGGTTGTCATTGACTTGAGATATCGTTTATGCCAGTTTCTGGCTTAAATTAAAGTCAATTTGTAAAAGTTGTAAATTATGGCACACATATGGCATGCCCCATAACTTGCGGCTTTTTAATGCCAAAAAGTGACGCTAAAGAATTGATAAATCTCCCCCAAAACCTTCCAAGAACTGCTTGAAATGCATCTCATTCAGCCATGCAGAACCATACTCCACATGGATGAGAGCAAAAACTCAGAAACAGCAGTCTACAGATGGGTGTCTCTATAATGGATCAGATATTGGCTTTCAGAGTAGCTACCTGTAGGTGGCCTTAGAGAGACAAGTTTCTTCCCTCTGTAGGAGAGCAGTGGCGCATGCATGCACGTGGAACACTTATATATGCATGTCCAGTCTATTGCTATGTGTACAGTGTATCTATATGTATACTTTTTATGAGTTCATGAGGCATCAAAAAGACATGAACTCTAAGTTGTAATAAATGAGAAGATACAACAACTTTTTAGGACTCCAGGCGCAAACAGGGCATGGCATTCTGATCTGTATTCCCATAACTCTGCACAAGTCTGCAGTTTACAACAACCTTGAAAAGTACATTTCTGCATGATGGAACACAGTCCTTATGGTAGAACTCTCCTAATGGCCCTTTTTTGCACAAGGCCTAATTCATATGCTGTACTACAGATCTTTGCTGTATGAATCTATAATATGGCTTCCATAGTCTTCTTTGGGCCCATATTTTACCTCTGTACACCTTCAATTTTGAGAATCTGTGAATCGGCATGCTCTGTGGTATGCCATACAAAGAAGGTATTCTCTTCTAGAAGAATTGCCTATAAGGAATTATACATCGTACTGTTGGGCGCAGGGAGCATGCAGATCCACAAGGCAGAACCATGCCGACTCCGACTCCATCATGAGTCCTAGCAGTACCAGAAGAATAAAAGTGCTGCATTTCTCCTAAATAGCCTTTTCTACTCTGTAAGTAC
Organism: Bufotes viridis; assembly: GCA_033119425.1. Classification (NCBI taxonomy): domain Eukaryota; kingdom Metazoa; phylum Chordata; class Amphibia; order Anura; family Bufonidae; genus Bufotes; species Bufotes viridis. The sequence continues at coordinate 130,763,169 of CM065595.1, read as the reverse complement.
CTAATGCTCCTAGCATTACCGTAATTCATTCTGAGAGCATCAGATAGTTATGTACCTGGCCATGGGCCGTGAAGAGGGCTCTGGCGGCTCCCTAGGCATAGGCAGACCAGGAAATTTCCCTGTAGGGTCTATAGCTAGTCTGCCCCTGCCCACAATTCCCCAGTAGCAGTACCTACCTATAGGCTGCCTGTAAGGATGATACACATGAATATCAAATGGCCTGTGTGTGGTGTTGACTAGCATGGTTCTTCCGGACCCATTGTATTTATTTCCCTTTTCCACCGTTCTTGTGTTCCAGTCGGTCCAATATATGGTATCTTCAAATACAGTGATAGCAAAAGGGTGAGGGAGGTTTCCGTCATACACAGAGTGCCGGTGTCTACCATCCAGGTCCGAATACCTATAGAACGAGTGCAAAAGGAAAACTACTGAGGCAAATGTCTAAAGAAAGACAGGTCTGCATCTTCTGGCTGATGGCTGTGAAACCAATTAGGAAGAGGGTGATGCTTCGGACAATGATGCAAATTCTATCACATAAGGTTACATTACAATGAAATATGTGTTCGGAGCATGGGACGTCACACAAGGCATACACACCAGGAGCGTGGCCATGTCACCACCTGAAAGATTGGTTGGTTTACAGAGGCATCTCAGCTACAGACGGCACACGAATAACTGATAAATCATACCGACATACCATTGCTGTAGTCTACAGGTGAGGAGGGGGCTTAAAATGACTGGTAAATTTTTATCCATCATGACACAGTAATAGAACGGGACAAGGAGCACCAAGATTAACCTCTCATTCTTTATATATTAACTGTAAAAACAGCAAGGGGTCCACACCGCCCACCCAGATATTATTTTGTCCGTCCCTGTAAATGGATGTAAAAGTGCAGGCCATTATAGGGCACGAAGTCAATGAACTATTAGTTCCTGATCATTCCCTGACAGTGAGCAGAGGAGAGAGTTGCATTTAGACGGAGCAATTGCCTCTGATGCATGAAGAGAAGTGATCTCTCCTGCGATCATTCATCCCCATACAGATTTATTGTTTCTAAGCAGCAGATCCCTATTCATACAGAATGTACGGATACCCAGAAAAAAAGGATTTTGGTGCAGGCATCAGCTATGATTTTCTCTAATGAACAAGCATTTACACGGGCCTTTACATGGGCCAATTATTAGGAATGAGCATTCTTAGGAATATTCCTTCCTGATAATTGATCTGATCGTCAGTTCATACAAGGAAATTCCCTAGATATTCCTACATTCACTCAGAAGGAAACTTTCCAGTGGTCACATGTGCCTAATGTGTGATCAGGGCTCAGGTCTTAGGGTGCAATGAGGGTGCCCCTCCAATGAGGCCAGGTGAAGCGATTGCCTCAGGTGTCGAAACCTGGAGACAAGTGGGGGCGGTGACAGGGCCATGGGAACTGAGCGCTTCCAGTCAACTGTATCACAGTATGCTTTTAACAGTAAGGCTGGAAGGGGGCACCATTTCAATTTTAACCTCAGGCAACAGAAATGCTAGGTACACCCCTGGGTGCAGTTAGGGTTCATTGCCACTGAGTGCACAGCTCAACCATAAAGAACAGACAACTGGGCTTTGTTCACGATCGTGTTGGAGGCACAATCACTGATTCCATCAAAAGTAACTGACACCGTGACAAGAAGCCGATGGACCTCATTATAGTCAATGGGGCTCAGGATATTTATCAAGTCCAGATTTATCACTATAACTTTTTTTTTTTTAAAGTCACAAAAATTGTCTCAGTCTTACTCCAGTATTGGGGTGGTATAGGAAATGGAGTAACATCTCAAGACAGAAGGGCTAAACCTAAACATGCACCAAATTTTCAAACATCTTGCAACATTTGAACAATTTAGCACAAATTACGGCAACTCAAACTCCTGCAAAACTGACTTTAAAAATTCCCCTGATGATAAATTCCTCCCAATTCTATTTTGAGAGATCGGTGATGGAAAGTTTTTTCTTATGTTGACCTGTTTTAGCCAAATAAAATACATGCATAAATCACAGGCTGTATGCAATGTTTTAGCCTCTGTTGCCAGAAATGGCCACATGAGAGGCCCCACATTGTGTTCAGTTGACAACCACTGACCTTCATGATACTGTATATGACAAACACACTATACTAATAGACAATTACTAGTATGTACTAGGGTTCCTGTTATAAATAATATCTTGTTAAGGTGTCCACTGTCCTTATTATCAATCTCATGCTGTTACCATTCCTTGGAAGAGCTGTCGCTTTAACAATAGGCACAGGGGCACTTCTAATGTTCACCTTTGAGATACATTTTTCTCAGGGACTTCCTATAGTAAAAGGTTTTAAAGGGAATTATTGTCCTAGTGGATGAAGAGTACTGGCCAATAGGCTGAAAGAAAATAGCTATTGTATTGTATTTGCTGTTTATAAAAAGACGATGGGAGTCAGAGGACTTTTTGAAGGGTTTAGACCAAGAACTGTCTCCACTTTGACCGTGATTTTTAGACAGCTCAATGTCCTAGCCACCATCACAAAGAGTCATGCCATGTATACCATATGTTTATGAACAGTTACCGAGTTGCTTTATTCTTCTCTAAGTACGTACTCAATGTAGTTCAAGTGAGCATCAGCCCAGTAGAGCTTGTCGTTGGTGTAATCTATTGTGATCCCATTAGGCCATTCCAGTTTAGTAGAGATGATAACGGTTTTGTTCTTGCCATCCATGCCGACTCTGCCAATGTATGGCATGTCTCCCCAGTCTGTCCAGTAAATGTTTCTGTAGAAGAAAAGCAGAAGTTAGAGCCAACTTTTTGCCCTTAGTATCCTAATGATATTTCCCACCATCACATATGAAACCACTGCACACAGAAATCTATCTTCTTAGTCAGGAAGGACCCTTTTAAGTGGGTCAATAGAGCAGGCAATGATGGAGAAAAATGTACATTCCCTTTCATTGCTTGCTGACCAACAAGGATTTTTGGTGCCACATGAAAGATCGCCCGACAAATGAGCTTTTGTGTATTTGTAGGGTGACTGGCAGCACATTTACATGGACCAGTTATCAGAAGCAAGTGTTCATACAAATGTTCACTCCAGAAAGTTGGCCAATCCTCTGCTCTATGTGACTTTAATCTTTGGTCCCACTGTATGCATAATGGATTGCGTTGAAACGGTCAAGTAGAGATCAGTGATCATATGGGAAAACTCCCAAACAAACTGTAAAAATATGCAAAAATAAGTTCACATAAAATAATTAATTTTTTGTTGTTGTAGCTGGGTCTAATGGGTGACATTCAATAAGGCAATCAAGACAGTTTGTTTGGTGGTTGAGTCCCTGCATAACTAGGTAGATTTGCTTGTTGGGGCTCCAGGAAAGCTGAAAAACAACTTATGTGCGAGTTTTAATTACTGCTATAGTGGTTTTTAGAAGTAGCTATATACTAAAGAAAAATGGACAAGTGGAGACAAGGGCATACATAAAATGGAGGCAATACATACAATTGCCATGGGAGGGGCAGCCCTGTTTGGCTTAAGCCTCTATGCAGAGGTCCGCTCTCCATTGATCCTACAAGACTAGCAAAGAATCCAGGGATAATGGAGATGGGGACAAGGCATCAGGGTCTCCTGGCCAGGATGGTTAGTGTTGTGATAGTGTTATGAGGCATTAACGACATATAATATGTTCACCCTGGCAATAAAAATAACTAGAGATGTGTGAAGTTATGCAAAATTCGATTTGTGATGGATTACTTTGTCACAAAGCGCATTTCTTTGTATGTAGTGGGCACAATGCTGTCATTTGACCCCTCAGATGCCGCATTCATTGCTAATCGCAGCCCCTGAGGCTACAGTTTAGGTCTATTAGGGTTGATCAGGGAATAAATAAATAAATAAATACTCACCTTATCCATCTGCTCGTGTAGAAGCCGTCGTGGCGGGCATTTTGATTGAAGGCACCGCGCAAAATCAGTGCGCCAGCGTGGTGATGTCATACATCACCCCGCATAAGATTTCAGTTTTTGCGTGGTTTCTGCAATCAAGATGGTCGTGACGGCCTCTTTGCGCACAAATGGATGAGGGGAGTATGTTTTTTTTTTTTTTTACTGCCATTCGCGGCGAATAGAATTTTTTGTTTGATTTTGATTTGCTCAACACTACAAATAACCATCAATGATTATCAAGAGGAAATTCAATGTAACCGGAATGGTTTCCTGCACCTGCATGCCAAGCTGATAAAAATGTTTAGTAGATATTAATAAAAGACTGATTTGGTTTCATATCTGCAGCCTGTTGTCTTTCAGGAAATAACCGGTACAGAGATACGGTAAAGTGCAATATAATGAAATCAATTATAACACAGGCAATGCTCGGCTTAATATGTCATACCCTTTCTTTGGATGAAGGACGATAGCTCTGGGGTGCTGAAAGCAGAAGGTGTTATTGACATCTGCACAGCGGTCAACGAGCCTCTTCCTGAACCGTCCATCCAGCTCCGCAACACTGATACAGTTCTTATAGGAGTCCACCCAGTATAATTTTCTAGAATTGTAGTAAAGTGAGAATTTAGTACTATTCCTCAGGATGCTACATGTACAACAATCAATGAGAAGTATAACAAAAAAGGTCTGCTTTTTCCAGAAACAGCACCACTCTTGCCCATGGCCTGTGCCTAGTATTGCAGCTGTTTACTTAAAAGGATAGATCACTGTGGACAAGAAGGCTGCTGCTTTATCTATTTATAACTCCATCTACATAAAATCTATCTATAGAGAAGCTCTCTGATGGCTCAATCTGTAGTCCTTATTTCTGCATTCCTAACAGTCTATAATCACTCATTTAAGTTGAATCCTTATCAACTTGATAAGAATTCAGCTTAAACTACTGAGTGTTTTTGAGCTCTTAGCACTGTTTAAGGTATACAGATAGAGCCATCACACAGCTTCTCTGATAGATTTCATTGTGAAGGAGATAGAGCAGCCTACACTATAAGTGAAAGGTGCAGGCTGCAGAGCACAAACAGTTACACATTTTAAAAAAGACCTATTGGAACAATTTTAACCCAAAATAAGTACAAGACAATAATAAAGAAAATGCCTTAAAGGTGTCAGCCTTTAGGTCCATGATGATGATCTAATAGATATCCTTTTAGGAGATGATATGTCTTGAGCTCACTTCTATAATTTGCCTTGCATTTCCTTAATTTAGACACAATAATGTTTTAACCCTCCTTGTACGCACAATTTGACTTCTCAGCTGTTTTCTAAAAGTTTTTGGTCTATATTTTATACTACCTTAAAACCCATTACTTCGTTCTTACCTCCCAACCCAATCAACCGCTAAACCTTCCCCGCTCAGGATATCGGTGTTAATAATTGTCTCTTTGTTAGTTCCATTTAAGAACATTCTCTCCATGACTCTCCTTCCCACATCAATCCAATACAATCTTTCTTCCACTCGATCAAAGTCCAGGGCCACCACATTGCTCAGACCTTGTAATATTAGAGAATAAGACAGTCTGTCCACGGTCAGGTTTCTCAGATAATACCGGTTACTGAATATAAGGTAAGGGGCAACATTGCTATTTTGGCGGCAGCTTTTTCCATCGGGCTCCCTGATGTAGCCAGGAGCACACTTGCAGATGTAGGAGCCGGCAGTGTTCTCGCAGATTTGGCTGCAGACCCAAGGAGACTCTGCACACTCATCGATATCATCACAGGTCCGTTTATCAGACATGAGCCTGTACCCAGCTCGACAGCTACAGAAGAAGCTTGTCTGTGTATCTGTACAGTTGTGATCACAGCCGCTGATAGAGGGATCTGTGCACTCATTAATCCCTATAAGAGAGCATATAAATGGTTAATGTGATGCACCGTTAGCGAAGCAGCATTTGTGCAAAACGCAAAATAATTCATTGAGCTACAATTCATGGCAATCTGACAAAGTGGCTATTATTCCTATTGAATATACTGTAGATAGTCTATACGTATAAACTCTGGAACATTCATTTACTTTTCTTTAAAATCGAAATAGTTAAAAAAAATTAAATTTATCAATATATCTTCTTAGTCAGAGTTCCACTTTTCAGATAAGCAGCTCCAAATCCCCTGCATAGATACAGTATACAGCTAAATTATTACAATTCTGTGTGTCTGCATCCACCACTAGCGGGAGCTGATACTTTTTATATATCGAACTAAATTATAAACAGTATGCAGCACACTCCTAGGCTCCCCCTAGTGGTAGCTGCTGACAGCTAGCTTTTTTTATCAAGTTTATGTTTAAAGAGAATCTGTCAGCATGATCAACCCTATTAAACCAGGTATACTGTCAGTAGTAGCAGATCATGCTGAGTAAAATGACTCTTCTCTTGTCGAAATCCATGGTCTCTTTTTTGTGAAATCTGCATTTTATTACATATGCTAATTCGTAGTTCAGTGCACCATGCGAACCCAACCCCTCGGAGCACCACTTCACCACTGCCTTTCCTCCTTAGCCCTTCAGTGACAGGATCAGGCATCTTCAATTTCTTCATTCCTTGTCCTGTAATCACGCACAATGGTCGGTAAATGTTCGGTGTATGTGCAGTACGTCTCAGTCAGCTTTCCTTGATGCTGAGATCCATGTCATTGGCGCACTTGCATTTTAGATCTCAGTATCAAGAGAAAGCAGACTGAGATGTACTGCGCATGAGCCAACTGAAAGTTCACTGGCGCATGCGTGGTATAACAGGGCCAGGCAGGAAGGCAGCAAGGTAACCAGCCCTGTCACTCAAGGGCAGAAGGGGCGCGGCTAAGGGAGGAAGAGGATAGTAAAGCAGTGCTCCAAGGGGCTAGGCCCACCCCTTGGTGCAATGAACACCAAATTAGCATATCAAAAACTGCAGATTTTGCAAAAACATTTTCTTAATACAATGAAGAGTAATCACAGGACTTGTAACTTAGTTCATGCAACAATGCAATGTGATTATGGCTTCATTTCTACATCCACATGTTCTATTTTATATCAGAATCATTCAACGCACCGCATCCTTTCTCATCACTGTTATCAGAGCACTCATCAATCCTGTTGCAGACTTTGACAGCTTCAATACAGTGGCCATTGTCACATTTAAAGAAGTTCGGAGCACAGGTGGCCTCTGGGGTGCTGCAAAGATGTTCCAGTTCATCGGACTCGTCCCCACAGTCATTGTCTCCATCGCAGATGTAGGCTCTGGTAATACAACGACCATTCTGACAGGTGAACTGTTGCTGCTGGCAAGGCGGGTAGCTGCACCCTCTTTCATCGCTGTTATCTCCGCAGTCATTGCGTCTGTCACACCTAGGAGATCAAGCCATTGATTAGAGACATTCTGGAAAAATGGTCTCCTTTCATGCCACCAGCGTCTGGCTGTCAGGAGAGATGGCGCTGGCAATTAAAGCAACGTGCTGACAATAGAAAATGTAGCTAATAGCCCGCTCATGTCATTCAAAGTATTTCAATGAAAGGTTCTCCACTGGAATTTACAAGCACGTGAATAAATCCAGGATTACTTGTGAGGGAGCGGCTACAGAACAAGGCTACATTCACACTATCGTAGTGTTTTGCAGATCTGCAAATTGCCGCCGCTACCATTGAAAATGTCTATTCTTGTGCTCAATTGCGGAGAAGAATAGGACATGCTCTATTTCTTTTGCAGGGCCGCGGAATGGAACTACGTATCTTTTGAAGCCTCATTGAAATGAATGGGTCTGCACTCGTTCCGCATAATTGCGGAACGGATACTGACTCATTCATACGGTCGTGTGAATGTAGCCTAAAGAGAATATCCAATCTGCTTGTACAATATGGTTTATATGTGATTATATAGCCATTTGGTAAGCAAAAGCAATCTTGGTTCATGGTGTACAATCTGAGATAACATGTGTGCAATCATTCAAAGTAAAAGAACATAATATCTATTAATTAAGTTTTTCGCATGACGTCTTAAAGAAAACCCAAAACGCAGTGCAATCTTCAGGCAGCATGCTATAGGGCAGGAGACGCTGATCAGATTCATATGTGGTTTTATGGGAAAAGATTCAGTAAAACCTGTAATTTATACAATTAAAAAGGTTTTCCTCATCTGAGAAAATGGGGGGCATATTGCTAGGATATGCCTCCACTGTCTGATGGGTGTGGGTCCCACCTCTGGGACCCACACCTATCTCCTGAACGGAGCCCCAAAAGTGGTGGCGGGAGCACAGCACATGCGCAGCCGCCCTCTATTCATTTCTATGGGGCCACCAAAAATAGCAGAGCACTGGCTCGGCTATTTCCGTCGGTTCCATATAAGTGAATGGGAGTGGTGGCCGGTCATCTGCGGTGTGCTTTCATTCACTTCTATGGGGAGAGCGCTTGGTGGTGGCCAGACTGGAGTCCTCCAGCCACCACTCTGGCCCAGCAGTGGGACCTGCACCTATCAGACAATGGGGGCATATCCTAATTATGTGCCCTTATTGCCTCAGATGAGACAACCCTTTTAGGTCTCTGCTTTCTCTGAACTTAAAGGGGTTGTCCAGTTTAGTTTTTGTATTGATGACCTAAGATAGATCATCAATATCAGATCGGGGGCGACTCCTGGCACCCCCGCCAAACATCTGTTTGAAGAGATCTCAGCACTCATATGAGCACTGCCTTATCTTCATTGTTTACCTGCTCAACCGCAGGGGTGAGCAGGTGTATTTAATTACATCTCAGCTGTCTAATTCACTTCAATGGGACTAGTCTTTCCTATTCAAGTAAATACTACAAAACCATCTAAGTGGATTGGACTGCGGAGATGTTATTACACCTGCTCAGCGCTGCCTGAAGAGAAGGCAGTGCTGGTACAAGTGCAGTGGTCTCTTCAAACAACTGATCAGCAGGGGTTCTGGGAGTCGGCCCCCCTGAGGATAGGTGATCAATAGAAAAAAAGCAGACAACCCCTTTAAATACTGCCTCCATGTGCAGCTATCAATGACTGACTGCTACGGCCACCTACTGTATAAATGCAAGAAAGATAGGTAGGTATGGTACAACCTGAGATTTTTAGACCTTCAGTACAGATCATGCTTTCACCTACCTGAAGCTATTTCGGATACAGAGGCCATTACTACAAGCGAACTCTGTGCTGATGCAAGTCCGTCTTGTACAGTTCTGGATTTCATCATAGGCATCACTGCAGTCTGAATCTCCATCACAAACCCAGTTTTGTGGAATACACCGTCTATCGGGGGGTCTGTTGTTGACACAGGTGAACTCTGTTGGGGCACAGCTGCGGTTGGCTGATGAAAATAAAGAAAATAATTTATCTCCAAAATCAATATGGAAGGCTGAGGTCCACATAGGAATTTACAAACTGGGGGCTATGCACCTTGAATGAAAGAGTTATGTGTAACTTATTTACCAAGTGAGACAGGAACAAGTGGCGGATGCCAAAGTAATATTCCTTGCCTCTGAAAAAATTACATCATTAGGCCCCATGCACAAGACCATATTTTCTGTCCATATCCAAATTGCATTTTTTGCGGATCGGATTCAGAACCATTCATTTCAATGGGGCCGCAAAACATGTGCAACTCCACGTTATGTGCGGTCTGTATGCATATGTCCATTCCCTCAAAAAAGATGTTTCGAGGACAAGGACAGGACATTTCTACAGGAGTTAACATTCAGCCGGTATCCGTGTTTTGTGGATCTGCAATATGCTGACCGCATATAGGAAGACTCCATGAGAAACTGATGCAATGTGCAGGGCCTGAGGGGGCAGGGCATGACCCATGACCCATGTGTTAGACAACACACACAGGGCAGATTTACTGTACTAAGCCTCTACAAGGACTAGAGTAAATTTGTGACTTTTTTGCTACTTTATACAAAAAGTTGCAATAATAAATCTGCCCGCCCCTTAGCAGATATAAACTGTTAGGCATGGGACGAGTCACACTAGAAAAGGCACAAATATGTCATAAATTTATTGCAAAATGCCTACTCTGACAAAACTGTCAAAATCACTCCACTTTTCTGGCGCAGCACCTTTCATACAGGGTCACTGAGTTTTCAAAAACCTCAAAAAACTATCAGTGGGGATTGTATTACTGAGACCTCCCACTGATACCTAGAACGAGACGAGAGAAGTGCTCAAATACCTCACTCTCTCTCCTCACTGCAGGAGTCAAGACAAGCCTATTGGCCTGTCTTAATTCCATCCTCTGCAGCAAGAAGAACCATCCTCGTTCTGGCGATCAGTGGGGGTCTCAGCATTCAGATCCCCAACAATCAAAACTTTCGATATGTCTCTATCACATATCAAACGTTTTTTGAAAACTTCATTGGGGAAATTTATCATCTCCCTTGCGCCTGAAAAGTGGCGTTAAAAAGTTGCAAACTATGTGTTTGCAACTTTTTTACTGTGACTTTTCAAAAAATAGGCCTTGTTTTTACGCCACCCCTGCCACTTTTCCTTAAAGAGTGCGGCAAGGGTGGGAAGGGGGCATGACCAACAAATTTATCTTTGTTTATGCTAGCACTGCTGGAGGGTACACCTAATTTATAATGCCTGGGTCTTGTCTTAACTTAGACGCATCGCAGGGGATACCAAGAAAGCAGAACTCTTGATAAATCTCCCCCATAGACCCTTTAGGACAGACTGTCTAGGTCTGCACCAGATTTATCACAGGGGATCAGGTTGGATAATAAATGTGTTGCAGAGATAGGCACTTTTCTCTGACTCTATACTAGTGATTAGTGCTAAATTTTGGCACTAAATGTTGCATTTTGTCCCACCCATTTTCTGAAAAGCCACATCCCCTTTTTCAGTGAAGTCACGACCTTTAGCAAGCTAGGTGCTAGAGGATTTCTCAATAATCAGATATGTATAAGTTCACCAATTTGTGACAGCGTGTAGGCGCCAATAAGCACATGAATAGAACAGGTAACAATGTAACAGAAGTGAATAACTGTAACAGATTTATACACAGCATCTATAGGCAACTGTAAGGTGCCCGTAGTGGTCTCATATTACAACTACTGATATCCCAGTCATCAGGGCAGTGATGTATACTGTGCTTGGTTTGCCAATAACGGCATATGCTATTTATTTGCTGTATATTGCTTCATTGTTGTGGGTTACTATATTTTTTACAAAATTTTGCATCAAGATCCTCACCACAGTTGTGTCTCTGGTCCTCATCACTCATGTCGCCACAATCATTATCACCATCACAGACCCATCTCGCTGGGATACACCGGGCATCATCACACCTGAACTGGTCACTTGAGCATGTCCTCACATGGGAAACTGCAATGAATGGACACAATTGGTGATTGCTAATAGAAAAAGACACGTTCTGTAAGAGATTTCCTGATTTTATCTAAATAGAAAGGCATTCTTAGCATAAGACATTCATCATGCAATATAAAACAACCAAGGTGCAGTAATATCTGAGCAGCCACACATAAGACAACGCTATTGTACCTACATTCATCTCCATAGCTTAGGGTCCTGTACATTTCATGAGTCCCTTAGGGTCCATTCAGACGTCCATAGTGTTTTGCAGTCCGCAAATGGCGGACCGCAAAACACTGACACCGCACATCGCTGGCACTTTAATAGATCATTCTTATTCTATTTTTTCCGGAGCCGTGGACCGGAAGTTTGGGGCTGCGGACCGGAAATGCGGACAGCACACTGTGTGCTGTCCGCAGCCTTTCTGTCCCCATTGAAAATGAATGGCCCTAATAACACCCAGCTAGTTTATAGCTCCTCCCACCCAGCTACTTACATAGATACTCCCCTATCACTGCCCCGCCCCAGGACATGACATCACAGGAAATAGGAAAGAGCTGCATGGACAAGGTCGTATGACCACAGCCCAGAACAGGAGATAGGGGCAATACAGGTAACACAAATAACTTATAAAATTACAGCTACCTTCATAAATGATTATGATGTTGGCGCAAACAGGTAAACCCCTTTAAGTCAGCGGTATATGGAGGTATTTCCCAATGTATACTAACATATGCACATTCATACAGTGGCCTATGTCACCCATAAGCCCATAAGTTTATGGCCTACTTTTCCCTAACCCTTACCACACGATGCGGGTTCATCAGAGCCGTCTGCACAATCCGATCCCTGATCGCAGTACCAGTGACCAGGAATACAGCGTCCAGAGGAGCAGCGGAATTCACTTTCTGTGCATGTTAGAGTATCTGGAAAGGAGATCATAAAGCAAATTATAGTTCTTACAATCATTCTGATTAAGCAGATATTTCAGACTCTGTTATAAATTATAAAGATTTATAAAGAATAGCCTAGGACTTATAGGTTCACATCCACATGTCTCAGCTGGCATAGGCTTTGCTGATTTAACACAAAATGCATTGTTATTATATTTTTATATACAAAAATATTAATTATTTCTATACAGCAACTATTAAATGTCAGCTGAGATCTCCAGTGTAATGTGGTTCCACATACAGATGTAGCAAATGTTAACTTGCCACTCAATGCATAAGGTCTGATTCATCTGTACCCCCTCTAGTAATTCAGTTAGAGTCAAATTTAATTGAAGGGAACTGCCAGGTGCCTTCTAAAAACTCTTACTGTATGTTTAGCACTATCATTGATTAAAGTTCAAGGACCAATTCCTGGGCACATGAACACTCCCTGTCCTGCACATCTGTAGGTCTGTGTTAACACATGGAAGTAGTGTTGTGTTTGTGACCATTGTCTTTAAATAAAAAAATGAATATGACCGTCAGCTTTGCCATTTAATTAAGTAAATAAAAAAAAAACATTCAACTATACTGTATCATGTTTGCTGTTTAAAGGGGTTTTCTCTTGACAGATAACCCCTTTAAAGTATGATAGCATCACAGCTGATTGTTAAGGGACCACCGGTAATCATCTGATTTTGCTAGGCAGGTTGCCACCATCTGCTCATTTTTACTACAGTGACCACTACAGGAGAAATGTAGTATTACATCTGACCATTGAATGGAACGCTGGTCCATCTAATACATGGATGGTCTAGGTCTGTCAGTGCAACAGCGGATATTGGCTAGAAGGGTGGTTCTGAATGGGTCCCTTACAGGGCAAATGAAAAAGTGTTCTTCTATCATTAAATCTCCTTAAAGGGGTTTTCTGGGACTATCCTGATGACCAATCCTCAATAATATTTTAGAATAGATTGGTGGGGGTCCGACACCTGCCACCACCACTAATCAGCAGTTTGGGGCAGCTGAAATCATTGGAAGCTATACAGTATAATTAGTGGAAGCAGAAGCTTCTGTCCACTGTTTAGTTTTCGATGCTGGCATAAAGCAGATCAGCTCCTACCCACTTGAATGGAAGCTGAGCGGCAGTACCCCACTTCAGCCACTACACTATGTAATGCGCCTTCTGCTTCCAGCTCATATACTGTATAGTCAATGGCGGCTGCCTGAAGCAGCTGATTGGTTGGGGTGCCAGGTGTCGTGCCACCTTTCTGAGGATAGGTCATCAACATCTAAGTTCTGAAAAACCCCTTAAGATATAATAAATGGTATTAGGGTCCTTTCACACTTGCGTTCTGAGGATCCGGCAGGCACTTCCGTCCCGCCGGATCCGTCAGAACGCAAGTCGCCTGAAAGCATTAGAAGACTGATCAGGATCCTGATCAGTCTTCGAAATGCTTTGTGGTTACTATGGCAGCCAGGACGCTATTAAAGTCCTGGTTGCCATAGTAGGAGCGGGAGCGGGGAGCGGTATACTACAGTCCGTGCGGCTCCCGGGCGCTCTGAATGACGCCAGAGCGCCTCATGCCCATGGATCACGTGATCCATGCGATCACGTGATCCATGCGTGTAGGGCGCCCTGACGTCACTCTGGAGCGCCCGGAGCCCCACGGATGGTAAGTATACTGCTCCCCGCTCCCCACTACATTTTACCATGGCAACCAGGACTTTAGCGTCCTGGCTGCCATGGTAACACTGAGAAAAAGCTAAGCGTCGGATCCGGCGATGCGCCAAACGATGTTTAGCTTAAGGTCGGATCCGGATTAATGCCTTTCAATGGGCATTATTCCGGATCCGACCTGCGCGCAGTGTTCCGGATTTTTGGACGGAACAAAAAGCGCAGCATGCTGCGGTATTTGCTGCGTCCAAAAAACGTTCCGGTCCTGAACTGAAGACATCCTGATGCATCCTGAACGGATTTCTCTCCATTCACAATGCATGGGGATGATCCTGATCAGGATTTTTCCGGCATAGAGACCCGACTACGGATCTCTATGCCGGAAAACAAAAACGCCAGTGTGAAAGGGCCCTAAATTCAGTACCAGCCCCAACAAGGCTCAAAATCGAAGCTCCCTAGCGTTGCCTAGAGCACATGGCCAAATATAAATTTTTCGCCAGTCTAATGTGTCAGTGGAGAATGCATACAGTATATGAGTGGTGTATCTCCTATTTAACAGGATTATAAAAGCTTTCCAAGCAATTAACCAAGTTATCGATAAAGTTCGAGAATGCTCCACAACTCACAAGACTCAATAACTTTGAGACGACCATCTGCATTACTGCTGTAAAGTAAAGGGCTCCCCCATCCCCTATCTCCGAAGCTCTGTTGTCCGGGCAGTCATTAGTAATCTGATTAACCGCTACACATCTTACCACAATGAGTGGGGCTTTCATCGCTCATATCTCCGCAGTCATTATCCCCATCACAAAGATAAGTACGAGGAATGCAAATGTTGGTGCTCTGACATTTGGTGTACCCCGGCTGACATGTGCGATCGGCTTTAAAAGAGAAGGAGAAAAGTGCTGAAAAATGCTTAAATTACCAGAATCATCCACATCCCACCCCCCTACTCCTTGTGAGTAGTCAGAAAAGTTTATTCATTCCTTATCAGGGGCTGAAATGGTGGACATGATCAGATGCTCCTTGGCATTGGGAGACAATCTTTATTGGGAGCAACTCTCAAACACGGAGGAAGTATCAGCAAAATTTGAATAAAAAGCATAAACTTGTAATTTTGGGGGACAATTTATAACTTGTAATCATGTAATAAATCATCAATATGCTATATGCAATAAGATAATCATGTAATCATTGCTTAAGTGCATACATCTGTCTGATATCTGAACTGATAAAGTCTACTTGACCTATGCAACATCCTACAAAATTCTTGCTTGTGTCCAGTATTCTCCCTATGTAATTCAATGGAAATGTTGGGTGGAGGTCTTCCTCATTACGGTAAGACTTCATTCACATCAGTACATTACTGCTCCATATATGCAGCAAGTTGTGCACCCATAGTACTCCATCCAGCCTACTGAACCTCCAGATGTCTCAGATGCCAAATGTTGGTGGTATCCCCTCCATAGAAGCATTTCTTATTATGTAGAATACCTCCATAATATGTGTCCCTAAAAAGGCATCACAAGGAGCGCTCACAGCTCCATACTACAAAACTATAGCGTAATCTGTACCCTTTTCAGTACCTTAGTGAACCTTTAGATGCCAAATTATGGAGTTATCCCCCCATAGAGGCATTTCTTATCATGTAGAATATCTCCATAATACATGGCCCTACAAAGGCACCATGGGGCACCACAAGCAGTGCTCACAGCTCCATACTATGGTCATAGAGCATTTCTAATATCTGATATGACCAATCACCAGGTGTCTAGCCTCAGAACCCTTTCCATTGCTTTACTGAAACTTTAGATGCCGAATTCTGGAGGTATTCCCCACATAGAGGTATTTGTTATCATGTAGAATATCTCCATAATACATGGCCCTACAAAGGCACCATGGGGCACCACAAGGAGTGCTCACAGCTCCATACGATGGACACAGAGCCTTCCTACTCTATGATACGACTGTTCCTGTCCTGTACCCCAATCACCAGGTGTCTAGCCTCAGAACCCTTTCCAATGCCTTACTAGACCTCCATATGCCTCTGGTGCCGAATTATGGAGAAGCATTTCTGGTAATGTAGACTATTTCCATAATATGTGGTCTTACGAAGGCACCATAGGACACCACAAGGAGTGCTCACAGCCCCACACTATGGCGCCGCAGAGCATTCCTCTTCTGGGATATGATTGCTCCTGTCCTGCACCCCAACCACTAGGTCTTTAGCCACAGAAGAAGACTTTTTGGTAAGAAAGTAAAAAAATAAATTTGTAAACTAATCGTAATTTGCACAGATTTCCTTTACAATTTAGAGAATATGGAAAACTTACGGCAATTCCTTTCATCGGATGTGCCATTGTCATAGCAGTTGTTGACTCCATTGCAAACGTATGAGCGGGAGATACACCTGCCATTGTTACAGGCAAACTCCGTGTTTGGGTCACAGGTTCTGAACAGACATCCGGCTTCATCACTATTATCTCCACAGTCATTATAGTGGTCGCAGCGATAGTTATAGGGCACACATTTCCCATTGCCGCAGGTGAACGCTGTCGGTGAGCAGGTATGAAAAGCTGCCAAAATAAGACAGAAGTGAGTGAAGTGAAGGAACATAGGACTCTGCACCCAAATGTCCTGCCTATTCTATACTGTACCTGCGAGAGCAAACACAGCTGCAAAACGGACTGCATGTTGGAGAAAATAATCACTGGCGTTAGTCATGTTCGGAACAAGATGCAAAGGAAAGGTTTATGTAGCGGGAGCCCAGCTGCATTGCCATATAATAACCGACATGGGGGAGGGAGCTCATAGGCTAGCACAGTTAAATGAGTTATGCCACAAAAAATGGTCTACATTTTTAAACCACTACCTGGATCTGAATACTTTTGTAATTGCATGAAATCAAAAATTTTGTATAGCCAGTGAGCTATTCAATAAAATGTATCTGTATAGCGCCACCTGCTGTTTGTTCTTTTCTTTATTTCTTGTCCACCTAAATAAGGCCTCTTTCACACTTGCATTCTGAGGATCCGGCAGGCACTCCCGTCCCGCCGGATCCTTCAGAACGCAAGTCGCCTGAAAGCATTAGAAGACTGATCAGGATCCTGATCAGTCTTCGAAATGCTTTGAGGTTACTATGGCAGCCAGGACGCTATTAAAGTCCTGGTTGCCATAGTAGTAGTGGGGAGCGGGGGAGCGGTATACTTACAGTCCGTGCGGCTCCCGGGGCACTCCAGAATGACGTCAGAGCGCCCCATGCGCATGGATCACGTGATCCATGCGTGTGGGGCGCCCTGACGTCACTCTGGAGCGCCCCGGGAGCTGCATGGACTGTAAGTATACTGCTCCCCCGCTCCCCACTACACTTTACCATGGCAACCAGGACTTTAGCGTCCTGGCTGCCATGGTAACAATTGAAAAAAAGCTAAACGTCAGATCCGGCGATGCGCCGAAACGACGTTTAGCTTAAGGCCGGATCCAGATTAATGCCTTTCAATGGGCATTAATTCCGGATCCAGCCTTGCGGCAAGTGTTCAGGATTTTTGTCCGGAGCAAAAGCGCAGCATGCTGCAGTATTTGCTGCATCCAAAAAACGTTCCGGTCCTGAACTGAAGACATCTGATGCATCCTGAACGGATTTCTCTCCATTCAGAATGCATTGGGATGATCCTGATCAGGATTTTTCCGGCATAGAGACCCGACGACGGATCTCTATGCCGGAAAACAAAAACGCTAGTGTGAAAGAGCCCTAAGGAGGTCGCAAGTGCCTAGTTTAAATCTTCAACTGTCACCAGCCATATGTTCTGTTAGAAGCTGTGGCGGTTACAGGGAAAGAGCTCCCATAGAAAGGACATGCCCCCTGAGAAAGGACTCACCCAATGAGAGGCCAGCCTGAAATGAATCTAGCACAGCCATTGGAGCAATGAATGGGGAGATCTCCTGATTCCATGTGAGGTACAGGGCTGGCTCTAGCTTTGTTAGAGAGACTGTCACGTACTATATGATGCATCATTTTCACTTTTTACATCATCAGAGATAACCCATCAGAGATAACCCATTTTGCACTGTAGAGGCCATGGAAGCCATGAGTTTGACATAATGGAAGTCACTCTTACAGAGTAGTTCTCCTTCCTGGCTCATAGAAGGGGAGTCCTTAACCCCAAGTTCACACTTGCGCGTTTTACAGCGCGTTCGAACGCGCTGTAAAACGCTCAACACATGCAAACCAATGCTTCCCTATGGGACTGGTTCATATTTTCGCGTTTTACAGCGCGTTCGAACGCGCTGTAAAACGCCCTACGCATAAACAAGTACTTGAGCTTTTTTTGGGGCGTTTGTCGCGCGTATTGTGATTGACACCACAGTAGTCAATCACAAGAACGCGCGTACGACGTGCGTTTCCTATTTGCAAAAACGCGTTGTAATACGCGCAACAAAAACGCGCGTAAAACGCGCGTTTCAAGAACGCTCAGGTCTGAACCCAGGGTAAAGGTAGATAGAGGACCTATCCCTTTTAACCCCTTAGTGACCAGCCTGTTTTGGGGGAGATTTTTTTTTTCAATTTTTTTCATTGAAAAGCGCATTTTCAATGGAGAATAAAAGCGTATTTTTTTACTGGAATTTTTTTATTTAATAAATGTGTTTTTTTGTTTACATTTTTTTTTAACCACTTAATAGTCCCACAAGAGGACTATAACAGACAATATTCGGATTGCTTTTAAAATACATTGCATTTTAAAGTCAGTGGCTTACTGACATTGACCAGCAGGCTGTGCCAGAGAGGCACAGCCTGCTGAGAACTACTCAAGGCAGGCTTGGGCCTACATCAGACCCCAGCCAGCCTTTATATGCATCGGAACCCCACCATTGCATTTGCAGGGTGCCGATGGGAGACAGAGGGAGTCCGCTTACTCTGTCAGCACCTTACATGTGGCGACCGCCATTGCCTGCGGCTTGTAAAGCGTCCAAACAGCCCAGATCGTCACTCCTGCCGGTCCGGGCTGTTAGAGCAGAACCGCAGCTCTCATGTGAGAGCGGGGTCTCCGCTGCACGTGAAAAAGCAGCGGCCCAGCCTAAAGCCCCTTAGTGAACTCCGTAAAAAGACGTATGGGCGGTCACTAAGGGGTTAATTACTAGTAGAGGTGGTGCAGTATAACTATAACTGCTCTTCCCATTCAAGCGAGAAAAAAGTGGTGTGGGGGATGATAAATTTCCCACCTTTGTGTCCATTTCGACACTCGATGACTGATGGTTACATTATCCAAGGGAAGAAAATTTTAGATAATGGAATCAAACAGTCCATCAATAGATTCATGGTGTCATTAGGCCTCTCTTTCCTAAAGCGAGCAATAAATATGATCTTTCCTTTCTAACAGGTACACATTTCTTGGCTTCATATAATTCCCTGTTAATAGGGTTGTAGGAGAGTAAAACAGTGCCCCTCTTGTCTACAGGCTGCATTTGGTATTGCAGCTGTGCCCTATTCAAGTGAATGGTATTGGCTGAATATTCTGGTTTATCCAATGTAAAACAAATAGTAAAAAAAAAAAGCATAAAAAACACATAACTTACCACATACACGTTCCAGTTCATCGCTGCCATCTCGGCAGTCATTGTCATTGTCACACTTCCATCTTTCCGCTATGCATTGGCCATTGAGACATGTAAACTGCCCGCTCTGGCACCTAGTGGCGTTGTCTACAATACAGTCCTTGTTGTTGTTTGCCAAATACCAGCTTCCAGTTGAAGGACATTGGCATTCTGCTCCATTGGGACCTTAACATTCAGACAATATTACCACATGTACAGTTGTAGCTTTCTTTAACACAAAGCATTAAATACACAATTGCAGCAAACCTTAAAGGCTATGTACACCTTTGGGGATTGGATTACATTTTACTCGTTTTGGGTTAAGAATCATGTTTTCAATTGGTCCTTATTAAAAATATTGAGCAATTCAGTCACTAAGCGTTAACCATTTGTGTAGCTGTGTGAATGGTACTTGTACTTTGTGCCAGTCATCTAATAAACCTTATGTCTAAAAAGGTCATGAAAACACTTATTTAAGCCACATTCTTCTTGGGCTGCATTCACACGACCGTATGTGTTTTGCGGTCCGCAAATTGCGGATCCGCAAAAAAAACGGATGACATCCATATACCATCCGTTTTTTGTTTTTTTTGCGGATCCATTGTAACAATGCCTATCCTTGTCCGCAAAACGGACAAGAATAGGACATGTCCTATTTTTTTTGCGGGGCTACGGAATGGAGCAACGGATGCGGGCAGCACACAGAGTGCTGTCCGCATCTTTAGCGGCCCAATTAAAGTAAATGGGTCCGTACTCGAGCCGCAAAAAATGCAGCCCGGATGCGGAACCAAAACACGTTCGTGTGCATGTAGCCTTAGTAAGATTTGAGCTATAATGAATGTTTAGGAGGTCAGAGATAAGGAGCCGTCAGCTGAGCTGCCTGATGTAACAGAGTGAAAATTCAGAACCTGCTACTAGACAAACTCAAGGATGTACAGAGACAGGTGTTCAACGATTTTTAATAAAGACCAATTTAAAAAAGGATTTTTAGGTGAAAATAAGTACAATGCAATAATTTTTTAAAAATGCCGTGAAAGGTATATATACTGTAGCTTTTAAGTTGACTCTTAGGCCTCATGCACACGACCGTTGTTTGATTCCGTGTCCGTTGCTCCGTTTTTCGTGATTTTCTGCGGACCCATTGGTTTTCAATGGGTCCGTGGAAACCTCAGCAAATGCACCGTTTGTCCTCCGCGTCCGTGGTCCGTGATTCCAGTCCGTCAAAAAAATATAACCTGTCCTATTCTTGTCCGTGAAAAACGGTTCATGGACCCATTCAAGTCAATGGGTCCGTGAAAAATGCGGATGGCTATCCGTGTGTCATCCGTGTTCCGTGTCCGTTTTTTTTGCGGATCCCTTGGCAGGCACTTGGGAAACATTGTCAGCCTGTCTTTTGGTAAAATCTTTTGGGTCATGTCCGCTAAAAAAACGGAAGACACACGGAAACACAACGGAAGGCAAAAACGGACACGGATCACTGAACAACGGAACCCCTTTTTGCGGACAGCATAAAAAAACGGTCGTGTGCATGAGGCCTTAACGTAACAAAATCCACTGAAAGTCAAGATAACATCAGCTGCCACTGCTTAATGTACCACGAGTAGGAATGAGCGAACCCGAACTTTACAGGTTTCGTTTCGGGTGGTGTAGTAATTCCGTTATGGATTCCATTATAACGGAATTCGTAGCCAGAATGCAAATCAGAAACCTTTAACAGGCATTCTGTTTTGATCCGTCATAATAGAAGTCTATTGCCAAACATAACGGATCCGTCTGGTTCCCGTTAGGCAGGACTGCAAAACAAAGTCCTGCATAACGGAGATCAGATGGATCCGTTATGCTTGTCCATAGACATCTATTATGACGGATCAAAACGGAATGCCTCTTAAAGGTTTGTGTTTTGTATTCCATCTATGGATTCCGTTATATTCCGTTATAACGGAATCCATAACGGAATTCCTACACCACCTTAACCCAAACCTGTAAAGTTCGTGTTCGCTCATCACTAACCACGAGTATAAAGTTAACCAAAGCTCCATAGGTATTGTGAACTGTAAAAGAAGACATAAACCTTCTACATACATATAGCACATTTTACCTGGCGCACAGATATGACTACAGCCTCCATTGAACTGATCGCAGGGGCTGGCACACTGCTGTTGCTTGCTTTTAGACAGAACATGGATATCCATTGGACGCTGTGGAAGGTTCTGGACCATAACTATTTGATCTGAACCGTCATGTTTATTCGCCCGGTATATGCTCTTTGTGTTCCAGTCAGTCCAATAAATGTGTTGATCATACAGGGTCATAGCAAATGGATATATGGCAGTGCTAACCACAACTTCACGGTTTGCGCCAGTTAAAGAGCAGCGTTCTATCTTCTGTCTGTTAAAGAAAGAAAGAAAAACACAAATCAAAAAAATTATAATAAATCTAAAAAAATATATTACACCGTAAATATAAAAGTAGTCTTGTGCTTATATTAATTCATACCGAAAAAAAATTGAAGGAACGCTGCAGCCATAACTTGTAAATTGTGTTATTCCTAGTAGAGAGCCTGAAGGGTCGGTGCATGACACATGGATTCAAATGGACACCAAAGAGATGATACCTGTCATGCACCGCCCACTAAGTCTTGTACTAGGCTTAAAAATTATAAGTCTGGAGTGTTCCTTTAAATTTATGACACTTAAAACAGGGAAAAAAATAGTTACTTAAGGGCTCTTACACACGAGCGGATCCTGTGCGTGGAGTCCACTGCGTGAAAGATCGCCAAGCCCCGTTCCGGACAGCAGAGACACGGTGCATTAACATGATTGATAATGCTCCGTGCCTCTCTGTGATCTTTTTACTACAAAATCACGGTGACAACTTTATCTCGCTGTGAATTTGTAGTAAAAAGATCACAGAGAGGCATAGAGCATTATCAATCATGGTAATGCTCCGTGTCTCTGCTGTCCGGAACGGGGCTCGGCTCTTTTTCATGCAGCAGATTACCCGCACGGCATCCGTTCGTGTGAAAGAGCCCTAATAAGGAACTGGGGAAAATTATCATAGAAAGGAGTTACTCTTAAAGGGGTTTCCCAGTACAATATTGATGAGTTATCCTCAGGATCTAATTGCTTGGGGTCTAACACCAGGTATCGCTGCCGATTAGCTGTTTGCAAGGGCAATGCATCTGAGAGCTGCAGTCTCCTCATAGCATACCAAGGACAGCGCCATGCATTGTATAGTAGCTGCGCTTGGTATTGCTGCCTACTTGAATGGGACTGAGCTGCGCCTCGGCCTTGAGACCAATGAACGTGACGTCACTGACCTAGGAAGAAGCCACAGCTGTCAATGGAGCAACATAGCCTCTTCAAACAGCTGATCTGTGGGGGTGCTGGGAGTCAGACTCCCACCGATTAGATATTATGGACCTATCCTGAGGACAGGTCATCAATATTTTACTAACTACAGGCAGGCAACAATGGTGCAGTTACTGAAATAAAAAAAAACGTTTTTCTAATCTCAAAAAACACCTTTACTGGTGTGTGTTTTTTTATGGGTTGGTATATACTGTATATAACGTCAGTATAACACCTGTCTTTACTTCAGTTAAAGGGGTTATCCGGGAATGTATATCTTCGACCCCCACCAGTCAGCTCTTAGATAAGACCGGCCCTCGTGAGCACTGTGGCCTCTTTCTAGGCCATGTGATGTGATGTCACCGTACATTGGTCACATGACTCAGTTGCAAGTCAATGGGGCTGAGCTGTAATACCAAGCACAGCCACTATACGATGTATGGCACTGTGCTTGGAAAGCTGCTCGGAGCCAGTAGTGCTCACCAGCTGATTGGTGGTGGTGCTGGGACCCCCACCAATGTGACAATGATGACCTATACTGAGGATAGGTCATCATTATTAATTCCTGGACAACACCTTTAAATAAAGGAGTGCCATTAGCTTTTAATGCAAAAATTAAAATGCCTTTTTGTGATGGGTGTCCAAATCAAGACACAAGAATAAAGAAAACTTCCTTAGTATTAGCATGTTCCATGTGTAGGGTAGCTACAGTCCTTTCATCAAATGCAGAGGTAATAGTACATACAAACTTGCATCAGCCCAATAGATTCGCTCTTCTTCGTAGTCAAGGGTAAGTCCATTTGGCCATACCAAGCTGGAGTTCACAATGACTGCACGGAAGTTGCCTCCTAGCGTGGCTCTTTCTATCTTGGCATTGGTGCCCCAGTCCGTCCAGTACATGTACCTAATATATAGAACAGGTGAACACTATTCAGTTTAGACAGAAAACAGGCATAGCACATGCTCAGTGTACTCTATACACTACTGTATATGGCGGTCCTACCCTCTGCACGGATCCAACATGATAGCTCTGGGCCGGGATACGCGAGCAATCACAGTACGATTGGACCCATTCAGTGCCATTGAGGTTATGGTCTGGTTTAGATAGTCACTGTAATAAACCCTTTTATGGATCCAGTCAAAGGCTATTCCATCTGGAGCTCCCAAATCTAAAAGACAATTCAGAAGACATAAGGTTTCTTCAGTGTACACTCCCAAAAAGAAAACCAAAATATACAGCTGGGCGTTAAACAAAAAAGCTCATATATCAAGATAATAAACTTGTACTTATAGTCCTTAAAGGGGTTGTCTCACTTCAGCAAGTGGCATTTATCATGTAGACAAAGTTAATACAAGCCACTTACTAGTGTATTGTGATTGACCATATTGCCTCCTTTGCTGGCTGGATTCATATTTCCATCATGGTATACACTGCTCGTATCCATGGTTACGACCACCCTGCAATCCAGCGGCGGTGGTCGTGCTTGTACACTATAGGAAAAAGTGCCAACCTCTCTGGTGGCCGGGACCGTAGGAGCTCACATAGGCCAGTACTTTTTCCTATAGTGTGGAAACACGACCCCCGCTGCTGGATTGCAAGGTGGTCGTAACCATTGAAACAAGCAGTGTATAATGTGATTGAAAAATGAATCCAGCCAGTGAAGGAGGCAATATGGACGATAACAATACATTAGTAAGTGCCTTGTATTAACTTTCTCTACATGATAAATGCTATTTGCTGAAGTGAGACAACCCCCTTTAAAAAGGAATGCATTGAACTTGCAGAACTGATCTTGAGTTTCAGCCATTACTATAATTCACAATTGTACTGATGGTTACTGGAGAAAGTCAGTAAGCTTGATGACAGATACGCCACTAACAGATTCCCCTTTAAACCCAACAAATGCAACACTAAACAATATTGCAATTTTCTTTTCTTCACTACCTGAAGCCACCGTAGTATGCTGATTTAAAGATGAAAGACCAAAGTAGCGAATTTCACTCCGCCCCGCTCCTGCGCTTCGGGTGTAGTATATTCTGTTATCCAAGCTGTCAAAATCCAGAGCCACTGCTGTCCTAGGGACATTGACCCTGGGGAAAGGAGGACTGTGATTCTCAGGGTCCAGGGGCAAGCTATTAATGGAGCCTTCAAGGGCATATATCAAGTAGTCATCTGTTGATATGATGCATCTTGTTCCATCGCCACTAATTGCCCCAAAGGCACAACCACACTTTCGAGTCTGTGTCCCAGGTAGAGCAAAGCAAAAGTGTGCACATCCTCCGTTATTCACCAAGCATGGATTGTTGCCGACTTTATCCGGTGAAACGGGTTGAAAACGTTTGTCAAATACAGTAACGTCCCTAAGAAGATTGATATTATCCCTGAGGACAGTTGGCTGCTCGGTGTTTCCAGGTTCCTTGCTGGCTTGGAAAACCTTTTTCAAGTTTCGATCCACCCAAATAATTGTGTTCTCAAATATGGTAATCCCATAGGGCGTTGGGTAACGGTTGCCATATCTTACTATTTCGGTTTCACCACCTTCCGGTCGAACCCTTGCAATCATATCCAAAGAGTCATCGACCCAATAAACATAGCCAGTATTGTGATCCACAGCTAAACCTCTGGGTGTAATAATTCCCTCAGACACCAGGACGGTTCGGTTGGTGCAATCCAGAAATGCCCGTTCAATTTTAGGATTTTGTCCATAATCTGCCCAAAAGAGGTATCTGTTCTTAGGGTCCACCACAATATGCCTGGGCATATCCACTGAGGTTTTCATTAGGACACGACGGTAGGTGGTGTTCAGGCGAACTACTTCGATGAAGGTTTCGGTCAGGAATGCATTGGTGAAGTAGAGATTTCCTAAAAATAAGATAAAATTCGATATTTACATGGTGGGTCTTATTTGTTAATGACACAACCCCTTTAAAATTCCTCTTTACATCGGGTTATCCAGAATTGGAAAAACACCTTTCCAAAATGTAGTGCCATTTTAGGATGTAGTGTGTGCTATCATGTTTGCATAATTACTTTCTATTACTTATATTTCTTTTAACATTTGACTTTTTATTGTCATATTACCCAGTGGTGTATCTTTCATGAAGGCAAATGACACTGCTATGAAGCCTGACATGAACTCCTTCCAACATGAAAACACATTTCTGTGCAGCTGCCACTAGGGGGAGCTCAGTGCAATGAGAAAGGTTCCATAGCAGTCAATGGTAACTGTATAAATTCCAATGGACTAAGCTCTCTCTATTGGTGGCTTCAAGCAGTCAGTTTTATAATATACTTAGGGAAGCCACAGGCACAGAACACTATGGGGGAGATTTATCATTGTACTTATGTAAGGTATGTAGTGGAAATACATTAAAAACACTTGCTGTCCAGAATGAGCACCATACTTATAATAAACCTATTCCACTTTGTCCGCACAGAAGTTGAATAAAGTGGCTGAGGTGGAGGGCGATTTTTTTTTTATTACACTTTTAAGTAATTAAAATGTCTTCCTCTTAATAAAAAAAAACCTGGGGAGTCATGCTTTGCATTGTGTGTTGCCTTGTGAGTGTTTGACCCACACATACTGGGAAACTCGGTGGGGAAGGCAGCCCATAATAAGTTTATGGGGTCCTGTGATATCAGTGTACACGCTTCAACAAGTCCATAAATTTCATAAAAATTATGTTCACAAAGTGCTTTTGATTTAACCGACCTGCAACCCAGTCGACAGCGATTCCTCGAATTCCGTTCCTCCCAATACCACCAGTAATAACATTTCTAAAATAGGAGCCGTTGGGTTTAACCCGGCGGATGGCATTGTATCCAGACGGAGAGCTGCTGAAGTCACACCAGTATATGAAACCAGACTGCATGTGAACATCCACATGAAGAGCATTCCGTCCTACAACAAAGTACAAAAATCAGGAAATGTATACTCATCTATCAATCTTAAAGGGGTTCTCCGGGAATTAGGAAAATGATAATACTTAAATATTACTTTATTATAAATATATTTCTAAATACCTTTCATTAGTTATAATGGCTAGTTTTGTCTAGGGAGCAATCATTAGGAGAAATAAAATGGCCGCCGTCCTATTCGTACACAAAGAACCTGTCCTAATCACATAGGAGGACAAGTTACTTCAGAGCAGTGAGCTAAAGAGCTGCCTCATCTCCTTCTATGATCCTGAATACAGTATAATATGATCTTCAGCTGAATCTCTGTAGAAATGGAGTTCATAAGGAGACATGCAGTACAGAGAGGGGGGCGGGGATGTGGATAATGAGCAGCAGCTCTTGTATGCAGTTTCCATTACCACAGTCTGTCCTGTCCGTCCTCTCTGTACATCATATCTCCTCATGGACTCCATACCTACAGAGATTCAGCTGAAGATCTTATGATCAGTATTCAGGATCAAAACCCCTGACAAGCGGAGCAGAGAGGAGGATAAGGCAGCCCTTTAGCTCAGTGTTGTGAAGTAACTTGTCCTCCTGTGTGATTAGGACAGGTTTTGTGTGGACTAATAGGATGGCGGCCATTTTGTTTCTCCTAATGACTGCTCCCTAAACAAAATGAGCCATTATAACTAATGAAATGTATTTAGGAACATATTTATAATAAAGTAATATTTAAGTATTTTCATTTTCTAAATTCCTCGAGAACCCCTTTAATGTGATAGAGGACAAATATTTATGTTCCTACAAAGACAATAGATAACTATTCAGCCTCTTATTCATTATTCTAATGCAGGGATCAGCAACCTCCTGCACTCCAGCTGTGGTGAAACTAACACTCCCAACATGCACATTTGCTTGGCTGCTCTCAGTACACCTATGGAAGGGAATGAAGAATGCCGGGATTTAAAGTTTTGCAACAGCTGGAGTGCCAAAGGTTGCAAGCTTATGTTCATGGCATAGGGATGGGGAACTGATAGCGGGTCAGTCCTGTCCTTGGCTGATTGTGTGCTAAAACCCAATACAGCTAGTAGTTCTAGATGCAGGAAAGCTGGGTTTGTCATGATAACACAAATCAGACCACATATGGAATATTGCGTACAATTTTTGGCAGTTGTCTATAGGAAGGACATAGCAGAATCAGAATGGGTGCAGACGACAGCAACCCAGGTACTGTATTTAGTGGAATGGCTGTGTTGCATTATCAAGACAGGTTGTCAAACTTGTCTTTATTTACTCTCAAAACAGATGGCTGAGATCTAATTACTATATATATATCATCCACGAAAATTAGCTTGCCCACTGTGCCCATGATCACCATGACATCTAGAACCAGGCGGTTATCAGCCGGCACTCCGTTCGAAGAGCGTGGTGCACGTTTCCGAGATAGCAATCTCAACGTATATTGTAGAAAAAAGATCGGCACTCACTGTATCTTCTGCAAATTCAATGCTTTAAATGGTCACATATAGTACAGAACTGTGTACTATATGTGACCAATTAAAGCATCGAATTTGCAGAAGATACAGTGATTGCCGATCTTTTTTCTACAGAACATCTAGAATGGACATGCAAACAAAAGACCACAGCATCACAGGCTCCGAATGTAGCTTCAAACCATTTATTCAGACAGTCATGGCCACCATACAAAATGCAAAGGATAATTTGGACTTTTTTACACCACAGTAGTGTAACCGATGACTCACAATTCACAAAGCATTTTGTGTCAACTCAAAAGACAGAAATAACAAATTCAGGTCTACTATTCTGGTATTTGCTCAAGATCAGTTATGGAGAGTCTTATCTAATGATCCCCCCCTCACACGCTGTCTATTCTTAAATTCTATTGCAAAATCTTGAACCCCATATAAGTACCTATGTGAAGACAAGGTCACCTACCTCTTCCTGCCATTGGTACCATAGCTTCGGAGTGATCCGCAGATTCTAAGCTGAACCCTTTGATTGCGTACAGCATTGACACCACAATAAAGGAGTTGTACGGCGTGCAGGTTTTGTTATCAGCGCTCAGGCTGAATCCTGTAGCACACGCACAAGCGAACCGTCCACTGGGTTTGGGTAAGCACAGCTGCTGGCAGGCATCAGGGTTGTTGCTGCATCCATTAGAAGAACCGGACACTTCTGTGTGGGAGATGAATATACAGTTTATTCTGTATGAAAGGACAGACCTTTTTGTTTCATCCTCTAAGCAATGCACAAACTTGTTTTCCTTAGGAAAATATAAAAAAAATACATATATCGGTCCATTGCACACGTGCCGAATATCATTCACTTAGCCAAGCAGCACATGTGCAGTGTGAATTCAATGGGGCTGATTTGGGTGTTTCCACCCCTCTGCAAGAACTGACATGTCCATTCTTTAATTTCCATGACACAGACGTTAGATCTGTGCAAGGAAAAACCCATCATGTGTGAAGAATAACATGGACTCCCACTGAGAAACACAAGAGGGGAATTACATGGAAGTTTCCTGGAGATTTCAGCACAGAATACGTCCCAAAATCCGCCGTGTGAAGAGACACACTCTCATAGGCTGTTGAATCAAGGCTCATGCACACGTCCGTATGCGGACCTATTCATCTCAATGGGGCTGCATAAGATGCGGACAGCACACGGGCCCCATAAGTCTTTTTCGTGGTCCTACAAAAAGGAAGAACATGTCCCATTCTTGTCCGTTTTTAGGACAAGAATAGAACATTTTTGCAGGAGTAAAAAAAAATTAGGACAAATAACGTTTCTGTTAGACATGATGAAAAAAATTGTCTTGTCGACAGCACTATTTTTTACATCATGTATAATGGAACTAAACAGAACTGTTATTTGTCCCCATAGACATGTATTAGGACGGAGCAAAACGGAAGAAATGCCTCTTAAAGGGCATTCCGTCCTAGAATTCCGTTATAACTCTGTATAATGGAACCCTATAATGGAATTCTATAACGCGAAAAATAAAAATCATCACATTTTATGATTGTGCTTTTAAAAAAAGGCACTAAAATTATATGAAATGCTCAAAAAGTGAAAAATGACCCACTCTTATAAAAAGATACTCACTGTCTCTGTAGTGGACACGTAGACACTTGAGACCTGAGACGTTGTCTCTTATGACTACCCGGTTAGATCCTGTAGACTTATCTACGCGTTCAATGGCCTCGTAGTCCCGGTCAGTATAGTACAGATAGTTCTCATGAACAGCTATTCCCCAGGGGTGTGAGAGATGCTGCACTATGGTAATTCTGTTTGTTCCATCCACATTTCCTCTTTCAATCTACAAAGACAGTTATGGAGTCATCATCACAATCTAATATATAAAGCTGAATGTATTTGTGCATGTGTGTATGTCCGCTATAGGAATCGCATTTACAATCACAAAATTTGGCACACAGGTACATCATGTGTCTGGGGAAGTTTTAGAACAGATCTCAGCTCTCTAGCACGTACCGTTCCTGAGATATTCCCAAAAAATGCATTAGTGAATAGAAGGCTGGTCACATGACCCTTATCAGCCAACAGAAGCTCGCAAGCCCTTAGTCTCCACATGCACACAGTATTACACCAGGTTTCCATAACAACCCAGCCATTTTTCTTCACTGCTGTAGGTCAGCTTTGAATAGGCAGGGTGCTGTGGATGACACTGTTAAGGGAATGGAGTGCTGTGGAGGTCACAGTTCAAAGGCAGGTAGGGTGGCCATTCAGGACACCCTCAAAAGACAGACTTAAAAACCTTGCCCCTGTGTGCCACTAAGCCATGCCCCCTCATAATCCGCAGCCAACACGAATTGGAAAAATGAAGGTAAAAACCAACTTCTGTCAGCTGCAGGGGTGGGAGGGAGGGGGACTTTCTCCCTGCAGCTCACACTCAGACAGCACAGTTCTGCTGTGTGAGAGTGAGCTGTTTAGGGCTCTTTCACACTTGCGTTTTTGTTTTCCAGCATAGAGTTCCGTCGTCGGGGCTCTATGCCAGAAAAATCCTGATCAGTTTTATCCCCATGCATTCTGAATGGAGAGAAATCCGTTCAGGATGCATCAGGATGTCTTCAGTTCAGGATCGGAACGTTTTTTGGCCGAAGAAAATAAAGCAGCATGCTGATGTTAGATGACAAAAAATAGCTTTTTTGGCACTGTTTTTATTTTTATTGTTTTACTGTGTTCACCTGAGGGGTTAGGTCATGTGATATATTTACAGAGCCGGCTGTTACGGACACAACAATACCAAATGTGTATTTTATTTATTCTTTTCTATTTTTAACATTTTTTTTTATTACTTAATTGGGGATATTTTGTTTTACATGTGAAACCTTTTTTTATTTTTTTTATAAAACACTTTATTTTTTTATTTTACACTTTGAGCCCCCCATAAGGTCATAAAAGACTGTGATTGTGGTTTGTGGAAGACCCGACAGCTTCTGCACTCTCCCGGCCCAGCGGTCACATGACCACCGGGCCGGGACAGCAAGCCCATAGTGCTTAGGCCTCTTTCACACTAGTGTTGTTTCTTTCCGTCCTAGAGTTCTGTCCTCGGGGTCTAGGACGGAAAGAAACTGATCAGGATAATCCCAATGCATCCTGAATGGAGAGCAATCCGTTTAGGATGCATCAGGATGTCATCCGTTCAGTATGTCAACGTTTTTTGGACGTTGACAAAAGCGCAGCATGCTGCGGATTTGTCTCCGTCCAAAAAGCCGGAAGACATGCCGCAATGCAGGATCCGGAATTAATGCCCATTGAAGAGCATTATTCCGGATCCGGCATTAAGCTAAACGTCGATTCGGCGCATCGGCGGATCCGACGTTTAGCACTGCGCATGCGCAGCAGCCGTTCCGATCGGGGCCCCAGTGTAAGCTGGGGCTCCGATCGGTTACCATGGCAGCCAGGACGCTACTGGAGTCCTGGCTGCCATGGTAAGTACAACGCAGCAGTGTACTTACCTGCGCTGCGGCCGCCGGCGCCCATTATGACATCACAGGTCCGGGCGGCGCATTGATATGCGCCGCCCGGACCTGTGACGCCATTAGGAGCGCCCGGCGCCGCAGCGCAGGTAAGTACACCGCTGCTGAGTACCATGGCAGCCAGGACTCCAGTAGCGTCCTGGCTGCCATGGTAACAGTGAAAGCATGTTGAAGACTGATCAGGAAACTGATCAGTCTTCAAATGCTCTCCGGCCACTTGCGTTCTGACAGATCCGGCGGGACGGAAGTGCCCGCCGGATCCTCAGAACGCAAGTGTGAAAGAGGCCTTACTGATCTGTATACACAGCGCTCGTTGAGCGCTGTGTATACAGCAATCTAGAAGCCAGGAACACCCAGGAACGGTCCCTGCCTTCTCCCTTGAGATACCCTTCTGTAACTGACAGCGGGCCCCCTGCTCGGTAGCTAAACGGTTAGCGTGCAGCTGCATATGGGCATGGAACGTAGGCGGTGCACCGCCAGCTTAAAAACTGCTTCCTGCTGTTTATTAGACTATATGTAAGGAACTAAACTAAATTTATGAAATTAGCGAAGGATAGTGATACAGGGGTTGACATATAGGCAAAGGGTCTATTCTCACGTGGAATTCTTGTATAGATGTATTTAGTTGGAGAAAGAAATATCCTCAGAAGTGATTAAAGTGCCTCTGTCAGCATGATCAATCCTATTAATCCAGACATGTAGTCTGGCAGGGTTGATCATGCTAACAATACCTGTAGGAAGAACCGTTGCCAAGAAATCTGCGTTTGTTATAGTATGCAAATGAGCTGGTTTCGAACCAAGGGGCCGGACTGAGCCCTCAGAGCACTGCTTTTGTAACACTCCTCCGATCTGGGCATACACACCTCACCATACAAACCTCACCATTGATTGACAGGGCTAGACAATCAAACAAGGTAAGTTGGAAGTGCCCACATCAGAGGGGTATTACAAAAGCAGAGCTCCAAGAACTCAGTTGGTGCTCAAACTAGCTCATTTGCATAATACTAAACACGTACATATCTCGGCAACGGTTCTACTGAAAGACATAACAAAGGTATCGTTTTAATAAGCATGGTCAACCCTACCGGGCTGCATGCCTGATTTAATACAGTTCATCATGCTGACAGACGCTCTTTAAGAGTTGCTATCACATGTGAATAAATTGGAAACATTTGTATGGGAACAACGATAGAAACCATGAATAGACCTAAAGATGAGCCAAGTTATCCAAAATTCGTTTGAAAATTCAAATATCATAAAACTCATTTTAGCCATCCAGAATTTAATTACCACTCCGCTGCCAGTAACAGCCCAGTACAGCTTCTGCTCCGCGATGTCAATCGTGATAAACTCGACATGATCAAGGTTGTTGGTGTACAAGACGGTTGGGTTGGAGCCATCCATATGTGCACTGGCAATCTTTGGAGGGACACCACTTTCAGTCCCCTGGTCCGTCCAGTACATCTTTCTGTAAAGACAAATTGCAGTTTTCTTACCAAATTTTCATAAAATGTTTTCCAAAACAACATAGTTAAGATAATAATTATTAACTGCAAATGAAAGTCCAGACAGCAATGCTAACCAGTCACGTCAGCTGATTGCAGAGCAAGCTTTAATGGGCCTTATTAGTTTAGAAAAAGTTGATTTGGCAACTTCGCCGAAGTTAGCCCAGAAATTGTATTCATTTCGAATTAATTAGTCACGAATCGCTATAAATCATACCCAGGCCACTCTGCTTTAGGGTACGGCCACATGAAGCGGCAGTGCTGCAAGCGGGTTGCAGCCATGCTGAAGCACAGAATTGCGCAGCCAATTAGCTCCCATATGTCTTTCATTTAATAATGAAGACCGCACTGTATAGTCCCTCTTCATTGTTAATGGCCGTGCGGCACCTTTAAACAGGGGCTGGTATGGGATTTGGCTGGTTAGGTGGGGGGACAATATGCATATTATTGCTGTTCTGGCCTGCAATCTCCTGCAGGTTATTTACATTAAACACAGAATATTAATCAGCTCTGGCATACCCACGTCTCCAACCCCAGCGCTCTCCTGCCCTACAGGTGGGAGCCCTTCTGCCATCTGCTTTTGCTCCTTTACCACATCATCTAATATCGATGAGAATATGTCATCAGGAACATCCAGCTCTTCCTCTCTCTGCATCTTGCTGAGTTTTTTAGGACATGGAGACTTTGAAGGATGATTTGGAAGAAGTAAAACCAGCAAAAGATGAGGATGGCCATCATTAAGACCAGCCCCCCTAAGGAGTGCAGCTTGAATGGTATCGGTTGGCATGCTGGCAGTGGAATAATTAAGGCTTCCATCTTATTGGTATTGAATTACATAACTTAGTTTATAGAATTACATATCTTCATTTTCGGCTGATGTAGGAAGAAGTAAATGTAGGAATAAATAAAACTGATGCAGAATAAGTCTCCCTACACTGTCCCTATACCCTCCCTGCACCTTCCCTGCAGTCTCTCTGCACTCCCTCGCTCCAATATTCTTCTATTAATTATTTTCAGCAGAACTGTCCCTATTGCATGAGCACTACCAGAGAGGCTGTCACTTTTTTTGTGTGTGCAAGCAAGGCCACCACTGCTGGATTGCAGGGTGGTTGTAACCCCTGGATACAAAAAGTGTATAATGTAATGGAAACATTAATCCAGCCAGCAAAGGAGACAATACATTAGTAAGTGCCTTGTATTAATTTTCTCTACATGAAAAATGCCTTTTGCTGAAGTGAGAAATTAGGGAATCGGTTTGAAACTAATCAGATTCGACCGATTTTGTAAGAATTTGAGGTGGTGATTTGATTCAGGTCAATATTGGAGGTAGAGAACAAGAAAAGAGAGAGGAAAAATTCATAATTAAAAGTCAATTAAATGTTTGTAAAAAGTAAGAGACAAGAAAGAACAAATAGGAGTCCTATTAGACCTCAGATAGCCATATATACATTTTTAGGCCAATTGGAGTACTTTCGATTTGAGTAGAGAACTGATCTGGGCCCAAATTGAATCAGTCGACCTTTGTGGACGAATTGCATTTGGAGCAATTTGCTTATCTCTAGTTCTGTGCAAACTATAAAAGATAGGTGCGTATCATACCCTCTAGCGGGATCCACAGCTATTCCAAGTGGTCTTCCAGCTCCAGTAGGGGTCCCATCATTTGTAATAACAGTCTTTCGATACTTTACATCTCCATACAGTTTAAGAACCTTAAACGATAGGGGTGAAGTAGATGCAGATAAAATATGGATTGTAACCAGACTTTTGATGTGTAACCTCAACAGACCATGCAAATACAGATTCCAGGGCACAAAATTAGGAAGTCTGAAGAAAATCTGAACCTGGAAGGCTGGAAATACAGTCCATAATACATTGAGAAGTATGCTGAGAAGTAACCTGATGGTCCTGGTCCCCATGCAAACCATGATCCAGGGCACTCTATGACATGCTATCTATAGTATTCTGCCCCCTCAGACACTAGCACTCGGGTAATGGGGCACAATACTCTTAGTTATGCCCCTGTTAACGCCAGTGCATTTATTTTCACCCGCATTAAATAATTATGTTAAATAATACATTTAATTATTCATAGCGTTTTATACAGTTTACCTCAATTGATTGAGTTCCTGGATTTGTGTAGTAAAGGTTCCCTGAAATCCAGTCTAAGGCCAGACCAACAGGCGTGCCCATGATCACAGATGGGGCAAATGCTGTTCTGTTACTTCCATCTGCCTTCACTCTGTGTATTTCACCCTGGAAAATAAAAAGTAAAGTATAAAGAGTGGTCTTTTTGAATCTAAACAGTGGTCATCAAGTCGTGTGAACAGGCCCTAAGACAAGAATATCCCTTTAAAGCATCTTCTACTTACAGATTCTAAAGCATTGCTTTGCCTTTATGATTGACTGAAACCTTTGTTACCTGAGGTCATAAAAGGTAAGTTGGGTTTGCCAAAAGAGCAAAATCAAAGTAGGACGAGTAGAGGTCTTCTATTTCTCTCAGGAGCGGACTGGGAACTTAAAGTGGCCCTGGGAAAAATATCAAAAGTGGCCCTGTTTTGTAGTTGGGTCCAAATTTATGGAAGGCAGGACCAGGAATACCATATTGTGGCATAAAACACTGCTATCAGCACAACATACATCCCCAAAACTTCCACTGGCATGCTGTAAGGAGGGCCCAGGTGGCCCCTAGGCATCAGCCTACTGGGAAATTTCCCTGTAAGGTCTATGGTCAATCCACCCCTGATGTCCCTCCTCTACCAACCCAAACCTAAACTTCCCACCTCCTTAGGATTATTCTGTTAGAAGAGGCGAGAGTTCCATTTCATCTCTGTTTCCTCCGTGGTGATAGCAAGACAACTTCACATATGATTATTGCAGTAGACATGGAATCTACAGAACTTACAGGATTTTCAATCCAGTAGATCATTTCCTCTGAGTCATCAAATTCAACATCATATCCATTACGGATGCCTGCTATTGGTACCATGGCATCGTTGGTCTTTTCCAGGGGGTCAAGAGACATCCCATAAATGATATTATCTCTTATTACAATAAGGAAAGGCTTTTCATCTGTGAAAAAGAGAAATATAGATCCATAGGTTAGGTTACAATGCAAGAGTTTGAACAGGCATAAGTCAGTATTTCTTTCGTTATTTTCAAGACCCCATATGTATAAATGATGAAGGGGTCTTTATTAGGCTGAATGGTGGAGGTTCCAGGTGTCAGACCACCACCGATCCTGCACTGATGACCTAAACTAAACACAGGCCATCAATTAATATTCCTGGACAACCCCTTTGAGTTCTTTTTATCATCTATTAGAGGCTGATATTTCCGCATTTTTTTTAATATCAATCAGGCATGGCCACTAAATCACTGCGTTACACAAACACTGGTACTAATATTGCTATTCTGCCAGAAGCAAGGAAATTACAGGTTAAGTGAAGTCACTAATTGCAATATCTTTCTAATTAAGTCCAAAGTAAGGGCTCATTTCATTGCACTTGTCATTATCATTCCACGTAAGAATATCATACTAATTAAATATTTGAATGAACATTTACCTGTTCAATGAAGCATATGGTATTAGACAGCAGGCAAGCCCTGATCGTTACGGCTGTATATACAGTATAATGTACTATATATAAAGCACAAAATAAAATGTGAAGAAATACTGCCATAGTTAAGGACTGTAGACGGGGTGGTGATGGGCCATCATTTCTTTAAAAGGAAAGTTACTACTTGATTACTTGATCTGGACTCCCTTTACATGGGACGACACAGCAGCGGATTGTCGGGAAGGAAGGTTTCCGTCTCGACAACCTGTTGATCGCTGGTGGTGGAGACCACTTCATTTACAGTATGGGGAGGAGCGATCACTATTGCCATTGCTCGTCCTTATACTGATTAGTTGTTTGCCAGCAGCAGTGGCAGCTGAAGACATCTGTTTTGGTCCCATGTTTATATGTGCCCGCATTACTGAGAAAAATGAAGTTTTAATATATGCAAATGAGCCTCTAGGAGCAACGGGGCGTTACCATTACACCTAGAGGCTCAGGTCTCTCTGCATCAGCCGCACCCTCTGAAATTTGATTGTCACGACCAGGCAGTGCAAACATCATCACACCTGGACCTGTCAATCAAAAAAGAGAGCGTGCGGCGGGTGCAGAGAGACCAAGTATGTTGAGACCTCTGACTCTCACATCTGGTAGATTAGGTGGCCTGTCTGAGTGAGCCCTAAAGAAAACGCCAACTTCTAACTTCTATTGCTGGATGTATACAGAATGCACATTTCTTATGAAGTGGATATAAAGTGAATAAGTCTATTTTTCCCCTCAAACAGTGAAATCATCATCTATATGTTACCTAGAATTTAACTTGACATTTCTAGTGGACATTAGTGGACTATTCAAAGCAGTTCGCTGTTTTTTTGTTTTTTTATATATATATTATGTTTTTCTGGCCCTTTATTATAATGTGATCATGTATGTTTCTGGTTCTTTATCTTAAAGGGATATTCCAGGATTTCTATGGTTTTTAACAGATATGCTCATGCAGTTGCGTATCTCATGTACATGCTTTTTTTCTTCAATTTAGACTCGCCTGACCCGTTTTCACCATGTAAATAAATGACCCTTTTCACATCCTGTATGTAGCACTTGCTATTGCTGAATCCAACCAAACCCATGATGCACTTCTCCTTCCTCTGCCACACCTCCAGGACCACCGCTAACAATGCCCAGCTAGTTTATAGCTCCTCCCACCCAGCTAGTCACATATACACCCCCCTATCACTGACAAGCCCATGGACATTTACATCACAGGAAATAGAAAATGAGCTTCATGGACATGGTCACGTGACCACAGCCCAGAACAGGAGATAGGCGAAATAAAGGCAAAAGAAACACATTACAAAATGGCAGCTAACTCTATAAATAGTTATTTCAAAGGCTGATGATTGAAACTGGAAAACCCCAATTTATTTTTGCTCAGTGCTTCATTATTGAGGCATCCATTTTATTTTTCGGGTTTGGGCATTGAACTATGTGAAACTTTATCTAACTTTTAATTGTTGTCTTTTTTTTTTTTTTCTTCTTCTAATTTAGATCTGTGCAATTTCAGATCTCAGGGTGAACTATATTGCTATGTTGAAATGAAGACAATAGATCGGAATGAGCATACCACAATCTAATCTTTGTGCTGAAAGTTTGTGTTGGCAGACAAAAATAACACTGTCATCAAGGATTAAGCTCCTAATATGTCTCAGAAGAGCGAGCAAAGGTCCGTTTTCTCAATCATTAGCAATAATTAAAAGCTTTCACAATTAAATTAGCAAGTGATACAATCTTTCTGGTAACAGAGCTGGAGCTTCAGGTGCTTCGTTCATTCATTGGAGACTTTGATGGCTCATAGATGTTAAAAATGTCTGTTCTGCAAAATATTTCTTAAGGATATTGATATATAGATGAAACTGGGAACTTGAGAGAGCCCTAGGCCTCAGGACTGGGACCAGCACTGTGCTGTCCCTCTATGTCAGACGCTCGGTCATCACCCAGGTGAGTGTCAAAAGAAGCACAGCAATGCAATAAGCTCTGCTTACATCGCCAGGCAGAGGTCCACTGCTGGGTCCATATAGTCTGTGGATCATTGAGGGGCCTCAGCGACCGGGCACTTGTTGTACACCCATACTGTTTGTACTAAATGGCTCAAATGGTGCAACCCCTTCCTCACTGAGAACTTTTCCGTTTTTTTCTGCGTTCCCATAGCCATAAATTTTATTTTTCCATTCACATAGATGTATGATGTTTTTGTTTTGTTTTTTTGTGGGACAAATTGTACTTTCTAATGGCACCATTTATTATTGCATATGATGAGTGGGAAGCTGGAAAAAAAACTAAAAAAAATGCAAATTGGGTGGAGTTAGAAATAAAACTAAATTCCGCCACAATCCGTTCTCTGTGCTGTAGAAACTTAATTCAGTATGATTACAGCGATACCACATTTTTATAGTTTTTCTTGTGTTTTTAAACTTAGAAAGAAATTTTAAAATTAAATTTATTTTTCTTTGCATCGCCATAACTTATTATTTAGGCCTACGATGCTGTGTGGGAGCTCATGTATTGCAGGATGATCTGTAGTTTTTATTGATACCATTTTGTAGTGTGTAAGACTTTTTATTTTATTTTTTGGAAGGTGAAGTTATGAAAAAAGTGCAAATTGTCAATAAATAGGATAAATATTTTTACATTTTAATAGTTTGAGCATTTTAGAACACCAATGATCTTTATTTTTTGTTGTTTATTTCTTTTTAAAACTTTTTTTTATTTTTTACACTCTTTAAGTCCCCTAGGGGACTTTACATGCAATCCTCTCATCACTTCTCCTGTAGGATGCAATAATTTAACATTGCAGGCTATAGGAGATTCACTGCGCTACTATCAAGCGATGCCGCAGGCAGAGGCCTGATGCTAACTTCACTATGGCAGGCCTCAGAGCCTTCAGAAGGCACGAGGCTGCCTTAGCAACCAAACAGCTCCCTCAGTCTTGGGACAGGGGAGCCATTCTGTCCCCGGGGGAGCAGTTCTCCAGGGAAAAAACTGCTCAGGTGTCATGGTTGCAAGTGACCATGACATCTGAAGGGACTGTGCCTCCAGGTGTCTGCTATGTAAAAGAGCAGGCACCCAGCGCCTATGGTGCCCGCTCAGCTCCTGAGTGGGGTGCTATTTTTAAACCAGCTGGTAGCGAACAGGTCATGCATTTATTTCTCACTGAAATAAATAACAGAAGATATAGAAATATCCTGCAGGAAGTTCTCTTACTAACATGTCATAAAACACTTGTATATAAAAATTACTTTAAAGGGTTATTCCCATATCTTCTAGGGGTTGCCTGAAAAAACTTTTTCGCAAAAGGCAGAGAAGCTATTAAAATCATTTAAAAATCAAAGTTATACTTACCATTCTGAACCCCCTCTGCTTCAACACGGCCGATCCGTTCCTCCCCACCACTGCAGCCGTGGCTTTATGTCTTT
Source organism: Bufotes viridis (assembly GCA_033119425.1). Taxonomy (NCBI): domain Eukaryota; kingdom Metazoa; phylum Chordata; class Amphibia; order Anura; family Bufonidae; genus Bufotes; species Bufotes viridis. Next base: position 130,722,862 of record CM065595.1, on the reverse strand, counting down.
TACTGCAGCGAGAGTGTGCCAGTAACCGCACATAAGCCCTGCTTTCAATCACTGGCCTCAGTGGTGCACTGCACAAAATAGCTGAGGCCAGTAAATAACTTCAGCAATCATAAAACAAAGCCCAGCAGGGAGGCACTAGAACGTATGAGGTTCAGAATGGATAGTAGTTTCTTTAATTATTATAATAGCTTCCCTGAATTTCACAAAATACATTTTTATTCTGACAACCTCATTAAACTAATGCCAAAAGTTTATGATAGGTGGTCTGACCTCTGGGACTGACCTCTACAAATCCTGAGTATGAAGGGGCAGGAGTGTCCATTCAAGGCCATGCTCTCTTCACATAATTTCCTTACACAACAGCAGCCCAGGCCAGTCACCTGCCTGGCAGGGTAGCTGTAACACAGTAGTGCCAATCTAATCAAATGCACTGTGCTGTAGTTCCCTGCTCAATGGAGTGACCAGGACCACTGCATCCCCTTCTTTTTCAAGATCGCCAAGGGTCCAAAAGGTCAGACCCTTACTGATCATTAAGTGATGGCTATGCTTCATCTCTTTATGAAATGCCTCTTTAATTAATTCTCAGAATAGAAAGCTTCATCAAAATTTCTGCAAATTCTGGAAAAAGCAACAATGCATATAAATATATAAATTGAAGATTAATCTATATTTATATCAAATTTCATTATCGCCCCCTGTATAAGCTTAGAAAAGCTTAGAGAACGTTTTCCTGATTTCTTCAGCTTAGCGGCATTGACGAAAAAGATGAATAACCTAACCCTTGCCCCAACATTTTCCCTTTACAAAGGACCTACATGCTGATTGTTGACAGCTGAACAGATTTTATCAGCAACAGGACAAGACATTATTGTTCTGAGTGGTTCAAACATTACATTTTAAGAACTTTTGAAGTCTTGAGAACAAATTTAGATGTTAGCACATAAAGCTGGTGACATATAAAGCTGGTGACATTTTATGTGGCTATTGGGTTCTCTCCTTATTATCTTAGGTCATCAATATCTGCAGCCCTGACAATTTCTTTAATATTTTTCCTTTTTTTAAACATTCAGAATTAGCGGGTTTTCTTCCAATACAATTTCTAACCAACCTTTCATTATGTCACTAGCCCTATCGATCACAAGTGCTGGCAGGTCTTCATTTTTATTTAACCGCAGATGTGTTAGATCACAAATGATCTCAATGATCAAATCCATCAGATCTGAACAAAAAATTCTTCCCAACATTTGACCACTAACAATCCCGTTGCAACGTGGACAGCAAACACATTATAGGGGATAACAAGATTTTTTTGGGCTAAGTTTAGAACAGTTTTTCTGCAGAGGGAGATCATTATATTTAAACACCCAGAGTAAATCCAAAGATGTAAGCCTAGTCTTAAAGTGGCCATACACATCAGATAGAAGTAGGTTGATGATTGAACAACCATTTTGTTGACACCACCATAGAATTAGTGGTTCTCGTTGGCCATTCTAGTCTTTTAAACTGGCCAAAAATTTCAAACATGAGTGACTTCTTTTTAGACGATAATGGTCTGTTACCGGTCAGTGAAAACAATGGTTTATTGTTAAATTTCACCCGACAAACGATGGTCTTCGTTGAAATCGTCCATTTTGATCAACTTTAGATTAATGTGTGTGGCCACCTTTAGACATTTCTAAAAGTGCTCCTGTGCACAGTATGTGTTGGCCACCCTATAAGGCCATGGTCTTCAGGCTCTATGGATCTGTAATTTTGTCTCACAAACAGAACATATACTGAAGGAACCCACACTCCGACACTGATGTAACATTCAATTTTTGATGCATGCACATGATTGCATTCTTACTCTGCCTCTGTTATATGAATTCGAAATACTGCAGCTAAAGAGGAATATGGGGCCATACTGAACCTTCGTATGACTCCAAGAGAACAAAATGTGAGTCACTCCATGGCATGCCTTATTACAGAGGTAAATGTAGTGCTTACAATTCCTGCTCACCATCTATTGTGTATGATGGTGGTGTCTTAACTCGCCCTTGATGGAAAATGTCAAAGGAAAGGAGAGTTGGACATGTTGGATTTCCTTAAGCCAGATTTATTCTCAAAGGAGATAGGTCACTGCCAATGATGTCTGGCAGTTCTCTCCCTATTGAAAACAATTGCATGATCGACTAAACCAAATATGCAGGCTTATGAAGAATAGATGTTGCTGGAATGAGTGTTCTATCTAAAGTGTTTAGTCAGCTCAAGTAGTAAAACGTGGACACTGTAAGGGAAGTGTGTTGTCCACTCTCAAAACTGCAGGTGAACAGATCACTGTCTCCCAAAAGGTACAAACAAGCTCATCTCTATCTGCTGGGATAATTCTGATCATCTGATCCCAACCTAACCTCTCCCTAAGGGCTCATGCACATGACTATTGGCTGTTTTGCAGTCCACAAATTGTGGACCCGCAAAACATGCACACCGGCCACGTATATTCCGAACATCCGGCCCTCTGTAGAATTGTCCTATCCTTGTCTGTAATATAGAATAGAAAAGGACATGTTCTATATTTTTTCAGGTACAACGGAATGGACATATGGATGCGGACAACATGGTGTGCTAAACCAGACAGGTTAAAGATTGAGCACAATAAAGTTGTCTAAATTCAAAAGCAAGTAAATTAAAAAACGTCATGACGGCTTATTACCTCGCTGGCAGTTTACTAAATCAGCCATTAAGGTCCAACCTGAAGGACAGACACAAGAATAAAATTTTGGGGAACTTGAAGACAGCAAGCAAAGATGGCTGCACGGGTTTGATGCACATGGATTTAGCCCTGTGGAAACAAATAATAAAACCATAAGCATCTAGATTATTATATAGACCAATAAATTAAAAATTAAAGAACTAAAAACTTCTCTCCATATGATGAGTTTGCAATCATATTTCAATTGATAATTGATCCTATAGTATTAATAAAAAAACTGAATACTGGACACTATAATGACAATGCACCAGTAATAATTTATCTGTGTTAACCATTACTCTTTTGAAATTCTGATTAAATAACCGAACTTATACCATTAACAACTTGAATTAAACAGATAATATGTTAAAAATAGCTGAATCAGTAGCCAGAAGACATGAAATTCAGAGTCTTTACCTCCAGGCTGTTTAACAGGATGAACGGCCGAGAGCCCCATTGGTTGATGAATATTATAGATCATGACAGTCTGGTTTCCGCCATGCCACTTGTTGGCTCGTAAAACCCGATTAGTGTATCGGTCACTCCAATAAATGTAATCTTCAAAAATGGCAATAGCATGTGGATGTTGTAGCACCTGGAAGAAGGCAAATATCAGTATGTATGACATAATGATCTATGGGGAAAATTTATCATGAGGGAAATTTTAGCTTGAGTTTGCGTTGGAGTACTTTATGTCACATTTATCATATGTCTCATGTTGTTTGATAAATTTGTCCTATCCTTAAATCTAACACGTTTTCCTACTCCATCCTCCTACTGGAGTGAGACTGCAACTTTTAAAAAAGTCTCTGTGATAAATCTAGAGTGAAAACCATTAACATAGCTAACCACATCAACCTCCCCACCCATATTTCGAAACTGGAGTGATTGGTGGAAAAATGCCAAAAGTCTCAAAATGTTCAGCCCAAAAAGTCGCAACAGTCTAATTTTACAACTTTTTGAAGGCAGAATTCTGGAGTAAGGGCGTAATAAATCAGGGCCTTTATGTTGTTTTGTTTTTGGTTTGGGACGAGGCCACTAGCGTTGCTTATCTGTACAGGTGATTAATCTTTCATTATGTCAACAGGAATGTACAAGACTGTAAACCCTAGGAACCATACAGTCAATTTAACCAGACATCCACATTAGATGTACAGTATGTTGACCAAACCTACCGATTTCAGAAGGACTAACTAACCATCTAAGTGTATGGGGTCTCCTGACTCTCCCTTTCCACCAGATGTTGGGTGATTTAAAGAGGCATTCCCATCTGAGATAATGGTGGCATATCCCTAGGATATGTCCCCAATGTATGATGGGCGCGAGTCTCACCGCTGGGGCCCACACCTATATCGAAAACGGAGCAAGAAAGGTGATGGCAGACGACCCGGGGTTTCCCTGGGTCCGGCCACCACCAACCGCTCTCCCCATGGAAGTGAATGGGAGTGCACCACGCTTGTGCAGCAACTACTCCCATACATTTCTATGGAGTTGACAGAAATTGCCGAGCCACCGCAGACTTATAGAAATGAATGGAGGGCGGCTGCGCATGCGCTGGGTGCCCTTCACCACTTTCACAGCTCCATTCTCGGTGTAGGTGCGGGTCCCAGAGGTGGGACCCACACCTATCAGACAATGGGAGCATATCCAAGCGATATGCCCACAGTGTCTGAGATGGAAATACCCCTTTAAGGATTAGGCATGTTGGATTTCAACTATCTGACCCCTAAGTATAGACTTCACCGCACAAGCGCAGCCAGCTCTCCATTCAACGAAATGGGACTGACGGAAATAACACTCGGCTATTTTCGGGACTGCCATAGCGGGGAACAGAGGGTGGCTGCTTTCTGTTCACTTAGGGGGCCCCAGGAGTGGGTCCTAGAGGTGAGATCCACACCTATTGACACTGATGACATATCCTAGTGATGACCCAGATGCGTTAACCCCATTATATTTTCAACATAAACTTCAGATTACAATTATCACTGAAAAAATAGACAACACGATAGACCAAAGCAACATTCAGAAAGAACGTGACCGCCAATCCTTATCTCATGTCTATGTCCAGCTACACTCACCAAATCACTGGCCAAGGCCTGCCTTCTGTTATTTCCATTGTAATCACAGTAGTCAATGTAGTCAAGATAGGCATCCGCAAAGTAGAGGCGCTTAGTAGGATAATCAATAGTTAGTCCATTGGGCCAATAAATCTTTTCTGAAATGATAACTGTTCTTAAGGTTCCATCCATACTGGACCTTTCTATTCTAGGACTTCTTCCCCAGTCCGTCCAAAACATTAGCCGGGCACTGGAAACAAAGAAAAAAAATCAGGCTTAGATTTGCATAATTATGCATAAAATTTCACGTTTTGACTCATAATGAAAGGGAGGGGAATGATATTCTTTCATTTGCATCATTGTCTTCACACATCTTGTTACATTATATAGATCAGGAACAGTTTCATTATTTGTACTGTATACTTCAAATGGCAAAATAAACTGGTCTTTAATTATGAAAATGTGTATTTAGTAGTAATTGGGGGCTAAATAAATAAAATTGTCACAAAATAAAAATATCAAGTACAATGTAGGCATCAACAATATACATGTTTTACTGTTTTGGAAACCGTCTTCCAGGAGGCTTTTTATTCAGGGGTGGATTTTATTCATTGGGGATTGTGTGAGGCCCAGAGCATTACAGAAGCAACAAGACAAAAAGAAGGGTCTCAAGAACTACAAAAACACTGCCACTCTGCAAGAATAAAAAAAAAAAAAGGAATATACTATCACAGATCCCTGCAAAGGCTGCAGCGATGCTGAGCACGTCATGTCACCGGGCCCTGTTGATGGCTGTAGGACATGGAGATGTTTACTGAAGTGGATTTTCGTCATAGGAATTCATCCTTCAATGGCAGCTATTGGGCATCTGATGTCCCTATAAATACAATGTCACTGCAACCAATTTAGTGTGCTGTACTGGGGACAATGGGGAGCAGTGATTTTTGACAGTAAGACCTCTTATACGGAATGTGTCAGGGTCTGTTCAGTGAAAACTGGTGTTTTTTCATGGAAATCCAACTTAGTTTTGTCCGCTATTTTGCTTAGTGATTCAGTTTTAGCCATCCGGTTAGCATCCGTTTTACATCAGGTTTTCAAACACGAAGAAAAAAACTGAAGAATAACACTCAACATCTCCAAGCAACCATCAGTGAAAAATGCATTGCACCTGGGTGCCTTCTGTTTTTTATGCATCCCCGTTTATTTCTATGTGTCAAGACTTTGTGAAAAACGATGTCCATGTGCATATACCCATTGAAATGAATAGGTCAGGATTCAGTCAAGATGCTGTCTCTTTGCAATCCTGTTGGAAAATTTGCTCACGTGAAATTAGCAAAGGGTACGGCCATACATAGCAAAATCCCCGCCAAATAATGTGGATTTTGCTGTAGAAAAGCACTTCAAAGGATGAAATCTGCAACATAAATTAATGTGCTACAGTTTCATAGTCTGCACCATAGGTAAAGTTATGTGCAGATTCCAGTGCAGACACTCTCCACAACGTACGGGTGACATTTCTGAATATCATATTCACTTCACTACTGCGGTAAATGGTGGGGACTTTCAGCAAGCAATTCTGCTATGGAAAATCTGCAGCGTTGGAGTGGCTGTACTCTAAAAAGATTTTTGTAAAAACCTGAAAATTCCTTTTAAAGGAAAACTGAGCATGAAAAATATAATAAATGAAGTAAAATAATTGTGTCACTTTTTTCCATTGCCAAAACTATTATAAAAATGTCATTATTCTTACTCTGTTCTAGGATCCAACACAAGTCCTCGAGGATTTGTCACGTTCTCACTGATGAGGACAGCCCTGTGTGTCCCATCGAGTCGAGATACTTCGATTGTCTCCAAAATATAGTCAGTCCAGTAAAGGTTTCGTCCTACCCAGTCCACAGCAATGCTTTCCGTCACCGTGACACCACTGTCAAAAATCTGTAAAAATAACAGCATGGTCACGTATTTTTTTAGGTTTTTGGAATGGTCAGAATAATCAGCTCAAAGGCACAACATCTAATCTTATCTGGATAGCAACCATGGATACTATACAAGGATTTTGAACAGGCAATCCAATAGTTAGGGCTGTATTAGACCTGCAAATACTCGGCCAGATCATCGCTAACAAGCGTTCGTAAGAATGCTCGTGAGCGATTATCTGTCTGTGTAAAAGTGCTGTCGATTATCCGATGAATGAGCAAACGCTCATTCATTGAGCAATAGCATTTTTTATACATGCTAAAAAATCATTGCCAGTGGCAATCACATTCTGCTGCCGACAACCAGTGATTCTGTATGAGGACGAGCAATGGCATTAGTGATCGCTCATCCCCATACTGTGGAGGAGATCTCTGCATGTAATAGCAAGAGTTTGTCGGGAAGGAATGCTTCCTTCCCAACAATCGTCAGCCTCATCTGCTGGTCTGATACAGGCCTTATGTCTGATAACATCAGTGATCTGAACTGATAATCCATCAACATGAAGGCCCTATGGATTAAGCTGGTCATAAACATCAGATAAATGTCAGTGAAACGATTTCAGCAGGACTCCTTTACATCTAATGTGTATGAAACCTAAGGGTCAGGAGAGTAACTATAGAGAATGCAGGGGAAGCAGCTTCTTTGGGGCCCAAACCCACAAGGGGCCCCCTCAGTAGGAAGACTAAAAGATTATATTGTGAGGGCCCCCTCAACAGTAGTATACCGGCTACCGGGCCTCGTCTGGGAGCTCAGTCTTGACTAGCCACAGCAGTTGGGGCTGTATGTGAGTTGTGGTTTGCGAAGAAGTTGCATAGGGGCCCCATTCAAAAATTTGCTGTGGGGCCCAGTCAGTTGTAGTTACGTCACTGCTAAGGGTGGATTTGACATTTCTGAGGAAACTTATGTCAGACCCATTTCTCCAATAAGCTCTACCCCATCACACCTTTGACCTCTGCCCCATCTCAGCTTAGCAGAGCATCCTAGGCACGTCTGCTACTGCTTTACAGATAGGAAGGGCCTCTCTGGGCCCAAGTTCATGTGAAGCAGCTATACAGCCGGTATGCTAGCCCTTTTAGTGATTTTCTTTTTTCAGCCAATAGCTACTGCTTGGTTTGTGTGTTGTGGTACAGTCCACCCCTGATAATAGCCTCCCACCTCTGCACCAATGGGATGTGTTGGGGGAGATAAGCATCAGGCAATTGTATATTAACTGCTTCATCCTTTTGGAAGATGGACCGTTGTCAATGGCTTTCTCTCCTCTTCTCAATCACAACCCACGCAGGCCTGGACAAGCCAAGAAAACGTGTACAGGGAGATAGGGAGAGATAGCTGTCGGCCAAATGAGCAGTTGACAGATACGGTATTGCATCATGGGACCAGTATCTCATGTGTATGGCCAGCAATCAATGGTGGGATCTACACCTATGAGACATTTATAACCTATCCACTGAGAGATCCAATGGTAATAATTGAACATGGGTCTCCAATACTGTATAAAATACAGTATAAACATTAGATACTATAGGGTCATACAAGCTCAGTATTGAGAAGGTAGCCCAAACATAGTTGCACTACCTATAACCTAACATATTGCAAAACTTTACTAGACAGTTTAGAAACTGTAGATAAACCTAACCATATAAATCCCCTCCTCCCATAGATATTTATGTTACAAGATCCCCTTTCTTGAGATTGGACACTTTTTAAGCTTCCCTCTGTTGATGAAACTTACAATTTTCCTGTCTGTCCCATTGGTAAAAGCACTCCATATTTTATCTTGCATCGTGTCAGACCAGAAAATTCGATCGGTAACAGAATCAAAATCCACAGCCACTATATTGCGTCCATCCCTTATCACTGAGTAAATGTTGTGAGCCTGTGTGCTGATATTGTCTGCAACAATCTGGTTACGACTTGCCACCAACAGCAGCAGATTGCCAAACTCTGAAAAACAAGAATGATGAAAAATAAGGACAATTCAACCACAAACTCATAACCTACAGAAGAAAACCATAATATTCTGAATAATACATACATAACAATGGAAGCTAGTGACGTAGCTTATTTGTAATCCCACCCAAGATGTCTGCAGGTAACCTACCGGAGGCTTTACAAGTTCTTCCATTGGGTTCTAAAATATAACCCTCATCACAGTCACATCTGAAGGAGCCACGCTCATTATTACAGCTTTGACTGCAAATCCCAGGAATTAGGCACTCATTGATATCGTCACAGGTTTTAGAGTCATTCAACAGCTGGTATCCAACTGGACAGGTGCACTGGGCTCCAAAAGGTCCTTGAATACATCCATGAGTGCAACCACCATTACTGTCAGTGCAGCTCTCCTGATCTGCATATACAAGGCAAGAGTATTAAAACCTTAGACAGACAGTCTAAGACATACAGTGCATTAGGGATTTTAAACAGTAATACTGCATTCCTACTCGAATAATTGGCCATACACTTGCCAAAAATAGCTGAGCATGCTCACTTGGCTATTTTCTGAACTCCCATAGAAGTAAATAGAGAGAGGCCCACCATTCGGTGGGGTTGCAATGTGTGGCTCCATTCTCAAGACAGGTGCAAGTCTAAGAGATGGTACCCACAGCTATCGGCCACTTACGGCATATCCTGTTGTTAGGCCATAAATATTCAGATGGGAATAACCCTCTAAAGTCAGCAAGCACTAGAGCAGGGATGGCCAACCTGCGGCTCTCCAACTGTTGTAAAACTACAATTTTATTTATTTATAGAGGTTGCCATATCTGCAAAAAGTGGCAACAGGAAGTGAATCAGAAACTATCGGATATCAGATACATAATGTAATGTAAAACAAACACAAAAGTGACAATTTACAATGAAGCTAAAGCAAAGGGGACAAACAATCTGTTGTAACTTCCTGTTGTACTTTTTGCAAAAGCAGGAAAATGCCAGTAGAGAAGTTTTATTCTGCAATTACTTTCTAGGAGGCAAGCAAGCATTGGAAAGCCACATATGGCCCAGAGTCTGCCAGCCGAACAGCCCTGGAGTACCATCTGTTATCCATAGTATAACAAGGCAGCTACTTTCATGCAAAATTATTCACCAGCGCTTATACATACAGTACTGTGCAAAAGTTTTAGGGAGGCGTGGAGGGAAAATACTGCAAAGTAAGAATTAAAAAAATTGAAGTGTTAATAATTTATTTTTATCAATTAACAGAACGCAAAGTGGATGAACAAAAATGAAATCTAAATCCAATCAATATTTGGTGTGACCAGACATCTTGGAGAACTAACCACAGATCTTCTGTGGATGTAGGCTTTCTGAAATCCTTCTGTCTCTTCATGTAATCCCAGAGAGACCATATGATTTTCAGATTAGGGCTATGTGGGGACCATATCATCACTCCCAGGACCCCCTGTTCTTCTTTATGCTGAAGATAGCTTGCAATTAAATTGGTTGTATGTTTTGGGTCGTAAATTTGGAGCCAACCAGTACCTCCCTGATGGTATTGCATGGTGGAAAAGCCTCTGTCGATATTTCTCAGCATTGAGGACACCAATAAGGTATTTGGAACACTCTCCCTGCCGAGTTCCTTCAAACATACCTACTGTAAAAGTATTAATGGTGTGGCCAACAGTGGTAACACCAAATATTGATTGGATTTGGATTCCTCTTGTTCGTTCACTTTGCATTTGAAGGCATTCTTACTTTGCAGCCTTTTTCCCACACCTGCCTGAAGAGAATTAAAAAATTGATTCATTTGTATTATAGTATCCAAGTGAATGGAGTCGAACTGGGATATCAGTGGTACTGGACAAGAGTGTTGCTATTCTGTGAGAAAAGTGTAGGTCCCTTTTTCTAATCCCAGACAACCAATTTTATCACGGATCCAAGTCCTACGTTCTTGAAGTCATGGCAAGCAGCATTGGTTTTTTATCTGAGATGCATTACAAGGCATTAAGAAACAAATCACAATAATTTGTAGAAATTCACAGTACCTGGCTGTGGCTCATCTGATAATTTGCGATTTCAAAGAAAGAAAGAAAAAAGTGAAAAAAATAATTAAAAATCAAGGGTGAATCATGCACATTTGATTAATTAACATTTGATTAATTCATGTTGCTGATTAAAAGAAGATAATTAATATAATCTTTAGAAGAAAGATGCCTTAGAAAACCTCATTTTGTACAGTACAGCTAGCCATGGATAATAATCCAAGCATGATCATGTATTAGATGCAGTTAGATAAATTATCATCAACCCAGTAGAATGTTCTCTCGATGATTGAGGATTCTGGTGGAACATTAAGAAGAACCTCCAGAAAAAAAAAACTAAAGAACATTCCAAACACAAGATGACAGACATCAACTACACACTTACTGCAAAGAGGAGACTCATCTGCCTCATTGGGACAGTCTGGCGTGCTATCACATACTTTGCTGATGTTCACACATACGCTTAGGCCTGGGCACTGCCACTGCCAGCTGGGACAGCGGAATGGTGGAGTTGGACAGTCTTTTTCATCACTCATGTCTCGACAGTCATTGTCTCCATCGCAAATCCAGGAACGATAGATACAGTTTCCATTGTCACATTGAAATTGGGAGGGAGAGCATGTTCTAACCACACAACTCTGGTGTTCATCAGAACCATCCACGCAGTCTGGATGTCCATCACATTCCCAGGTTGAAGGGATACATGACCCATCTGACTGGCACTGAAACTCATGCTGATGGCACATTCCTGTGGGTCGAGTTGCTGAAATGATAAAAATAAGGTTCATTAATAATTACATATCCATACTCATCATCTTTGAAGTTTCAGAGAAGACAAGCCATCACATAGATGGACATGGGGCATGTTTGTTACAAAAAGAGCGAAACCTCTCCAAAAGGCTTATTGACTGAGAGGAACACTTCTGATCTAGGTCTGATTTTTGTAACATTCTACTTGCTTATATATACACTATAGATATTGTCCCTTTTCATTGAGTGGACCACACTAGGGTATATCTAGTCCACCAAACTGGTTTGGGGAAAGGTCAGGCGTATTTAATTTCCAAAATGGTGACCCTTAGTGGCACAACATTTTTGCAAGGAGAAAGCTTGCCGCGTACTTCTCAGTGAGTTTACTTACGACAGTTTGTTTCATCAGAATGATCATTGCAGTCAAACACTCCATCGCACTGCTGATAGCTGCTGATGCACTGGATACCATTTGCACATGCAAACTGCAAGGCTGTGCAGTTGTAAACTAGGCGAGAGCAAAATATTTACTGTAGGTAAAATATCTATCACGCTCAGCACAAAGGCATTGATTGAATTATTGCTGGCACTTACTGCAGTCTTTTTCATCGGAACCATCAACGCAGTCTTTGTCACCATCACACACATAAGATGGGTCGATACAGCGATGATCTGGACATTGGAATTGGCCTGGCTCACACGTATTGGTGAAGTCTTCAAACATGGATAAAAAATCAAGATGCGTTAAAGGGATTCTGTCACCACTGATAATACAAATTTAGCTTTTAAACCAGTCATGCTTCACAGATTACCTTGAATCAGCTTTGCTTTTCTGTAATGAAATCCGTCCAGTAGTTTTGCAGAAAAACGACTTTTATAAATATGCTAATTAATCGTGAAGGTGCCCAGAGGGGCGTTATCTTCTACTTTGGGTGCCCAGTAACGCCCCCATGCAGTGCCCAAAACCGGCTCCTTACTCTTTAAAAAACGCCTTCTTCCCTAACCGCCCACAGCGCCTCATCCCTCTCCTCCCCCTCCCTGACGGCCGAGCGAAGTCTCGCGCAGACACAGTACCCACTGAGGGCTGCGCCAGTGGGATGTGCTGGAGACTGTGGGCAGGAGCTTCATCGTCGTCACTGGGCATGCGCCGAGCCCAGTGACGTCCGATGCTCGCTCTTCCCTCGCTCTTCCCTCAGCGGTTCACGTCACGTTTTATGCCTCTGTTTGACGTATCCGTTAGAAAAAAACGTGGCGTTCCCTCTGTGACTTTCATACAATGGAGGCATATCCTCGCATCATGCCCCCATTGTCTGAGATGGAAATACACTTTTAAAGGATTTTTCCAAGTTATGGTGTTTAAAAATTAGCCCATGAATCCCACCCATTTTAAGCACTGCGCTCCAGCTCTTCCTGGTGGTCTTTGTTTCCATGGCTGTGGCGTTGGTGTGCCCGTGTACTCCATGTGAGCCAATCACTAGCCTCTGCGGTCTTGTGCCATATACCACTGAGGCCACTGATTGGCTGCAGCGGTTACATGAGGTATACAGGCACATCCACCACTGCAGCTATGTATAGAAAGACTGGAGGGGAAGACTAGAGCAGGTACTGGAACTCTTTAAGGGTTTAATTCCATATGAACAAGAATTAATGGACAAATGTCCACAAATGTCCATTCTTTTCTACTGGAACTATGCAAACAGCCAAACACATTTGCTAGTTGGACATGCGCCTATCAGCCTTTTATAGCATATCCTGTGAATATTCCTTACATATATATAATGGAAATAATCCTTAACTACACAATAATAATGCAGCTCCAACAAAAAGTTGCAAATAAAACAACACAGAACACTTACTGCAGTTCAGTTCATCCGATCCATCTCCGCAGTCATTATCTGTGTCACACAGCCAGATCCTTGGGATGCAGTGGTTGTTATTACAGGTGTATGAGGTGGCAGGACATGAACGAGGACCTTGAGTTGGACAATTCTGCTCATCGCTCCCATCAAGACAGTCATTGTGTTTGTCGCAACGCCAGTTCTGGGGGATGCATTGCCCATTGCGGCACGTAAATGCTCTGGAGGAACATGTATCGTCTGTTGGGAAGCATAAGAACACGCTCATCAATTTCATGACATTCATGGCCATAAATGTCCTGATGACATAAATGGACAAAATATTATTATCAAAATGAATCTCATCGACCAACACTAGCAAAATAGCGATAAAATGGAACTCTGTGAAGTTTTTCTGATACATAAGGTAATATAAAATAAGGTAATTGTATATGTGCTCAAATAATTGAGCGGTAGGGAGTTGGTTAACATTAGCTGCAATAATGTGCAATATTGCCCTTTGATTTATTGTGATAATATAGGCTATAAACACCTTTGGGGACATTTTTGATGACTAAATTTTACTCATTTTGAGCTAAAAAAAAAATTTCATTGGTTTTATTAAACATTTTTTGTTATACAGCTTTCACCTGTAAATTATTGATTTTTACTTTACACTGAATCCGCCAGGGAGCTGCTCTGATGGCTCGATGTGTAGCCCTTTTCTCTGAAATCCTGACAGCTCATAAACACTCATTATAGCTAAAATTTTATCTGATTATAGTTGAATTCTTAATTGAAATCAGTGTTTATGAACTGTCAGGAGTTTAGAGATAAGGGCTACACATCGAGCCATCAGAGCAGTTCCTTGGCGGATTCAGTGTAAAGCAGAAAGCAATAGTCTGAAGATGCACTGAAACCTCAATGCTGTAGAACAAAAACAGTTGAAAAGTTTAAATGAATACTTATTTATGAATATTCTTTGTAAAATCCAATGATAAAAACAAACAGCCCCCAAAGGTGTCAGTAGCTTTTAAGATTGCTATGGAGCCTGGCTGTAAATCCCTAACAAAGCAAAGATTTACCAAACGTACTAGACCCTCAATTTAATAGAAACAGAAACACTTACTTGGGGACCCACAGCCCTGTTCATCACTGTTGTCATGACAGTCATCCACACCATCACAGCGATAATAACCGGGTACACACTTGCCGTTGGCACAGGCAAATGAATAAAGACCGCATTGCATTGTTGGGGGTTCATTCGATGGATCTTCCACGCAAGTAACTTGATCAGGACGGAGCCTCATCCCATAGGGGCAGCCACAAACCCTTTGGTAGTTAGGGACCGGGAAACAGAAGTGACTGCAATCTCCGTTTGGATTTGTTGGCCGATTGCACTGATTTGACCCTGGAATATCGAGATAACAACGACCATGTCAGCGTTACATGTATGGAAAGAATGGACAAGATCAAAGTCAAGATAAAGCAGTGGAAATGTGTTTTTAAGATAAAGGATAGCTAAGCTAATGGTACCAAATTCTATACTCATAGGAAACATAACTGACGTACCTATCTGAATGCCGGCATCAAACGATTTCACATGTGCAATATTACTGATTCCTCTGCGAATGATTGTCATCTCTCCGCCATCATATTTCCTGACCCGGACAATGGCCTGCAGCCTCCAGTCAGTTAAGTATGCATAGCCTGGATGAGAAATAGAAATTGTATATAGACTCATTTAGCCAAAAAAGGGGTCACTAAATGAATATACTCTATTCTTCTATATTGCATGAGAAAAAATAACTCGAAAAATGAACTAATTCCCTATATCTTTTGTTCCCGTAGCATGTAATTGGTGTCACCGAGGCATATATAGAGTACAGGGGGCTGTCTCAAAGAGCCCATCTTCTCTGTGCTGTGTAGGGGAGAAGTGCAGTGTGACCCCACTACTGTTACCTAAAGCCGATCACAAGTACAACATTTCTATTACAAGATTTTTCACGTTTATGGTGCCTCATGTCCACTGATAGAATCATGGGGAAAAAACGATCAGACAGGGTGGACTTATATGGCCTTTGTTCCAGAGTTGTTTGTCAACTATATATATCTGTTACATTGACACATACATACACAGAAAGTTTTCCTAAAACTTTTCTCATAAAACTAAATACCGTGTCACTCTGCTCAGCTCCTCCTGCTCTATAACACGCTGCCTCCAGATTGCAGTGCATTTCGTTATGACAGGTCCTCTTTAAAAAGGGTCTGTCGGCTATCCTGATATGTCTGATTTATAAAATATTTAAATTGTTCACAATGTAACAAATCTAGATTCTAGACCAGAGCTGTATTGAGCTGATCCTCTCTTATCCTTCCTAGAAATGTATGAGGAACAGCACAAGGAACGGTTCTAAGAAAAGATACTCCAGAATGGTTATTTCTTGAGGGATACAAATAGTGAATATTTGTATCTCTCAAGAAATAACCATTCTGGAGTATCTTTTCTTAGAACCGTTCCTTGTGCTGTTCCTCATACATTTCCAGGAAGTATAGGAGAGGATCAGCACAATGCCGTATATGCTGTAATGCCGTATATGGCGTATATGCTGTAATGCCGTATATGGCGTATATGCTGTAATAAAAGCTAAATGGTCCTCTTTAAAGGACATCACATTAAGGCCTCATGCACACGACCGTTCTGTTTCTTGCGGTCCGCAAATTGCAGATACGCAAAACACGGAAGCCGCCCGTGTGCCTTCCGCAATTGGAACAGGCGGCCCATTATAGAGATGCCTATTCTTGTCTGCAAAACGGACAGGAATAGGACATGTTATATTTTATTTGCGGGGATACGCAACGGATGCGGACAGCACACGGAGTGCTGTCCGCATCTTTTGCGGCCCCATTGAAGTTAATGGGTCCGCACCCGAGCCGCGAAAACTGCGGCTTGGATGCAGACCAGAACAACGGTCGTGTGCATGAGCCCTAAGTCTTAATATATGTAAATGAGCCTCTATGAGCAACATGGGCATTGCCATTACACCTAGAGGTTCAGATCTCTCTGCAACTGCTACGTCCTCTGCACTTTGATTGACAGGGCCAGGTGGGATGACATTTTTACTGCCTGGTCCTGTCAATCAAAAGCGCAAAGGGTACGGCAGTTGCAGAGAGAGCAGAGCCTCTAGGTGTAATGATAACGCCTGTTGCTCCTAGAGGCTCATTTCCATATATTAAAACATTTTTCTGAACTATGCGGGCACATATGAACATGGGACCAACACAGACGCCTTCAGCTGCCAAGTGCACATGTAACAGGTCAGCCAGTGTCATAGGGACAGATCTGCTGACAGATGCCTTTTAAGGAAGGACTCCATAGGACCCGCTGCTCTAAGATATCTTACCTTCATAAATAGTAAGGCCAAAGGGATGTGTCATCTGTGTTATCCTGCTAAGAGTTTGTCTGTCAGAGCCATCAAAGTTGCTGTGTTCCACTTTATCAAAGAAAGCATCTGCCCAATATATCCGTAGTGAGCTATTCATAAAATATGATGGTTATTTCATTAATGTAATGATAACAATACTAATAATTATCTTTATTTCTACAGTCCCAGCATATTCTGCAGCACCTTACAATGTGAGAGTATAGGTACAAACAAAGTAATACATTACAAGCTGGCCACCAGTCTGTATCTGTAGGGCTTTTGAGTGCATGGTGTATGATGGTATCCATTCTTATGGTTCTATGTTTTCCCATTCCTGTATTATTCCTGATAGAAATTTAAAAATAAATTGGCAGCAGTCTGCAGTAAAAGTACTGCTGGGTGTTACCAGTAGGGGTGTGTCTTACTCTGTCCAATGAGTGCTGCTGGTGTCAGACTGTGCAGAGACACACCCCCAGCTGTTAACACCCATCTGTACCTTTACTGCAAGCTGCTGGCAATTCATTCATAAACTTCTAGTAGAAATAACGAGGAAAGATACAACATAGAGCCATAAGAATAAATTCTCCAGAATTGTTATTACACGGGGAATGCAAGTAGTTAATACAACGGACGTGTCTGGAGAGGTGAGAGCTGCTATTTAATGGAAGGTTGTAGGGAAGGTGATAGGCCTCCCTAAAAAAGCGTTTTTTAGGGCGCACCTAAAACTGTGGTTGTCAGGAGTTAACCTAGTCGACTGGGGTAGTGCATTCTAGAGAACTGGTGCGGCTTGTGAGACCAGGGTACCCTGACATGTGGTACATTGAAACGCTCTTTTAGTGGGGTACCACAATTTTATCATGAACCCAATAAATTTGTGGGTGATCGGCCAGACACCCCTTTATTTTATCGTAAACTATACCAATAAAATATTTGTTATTTTGTTTTAACGTTCCTCCCTAATATCATTTGTTCTTCCCTGACATGTGGTTTAATAAATAATAATTATCTTTATTTATAAAGCGCCAACATATTCTGCAGCACTTTACAGTTCAGGGATTCGTGTACAAACAGTCATAAATAACCCAGCAACAGACAAGTCCATAATTACAACAAGAGGAATGAGGGCCCTGCTCGCAAGAGCTTACAATCTATGAGAGGAAAGGGGTGACACAAAAGATAAAAGTGCTTGTTTTGTACAATGGTCCGGACATCTTGGGAAAATAGGGGAGTAGATATAAAGCTGCATGAGCCGGGCACCAGCCGATATCTGTAGCCTCTGAGTGCATGGCTGCGGTGTACAGTATGGTGGAGGATCAGGAACTGATGATAAATGGTATGAGGAGAGGGGTTAGATCAGGGGATGTGATAGGCCACCCTCAAAAGATGTGTTTTTAGGGAACAACTAAAACAGTGTATATTGAGATTTAGCCTAATTTCTTGGGATAGGGCATAATACACGAGTGTCTATATTATATAGGTATTGGCCTTTTATTAATGTAGGTTTGTTTTTTTAGTGAGAGGAAGACCAATTAAATAAAAATTAAAAAAAAAGATGGAAATTCATTATTCCCTCTTTGCCTGTTTTTGGCATAGAAAAGTCGTAAATCCACCGGATCTACTTGTAATTGCCATTTTACGGTGCCCGTGCCAAACCCCCTTATGTAAAAATTGGTGAGGGTTGTGGGCAGGGCCATCTTCACAAATAATGACTGAAATCTATGGAGGCTCAGAGCAGCTGTAGATTTCTCTACCGGAGGAGCCATGTAATTTATGATAAGGTGTACGCCTCATTGTAAATTACATGGCTCCTCCGGCAGTGCAGATAAAGGTCTGGATGAATCAGGGCCGTAAAATTCACACTTAAAACACTGATAAGATAGTACCTACCTGGTGCCAACATCTACGTGACAGTTATTCTCCTTGGGGGGAGGGGGGCAAGTTGCCCTTGACTAAAGCACTGGTCAAAATTCTAATTATTGGTTCCTTATATGTTACTGGCAGTGGTGTCACTACAGAGGAGGCACTTCTACCCAGGCCCTAGAGCCTAAAGGAACCAAAAAGTGTCTTCTGCTTCATATAAGTAGACCAGTGGAAAAGATACTGAAAGATCTGAGTGCCGACCAACATGGTGGATTATGCACTGATTCAGGACAGGAGATGTATCACTGTACTATATGTCAAGCTAGACTGGACTACAGACCACTCTACCTAGAGTCCAGAAAATGTTCTTCAAATAGATGTATATAAGGTAAAAATCTATAACTTACACTTTCTTAGAGTGCACATGATTGATATAAAAATAGGTCTCTTATACCCAGACACACTGCAATGGCTATAAACTCCCTACTTTTAGATTGTGGGCCCCATTGGGGAGAGTTGGATGCTAATGTCTGTAAAGTGCTGCAGAATATAGTAGTACTATAAAAGTGCATAAAATAAATACATAAATACTTTCTATTGAAAAAAATATTGTGCAAAGATATGTGAGGCCTATGTCTGCACATAATGTTGCCCTATAAAGCGGTAGACCCGTTGACATATGTGACATACCTTCCAAATCGGTCGGCACTGTGTATAAGGAATGTGGGTGCTCGGTCAGAGGGTCGGATTCCCTAATAAACAATCGAAGCAGAGGACAGGCACTCCCAAGTTGCTGGTGAATTGGACTTTATTTGTCACTCATAGGATAACAGTGACGCATTTCGGCACCTGTAATGCCTTTCTCAAACTGTGAACAAGTGGCACTTGTTCACAGTTTGAGAAAGGCACTACAGGTGCCGAAACGCGTCACTGCTATCCTATGAGTGACAAATAAAGTCCCATTTACCTGCAATTTGGGAGTGCCGGTCCTCTGCTTCGATATGTGACATACCATGACATAATGGGGCACAGCCGCACCCAATCTCAGCAATATCCTGCCACACAGGATGGCAGCTGGGTATCGGTCCTATTAAAAATAATGATCTTTCGGGGGGATTGCATATCTAACCTTCCATTGCATCCAACTGAATAAACAAAGAAGACCTAAGCCTCAGTTGCACATTGTGATTTTGTTGTAAAGCTTACGAAAATAAGTCATTTACCTCCAGTCCATTGCCAAACCATTTGGCCATCCAAGAGTTGTATTCACAATCGGTGATGCATGTGATCCATCACACCAAGACCTCATAATTTTAGCAGGTCGGTACCAGTCAGTCCAATAAAGAAACCTACAAAATAGACAAAAGGCAACCAAAGAAATGTAGTAATAAAGAATGTCATGGAAGCTGACTTTTCTATTCTAATACAGGCAACAGCTCTTAGACTAGACCAGGGATCAGCAACCTTCGGCACTCCAGCTGCTGTGAAACTACAACTCCCAGCATGCAAACATGCTCAGTTGTTCTTCTAACAGCTATAAAAGTGAATGGAGCATTCTGGGAGTTGTACTTCAGAAGACCTTGAGTGCCAGAGGTTGCTGCCCCTGGACTAGACCATCGTAAAAAGGCGGCAGCCAAGCCTAAGTTCT
This sequence comes from Bufotes viridis, assembly GCA_033119425.1. Taxonomy (NCBI): domain Eukaryota; kingdom Metazoa; phylum Chordata; class Amphibia; order Anura; family Bufonidae; genus Bufotes; species Bufotes viridis. Next base: position 130,702,599 of record CM065595.1, on the reverse strand, counting down.
CTTAGTGATTGCTATAAAAAGACATATTGGTGGTCAATAAGGGTTTAAAAAACCCAGATTCTGGAAGCCGTATTTTTTGTCCGTGTGTGGAACGGTCTGCTCATGGACCGCTCATACAAGACAAAGGTGCAATTCACACCTCTGTTTTTCTGCTTTTAACCTCGGAGCATACACTAGTACACTACTCAGACCTGGAGAGCATTGAAGACATTTGTTACTGACGGTCACCACATGGACATTCAGACCACAGGGCCACAACGCGAATAATTTTTAACATGGTCATCTGAATCAGTCTTTATAGAGACATTAATGTAAAACCTAATATTATTTTCTGTATCTGTATGTAATAAGTGAAAAAATGCAAGATAAATAAAACAGATCGCATTTCAGCAGGACGACACCGTTTGCTATCTCAAGTAAAATGTGGAACATTATCTCCAGGCTGGAGACAGAAGCACTTTAAAGTGAATAACAGAGCTGGACAAGGCTGACTCCTCTGGCTTCATGTCAATATACAAAGAAGTGGGGAAAAGGCAGAAGTTCTAACGATAACTTGTCAGCATCTTCCTTTCATGCAGAGCAGCGTATCACCTTACAGTCATCTCGGCGCGTGGTCATCTGCCAGCGGCAGAGGAGAAATAAATAGTTGGAAGCGAAAGATGCAGGATCATGAGAAATACAATGCAACATCCTCTATTAAGTCAGTTCTTGATCGGGTTAAAAAAGCACAAGCAGCAAAAGGAGAATAGAAAGTAAATAAATAAAGGATAGACTTACCCCATCACAGGGTGGACTACGATGGAGCGAGGCTGATTTAAATTCTGAATGATCGCTCTTCGCGACTTATCTACAAGCCTCATGACACTGATGCTTCTATATCTTGGGTCCGTCCAGTAGAGGTTCTTAGAGATCCAGTCATAAGCCAGGTCTTCCACGCCTTCCACCCTATTAGCGGTGAGAATTTCTTTCCCTGATAGAAATGACAGTATTATTTTTTGTTTTATAATTATTTATATGTTATTTATTTATTTATTATTTCTGCAATATTTATTATTTATATATTATTTATTTATTACTTTTACATTTTTACTATAGTGTTTCCACAACCTCATTTAGTGTGTTATTTTCTGAATTTTATCCAGAATTTTATTATTTTCTGACGGTTCTCTTTTAGTTTGTATCGCCCAAAGCTGTGCGCTGCTCCAGTCCATGTTCCCTGAGCACAGTGAGGTATTTTTTTGTCTGTTTGTTTTGGGGATAATTTTAGTGAATGGAGTGGGGCTAAATATTGACTGGAACTCACCTCATAATGGAAGATTACTACCCTGGGGGCAGACCCATGGAAACTTTACTATTACCACTCAAAGTAGTACTGGACCTGCTGTGCAGACTCCATTTAGGCCCCCACAGTAATAATCTCTTTTTTCAACTTCATAACGACCAAGCACCGTACATATTCAGCCAGTGCCAGACTGAAGCCTAGGTCCCACCCATACAATTAATTCTGGGGACCCATTCTATAGTTGTATGCATGTGCTAACCTGCTCACACAGCATCAAGACGCTAAAGATGATTGATTACGGAGGTCCCTGTAATTATTTGGAAGTCATCTCAGCCACTTGATGCATTTAGAATAATAAACTTGGTATTTTGTTAAATAATCTACCGTTTGTTATATGGATGCCTAGGCTAGCTGAGATGCTGTAGGCTGCCAATCTGTATTTAGTGTAGTCCATCTGTCCTGCCACTGATGCAGGGGGTGGGGGGCTGGGGGCCCACTGGTGGATTACCCTGTTCTCCTGTTGGCCAGCTTGAACCTGTACACGTCACAGGACAGGATTAAAGGGGTTGTCTCATCTGAGACAATGGGGGCATATCTCTAGGATCGATATATCGAGAACGGAACGGGCCAAAGTGGTGGCTGGAGGACTCCGGCCACCAGCAAGCGCTCTCACCATAAAAGTGAATAAGAACGCACCGCGCATGCGCAGTGCACTCTCCACCACTTTCGGGGTTCCATTTAGGAGATAGGTGCGAGTCCCAGCGGTGGGTCCTAGCGATATGCCCCCATTATCTCAAATGAGACAACCCCTTTAAAGCTCCTGCAATCCAGCAGACGCAGGTTGGTCCCCCGTTTGCACTAATATATACAAACGAGGATGAAACAGAAGCAGTTTATTATGGCCTCTGCCATCTGCTTTTCTCTGTGCATAGTGCTCAATGAGCACTACGCAGTGAATAAAGGAAGCTGCTACGCCACTTTCTCTAGTGGACCTGGGGATAACGTGATCGCTGGGGGTCTCGTGGGCAGAGCAGATCTGCTGGGTCTTCGCAGCTGTCTGTGTAAAAAGGGACATGTCCACAGGTTAGGGTGGGTTCACATCACGTTTTATGCATCCGTTTGACATATACGTTAGATAAAAAAGGATATATAAATGCAGCAAACCACGTTCTTGAGTCCAGTAAAAAAAAGTATTCTTTTTTTTTTTACAGAGGTAAAAAATACATTTACCTTATTTTTATAATGGAACTCTATGGTGAAGGATGCCACTGTATAGCATCAGTCCGAGGCTTCTGCTTAACATATACATTTTTTGTATACGTTAACCGGCTTGGAAAAACTTGATATGAACCCAGCTTTAGAGGATGCAATACTTGGCTTTCCCCATGCGCTGGCAACCCACAACACGCCTCTGCTCCGTGAGCGACATAGATCAGAAACACAACCTCTCTCCTGCTAGTTTGCTACTATGTATGAGCGCAGGTAAGCTGTATTGGCTGTATAACTGAAGTTTGCAGCAAAATGTGTAACGTTAATCTGAAAACTTGTGCCAAATTCTTTGTAAACATGTTTTGCTTTTTCAACTATTCCTAATCAGAGGCCCTGGTACGGACTAATAAGACTGCCATGCTGAAACAGCGTGCCTCCTCGAAGACAGGCATATTGTGCAAAGCAAAATACCCCTCATGAACTGGCACGGGCCTGCACTGAGGAGCCCCCGCAGACATTCCACAGGCTGCACCGGCAGCTTTATCTTAAACGTCTTGTTTGACATTGATATGTTTATCGGGTTAAAAGGATGATTTGACCAATGATTTCTAATTCTTATAATAACTTACAAATAACATGGAGATATCAGCCACGGGACTGAACACACTGCATGGTATCAATCAACCCCTCATACCTTAATATAGTGTAAAGCGAAAAAACTGGCTCTATAGTTATGTATAATTTAATTAAAGGGGCAGATGCATTCTTTTATGTGCATGGTGGCTCAGTGGTTTGCACTGGTGCCTTGCAGCGCTGGGGTCCTGAATTTGAATCCAACCAAGGACAACATCTGCATGGAGTTTGTTTATTCTCCCCGTTTTTGCGTGGGTTTCCTCTCACACCCCAAAGATATACTGATAGGGACCTTAGATTGTGTGCTCCATTGGGGACAGTGTGATGCCAATGTCTGTAAAGCACTGTGGAATATGTCTGCACTATATAAGTGCGTAAAATAAATAAAATGTATTTAAAGATCCCAAACTGTTCATGATGGAGGAATATATTTAAGAAGCTGTGTAATTACCATGGAATAGAATACATGGATCCTGGTTAGTGTCTTCTAAACCTGGCAGACATAATGACTATGCGTGTTCAGGGCCAAGGGAGCCATGACTATAGATCCTGATGTCTCCCAAAAAGTTTCCCAGTCAGGAAATTTCTTAAAAGAATTTTCCTTATTTCTACAAATGATGCCGGGATTGGTGACAATCCTAAATTTACTGTGATGGAATGTAGATGCAATGCATATGACTAGTATTTTAATCCTTCTTTCTTTTCCACTGACCATTTGCCATCTACGTTCTTTGTGTGCAGAGTGGTCCCTGGGCTCCATCAGGAACCTGGGTCCAAATGCCACTCTTACCGCTACATCCCCTATAGTTATACCCATGACTGTGGGTCCTATATTTCGTTACAAAGAGCACCTTAATCGGCATGAGGAGTCTTACAGGCCAGGCAATTCTCCTCTGGAATTCTTGGAAAAGGGATGCAAGCTCCCTTCTAATGCCACCGGATGTAAGGTAGTTTTAAATAGGCCATGAGACTTGACTCAAATAATAATTAAGCCATCTCATCTGCAGACAGCTGTTTTGGGGTCACTCTCTATAAGAAGATATAGCACCCCCAAATCCTGACCAGGCCTCTCACCCAGATAAGCCAGTATCCTCCGCTCTGCACTGATGAGGGGCCACCATTTCCTACATCCTTGCAATTTTCCTGTTACTCAGCCTTTACAGGGTCCATATTTCACATAGACTTGGCCTTTGTCAGTAGGGAGTTACTACCTTTTATTCAGACAGGGATTATGTAATACCCCAGAGTGGCATAACCACCTCCTTTTATACCCCACTATCTTGTTTGGTGCAGCAAGTGTCATCTCATATAAAATTACTGTAATTTCCTGCAATGTGTGTATGCATTTTTTTGCAAATGTAATGTTTAAGTGTAATATTCCTGGTCCACCAGCAGGTGGCAGCAAATATGTATAGATATAGTTTCTCTGGAGAGGACCAGGGAGGAGTTAGTTAGCCAGTGATTCAATCTAGTCCACCCTCCTCAGTGAGAGGTTGTGTGTCGGCTAGCAGAGCACTGCCTGCTCTGCTAGGCCCAGAGGCTCTGCCTCTGAAGTCTATATGGTTGCTTGTTCCCTCCTGGGCTTGCATTGCCTTCATCCAAGCTGAAGCTAGAGCGAGAGGTACTCAAAGCCAGGACAAGAAGTTCCTAGGATAAAGAAAGACAGCTAACCTAAGTTCCAGCAGAAGAGGAAGAGTTTACTATTTAAGCCAGCCAAGCATAGCAGAGCTGAGAGAGCTACCGCATATCCGGAGCTGAGATTGTCACAGAAGTGTTTGCCTACCAGATAAGCCAATACATGCTGATGACCAAGATAAAGTTTGAAAACTGTTTGGATTCCCGTTTATGCCAAGTAAAGCTGTGTTCAACATTACTAGAAAGTCTGGACTCCATTTATTTTACTCATTCTTCAACCAAGTTCAACAACCCCTTTTTGCACTGCTTCGTACTACATCACATCTGGGATCCACGGATATCCAGGTAGGAGCACTGTGACACGTGCCTATAACACCTTCGGAGATCGTAAACCACTCTACAGCACTTTGGCAATCCTACCCTGTTAAACCCGATGTGGCTATTAGAGTGATAATGAGGGTTCCTCTAACACTCTAGTGGGATGCCTTTAAAACAGTAATGAAGGGGACGTCAATTTATGCCATAGCAGCTCATAGATCTGAATTACGGATAACTTGGACGAACCTGGCGGCTGCTGTCCTTCATAAAGAGCAGGAGCTTCTAAGGAATCCGAGTAGTGAGAATCAGAGCAGGATCTGTTTCAATTACATATCACTGATTATACTTTTAGCGCAGATTGAAGCCTCCACAAACTGTGGCTGCAAGTATTGGAACTGATTAGGGAGCCAGGGTTGTTGAACCTAGAAAGATGTGTGTCACTAGTTTGCTTCCTATTATTCAGACTTATATGCTCCTAAGATTACTTTTATAAAGGCAGATATAGCCTGCCTTCTAGATGGGATTGCACTCCCTATTCTTGCACATGTAGATAGTCAGGTCCGTGTGGCTTTTCGGCAGACTGGTATAAGAGCCACCCTAAGGCTCATAGTGTTCGGCTTTAGAAACTGTTTGAGTATGCTTTTGAACATCGTTCTTTGCCTCCATCTTTTTCGGAGGTGGCGACTGTAGTGATTCACAAGCCATAAATCCCTTCAAACCAGTTCAGCTCATATAGACCTATCTTGCTTTTGAATCTTGATGTTAAAATTCTAGAGAAAGTACTTGCACTGTGGTTAAGGGATGCGATACGGTCAATAGTGGGGGTGGATCAGTCTAGTTTGATGCCCGGGAAAACTACTGATAAAAACTTAAGGTGCTTATATTCTAACCTTCAGATTAAGCATGATAATATGGAAATTAGGGTCTTAGCCTCTTTAGATAACTTAAAGGCCTTTGATTCTGTGGAGTGGGATTTTATATGGGCCACACTCAACTGGATGGTGTTTTCCCAGAAATGTCTTCACTGGCTGCAATTACTCTACCAATCTCCGGTAGCTCGGGTTAAAGTTAATGGTTATGTATCAGATCCTTTTTCCCAGGCAGGTATGTCCCCTATACTCCTTGCATACTTATTTCTGCTAAGTCAGATGACATGTTGGTGTATTTCGTAGACCCGGGAGACTACTAAAATGCTCTTGTATAAGCACATTAGACAAATTTGGGAGTTCTCTGGTTTTGGTGTAAACTGGAGTAAATCGAGTCTCTGCATGATTGATGATTTTGATGCATATTTCCCAACTCTCTAAACTTCAGGTTGTGGATCAGTTTAAGTATTTTGCGATAATCATTCATAGGGATGTTGCTACATTCTTCAGCTGAATGTGATTCCCACAACAGAGTATATTACTAGGAAAATTGAGGCGTGGTAGAATTTGCCCCTATCGCTGATAGGCTGTGTTAGTATTGTAAAAAAGATTTTTCTGCCTAAGTTATTGTATCCCTATAGAGCGGCTGCGTTAAAGTTGCCTAAGATGCATTTTGCTACTATAGACAAAGTACTGACCTCTTTTCTGTGGAATAAGCTTTTTTCTCAGGTTGACTAGGAAAACTTTTCAGACCCCATATACGTGGGGAGGTGGGGGGAACTTGGTTCTACTTAATTTTTTTGTTTATTATGCTGGAGTAGAACTGAGCTATGTGGCATGGTGGATTAGAGCGGATGCGAGTAATACGGCAGTGGTGTTGTAAGCTGCTCTAGTGGGCTCTTTTGAATGACTCACAAGTTTAGGGTATAGGGAAGGAGCCTGTCCGATGGGTCATTATACTTCCACCATGGCTGCTACGGTAGCTGTATGGGTCGTGCGGGTAGATACCCATTTGGTTACGGAAAATGGGGAAACATGGTCGCCATATATTCCATTATGGCGCAATTGTAGCTTGCCAGAACTATATTCTTTGGTGAACGTTTGAATTTTGGCTTCAGAGGGGGGGGCTGCAATACCTTATTTAGCTGTATGAGCAGGGTGTTTTTAGGTCCTTTACTAGTCTGAAGCAGGAATTTAACTTGACCCAGCATAGTCTTTACCGGTATTACCAACTTCGTGACGCCTGCATCGCTTGTTTCGGCAAGGGTCCTCTGGGGTTGGAATGTGGTCCCACTGAGTCGGTGGTTCGGAGGGTTTGATTATATAAAACAGTTTTTACCTTTTATGCGACACAAATGGCTGAGTCTCCTCTTGACAAATCTTTTGCCAAATGGAGGCAGGATATTGATGGTTTGGAGGTTGCTCATATGAAAGAGCCAAGCTCTACTTGGCGGTCCACAGTTGTCAGTGCCAGAGACAATCTCATACAAATGAAGTGGCTGCACAGGGTTTATTATACCCCCGGTAGGTTATTTCAAATGAATAAATTGCTTAACCCTCATTGTACATGATGTGGACATGACAATGGTTATTTATTTCATATGGTGTGGCAGTGCCCAGTTATGCAAACTCTATGGACTGAGATACATACTTATATAAATACAAGGATTGGATTGCCAGCCATTTGCTCGCCTATGACAAGCCTATTGGGCCTGGCGAATGAGGTAATTCCTACTAACTATGGTATAAAATGTTACCATCTTATGTTTTATGTCAGGAAAACCATTCTTCTTAATTGGAAGACCCCCAAAACTCTAAGCTACACTGGATACAACTGATCAACTCAGATCTGACACTATATAAACTAGTGTATGAACATAGAGGGACCCCTGAACGCATCCTTAAAATATAGGATCCTTGGATAAGCACCCAAACCGTCATACCTTGAACACTCATGTCCTTTATTTTTGAGTGAATAAATGGTGTGTGTTTGTGTGCTGGGTATTTACTATGTCTATTTTGTTTACTACCAGTCATGTTTTTATCAATCGCTTTATGCTCTGATATTTGAGATAGACATCTACTATTGTAGCTTAATTTTTGCTGTCTGGATAGTGATGGTTATGTTGTGGTGGAATGACTGTACGTTTTACTGTTTCTGGAGTTTGTTGTATTCTTAAAATTTCAATTAAAAAAAACCTGTTCCGAAAAAACTTACCTGTACCATCTATTTTTTGCTTGTAGATCATGTCTTTTACAGTGTCGGAATAAAATATGCTGTTATCTTGAGCATCGAAATCGATTCCTACAAAATAGGAGGGGACCCCAGTGATGGGAATGATGACGTCTTCCTGAGTGGAGAGGTTAAATGGAATCCCTCGGACAGCGAGTTGTGAGGAGAAAAGTAGAAACTTCTGCACACCTGCAGATAGATATGACAGCTTAGACTCAACACTAGACTATACATTGGGAGGGGGATATCTTTTAAAAAAAATGTAGTACTATTTTCTAATTAAGATATCATACACATCTTATACACATAGATTTAGCCATACTTGAAGGGGTTGTCCGAACAAAAAATATTCTACAGTTTTAAAACCAGCTCCTCAACCTGAATACTTTTGTAATTGCATGTCATTAGAAATTTAGCATAGCCACTAAGTTATTCAATAAAATATAACTCTATAGCGTCACCTGCTCTTTGTTCTTTTTCTTATTTCTTTGTCCGGCTCACTGAGAAGGCCGCACATGCTCAGTTTCATCCTTTAACTGCCTCCTGAGCTGTGATAGGGAGAGCTGAGACACGCCCCCTGGGCTGCAGCAGAAAAGACACTCCCCTTGAGCTGTCAGCGTGATATAAATCTAGCTGAGCAACTAGAGCAATAAATTTGGAGACCTCTAGATCCATGTGATATACTGGGCTGGTTCTAGCTTTGATAGAAAGAGGGTGTCATGGACTATATGATGTCTACATTATTCATGGGTTAACCCCTTTAATTGGCTCAGAGGGCCAGAGACATATCCTGAAGCTTCTGGACCCGATGCAAAGTCTATAACAGGGTCCACACCTACTAAGTGTTTCACACCCTTCAGGCACCGGGGTGACTGCTTCTACTGCAACCCTATAGCTCTGCCTTGGCTGGAATCAGTAGTTTCACATCAGCTAGGGTCAAATATTCAATACCTCTGATATAGGAACAACAGAAACATTCTCCAAGCATGAGTTTTTTTTGTTGTAAAAGACCTATTAGAACAGTCAGTAACTGCGAGCTTTGAAATGCACGTGTATGTGTGTAAAATAAAGAAATCTGAATGATGCCTTTCACTGTATCAAAGCCTGACCTTGTGAGAAAAGAACTATCTTGCCTAAAAAATACAAAGACACATTGAGCTGCAGTGTGGGAATGATAAAACATACCGCAACCTAGAGGCCGCCATACCCTCATATAGCTAATCCTTCTTTACTCTTAGAGGACATAGTCATGACATCAGATCCAGTGATTTACAGAATCACTAAAAGCACGTCCTACCTAAACAAATTATATGAAGGTTCCCTCAAATCTATGATCACACACAGTGCTTTATAAAAAGAGCAGCATGAGCTCAGTGCAAATACCCCCTAGAGGCAAGGTGTATACCCTCTGGGGTCCACTTACTACAAGGTGAGAACCTAGGCCCTAGACCAGATCTTATGAAACTGAAAAGTAGACCTCGCTGTTGAGGCACCCTAACTTGTTGGTGAGGTTCCACTCGTCGGGAAGCTTTGATACATGTGTCAATATGCTGATTTAGCTGCAAAATAATCTGATTTGTAAAAAAAATGACTCATTTTGCACTTCTATTGGTTCCAGGAAACACCCAGGAGACAAATGAAAGATAAAATGAGACATTTTTGTAATTCTGCTGTTTTCTTCAACCATGTTCTTGCTAGCAAGACCCTAGTAGAAATTGTGACCCCCTGCTCCAGATAACACTTGAAGTTATCACTTTGCTTAAAGGGGTTAGGCCGTTATTAATGTAAAACATGAATATCAGACATCTCATCACTTTCTAACAAAGCCCTGTCCCTCACACACATCCAGAGATCTCCCCATTCATTGCACCAATTGCTCTGCTACATTTATTTCAAGCTGCCAGTGCAGGGGGTATGTCCTTTCTCAGGAGGTGCATTCTTTTTCAGGGGGTGGCGTGTATCCTTTCTACTGCAGCTCTCTACCTGCAACTGTCACAGCTGTCAGAAGATACAGCTGGAGCCAGTTGAAGGATGGAATGGAGCATGCACGACCACCTCATTAGGTGAACGTGGACATTACTATACAGATTAAACACATTTCCCTTACAGTATCTTTTTAAGTGTTTTAGTGAATTTTCTTACCAACACAACGGCGTCCATCTTGATGTAAGTCAAAACCAAGTCGACAGCGGCATCTATACCCAAGGCCATCATTGTCAGTTCTGTGACTGAGGACGCATATCTGCTCACACCCTCCATTATTGATTCCACAAGGGTTTCGCACTAGACAAACAACATTATTATTATTGAATGGATATTATGAATTTATAGCTTGCTTTCCCGTCATGATGTTATTTACAATAAAATGGGAAACCTCTATGGGAAACCATTAAAAAGGAATGTAGAAAATATCTAGAAAGTATTGAAATATCAAATTTTCTAAGGCTGAAGTTTGTTCCCAGCAGAAGTTAGATTAGATGATAGATAAATAAATACCCATTTATTTCCCACTTGCTTTGGCAATGCTGATATGTATTTAGTCCTGCCAATAGAGCAAATTTGAATAAGACAGATCAGACAGACAGATTGTCACGGATGTTCCCGCGACAGGTGAAAGGAGATCAGTGAGACTGAAAAACACGTGGTTTGATCTGACAGATTTCCTTGTGGATCAATTCGTGTCTGTGTTGTTTCTGGTAATGGCCACACTCCTTGCCTCAGGTGTTGCTAATGTGGTCATTTAACCTTCCTTATTTATTGTTGCTTCTCCCACAATGCTGTGCGGTTTATAGCTTCAGTTTCAGTTGTGGATAGCTGGTGTGTGGATCTCGGCAGAGTTCCTGGTGCTTCCATAGCTCCTTTGAAGTTCCTTTCCATTTTTGTATTTTGTTTGGGTTCTATGTGTTGCATTTCCCTATTGTTTTTATTAGGCCTGAAGGAGACTCCTGGTTCTACCTTCCTTTTGAAGGAACAGGTAGTCTAGTCCCTGCCATCACTACCAGAGTCCTATAGGGCTAGATAGGACTCTAGGTATTCCTGCGTATGAACACACCTACCTCTGGGGTCTGTTTATACTGGTAGTCAGTCAGGATTGTGGTTAGGGTTTTACTAGGAGATGTCCATCTTACTTCCCTATTTCTCAGGCCTGATTCCCTGTTCCCCCCTTCCCTCTTATGCTCAGTGTGGTGTTTCCCTCCCAAACCGAAGCGTGACACAGATAGATAGATGGTGGATAGATGATGGTAGATAGATAGATAGATAGATAGATAGATAGATAGATAGATAGATAGATAGACTGTCTTACCATATGGCTGGCGAGCAGAATGATAAATGGTGACTCCATAAGGTCTTGATGAAGAAGTAAAGACAGTTTGAGTTGTGATGTCTGAGAATTTGTTGGCTTTCATCACAGCGAGTTTTGTCCAGTCGGTGAAATACACAAAATGCTCGAAGATACTAATTCCATAAGGATGTGGAACAATATTCCCTCCATGTACTATTGTTTTCCTATAACAAATTGCACATATTTCACATAATTACATTTCTCAAATGTACTTTCTTAACCCAACCCGAGTGCATTGTGGCTTTAGTGGTTGGTAAATTAACCTTCTGAACCCTGGGGGCCCAGACCGAAAATGGTGCACAATCCATTTTGTGGTCCTGTCCACAGGACAATCTCACAAAAGAAAACTATTATGCACATACGGTATATGAGACGTACCTTTGCAGACCATCATAGGTCACAGTTTCAATGTAGTCGTAGCGGCTATCCACCCAGTACACCCTCTTAGACACAATATCCAGGGTGATACCAGCTGGCCAGCCCAGTTTGGTTTTAATTAAATCATGACGATTTGTGCCATCCATAAATGCTCTTTCCAGCTTGGGATCTCCAGATACACTATCCCAATCAGAGAAGAATATGTACCTGTGGATGAAGTAAAACAACTGATCTCCTAGTCTGCACAATTTGTTAATAGTCATGACACCAGTTTGTTCTCCAGAGCTGTTCTTCATGATCGTAAATTATTACCATGACCATCTCTCTGCACCTAATTAGATCAGTAAACTAGAGGTATGAATGACTGCATTGAGTGAGGACCACCCATGTGATAGCTCACAGCTAGCAAGGCATTAGGTTTCCAATGACCAAGTACAGGAACAGTCTATACATAGCTATAAAGTTTGGCAATGCATGCATTTTTTTTATGAAAATGTCTTATTAGTGTTCCCCAAGTCACATTACTAGAAAACATGTGGAAATGAAATTGGCGTCCAATTGTAGAAGATGCTCAAATAGGGAGTCAAGAGCCACCAAGAAGCTGTTTTATGAGGGTGCAAAACTAAAACATTCCTGTTTGTTTTCCTAGACCAATAAAATGTGAAAATTATAATATTGATACTTACCCAATTGTTGGATCAACTGCTATTCCCCTTGGGTTGCCCAAATCTTCTGCTATTAATGTTATCCGATTCTGCCCATCAAGGTCTACCATGTCAATCCTGTTGACACTTGTTTCAACCACATAAAGCTTATTGCCGATCCAGTCGACTGCTAAGTTTTCAGGGGAGTCAACAGATACGTTAAGGACTTGTCGAACATTTGAGCCGTCTATGTCCGCAGAAAAAACCTAATAGAAGAATATTTCATAAATCAGTTAAATAATTTTTTTAATATAAATGAAAAGGCAAGAAGATAAATATTGCATAAAGGATTTCTGTGATCCGCTCTTGGCCAATTAAGACCATAAGTGGGCTGTCTTTTTGCAAATAACATGGCACCTAGCAGTGGTCAGTGGATGCAGTAACATCCACTTTCAAGTTTCAGTAAGTTTTTTATGAGGTTTGTAGAGTTATACCATCTATACCATCTATTAGTTGGCTTACTTTGAACCAGAAATTTTCACCAAAATTTTGCTGCCATTTTGGTGCACATTGTTGAATCTTAAGCCATAGCCTTTCCAACAAACCACACTCTGTTTAGCCATGCCTTTTGGAGAACAAATGTGGTGCAAGGCATGCACGTTAGATTTTTGGCACAAATTGCATTAGAATTCCAGCGCTTCTTGATTAGTAAACCACCCTATAGATTTAATGATAAAATTCTGCTTGCCTAAAGTCACCACTAGGTGGAGCTTAAGAGTTGTCCAGGGGCGGACTGGAAAGTGGCCCTAGAAAAAAACTAAAAGTAGCCCCATGTTGTAGGTGGTACCGAATTGACAGAAGGCAGGACAACACAAGTAGGCAGGGTCTACAATACCATAGTGCAAAATACTCTCTGAGCAGACCCAAATACCACAAGGCAGCAGAATATATTGCCCCAAAAGCCATCCCTCTGTGGTGGACATCAATAGCTGCCATTCTTTGTCCTTCTACTCCAGTTATCTCTGATTAAGATATGGAGCAGAGGGCCTCGGGGATGAGATGCAGCCACAGCAGTTGAATTCAGTAGGGCATGTGCGGTCGTTGGCTGGTTACATGAGAACCTGATTCTCGCAACATTAATTACCACTGAGAGCTCATTATGTGCCCAGCCAGTGGCAGAGAGAAGGGATTGGGCAGCCCCCTGGGCATTGGCCCATCCGGAAATTTCCCTGTAGAGTTTATGGCCTGTGTACCCCTGGAGTTGTCTACATACTGGGTGGAATTTGTTAAACTGGCATAAAAAGTAACAACTTTTTATACAAGCCCCATTGTGCACACAAATTTGCCCCCATGCCAAACTCACCACTTTTCTAAACAGTAGGAAGGACCTATGCAACAATGCTTTCTCCAGAAAACCACCCAGAAACTGCCCTGGAGCACAGACCTCCCAAGATGTTGTAGGTCACTACTGACAAAAGTCCTTTTGTACTACGTCACACTTTACATAGAGATTATTACTTAAAGGTTCAGTAACTTTAAAAAAAAACTTTTGATATATCATAGAGACATATCAAAAGTTTAGATCGATGGGGGTCTGAGTGCAGAGATGCCCAATCAATCCCTAGAACGAGGCAAGAGAAGCTTGGTGTGCTCTCTCTCATCGCTGCTAAGGACGAAATCAAAATGGGCCCCTGACTATGGAGCCTGTCTCGTACAGCATGGAGAGGGAGTGTGCTACCAGCACTCTGACCTCCACGGATCTAAACTTTTGATATGTTTCTAAGACATCAAAATTTTTTGAAAAGTTAGTGACCCATGTTCAGCACATGGTATTGCAGATCTTGCTGGGCCCGATCGTTATGCTTTCCTAACCAGGCTGAAAACAATGACCTGCTTCAGCGGCTTCTCTATGAAGAGATCCATTACAGCATAAACACAAATATGCAGGAAAAATATGTGATTTTTATCATTCAAGAAAAAAGGCACTTTTTACATTTACCGCATCAGGTTTCCAAAACTGACTAATAAAAGATTGACTCATTTTGAAAGAATGTCCTCTATTAGGTATTTTAACTCCATTAAAAATAAATGGGAAATTGCACAAGATGTCCACATAATAGAAGGCTTTGTTTAATCCATATCATGTAATACAAGCATGAAACCTTAATTAAAATATTTGTAAGATTATTTTATATCAATTTTTTTAACTTTTTTAAATATCTTATTCTTATTGATTAAGGGGAATGTCCAGTTGTATGTCAACAAAGATTAATCATGGTATAGAAAAGATGTACAGTGTTCTAATGTACTTTGTGTTTCAATTTCTTCCTTTTTTTTAAGATCTTTGTTTGCTGTCAGTGAATTTCCAATTAAAGCCAGACCAGCGTCCATCTGGCCAACAAGGGAAGCTGCTGCTGGCCAGACATTTCCCCTTGAGCGGTGACTGCATGGAAAAGAAAGCATTACTTGTCGCCTTTCACGGAATATAGAAACGGGTCACCCAGAGTGGGAGTCACTCTTTGTTACTGGCTCCTGAGCAGGGGACACAAGGGGCATATGGAATAGTGTTGTGGATAAGAGACAATAATATTAATGCAGTCTTGTCCCATCTGAACATTTATGGCATATCCCTAGGAAATTAGGTGAGCGCTGGCCCTGCAATTTCCGGAAGTCCCATAGTGGCGAATGGAAGGATGGCCGCGCTTGCACAGTGTGCACTCTGTTCACTGCTATGCGACTTCAAAAACTAGCCACGCATGCTTGCAGAGCTATTTTTGGAAGTCCCATAGCAGTAAGTGGAGAGGACCTGGCACGTGCATGGTGCATTGTCCTTTGCTTCAGGAGCCCCATTTTGGAGATAGGAGTGTCCCAGAGGTGGGATCTGCACCTATGTGACATTTATGGCATATCCTAGTGACAATCCCTTTAAGATGCCAACTACATCTTCAGTAGCTGTTAAATGAATGCAGCGGTGTACCTACAAGTGACTGGGCACTACAGCTAATTTTCGAACGAAAATGTGCTTTCCCTTTCATAGGATCTCAGTAGCGGGGGAAAACGTTTCAGTTCTGTCACAATTCACTGTCAATGGGGACATAACTGAAGTGTACGAAACCGAATGCACCAGAATGCATTCCGTTCCATTTGGTTGGCGTCCCCATCGCGGACAAAATAAGGCTGCAAGTAGCATTTTTCTGTCCGCGATGTGGTGCGGCGCAAGACAAATCCGTCATGAGACACAATGCAAGTCAACGGAGGCGAATCCGTTTTCTCAGACACAAAAGAAAATGGATCCGTCCCCTATTGATTTACAATGGTTTTAGAGACTGATCCGTCTTGGCTATTTTAGAGATAATACAACCGGATCCATTCATAACGGATGCAGATGGTTGTATTATCATGACAGAAGCGTTTTTTCTGATCCATGACGGATCCAGCAAAAACACTGGTGTGAAAGTAGCCTAAATCGACCTTGAGGCATGACTTGGATAATAATTCTAGCTACCTTTCATCTGGTGGCATTAGAGGAAGAGCTTGCTAAGAGATCATTTGCATCCCTTTTTCCCAGAATTCCAGAGGAGCGTTGCCTGACCTATAAGACTCCTCACGCTAATTAAGGCGCTCTCCATAAGGAGATATAGTATGCCCCATATACAGAAACTGAAAATCCACACAGACCATCCGCTGCCTGCAGCTGTGTGTGACTTGTATCCAGTAAGCAATCCTCTGTGAACTAAACAGCTTGGATTCCAGCTTGATACATCTTCTTGTCTACACTGATACTTTGTAACATCTTGTCTTGTCCCTTGTAACATTACATCGGCACAGGAGAGATACAGTATGTGTGATACCGACGTATTTCGCTCACAGATTATCTAGACCTCATACATTTATAGTAATTTACTCTCAGGACTAGATCTGTAAGGGTTTTTAGTGTTTGGATATAAACAAAAATGGTTTTCATTCAAGGACAGCAAACTAACGCAAACTAGCAACCAAACGGAATGGATTTTGGTGAATTCCGTTTGGTTCAGTTTTGTCCCCATTGACGATGAATGGGGACAAAACTGAAGCGCTTTCTTCCGCTATTGAGATCCTATGACTGATCTCAATAGCGGAAATGAAAACGCTAGTGTGAAAGTAGCCACAAGATACTTAAAAATAAAAATAAAAAGTTGCAAAAATGTTCATGATACATCAATGTACCCTTATTTGTATAAAATCCGAACACCCCTTTAACACATGGAAATACCTTGTCCTGTACAGTGTCCGTCCAATAGACTTGTCGAAGCTGAAAATGGAAATCCACCCCCACGGCTATTCCACGATTCTGTGAACGCACTAATGTTCTATAGCTATTGCCATGAATGTCGCCGATCAGCAGATCTTGTCCGTTGGAGAAGATCAACCATGGAGGTCCAGCTGGAAAAGAAGCAAAACCTTGTAGTGCAGGGATCAGCAACCTCCGGCACTCCAGCTGTTCTGAAACTACAACTCCCAGAATGCTCTATTCACATCTATGGGAGTTAGAAGAACAGCTGAGCATGTTGCATGCTGGGAGTTGTAGTTTCACAGCAGCTGGAGTCCCAAAGGTTGCTGATCTCTGTTGCAGTGTAACTTCCGGTACTTCAGTGATTGGTATTACCCTGGCAAAAACCCATTGCTGGATTTCAAGCTGCCATGTCCTTTGTTCCCCCAGAAGATCAGAGGTGTTTTAAGATAGAGCCAGAGAATATGGACCAAATAGTGCCAAGCTTATGGACAGTTTGCATGTGGCATATTGTTTGGCACAGCTTACTAGTCATGTTAGATAGTCTTCTGTGCCACCTCATGACCGGGATGTCTGTACACTAGTAATTTGATTAAAAAATGGAGCATGCCTTTCATAATGTGGATTGTTTTACTGCTCTATTTCACAGCCCGATGTGCAGACCGTGACGACTGTCGGAGGGAAGCGTTCCTTCCCGGCAATCGCCTGCTCGCTAGCGGAGGAGACCTCTGCTATTACATGCAGCCATCTCCTCCGCAGCATTGGGAGGAGCGATCGCAATGCCATCGCTCGTCCTCATGCTGTACAGTGGTTTGCCGGCGGCAGATTTTTATTAGACACCACAATCTGCTGCATGCAAACGATAATTTTTAAACATGTCAAAAGATTTGGATTGCGTGATGATTGAGTGTTTGCTCGTTCATCGGGCAGTCGGTGGCAGTATTACACTGCAAGATGATCTATGGGAACGTTTGTGCCGGAAAAAATCGGGCAGTGTAATACAGGCTTTAGTCTCCCTCTTTTCTTGCCCCTTTTCAGAATGGTCATGGGAGGATTACCAAATACTCCATTTTTTTTTAGCATTTTGAATAGAATCCCGTAAGTAAATCTTCTGAATATCTACGTACTGGAGGTGTTGGCTCTACAGTGCTTGTTATGTTCCAAGACGTATCCATCAACACAGCTGCAGCGATGACTGCCCATACGATCTTCACAGAGCTGATCACATATGCCCCATATTTCACAATCGTTAAAATCTAAAGTAAAGGAAATGAAAAAAGAATATAAAAATAAATGTAGGAATGTGTGCCTGGGTTTAATCTATTATCAATGTACTGTATCTCATTGTCTATCCTAGGCTACATTCACACAACTGCTTTATGAACAATGGTAGTCTATGGGATTATTCACATGGCCGTTTCTCTTCACAGCCAGTAAATATAGCCATCAAAAAATAGGGCATGTCCTATGCTGTCCGTTGTCACTGACCGACAGCCCCCAAACAACTGTAGAGGGTAGTTTTTAATGGCCTTATTCATTCCCATTATCTCATCAATTTCTTATCTATCTCATATCTGTCTAGTTATCTATACAGTGAAATCCATCTTTCTCCATTATTCGATACTGAAGGAGAGTCAGGAGACCCCCATCAAACCCCTAAAATAGATCGGTTTGGCTTACATTTATCTAATGTGAATGGCTACCTTTACTATCTATCTATCTATCTATCTATCTATCTATCTACCTATCTATCTGAAATCAGTCTAGCTACTTATACAGTTTGTGCCAGGCACACATTAAAGGTTCTTTGACTCCCTCAGTCCTTCTATTTATATTCTATCTATCTATCTATCTATCTATCTATCTATCTATCTATCTATCTATCTATTATCTATCTACAATCTATCTATCTATATATTTATCTATTGTCTATCTAACGTCTATCTTCTATCGATCTAATATCTTTCTTTCTATCTATTTAGCTATCTATTCATCCATCTATCTCATATGCATCTATTATCTATCTATCTATCTATCTATCTATCTATCTATCTACAATCAAGTATCTATTGTCTATCTATCTATCGATCTATCTATCTATTGTCTATCTAACGTCTATTTTCTATCGATCTAATATCTTTCTTTCTATCTATTTAGCTATCTATTCATCCATCTATCTAATATGCATCTATTATCTATCTATCTATCTATCTATGTAATACCTATTTCTCTGATATCTATCATTTCTCTCTATCTACATATATTCTTTGATTAGCTTATACACAGTCAGCAGGTTCTGATGAGGCAGCCATAATCGCCTTCCTGAACGGAGATACTTATCGCTCCTTTAAACCTCATCTCTATGCTGATGCAGTCGGATAATAGTGTCCTGTTATAAAAGATATCAATACGTTTCTTAGCGCTTTGAAGCCGGGACAGATGTCAATATCTTGTTACCGTAGAAAGCTTTTGTGTGTAGCAGTCTTAGAAGATAATGCAGGACTACTCCTCACGAAAAAGAACATCTTCAAAGTGAGCAATGAACTAAATATCTGGGCCTTCTATGTTTACCAGCGCCCATATTACCCACCGCTACAGTAGCCTTCATAACCAGCACGTAATTCAAGTGTTTCACGCTTATTTTCCATCTTTGTTTTAATTTCTTTACTGGGCTTTTTTTCTAACTACGTATTCAAACTAAGAAGAGTCAGATGATCCTGGAGCTGCCGTCCTCGGGAACCACAAGATTCAATTTTGTCGCTGCTGGGTGCACAAATAACTGGGTAGACTGGCAATACCCCCTATAATATGCATATATAAATTGTTCAAAAACGTGAACCTTTTTTTTCTAACTACACCTACTGTACAAAGAAAGCTTCTCTTCAGTTGCCATAGCTTAAAGGGGATGTCCTGAACTGAAAAAAATATCGGATTTCTTCCAAAAACACAGCCATTCTTGTCAATACTGTGTCAGGTACTGCAGCCTGTGGATCGGGCTGGCGCAGTTCTTGTTTGCCTAATCCTGTTCATCCAATGAAGCATAGTAATGAGACTGCATAAAGTGTGAAGATGACCACAGACTAGTGGATGAAAGTATCAAGTGGCGCTCTACCTGACCTGCTGCTTAGAGTAATTGTCTGTTATTTTCTAAAGGGTGAAGCTACACAATAGAAATCTGACCCCCAGCAGAATGATGAAGATAAAACTAGCTGCATCGTCATATGAGGGCTCATGCTCATAGGGCTCATGCACATGGCGTATCATGGCTCTGTGCCCCCTCTGTTTGTACGCAGGCAGAATATGGCACAAAGAGACATCCAAGGGGCCATACCGTACCTCCATAAGCCCCACATTTATTACAAAGGTCTACTGGGCTTTCCTTTTGGACCGATATGAATAGCACAGTCCATCGGATGCTGCTTTATGCCTGTAGGGTCCATACTGCAACATCTGGGCCTCCATCCTATCTCCCCCGGTTGTACTGGGTCTTATCTAGACTTTCTTCAGTGGTTTCTACAATACAGATGCTTACATGAGGTCATTTCCTGCTGGTGGCACACCTTCCTAAAAGGCAATTCCGCCAGAACGTGTGTTCTCAGTATGGAGAAGGAAATTCAGTTCTGCCAGACACCTTGGGTGCCAGCTTCTCCCTTTAGAATAAAGGACCAGGCATGGAAATCCAACATGCCTGATCATTTTCCCTCAGCATCTGTCAAAAGCATGTTGGCCAAACACTGATTACCCATTAGAGGATTGGTTGGTTTCAACAAAATTGCCAGGTTCGACCTACATTAGTGCAATGTGTATGTCCACCATAAATGGGTTCTCCAGATTCTAGAGGTTGAAGACCTATGGTTAGGATAAGTTGTGGGGTCTGACGCCCAGCCACCCGACGATCAGCTGCTCACAGCAAACACTGGTGATGGAACTAACACAGAGGTTGTAGCCGACAGCAAAGCTCCGTAGACTGTCTACTGGCCATGGCGGGTTACTGCAGCTCCTCAGTATCTCATGGGCAGGGGTCTAACACCGTGCGCCCCTGTCAATCAGCTGTTTCATAGTAGCTCTAATGCTCACAGGAGCCCAAAACCATGTGTGGTCTGACTAGTGACTTGTAAAGTGGCAGGACTATGTTCTCATCGATGACGCACCCCATCTTTTGATGCATCCCTGAACCCTGGACGTAGCACGTTGGAACAAAATGCTTAACTTTTGTATGGATTTACACAAATCCTTAAAATACACATAAAGTCCTACCAGAAAATGACTGCACAATGAATACTCTGTGATACTAAAATTTGCTATCATTTCTATAGGGTTAGGTACTCATACTTCGCAGGAAATAATATTTGTATCTCTACTGACCGATGCAGGTCCGGCTGTCGTTTGCACTGATGACGTATCCTGCTGGACAAAAGCAGACACCGCCAGATGGAGAGGAATGACACCGGTAGGAGCAACTCAGCGCCGCGCAGTTACTAGTACCTAGGGTAAGAGGATTGGAGGATGCATCAGATTAGTACATAATTCATAAAGCACAGAGGAACTTAGACTGATAGTTAATGTGTTGGGTGAAAAATATAGTGTCAACGTATACCTAGGACTACTTCATGAGGTCCCCCCCCATAAGCTCTTCAATCTTACTGCTTAGTGGAAATCTCTACTGATGCTATCCTACTGTATGTAATAATCTCTTAATGCCCAGGAACGGATCTGATATCAGTGAAGAGAAGCGTGCTGCCGCTGAGGAGTATAATAGCCAAGCTGTTAATTTAGGAGATCCCTACTATCTACATTCATACAAGAAGTTATTTACAACAGTCACTGGGAGGCAAAACCGGGTGCGGGTCAAAAACGCAATATACAGGCACCGGCCATGTGAATCACGGAAGCAGATACATTGACTTAAATGGGTCCGTAATCCACAAGATACAACACGGAGGCACGGAGCGGAAGCATATCCTCTCTTTTGTCCTACATTGATCCATATATTGTGGATCGGGGACCCATTCAAGTCAATGGGTCAGTGCCAGTGCATTGCAGACCGCAATTTACGGTCCGTAGCATGGGCATGGCCTATAGTCATGTGAATGAGCCCTAAGGCACATGATCAGGATTGCGTGAGGATTTTCTGCGCGGATTTGCGTGCAAAAAATTCGCATCGTAGATCATGTACATTGTATTCCATGAGAATTTGAAATTCCCATGCACACGTTGGGGATTTTTTCCATGCGATTTTGACCTACGGTGCGGATTTTAAAATCCACAGCATGTCAATTTATTTTATTTTTCCTGTCTGGATTTTCTCTATTCACTTCAATGGGGACAGTAAAATCCGCATGTGGAAAATCTGCACCAAATCCATTCAATTGAGAAGGATTGACCGCACGGATTTCCCTGCGAACACCTGCAGATTTCAGTGCGGATTGTCCGCACACAAATCCTGAATGTGTGCATTTACCCTAAGGCCTCATGCACGCTGCTGTTGTGCAGCCGTTCTGCGCATTGGGGACTGCAATTTGCAGTCCCCAATGCACGGGCAACATCCGTGCGGCGGCCGGGACGGATCGAGGCCTATTCAACTTGAATGGGTCCGTGATCCGTCCACACCATAAAAACATTGTTTTAATGTTCTATTTTTTTGCGGTGCGGAGGCACGGACAGAAACACCACGAAAGCACTCCGTAGTTCTTCCATAGGCTTTCGATCCATGCTTCCGTTCCACACCGCATCTTCTGGATTGTGAACCAATTAAAGTGAATGGATCCGCATCCGTGATGCTGGGTGCACACGGCCGGAGCCCGTATATTTCGGGCCGCAATACGGCCACAGCCGGCCGATGGCTCATCACGCCCTGAACTTAAACTATTCAATTTGCAGAAGCCTAAAGACTGTGATGGATATGGCATTGCTGGAACCCTAACTTTAACCCTTTAGGGCCTGTTTTGGGTCTTAGTCACCAAGCATTTTTTTTCATTGTCGCATTCCAAGAGTTATAACTTTTTTATTTTTCTGTCAATGCAGCAGATGAGGACTTGTTTTTTTGTGGGCCAAGTTGTAGTTTTTAATGGCACCATTATGAGGCGCTTAACTCTTTGATTATCTTTTTTTAACTCTTTCTGGGGGAAATGAGAAAAAAGCATGAATACCGCCACTGAGTTTTTACATTGAGACTTTTGCGACATTCACTTTGTTTCATAAATAACATGATAACTTTACTCACTGGACCATTACAAGGATACCAAATACATATAGTTGGTTTTTATAAGCTTTACTACTTTTTCGGGACAATTATGAAATGTATAACCCTGGTCTCAGTATCCTCCATTCTTAATACAAACTAGTTTCTTGTTACGGCGGTTACGAGAAACTGTTTGATAAGCTTTTTAGAAAGTCCACACTTTACTAGGTCCCATATATTACTACCCGTTCATAAATCAGCCTGAAATATTTGGCGATCGGCAACCAAATGATTAGATTTTAATTACATTAATTTAGACCCTTTTCACTATGGAGTAATCCTACTCTGCCTTCACTACTTACAAAACCTGACCTTCAGGAATGCTACATTTGGTTACTTTTTTGACAGCAGTGTTCTCTCTCTTTGCACTTTCCAAATCCCAAAATTGAGATTTTCCCATCTGGGACATTGATGGCATATCAAAAGGATATGCCATCAGTGTCAGATAGTTGCAGGTCCCACATTTGGGACCCACTCCTATCTCCAGAATAGAGAACATCCATGCATTTCCGCCCACCCTCCGTTCACCACTATGGGAGTTCCAAAAAATAGAAAAGTGCTGGCTCGGCTATTTACAGCAGCCCCATAGCTGTGATCAGAGAAGTTGCTGCGCATGCGCGGCATGCTTTCCATTCCCCACTACATGACTTCTTAAAATAGCTGAGCAAGCAAGCTTGGCTATTTTCGGAAGTCTCATAGCGATGAATGGAGAGTGGCTATGCATGCGCGGTGTGCTCTCCTTTACACCACATTCTCTAGAGGTGGGACCCACACCTATCTGACATATGCCATCAATGTCCAGATGGGGCAATCTCTTTAACTCTCAATTCTCACAATCAATATTAACTATTTCTGTATATCCCCTCATAGGTATGTTTTGTTCCCAGGGTCCTAGGGGACTTATTTCAGTTCTGCAGAGACATCTTTTACCAGCTAAAGTTAAAGCTACCCCAATGCCAGTAGAAACAAAGCAGAAACTTCATTCCCTCTTACCCAACATGATTGAAAAGAAATGATCTGTTCCTTTCTTTCTATATAACCCATAATCAGTTACAAAATAATACAGTTATACATTTTTACCAATCTGTGACATCCGTTGGCCAAATAACACTTTCATACAGCCACCTAACAACGATACTTTATAGTGTTGCAACCGTCATAACTGCAAACTGAATACACTGTATAAAGCAGTAGCAGGGCCTATGTAAATACCACCCGGGACGGATTGGCCGTAGACCCTACAGGGAAATTTCCCAGTGGGCCAATGCCCATAGGGCCTCAATAGCCCTCCTCACTGCCGCTGGTCCGGTACATACTACTAGGGGAACTATAGGGGTCATTATTAGAGGAAGTCCAGGCAGCTTGCTGAAAGTAGGGCTGGCTTGGTGTTGTGGCCCACATCTCACCTCCTAGGCCTCCTTCTCCATATTAGAGACAATTGGAGGAGGAGGACAGTACGTGGCAGCTATTGATGGCCACTATAGAGGGACAGCTTCTGGGGAGGTATTTTTTGCCGCACTGGAATATTTGGTTCTGAGGGATGGTATTCTGAGCACCACCTTCTGTCAATTTGGACCCACCTACAACATTGGGGCCACTTTAAGTTCCTAATCTCCTGATACCACCACACAGCGCTAAAATAATACCGCCATAAACTGCTCCATATATAAAGTAATCTAAAAAAGTGCTATACAATATAACATATGATATGATGGTCACAATCCTCAGGCGCCAGGATATCTGTGGTGCCCCTTCAGAAAGGCTGGTTGATGCACCCTAGTACTGGCCCCGACACTGGGCAAAACGTATACACTGGGCTCTATTCACTTTGTTTAGAATCAGAGATTGTCCTGTTCCTGTATCAGATGACAAATGCAGTTTTATACTAAGGGATTACTGACATAACCAGAGTGAATCACATAGCCATTGCAACTGCACTATCTTGAAGACATTGCCCAAAATAAAGAATATGCACAAGAAAATACAAGAAAATAACTAATTGTTCATTTGATGACTATGATTAATGGACTTCAGGAAAGAATAAGACCTCTACAGCTGGAGAAACAGATTGCTTTTCCTTCTAATCCAAGATAGCAGCTAAACAAGGTCTACAACTCGCATCTGTTCAGGTCCGTGCAGGAGTCTTAACACAGCTCAAGGGCAGCGCAGCAAAATAATTCTGGAAAACGAAGTCTGAAAAACTTGGAGCAGATATTAAGCATCTGGCAATCACGTTTTTTACCTTCTCGGCTCCTTCAAAAAGTATAGCTTGGCATACTTACTTACTGGTTTACAATAACCTAAGAGGCATTGTACGGTACAACCATTTTAGGATCCACCTTGTCCGATTCCACATTGTGCACTATATTATGGGTCCATTATGTACAGTCTTGTACGTGAGGTCTTACCTACCCTTTTTATAGTAAGTTACGCATAAGGGCTCATGCACACAAACTTGTGCGTTCCGTGCCTGTTCAGTTTTTTTTGCAGACCGTATAGGGAAGCATTCATTTCAATGGGTCCGCAAAAAAAATTGAAGTTACTCAGTGTGCATTCCGTTTCCGTATGTCCGCCTGTCTGTTCCACAAAAAAATAGAGCAAAAAAATACCGAGCGCTCGTTCATCAGGTGATTACTTCTTTTACGTGGCACATAACATCATCGTTTTCAGCAGCACATCATCCAGTGTAAGCAGGGATCTGCCGCTGTCAAACAATGAATCTGTTTGGGGATGAATGATCACAGTAGCGATTGTTCCTCCTCACACAGAGGGGTGATTGCTGCATGTAAATGCAGCTATCACCCTTTGCAATGATCAGGCAATTATCAGGAATGAACGGTTTGTTTCCGATTGACTGTGAATAGGCTCAATTTCATAATTTCTGAGACCTGATTGGATCTTGCCTTAAAGGGGTTGTCTCTCGCTTCAGTAAGTGTCATTTATCATGAAGAAAAAGTGTACACAAGGCACTTACTAATGTATTGTGATTGTCCATAATGCTTATTTTGCTGACAATATTCATTTTTCCATCACATTATACTCTGCTCGTTTCCATGGTTACGACCACCCTGTAACCCATCAGTGGTAGTTTGCACACTATAGGAAAAAGCCTCTATGGTGACCGGGACTGTGGGAGCGCACATAGGCTGGTGCTTTTTCCTACAGTGTGCAAGCATGATTGACCACTGGTGTTGAGCGCGAATATTCTAATTTCAAATTTTTAGCGCGAGTATCGGCACTTCGAAAATTCGCGAATATTTTGAATATAGTGATATATATTCGTAAAAACGAATATTCTTTTTTTTTTTTATCTGAACCCATTACCTAGTATACCTACTTGCTTCTTGCTTCTGGGCCAATGTGAGAAGGCTGCTATATTGTAGTCTGTAGTGAATTATTTAATTTTTTTTTCTCTTATGCAAAAAATGTAATATTCTAACACCCGAATATATAGCACTATAGATTATAGTGCTATATTTTAGTTTTTTTGAATATTCGTTATTTTTTCCCATCTGAAGTCATGATTCCCCCCTGCTTAAGTTGCTTTTGGGCCAATGACTGTTCACATTAAATTGTAAAAAATGACGAATTTTCTAAAAAAAAGAATATATAGCACTATATTCCATAGTGTTATATATTCGGGTTTTAGAATATTCGCATTACGCAAATATTTCATTGCTGATTTTTCGCATAAGAGAGAATAATTTTGTTTTCTTACGCGAAAAATCGGCAATGCAATATTCGCGTAATGCGAATATTCGTCATTTTTCTAATTTAATGTGAAAAGTCATTGGCCCAAAAGCAACTTACGCAGGAGGGAATCATGACTTCAGATGGGAAAAAATGACGAATATTCTAAAAAAAGAATATATAGCACTATATTCCATAGTGTTATATATTCGGGTTTTAGAATATTCGCATTACGTGAATATTTAATTGCCGATTTTTCACAATCAATAGAATAATCTCGAATACGAATATTCGCGAATATATGACGAATATTCTAACGCATATTCGTGAAATATCACTAATTCGAATAATGCCCCTGCCGCTCATCACATCACTATTGACCACCACTGCTGGATTGCAGGGTGGTCGTAACCATGGAATCAAGCAGTGTATCATGTGATGGAAAAGTGAATCCAGCCAGCAAAGGAAGCAATATGGACAATCACAGTACATTAGTAAGTGCCTTGTATTCACTTTCTCTCCATGATAAATGCCACTTGCTGAAGTGAGACAGCCCCTTTAAGTCATCCACCACCCGGAATATTTTATCTCTAGTTTCCCCTCATCTAGCTTTTACCAGTAGATCCTGCTGAGAAGATGGTAAAATCTGTAATGAGTCAAAAGGAAGTTTTTTAAACTTATAACTATTAGCCTCAAAAACACGTTGTATGCTAATGAGAGCGCAAGAGTCCGCAGGGCGTATCCAAACCTTCCAAGTGTCCTGATAAATCTTTTTTAAGCCAGCCCCTGGTCTATTGACCGACATGGATGACTCCTCAGAATTCATTCACAGGCTGGTCCTGCAGAGAACCAGCGCATGCACCGTGTGTTCTCCCTTCTGTGGGCACAAGCCGGTTCCCCTCTCACTGGTCATTGGCTTTCCCACTGACAGGGACATCCGCTGGACACATATGAACGCATACGACATAGAACAAATGGTGTCATTTATTAAACTGGTGTAAAGTAGAACTGGCTTAGTTGCTCATTGCAACCAATCAGATCCCACCTTTCATTTTTGACAGCTTCTTTGGAAAATGAAAGGTGGAATCTGATTGGTTGCTATGGGCAACTAAGCCAGTTCTACTTTACACCAGTTTGATAAATGACCCTCTAAGTTTGTTTTACACGGTATATGGTGCTACAGTTTACAGCTTTACAGCTATACCTATAGAAAGGCCCTTTCATGTCATGCATGGTAGAAAGGGTCTATAGGAAAAAAAACTGGTGACAGGTTCTCTTTAAGAAATACGATAATGGTGCAAATGCATATTTTTTTACTCCAAACAACACTATTTTGCAAGGAATAAATATACAGATTTTAACTGCATAATGCTGCACAGAAAATGTCCACTTACTGCAGTTCCTCCCAGCCGTTGCATTGGTTTCATCCTCGCCAAATCGGCAATGAACGGTTCCATCACAGACTTTATCTATAGGGATGCACTGGCTAGACGATGGACAAGACCATTCTCCTGGACCACATTCTCTCAGCCCACTTTCTAAGATGCAAAAAGAATATCATTTCAGGTTTTAATTGGATGTAACTGTTACTACATAAATAACCATTTAAAGGGAACCTGGCGACATCAAAATGCGAATTAATCTGCAGACACTATGTTATAGAGCAGGGGGAGCTGATCAGATTTATATATAGTTTTTTTTAGGAAAAGATTTAGTACAACTTGTATATCATTCATTTATATTCCTGCTCATTCTGGGCTTTGAAGTCCAGGAGGCGGTCCTATCAGTGATTGACAGCTATCTCTGTATACACAGTCATAGAGGGAAGGCTGTCAATCACTGATAGGACCGCCTCCAGGACTTCAAAGCCCAGAATGAGCAGGAATTTAAATGAATGATACACACATTATACTGAATCTTTTCCCTCCATAACTATACATCAATCTGCTCAGCTCCTCCTGCTCTATAACTTGCCGCCTTCAGCTCAGACACCATGTTCAATGTGACAGGTGGCCTTTAATGGAACCACATCAGGGAATCGCTCATCCATCCACTGACTTTAATGTGTATGATGATCACACATCAGTGGTTTTCCACGGGCTGTGGGTCCATGGAGACACCGTGGAAGTACACCCTATTTCTGACCATCATTAAGGATCCATCACACACATTATAGTCTATGGGTCGGTGAAAACCACAAAGACAACACAGATGGCATGTTACTGATTTTTAAGGACCATTGGTAGGAGATGCTTTGGAAACAAATTTTCAGCCTAGCAGTGTATGTGGAATATATACACGAAGGGCAAGGAACAGACACACAGACTAAACACGGAACCGTACATCTTCACGGATGAACCTCAGACCATCATGTCACACACATGTGGGGCCTAAGGCTGGTGTCACACAGGTTTTTTTTTCTGGCATTTCCTTGCTGTCGGTGCTTTTATTTTTGCTTCCTGTTTTTTTGCCTATGTTTTTAGGCAAAATAACACCAACTATAACAGTTCCAAAGACGTTTATGGTTCCAGGTGCTAAAACTCACTCTATGGACAAAACCTTCAAAGAAACATCTACAAAAAACTAGAAAAAACGCTAATCAAGTCAGAATTTTCTGAGGCGCCTTTTTTTATTTTTTTTACTCAAAAACACCAGGACAAAAATTGAATGCAAAGAAGTCCTGGTCACTTACCTTTGATGAATTAAGACCGCCATGTAGTGCGGACACAAACATCAATGATTTTTAATCTTCAAGATAGATAATTTGGTAATAATAAGCCTTCCTCCTTATAAGCCACAGTCTGTCGGTCAGATATGATGGCTGAAGGAAACTTATGTATAAGAATGGTGGGGTAATTTATTAAACTGGTGTAAAGTAGAACTGGCTTAGTTGCCCATAGCAACCAATCAGATTCCTCCTTTCATTTTTCACAGCTCTTTCGGAAAATGAAAGGTGGAATCTGATTGGTTGCTATGGGCAACTAAGCCAGTTCTACTTTACACCAGTTTGATAACTGACCCCATGTGTGTTTATAGGGGAGTCAAGAGGGAAAGATCGAGTAGTTGACACTTTACGTATCTGGCCAGCAGTAGAACAATGGAATAGAAAAGGCCTGCGATTTCAAAAACTATGAAAGCCTAAATCTCTCGGTGCATCACTGGAAGTCTCCTAAGCACTTTGCTTGGGATAGTTTGTCAAAGATTTCCATTAAAGGGGTTTTGCAACTCTTGCTAACTGATGACCTATCCTCTGATCGGCGGGGTTCCGACAACTAGGACCCCGCCGATCAGCTGTTTGAGCACAGTACAGTGCATCGTATAGCGGCAGTGCTTGGCATCGCAGCTTAGCCCCATTCACTTGAATAGGACTGAGCTGCAGCTAGGTGACATGATTGGTGGTCGTGAGGTCACATGGCCTAGCAAAAAGGCCCCAGCTGGTGCCTTCTGAAAGAGCTGATCAGCGGGGGTCCCAGGTGTCAGACCCCGACCGTTCACATACTGATGACCTATCCTGAAAATCGAAACCTCTTCTTAGCACTTCTACAGAGCCTTGCAGCCACCTTCATTCTGGAGACAGATGGTCCAGTAGTCACAGGCTGTTCTCAGTCTACGAGGCCTCTGCTTTACTGTACATGAGGCAAACACTTACCACAGCCATTTTCATCAGCGTTGTCATCGCAGTCATCGTCCCCGTCACAAAGCCAGCTCTGGTGTATACAACGACCACTTGGGCAAGTGAAAGAATCCCCTTTACAGGTTGGGTAAGCTAGGTAGAAAATGATAGCATAATGTTACCGGGAAGTGTCCACTGCATAATAGTAAGGGCTCATTCAGACAAGTGACTTAGGATGCTTTCACATCGGCGTTTTTCTTTTACGGTATTGAGATCCGGCAGAGGATCTCAAAACCGGAGAAAAACGCTCCTGTTTTGTCCCCATTCGTTGTCAACGCGGACAAAACTGAACTGAACAGAACGGAGCGCACCAGAATGCATTCTGTTCCATTTGGTTGTGTTCCCATACCAGACAGAAAACCGCTGCTGCGGTGCCGGATACGTTTTCTATTGTGTCCGAGAAAACTGATTCTTGGACACAATAGAAAATAGATCCGGCACCCATTGACTTACAATGGTTTTAATCCGTCATTGCTATTTTAAAGATAATACAACCGGACCCGTTCATAATGCATGCAGCCGGTTGTATTATCAAAAACGTAAGTGTTTTTGCTCAACCCGGCAGCGTCAGGCCAAAACACAATTGTGAAGGTAGCCTTGACTGTCTGGGTTCTGTCTGAGTTTAGACTGGGCAGCACCAGGATTAAACCCTGACCCATCAGTAAAGTTAATTAAACTCATTGGGGACATTTATTAAGCCTTTTACACCACAAATGTCTTGATTAAACAAGCCGGAGAAGGCAGGGGGAGGGGCCCCCTGCCCTGCGCTGGGTTCCGCCGAGAGGTCGGATTCCTCCCACGTCTGGAGGAAGCTGGGCGGCTGGGAAAAGCTGTCCCCCGAGGTGGAGGGTCCCCTGAGGGGCTCCTGTTGCGGCGCCGAACCCTGGGGGGATGGTCGGGGCTTAGGCGCGCCGGCGGACGTACCCGCCGCGGCCGTCTCCCCTCTGGCAGCAGGCTGTCACTGTCTGCTGGTCCCCCGCTGAGCATGCCGCCGACCTGGGAACGAAGCCAGTCCGGTCCTCTCGCCTCAGCTTCGTCCCGGAGACGGCGCAGCAGCTCCTCAACGTCAGCCATAAGGTAGGAGTTCTTCTGACCGTTGGTCTGAAAATGGCGCCCGTCTCCAGCCTCTGCACCCCTATAACCCCTTAGCCACGCCCCCCCCTCAACTAACTGCCCACCAGACACCACCTCCTCACCTACCTACAAACCCCTTAACCCCTTCAACACCCAAACTTCCCTGGGGACGCCAAACTCCTCATGTTGGCCTCCCCCTAGGCAAAGCCCCGGTACGGCCAAACTTGATTAAACAAGACCTGTCCCCTCTCCTGATATGTCTGTAACTGATTGCATCTTGTTGTGCCTTTCCTCAGTTATTCCTTCTAGAAGTTAATGATTCAATTGTCAGCAGTCTGCAATAAAAGTCCAGATGGGTGTTACCTTGGGTGATGCTATCCAATTAATGCTGCCAGTGTCAGACTTCCAGAAGGAATAATAAAGGAATTATAAACATAAGAATCATAGTTATAAGAATAGGGAATGCCAACATGTCAGGAGAGGTGACAAGTCCTCTTTAAAAATATCCTACCATTGTGTGCATGAGGCTCTTAGGGCTCGTTCAGATGACCATATGAATGGTTCCGCATCCGTTCAGCAGTTTTCAACTGGGCCGCAAAAGATTTGGACAGCACACGGTGTGCTGTCCACACCCGTAGTTCCGATTTGCTGCCCCGCAAAAAAGATAGTACATGTCCCATTCTTGTCCGCAATTGTGGACAAAAATAGGCATTTCTATCATAGGGCTGGTCGTGTGCGGTCCGCAAATTGCCTTATCGGTAAGGGGTAAACTGCTGGGACTGTTACTGAAGCCTGGTCTCCTATTCCTGGTGAGATGGGGTCAGTATGAGAGATAGAGGATGGTAGCCCCACAGGGGAGGGAAAAAAGCCATACTTTATGGGGACCTGTCAGCAGTCCTTATATGCCTGTTTTGATAAATCCTTTTATTCCCAATTAAATATACATTCTGCATGTTTGTTTGTTTTACTACGGTGCTTTATGATGTTCCTGATGAATGAATAAATTCCTCTTGTCAAGGGAGGGCTAAACGGTCTGACACTGTCAGCGCTGATTGGACAATTTCAGTCTGTGTAGGGACACCCTCGACTGTTAACAACCAACAGTTATTTTTCCAGAAATTTCTAGGAGCAATAACAGAGGAACGGTATAATGCAGAAATATACTCCAGAATTGCTAGAATATGTGGAATAAAGGCATTTACTAAAACAAACAGGTCAGAAGAACTGATGGGT
Organism: Bufotes viridis; assembly: GCA_033119425.1. NCBI lineage: Eukaryota > Metazoa > Chordata > Amphibia > Anura > Bufonidae > Bufotes > Bufotes viridis. The sequence goes on along the minus strand of CM065595.1, from coordinate 130,669,877 downwards.
GGTCTTTCATTAGTAGGGATCCTGTTGGTTCCCCCACAATGGAGCCAACACTGTCCCGTGCTGGTAAATGCAAATACTGAAGAACTCAGATTCTTGGTCGGGGTAGCTACAGTGTCTGAGCGGTGTGTGATCTCTCTACAAGGCCCCAGACACTGTACAGGCAGAAGCTCTGTGAGGTGCTGTCAGCTCCGGCTGTGCAGCAAGGGGGCTTCAGACAGGAACAATAGGAGCGTCTGCCAGCTCCAGACATGCTGGGAGTGATTAATGAGGGCGAAACCGGAAAAAACAGACACCAAGTAACGTCTCTAGACAGAATTTTTAGGGTTTGAAAGGTCCAAGGAGCTGGCGACGCAAGCTTACTTGCCAAGCAAATACGTGCTTCTTGTTGGAGTCACATGCAATGGAAAGGGGACATATACTATAACCATATACTATAACCATATACCATAACCATATACCATAACCATATACCATAACCTATAACCAAAGCTGTTAAATAACCGGGCACGTGATGTGCTCTAATTGTAATCTACTGTACTCACTGGCAAAGTTCCTTTGACACGCATAGATCTTGGGAGATGGAAAGACGTTTTGCTGTCTGCCTGACGAAGCGGAGCCAAACGGCACACAATGTAAGTCAAAGGGGACGGATCTGTTTTCTCCGACACAGTCTGGCACAATAGAAAACGGATCCGTCCTCCATTGACTTTCATGGCTATAGAAGACATAATACAACCGGATCCATTCATGACGGATGCATGCAGTTGTAATATTGCAACGGAAGCATTTTTGTAGATCCATGACGGATCCGCAGAAAACGCTAGTGTGAAAGTACCCTAAGGCCTCTTTCACATGGGCGTCATGTTTTTTCCGCACGTGTGCAAACTTTTGTAATGAGTTTTGCACACGCGTGTGAAAAATCGGCATGTTTGGTACCCAGACCCGAACCCGGACTTCATCACTGAAGTCCGGTTTCGGGTTAAGTATTCTGGACATTTTAGTATTTTCCCTTATAACATGGTTATAAGGGAAAATAATAGCATTCTCAATACAGAATGCTTAGTAAAATGTGGATGGAGGGGTTAAAAATAAAAAAATTAACTCACCTTAGCCACTTGATCACTTAGTTGGCGATCTCTCATCTCTTCAAGCATTAGCTGCAGTCTAAAGAACCTGTGATGATGTCACATCACATGGTCCAATCACATGGTCCATCATCATGGTAAGATGGACCATGTGATTGGACCATGTGATGTGACGTCATCACAGGTCCTTAAGCTGTTAGTTAAAGCATGAAGAGAGATGACAGATCGCAACTACGCGATCAAGTGGCTAAGGTAAGTTAACTTTTATTATTTTTAACCGCTTCTTCTTCATTTTACTAAGCATTCTTTATTAAGAATGCTATTATTTCCCCTTATAACTATGTTATAAGGGAAAATAATAAAGATCTGGTCCCGTTGCTAAGCAACCATGCGGGAAAATCGCAACGCATCCGCACTTGCTTGCGTATGCTTGCGATTTTCCCGCAGCCCCATTCACTTCTATGGGGCCCGCGTTGCGTGAAAAACGCACAATATAGAGCATGCTGCGATTTTCACGCAACGCAGAAGTGAAATGAATGGGTCCGAATTCAGTGCGGGTGCAATGCGTCCACCTCACGCATTGCACCCGCGCGGAAAACTCACCCGTGTGAAAGGGGCCTAAGTCATATTGATATCAGGAAGAAATATAAAATAGAGATAAAAGGAACATTACTGCAATTCTTTTCATCGCTTCCATCTCCACAGTCGTCATCGTGGTCACAGATGAAATCCCGAGGGATACATTCACCATTCGCACACTGAAACTCGTTGGTCAGACATTTCTGTGCTGTAAAGAAAGGACGAAATACGCACAATGTGACTATATGAAGAAACTAACACTATAAGGGTACGTTCACATGGGCAGGTTCAACTAGTAGCCCTATTTATCGGCAGCATTCCTAGGATGGAATCTGAGCAGAGCTATAGCAGAAAATAACTAAAGGAAATACATATCCATTCATTTCCTTCATCTATGAATCATCCATTAGCGCAAAATCCATGGAAATCAGAGGTTTCCCTTATACAAGACTGATCAAAGCCGATACTTGACTGGACGCTGGGAGATACGACTGACGTGTAGAGATGAGCGAACTTCCCCCAGCCGAAGGACCTGGGAGTGACGTCACCGTCATGTGATCAGTGCAGGGGGCGTGGCTCAGCACGGGATCAAATCCAGTGCTGAGCCACACCCCCTGCACTGATCACATGACGGGGATGTCACCCCCAGGTCCTTCGGCTGTTCAACAGTTTGGGTTGGTGGAAGCCGCCCCTTATGGATTCCATATGCTGCGATAGTGGAATCCATAACGGGATGCGCGAGTTACCACAACCCGAACACCGAACTTTTTTTTAAAGTTCGCTCATCTCTACTGACGTGTTATTTGATCCAGTTTAACAAAAGTAACATAGATTTTTCAAGTTCTATTATCCGCTGTTAGAGTAATTATTTATTTATAAGACTTAGGGTCCATTCACATGTCCGTAAGTGTTTTGCGTTCCACAAATTGCGGGTCCGCAAAACACGGATACCCGCTGTGTGCATTCTGCATTCTGTGGACCGCACATGGCTAGCCTTACGATTGCGGACAAGAATAGAACATGCTCTATATTTTTTGCGGGGCTGCGGAACGGAACTACTGATGCGAACAGCACACAGTGTGCTGTCCGCATCTTTTGCGGCCCAATTAAAAATGAATGGGTCTACACCCGATCCGCAACATTGCGGAACGGATGCGGACCCAGAACTACGGACGTGTGAATGGACCATAAAATACAGCTGCTTATTAGATAGATAGATAGATAGATAGATAGATAGATAGATAGATAGATGATAGTGAGGTAGATAGCCAAGTCAAGCCCCTTCAGAATAGGTTGGTTGTTTTTATTTCATTAGCCAAAGAAAATCTCAAACATGGCTAACTGATTTGAGAATAGGTTCATTCATCTACTGGTGAGTCCTACAGACAAAGGAAGAAAAATAGCGTCTCCGTGAAAACCGCTCAGATTATTGCTGGAGCCCCTTGTAAATGCAATAGTCCAAATGCCCATAGTATATTACGGTATATTTGCTGTGTATACAGAAGTTTATGGTATTTCACTTTTCTGATAGACATTAGGGGTAGATATATCACACCTGCAACCTGTGCCTTGCCATTAGACGTCCTACTATTTTCAAGGACTATGGGGGTCATGAATAGATATACGCCCCTTTTGTGGGGTATATCTGGCGCAGATTCTGTCACGTGCCATCTCGCAGGCCCGTCTCATTCATCATTTTCTACGCCTGGTTTACGCCGGTGCCTCGAGATTACTTCGGCAATACACCATCAGTGCAGTGGCTTGTTAAGACTGGCATCTAAAATGCCAATCTTAATAAATGTGTTCCCATGTTTTCCATCTCTGGTTGAATTCAAGGGTGTAACTAACTATAAGGGGTGCAGAGATTGCAGTTGTAGCCAAGCCAATAAATGATAAATGACATAATAATCCTTCAGTAATACATTCCTATCACTTACTACAATTGGCCTCGTCTGAAGCATCCCGACAGTTGACGATCCCATCACATCTCTGACTTGTATTGAAGCAGGCTCCACTGGCACACGAAAGCTGACTGCACACGGGATATTCTGCAAGTTTAATAAGACAAGGGCTTCCATTGAGAGAAATTCCACAAATAAGTGAACAGATCTATAGTTTTGCTTCTATACTTGCATTACTCGACAAAATGTCTAATATGATGTCATAAATCATCTTTAGGGCTCATGCACATGACCATATATATTTTGTGCTCCGCAAAACACAGATCCGCAAAATATGGATGACATCTGTGTGATGCCTGTGTTTCATCCATTTTTCTTTTTGCTGACTCATTGATTTCAATGGCTACATGGTCCGCCCTTTGTGCCAAGTATAGGATATGTTCTATCTCTTTGCGGAACAGACCTACGGATGCAGAAAGCACATGGATGAACCGTTACACATGCTTTCCGCATCCGTATGTCTGTTCCGCAAAAGATAGAACATGTCCGATTCTTGGCTGCAAAATGCGGACCACAGACCCTAATACATACGTGTCCATGAGCCCTTGCTGTGTAATGAAACCTGAGTCTGTAACCTATAAAATGTGCATGGATAAACATATAATGAAATGTGTAATAAAATAACATGTTACATATACCTCTCTGGTTTATGATAAATAATAGTTCCATAGCAAAACCTCCACGGTGTGTTTTTAATAGACTTCTTGCAAATTTCTTGCCCATACCTTGTAAAACTGGCAGTACAGTTAAAACAGAAAGCTGAAATATTCTCTTCATAATAGACAACCCCTTAAAGGAGTAATCCAGCATTTTACCCATATACAGTAGCTAATTAAAGGACATCTGTCAGCAGATTTGTACCTATGACACTGGCTGACCTGTTCCGTGTGCACTTGGCAGCTGAAGGCATCTGTGTTGGTCCCATGTTCCTATGTGCCCGCATTTCTGAGAAAAATAAAGTTTTAATATATGCAAATGAGCAATGGGCTCAGCTCTCTCTGCAATAGCAATCCTAGAGCCTCAATTGCATATATCAAAACATCCTTTTTCTCAGCAATGCGGCCACATATGAACATGGGACCAACACAGATGCCTTCAGCTGCCAATTTCACATGTAACAGGTCAGCCAGTGTCATAGGGACAAATCTGCTGAGAGGTGCCCTTTAAATAATACTGTACAGGCACCTCTGTATGCCTTGCATATTCCTGTTTTAGTTGAGGCGTCATTAACGGGTTGCCTTCCATCTTGACTTCTTCTTCCCCCTGTTTTAGTTCTCCTAATGTAGTCTACACTGCACTTGCTCTGAAACTGCTGTCGCCCAACTCACACTGCAAAGTCATTGGCCCTAATTTATCACGCCTTCATTCCAGAACTCCGGCTTCAAAAAGTGGGACTTTTTTTTTACTTCTAATGCTCATTTTCACAAAAATGTTTGTGTAAAGACTTTTTATGTTTTTATACCACTCACTCCAGTTTTGAAATATGGGGGAGTAAGTGAACATGGGCAGCTATATTATTGAGATTAAAAAGTCGCACAAAAGTCACAATTTCACTCTGGTAGGAGGGTGGAGTAGGAAAATTGGAGCAGCTTTTCTAGACAAAGGGGTTACCTTTAAAGGGGTTCTCCTGGAATTAGGAAAACGAAAATACTTAAATATTACTTTATTATAAATATATTCCCAAATACCTTTTATTAGTTAAAATGGTTCATTTTGTCTAGGGAGCAATCAATAGGAGAAATAAAATGGCCGGCGTCCTATTAGTACACACAAAACCTGTCCTAATCACACAGAACCAGTCACTTCAGAATAGTAAGCTAAAGAGCTGCCTCATCCTCCTCTCTGCTCTTCTTTTCAGGGATTATGATCCTGAATACAGATGATAAGATCTGCAGCTGAATCTCTGTAGGAATGGAGTTCATGAGGAAACATGAAGTACAGAGAAGAGGTGGGGATGTGGCTGATGAGCAGCAGCACTTGTATGCGGTCTCCATTACCACAGCCCCACATTACCACAGTCTTTTCTGTCCGTCCTCTCTATCCTTCATGTCTCCTCATAAACTCCATTCCTACAAAGATTCAGCTGAAGATCTTATCAGCTGTATTCAAGATCATAATCCCTGGCAGGTAGTGCAGAGAGGAGGATGAGGCAGCTCTTTCGCTCAGTGTTGTGAAGTCATTTGTCCCACTGTGTGATTAGGACAGGTTTTGTGTGCACTAATGTGACGGCGGCCATTTTATTTCTCCTAATGATTGCTCTCTAGACAAAACGAGCCATTATAACTAATGAAAGGTAATAAGGAATATATTTATAATAAAGTAATATTTAAATATTTTCATTTTCCTAATTCCTGGAGAACCCCTTTTGTCAAGAAAAGCTGCTCTAGTTTTCCTATTCCACCCTCCTAGATAAAACAAGCCATTATAGCTACAGAAAGGTATTTGGGATATATTTATAATAACATAATATTTAAATATTTTCATTTTCTTAATTCCTGGAGAACCTCTTTAAGGATAAGACAAATATATCAAACAACATGTGACATCTGATAAATTTGGCATAAAATACTCCAATGCAGACTTAAATATTCCGCTCATGATAAATTAGCCCCATTGTGTATTCCTATGTGTTACAGCTTCACACTGCTCTCCCCAGCTCCTGCTTGTAATATGTTTTCCCCTGTTAGCTCTTACAAGCAGGAGGCAGGGGGAGAGCAGACTGAAGCTGCATCTCTTCTAAATGAATAAAATACAAGTTTTGCTGAATCTTTTTCCCCGCAAAACTATATATATCAATCTGCTCAGCTCCTCCTGTTATATAACATGCTGTCCTGCAGTTCTGACACCATGTTTGATGTGGCTTTTTTTTTTTTTTTTAACCGTAGACACAGAACCAGACTTTTTAACCCCCTATTGAACTCTTTCTATACATTTTACATTTCTTCTCTGAGCTGTCATCGCAAACAGTGAAATGTAAGGAATGTTATCACCGCGCAGAGCCTCTAATGGTCAGTTCACATAAAACAGCAGCACACTGTTTGATGAATAAGACACTTCATCTACTCTAATTAAATGGGTTATGGCTACAACATTGCTTAGATGTTTATCTTCGTCTGCATGGGTAGTTTTTCCTTCCCACTAATCCCATTAGCTGCAAAGTGGACTGTGCTTTAAAACACCCCTTGTCCCATTTTATGACATGTCCAGGAGCTGAGTTACTTAATATTGGGGAATTTTTCAGTTGACTGGCCTCTTAAATAATGTACCTAATAGTGAGAGGCAAACGTGAGTTCTTATCTCCGGTGCAACTTGGATCTGTTTGCTGAACTATCCAAGACAGGATCAGGAGGCCAAGAATAGAGTGTACTACTCCTTGGGGATCTCTTTACTTTAAAGCACTAGTAGGACCTTGGCGCAAAAAAAAAAATCTCCTTGACTTACTTGGGGACGGTTTCCTCTACTTAATTGAAAGCCTTTGAAGTTAATCCAACAGATACAATTTTTTCTCTCTCCTGTTTTCTACAGTGATTTAGATGGGAGAATTGTGGAAGTGCTGAATTCAGTAACAAGAGTCTGTACGAAGTACACCTGATACATGTGTTCCTCCAGAAGGTCTCTAAGGCAGTGGTTTGTATGTACAAGTTTTAATGAAAGGAGAAGAACAAACTAGGTTCACATATGCAGCATATGTCCGGCAGAGGAACAGACTACCGGAGCTTACTGTATGTGGCATAGCCGGTACTGCCACCCACCGCGGATTGCCACTAAATAAAATAGGATCCGACGGGGATCCAGCCAGTTTCCTGCATAAATGCTGTCTTTCAGGTGGACAAATACTGCTGCCATGCAGTGATTTTTATTCCAGCTTAAAGACGCAATTTATGCCAGAAACTGGACAGTACACGGCAGTACCCAGCTAGATATGGTAAACTCTGGTAGTCTGTTCCCCTGCTGGAAAGCCTAACAGAGTTCGTGCTGCTTAGGGTACTTTCACACTAGCGTTTTGGATTCCGTTTGTGAGATCCGTTTCAGGGCTCTCACAAACGGTCCAAAACGGATCAGTTAAGCCCCAATGCATCCTGAATGGATAAGGATCCGTTCAGAATGCATCAGTTAGGCCCCGTTCCGCCTCTATTCCGTTTTGGAGGCGGACACCAAAACGCAGCATGCAGCATTTTGGTGTCCGTCTGACGAGGCGGAGCCTAACGGATCAGTTTTGTTTTACAATGTAAGTCAATGGGGACGGATCCGTTGTCAGTGACACAATCCGTTCCCCATTGACTTTCAATGTAATTCAAAACGGATCCGTTTTGGACTTTGTCATTTTTCTTTAAAGCTAATGCAAACGGATCCGTTCTGAACGGATACAAACGTTTGCATTAGCGGTGCGGATCCGTCTGTGCAAATAAACAGACGGATCCGCACCAACGCTAGTGTGAAAGTAGTCTTATGTGAACATATCCTTATTTAGAATATTCAACATACTGATATACTATGGATGCATAAAAGGAAAATCATTCAAATAGATCACTGCCTGTACTCATTATAGTGCCTATTAGGGGCCAGAAAAAGTGCGCCTTGTCCCCATGACTCATTAGAAGTATAAAAAAAAATGGATATTTGGATAAATGAAATTAATTTATGATACATCCATAGAATATGCTGTATATGTCTAAGTGACTATGGGAACCCCACCCATCACAGGGACCAGGTCCATACTGGTTAGATAAACTGACAAAAGGAAAACAGAGGGCTGGTGTGTCTGAGTATGCATATAGTATTATCCATTAGGCCCCCTGCAGATGAGCGTGACCGATTAGGTCCGGATGCGTTCATTTAAAAATGCGTGATTTCGCAAGCAAGTTCAGTCAGTTTTGTCTGCGATTGCGTTTAATTGTTCAGTTTTTTTCTCGCGGGTGCAATGCGCATAGATGCATGATAAAAAACGGAAGGTTTGCAAACAACATCACTTGCTTGCGGATGCGTGAAAAACGCAGAATATAGAACATGCTGTGATTTTCACGCAACCCACAAGCGATGCGTGAAAAACAACACTCATGTACACAGACACATTTAAATGAATGGGTCCGGATTCAGTGCGGCCGCAATGCGTTCGCATCACGCGTTGCACCCGCGCGGAAAACTCGCTCGTCTGAAAGGGGCCTTACAGTCTGCATAGAGTTACCAAAACGGACTTGAATGGGAAACACAGAACCAGTTGAGCACGCTCACTAAATGCCTTCTATAACTCGCATAGATTGTAATGGAGGTCACTTGAATGTTTTTGTTTTTCTTCTCCTTTTTAGATTCCATTCATAGTTTTGGGTAAAAAGTATGTCTAGTTCTTAAATTCTACTATGGCGTCTATACAGAGAGAGTGGATCGGGTTCTGCTCAACTACCTCCCCAAGGCTGCTACCATGGACACTATATGGACTACTATGTTCTGAAACACTAAAAAACGGCTACTATGGTGTTTTTGTACAAAGGAGACTCTCTGAGGCCAGGAGGTTAGGGTGGTGTAAGCCTGTACTTTTCTTCATTAGCATAACATTTTTGCAAGAATGTAAGGACTGGCCTGAGAGTTATACTGTCCTTCGGTCCCACAAGGGCTGGGGGTGCAGACATAAACAGAGCCCCCAAGTCCCAGAGCCAGTGGTTCATCAATTAGCGCAAAAGTGGGCAATGCACTTGAACTTTTGCAATGGGATCTGATGTTTTTTAATATAATAAATAAATATAAAAAAATAATAAAAGTAATAAACTGTCAGTTAATTACAAAACAGTTGGTGCTGAAATAAAACTCACGGCAGTTGCGTTCATCGGATCCATCTGCGCAGTCCTTCATTCGGTCACATTTATAAGCCCCTGGGATACACTGACCAGTAATGCATGTGAACTGCTGAGCGGAGCAAGTTCTCCCGGCTGAAAAACGAAACCAGTTAATCGCATGCTGTTCTGTATAAAGCAGTTATCAGCCTTCTAGTAGAAATTCTAAACAATTCTATGCCATAAAAATTGGGGAAATAGTAGTGTAAGCAAAATGCTAATGTATGCAAAATTCTGCTACGCTTATCATTTTACATTGGTTTTGAAAAAAATAATCGTCAGACTGTAATGTAGTCAATATAGTCAAATTGTTATCAAAGGGGGGACACTGGTGTATGTACATCTCACACACAGAAACTGGATGTGTTCTTAGGGATCTGAGTACATTTAGATTTTGCCTCTATATGGAAATGAAAAGTGTAGAGCAAACAGGATCCCCCCCCAACCCCGAAATAAGAAATCTAGTATAGTATATGCAAACTGACCTCAGAGTAACACATTCTGAAGAAAGAAACCAAAAGATATCATCTGAGAAACTTACGACAATGCTGTTCATCAGAGCCATCGTTACAGTCCTCCTCATCGTCACACACCCAAGATCGGACGATGCATTCGCCATCCCCACACCGAAACTGACTCGCTGCACATGATCGCGGAGCTGGTATCATAGGGAGAGGATTTTATTAGTTGGTATCCTCTTAAAAAGATATTCACACCCCAATATTTCTTAGTCTTGGTGCTTATGAAGTGCAAGCGCAAAAGACATCACTCCTCGTCTTTGTGCACATAGCACCACTTGAGAAAGAAGAGGCAGCACAGCCAAACTATTGGCAGGGCAAAATGCGCAATTTTCAGAGGCCTCTACCAACAAGGGTCCCTTACCTCCCAGTTTCTTCCAACACTTTGAGTATTAAAGAGTGTTAAAGATAACCTGTTACCCCGCCTGACATGTCTGTTTTAATGACTACTTGCATTCCCCGTGTAATAACAATTCCGGAGCCTCTTCTCTTATAACTGTGTCGTGCCATTCCTTTATTATTCCTGCTAGCAGTGTGCAATGTAGGTCCAGATGGGTATTACCAGTTAGGAGGGAGGCCCCTGCATACCCTGACATTGACAGCACTCATTGGATAGTGCAGGGACACCCCCCCCCCCAACTGGTAACCCCCATCTGAACCTTCCCTGCAAACTGCTAGCAATTCATTCATAATAAAGTAATGGCACAGCATAGCATCATAAGAATAGAGGCTCCAGAATTGTTATTACATGGAGAATGCAAGAAGCTACTAAAACAGACATGTCAAGAGAGGTGACAGCTCCTCTTTGTTACTCTGCACTCGAATATAAGCAGTTTCATGAGGTCTAAGTGCTGTTCTAGTGCCCAGTGCTCAGTATGCCCTTGGCTCTAAGTGGCATCTGTAGTTAGCTATCTTAAAGAGTAACTAAACTTTTGATACCACTTTTGTGAAAATGTCCCTAATGCCCCAATAACACTTTTTGTAATATACTTTATTAATGGATTTTTAATAGACTTTACCCCGATAAAGCACAGCTTTCCCTGTGCACTTAAAATTGACTTTTCTATACACCGCTGGCTTCCCTTACAGAGTTGATGAATGGGGCTGCAGCACAGGTAGTACGGGCAGGAGCGCATATTATTGCTCCTGCCTGGGTCCCCACCCAGAGGTTTACTAAATCCTGGCATGGTACATGGGTACCCTGTAACCATGTGATATGCCAGGATTAGCGATGTGGAGCGGGCTCCTGCCTGTGCCTGCCTCGCTAAGCGTCCTACATGTAAGCGAAGCAGGCACGGGCAGGAGCCCGCTCCGCTCAGCTTATCCTGGCACAGCACATGGTTACAGAGTACCCATGTACTATGCCAGGATTTAGTAATACTCCAGGGGGCACAGGCAGGAGAAGCAATGTGTGCTCCTGCCCGTATTCTATGCTCTGTGGCCCCATTTATGAACTGTCAACTCAGCAGTCAGCGGTGTTCAGAAAAGTGGATTTTAAGAGCACAGGGAAAGGTGCGATTATGGGGGGGGGGGGGTAAAGTCTATTACAAATTAAAAATGCATTAATAAAGTATATTGCAAAAAGTGTTATTAGGGCATTACCGACACATTTTATCAAACATTTTATCACAAGTTTAGTTACTCTTTTCCTGTTATTCTCGGTTATTATCTGATTACGCTTTATTTTCTTGAATTGCACAAAGGGGAATTCCAGTCTAAAACATCTATAACCTATCCAGTGAGTAGGTTCTAAATGAGTGGAGGGTGTACAGATTGTTTGAGCCACCACTAATTGTGAACCTGGCCTAACAGTCAGCTGTTTGTTCGTTAGGCTCCTTTCACACGAGCGAGTTTTCCGCGCGGGTACAATGCGTGATGTGAACGCATAGCACCCGCACTGAATCCTGACCCATTCATTTCAATGGGTCTGTGTACATCAGTTCTGCGTTGCGTGAAGAATGAAGCATGTTCTATATTCTGCGTTTTTCACGCAGCCCTGGTCCCATAGAAGTGAATGGGGCTTCAGTGAAAAACGCATTGCATCCGGAAGCAAGTGCGGATGCAATGCGTTTTTCACTGATGGTTGTTAATAGAAGTTGTTTGTAAACCTTCGGTTTTTTATCACGCGGGTGAAAAACGCATCAAAATGCATTGCAAAACTGAACAACTGAACGCAATTGCAGACAAAACTGACTTAATTTGCTTGCAAAATGGTGCGAGTTTCACTGAACGCATCCTGCAGACATCCGGACCTAATCCGTCACGCTCGTGTGAAAGGGGCCTTACAAGAATCTGTTCATTAGAAAGTGCTAAGCAAAAGCTTTCCTTTGAAGGTATTAGAAATCAGCTTTGACACCCTGTTCCCTGACCTTACTCCGTTATAGATTTCTAATTTCCGGAGTTTTCTTTTAAAATTCTTTTAAGTATGTACAAAGTACTGACATCCCCCCAAAATGGAAGGGCAAACAATAGAAATAGGACCCTACGAGCTCATCTTCTGTTATTAAAAATTCAATTCACTTCACTCAGGTCCCGCAGGGTTGTCACCCAGCTATCCCAGACTCCTGAGAGAGGTAAATTTCCAGATTCAAGGGGCATCCACGACTGCGTAACTAAGCAAATTTGCTTTTTATAGGTCCAAGAAAGCAGAGCGGTTGTCAACCAAAAGAATAAAGACTCCACTTACGACAGCCAGATTCATCTGAGTTATCCGGACAATCTGCTGATCCATCACACCGCCACCTTAATGGAATACAACGGCCACTGGAACACCGAAAATCACTTGACGTACATCCTAGAAGACAGAAGCATGAGTGGTCATCTTCAGTAATGTCTCACAGCAGGGATGCTCAACCTGCGGCCCTCCAGCTGTTGCAAAACTACAACTCCCAGCATGCCTGGAAAGCCTACAGCTATTAGGACATGCTGGGAGTTGTAGTTTTGCAACAGCTGGAGGGCCGCAGGTTGAGCATGCCTGTCTCACAGCTTTCATAGGGAATCCTCCCTAGAATTCATAAAAGCACAGTAAACATGAAAAGCATACTGTACCTCACGCCGGCTCAATGCTATAAGAGTATGGAACCGAGCACAACGGGGTTAAAAAGTTCGTGTTAAGAACGCGTTTCCCCCCACCACCCTTTCGGCGTTTGCCCCCAATCAGCAGTGTCTGGCTGAAAAGAGACTAACTAGTGGATTTTGACCAGAATACTGAAAGGAAGTCCCGAAATGTCTCCGCTTCATTTTGCCGTAACCCGCAGCAGCCGCGTCCTTTCATTTCAATTGGAGGCAACACTGAGATATGCAGGGTGGCGTCTTAAAGCCGCCGCCACGTCAAGAAGGGACCCGTCCCTTCTTGGCGCGGCTGCAGCTATAAGCCACAGCTTTGTGATCCTCAGCGCTTCCTCCCATTGAGATGTATGGAAGGCAGAACAGACGCAGCCGACGGAGGGTTTTCAGTGGCTGTCTTCTCCAAAATTCTGCTGCAAGATACGTTGTGTGAACGTCACCCTAAATGGGTTTTCCAACTACATATAGTGTTTAAATTCTCCCCACCCAAATGGACCTGCTGAGGGAAGCATACCTATTCTACTCTGCAACACTCGCTTTCGGCTTCATGGGTCCACCGCAGTGGAAGCCCAAGCCGAAGGATCGGTCACCAATAACAGATTGGTGGGGGTCCAACACCCAGCACTAGCGATGAGCGGCATAGGCAATATTCAAATTTGCGATATTTCACTAATTTTTGGTCAAATATTCGCCATAAATTTGCAGATTTGAGAATTTGTGATCTCCAGTCATTATTTACTTGATTGTGAAAATCGTCAATGTAATATATTTGCGATAAAAATTAGCGATTAGAATATTCACGATCAACACTAAGGGCTAGGTAACTTTCCTATTGGTTTCTAGGGATGTTGCTAAGTGGCGATGTTCGCGATAAATTCGCAATACATTTGTGATAAATTTGCAATTAGAATATTCGCGATCAACACTATTCGCGAATATGACTATATAGCACTATATTCAAATTTTTCGCGAATTCTCTAAGTGGCGATATTCGTGATTAAAATTCGCGATTCTAAGATTCACTACCCAGCACCCCCATAAAACAGCTATTTTCGGCAGCTGGAAACTACAATGTACAGAACAGAGGCAGAGGGCTCTGTAGACTGTGTAGTGTTGGGCACCGGTGTACTGCAGCTCAGCTACTAGTCACTTGAATGGGAGCTAAGCTGTAGTATCCTGGCACGGCCACTCTATAGCCACACTGTACACTCTATAGCAGGGGTCAGCAACCTTCAGCACTCCAGATGTTGTGAAACTACAATTCCCAGCATGCTCCATTTATTTCTATGACAGTTCTGAGAAGTCCAGAGAAAGTATGCATGCTGGGAGTTGTAGTTTCACAACAGCTGGAGAGCCAGAGGTTTCCTACCCCTGCTCTATAGTTTCTGGCTGCCAAAACAGCTGATCAGTGGAAGGGGGTGGAGTGTCGGACCCCAACCAATCTGATAATCTATCTTGAGGATGGGTCATTATTTTCAAAGTCCAGGAAAATCCCTTTAATGGTCCATTTACACATCCGTAGTGTATTGCGGATCTGTGTGCTGTCCGCATCCATTCCTGCCCCATAGAGAATGAATGGGTCCGCACCTGTTCTGATAATTGTGGAACGGGTGCGGACACATTCACGGACGTGTGAATGAACCCTAAGGACATGACAAATACTACTAATGTTTTGGGGTGGTAAAATCAGGGTTTAGCACTGTTGAAATCCATCCAGGAGTTTCGATATTGTACACATCGTTGTAACGGTTTCCTCCTGAACTCCAAATACCTACTGATAGGTTCGGGGCAGTGTCTGTGTGACATAGGGAATTGGGGGCAGACATTGAAGCGAATGATTACAATTTATGTACATGACCACAGTATATGTTGCTGCTATACTAGAAACAACTAGAAATAAATAACATTATATTTGGAACTTGCTATCTTTGTAGTTTCCAAATAGCTTATGTCTTGTAATAGGTACGTTTTATGTAACATCGCTCAGCATCTGCGGCGATATCTCTGCTCTCACTTCATTCATGCAGAAGTTAGAAGAATAGGAAGCTGAGGCATGTCAGCGCTATATAATGACCCTAGGTGTTAAAAGCTCGTTCCTCCGTGTAATTCAGCTATCTGATTGTCTAGCAGTGACATTGTGATTTATAATGTATGCTGCAAATGGTCGGAAATTTCCTTTGGGCTAATGGTGGTACAGGGTGGTACAAAAATATGTGTACACCCAAATACCTTCTATGGAATAATGTATGGCGGAGATTGGTGGTGCAGGTCTGGGGTTGGTGGTGCAGGGCTCTTATCAAACCACCTTTACAGCACAACAGCCTCCCCAGCAAAAAACACTTTCAAGGAATGTACAAATGCAGCCTGGAATCCCTGAGCTTTATCAGCCAGCCGGACAAGATTACAGGCTTTCTTAAGACTGTCGATGAAAAAAAATATATATACTGATAAGGGTTTAATTAAAGTGAACTTAACACTTTCCCAGAACTGTAATTCTATGTGACACATACATGAAAGAAAGCTAATAACTATGCAAAAAAGGGGCAAACACACATACAGTAGATATAAAATACAATAACAAAAATGAACAAATATATATATATATACTGTTGAAACCAGAAGTTTACATACACTATATAAAAAGACACATCTGCAGGTTTTTCTCAATATCTGACGTGAAATCAGAATAAACCTTTCCTGTTTTGGGTCAATTAGGATTACCATAATTATTATTATTTGCCAAATGACAGAATAATAAGAGAAAGAGAATGTTTTAAGGCATTTTTATTACTTTCTGCAAAGTCAAAAGTTTACCTACATTTCATTAATATTTGGTACCATTGCCCTTAAACTGTATGACTTGGGTCAAACGTTTTGGATATCCTTCCACAAGCTTTTCACAATAGTTGTTCGGAATTTGGGCCCATTCCTCCTGACAAAACTGGTGTAACTTAGCCATGTTTGTTGGTCGCCTTGCTCGCACCTTCCTTTTCAGCTTTGCCCATACATTTTCAATAGGATTGAGATCAGGGCTTTGTGATGGCTGCTCCAAAACATTGACTTTGTTATCCTTAAGCCACTTTGTAACCGGTTTGGCAGTATCATTTGGGTCATTGTCCATTTGGAAGACCCATTTCCGCCTTTAACTTCCTGGCTGATGTCTTGAGATGTTGCTTCAGTATTTCCACATAATCTTCTTTCCTCATGATGCCATCTATTTTGTGAAGTGCACCAGTCCCTCCTGCACTAAAACAACCCCACAACATGATGCTGCCACCCCCGTGTTTCACAGTTGGGGTGGTGTCCTTAGGCTTCCAAGTTTCTCCCTTTTTCCTCCAAACATAATGATGGTCTTTATGGCCAAAAAGTTAAATTTTAGTTTTATCAGACCACAGGACATGTCTTCAAAAATGTAGATCTTTGTTTCTGTGTGCATTTGCAAACATTAATCTGTCTTTTTTATGTTTCTTTTGGAGTAATGGCTTCTTCTTGGCAAAGTGGCCTTTCAGCCCATCTTGATACAGTACTCGTTTCACTGTGGATGTTGACACAATCTTACCAGCTTCCGCCATAATCTACACAAGGTCTTTTGCTTTTGTTCTTGGGTTGGTATACACATGTCGGACCAAAGCAGGTTCATCTCTGGGACACAGAACCCGTCTCTTTCCTGAGCGGTATGATGGCTGGACATTTCCATCTTGTTTGTACTTGTGTATAATTGTTTGTACAGATGAACGAGGCACCTTCGGGTATCTTGAAATGGCACCCAAGGTTGAGCCAGACTTGTGCAAGTCCACAATTCTCTTTCTGATATCTTGGCTGATTTCTTTAGACTTTCCCATGATGCTTCACAAAGAAGCAGTGTGTTTCAGGTGTGCATTTAAATACATCCACAGGTGTGTCTCTTATAAACAAACCTAACAGAAGCTTCCAAACACATGACATCATCATATGGGCAGTCCAGAATTGTTTAAAGGCATAGTAATCTTAGTGTATGTAAACTTTTGACATTGCAGAAAGTAATAAAAATGCCTTAACACAATCTCTCTCTTATTATTCTGGCATTTGGCAAATAATAATAATTTTGGTAATCCTAATTGACCAAAAACAGGAAAGATTTATTCTGATTTCATGTCAGATATTGAGAAAAACATGCATATGTGTCTTTTTATATAGTGTAAGTAAACTGTATATATATATAAATTTATATATATATATATTTAGGGTACTTTTACACTAGCGTTATTCTTTTCCGGCATTGAGTTCCGTCCTAGGGGCTCAATACCGGAAAAGAACTGATCAGTTTTATCCTAATGCATTCTGAATGGAGAGAAATCCGTTCAGGATGCATCAGGATGTCTTCAGTTCAGTCTGCATGTTTTTTGGATGGAGAAAATACTGCATTGACGGATCTGTTCTTCCGGACTGCGCATGCGCAGACTTGTAAAAATGTAAAAAAAAAAATAACTGATCCGTTTTTCCGGGTGACAACCAGAGAGAGGGATCTGTTATTGCAAAGCATTTGTGAGACGGATCCTCATCCGGATCTGTCTACAAATGCTGACCATTTGCATACAGATTGCCGGATCCAACGCAAGTGTGAAAGTACCCTTATACACACACTGTGGTTATTTATTTTTATATATATATATGTACCTATATATAAAACGTCTGTATCACATGACATTTTAAGGCATAGAATTTAGATTAGATATATGTAAGGTAAAGTTAAGGCATAGAAAGTATGAGATCATCTGATTAATGATCAGGATACACAGATGAGGGAGAGCGTTATGTGCGCACACTGTAATATACTGTATAGTATATTGTGTTAAAACTGAGTTGCTGAGAATGGCTGCAGAATGAACAAAGGAACTTAGAGCTGGAGAAGAGGTCACAGCAGTGGCGTACCTATGAAGGCAGGCCATGGGGCGCAATGAAAAGTGGGGGCCGACACTGAACTCCTTTTTCTGTTCCTTACATGTAGACATTGCATTTTCATGCATCCACAACTAGGTGTCATAGAGATTTCAGCAGCTTCAACTGGATTCGATGGTAACTGCATAACTTCCCATGCACACAGCACCCCCTAGTGGTGGCTGCAGGCAGACAATTAAAAAAAAAATGCAATGTGAAGGGCAGCAGGAGACATTCAGCTGTATGGGGTAGTCATTTAATTCAGGTGTCTGTTGTAAATGTATTGAAGAAATATGGTATTCAGAATTAGTGTCTTTCATACATTTGGTAGATTAGGGGGACAGATCGAAGGCAGTAGGACTGAGGGATCGGACTACAAAGAGTTTGGTTATTGCTATGGAGACACACAAAAAGAAAAAAGATGTACACCAATCTAAAATATTGGTATACAATGGTATAAAGTTGCATGGTTTATATTTCTAAAACAATTCCCGTAGATACATTAAAACTTACAATTAGTGTTGGCGCAAATATTCGAATCGTGAATTTTAATCGCGAATATCGCCACTTTAAGAATTCGCGAAGATTTAGAATGTAGTGCTATACATTCGTATTCACGAATATTCTAGATTTTTTTTCATCTGAACCCATGATCCCTCCCTTTTTGCTTGTGGGCCAATGAGAAGGCTGCAATGTCTTTGTCAGAGCTTAGCAACATCCCTAGCAACCAATAGGAAAGTTGCCCACCCTTTGCCTTATAAGAACCTCCCCAGCAGCCATTTTCTGTAGTGTAATGGAGTTCTGAGAGAGAGACAGCAGTGTCATTGCTGTGCTCTGTGCTTTACTGTCACATTAAATTAGTTAGTTATCATATATATATATATATATCTATATATATATATATATATATATATAATACAGATAGTTAGTGGAAGCTAGTCAGTGTAGGTTAGATAGTGATATAGTGTAGCTGAATCTATTGGAGCACTTTATCTGCATATAAAGCTATTGTAATGTTGGCCTTGCCAACCATTATCTCCAGTCTCAGGAAACTTCTAGCAGCTTGAAAAATGTAGCAATAGTGACCCACGCCTGTATTGCGTGCGCATTGCGCGCTTATTACATTGCTGATTTTCGCAATCAAGAAAATAATGGTGAATTCTCTAATTTGCGAATTTATGACGAATATTCACCCAAATATTCACAAAATATCGCTAATTCGAATATTGGCCCTGCTGCTCATCACTACTTACAAGCACTTTTTAAAATTAAAGCAAAGAAGGAATGTGATTAATCTGGGGCAAATGGTACAAAGGATTTACAAAACTGTACAATACACCTGTCCGCCATAACATCAAAACCACTGGCCTAATATTGTCTCAGTCGCCTCATGCCACCAAAGCAGCTTTGACCCACTGAGGCATGGACCCCACAAGACCTCTGAAGATGTCCCATGGTATCTGGCACCAAGATGTTTGCAGCAGATTTTTTAAAGGGCATCTGTCAGCAGACTTGTCCCTATGACACTGGCTGACCTGTTACATGTGCGCTCGGCAGCTGAAGGCATCTGTGTTGGTCCCATGTTCATATGTGCCCGCATTGCTGAGAAAAGTGAAATTTCAATATATGCAAATGAGTCTCTGGGAAAGCGGCCTTATCTAGATGGATCCCAATATGAACAAACAGGCATGAACTATGGGCTCTTTCACACGCGCGTGACGGATTGGCTCCGGATGCGTTCAGGGTGCATTCAGTGAAACTCGCACCATTTTGCAAGCAAGTTCAGTCAGTTTTGTCTGCGATTGCGTTCAGTTGTTCAGTTTTTTCTACACAATGCTTTTTGATGCATTTTTAAAGGGCGAGATAAAAAACCTAAGGTTTACAAACAACATCTCCTAGCAACCATCAGTGAAAAACGCATCGTATCCACACTTGCTTCTGGATGTAATGCGTTTTTCATTCAAGCCCCATTCACTTCTATGGGACCAGGGCTGCGTGAAAAACGCAGAATATAGAACATGCTGCGTTTTTCACACAATGCAGAATTGATGCATGAAAAAAACGCTCATGTGCACAGACCCATTGCAATGAACGGGTCAGGATTCAGTGCGGGTGCTATGCGTTCATGTCACACATCATACCCACGCGGAAAACTCGCTTGTGTGGAAGGGGCCTACAGCGCATATTAGATTGGCAGATTGTTTGCCCGATAATCGCCAACGAGCGTTCCTATGAACGTTCGTTAGCGATCATCTGTTAGTCTAATATTGCCTTTGATTGCCCGATGAACAAGCAAACGCTTATTCATCGGGCAATTCAGATCTTTCAGTGTGCTGAAAGTTCTGGATTTGCCGGCAGCAGACTGCGCTGTGTAATAGCGATCTGCCGCCGGCACACCCCTGTCCTGAATGGGGTCGAGCGATGGCACAGGGATCGCTCCTTCCCATGCTGCGGAAGAGATGGCTGCATGTAATTGCTGTGGCGTCCTCTGCTACCGAACTGGCGACTGCCGAGACGGAACCCTTCCCTCCCCACAATCGCCTGCAGAATCGGTGATTAATACACCCTTATGGTGGAAGTATACAATCTGACTATTAGGGGTACATTGTTACAGCTATATACTGTTTTGTTTTTTATTTGATTTTAATCTACATTATATCATATTTGCTTAACCAGTAAGATGAAACCGTAAAAGTGTGGGCCCCACGTACCGTTCTACAAAGGGACCGAGAATTTATATTTTTCTATTTTATTCCATTAATATTTAAAATATATTTAGTTTTAAACTGTATATTTAATAGCATTTTATCTACAATCACTGGAGCTGGTCTTATGTTGGTTACAGGCATAATTATTTGGGCAAAATATGGCAACATTATATGGATTGTTCACAGCGGTGAATTTTGGGGTGAATTTAACTGTATAACTTTGTGCCACGTATGGCGGTGTTAAATGAGCTGTGTATGATAGTATTGTTTGGCATGTGTATGGCAGTATTATTTGTACATTGTATGATGGCATTACTTAAATGTGGATGGCGGTATTCTTTGTGCACTGTATGATGGTATTGTTTGCAATGTTTATAGCGGTATTATTTGTGCATTGCACAGTAGTATTATTTGGAATGTGTATGCCAGTATTATTTGTGCACTGTATGGTGGTATTATTTGGAACGCGTATAGCATTAATATTTGTGCATTGCATGGTAGTATTATTTGGAATGTGTATGCCAGTATTATTTGTGCATTGTATGGTGGTATTATTTGGAATGTGTATGGCAGTACTATTTGTGCATTGTAAAGTGTTGGTATTTAGAATGTGTATGGTATTATTATTATTTGTGTACTGTATAGTAATATTATTTGGAATGTGTATGGCAGTATTATTTGTGTGTTGTATAGTAATATTATTTGGAATGTGTATGGCAGTATTATTTGTGTGTTGTATAGTGATATTATTTGGAATGGGTATGGCAGTATTATTTGTGTGTTGTATAGTAATATTATTTGGAATGGGTATGGCAGTATTATTTGTGTGTTGTATAGTAATATTATTTGGAATGTGTATGGCAGTATTATTTGTGTGTTGTATAGTGATATTATTTGGAATGTTTATGGCAGTATCATTTGTACATTGCACTTTGGCACTATTCTGGAACCTTTATGGCAGTATTATTTGGATTTTATAATGTAATATAAGTTTAACTGTGGACCCATGCATCAGATATTTTAAAAAACTAGCGCTATCCCGGCTCAGTCTACCGCTGATTTTTACCTCAACTTATATAAGCAACAGGTACATTAACCGCAATAACACATTCTGCTCAGATATATTATTTACCACATAAAAAAATTAGACTTGACTTGCAGCTTTCCCCCCTGAGTGAGCATTAGCCTGGATGCCATGTCAAGGTAACATTTAGTTAGGTTGAAAATCAGTGAAGAGAAAATGGCTTCATACTCAAGATTAACAAATGAATGAACTCACAAAAGCAAATATCTGGGGGAGGGTGAGACGTAGCAGACTACAGTCCAGATCAGCTTTATGGGCCAGGTCTGAATTTACAAAGCAAGAGTATACTAGAAGTGGCGCACAGTCCTGAGAAAATAGTGAATGAAACAAAGAAGAGCATGCCTCTTACTGTACAGTGTACTGTACATCTATATTTAGGCATCAGAAATCTTTTAGCCTAATTCATGTTCTTTGTTGTGAAAAATTATAAAAATATTAAGAACCATTCTTTTCCATAGGCTGTGGTTGCTACTTCTGCTTAATCACATTCATGTGAATGGATCTGGACTGCAGTACCACACACAGCCTGTAGACAAGAGTGGCGCTATCTCTGGACAACATGTTTTTCTAATCTCATACAAACCATTTAAAGAGGGCCAGTCACCTCTGCTAACCTGTCTGTTTCACTAAATCATTTTATTCCCAATAATCCCAATAATATAACAATGAAGATATAAATATAATAATAAATATAGATCGCAATAATATAACAGTTCTGGAACATTTTTTCTTATAATTTTGTGTTGTGCTGTTCCTCTGTTATTCTTCCAGGAAATGTATGATTTTGACAAGGAGAAGGGTAACACCCAGTTATCAATTTAGTCCTCCGTTTCTAGGAAGAATAACAGAGGAACGGCAAAACATAGAGTTGTGAGAACAGTTGAAAAAAGTCAGAAACTCACTCCAGTAGGGGAGTAGAGTAAAAAAAACTGGGGTAGCATTTCTAGACAAAAGCGTTAGGTTTAGGGTCCATTCACCGTCTGCAAGTATTTAGCGGTCCGCAAATTGCGGATCTGCAAAACACGGACACCGGCCATTTTGCGGACTGCACATGGCCGGCACTTTAATAGAAATGCCTTTTCTTGTCCGTGTCTGCGAACAAGAATGGGACATGTTCTATTTTCTTTGGTGGAACGGAAGTGCGGATGCGGACAGCACACTGTGTGCTGTCCGCATCTTTTCCGGCCCCATTGAAAATGAATGGGTCCGCACCCATCCCGCAAAAGATGCAACAAATTTTATGTACCAGATTTGATAAATTTGGTGCAAGGTACTCCAACGCAGAGTGGAGCACAACTGGCTTCAAATATTACTTTCATAATAAATTCCCCCCACATTTCTTCATGTTTAAAATCAGTAGAAAACCATTTATGTGGTTTGGGTAAGTGCTACCATGGTCCAAGGGAGCGACTTTGCATACTGATATAATATAGATGTATAAATCACATATTGGTGTAATATAGATGTATTTATTGTATACTGGTGTAATATAGATGTGTAAATTCCTACTGATACAGGGGTGGATTGGCCATAGACCTTACAGAGAAATTTCCCGGTGGGCCAATGCCCAGGGGGTCCACCCAAGCCCCTATCTCTGCTGCTGGCTGGGTACATAATGAGCTATCAGTTGTATTTAATAGGGATGAGCGAATGTCATGTTATTGCGTTTCGTTTGGTGGTAAAAGCAGAATTGCATTATAGATTCCGTTACCACGGACCATAACGTAATTCTATGACGAAATGCATAACGGGACGGCTTTTACCACCAAACAAAGCGCAAACCAATTTCAAAATATGAAATTCGCTCATTTCTAGTAATTAACTGTGAGAATCAGGTACTCATGTACCCGGCCAGCGGCATGCCTTCCTGAATTCATCTATGTCACGCATCTCACCTCCAAAGCCCCCTCCTCCACATCTTAATCAGAAACAACTGGAAGAAGAGGAGAGAAGATGGCCTCTATTGATGGCCAACTCGGAGGGACCGTATTTGGGGAAATATATTGTCCGGCACTGTGGTATGTGGTATTTTGCACTATGGTATTGCTGACACCCCCTACTTTTGTTGTCCAGCCTCCTGTCAAGTTAGACCCTCCTACAACATGGGGCCACTTTTAGGTATTTTTTTCCAGGGCCATTTCAGGTTTCTAATCCGCCCCTGGATGTATATACATACTGATATAATATAATATATTACACACTGGTATTATATAAATGTATAAATTGCATACTGGTATAATATAGATGTATACATTGTATACTGGTTATAATATAGATGTATACATTGTATACTGGTATAATATAGATCTATACATTGTATACTGGTGTTATATAAATGTATAAATTGCATACTGGTATAATATAGATTTATACATTGTATACTGGTATAATATAGATGTATACATTGTATACTGGTATAATATAGATTTATACATTGTATACTGGTATAATATAGATGTATACATTGTATACTGGTATAATATAGATGTATACATTGCCTACTGGTCTAATATAGATGTATATATTGTATACTGGCATAATATAGATATATATATATAGTATACTGGTATAATATAGATGTATACATTGTATACTGGTATAATATAGATGTATACATTGTATACTGGTATAATATAGATGTATACATTGTATACTGGTATGATATAGATGTATACTTTGCCTACTGGTATAATATAGATGTATATATTGTATACTGGTTATAATATAGATGCATACATTGTATACTGGTATAATATAGATGTATACATTGTATACTGGTATAATATAGATGTATACATTGTATACTGGTATAATATAGATGTATACATTGTATACTGGTTATAATATAGATGCATACATTGTATACTGGTATAATATAGATGTATACATTGTATACTGGTATAATATAGATGTATACATTGTATACTGGTATGATATAGATGTATATATTGTATACTGGTATAATATAGATGTATATATTGCATACTGGTTATAATATAGATGTATACATTGTATACTGGCATAATATAGCTGTATATATAGTATACTGGTATAATATAGATGTATATATTGCATACTGGTATAATATAGATGTATACATTGCATACTGGTTATAATATAGATGTATACATTGTATACTGGTTATAATATAGATATATAAATTACTCACTCTTCTGGCGTACCCATGAATCTTATTGTATTAGAGTAAGACTGTTGCCGGGTTATAAGTCACAGGGTTGGCCTTTATGAAACCCTTACATACAGAATGATATCTCCAAGCCTAGACAATCAGCCTCAAGAAACTGATGAGGACAGAGATACTGTATGTTCTGTGCAGCACCTAGGACAGCACCAGTACTGTACATTACACTGGAATATAAAGGCTTTATAAAGATGAAAATATTATCTGATCGGCCGTATTGATACAAATCTAGATCTTACTCATCATTTCATGTTTTCTACCTTTTTTTTGTGAACCACACCATAGAATCAGAAGAGTTTTCTGGACTTGTGCAAATAAAGTTTATTCAGTGTGCAACAAAGGTTCTGCAATGTTCTGATACACTTTGAGTGACAATTTCTCATGTTAGGATTTCTGCTGACTGTCAGTGAATGGAATCAATATGGTTTTCATTCAGAGGTTGCACAGCTTTCCTGATCATATCCTGCTGACACAGGTGCAGGGCCTTAATGTTTTATTACTGGACGTAGACAATGAAAGCTTCAATCCAAACCATTTGAGTTTATACTGTAAGGCCCCTTGCAGACGAGCGTGTCCGGATCTAATATTGATAACCTAGCCCAGTGGTCAGCAAACTGCAGCTCTAGAGCCACATGTGGCTCTTTAGCCCCTTGATATTGGCTCTTCTAGGTGCGGGCTCACATGTACAGTGCGATCGCGTTTTCGTTGCTCGTGGCAAAAATCGTCAGGAGGGGGAGGACTAGGAAGGGGTGAAGGCTCTGTACTCACCGCTTCCTGGTCCTCGGCTGTAGGCTGTGCAGGGCTGCGCACAGTGTGAGGCGCTCTGTGACGTCACACTGTGCACACCAGTTCACACCACAGCCGACAGCAGGAGGAACACAGAGCGAGGGTGGTGAGGAGCAGCGGCATCCAGCAGCAGGAGAGGTAAGTGCTTTTTTATTTTATGAAACTTGTGGCTGATCTGAGGCAATGGGGTGATGAGAATCATAATGGGGGATATGAGAGGCATCATGGATGATAAGAGGCATCATGGATAATAAAGGGGATGATGAGAATCATAATGGGGGATATGAGAGGCATCATGGATGATAATTGGGATGATGAGTGGCATGGGGCTCTTATCTGAGGTCTGATCGGGGGTCATTTACTTTGGGGTCTGAGCTGACGTCTGATCTGAGGGAGGTCTTTTTAACATTGGGGGTCTGGTTAGTGGTTTGACCTGAGGTGTAATGAAAAATATTTTTTTTCATATTGTCCTCCTGTACTTTCCTATATAGTTTACGTTTAAAAAATTTGGCTCTCAGAAAAAATTAAATCGCTGTTTTGTTGATATTCGGCTCAGTTGACTAATAAGTTTGCCCACCACTGACCTATCCTATCAATAGGTGCTTAGCCTCTAAGTCGCGTAAAAAATTTTGACAATGCAGTCTTTCCCATTGCTATCATACGATTCGGGGTACTGAACCTGGAGGAGCAATGACAGCCCAAGCCCCATCCTAATATTTCTACAGGGGTCACAATATGCAAAATGTTGTCTAAAGTGTAAAAATACAAGTGCCCTAAAGAGTCAGGCTCAAGAATGAATATGCTTTCTATCTCCTTAAGGCTACATTCACACGACCGTATGGGTTTTGCGGTCCGCAAATCGCAGATACCGGCCGTGTGAATGTAGCCGGCCCTATGATAGAAATGCCTATACTTGTCCGCGGACAAGTATAGGACATGCTCTATCTTTTTTGCGGGGCCGCGGATCGGATCTACGGATGTGGACAGCACACTGTGTGCTGTCCGCATCTTTTGCGGCCCCATTGAAATGAATGGGTCCGCACCCATTCCGCAAAATTGCGGAACGGATGGGGAGCCATTCATACGGTCGTGTGAATGTAGCCTAAGTAATATGCTTGGCTGGCTCTGCAGAAATGTGCAGAGTAGTTCTAGAAGGGCTGGGGAGATGCAGATGAAGCAATCCTCATCTTTATTTGTGAAAAATGGCAAGAAACTTTTAATTGACTATTTCAATTGCTCGCAGTAGCTTTTGTGACATGTTATCACATTGTGATATGATATAACACTCAAGTTTAGAACTGCTACATCTGTAAGAGGCTGTCAGGAATATCTGATGCCATCAATCTTAGACAAGAAAGTTCCAACCTGTCCAATGTATTTGCCTCTGGCGTCAGATAAGGATCTGGCAGCGGCCATTACTATTAGATAATTCCCGGATCTTGCCATGATTACCAGGTTGGCCGTCTTACATCTGCACAGAGGGACAGCAGGATAGTTACAGATCACCACATCCTCTTAAATGATGATACATAGCAGGAATAATTCCATGTTTCACTGGCTTAGAAACTTACAGAGGTCGTTCCGACATTAAATCTTATATAAATCAAAATGAAAATGAAAAAGTGAGTTACTTTCGGTTACGAAAATGGACTACTCTTGAGATATGTATAATGGCGCCTTCTAGTGTTTCATATGTACAATAACATAGATGTCCACCTACTGAGTTGGTCACACATGCTCAGTTCCATCCTTCTTATATTAATGTAAATCAACTTGGAAAAACTAGTCACTTTCTGTTACAAAAATGGACTACTTATGAGTTATGCATATGGCTCCTCCTAGTGTTTCATATGTACAATAACATAGATGTCCACCTACTGAGTTGGTCACACATGCTCAGTTCCATCCTTCAACTGCCACCAGCTGTATCTACTATTAGAAGTTGTGACAGTTACAGGGAGAGCACTGTAACAGGAAGAACACATCTGCTGAAAAGGGGCATTGCCCCTAAGAGAGGACATGCCCACTAGTGTTAAACGCCAATATTCGAGTTGCAAATTTTAATCGCAAATATTGCCACTTCGAGAATATTTTGAATATAGTGCTATATAGTCGTATTCGCAAATAGTGTTGATCGTGAATATTCTATAGTCTAATTTATCTCAAATTTATCGTGAATATCATGACTTAGCAACATCCCTAACAACCAATAGGAAAGTTGCCTACCCCTTAGTGTTGATCGCGAATATTCCAGTTGCGAATTTTTGTCACGAATATATTACATTGCCGATTTTCGCATTCAAGTAATAAAAGACTGGAGATCACGAATTTGTGAATTTATGGCGAATATTCAGCCCAAAATTTGCGAAATATCGCAGATTCGAATTTTGCCTATGCTGCTCATCACTAATGCCCACCTGAGCTGCCAGCGAGAAATAAGTCTGGCAGAGCAACTGGAGTAATGAATGTGGAGATCTCTGGATCCATGTGAGGTACAGTGCTGGTTCTAGCTTTTTAAGAAAGAGATTGTCATGTCCTATATAATGTCTGATTTTCCGTTTTTAGATCAGTCCTGGTATAACCTCTTTAAATGTTGATTTATTTTAATTGGTTGAGTGCATGTGGCGCTGGTACTGGCTACCAAGAGCATCCAGGATGCCATCTGTGGGCAGTTTTCATGCTAAGGAATGTGTCTTAAAATTACACATCAATTTTCACTCTAAATCACTTGGAATAGAGCGCTAGACAACAGTCACAGAAAACAATAGTGCTTCAGTACTAGCCTGGAAATGAGACCGCTGATTGGGCAGTAGACCAGAAATGAGTTACAAAATCTTTTATAGCACAAGATTATCAGGTCAAAAGTTCCCGCTCCATAATGACTGGTGCACAGACAATGTTACACGGATGAGGGGGGATAATTAATAGCAATGTGGCGGTTTAATCGGAGGAAATGAGACATGAGTGTCACTTTCATGGATCTTGCCCATATCACTTATTACAATGCTTAATAAATATGTAAGAAATTGTCTAAAGTACAACTGCAGCAGGATATTGCGAGACACACCAAAAATGGCATGTGAAGGCAAAGCCTCCATGAGCCGGTCAAACACTTTCATTAGGTAGCGAGCCAGTAAAGACGACCATGGACTTTGGCCGACAACTATCTCTGCCGATGCTCTCCCATACACACTTGGTTCAGAGGAGAGGGCCACTGCCAGACTTTCCCGGAGAAACAAAAGATTTTGGCAAAAAAATTCAGTTTGTCTGATCCTTCTCTCCCCTGACATCGTCTGTCTAGGGCACAGATGTCAAACTCATGGCCCTCCAGCTGTTGCAAAACTACAACTTCCAGCATGCCTTGATAGCTGTAGGATGTCCAGGCATGATGGGAGTTGTAGTTTTGCAACAGCTGGAGGGCCACGAGTTTGACATCCCTGGTCTAGGGAGTCGAGAGCTCCCCATACATATTGGACTGTCGGCCGAACGCACCGTTCATGCCAGCGTTTAACCAGCAATGTATGGGGGGCCTTAAAGGGGTTTTCCGAGAAATTTTTACTGATGACCTATCCTCTGGATAGGTTATCAGTATCTGATGGGAGGGATCCGACACCCATGACCCCCACCGAACAGCTGTTTGAGAAGGCACCAGCACTCGCAGTAGTGCTGCTGCCTTCTCGTAGCTTTCCCTAGGCCATATGATATCACATTTATCGTTTATACGGCCGAGGCGCAGCTCAGCCCCATCGAAGTGAATGGGGCTGAGATGTGATACCAAGCAAGGTCGCTATACAATGTACGGTGCTGTGCTTGGTAAGCTGAGAGAAGGCCGTGGTGCCGGTGCCTTTACAAACAGCTGGGGTCCCGAGTGTCAGACCCCCACTGATCCAGAGGATAGGTCATCAGTAAAAATATCTTGAAAAAAAAATGTTAAGAGTTGCTTCCACCCCCATACACATGAACGCAAGGCTGAGCATATATGTATTCACAACAATGAGTAGTGGGGAGTAAGACAGTGCCAGACACCTCTCTCATCTTCCGTGACAACGAAGGATCGAGCCTTTTGAATTTATGCCAAATCTCTCTCCCCCATACACATAAGATAGTAGGCCAGTCCCAGGAGAATCACAAAACAAATGGGCCTTAAAAAACAATATTACACAGCCCGTTCTAATTGAACAACAACCTATACAAGAACCCTATAACAGGGAAAAAATAAGCAGGACTCAAAGCCTTGTATATAAGCAGCATATATGAATACATATGTAGACATAAATGATGTAAAATGGGGAAAAAAACATCTAGATATGGAGCAATATCCACAAACGCCGTACTGAGTATGGATCCCAAAGCACCCACATAGTTCCCACAAAAGATGGAAATACATGTACATAAGACAAAGGAAGGCAAGCCTCTACCAACCCAAATAATATCAGGAAATAATAATATCAGATCCACATAGCAAACCTAATGCTACAGAGGGGGTGAAGTAACATACCCACTCAAAGGATTAACCACTCCTAAGTCCCTGTAGGACCAGGAGAAACATAAGGAAAAATAAGACCCAAATAAATATAACAAAAAACGAGGTCAGGACAATTGGAGCGTGGGGCAAGGAGTCCAAGAACACCTCAACGCCTTGGCTTCGTCTTGGCCAGATGGCGTTTACACACTCAGATCTTTGTTATACGCACCAATCATTTGCCTGATTGGACAGAAATTGTTCAGGTAATCTGCCGGTGTAAAGGCACTCTAAGTATGTATCTAGAGAATGCTATCCGTCCCTGAGTCAGAAAGAGCAGACATTTAATTGTATAAATTACACATTTTACTGAAACTTTACCCACAAAACTATATATCAATCAGCTCCTGCTCGATAACCTGCTGCCTCCAGATGGTACTGCATTTCATGGCGGCAGCTCCACTTTAAATGTATGAGAACCTTTACCCCAGTCCCTCATTTATAACATATATTTTATATTTTTGTAATTAGGAAGTCATTAGTTTCTCCACCTACTTCACTTTCAATGCAGTTTCATTGGATAACACTAAGACATTGGATCTCTAAACTATAGAGCAGTGTTTCTTGCACTCTGGACCATAAGTTTTTTTGGAAAAAAGTTTTGGAAATATAACTTGCACAGAATTTCCATGTAAATCCCTAAATTCTTCATCTTTTAGTAGATGCGATGTAACTTAATATGTGACATATTAGTGAAAGGTTTACAGGAAACTGACTTCACGTGTAATAAAATCAATCTAATTCACGCCTCCATTTGTGCTCTTAACAGAAACACAACACATTCTTCCATAATAATGGGGTGAAAGTGGACGATAGAAAGGAGGAAGGACAAACAACTTAAGCCCTCTCAGGAGGAAAATGGAGGCTCATTTTCATTACAATACAGGTTTGTATATATGCAAGCATTCCTTACAATGACAATGGAGACATTGTTACAGCAATGTTTGCCAGACCTTTAAATGTTTAGTATGGAAATTATCTCAAAATTCTTATATTTCAAGTGGAGGCCTCACAAACCTCATGTTCCATGGCGATAACCAGTGATGGAGAAGATATTTCACAAGAAGAAGAAACATCAAACAAGAAGAAGGCTTTACCATGCATTCAAGCTCAACAATCATCAGCTTCTAGATATGGAAAAGTTCCTGATCTACAGAAACCTGAAACCCCATAAATACATAGTCATCTCTGACCATGAATTATTGTGTCCATGTTGTACTCATATAAATGGACACAAGATACTCTAGAACATTGGGGCAGATTTATTAATCATGTCTAATATTTAGACTGTAAATGATGAAAGTCTAAAGATGCATCAAATGTAACAAAGTGCTGGATGAGAAATTAGGTCCAACTTTAGGCCTCTTGCACATGACAGTATTTTGCGGACCGTATACTGGCCGTTTTTTCAGTTCAGTATACTCACAGTATACTGAACCATTCACTTCAATGGGACCGCAAAAAATACTGAAGTGTCTCCTTATGCCTTCCGTTTCCGTTTTTCCGTTCCGTTTAAATATAGAACATGTCCTATTCTTGTCCGCAAATCACGTTCAGTGGCTCCATTCAACTCAATGGGTCCGCAAAAAAAACGAAAGCATACGGAAGTGCATCAGTATGTCTTCCGTATCCGTCCCGTTTTTTGCGGATCCATCTATTGAAAATTTTAAGACCAGCCCAATTTTTTCTATGTTATTACTGTATACTATATATGCCATACGGAAAAACGGAACGGAAAAACGGAACCGAAACGGAAACACAACGGAAGCAAAAAATGGTAAAACGGATCCGAAAAAAACCGACCACAAAACACTGAAAAAGCCATACAGTCGTGTGCAAGAGGCCTTAGATGCTTTTGTGTGAGCCACCAGAATACTTACCTTCCACACTGCAGGCCACTTGTGGCTTCTTGGTGCTCATTACCTAAGGGATATTATGTCTCAATTGATGGTAGCATTTCCTGGGAAGGTTCCTAGCTTGTCTGGTCCTACAAAGGTGCACTATTGTATTGTTCTGACCGCCTGTGCCCAACCTCTGCCTGTTTACCGGATTGAATTTACACCAATTGTCTTGACCTCTGCCTGATCTCCATATTGATCCTGTGCCACCGGTCCTGACCTATTACTTGACTCCTGCACTGCACAAACTCTGCCTGGGTCAGCAGCCACTAAATGGAGAATACACCTACGGGTATCAGCTGCAGCAAAGTCCAGATCCCCATACAGGGGTGAAAGAGTGAAAACCAGGTAGACGTTTCAGAAGATGTGATCATCAGGGGTCTGTGTGGGGAGATCCCCAACTATCTCTAACATGGTGTTGGTCAGTGTCAATTTGGTTCCAGTTGACCTCTCTAGACTTCAATAAGAAGAAACTAAGACAGGACACAAAATATATTGCTTTCATCATATATTGCCTATCATCATCTCTCTTAGGCTTCGTGCACACGACCGCAGGTTCAGTCCACATTTTTTTGCAGATTGGGTTGGGACCCATTCATTTCAATGGGGCCGCAAAAGATGCGGATGTCACACTGTGTGCTGTCTGCATCCTCAGCCCCGCAAACACATAGAACATGTCCTGTAACATGCGGAAGGGGAAAAAGCGGAATGCACATGGCCAGTATCTGTATTGGGGATTCGCAATTTGCAGACCGCAAAAACAGATACAGTCGTGTGCATGAAGCCCTAAAGAGATTTTGCAGGAGAGCATGTATCATCAATTATCCTTAGGGATCATGCATTTGAACGTATTTTTATCTGTGTCCATTTCTTGGGGTTTTTTGTGGCCATTCTGCCGAATCATTCACTTCAATGGGGCTGCAAACAAACGGAAATGACTCCGTGTCTGTATGTCCACATGACCGTTCTGCAAAAAAATAGAACATGTCCTATTATTATTCGTATCATGGACAAGGATAGAACTGTTCTATTAGAGGCCGGCCTAATGAACAAGGCTGATATCTGTGTATTGCGGATCCGCAATTTGTGGACAGCAAAACACCAATGGTCGTGTGCATGAAACCTTATCTATGATTGCTGAGGGCCCCACCAGCAGTCTCGGGACCAGATCCCACATTAGCTTTTCTCTAGCAATCAATGGAAAGTATATGGACCTGCAAAAATGAAACTTTTTAAAATCTATATCCGAAATTGTTGAAAATTACTAAACTTTAAAATCCCAAGGTGCTACTTTCTACTATCAGATCCATTAGTGGAAATATTGCCCAATATTTTATATAAAGCATCTGGAAAATCCCGTCATCTCAAACCATCCTGAACGTGAAGTTCCGGAAGTTGTGCTTAGCATTTTTCCCTTGTGAGAAATCGCCATTATGAGGCCCTCAGACACAGAGGCCCGAGGAGCCAATCTTTCCTCATTTCTTTGGTGACAAGATTGCAGTCTAGTGGCCTGTCCTTAAAAATCTCTCGCATTATTTCCTTACAATGCAAAACAAATTGCACTGGAATATAAAAACAAGTAACGGATTACGTCACCAAATGAAGTTAGTTTGCAGCCCTTGGCCGCTGCCAGAATACACACTGCGGCCTCTATTCAATCTGCTTCTAAGCCTCCGCTCCGTGCCGGACAACCACACAGCTCCATTCAAATGAATGAGATTAAATACTTCTATCGGCTACAGCAGCCACCCAGCCGTTAACCCCTTCCATGCCAAGAGGGAATGGAATTCTGTGGAATGATTATCACTAGAGATGAGCGAATCTCATATTTTGAAAATCGTTAACGCTTCGTTTGGTGGTAAAAGCAGAATTGCGTTGTGGACTCCGTTACCACGGACCATAACGCAATTCTATGACGGAATGCCTTTAGAGGTATTCCGTTATTCATTCCGTCATAATAGAAGTCTATGGCCTGCTTAACAGGTCCGTCCAGTTAACGTTATGCTGGAGTCCATAACGCAATTCTGCTTTTACCACCAAACGAAGCGTGAACGAATTTCATAACATGAAATTCGCTCATCTCTAATTATAACATTCCCTGGAAACCAAGCAAAAAAAAAGGCAACAGGGGTTTCTTTAGCTGGTGGTGACATTTTCGAGCATAGAAGAGCAGGATAAGGTCGCTTTCACACAGTCAGTGTCTGGTCAGTGATTTCCATCAGTGATTGTGAGCCCAAAACCAGGTCAAAAACATAAAACATCTTCCCATTATACCCTATCTCTGTGGAGGCTCCACTCCTGGTTTTGGCTCACAATCACTGATGAAAATCACTGACCAAACACTGATGCCTTAGGCCTCATGCACACGAACGTATTTTGTTTCCGTATCTGTTCCGTTTTTTTTGCAGATAAGATGCGGTCCATTCATTTGAAAGGGTCCGCAAAAAATGCAGCACACTGTGTACTATCTGTATCCGTATGTCCGCTCCGTAACCCCGAGACATGCACTACTTTGATCCGTGATATGGACCAAGCACGCCCATTGAAGTCTATGGCTCAGTGAAAATCACAGACACAACACGGATGGCATCCTTGGTGCATCCATTTTTCACAGAAGACAGATAGAAAATGCTAAGCAACGTTCGTAAATTGTAGATGACGCACGGAGGGAAAAAAATCTACACACGGACCCATTACGGATTTTCATGGATGTGACACTGACACGGAAATGTGGACGAGGTCTCAGTGTTTGGTCAGTGATTTCCATCAGTGATTTTAAGCCAAAACCAGGTGCGGCTCTAAACACAGAACAGGTGCAGATCTTTCCCTTAGGGCTCATGCCCATGGCCCTATTGTGGCCCACATACGGCGGGTCCGCAATACACGGGCACTGGCCCGTGTGCACTCCGCATCGCGGATGCGGACGCATTCACTTGAATGGGTCCGCAATCACAGAGATGCGGAACGGAAGCACGGATTGGAACCCCACGGAAGCACTACGGAGTGCTTCCGTGGTGTTTCTGTCCGTTCCTCCGCACAACAAAAAAATGGAACATGTTCTATTTTTTTGTGGTGTAGATGGATCACGGACCCATTCAAGTTGAATGGGTCTGGATCCGTCCCGGCCACCGCATGGACGTTGCCCATGCATTGGGGACCGCACAACTGCCATGTGCATGAGGCCTAATACCTTATGTCTGTGAAGGCTCCACTCCTGGTTTTGCTCCCAATTACTGATGGAAATCACTGACCAAACACTGACAAACATTGAGAATCCCCTCGGGGAAAAAACGCGTGGTAGCCTCAGTGACACCAGTATAATCATAAGCTTCTTGTGTTCTGAACTTGCTCCTGAAATTGATCATGGTAGAGTGTGGTCCCATTCCAAGTTTTGGTATGGGGACCCATGGATCCTTGTTACGCCCCGCCTCTGTTATGGAAATACTTGAACCAAAACAGGCATAGCTCTATGGGGTGCAGAAGTACCGTGGCAATGCCACCCGGGCCCTGCTGCCAGAGGGGGCCCAAAGTTTCAGACGGCCCGGCCAACTATGGTTTGGGCAAAAAATATGAAAATATTGAATGTCCCCGGATATAATATATATATATGTAAAGTTACCAAAAATACAGATAGATATGTATCATTTAAAGCTGCGTACTGAGCTGAGTATTGTTAATATGATGAAGGCGCCTCCGTAGATATAGATCATTAATTAACTGATGGGTTACTAAGAGGTTCTTTCCTCTCAGCACTCATTAACCTGTGACTGGCTGACTGGCTCATTCTGTTACAGAGGCAATGACCCTTGTGCACACATGTACACACATCACCTAATGACCGCACAAGTGTCAACCTGTAAATCAGTGAGAAGCTAGTAATGATGTTTCACAATCACATATGTCGTTAGCCGGGTGTCAGGAGGAATCAAAGAGCAAAACTATACTGTGAAGATCATCTGCTTCATGTTTATGGCCTAAGATAGCCTAAGGAAGGGCATGTTCAGAGGGGTGCTTCAAGAGCTCAGTCCAGCCCCTTGGTGCTCAAACCAGATCATATGCATATTATTAAAAACGCAGATCTCTCGGCAATGGTTCTACCTACAGACATCACAAAGGTATCGTTTTAATCAGCATGCTTGGTTTAATAGGGTTGACCATGCTGACAGATGCTCCTTAAAGGCATCGTTGTGCATACCAATAAACGTACATGTTTTAATTGAGCTCGTTAGAATTGTCACTGATTCATGAAACCGATTGGTCTCCTATTGGAGCACCTGGGGGGCATTTAGTCCCCTCAGATGTAAATTAAGAATTACTTGAAAGAAGACCTCTCCTGACATGTCTGTTTTAGTGAATACATTACTTCCTCTTGAAATAACAATTGTAAATTTTTTGTTGTTGTGCTATTCTTCTGTTATTCCTCCTGGAACTAAGCAGATAAATTGACAACTAGGCATTATCATTCTCCTTGTCAACCGTGTGCATCTACATGCAGTGTCCGCACTGATTGCATAGTCTCAGGTTGTGTAGAGACAATCACCTTTCCTAAGGGCAATGGTATCACCGAGTGGTCAATTTATTCCTTCATTCCATTCATTTCCAGGATGAATAACAGAGGAATGGCTAAACAGAATGCACATATTTACTAGTTCTGACATATTCAAACAGGTTTTTTTTTTTTTCAAAAAAATATTTCAGTTTGTGTTCAATTCCTGTCCATAGAATATGTTATAAATGTTAAAACCTGGGGTTCAAGCACAGAATGGGGGTCATGAATCTCCAATTTGGCAACTGTGGTTGTGCACTGAGTTTGAATGGAACAATGGCCAAGCAGGCCCATCATGGGTCCACAAAACACGGATACCAGCCGTGTGCACTTTCCCATAACGGATGTTCCGCAGTACTGTAAAAATACTTATGCTTGTCCGTGGAACATACATACGTATGCGGACAGCACACGGTAGGCTGTGTGCAACTTTTGCAGACCCATAAAAATGAATGGATCCACAAAAAAGTGCGGATCGAATTCAGACAAAAAATATGGTAGTGTGCCTATGGTCTAAACCATTAATTTCTGACCCACAGCAGCAGTTGCTTTTCCACACAGACTAACCTATAGACATATGCCTCTGGTGACCAGGGGTGGAACGAGGGGTAGGCAGAGCAGGCAGACGCTTAGGGTAATATTTTCTTTTTACTAGTGTTTCTTTGTATAAATAAGAACACCAAGAATTGGTACGGGAAGATGCAATAGGGAAGCGGAACTTCAGGGACCGTAATGGTGAAAACTGTTTGACTGCCTACAAAAAGTAGTAAAAGTAGACGTGTGGGCCGCACTAATAATCTAATGAAAGAACTTTCCACATCAGTAATGCATTTGCTGAAACTGGCCACTGCAATTTACCAGTCTATTTTATCCTGAGACCCAGATTAACAAAAGCACCTAAAATACAAAAAGTCAAGTCATTAGGGTACGGCCACACGGTCAGGGTTCCTGATGCAGTTTTGGAGGCCAAAACCAGTAGTGAAATTAAAATAGAGAAGTCCTATCCGTCCTTAATACTTCCTCTTCTTTTATGATTCACTTATGATTTTGGCTTCCAAAGCTGCATTAGGAAACCTGACCGTGTGGCCGGACCCTAAAAAAGAGGGGAGGACAGCACACCTATGTTGATAAGTAATGGGTGCACGTCTCCAGAGAAAGTGGTAAGCATCCCCACACTCATCAGATGATCCAAAAATACAGGAAAAAAACGGATGGAGTCAGAACGTCCTTGTGTTGGAATTTATTCCAGATGGAACGTTTGGGCTGTAGAGCCTTTGTCAAGCATGCACACACCAAGTGACACCCTCCTTCATATACCCTCATTCACTTGGTGTATGCATGCTTGACAAAGGCTCTACAGCCCAAACGTTTCATCTGGAAAACATTCCAACACAAGGACTTGCTGACTCCATCCGTTTTTTTTCCAGTTTCCTGTTTTCCCTAAGTCATCAAATTTTTTATTATTGTCTATATTTTTAGGAAAGCTTAACTGGCAATTCAGATAGCTGACACTGTAGCTCCAGTCCGACACCAGGCATGGACACAGACAGTTGAGGGCCACTGTGCAAGGACAGGATGTGGGCCCCTAGCTAATCTATCTAGAGTGCAGGGCTCATCATAGCACTCCTTACTCCTATAGTCAACTATTCATTTGATGCATCCGAATCCAGCAGTGATTTTGAGCCAAGGGAACCTTGATGCCCTTTTCATTGTGGTATGCCCTCCTCCTTGCCTAAAGGCAAAGGCTGCACCATGGCATGTCCGTCCATGTCTGATACCCAGCTTTTCCGGGATTCTCAAAAACAGATCTACATTTTTGCCCATGGTGACATATGCTCTAC
Source organism: Bufotes viridis (assembly GCA_033119425.1). Lineage (NCBI taxonomy): Eukaryota > Metazoa > Chordata > Amphibia > Anura > Bufonidae > Bufotes > Bufotes viridis. The sequence continues at coordinate 130,631,336 of CM065595.1, read as the reverse complement.
ATCACTATATAACAGCAAGGCAACATTCCTAAAGGGGAGTTCATATCGGTTATCAACCATGTTTCTGAGACATAGATGTCACTTGACAGAAGGGGACATCTTCATTTAAGGTGGAAATGTCCTTCAAGTTCTAAGAGAATGTTACATCTATCATAGAGGTGTGCATTTAGACATTGAAATCTGTTCATTTCCTGCAAAATGCATACGAAAAAGTAAATCTGGATTAGGGAGGATTTCTTTGCTCAAATTTCCCTTCAGCCCAGCATGTGAAAGAACTCTTAAGGCTGTCTCGCTGAGAGAGCGCAGGGTTTTTTTTTTCATCAGTTGCACATCAATCTTACTTTACTTTGCCACTGATACTTTCTTTAATTTGGACTTTGCCTCTTGGTTTTTAGTGACTCCAGCAGTAAGTAACCTGACCTGCCATTCTCTCATTTACTACTTTCAAATTTTAACTCAGTTTTCTAAAGGTTTTGTCTTTTTTTTGTAACATTAGGTGATGAACTTGCAAATTCCTTATGTGGTTCACTACCCCACAAGAGTAAATTATTACAGGCAACCTGGGAAGGCATTGGGAAATGAAAAATATATCCAGTTTAGACGCTGTTATATTCTGTAAGGAAGGGTTTTAAAGGAGTGGATTCGGAGATTCTGACTTGTAGCACTTAAGACAAATTAAAGAGCCACTCCACCCTAGGGTACGGCTACACGGTGACACTGGTCGGGGCCAGGATCGCAGGGACATCGCAGTGTGGCGGTGATCCTGCAGAAATGAATGTGCCACGACTGCAAACCCTGAATTGCAAAAAGTCCAGCAATGTCCCAAATGTATCACAGTGGCTCACATTATATGATAAATTTGATGTATGGCTAGACGATTTAGTCTAAATTTACATCCAATGTTGGATGGCTTACCTTGTGCCAAAATTATATAGCAATTGTGGTGCATGTTGTCACATCCTAAGCCATGAATCCCTTTCTGCAAAGCTGTGCCCCCTCGTCGAGCCAGAAAACCCAACAAGCAAGACTGGAGCATAAGTATGGTCTAAAACATGATGCAACATTATGCATCAGTGAGACACAAAATTTTGGCACAATTTGCTGCAAAGTCCAGGCACAACCACATTGCAACATTTGCCCCATTATTTTATATGATTTTTGACAAATGTCGGAGATTTGAGGACAAGTGGCTTTCTACCTACAAAGAGTCCGTTGGAAGCTATGAGCATTTGTGTGTCATACAAGTTTAAGAAGTCTTTCTTCATTAGCCCAACAAATGTTTGATCATTGGAAATCCAGCATCCTGATCACTCACAAATCAGCAGAAAGAAGATGTAGTACCCCCGTGAGTAACGTGACTGCTTCAACTTATATGCAGAAACGGCTGATTCTGCTGATTTTGGACGTCCCTGGTGTTGGAATAATCACACATCACAAAAAAGGAAGGAAAAAAAAAGGAATAAAAAATGATTAAAAAGCTATAAGTACTCCTTTTTTTCTAATTTTTACAACACAAAGAATGCCCTAAAAACCAAACCAAAAAAACTATGGCACAAATCTGAGGATTTTTTCTATTTTGTCCCACAAATATTTTTTTTTACTGTTTCTCAATAGATAATGACATTAAATATATATATATAATTTGCCCTGTAGCTATGTCAATGGATAAATAAGAACGTTACTGCTCTTGGAAGCTAGGGAGAAAAAAACTAAAAAGTTGTTGCCCAAAATTGGCTTGGTTCTGAAAGGGTTAAAATAAGGTCCACCTACAACAGTGAAGGATCATTTGGTTTATCATGTTTTTTTTAAATCATATCACAAATAATAAATTGCGGAGTCCATATTGATGATATGACCTGTGTATATAATGAAAAATGTGTATAACACCTGATGCCTGAACGGATACCTGAACGGGAGCGCGGATTAAAAAACAGAAATTCTGTGTGAATTTCTGTGCATTTCCGCTCCACATGTTGGTCCAGTTTTCCCGTTGCATTGGAAATCTGTACTAAAAATCTTCAAAAACAATTGACATGTTGTGGATTTCAAAATCTGCATGGCAAGTTCATTTCCGCACAGAAGAAAAAAGCATAATATGCATCAAATTTGTCAAATTAGATAGATAGATAGATAGATAATAGATAGATAGATAGATAGATAATATGGAAAGAAGAAAGGAAGATTAGATAGATAGATAGATAGATAGATAGATAGATAGATATTAGATAGATAGATAGATAGATAGATAGATAGATAGATAAATTTCACATATATATCTATTTTCCTAGCATTATCATTATAGGGATATGTCTATGATTTGACAAGACTGTTTATTTCATGGCCATATGTCTTCACCTTTGTGCTGCCAGTAACAAGACGCTCCTCAGGTCACAGACACTGCTAATACTCTATTAGTCTGATTATCTAGTGCGGTGACTACCGTATCCAAGAACTTTAAATCGTCTTAAGTCAGATAAAAGAAAGAAAACGTGTCTGTGTGAGAGCTGTACAATGAAAGGTTGTATATTATATAAGGGATAGGAAGTCATTCACAGCAAGTATCAGTCCAGCACCAGGAACTTAAAACTAATCTGTAGTTTTATTTCAAGCATTCCATTAAAACAAATTCCACAGGCAAAAATTTAAGCAGTAATCCCAACGCGTTTCGATCATCGTTACATAGTTAACACGGTTAAAAAAAACATAATTGATCATGAAGTGATCGTAATCATGGCATGATCGAAAACGCGCTGGAATTGACTTTGGTACTTTTTGCTTGTTGAACTATTAATGGAATGCCTGAAATAAAACTACAGGTTGGTTTTAGGTTTCTGGTGCTGGACTGATACTTGCTGTGGATTATTGAAATGCTCTGGAGCGGGGCCGGTGCACCAGATGACAATCAAGGTATCTGGCTAGCTGGCGTGTGTTGTTACATACATAGGAAGTCATTATCTGCATATGACACAAAGAACTGATGGGGTCTTAAATGTTTCCTAAAATATATTGCGATTAGAAGGTTCTCTAATAATGGATTAAATCTATGTCAGTCTTACTGATGAATTCACTGAAGACCACTAATACCGCCATATGAGCAGTGCGTAAACCCGAGCAAGAAGTGAGAGTGTCATCTACAATCTGATATCAGTATGGGTGAAATAGCACTACACATTCATTGCATGCGAGGTCTTGAGGACTGCTCCAGGAGGGCCAGACTAATTGCTTACATGCTCATGGAGCTCATGACAAACTCATGGTGATGTATAGACGCATTTCATCCATAAAGAATGTGAACAAAGCAACGTCTCCATCTACAATCTTGGGCATACACCGACAAGAAAACTAAATGCACCCCCTTTCATTTGGGAAGGGCAACATCTTAAAGTGTTTTTTCAGGAATACTTATGCACCGGGTGGATCATCAATATCAGATTGTTGAGGTTTGACTTCCGCATTGCTGCCGATCAACTGTTTGAAGAGGCTGGTGAGCGTTGCGCTCTCTTCTTAGGCCAGTGACGTCAGATTCATCGGTCACATGGCCTATGTATGTGCTGTTCAGCCCCATTTAAGTGATTGGGCCTGAGTTGCAATACCAAGCACAACCACTATACAATGTACGGCGCTGTGTATGGTAAGCTGCAAGGAGGCCACAGCACTTACCATAGCGTACCGGCCTCTTCAAACAGCTGATTGGTGGGGTGCTGGACGGCCACTAAGCAGATATTGATGACCATAAGCCATCAATATTGTACTCAAAACCCATTTAACACTTTATGACCCCCAATACAGGTTATAATAAGATTCACTGGTTTGTCTTCCAATGGTTCAAGGCACTTGTTGAAGTGTTGGGACACCATCAGCAGTGTTTGGCTATGTTCACACAGGTTTCTTTCTAAATCCTGCCATTTTGTGGCTAATGTATACCCCATACAGAAACTCCAACAATCATAAAATTGTGAATAATAATGATTTTAAAATCCAAAGCATGTTCATACTGCATGGAAAAGTTACAGCAGAAATCCAAGTTTCAGTCTTGAACTTCTGAAGCTGATATTTTGAGTCAAATCCAACATGAGTGAACATAGCTTTTTGGATTTTACCCTAACCTTGTATACCGGGTCATCAGAAACTAGAAACCAGCCTATCTCCGATTATATTCAGGTGTACAGCTGAGGTGAAATCCACTGGGGTCTTCAGTCTACTCTTGGTATCCATTTACATCCAGTATCAGATTAGGGTTCCTTCGACCCATCACAAGACAAAAGTCCACATAAAATCGAATCATACACATTGCACTTGTAGGACACGTCATCAATAAACTCTAATATTTGTGAATAATCCCATAAAATGTAGACCAAAGAGACAAGAATCTGGCTGCAAAGTCATCTCCACATGAGGTGTGTCTGCTGGGCCTTTGGAGTGATTTCCATTTGGTACTCTGGTGGGTTTCAGTCCTGAATATTACATCAGAATATGACTGATCGTACACAGAGGCGTAACTATAGGGGGTACAGAGGTAGCAGTCGCTACCAGGCCCAGGAGCCTAAGGGGCCCAAATACCCTTGTGCCGTATAAGAAGCACACAACGGTATGATAAAAAGTGCATGCTGGTCAAGTTACACCCCTGGCTGGAGGAAAGGGGTTAGGTCAAGAATTTGGCATTGGGGGAGGATTTGCCATTTCAATTTTTGTCTCAGGCAGCACGAGAGCTATGTGCCTCCCTGACCCTGGCCACAAAACACTGAGGGAAGGGGGGCCCAAGCTGAACTCTTGCACCAGGGCCCATGAGTCTTTATCTACACCCCTGATTGAGCACATTTGCGGTGTACAGTATGAGAATTCCCAGCTATTTACAATGTAATCACACCCATCATTGCACTGTTTTTACAATGTTTACAGAGTACTTTGGGGAGGCCCCAATGGCCTTTTCTGTCCTGAACCTTCATGGTGTGAGTCTATTACTGCTCTGTGGCAGTCCACAATGATGCACGTTGTCAACTTCCTCCCTGTTTTAATGATTTATTTGATTTTATCCTGACGCAACATTCAAGAAAATCAATCCAAAAATTGACCCAGGTAGGTGGTGGGTAAATGCTTACACATATGACTCTAGAGCAAAAAATACCTAATTTCCACACTACCTTGTATCCAAATATAACTGACTATAGCAATTTTACACACGTGTGCCGTCACTGAACGGTATATTTTGTTTCATCTATTCAGTACGCTCTACACATAGGACAGCATATCTGTCACGCTTCGGTGTGGGAGGTAAACACCACACCGAGCATAGGAGGAAAGGGGGAACAGGGAATCAGGCCTGAGAAATAGGGAAGGAAAATAGACACCTCCTAGTAAAAACCCCAACTACTGACTACCAGTATGAACAGACCCCAAAGGTAGGTGAGTTCATACGAAGGTATACCTAGAGTCCTATCAAGCCCTATAGGACCCTGGTACTAATAGCAGGGACGAGACTACCTGTTCCTCCAAAAGGAAGGACAAACAGGAGTCTCCTTCAGGTCTAATACAAACAATAGGGAAATGCAACACACAGAACCCAAACAAAATACAAAAGGGAAAGGAAAGACTTAACTTCAAAGGAGCAATGGAAGCACCAGGAACTCAGCCGAGATCCAACCACAATCTATCCAAAGGTCCAAACAGAAGCTATAAACTGCACAGCATTGTGGGAGAAGCAACTATAAATAGAGAAGGTTAAATCACCCTAATAGCCACACCTTGGGAAAGAAGGTATGGCAAGCCCCAGAAACAACACAGACGTCATTTGATCCAAACGGGAAACATGTCAGATCAAACCACGTGTTGCCAGTCTCACCGATCTCCTGCCACCTGTCGCAGGAACATCCGTGAAAATATCATCAGGATTCTAGATCCTGAAGGCCTTCAGCTACATTGATAAAAGTGAATATTGTATATAGAATTTGCTATATTTAGATACAAGGAAGTTGAACATTAGGGACTGTATGCCCTGGGGACATATATGTGATTGCGATAGTTGTCTTCCAGCGGGGAGACATCCTATCATTACTGGCACAGGTTCTACATTTTTAAGATTGTGTGTCTTACAATAAAAGTTTAATAGTTCCCATAAGAAAGTACAATCAACAATGTGTAGCCATTGTATAATTGCCTGCGTACGGTGTGTCCTGAAGCATTTCTGGGAAAAGACAGAAGCTAAAAGAGCATTTATCACCTAAAATTAAAAAATGAGTTGTGAATGGATAAGAACTATACGTACCTGAGTGAGTCCCATGTATTAAGGTTTATGTGTTGCTTTTGAACAGAAGCCATTCTAACCTATTCACAGAACTGTGGATAAGAGCCAGTTCTATTTAAAGGGGGTTTCCTGGACCTAGGATCCGACTCCCCTCGCCGCCACCAATCAGCTGCTTGAAGAGGCCTCACAGGCTGCCAAGCACAGCGCCGTCCATTGTAAAGCGGCTGTGAGTGATGGGCGACGCTGGTTGGTTCATGTAGATACTCATATTGGTAAGGAACCCCCTTTCTCCGTACATGCATATAATTAGGGATGACCGAAGCGAGCTTCGAATCCTAGATCCGAAGTCGCTTCGCTCAAAACTTAGTTTGAATACTGTACGGAGATCCGACTCCGTACGGCTTTAAAATGTGTGGGCTCCAGCGAGACGAATTCATTATCAGCGAAGTCTCGTGGGACTTCGGTGAATAACTTCGGGATTTGATTTTTTAACATGAAAACCATTTTAAAACTTGGATCCAAAGTCTACTGAGGTACCAGTCGGTACAGAAGCCAACTTCGGATCCAAGTTTTAAAACGTTTTTCAAGTTTAATCGGATGCCGAAGTTATTCAGGAAGTCCCACGAGACTTCAGTGATAAAGAATTTCAACTTGCCGAAGCCCATTCACTTGAATACTGTACGGAGACAAATCTCTACAGTATTCAAACGAAGTATTGACTGTAGTGACTACGGATCTAGGATCTGAAACTCGCTTTGCTCAACACTACATATAATGTATGGCCTCCGATGAGGCTCTTCCAAGATGGCGCCAGGTAATGCAAGAACTCAGTAGTCTTGCACATACATTATGAATCTGAACCCAAGTTCGTTATTGTTTGTGACACGTTTCAAGAACCCGGGTTCAGATTTGTAATGTAAAATATTAATGCATGCTTACCGTAACGTTGCACGCATGTGTAAGACTACCGTAATCTTGCGTTACCTGCCGCCATCTTGTAAGAGGATCATCAGAGTCCATACATTATATGCATGTACTGAGCAGAGGGGGTTCATTACCAATATGAGTATCTACAAGAGCGAACATCACTAGTGGCTGTGCTTGGTATTGAATGGTACTGAGCTGCACACAGGCCATACGACTGGTGAATGTGACGTCACTGGCCAAGGGTAAGGCCTCTTCAAGCAGCAGATCAGCGGGGTCACCAGGAGTCAGACCCCCAACGATCAGATGTTAATGACCTGCCCTGAGGATAGACCATCAATATTAAATTCCTTTAAAAACAGCATCTTCTATTGTAGCAAAACCATGGCAAAAAACACAGAAGTAATGGTACTGCTCTTTACTGCACCATTACTGCTGTGTGTGATATCCTTATTGTGATAATATAATGTTTAGGGATCTGTTCACACCTGGGTCAAGACTTGTCCTTCTAACGGCACGGTGCAAAAGAGCGCCCTTGCCTTATAATGGGGTCCATCACTGTTCCCGTTGCTTTGTTGGCAATAGTATTGCTGCACCCTGTACTATACAACACGTTCATGGAAAGACACAACATAGATGTGAATAGAGCCAGTTCCGTTGATTTACATGGGACTACAGATAAGACTATTGCATTTCTTAATGCAATGTTCTATCACAACACACATCCCTTAAAGGGGGAAGCAAATCATGATATCTGTATACTTTAGAGGAGTATGTTGGGAGTATTACCTAACATATACTCTGATGTATAGAACGGCATATGTCAGCCACTGGCCACAGTGTTTAAAGGGGTTGTCCAGGATTAGAAAAACAAGACTGCCTTCTACCAGAAAGAGCACCACACCTGTCCATAGGTTGTGTCTGGTATTGCCTCTCAGCTCTATTAAAGTGAATGGGGCTGAGCTGCAATACCACACACAACCTGCAGACAGGGCTGGTGCTGTTTTTGCAAGAAACCAGCCATATTCTTATAATCCTGGACAACCCTTTTAAAACAGACCAAAAGGACATTTTTTGGTCTCCACTGGGTCACTAGGTGTCTATGGCTACATTCAGCATATGTCCTTTCCCGGCAGATACCCCAAGCATGTTCATATAGCACAATCTGACCAAAACTTTAGGCGACTGCGTCAATTTAGTTCTGTAAGTTTAGGCACCTGCTGATTCCACTGAAAAAAGGCCGTGGTGCTGCACAGGATGTCCAAACCTCTCCTACATGAGATATCAATCTCAGCAAGTCAAACGGTAGAACAGGAATCAGCAACCTTCGGCACTCTAGCTGCTGTGAGACTGCAACTACCAGCATGCACAATTACTCTACTATTCTTGTAACTCCCATAGAAGTAAAAGGAGGATTCTGGGAGTTGTAGTTTCAGAACAGCTGGAGTGCCGGAGGTTGTGATCCCTGTGATAGATGAGTTCTAGCAAGATTCCCCTTTAAATAAAAAATTCAGCTCTGCTACATCTGTACAAGCTTGTACTGCAGGGCTGGTTGGGTGCACTGCGCATCCTCTAAAGGATGACTGATTCACCTGTTCAATATCAACGTGGTAAAATCGCTTTCACGTATTGTCCGGTATAAGGCCTTTTTTAAACATCAGTGGTCTATTTTGCCTTATTTTGTCTGTGATTACGGATCCCCAACGCGCAGTATATTCTATGGGTCCGTCCGTGCCATCTGTTTGATCTGTGGTTTTTACAGACCATTGGTAAGAGATGCTCTGGAAACTAATTTTCAGCCTAGCAGTGTCCGTGGAATACGGGCGACACATGGAAAGCAACAAATGGACCACAGAAGGATCCTTCACAGACATCTCCACGGATGAACCCGTGACCATCTTGTCATGGATGTCATCACGGACACGTGAAAGAGGCCGAAGGCAGGCGAACTGAAGGCTCTGCGGCTGGCTCCTTCCACCAGCACTTGATGTATAATTACTTACTGGATTCTCTATAAGGAGCTTATACAAGGAGTGGAGAAAAGAAAGCTGATTACAATGTGAATATGTCTATGCAACCCGGTAAATCAATTTTCTAGCAGGCAGCTAAGCAGAGGCAACAAGGAATTCTTCATTTTCACTGTGTGGCAAGTATGTTGCTCACAGGACAAGGGCAACGGGTAGAAGGGATTTTGCAGGCAGAGCGGTGCGGGGACGACTCCAGTGCAGATAGATTAGGGGCACCGGGGCTACACTCCTTAGATTTTCTCCTGGTCACATGCTAAGACTGGTTGCGAGGCAACCACAAAGCCCAGGGAAAAAAGTTCTTTTCTAAACTTGCAATCTGCGGCTGAGAGAGGCTTTGTGCTTCAAGCGCTGCTAACATCTGTTCAGGGCAAGACAGGCAGCTTTCTGACTGGGGGCAAATCAGTCTCTGGTCCAAACATCAGACCTGAAGCTAAATTCTCTGCAGCATCCACTGCTTAGCAAGTGCATCTATGTAACCAACAGGAGCTACTGTAACCTATAGGTGATCCTATGATTGTATAGCGCCAATATATTCTGCATTGTTCATACCCAACATTTATTAGCCAAAATATTCACGCGGAAGCAAATGTCCACAGAGGATGCAGATCAAAGTCAAATTAGCTTGTTCCTCCTGTTTCCAAAAACAAAAATGTAGGCACAAAGCAGCAGTGCTGAGTTTGTCATTTGGTGCAATGTATCTGATATTTCGTGCTTTATGATTGGTTTTATAAATCTATCAAATCGAGGCGTTAAATGCCAAATTCAGCACTTCCACATCTACCTGAGCAGTAATAACATCTTTAATATTTAACATTTTATGGGAAAAGATACTTCGTTATAGAATTCTATTCACATGCCTTTAGTTGAGAAAACATAGAACTAGGTAATGACAAATGGCAAAAGTATACGATAATAATATATCGTAATAAAAGCATATTTGAAATTAAGAAGGCAAATAGGAACAGAATAGGATTCCTTAAATTGTTCCACCTCCTGTAGCAAGACAGAGGACCAGGTCATACTGAATGATGTTCTGTTCAAAGGTTACAATGAAAATAATTCAAAATAAACAAAAAGAACTGATACAATGTATATCGCTGAATAGAGAAATTTCAGTAACACTGTAGCCCAAGGCTTACAATATTATGGTAGTTCTGTAAGTACATCCCTTGCTACCAGTTGTCCTAACTACAGGGTCACGCAGTCACAAACAGTCTGTAGTCTTACCCTGGGAATTTGCAGTCTGTAGGCAGAAAGTGAAGAGCAGACCCATAAGGAGAAGAGGAGCAGCAGGTCTTTGCATTGTGTTGAAACCCCCCATCACTGTCTCATGGAGAGAGTGGACCAGCCTGCAAGCAGAAAGCTGGTCCAAGTGACACCAATGTGAATGTCTCCTTAAGTAGCCAAGTGGATGTCTTTTTTTTTCCCTTATCCAGCTAGTTGTGGAAGAAAGGCGTGTTCTCCAGCTGAGGCAATAAACTCCCACCCTCCGCACATCACATAAGCTCTTTAGAACTTGTAGCCAGGGAACCAGCATGACTGGATAACCATTACAATCCACTAGTCGGTCACCACTGCTTCCCCTATTTAGGATGGGTTATAAAGAGGGGGGGAGGGAGAGACAACCTGCTCTAAAAAGAACACAAAAAGTAGAATCTGTGCTGTGCATCTATATAAATGCAGCAGAACTTTTAACTATTATTAACTTTTAATTATTATTATTTTTAGTATTTACTATTATTTATTATTTTATTATTATCAGACCTACTACATCTCTATATATTCATCAGCAGCACTTTTACAACTGTCTCTTTTCAGGGTACGGCCACACGGTCAGGTTTCTGCATGCAGTTTTGGATCATAAAAGGAGCGAAAGTATAAAATACAGACTTTTTTTTTAATTCACTCCTGGTTTTGGCTTTCAAAACTGCATCAGGAAGCCTGACCATGTGGCCGTACCCTTAGGGTACTTTCACACTTGCATTCGTGTGATCCGGCAGGCAGTTCCGTCGTCGGAGCTGACTGCCGGATCCGCCGATCAGCGTGACAACTGACAGCATTTTTATCCGGATCCGTCTACAAATTCATTGCAAGAACGGATCCGTCCCTCCGCTTGTCATGCGGATGGACGGATCCATCCTGCAGTCTTTTTCACCGTTTTCCCGGTCTGCGCATGCGCAGACCGGAAGGACGGATTCGTCCTTCAGTTTTTTCGCAATGCCGGATCCGGCACTAATACAAATCAATGTAAATTAATGCCGGATCCAGGCATTCCGGCGACTGATCAGGCATTTTGGACGGGCATAATACTGCAGCATGCTGCGGTATTAGGTCCGGCCAAAACGCCTGACAGTGACTGAACGGAAGGCATACTGATGCAAACTGAACGGATTTCTATCTATTCAGATTGCATGGGGATATGCCTGATCAGTTCTTTTCCGGCATAGAGCCCTTTTGACGGAACTCTATGCCGGAAAAGAATAACGCAAGTGTGAAAGTACCCTTACAGTCCTGATTATGAACAAAGCCTGTAGATATTTCATAAGGCCGTGATGTTTAATAAACTATTTAGTTCCTCAATACTCTAAGGTTTCATACACATTGCCAGAAGCCAGATTATAGATTACTGAGGTACGGACCTATCATTTTGTGCCCATAGCCTGCTATAGGTCTCTTTGGCACAGGCATGTTTGCTGCAGGAACTCCGAACACTGACCGAATACTGCTCCTCTAATCCGAACAGCATCATAATGACTTAAGATAATGCCATATGTACGGCAGACCCATGGTCGGGCAGGAACTCACAGCATTACAAATCATTATGATGCTGTGTGTTCAGGTCAGAGGAGCAGTATTCAGTTCCGGAAATGCAGCCCTCACATGGAGCATGTTTCCTGGACAGCACATGTTTGTGTGCACGAGGTCATAGGCCCATACCGTGCTTCCGATTATATATGACAGTGTGTCATAGCCTATCACAGCAATGCTTCTGGGAGAGAATATGAAGCCGCATACAGCACAGAGTGCCTAAATGTGTGTAATGCAGACCCAAAGGGATTGTGTTTGCTGCTGTATAAGGCCTCCTCACACTCATTTGGGCCACTACATTGTGATGTAGGGCAAGATTTTCTATTTTCGCATAGGAACTCACCATTTTTTAGAATAGTAAAATAGGCACAAATTGTACATGGCAGGATGTCCTATAAAGGCTATGATAGATGAATTTCAAAGGGTTATGCCACAAATGAAGTTTATAAAAGAAAAAGGCACCAAAATATTATTAACCATTATCTTAAACTACTTTGCAGTGTTCTGACCAAAAAAAAAATCCTTTTTCATCATTAGTTTTCCTTCGGTGTGTCCCACCACTGTTCCTTTGTGCTAACTGGGAAAGGCTGACACATGGCAATCCCTCCGTTTTCTGACTATGACTCCAAAAACATCATGCATTCACTCTATATATTCTTCAATCTGCCCTGCTACACAGCATCTTCCTTCCTCTTTTTTTGCTGTAAATAGAGTCCCCAGTCAGTCTCCTTCCCCCTCTGTTCGCTTTAAGTACAGTCCCCAGTCAGTCTCCTTCCCCCTCTGTTCGCTTTAAGTACAGTCCCCAGTCAGTCTCCTTCCCCCTCTGTTCGCTTTAAGTACAGTCCCCAGTCAGTCTTCTTCCCCCTCTGTTAGCTGTAAATAGAGTCCCCAGTAAATCCCAGTCAGTCTCCTTCCCTCACAGGTAGACATAAATATAGTTCTTAGCAGGTGCCCCCTGCAGGTAGTTATATAATAACTATACCATAGAGTTTGGAGCAGAAAAACTAAATAGTACTTGCTTGCTCACAGGTCAGTCCTCAGATGTAGTCCTTAGGGTACTGGTCACTGAACAAAGAATCACTACATGGACAGTAGGAATGAAAATCAGACAGTGGGGAACAGTGTCGGACTGGGGTACTTAAGGCCCACCAGTAAAATTTATTTTGGCAGCCCACCGTACGGATACATTCAAATATAATAAATAATCTAACAAGTTCTTTACATGAACATAGGTTGGGTGAGGGCTGTACATTGGATATGTATGTAGTGTAGTAAGTCTACTGTGTTATGTGCTACTTGTGCCGGGGGTGGGAGACTAGGGGCCCACCTTGCTCAGGGGCTACAGGGGGATTTTTTTATTCATGGGAACGGCAAGCATTGTTAATATTTCATGATCTGTACAATAAATATACCAGCACTGCCCGACTGGAGTTCCTGGGGTCCACCAGAGGAAATTATACTCCAGGCCCAACTCTAATATCATCTATAATGTTTGTTAGGCTTTAAAGAATTAGACCCTAGTAAGTGATTGGCACCCAAATGTTTTTTTTTCTCCTAGATCTTTGGGCCCATAATGTGATCAGAGCCTAGGCCCATCCTTTGGTGCTCTGATGGGACAGTTCAACTCTGTTTACCAGTTGGACATCCCTTTAAGGCAGAGGGGATAACCAATAAAAGAGTCTTGCTTCTATAACACAGGCTCATATTATGGACGCCTGAAGGACGCCTGGCAGCCTTTAGTATCTACATGTTGGAAGCGTCCACTGAACATAGATTTGTCAAACTCAACGCTACTGAACATTATTGATAATGGAAATAAATAGTAATACAGCAGGTGATGGATGTATGATCTTCTGCTGCAGCAAGCCTATGTTACATAAAAGTAAATTAAATGTATGAATAAAATGTATTAACTTCCAGCACATGTATTTTTAATATGAAGTATTCCAGGAGAATCCATGGATATTTACTAGGAGTGATAGCTCTACAGTTCTTGACGTCATCACCATCTCCCCATGAGGACCCTGGCCTTGTGCAAAAAAAAGCTGTATGAAGTTTGGATTAAGCTGGCAATGTGTACTTATAATTAATGCTGGTTCAGGGCTCCTTAGGCACTGGGTACGACCCAGCACCAGGGTGAAACCACATGAAGCACCAGAGCAGATCAGAGTATTCAATGAGCTTTGGCATTTTCCGAATAATAAAGAAGGGGGAGATGTTCTCATCCAAGCTCCCCCATCAAGAGCAGCAGATCAAGCCTTGTCTCCCTCTCCCCTATGTCCGCTGTCACCGTAGAGCACAGGCCTTGATAAATTCCTCGGGTTGAAGGGCCTTCTTATTGTTCTCTGCTTTGTTTCACTGTTTCCAACTTACTGGAATTCTTGTCGTGGTTTCACAGCAAGGTTCATTCTGACCAAACGTCACCAGCTGAGTCTCTCTGTAGAGCTGAATCTCTGAAGTTGTTTTAATCCAGAAAAACAAGCTCGAAACTAAAGGAAGACGGGGGGAAAGGAAAAGCTGCAGGATATCAATCCCATCTAACTGCTGCTGAATGGTCCTTAATGCTTCTTTTTACATTTAGCTGACATCATCTTCTAATGAATGGACTGTGATGTTTACATAATGGATCAATGTATGGCCCCGTCTCCAAATGACCTTTATTAGGGAGGGAATATACACATTCTATTAGCGGGGCTTAATGGCTGTGTAATTTAATAGTTATTTGTAATGAAGGATGGGGTCTCACAATTAAACAATGTTCTGGATGGAAATTTGCATCTTAATAAAGTAATTTTTGAGCTTGAATTCGGCATGTGTGTGTTACGCTGTTATAGATGCAGCCATGTCTGGTAGCCTTTTCCTTTCCATATTAGAAATTATCATTTATGAGCTCGTATAGACAGCAATTCTGAAAATACAAATATATTAAGCATTACTATTTACTAATTATACAACAACCTCGTATATTAGTGAAGATTCACAAATGGTAGATTCACAAATGGTTTTGGTTGCTCTGTAAGACATCATCATAATGTAGACATTAAGAACAACCTCACTACTTTGCCATATAGTTATCTATTGCTGCTCCCTTTTGCAGCAAAAGATCCCCCACTGACATCACATCTTCCCCCACTGACATCACATCTTCCCCCACTGACATCACATCTTCCCCCTCTGGCAATACATCCTCCCCCTCTGGCAACACAACCCCAACCCCTCTGGCAACACATCTCTCCGAACCCCCCCTTCGGGCAACACATTCTTCCCCCTCTGGCAATACATTTTCATCCTCTGCAAACACATCCCTTCCCCTCTGGCAAAACACATACCTCTCAATCTGGCAACACATCTCCCCCCTCTGGCAACACATCTTCCACCTCTAGCAACACATCTTCCCCATCTGGCAGTAATTTTTTCCCCTTCTTATAAAACATTTTCTCCTATCTGGCATAACATCTTCCCTTTTCTGGTACTTCTCCCCATCTAGTACCATAGCTATCCCCTCTGGCAGCACATCTCCCTTTTCAGCAGATTATCCTTCTAATCTTGTTCCTTGGACATTACTACATCCAGGGGCGCAGGGGAAGCAGGGAAAGCATCTGCTTTAGGGCCCGAACTCAGAAGGGCCTACCCAAGATGAGGACTGAAAGATTTTTTTGTTAGGGCCCCCTCAACAGTATTATAAAATTACTTTATGTACAGTGACACTGTAGGAAACGGAGCGGCTGCCTGGCCTGGTCTGGATGAGGGATCTTGTGGATCGGGTTGCGAAGATACTTGGGGGTCGGGGCCACGTTCAAAAAATTTGCCGTGGGGCCCAGTCATTTCTAGTTATGCCCTCAACTACATCGCTATCAAGACATCTTTCTAGAAGGATTACATTCCCTCACATCCCCCCTTGCAACCACAAATGGACCCCAGGACAACACATTTCTTTTTCTATCAGCATAACGAACCTTAAAGTGATCAGGACATATGCACATCATGGGGAGCAGGGTCCACTTATTGGGATCACCCTCCATAAGCCAGAACAGAGAGCCTAGCAAGGGGGACTTACAGTTCTGCAGACTGAGGTTATCCTATGATTAATATAAAATAATCATATTGTACATGACAATCTCTTTCTAATAAAGCTATAACCCGCCCTGTACCTCACATGGATCTAGAGATCTCCCCAGTCATTGCTATGCTGGATTTATCAAGGGGAGTGTCTTTTCTGCTGCAGCTCAGGGAACGTGTCCATTCTGCAGCAGCTCTCTCCCTATCACAACTCAGGAGGCAGTTGAAGGATGAAACTGAGCATGTGCGACCATCTCAGTGAGCCGGACAAAGAAATAAGAGAAAAAACAAACAGCAGGTGGCGCTATACAGATAGATTTTATTGAATAACACTTAATGAATTACATGCAATTACAAAATGATTCAGATCCAGGTGCTGGTTTGAAAACGGTAGAATATTTTTCGCGGGACAACCCCTTTAATCAGAAGGCACAAGTTTCAGTCAGATCTCTGAGATGAAGATATAAACAGACTTAGACATCTTTATAAGGTCACAGATATTTATATTGGAGCAGGTTGATGATCACCGCATGGACAAGACTTGGATGCCAGGACCTAGTGATGCTCCACCAGTTGGATAACCGTGTACACGTGTAGGATTCCAGGAGCTCGCGAGTTGTATTCTTGGAACTGCTCTCATCTTACAAAGGTCTATTATTAGGAAATAGACGAAATTTGTTTTTCTGCTATGGCGTAAGGAAGTAAACCAGACAGTGTACAAAATGTCTGACATAGACACTGATGAAGAATGTAATAAGTAACACAAATCTTCAGAAGCCAAGCACGCAAGGAGAATGCTCAATCTTAAGAAGGTTCTGGTGGACACCAAAGTGCGGAATGGGGGGTGTCATGATTTATATGATATATATTAATGTGGGGAGTTGGTTTACATACAGGAAAACGAATGCTTTTCATCCCTAGCACTTCCCATCCTAGCTGGACTCAATTGCTGATGAATTCAGGTCAGCCGGCTCTACAGTTAGGGTTCACTGAGCCCTATAAAGAACAAACTGGCTCTAATGACAAGTGTGCAGAGTGACTGCTCAGCAGAGTGTGGATGGGAGTCAACAGGTCATGCACCATCCAGCGAGCATTGACTCTCTACAGCCAGCCCGCTCATCAACGACAAGTAAATGAGAGTTAATTGTTATCGAAGGTGCTATTTGTGAAAGAAAATATTTAGATATCGGACTTAAATAGGAACCTATCACTCCAAGATCTTTAAATGTACTACTAATTCTCCATAAATGTGGATTTCAAACCTTGAAAAATGTGAAATATATATTTTTTCCGTTGTGGCGCCATCTGTCCAGGGCTATAGCTAGGTATTTCTGAACGAACGGCAAAGATACACACCCATAAAGTGTAACATAACTAAATACTTCTATACCACACACATATAAGTATATAATACTGCTGCAACATACACATTTATAGTATCGTTACCAGGCATTTAAACCTAGTGATACTATACCATACTTTAATTGTACTGCTATAAGGCACACATACATAGTATCGCCATACCACATACATATATAGCGATGCTATACGACACACACACATTCATTGCTTATACACACACACATACATACACACACTACAAGCACATATACTGTATAATACACACGTACAGATGTGTCGTTCCTTACCTTTCCTCTAGAATAAGATATCCTAAGACAAATGAAGCAAGATGACCAGCTGCGAAAAAAGAAACTTGTGCGTTATCCTGTCAGACGTAGCATAAAAGCTGGTTACCTCACGCCACTCCTCTTGGGATAAGCCAAGAATAAAGGTAGGGAAGGACAAATCGGAAAATACACATTGCACACACACAGATACAAAATACACACACGTATAGTTACACACATTAAAGGGCATCTGTCAGCAGATCTGTCCCTATGACAGCGGCTGACCTGTTACATGTGCACTTGGCAGCTGAAGACATCTGTGTTGGTCCCATGTTCATAGGTGCCCGCATTGCTGAGAAAAGTCAATTTTTAATATATGCAAGTGAGCCTCTAGGAGCAACAGGGGTGTTGCAATTACACCTAGAGGCTCTGCTCTCTTTGCAGCTGACGCACTTTGACAGAGCCATGCAGTGTAAATGTGATTACCCCTGTCTTCTCCTAAAGTTTTGTGCTGTCCCATGCGCTTCAGTATTCGGCTCAGGCACAGTACGAGAGAATAGCTCGAACTACAGAAGAGAACTGCCAGCAAGCCTCTTTCCTGTACTGCTTCCGCTAACAGATGCCCTTTAAAGAAACACCTCTCACAGATCGCTGCAACATGCCAACAGTGGAGAGGCATGGTGAACAGACAACAATCTCTCCTGCAATCCCTCTTCTGTCAATCCAGAAAGAGCTGCTGCATGGATCTAGTTACAACAGCAGGTAATAAACTCTGGCTGCTGTAACTTAAAGGAAAACAGGCAAGAGAGCGAGGAAGAGGGCAAAATCTTTAGACACCCATCATACCCCTCCACATCCCGTCTTAACTCTGCACAGGGAATTTCTCCATCTGACCCCTACCCCTCCTTCCAGGCTACACCCCTGAGTCTCTCTGCCCACCCCACAACACCTGTATTATGAGGGACACGCTGAAAATCCTTCCTAGAGATACTGGAGCAGATACAATTAATGTGACTGTTGTCCAAATGCTGACAACTAGTCTTCAAATTACTGTATTTTCTGGTGTATAAGACTACTTTTTAACACATGAAAATTTTCTCAAAAGTCGGGGGTCATCTTATACGCCGGTATACTGCGTGCCGAAACTTAAGAGGATTTTTCACTGGGCCAATGATTGTTAGATAATGATATGTATGTGTAGAGCGGATCTCCCTGCACTTACTATTATCCCTGGGCGCCGCTCTACACATATGGTATATATCATTATCTAACAATCGTTGGACCAGTGAAAGGTCTTCTTTACTTCCAAGCCGGAATAGAGGCGCTGTCCTTCTCCAGCTTCAGGGACAGGCGCCCTCTAGCTGAGCCACCGTGCGCTGCATCCCAGCCAGTCGCTCCTGAAGCAGCCCCCTCTCCCTGCTCTCAGTGGTTTTTTCATGCTCGGATCGTCTGTTTAATTTTTATTTGGTGCGCATTGGAAGAGGGGTAGTCTTATATGGCAGTATGGCCCAAACCCCATATAATAACAGGAAAAGTAGGGGGTCGTCTTATATGCCCAGTTGTCTTATACGCCGGAAAAAACAGTAGCTCCGGAACAGATTTCAATTCAGATTATTGATAACTATAAAGGTCCATTCGCACAACCATGTTTTCAGTCCACGTTTGATCCGTATTTTTTCGCCTGATGGACTCATATTTCCACGATTATCTGTTCCATGGACCTTAAAGGGGTTGTATCACTTAAGCAAATAGCATTTGTTATGTGGAGGACGTTAATACGAGCCACTTACAAATGTATTGTGATTGTTGGATTCATTTTTCCATCACTTTATACACTACTCATTTCCATGATTACGACCACCCTGCAATCCAGCAGCAGAGGCTGTGCTTGCACACTATAGGAAGAAAAAGCACCAGCCTATGGCCCCTTTCACACGGGCATGATTTCCCGCGCGGGTGCAATGCGTGAGGTGAACACATTGCACCCGCACTGAATCCGGACCCATTCATTTCTATGGGGCTATGCACATGAGCGGTGATTTTCACGCATCACTTCTGCGTTGCGTGAAAATCGCATCATGCTCTATATTCGGCGTTTTTCACGCAACGCAGGCCTCATAGAAGTGAATAAGGCTGCAGGAAAATCGCAAGCATCCACAATCAAGTGCGGATGCAGTGAAATTTTCCTGCATGGTTGCTAAGAGACGGGACCCGATCTTTATTATTTTCCCTTATAACATGGTTATAAGAGAAAATAATAGCATTCTCAATACATGTGGATTAAGGGGTTAAAAATGAAAAAATTAACTCACCTTAGCCACTTGATCGCGTAGTTGCTGATCTCTTCTCTCTTCAAGTATTAGCCGCCGTCTAAAGGACCTGTGATGACGTCACATCACATGGTCCAATCACATGGCTTGTCCGTTTTACGGACAAGAATAGGCATTTGTTACATAATGCAGGACCTGCCGAAGGGGAAAATGCAGCATGCAAACGGTCAGTATCTGTGTTTTGCGGATCAGCAATTTGCGGACTGAAAAACAGATATGGTTGTGTGAATGCTCCCTAAGGAAGGTTTCTAAAGCAAAGGTCTAAATTTTCACACAAACGTTTTTTTTGCGAGTGTACGGGCCATTTTTTGCACTCCGTATACGGTCCGTATATGGAACCATTCATTTCAATGGGTCTGCAAAAAAAACGGAAAGTACTCCGTATGCATTCCGTTTCCATATTTCCGTTTTCCGTTCCGTTCAAAGATAGAACATGTCCTATTATTGTCCGCATCACAGACAAGAATAGTACTGTTCTATTAGCGGCCAGATTTTCCGTTACGCAAAAACGGAATGCACACGGATGTCATCCGTTTATTTTGCGGATCCGTTTTTTGCGGACCGCAAAACCATACGGTCGTATGCAATAGGCCTAAGCCAGGCAAAGCACCAGATATACAGCGTCATACTGCATCCAGGCAAATAGTATGAAATAGCTGCCAGGTCTAACACAGTGAAAGTTCTGTTCCAGTGCTCAGGGTCCCATCACCGCTGCTTCCAGTCCCCTGTGGACTAAAATTGTGGAAAAAAAAGAATAAAAAAAATGTCACTCACTCAATTTTCCCCATTTTACATAAGATAATTAAAATTAAAAAGAAATTACAACTATTACAAATTACAACTTGTCCAAGAAAAAACAAGCCCTATATGGCTATGAAAACAGAAATAAAAAAACTAAAAATATATAAATTATAGCTTTTGGATGGCAGGGACAAAAAAACAAAAATAAAAATTATTTATGGTGGGAAGCATCATATGCAAATTGTGATATTTTTCCTGGTTGCACAATGCATTCGTATAGTTACTTTTTTCACATTTTGTTATGTTGCGGCCTTGTGCTAAAAAAAAATAAAAAATAATCCCCCCCACCTTAATCTGCACTTAATACCCCATAATGAGAAAGTGAAAAGAGAATTTTAGAAATCTTTGCTAATTTATTAACCCTTAGAGGAACGATTTTTACATTCAAATTTTTCACTCCCCGCCTTCCCAGTCAAACTCTAGTTTTTCTGTTTACATAGCCTTATGAGGGCTTAAAGGGATTCTGTCACCAGTTTTCACCCCTTTGAGCTAAACATATGCTCATGCTGAGGGTCTCTTCATGATTCCTAATGTGGGCTTATAAATGCGATCTGTAGCTTAGTTTTGCCAAAAAACAGGTTTTACTAACCTGTCAATCATAAAAATAAGGTGCCCAAGGGGAGGTCCAGGGATGCAGGGTGCCCGGCTGCAGCCATCGCCGTTGGTACCCAGCGCCGCCTTCCCAGAGTTCTGCGCCGCCTCCTACTTCTCTGTGCCGCCTCTCCCTCTCTCCCTCCCCCTCCTCCCGCTGTGAGATGCCGCGCGTGCGCACAGGCTCAGCCTAATGCGCCCGTACGGACTGCTTGGATGCTTCTTCTCTAGCGAAGTGTCGGCGCATGCGCACTAAACTAGAAGAAGCCGATGCCAGCAGTCCGTGCGCATCAGGCTGAGCCTGTGCGCATGCGCGGCATCTCACAGCGGGAGGAGGGGGAGGGAGAGGCGGCACAGAGAAGTAGGAGGCGGCGAAGAACTCTGGGAAGGCGGCACTGGGCACCAACAGCGATGGCTGCAGCCGGGCACCCTGCATCCCTGGACCTCCCCTTGGGCACCTTATTTTTATGATTGACAGGTTAGTAAAATCGGTTTTTTTGGCAAAACTAAGCTACAGATCGAAATTGATAAGCCCACATTAGGAATCATGAAGAGACCCTCAGCATGAGCATATGTTTAGCTCAAGGGGTGAAAACTGGTGACAGAATCAATTTAAGCTTTTTACAATTTTTGGTTGAATATAATGCAGAGGAAAGCTGCAAAAAATTCCAAATGGGGTGGAATTGAAAAAGAAACCACTAATTGCCCTGTTACCTTCATCCCCCAGGTTAGTATGATTACAATGACACCACGGGCAATCAAGCGGGGCAATCATTCAATGATACCATTTTGAAATGTGTATGACTTTTTAATCACTTTCTATAAAAAAAAATTGGGGAGTTGAAGTGACAAAAATGGCGAATTGGCAGTTTTTATTTATTTTTCTGTTACGCCAATCGCAGTATGGGATTAATATTGTTAATATTGTTATAATTTATTAGTGCTGCATTTTCACATGTGGCGATGCCCATAATGTGTTTTTTTTTTTTACTGGTCAAGATTTTTGATTTTGATGAGAGGGGTGATTTGAACAATTATATATTTTTTATTTTTTTATATTTGTAAAAACTTTTTTTTTACTTTTTTAAGTGACCTTGGGTCATATATTGTGTTCATTGGTGGCGACATGGCCATCATTGAACAGTTAATTTTCAAGATAACAATACAGTGCTGCCACCTAGTGGCCTGTATTGGTATATTCCACTAATAGCTGCCGAAGCCTGCTAGAGGCTTTGGGCTATTAGTACAGCCTAACCAGTTCCCAGATCTCAGCTGGGGAAAGCTGTCATGGGAGCAGGAGCATTCGGCTCCCACTTCTGAACTGCTCAGATGCTACGGCATCTGGGGGGTGAAATGTATGTGATCAGCCTTATGGCTGATTGCATACACATGTGCCCTGGGTCTCTGCTGTTTGAAGCAGCAGAAACCTGGAGTCTAGGGCGCCCTCTTCATGCACGAGCGGGCGCCATGTTTGAAGACGCAACTTCCTCCATATGGTGGAGGTGGTAAAGGGCTTACAAAAGAAAAACTAAAATTTCGCATTCAGACCCCCTGCTATGACACTTGAAATTTAGCTTTGGGGGGGGCTCTTATTTCTCTTGATCATCTTTGAGATGTTTCTACACCTTGACTGGAGTCACCTGTGGTAAATTCAGTTGATTGGACATGATTTGGAAAGACACAGTCCTGTCTATATAAGGTCTGACAAATGACAATGCATATCAGAGCAAAAACCAAGCCATGAGGAGGAAAGAACTGCCTGTAGAGCTCAGGGACAGGATTGTGTGGAGGCACAGAACTGAAGGAGGGGACAAAAACATTTCTGCTGCTCCGAAGGTTTTCAAGCTGTAATCACTGCCAATAGTGCTTCATGAGTAAAGAGTCTGAAACTCTGAAAACTTATGTCAATACAAGATTTTAGCTTTTCCTTTTCAATAAATTAGCAAAGTTTTCTAACATTCAGTTTTCACTTTGTCTTTATGGAGTACTGAGTGCAGAATGATGGGGGAAAACTTGATTTTTTTAAAATTTCAGCACAAGGCTGCAACATGTCAAATTTTTTTTAAAAAGTGAATGTGTCTGCATGCCTTGTATTTTGCTGGTCTGGGTTTCTCGATTTACTGTTTTCCCCCACTGTGCTGTGTTTTTGTATCATTTGTATAGAGCCTTAAACAGCGCTGTCTCCTTTAACTTTGCTTGTCTGGTTGCCATGGTTATTGATTGGCACTTTTTGTTGCCAGGCTTCTTTTTTTAACCTTTTATGTTCTGATGTGCCCAATGATTCTGATAACTTGGCAAAGTTCCTAGATCGGGCTGAGCTTGCCCACGTTGAATGCATTTCTGTGTTTACTGAAGGGCGCGTGTTTTCTTTACCATCTCAGAAAAATCAGGAGATGCTCCGCTTTGTTTTCAAAAAGACTCCCAGACGGTCTCCATGTTTTCCTTTTATCAGGGCTCAGTGTGAGGTCCATTGGCATTACTAATTGAGATCGGCGTATGTGTAATTTATTAAAGTGAAATGAATGATTGTGTGCCCTCCTACTGGATGAAAAGTACAGCTCAGTTCCCATGCTAAAAGATTTTTCCCAATTTTTTTTATAAAAATCGGGCTATATAAAATTAAAATAAAAAGCTGTTACTTGCACTTTAAAGGGCTTCTATCAGCAGATTTATACCTATGACACTGGCTGACCTGTTACATGTGCACTTGGCAGCTGAAGACGTCTGTGTTGGTCCCATGTTCATATGTGCCCGCATTGCTGAGAAACGTGATGATTTAATATATGCAAATGAGGCCCTAGGAGCAACGGGGGTGTTGCCATTATTCCAAGAGGTTCCGCTCTGTCTTCGACTGCTGCGCCCTCTGCCCTTTGACTTAAGGAGAAGTCAGGGCCAGGCGTTACTTATGATGTTTACACTGCCCGGTCCTGTCAATCAAAGTGCAGAGGGTGCAGCAGTCGTAGACAGAACGGAACCTCTTGGAATAATGGCAACACCCCCGTTGCTCCTAGAGCCTAATTTGCACGTATTAAAACCACATTTTTCTCAACAATGCAGGCACATGTGAACATGAGACCAACACAGATGCCTTCAGCTGCCAAGGGCACATGTAACAGGTCAGCCAGTGTCATAGGTACAGATCTGCTGACAGATGTCCTTTAAAGGGACACTACCTTCAAACATTTTTTATCACATATTAACAGCCTATATCTCAATATTCTATGTAATACATTAAAGTTGTATGCTAGATTTCTGGCAAAGAAAAGTCCAAAATGTTGGCACAAGTCCCATTCTGTATCAGAATGTACAACTTTTTGCCCTTTTACTCTGGCTCTTGCCAAAAGTCGCAAAAAGAAAACAAAAGGGAGTAAACTCACTCTGGTAGAGGGGTAGCATAATAAAACTGGAGTAGCATTTCTAGACAGAAAGTAACAGGATTATAAATGGGCAAAATTAATCTAAGAACATGTGCTTTTTCATGATAAATTCCCCTCAGAGGGTCTAAAGATCCACCAAAAGTATCACGGTGGTTAGGGCTAGATAATACATTTGATGTATGGATAGACGATTCTGTCTAAGTTCATATCACCTATTGGATGGCTCACTTTGCTCCAAAATTTTGGGCCAATTTTGGTGCATATCACATGTTGAGCAAGATCCCTCTCCCAATAAGTCATGCTCTTTGTCTAGCGAGGAGCAAAAGGTGTCTAGAAAACATTATAGCATCTACTCCAACTATTTTCTGGACAGAATCCTGATACATTTAGCTTAGATAATCTCTCACGTTATTTTTGGATCACTGCATTCCCAGACTTTTCTGCTGACAGACATGTGAGGACTTGTATTTTTGCAGAATGAGTTGCATTTTTTAATGTCCCATTTTTGGGGGATATATAATATATAACCTTGTTTTTTAAGGGGGCGGGGTAGCAATTCCACAATTTTTTCTTGGGTTTAGTAGTTATTATGGTGTTCACTATGTGTTGTAAATGGTCAGTATGAATACGGCAATACTAAATTTGTGCAGTTTTTCATGTTTTACTACCTACCTCCATCCTTTGTTAGACCCCAGCTGCCCTGGCAACCCATTGGCACTTCATGCTCTATATGTTTAGGTCACTGGATAGCAGTACCAAATAGTTATACCTTAAGATGTTGGAAGAAATCCCTAATGAATGCTCTGTAATACCATTCGCTTCATACTAGTGCACTAGCCGAGCAAAGATATTACAAGCGGACTTTAATGGGGGGTTTCCAGGAGCACAAAGGACCAAAGTACACACCTGCATAACACAATTACATGATGACGAAGGATTAAAATCAATTAACATCGTTTTTGCTCAGTAAGACGCCCCCAGAATTTAGAGGAGGAAAATAAGAAAACATATTTTTCACCAGACCTCAGATCAGACCCCCAATCTTCATCAGAAATATCAGACCCTAATCTTTATCAGACTACCAAATCAGACCCCCAATCCTCATCAGACCCCCAAATCAGACCTCTACTCCTCATCAGACCTCAGATCAGACTCTCTAATGAGAACTCAGATCAGACCCCCAATCTTCATCAGAAATATCAGACCCTAATCTTCATCACACTACCAAATCAGACCCCCAATCCTCATTAGACCCCCAAATCAGACCTCTACTCCTCATCAGACCTCAGATCAGACTCTCTAATGAGAACTCATATCAGGCCCCCAATCTTCATCAGAAATATCAGACCCTAATCTTCATCAGACTACCAAATCAGACTCCCAATCCTCACAAGACCCCAAAAGCAGACCTCCACTCCTCATCAGACCTCAGATCAGACTCCCTAATCAGAACTCAGATCAGGCCCCCAATCTTCATCAGACCACCAATCCTCATCAGATCTCAGACCAGACCTTCAAATCTGAATCCAAATCCTCATCAGAATTTAGATAAGACCCACAATCTTCATCAGACCCCCATTCCTAATCAAACCTCAGATTAGACTGCCATCCAATATAAAATAAATAAATTAACTTACCTCTCCTGCTCTGGATAGCACAACCACTCACGAGATCCAGCGCATTCTTGCTGCGCTCACTGCTCGCCGATCTTCTACCATAGCCACCCTGTACTGTGACCTGTACAGTATCAGGTCATAGTGCATGCCTAGTGCATGCCTACGTGCACTGCGTCCTGGCGATGTACACATTCAGGACAGAATGCGGTGTCCGGAGAAGACCAGGGAGGAGTGAGTACAGACAGCTCCAGGAATGCTATACCCAGTTGTGCTCATAAGTTTACATACCCTTGCAGAATTTATGATTTCTTAACCATTGTCCAGAGAATATGAATGATAACACAAAAACTTTTCTTTCACTCGTGCTTAGTGGTTGGCTGAAGCCATTTATTGTCAAACAACTGTGTTTACTCTCAAATCATATTCACAACACAAACTACCCAAATGACCCTGATCAAAGGTTTACATACCCCAGTTCTTAATACCGTGTATTGCCCCCTTTAACATCAATGACAGCTTAAAGTCTTTTGTGGTAGTTGTGGATGAGGCTCTTCATCTTCTCAGATGGTGAAGCTGCCCATTCTTCCTGGCAAAAAGCCTCTAGTTCCCTTAAATTCTTGGGCTGTCTTGCATGAACTGCACGTGTGAGGTCTCCCCAGAGTGGCTCAATGATACTGAGGTCTGGAGACTGAGATGGCCACTCCACAACCTTCACTTTATTTTGCTGTAGCCAATGACAGGTCGACTTGGCCTTGTGTTTTGGATCATTGTCATGTTCGAAGGTCCAAGTACGTCCCATGCACAGCTTTCAGGATGATGAGTGCTAATTTTCCTCCAGTATTTGTTGATACACTACTGCATTCATATTGCCATCAATTTTGACCAAATTTTCTGTGCCTTTGTAGCTCACAACACATCCCCAAAACATCAGCGATCCAGCACCATGTGTCACAGTAGGAATGGTGTACCTTTCATCATAGGCTTTGTTGACTCCTCTCCAAATGTAGCGTTTATGATTGTGTCCAAACAGTTTAATTTTAGTCTCATCGCTCCAAATGACTTTGTGCCAGAAGGTTTGAGCCTTGTCTCTGTGCTGTTTGGCATATTGTAAGCAGGATACTTTGTGGCATTTGCGTAGTAATGGCTTTCTCCTGGCAACTCGACCATGCAGCCCATCTTTCTTCAAGTGCCTCCTTATTGTGCATCTTGAAACAGCCACCCCACATTCTTTCAGAGTCCTGTATTTCACCTGAAGTTATTTGTGGGTTTTTCCCTGCATCCCAAACAATTTTTCTGGCAGTTGTGGCTGAAAGTTTAGTTGGTCTACCTGACCGTGCTTTGGTTTCTACAGAACCCCTACTTTTCCACTTCTTAATGTTTCCTCTACTTGTTTCCTCTGTGTCATCGACTGGCACTAACAGATCATCCCGTGACCATAACAAGGGGAGATACCCAACTCGGGGAGGGAAAAGGTCTTTTCCACCGGATAACCAGACCCAGAAAAAGAAAAAGAGAGATGGGGAACCCGGTGAAGGCATTTCGGGTGGCCTCAAGGTAATAAATTTATCCAACCATATATTGACAAAGGAACAAAATATGGTTTTAAGCTTGGGTTTGAGTTTCTGCCCTCGCACTAATGTCGATGATTTTTCCCTAGTAAAAGATCTCCATCTGTTTGGCCGGAGATTGGCTTTTAAGAAGATTTTTAATAGAGAACATACAGAGGAGGACGCTTTACTCTCAACCCAGGAACATGAGGCTGTGGAGACATTACATTCACTTCTGGAGGAACAATCTACCACCAGGACTGGTGAGTATCCATACTCTCTGCTCCCTAAATCTAAAAAGTTCCACAATTATCTCATTATCCCGAGATTGATTTATTTATCAAACTTGTGACAGAGGAGATCACCCGTATGCCTAAAGGCAAATTAAGAGATAACTTGCACTATGACCAACGCATAGCGTTACAGCAACTACGCAATATGAAGGATGTAGTATTTAAACCATCCGACAAGGGTGGTAATGTTGTTATTTGGCCCGTTAAACTTTATGAAAGAGAAGCATTCCGGCAACTTAGAGACTCAAATTGTTATAAGCGTCTTACCTTTAATCCTCTCTCTAAGTTCCAAACAGAATTGATGGATATTCTAGTACGGGCCAAGGATGCGGGCATCTTCAATGAGCAACAGATGGCTGGTCTAGTTGTTGAGGAACCATCTATATCTACTCTGTACCTTCTCCCTAAGGTCCATAAGTGCATGGATAACCCACCAGGTAGGCCTATTGTGTCCGGTGTAGGAAACATGTTAGAACCACTGTGCCAACTGATTGACTTTCATTTGAAACCAATTGTGGAAACTCTCCCTTCATATATCCGTGACAGTCAAGATTTACTTAGTAAAATTGATGGGATCCATATTCAAGCGGATATGTTGATGGTGACGTGTGATGTTGAGTCCCTATACACATCAATTCGACATAGTGACGGAATCCTAGCCATATCCAGAAGCCTGATGATGAATAACATGGATGCTACATTAGGTGAGTTTCTCATTGAGTTCACTAAGTTTGCGCTTACCCACAATTTTTTTATATTCAAGGAGACATTTTATCTCCAAACGCAGGGTACTGCAATGGGGGCGGCCTTTGCGCCGTCCTATGCAAATCTATTTCTGGGCCAATGGAGAGAGAGATCTTTATGACCAACCCTGTCAGAAATATTGAACGTATCCATTTTTGGGCAAGATTTATTGATGATATCTTGTTTTTCTGGCAGGGTTCGGTCCAGGACTTGGAGGAATTCATCTTGGGCCTGAACGACAACCCATATAACATACGGCTTACACATAAATGGAGCAGGGATCGAATTGACTTCTTGGATGTGGAACTGAGGAGAGACGTTAATGAGTACATTCAAACAAACTTGTTTAGGAAACCTACAGCTACGAATAGTTTGCTACATGCATCATCAGCACATCCGCAACATCTCATACGGAACATCCCGGTAGGACAATTTCTACGA
The DNA here is from genome assembly GCA_033119425.1 of Bufotes viridis. NCBI lineage: Eukaryota > Metazoa > Chordata > Amphibia > Anura > Bufonidae > Bufotes > Bufotes viridis. The sequence continues at coordinate 130,601,909 of CM065595.1, read as the reverse complement.
CTGCGACGTCTGTGCTCGGAGGAACATATTTTTAAAAAACAGATGGACGAATTGACACAACGTTTTCAGGAGAGAGGATACAGCAATAGGACTTTAAAGCGAGCACGGAATCGTGCGATTAATACCACACGGAATGAATTACTACATGTAAAAAAAGTTGAAAAAGAAAAATCGGAAATGGTGAGACTCATTACTACGTTCAATTCCAGGTCACAGGACATACGGGTAATCCTACAAAAATTTTGGCCAATCCTCCCATCTGACAAGGTACTAAGCAAATATCTTCCTTCCCAGCCCTCTATCGCATATAGAAGGAGTAAAAATCTACGGGACATGTTGGTCCAGAGTCACCACAGGGGAGAACAACCTGGTAAGATCTTTGGATCAAGGGGGCCCAAATGGGGCTGCTACCCTTGTGGGAGATGCGTAGCATGTCCAAATGTACTCAAGTGTGATTCCTTTCAGGATGCTACGGGACAACATGAATACAAAATCACACATAGGATTGACTGCTCAACAATAGGGGTCATTTACCATGCTACATGTCCTTGTGGAAAAATTTACATTGGGATGACGACCCGGGAGTTTAAACGAAGGATACGTGAACATGTATCTGATATATTATCTGCGAAAGATGAGGTCTTTACCTCACATCTGAAGCCTATACCTCGACATTTTAAGTCTAGACATTGTTGTGACCCCAAGTTACTTCAATTCCGAGCCATTGACCGTGTATATCCAACATCTCGCGGTGGAGACTGGAAAAGGAAATTGGCCCAAAAGGAATCCCGATGGATCTTCCAACTTGGTACGTTATCTCCGCAGGGCCTCAATGAATACAATAGCTTTGTTCCTTTTCTGTAACCCATTTTCATATTTTCCTGTGTAGGGTTAGGGTACTTTATTTGGATCCTTTTGGTTGTCACTTACTATTATTGGTTTTAACTGGTTGTTTATGTCCAAATATTTTTTATATATTTTTTATATATTTTTTTATACTGTGTTTGTCCTTGGGGTCCTCCTTTATACATTTTTATTTTTCATTTTTCTGTTTTGAGGTGTTACTTTTATCTTTCTTTTTTTCTCTTTTTCTACAGTTGCTACATAGATATGTGGATGAAGAAAAGGATCTGGATTTTAGCTGGACTCAGTTGAATTACTAGTGTAGCTATCAACTGGATAAATGGAGCTATACCGCTATCTAATAATTATGACATCATTGTATCCAGTATACACTATTATATTAGTATAATGGAGAGGGTTATACCTTGGTGCTTGATGTATATACACACGCATGCACGTGCGTGGATCTACATGGATGCACACTTCTTTAGCACTTTCACCTGTGTGCACACACGTGTATATATATATACACATGTATGTGTGTGTGTGTGTATATGTGTGTGTATATATGTGTATATATATGAATGAATTTTCTTTTTCACTTTGGACATGTAATATATGTTCTTATAATTTATGCACATGTTTCACAACACAAATTATCCGACACTTAAACATATAGGTATAATTATTTTAAATAGAATATTTATTATATGTATTTTTACTTTATACAATTTATCACTTGTATTTTAATTACTTTTTTCCTTCAGGTGTGCATAAAATTTGTGGTTCCCCTCTTTTTTTCACTTTATTCACCTTTGGTTTTCTTTCACCATTCACGGCACCTGCATGTTGTGGTCACCCCTCTCTAGATAATTATATATACATATAAAATACAAGTATAACTCATTACTTTTTATTTTTTATCTTTTTCTTTATTTTTATTTCCTGTTTCTCCATAAGCTTTATAGATATATATATGTATTATCCCGGAGTCCCGCTTTTGTATATACAGGAATTCCTACGAGTCACCGATATCATGTGACTGATCAGATGTTTTCAGTCACATGATCGGAACCTCGGCGCATGCGCACGTTAGCAATGGTGGATTATTCGATGTATGCGCGCGCGTGCGCATATGCTCTTTATACCAGCACATCCAAAAGATCTTTGATATACTTGCATTCTTACTTTAAAGATATGCACATGTTCTAATACCTTTCGCATTTGTATTTTTGGTGTAAATTAAGCGCATCCTAATCTACGGCTGTAGTACACGCCCTGGAGGCGTGTTTTTGTATCACGTGACCCGTGACACCCGAGGACACCGCAAGTGTTAGCATTTTCTTGTGATGAAACTATGTATATATATACTGCAACCTTCCCACTGTCTCTCACTTCCCCTGACGAAGCCTGGTGGCGAAACGCGTTGGGTAGGTGTGGGGACACTGGGAAGGGGGCAGTTCATGTCCATGTATTTGATTGTATACTTTCTATCTCGATTGCTTTTTACTCACTGTGTGGTCACATGTGCTCCCGCTTGCATCCAATTTACATCCGACACTATGTCTTATAATGTATTTGCATCTAACTTTGGATGGCTTTATTTGTGACCATTGTCCGATACTCTGGCTCACAATCTAACATTTTTGCACTTTGCACTTGCACTTTACCTACATTTTGCTTGCGGCAACACGTGATCACACTGTGGAAACGTTCGATTTCACATATGAATTGTTACTCTTTACATGTCATGTACTGACTCCCTCCCCCATGTGTCTCCTGCCTGAGTATTCCCCTGTTCCATATGAGACTCCATTTGTATGCTTTTAATGAGATTTTCAATAAAGTTTAATTTTTGATAAACTATTAGTGGTTGATCAGATTTGTGTGTATAGAGATATACGGTATAGATGGGTAAACACATGCTCTTTATAGGTTGTTGTTTAAAACATATATGTGACCCTGTTTGATCCAGATCATCGGTCTTTTTTCTTAATTAGAGTGTGAACACTGCTGATTGGCATTTTTAAGTCCTTTGATATTTTCTTATATCTTTTTCCTCTTTTATAGAGTTCAACTACCTTTTCCCACAGATCCTTTGACAATTCTTTTGCTTTCCCCATGACTTAGAATCCAAACATCAGTGCAGCACTGGATGAAAGATGCAAGGGTCTGACAGGAATCAAGAAAGTCATTGACCTTCTATTCACACCCACTAATTACAAGCAAACAGATCACAGGTGAAGATGGTTACCTTTAATAGCCATTGTAAACCTTTTGTATCAAGTTGTGTGCATGTTATCAGGCCAAATCACCAGGGTATGTAAACTTTTGATCAGGGTCATTTGGGTAGTTTGTGTTGTAATTATGATCTAAAAAGAGTTAACACAGCTGTGAGTGAAAGAAAAGTTTTTGAGTTATCATTTATATTCTCTGAACAATGGTTACGGCTACTTTTACACTGGCGTTTTGGCTTTCCGTTTGTGAGATCCGTTCAAGATCAGTTTTGCCCTTAACCTTAACCCCTTCCGGACACATGACGTACTATTAAGTCATGGAAGCCACTGTGTTCGCACTGGAGAGGTGCGCGCCCGATCACTGCAGGGGTCCGGCAGTACCTGGTAGCCCCCTGCTGTATCCGCCGGCATCGCTGTAAAAGCCGATGCCGGCGGATTAACCCCTTCTATGCCGTGGTCTGCGCTGACCGTGACATAGAAGGGGTTTGTCTCGGGCGAAGGAGCGCATCGAGTCCCCGCACTGCTGTGGCGGGGACTCAATGTGTCAGAAGGCATGGAGATACTAAAACATCATTTTTTTGTTTCAAAACTGCTATTATTGTGCTAAAGTGAAATACATTTAAAAAAATATACATATTAGGTATTGCCACATCTGTAACAACCAGCTCTATAAATATATCACATGACCTTACCACTCGGATGAACACCGTAAAAAAAAAAAAAAACTGTGTAAAAAAAAGCCCTTTTTGTTACTTAAATCACAAAAATTGCAACACCAAGCGATCAAAAAGGCATATACCCCCCAAAATAGTACCAATCAAACTTTCACCTCATCCTGCAAAAAATGAGACCTTACCTAAGACAATCAGTCAAAAATTAAAAAAGCTATAGCTCTCAGACTATGGAGACACTAAATTTTTATGTATGGAGACACTATTATTGTGTAAAACTTTAATAAATAAGAGAAAGTAGACATATTAGGTATTGCCACATTCATAATGATCTGCTCTATAAAAATATCACATGACCTAACCTCTCAGGTGAACACTAGAAAAATAAATAATTAAAAACTACCAAAACAACCAATTTTTTGGTCACCTTGCCCCATAAAGTGTAATAATAAATGATCAAAAAATCATATGTACCCTGCACAAGTTGATCGGCAGAAAAATAATAAAAATAGGGCGTTCAGAAAATGGAGACACAAAAACATAATTTTTTTTTTTCAAAAATGCTTTATTATGTAAAACTGAAACAAAGAAACATAGAAGACATATTTGATATCATTGCGTCCGTAACAGCCTGCTCTATAAAAATAGCCCATGATCTAACCTGTCAGATGAATGTTGTAAAAAAAAAAAAAAAAAAAAACTGTGCCAAAACAGACATTTTTTTGTTACCTTGCCTCACAAAAAAATGTAATATAGAGCAATTAAAAATCATATGTACCCCAAAATAGTACCAATAAAACTGGCCTGTAGTTTCCAAAATGTGGTCACTTTTTTGAGTTTCTACTGTAGGGGTGCATCAGGGGGGCTTCAAATCGGACATGGCATGTAAAAACCAGTCCAGAAAAATCTGCCTTTCAAAAACCATATGGCGTTCCTTTCCTTCTGCGCCCTGCCGTGTGGCCATACAGCAGTGTACGACCACATGTGGGGTGTTTCTGTAAACCGCAGAATTAGCGTAATAAATATTGAGTTTTGTTTGGCTGTTAACCCTTGCTTTATTACTGGAAAAAATGGATTACAATATAAAATCTGCCAAAAAGTGAAATTCTGAAATGTAATCTCCATTTTCCATTTATTCTTGTGGAACACCTAAAGGCCTCTTTCACACGGGCGTCATGTTTGACGCCCGGATAAGAGGCGGGTGCGTTGCTGGAATATGCGCTTTTTTCCCGCGCGGGTGCAAACGTTTGTAACGCGTTTTGCACGCGCGTGAGAAAAAACGCCATGTTTGGTACCCAACCCGAAGCCGGACTTCATCACTGAAGTCCGGTTTCGGGTCTTCTGGAGAATTTATTATTTTCCCTTATAACATGGTTATAAGGGGAAATAATAGCATTCTTAATAAAGAATGCATTGTAAAATGAAGTGGAAGGGGTTAAAAATAATAAAAGTTAACTTACCTTAGCCACTTGATCGCGTAGTTGCGATCTCTCCTCTCTTTCCCTGCATCAGCTAAGATCTACAGGACCTGTGATGACGTCACATCACATGGTCCAATCACATGGTCCATCACCATGGTAAGATGGACCATGTGATTGGACCATGTGATTGCTAAGCAACCATGCGGGAAAATCGCAATGCATCCGCACTTGCTTGCGGATGCTTGCGATTTTCCCGCAGCCCTATTCACTTCTATGGGGCCTGCGTTGCGTGAAAAATGCACAATATAGAGCATGCTGCGATTTTCACGCAACGCAGAAGTGATACGTGAAAATCACCGCTCATGTGCACAGCCCCATAGAAATGAATGGGTCCGGATTCAGTGCGGGTGCAATGCGTCCTCCTCACGCATTGCACCCGCGCGGAAAACTCGCCCGTGTGAAAGGGGCCAAAGGGTTAACAAAGTTTGTAAAATCAGTTTTGAATATCTTGAGGGGTGTAGTTTCAACAATAGGGTAATTTTTGGGTGATTTCTATTATGTAAGCCTCACAAAGAGACTTCAGACCTGAACTGGTCCTTAAAAAGTGGGTTTTGGAAATTTTCTGAAAAATTTCAAGATTTGCTTCTAAACTTCTAAGGCCTCTTTCACACGGGCGTTGCGGGTGCACTCCGTCAAACAGTGCGGGTGCGTTGCAGGAATCGCTGTCATGCGTTTTGCACGCGCGGGAGAAAAATCGGCACTTTTGGTACCCAGACCCGAACCTGCACTTCTTCACAGAAGTGCATGTTCGGGTCCGAAATTGTCCCGCTGGTATTATTTCACATTATAACATAGTTATAATGTAAAATAATACCCTTGGCCATCTCCCTAATGTTTAAACAGGTGCAGAATGGGTTAAAAATAATAAACTAATCATAACTTACCTGGTCCATTTGATCGCGAAGCCCGACATCCTCTCCTTTAGCTTGCTACTAGGTAAAGGACCTGTGATGATGTCACATGGTCACATGGCCCAATCACATGCTCCATCACCATAGCTAACGGAGAGGATGCCGGGCTTTGCGATCAAATGGACCAGGTAAGTTATGATTAGTTTATTATTTTTAACCCATTCAGCACCGAGTTCAACATTAGGAAGATGGCCAAGGGTATTATTTACATTATAACTATGTTATAATGTGAAATAATACTGAACCGATTACACATCCCGATGGTTGCATAGTAACCATGCGGGAAAATCATAACGCATCCGCACATGATTGCGGATGATTGCGATTTTCCGCATCCCCATTCACTTCTATGGGGCCTGCGTTCCGTTAAAAACGCAGAAGATAGAGCATGCTGCGATTTTCACGCATCGCAAAAGTGATGCGTGAAAATCAACTGTCATGTGCACAGCCCCATAGAAGTGAATGGGTCCGGATTCAGTGCGGGTGCAATGCGTCCTCCTCACGCATTGCACCCGCGCGGAAAACTCGCCCGTGTGAAAGGGGCCTAAGTCTTCTAACATCCCCAAAAAATAAAATGTAATTTTCAAAATGATCCAAACATGAAGTAAACATATGGGAAATGTAAGGTAATAACTATTATATGAGGTATCACGATCTATTATAAAAGTAGAGAAATTGAAATTTGAAAATTTTGGAATTTTTGAAATTTTTGGTAAATTAGGGATTTTTTCACAAATATAGGTGAAATATATTGACTCAAATTTATGACTTTCATGAAGTACAATGTGTCACGAGAAAACAATCTCAGAATGGCTTGGATAAGTAAAAGAGTTCCAAGGCTATTACCACATAAAGTGACACATGTCAGAGTTCAATAGGCTATAGCTACTAGAGAGGGGTCGTTGATCCAGGGAGTTATTCCGAAAATTGGCTTCTACCTCTTTTTTTTTTTTGGGGGCTTCCTCTGGATCAACTTTGCAGGATGACAGCCTTAACTGGATGGACAGATGTCTTTTTTCAGCCTTACAAATGATAGGGATCATTTATTGAACTTGTGTAATGTAGAACTGACTTAGTTGCCCAAAGAAACCAATCAGTTTCCACCTTTCATTTTTCACAGCTCCTTTGGCAAATAAAAAGTGAAATCTGATTGGTTGCTATGGGCAACTAAGCCAGTTTTACGTTACACCAGTTTGATAAATCTCCCCCAATGTTACAGTGTTACTATGTTACTCTCAGGATAGGCCATCAATATCCTACTTCTTAAAAACCCCTTTAATAATATACTTATAGTCAAGAATTAGCAGAAGGATCTGAGTTGCCTCAAGGCCATTAAACATTAATCCAAACTATGAAGATGGCAAAACTTTGAAAACTAAAGAAAACACTGACAACTGACGACACGGCGGAAATTCTTATGAATAAAGGGAACTTTGAGCTAACTTTTACCAAAAGCAGGAATTAATATTTAGTGAAGTTGTGTCTTTCCTCTTAAGCATTTACTTCGGCCTCTTGCTGCATTCCCAAAGTTAAAGTATAATTTCAGATATAAGTAACTTCTGAGGTCCATGCACTGTGACCCCACGGAGGCTAGAATACAGGGCTACTGCACTCAGCCCCTTGTCTTCTCAAGACCAAGACAAACATGGACCATTGGAAGGAATGTGGTACCTTATTCTCCTGTAAAAGCAATATTTATAGGTAGAATTTAATATGACATGCAATGGAGGCAAGGGCGTAGCTAAAGGCCTTGGTGCAAGAGTTCAGCTTGGGTCCCTCTTCCCTCAGTCCTTTGTGGCCAGGTTCAGGGAAGCACATAGCCTTCATGCTGAGGCAAAAATTAAAACGGCACTCCCCCCCATGCCAAATTCTTGACCTAACCCCTTCCCTCCAGCCAGAGGTGTAACTTGACCAGCATGCATTTTCTATAATACCAGTGTCTTCTTATGCACCACAAGGGTCTTTGGGCCCCCTCAGGCTCCTGGGCCCGCAAGTGACTGCTACTTCTGCGCCCCCTATAGCTACACCCCGAATGGAAGACTTCTTGATTTTTTTCTTGAACGTTCTCAGAATACAGGAGAAATAAAATGGTTGCGCCATTTGAATCAGAGGGACACATTCGGAATCCCATTGGTACCATATTACAGATCTATACCAAAAGAATCTATAATGTAGCCATGTCCTTGAGGCCTTAAAGGGCTTCTGTCACCCCCCAAAAGTAATTTTTCATTTTTGGGCTTACTAAAATCCTTATAGTGCGATTATTCAATATATAGTGTTCTTACCTTTTTCTGTGGCTTATTTTCCTTAAAAATCACACTTTTACAATATGTTAATTACCTTGCTACCAGCAAGTAGGGCGGTTACTTGCTGGTAGCCGCCGCATCTTCCTTTAAAAAAAACGCCCCCTCCTACTGTTGATTGACAGGGCCAGCTAGCGCTCTCCTCCTCCGGCTGGCCCTGTCTCCATTCCAAATCTCGCGCCTGTGTCGTACCGGTCTTCAGTCGGCGCAGGCGCACTGAGAGGAGGACGCTCGCTCGGCCACTCCTTCCACAGTGCGCCTGCGCCGATGACGTCACCTCTGCACCCGGAAGAGAAGACGTCGTCAGCGCAGGCGCACTGTAGAAGTGCAGATGAAGCGAGCGTCCTTCTCTCAGAGTGCCTGCGCCGAATGAAGACACGTAAGGCGCAGGACTTGAAATGCAGACAGAGCCAGCCGGAGGAGGAGAGCGCTAGCTGGCCCTGGGGGGCGTTTTTTTTAAAGGAAGATGCGGCGGCTACCAGCAAGTAACCGCCCTAATTGCTGGTAGCGAGGTAATTAACATATTGTAAAAGTGCGATTTTTAAGGACAATAAGCCACAGAAAAAGGTAAGAACACTATATATTGAATAATCGCACTATAAGGATCTTAGTAAGCCCAAAAATGAAAAATGACTTTTGGGGGGTGACAGAAGCCAAAGGGAATCTGCCACCAGGAAATTCACTGTTAAACCAGGCACAATGCTTTGTAGGGCTAGGTCATCTGAATGTAATGATACGTTTCACTTAGCAATCAAGTGCATCATTCTGGAGAAAAAGTACTTTTAATCCATATGCAAATGTGCAGTTGTGTGCACCAAGGGAGGGCCCAAGTCAATTTGTGCACCCTTGCTTCTCCTCCCTTATCTACCAGCCCCTCCCTCTCCTTCTTGATTGACAGGGCCAGGAGAGATGACTGTGCAGGAACCTGGCCCTGTCAATAATGAAGGAGAGGGAGGAACTGGTAGATAAAAAAGGAAGAGCAGGGGTGCACAGAGTGGCTTGGGCCCATCCTTAGTGCACACAACTGCACATTTGCTTATGGATTAAAAGTACTTTTTCTCCAGAATGAAGCAATTGATTGCTAAGTGAAACGTATCATTACATTCAGTTGAGCTAGCCCTACAAGGCATTGTGCCTGGTTTGTGCCGGTGAATTTCCTGATGACAGATCCCTTTTAAACACGGTGACTTCTTCAAACAGCTGATCGGTGGGGTTATCAAGTGTAGGACCCACAAACGATTAAGTATTGATGACTTATCCCGAGGTTTGATCATCATATTAAACACTTGGAAAACCCCTTTAACATCAACGGGGCATTATACTACAACCACATTACTAAAGGGGTTTTTCAGCATAACTCAAACATGAATGGAATGCGGAACGGTGTGAAAAAATATATATATAATTAAGAAAACATTACTCTCCTTTTGAAACTTCCTCTGTTTAAAGTGGTATCCAGTTCTTCATCGAGCCTGCAGCTGCTGTTGGCCATTGCCTAGCAGAATGGTATCACGGGAGCCTTTTATTCAAAATTACAAAAATTGCCTTCTTTTAAAGGGGTTCTCTGGTTTCAGAGGTAAACCCTGATATCACCTCTTCTTTACTCATTTATTACTGTATGTATGAATAGAGCATCGGCGCATTTCCTTGCTGCGATGCTCCTCTATGTCTTGTGCTGCATCACGTAGGGCAAGGTCTGTTTGTTTACTGCCGGTGACGTACCGGGCTTCTCCTCACTATGCTAGGTGGAGACTTCCCGGTTACATCACTGGCACAAGTGGGCAGTCTATAGCGCTGCCCTAGGCTGTTTTAGAGGCGAGTACCTGCCTCTAAAACAGCCTAGGGCAGTGACGTCACCAGGCTCATTGCTAGGTGGAAGTCTCTGCCTAACATAGTAAGGAGAAGCCGATACGTCACCGGCAGTAAACAAACAGACCTTGCCCTGCACAATGTAGTGCAAGACAAGGGGGAGCATCGGAGCAAGGAAATGCTCCAATGCTCCATTTATATACAGTAAATGACTAAAGAAGAGGTTACATCCGGGTTCAGCTCTGAACCCGGAAAAAGTCTTTAACAATTGAAGACTACAAGAGGCTAGATCCACAAGTAAGGCATACATTTGCAAATTTGTCTTTAAAAAAGCCCCAAAAAATCTAAAGTATATAAAATGATTACAATTACCAAAGCCATTACCTACAAATAGATTGCAGCCATTCTTTTGCAGTTTATTCTTTTATGGCTATGTTCAGGTTGCAGAATGTTCACATGGATTCTGATATATGGCCTGTAGCAAAGTCCACGTGAAATCCCATCTGAGGGTCAGGGCAGGCATTTCAGGGTCAGTAAGGAGACCAGGAAGAAGTCAGCTCAGGCTGTGAATGGTCGAATCTAAAGTCTGGCAGATGTCGGTACACGGCAGAGCGAAACAAGACAAGTGCACCTTTGCAGGAAACTACATAAGTAGAAACTATTGCTCAGGCAACATTCCCACAGTGAAAGTTGCCTAAAATACTCTAAGGGGGCCAGCCATTGGATTGAGAGAACTAAGGTAGGCAGTGGCCCTTTAAGAGCCTGAGAGACAGTGCACCCTAGAGCCAGACAGGCAAAGCTGGCAACCTGTGTGGAGTAGCAGAGCGGTACTTTATAGATGCCTACTGGGAACAGGCAGGATGTCATTGTTGGGTCCATAGTGTCGAGACTACGGAGCAGAGGACCAGGTGAACGTTCTAGTGGATGTGCACACTGAGATTGCGGCCAGTGCAGACCACTGGTATAATACTAAGACTGTTGTCCCAAACCTGAGGCTTGGAAGCCACATGTGGATCGCAACCCCCCTTCATCTGGCTCTTAATTAGAGTCCTGTATTACAACCATATTTACTGGCAATAGACATCATTGTAGACCTATCCGAACCGCCAAACAGAGCCAGTTAGTGTAATGTAACGATAACGTCAATTTTGACACTGAAATATGTATCCACAGATGTTTGCTGATGGTTGCTTGTTTCGTTATCCTTTGTATGTCTCTTTTCCATTTTTGAGTTGACTATTGCTTCCAACCATCAAGGAAAGTTTAATGTGGCATAAAAGGTATAAAAGGAAGAAAAACATGATATGAACAGAGCCTAATATGATATATTATTAACTAAAGCGACAATGTAACAAATAGACAATGTGGAGGCGAGAAGACGGTTGAAGACGGTGCTGATCCATGGAAAGGCATGTTGGGGCCAAAGATAAACATCAAACCAACTACAAACAGCAAAAAGTATGCAGATGACATCAGAATGATAATTGTTGCTTGATGACAATTCAGACTTGTTGTCCTGAGTCTCACACACAGGTCTTTTTGTTCTGAGCAGCAATGCTATTTACCTGTCAGCCAGAAGACTATTAGCTTATCCACTGTTCTGTAAAAAGAGAAGTAGAGCTTGATTTATTAAGCTGCCGTGCAACCAGGTATCCATTCTGCTGACCAATCGGGAGGAAAAACAGTCATCTTATAATGATCAAAAATATGATCGTGTTCCATATATTTCTGGGGAGAAGATACTTTATTGCATATTTATGTTTCAATAGAATAAATTAACTATGGAACATGTAAATTGCCTGCAACTTGAAGGCCTCCTCCTTCCTGTTTCTCCCGGATTCATATTGAAAAATGTGCCCATTGCATGTACTAGAATGCAAGGTCCTGTTACAGACACACATTGAGTCCTAGGGATTATATTATAGACCAGTATGGCCTTTATGTGAATACGCTTCCTTCAAGGGGTTAATGTAAAAAATTAAAATCAGATATCATAGTACATGACTATTACTCTTTCTAACAAAGCTAGAACCAGCCCTGTACCTCGCATGGGTCCAGAGATCTCCCCATTCATTGATCCAATTGCTCTACTAGATTCTCTTCAGACTGGCACCTCAGGAGGAGTGTCCTTTCTCCCGGGGTTTGTTCTTTCTGTTGCAACTGTCTCCCTGAAACTGTCATAGCTTCTAACAGTAGATATGGCTGGTGACCGTTGTAGGACGAAACTGAGCATGTGCGACCACTTTAGTAGGAGGACGTGCACCTTGCTATACAGATTAAACACCAGGGGGCGCCATTATAATGAAGTAAAGAGGATATCTCACAATTGGGGCACTTTTGTAACAAAAATAAATTTTCAAGAGTACAGTAACTAGTTTTTCATGCTAAAATAATATTAAAATAACACTTAATGGTGGTGCAAGTACATAAGAAAAAGTATAGTCAAGTATATGAGGCCTTAAGGAGAAACCAAGCAGCTACATTGCTATAAAAAAAGACATATTGGGACAAGGTTCGAGCACATCCCTTAGCAAAAATTTTTGCGGAGGAACCTCTTTTCCCTGTTTTGTTATATTTGAAGAAAGGACAAAGAGAACAACACAGAACGCTGGAGTATGCAACGATAAATCACCAAAAGAAAATCACCCTAGGTCTGAATTTGTGTTGCAGTTTATATCCAGGCCGTTTATTGTTGGTCCGTCATTTATGTGCCAAATAGTTGTCAAAAAAACAAAAGCAACCCGAAGAGCTACCATAATATGTGCCCAAATAATAATAGATTAAGCCCAAAACGAAGCCTAAGATTTAGAGGTAGAGAAAATTAGAAAATAAATTGTACTATTCCTTAATATAGTCTTACAGCAGCTTCAAGTGTTAAAGGAGTTGTCTGCCTCAGGCCAGGTTCAGGAATGTATCACCGTAGTTTTTTAAAAAAAATAGTCATATCATTCCAATAGGGGGTGGAGTTAAAAAATCCTAGACAAGTGTTAGGTTTAAAAATGTGTTGTTGAAAAAATGTAGCTCACGTTTTACCAACACAAACTCAAATCAAACCAATCCCTGATGCTCCTGTTATAATGCTTCAATGTCCCCCATCCGTCTTGACTTCCTGGTCCCTCTTGACACACAGGAAATGACTGTTCAGCCAATCAATGGGCATACTGGTGGCCTACCTTGGCCAGTGTTTAATTATGTTGACCAGGAAGAAGAGACTGATGGGGAACCATGAAGTATCGGATGGAGGGCAGTGGGGGATTGGTAAGTTGAGTATAACTTATTGTTTTCATTTTACATCAAGCAGAGTGTTTTTTGAAAAAAAATGAAGACATATGGATGTAACGAGGGAGGTTCTTCAATTGGGATCGACCCCTAAGGAACAGCCTCTGGCAGACTTGTTGGCCAGCAATTAAAGTTGTTCACCTCATTGCCAAGGGACTAGCAATATTGGGTAGTCCAAACCAGGCAAACCCTTAAGAGATCATCTCATCTGGTCCTTACTAAGTCTAGGTGAGACTAAACCCCGGCCACCAGGCGGCCTGGAAAAAGCGAAGTGAGCCGGCGCTGCACTGGATTAATACTTCCTTCCTGCTACATGAGAGCTTTATTAGGGGGCTTGAGGCTATTTTCGTTGTAAAATTTAGTTTTAATTTAGGTAGTTATTACGCAATTAATTTAGTTGTAAAATCTCCCTTTTTTAACCAGCCACGCAACAGTATTTAGTCTCATGGCTGGTTTTACGTCATGTTGGCAATTGGCTGGGAACGGGGGGCGTGTGTTGGGGCCACAAATTTACTAATTTACACCCTGGTGCACAGACTGCCTAAGATTCAACTAATTTATTCTGATGCGCATGTCTCCTCATAAATTAGCCGACTCTTACAGCAGCACAGGCGCAAAACTAAGACCGGCGTAAAATACTGGTTTTCGTAAGTCACCCCCATTGTGTACAAAGGCACTCCAAAGGTTTTTCTTCTCCTGGACCTTTGGGGCTCACCATGGTATCAGAGCCTGGGCCCACCAGAAGATCTTCTGGTACTTCGGTCCCCCAGAGGCTCGGTGGTCACATGCTGTTTAGGAACATAGTGACACTCAACGGCTGGAGTGGTGCACGGGATCACAGATGGGGTTTCAAACTTCTGCCGCGGACCGGTAGGAGTACGGATGGTAGCCTGTACGCTGGAAAGGATTTTTTTTTTCTATTAGACACTTTCCTGATCCTCATTAAAAAAAATTGTATTTCAATACTTGAGCTGGGAGAGGTAATCTAGGGATACAATCCGTAATTAGCAGGACCGTGTCCCTATATTCACTGTCTCAGAAGACGACAGTAGGGGACACTAATTAACATTATAGAACATAAATTCTGAACGGTCAGAGGTAAAGTGCGGACATCGTTTAATCTTAAACTGGAGTTCACTTAATGACTTTCTGGAACAATTTCCAATTGAGTTAAATTATCCTAAAGGATCACATAGAATAACAAAAAAGCATGATATCCAGCCTGCGGATGCCTTTCTGCGGAGCCCTCAGCAGGAGGGGCAGGCGTAATATATGCCCTGCTGGCAGGAGATAAGACTGAGGTATATGTGTTCTAACTTGTTGCTCTAATCAGTGGGGAGAAATTCGGCTGAGACGCAGAGACGGTCGCATTCATTTGCAGTTTGAGGCAAGCTTCTGCTCTCAGGTTTCAATTACAATAATTCCCAAGTGGTTTAGAATCACTGACTGAGCTGTATGCTGTGTGCAATGGCGTACCTGCAACAGAGGCAGACCACGCGACTGCTATTGAGCCCTAGTAGGAGGGGGGCCAGCAATGAACCTGTTCTTCTCCTCCCTGTCTGAAAACATTGCATTGTCGCACCACCGCCACTAGGGGAGCTCCATACAAAGAGATTATTACAGCTTCCATGATAGTTGTATTATGTCCTATTCACTGAGCTCCCCCTAGTGGTGGCTGCAGGCACCCAGCTTTGTAATAGAAGAGAAGTAGAAGATTTATCATTGTATTTTGAGTGAAGAGAAGCATTTGAAGTGGAATTCAGTCCAAAGTTTAGGAAAACTTTGATTTACAACAAATCCGAATTTCCTCTCGCTTAGTGGTAACAAATCAGTTTTTCCTAAAATGACGGCTGCATGTGTTACAAAGTGAAAGTAAGAAGCCCGGTAAAGCAAAATCACCCATAATGACGTGCAACTAGCCAATTCGCAGATAGCCATCCCCTGTGATGTTACAGCCCTATAAAACCCTCATCTCGCGTACTCTCCGGCATAGTCCTGTGAGCTGAGCATAGGGAGACACATGGCAAAACGCTCATGTCCTAGAGACAGTGTTGCTGAAAATTATTAATAGAAGAATATTGTAGAGGGATGAGTGCAGGGCAACTGCAGGGAGAGTGCAGGGAGACTGCAACGAGGGTGCAGGGAGACTGCAACGAGAGTGCAGGGAAACTGCAGGGAGACTTATTCTGTGTCAGTTTTATTTATTCCTACATCAGCCATAACTGTAATTCAATACCAATATGATGGAAGCCTTTATTATTCCAGCTCCAGCGTGCCAACCAATACGATCCAGTCTGCACCCCTTAGGGGGGGTCAGGTCTTAATGATAGCCATCCTCATCTTTTGCTGGCTTTACTTCTTCCAAATCTTCCTTCAAAGGCTCGATGTCCTAGAAAAGTCAGCAAGATGCAGAAGGAGGAAGAGCTGGATGTTCCTGATGACATTCTCATCAATATTAGATGATGTGGAAAAGGAGGAAAAGCAGATTGGAAAAAACGGGCTCACACCTGTAGGGCAGGAGAGCGCTGGGGTTGGAGAAGTGGGTATGCCAGCGTATTGTACCCTGACCTAACCAGCCAAACCCCATACCAGCAGCAGCCCCTATTTAAAGGTGCATTAAAGGTGCTACGCAGCCGTTAACATTGAAGATTAACTATACAGTGCGGTCTTCATTTTTACATGAAAGGCAGCTATGGGCTAATTGGTCACGCGGGTTCTTCACCCTAGGCATAGCCGCAACCCGTCCACAGCACGGCTGCTCCATGTGGCTGTACCCTAAGGCAAACTTCAACGAAGGTGCTGAATCAAATTTTTCAAAACTCCACTCATCTCTAGTAAATATATTGAGAAATATGGTGTTCAGAATGAGCATCATATATTTGAAGCACCTATTCCCCCCTTTCCAACATAAATGTTGGATAAAGAGGGTGAGGCCAAAGGCAACCTTTTTTTATTACAATTTGTATTTTACTAAAATTTCTTCCACTCGATTAAAAAAACGTAAATTCGTCAGAAATTTACTAGTTAAGCACTCCCTTTCTCTTTGAGTGACAGAACCAGTCACTGTTTTTCTGCCTGGCCCTGTTATCCCGGCACATTCACTGGCACAACCGTAGATTGAATCTTGGCATGAGATCCGAACTGTGCATTCAACAATTTAACAAGTACGGTCCCATGCACTGGCGTAGCTATAGGGGTTGCAGCAGTCGCCAGTGGTGCTGTATATTTTTCTTTATAAGATTCAGTGCATCTTATAAAGGGAATACTATGTTCGCTCACTAGCATGCAGGAGGCTGGGTAGTGAAGTGCTGTGAGCGCTGTACTTACCCCTCCTCCTGCTTGCTCTTCCTGGGGCCCGCGCTGCTGTGTCCTAGCTGCCTGCAGCGTCAGGCTGTACAGAGCGCACTATGACCTGATGCTGCAGGCGACTGTGCAGAGTGGGCCCCGAGAGGAGAGCAGGGAGACTGTAGAGCCGGGAGAGTGGTGGCGGGGCAGGAAAGGTCAGTTACTTTATTTCTTTTACAGTCTGATCTGAGGTCTGATATGGGGGATCTGATGTCTAATGGGGGTCTGGAGGTCTAGTCTGAGGTCTGATATGGGGGTCTCTAGGTCTAATGGGGGTCTGGAGGCCTAATGGGGTTTAATATTGGGGGGTTTACATGGAGGTCTAATGGGGGTCATATCTGAGGTCTGATATTGGGTATGACATGGAGGTCTAATGGGGGTCTGATCTGATGTCTTATATGGGGTCTGACATAGAGGTCTAAAGGAGGTCTGGTCTGAGATGGGGTGTCTCATCTGAGGTTTCATATAGGGGTCTGATCTGAAAGTTAAGGGTATCTTTTGTACTGGCGCACTATCTGTATGGTACCAGTATTTTCAGGGGAACTATTTCTGCAGGAAAGTATTCGGGGGCACAACGGACACAGTATTGGGAGTGGCAGGATGGGGTGTTGAGAAGGTGGGAGGATGATGGAAAATTAGGAAACTAAGATATCTCTTGCTGCTGCTGCCATCCACTGACTCACAGGTTAAATAGACACCAGGATTCTGCAGAACCTTGAATGGGATCCACTAATCATAAATGTATGTTAGGTTATTTCTTTATGACACTTAAAGAAATGAATGCTTCTATAACCAGTTTGTTTATACCCATTAAGGCCTCATACGTATGGTCTGGGTTAAAGTGCCTATCCTGAATGAGAAGAGTGCCTTGAAGGGGTTGTGTCACAAAACCTATTCTACAATTTTCAGACCAGCACCTGGATCTGAATTACATGTAATTCAAAATGTTGTATAGCCAGTGAGTTATTCAATAAAATGTATCTGTATAGCGCCACCTGCTGTTTGTTCTGTTCCTTATTTTTTGTCTGTCTCTGGTTGAACCTACTCAATTTAAGTGTCCATTCACACATCCGTGTGATGTGCGTTCCGCATTTTGAGGACCACACATCGCCGGCACTCTCATAGAAAATGCCTATTCTTGTCTGCAATTGCGGACAATAGGACATGTTTTTTTTTTTTTGCGGAATGGAAGTGCGGACCCGGAAATGCGGATCCGCAATTCCGGAACCGGGCGGGACCTAGTGTGTCCCCATAGAAATGAATTGGTCAGCAATTTTGTTCCGCAAAATGCGGAACAAAATTGTGGACGTGTGAATGGAGCCTAAATCTTTAACTACACCAGCCATATGTTCTGTTGAAAGCTATGGCAGTTACAGAGAGAGAGCTGCAGCAGAAAGGACACGTCCCCTGAGCTTCCAGGTTGAAGAGAATCTAGCAGAGTAACAGTAAATGGAACAGTAAATGTGAAGATCTCTGGACCCATGTGAGGTACAGAGCTGGTTTTAGCTTTGATAAAAAGATATTGTCATGTTCTATATGATGTTTGATTTAAATTTTTTACATCAATCATGGCATAACCTCTTTTAATAGGAAGTCTTTTATATCCATGGATCAATTTGCCTAGTTTTCTAGGATTTGTAGATGAATATATGAAGTGCTATAAATTGTTATTTTCTCAAAACAAAAATAGAAACAAAACTGTTGCTTCATGGAAAATAATCTGAATATTATGTCAAAAATTATGATGTTTCTATGTGCGAAAATAATGAATTTATGATTCATTTGTTAAGGTAATAAATATTGAATTATTTATAGATAAGATTGTAACATAGTAAAGCATTTTGCAGAAGGTACAATATAAGACAACATTGCCATCTAGTGGTGCAATTTCATACTGCAGGGTAATAAGTGAAGAAACTAGATTTGTAAGAACTTGCACACACAGTAAAGCCATCTCCATGCACCCCGTACAGCACTACACAGAATTCCTACATAGGAGAGTAGCTATACAGGATGCAGAAGTGGCAGTCACATCCAGGCAACAGTGCTTGAGGGACCCCAAAGGAACATATGAAGACACTGATGTGAACAGTGCCTGGCAGGAGGGGGACTACATTGCAGATTTTGCATGAGGTTCAAGTTATGCCTTTAAGCATGCTCATAACTTACTGCTTTGGGATTTGCTGTAGCACAAAAGTTGTCAAATATGGCACCCACATTGTTTTTTCACAGGATCCAAATCAGTAAAATGGGCCTCGTTTTATAATTTACCCCAGAAACCAAAATAATAGACTTATATATAAGCATTTATTTTAGCACCCATGGCAAAACTGGTGCCATACCTGTAAGTGAACCATTTGCCCCTAACTGCTTGATACTGACAACTCCGATATACTTTAAAGGTTATGATCCCTGTAGCCAAGTATGAATCATTCCTTGTATTTTAACCCCTTCCTGCTCTGTGCCGTAATAGTACCCACAATGCCGTACCATTACAGAGCAGTGATGGCACGGGCTCACGAGCTGTGCCAGCTGTGTTATATATATATATATACATACAAATGAAACTCAAAAAATTCAGATTGCAACTTAAAAGGTGAAACTAATATAAGAGATAGACTCATTACATGCAAAGCAAGATTTTTCAAGCCTTTATTTGTTATAATTTGGATGATTATGGCTTACAGCTTATAAAACCCCAAAGCCACAATCTCAGGTACCCTTTGATCAGGGAGTATGGATTAATTAGCTGACTAGAGCGTGACACTTGAAACTTTTCACAATATTCTAATTTTAAGTTGCATTACTGAAATAAATGAACTTTTGCACGATATTCTAATTTTTCGAGTTTCATCCGTGTATATAATCAGAGGAAAATGCATCTTTCTCCCTCTTTCCCCTCCTAAACTTTACATTCTCTACTAAACATTCTCTTAACCTTCTCTACTCGCTGTCAACGGTTATTCTAAGCTGAACGTACCCGCACTCATCAGATCGCAGAAGATAAACAGCTTAAGGCCGGGCAAGTACCATCTTGGGAATCCCTGGTTCTGTGTCCAGAATCCCTGGTACCTCAGGGAGAAGACCTACTGCCAGGGATGCAGGAGGTTCTGGGTTCAAAGCCTGACACCTAGGTTATAATCCCTGTAGCCCAGCATGAATCATTCCTTGTATCTTAACCCCTTCCTGCTCTGTGCCATAAAAGTACATTGCAGCAGGAAGGTGGTTAACCCACGATGCCGTACCATTACAGAGCAGTGTGGGCACGGGCTCACGAGCTATGCCTACGACAATAATTTTAGGTGCCAGCTGTGTTGTGTATATATAGATATATATATATAATCAGAGGAAAATGAATCTTTCTCCCGCTTTCCCCTCTAAACTTAACATTCTCTACTAAATCTGCTTGAGAGATAAAACAGACTGTCAGGTCATTAAGGAATCAGATTACATACTGTCCATAGAGGGTGTACTGGAAGGGACTGCTGCAGAGAGATCCACATACACACATGAGGCCCATAGAAGTCTATGGAGATGGGAGGGGAGGAGAACAGAAGAGGTGCAGAGAGACACACACATATGCTGTTCACAGAAGTCTTCGGAGAGGCGCAGAGACACACACATATGCTGCTCCTAGAAGTCTATGGAGAGGAGGAGGTAAGAGGTGCAGAGACACACACATATGCAACTCATAGAAGTCTATAGAGAGGAGAGAAGAGGGGAGATGTGCACACACACATACACATATTCTGTTCATAGAAGTCTATGGAGAGGGGAGGGATGGAGGATAGGTGCACAAAACACGCACACATATGCTGCCCATAGAGGTCTATGGAGAGGAGTGGAGAAGGGAAGAGGTGCAGAGACACACACATATGCAACTCATAGATGTCAATGCAAAAGAGAGGTGTGGAGGAGGGAAGAGGTGCAGAGAGACCCACACACACATATGCTGCCCATAGAAGTCTATGGAGAGGGGAGGGGGAAGGAATGATCTACTACAGTAAAAAGGAGACATTTTTTCTGACAAGATACTGTATACGTTCATCAGTACTGTTGATTTAAGGTTAATTAATGGCCATTCAAAAAGAACTTTTTTTTCTTTAAAAAAATATATACATACAGATGTAGCAGGGTTAGCACTCCCGCTGTTAACTCAAATTTCTTAACTCATTTCATTATCTTGAGAATAAAGCCATTGAAAAGCAATTGAAGGTGTTTGCTTAGTTTAGATAACCAAACTCAGAAATCTCAGAAAAAAGGAGTGCTAACCATGCTACATCTGTAATTGGCATTGCCATGTTTGTAACAACCTGAGCAACAAAGTGTTACTAGTTGGGGGGGGGGGGTGTCCCTGCACAGTCTGACACTATCCAATCATTGCTGTCAATGTCAGACCGTGCAGGGACACGTCCCTAACTTGTAACACCCATCTGGACCTTCACTGCAAACTGCTAGGAATTCATTTATAAGTTCTAGCAGGAAAAATGAAGGAACAGATGCTCCAGAATTTGTATCACATGGGGAATGCAAGTAGTTCCTAAAACTGACATGTCAGGAGAAGTGACGGGTGCTCTTTCTATCATTCTTGGTCCAATGGCTATGAAATGACCTGTTACTGTGGCAGGTATAGTTGTCTGTCCACTGTCCACCTTTTCTTTTTAAAGCAGACGAACTGTTCAGGTGTACATCCAGTTAGTCTTGCACTCCCTGGATTTTATGTGGCTGTCATGGCCCATAACAGGTAGGATTTAGCGTTAGGACCACTCATAGAGGCGGCCTTGGCACTGCGAGTGGCTTATTACTTTTTGGGCAGAGTGCTGGTTGCAGAGTGCTGTTGCATTTTTTTCTGTGTTTGTATGTATATTTCGCTATGTGCACCTGCTTTCAGGGACGTGCTGACTGACCCCCTTTTTTGTGTAGTATGTATTGGAGGTGTGGCAGCCTTCAGTTAGTTGGGCACACCTGACCAGTTCGTCTGTCCAAGAGGCTGGTTTTAATCATAGTAAGTATAATACTGAGCTTTACCCTACTAGTAGCCATTTTGGCACAATGAGGAGGACATGGTGGGCTCGGCATGCATGTTGGTACCTGCATTCCTGGATTCAATGGAGGCCGTTATGGCACCAAACAGGGTTCCAAAGCAAGGTGTATCCAGCATGCATGCTGGGCCTGCACTCCCTGGACTTTATGTGGCTGTCATGGCCCATAACAGGTAGAATTTAGCGTTAGGACCACTCATTGAGGCGGTCTTGCCGCGGCGAGTGGCTTATTACTTTTTGATCAAGATGTACACTGACGCCTCACTTTTTTCCAGCATATAGGCAGGGCAGAGTGCTGGTTGCAGAGTGCTGTTGCATTTTTTTCTGTGTTTCTATGTATGTGAAAGAGACATAGCAGAAGCTGGTGGTCCTCATTATCCATGTGCTATGCATGTCTACGCCCAGACTTTGTGCCTGTGAATCCTGGAATGGAAAATATTCCAAAAACTTATATGGATGGTGATTAAATATTTCCTTTTCATTTTACTTGCCATAACCCAACTGTTGTTTGCTTTACAGGTGTCCTCCTACCTGGTCCCAGGGCAACAAGAAGGGTCTTGTGTTTGTAATAAGTATTTGTCACTTATATGAAGGATGCCACCTATTGCAGCAGTAAAGCATGACCAGGCAAGAGATCTTGACCTCCAGTTACATTCTTCAGGAGCTCTGTCAGACGTGCAAGTTTGAAGGTCAAGTCATGTCAGGGGCATGAGCTGCAGGAGAAATACCCTACCTATGAAATTAAAGGGTGTGATGGAGGTGGATATAACAGCTAGGGCACAGGAGAAATAAATGAACAAGAAGAGCATTTCTTGATCAAGCATTGTAATGTAGTGGTAAAGGTTTGACTAATATGTACAAGTAACTTCAGGAGACTGCTGAGCCCGAGCTTGTAGGTGTCTAACCCAGAGGCAGGAGCTGACCAAGGAATGTTAAATATAGTACTTAAGAGACAGTGTCACGTACTTAAAATAAAACTGTTAGCTCTACAAAAACAGACATTAAGTCTTTTAAGATGGCCATTAGTGATGAGCGAACTTCATATTTTGAATTTCGTGTTCGGGTTGTGGTATATGCTGAATTGTGTTATGGCATAGATCATAGAGTCTTAGCTTACATTAAGAGGCCTAACCTACAATAAAATGGTATTCCTATCCAAGACTTTTATGGCCCATCCACAGGTATGATGTATCAGACATGTATGAATATCCTAAGGTGTAAGTCCTATCTTTGGGACCCACACCTATTCCTTAACCCCTATGAGGTAAAGCAAGGACAGTAAAAATAGTGATGTCACAGTACAGAAATAATAAAGACAGTGATGTCACAGTACATGGATAATAAACACAGAGATGTCACAGTACATGGATAATAAACACAGTGATGTCACAGTACAGAGGTAATAAACACAGTGATGTCACAGTACATGGTTAATAAACACAGTGATGTCACAGTACAGGTATAATAAACACGGTGATGTCACAGTACAGAGATAATAAACACAGTGATGTCACAGTACAGGGATAATAAACACAGTGATGTCACAGTACAGAGATAATAAACACAGTGATGTCACAGTACAGGGATAATAAACACAGTGATGTCACAGTACAGGGATAATAAACACAGTGATGTCACAGTACAGAGATAATAAACACAGTGATGTCACAGTACAGGGATAATAAACACAGTGATGTCACAGTACAGGGATAATAAACATAGTGATGTCACAGTACAGGGATAATAAACACTGTGATGTCACAGTACAGGGATAATAAACACAGTGATGTCACAGTACAGAGATAATAAACACTGTGATGTCACAGTACAGGGATAATAAACACAGTGATGTCACAGTACAGGGATAATAAACACTGTGATGTCACAGTACAGGGATAATAAACATAGTGATGTCACAGTACAGGGATAATAAACATAGTGATGTCACAGTACATGGATAATAAACACAGTTATATCACAGTACAGGGATAATAAACACAGTGATGTCACAGTACAGGGATAATAAACACAGTGATGTCACAGTACAGAGATAATACACACAGTGATGTCACAGTACAGGGATAATAAACACAGTGATGTCACAGTACAGGAATAATAAACACAGTGATGTCACAGTACAGGGATAATAAACACAGTGATGTCACAGTACAGGGATAATAAACACAGTGATGTCACAGTACAGGGATAATAAACACAGTGATGTCACAGTACAGAGATAATAAACACAGTGATGTCACAGTACAGGGATAATAAATACAGTGATGTCACAGTACAGGGATAATAAACACAGTGATGTCACAGTACAGGGATAATAAACACAGTGATGTCACAGTACAGGGATAATAAACACTGTGATGTCACAGTACAGGGATAATAAACATAGTGATGTCACAGTACAGGGATAATAAACATAGTGATGTCACAGTACAGGGATAATAAACATAGTGATGTCACAGTACAGGGATAATAAACACAGTGATGTCACAGTACAGGGATAATAAACACAGTGATGTCACAGTACAGGGATAATAAACACAGTGATGTCACAGTACAGGGATAATAAACACAGTGATGTCACAGTACAGGGATAATAAACATAGTGATGTCACAGTACAGGGATAATAAACATAGTGATGTCACAGTACAGGGATAATAAACACAGTGATGTCACAGTACAGGGATAATAAACACAGTGATGTCACAGTACAGGGATAATAAACACAGTGATGTCACAGTACAGGGATAATAAACACAGTGATGTCACAGTACAGGGATAATAAACACAGTGATGTCACAGTACAGGGATAATAAACACAGTGATGTCACAGTACAGGGATAATAAACACAGTGATGTCACAGTACAGAGATAATAAACACAGTGATGTCACAGTACAGGGATAATAAACACAGTGATGTCACAGTACAGGGATAATAAACACAGTGATGTCACAGTACAGGGATAATAAACACAGTGATGTCACAGTACAGGGATAATAAACACAGTGATGTCACAGTACAGGGATAATAAACACAGTGATGTCACAGTACAGGGATAATAAACACAGTGATGTCACAGTACATGGATAATAAACACAGTGATGTCACAGTACATGGATAATAAACACAGTGATGTCACAGTACAGAGATAATAAACACAGTGATGTCACAGTACAGAGATAATAAACACAGTGATGTCACAGTACAGGGATAATAAACACAGTGATGTCACAGTACATGGTTAATAAACACAGTGATGTCACAGTACAGGGATAATAAACACAATGATGTCACAGTACAGGGATAATAAACACAGTGATGTCACAGTACATGGTTAATAAACACAGTGATGTCACAGTACAGGGATAATAAACACAATGATGTCACAGTACAGGGATAATAAACACAGTGATGTCACAGTACATGGATAATAAACACAGTGATGTCACAGTACAGAGTTAATAAACACAGTGATGTCACAGTACAGGGATAATAAACACAGTGATGTCACAGTACATGGTTAATAAACACAGTGATGTCACAGTACAGGGATAATAAACACAGTGATGTCACAGTACATGGATAATAAACACAGTGATGTCACAGTACAGAGATAATAAACACAGTGATGTCACAGTACAGGAATAATAAACACTTTGATGTCACAGTACAGGGATAATAACCCCTGTGATGTCACAGTACAGAGATAATAAACACAGTGATGTCACAGTACAAGGATAATAAACACAGTGATGTCACAGTACAGGGATAATAAACACAGTGATATCACAGTACAGGGAAAATAAACACAGTGATATCACAGTACAGGGATAATAAACACAGTGATGTCACAGTACAGGGATAATAAACACAGTGATGTCACAGTACAGGGATAATAAACACAGCGATTTCACAGTACAGGAATAATAAGTATTGTTCTAATTTATTAATTTCCAGCTGACATGATTTTCTTTTATCAATTTATTTTCAGACATGATTTTTGTCCTTTCATTAATTCATATACCTTCCATCTGTATATTCATTAATTTTAGCCTGCGTGCGTGCACTCTATCTACTCATTATCATTATGTGAGTTTCTAAGTTGGCTGGCAGTCTCAGTTTAGGAGCGCTTTGTATCTGTTCCACTCTAAGTCGGCACGCATGTTTTTCTGCACAGCGCGTCACCAGGGAACCACCCACGATCCATTCATTGGTTTAGCCGGCGAGTTTGTCATCATGATGATGTTGCTTATCGGCAACAATTGGGTCAAAAAGGTCTATGTGATGTAATAGTGTGAGATAGGTTAACAGACCTGTCGCTTCATTATGAGAGGTCTAATAAGGTCACCTCAATTCTGCCCAAAACCCCCGATGAAGTCAGGTTACTGGTGAAACATGTTGGGGGCAGTTAGAAGGTTTTAGTCGTCTAGCTTCCAGTGTTTATGTTATTATCTTCGTCAGACTAATTACTGTACTCATTGGCAAACAGTAGGACTAAAGAGGGTAGTGCACACCTCTTAGTCTCTTAGCAATGCACAGACAATATCTACATACACTGGGGCTAGCGATTTCTAAAGCTGCAATTGCTCACGGCTCTGTGTGGTTTTTGGGATTTTTTAGATACTTTATTAAAAGTAAATTTTTAGGCTTTTTTCTTCATTCTTAGATATCTGGTTAAGTTTGGTATGTAGCCTTGGGCAGTTAATATTTGATATTTACTAAATTGTTTACTTATCTACAGATAAGTTCTAATTGAGCAAGAGAAAAATGTCAAATAAAAAAAAAGTCAAATAAAAGAAAGTGAACGTGTAAAACAAAGTACAATAACACAATTACATCATAGAATAAGGAACCTTGTGTTCTCTCAATTTCACATATAAAAAAACAACACAAATTGCATGCAATGTGAACATGATACCTACAAAATAAAAAGAGAAAATGGAGTTAAAAGAAAATAAGTATGTACGTATACGATAACAGCCCCTGTTCAATTCCTGATACTCCCTATCATTTCTTTTAACCCATCAGAGGCCAATTTGTTCAAATTAAAAATCCAAAAGCATTCTTGATTTTCCAGGGATCCAAAAGAGAGGCGAATGATCTGCCCAATCACCATTAGCTGCAAATACAGTAGCTGGGATCTTTATTGTGTGCTTGATAAAAATGCCTCGACAAGCCGTGATGTAAGACCCTGTTTCAGTGGTTGTTCAATCGGGTATTGAAAGAAGAATATAATACCGGTATATTTTAGTTTGTCGTCCTGTGACATTTCTATGCTTACAACTATTTTTTATTTCTGCTTTTCTATGATTGCCACTGAAAAATTCTGAATGAATGCGGTATGTATCCACTTGAAAAAAAGAAAAAATGTTCACCATCCGATCATTTGTAAATTGTAAAACCTTCAGTATGGTCTACCTCCTCACATGTGAATGTGGGATCCAATATGTAAGACCATCCGGGAATTCAGACACCGGATTGGTGAACATATTGGTGACATCCGGAATGAAAGGGACACTCCAATTGCCAAACGTGAGGATATCACATGGGGCAAATCCTAGAGTCCTTAAATTCCAGGATGTAGAAGTGGCACGGCGATCACCGCAAGGTGGCAACTTCCATAAACTTGTACTGAGGAAGGAGACGCAGTGGATATTTAGGCTGTCGACACTGAAACCAAAGGGGCTAAATGACCATATGTCATTTACTCCATTTATTGATTAACATTTTTTTCCAGATTGGCAGCCCTTTTTACCCAGTGAGGTTCAACCTAGACCCTGCGTTTTCTGCCCCTCTAGGGTACCGCAGCCCCTAGTTCACCATTTGGCATGTTTGATCTTATCCACCTCAGATCGGTCTGGTTCTGTCTATTCCTCACCACCTATGTTATTCTGTGGGCGGCTCTTTTTATCATTACTTTCCAGCATTGGCTGATGTATTGCTGGAGTTTATTATATACATGCTAGGGTTTGATATGGGATCCCCTGGTCAGGGGCATCTGGCAGTTTCTATTCGTAGATTTCGTCGTCGTCGTCCCCCTCCCCCGATTACCCATAGATTACCTCCCCTGTGGGAGTAGCATGTACCCTGTTATACCAGACAGGCCGGGAGCCGCACTACTTGCTCCCCGCGGTTTGTAATTGGGTCTGTAGGGGATAACAACTTGCTCATATGGCCCCTGGTTCATTGCAGGTCACATCTGGCTCCGCTTTTGCATGATATAGCCAGCCTTTATGTGGCCTTTTATTATACACTGGTGCATAGATCTTAATAATATCCCCATTTGAACTGTTTTTGTTCTGTTTGCCCATTTGTCCCTACTCTCCCGCTCTGTGCCGCCTTCACCCCCGTTCTTTATATTATGTGGTCGGAACCTATACACCAAGAGAGTGGTCCCCCCCTGATCTTTGAGTGCTCCAGGATAGGCTTTCCTCTGTTGTGATGGGTAGGCCTTTCCTTTTTTAGGCGCACGTGGAGGCCCATGCGCGACGGCCATACCAGCGCCGGATGCGCGGCCTCAGCACACCAGCTAGGGCAGCACTACTGTAGTTAGGTGTATCAGCGGCACTTCTACAGTTAGTTTAGGTGTATCAGCAGTACCTCTACAGTGGGTGATGCCCACACACCATCAGCGGTGGCCATCCTTTTTGCCTGGATGTTTACATCTATTAGCGCTCCATAAGCTCCTGGTGACTCAGGGTAATCCTGATGAAACGCGTAGAGCGCATTTAGGGATCCAACTCTTTTGTCATGCAGAGTGAACCATTCTTAGATGGTTGTTCCCAGTGTGGTTACACTGGGTGTACATTGCTATAACAGGGGGTGCAGGACTGGCCAGATCAGATCCAGACTGTGTTTACCACCCTATTTTTGTATACCTTGGGGGATTCGAATGTTAGTCATCCAGGGGTTAATATTTCAGTACCCCGGCACATTCGCACAGTACTCCTTTTGGTATATCTCCATTTGGAGATAAGGTGGGGGGGAATACTTACCTTGACCTCTCCACACCTGACTGTGATTCCACCAAGTTATATGCCTGTGATACTTAGAGGAATAAGCCCCCAAAGTGTTTTTTTAACTATTATCCAAATAAAGTTTTTATTAATTTTGTTTTAGTATCCCCTTTCAGGCAGTGAGTTTTTCTATGATTGCTGATAATCCCAAATATGTGATAAACTGTCTTAAATCAGATTTATTAAAAGCTCAATCAAGGATAAATTCATAAAAATGAAGATATGGAATACAAATTTAAAAAAAAAGTCTAGCTGTTTGGGAGTATCTGTGATCAGTCCTAAAAATGCAGGATTTGCCAGGGATTAGGAACGTAACGTAAATCTCACAGACGTCTTAAAAGGATAGGTAAGACATAAACACATCAATCTCCTGCCATGTACTATACTGTAAATATTCTGTCCGTCCTTGTGTTTGGTGAGGTAATAGGCTGCATATTATGAAGACTTGATGTTAGAGCAGATTCTCTCTTTCGACATTTTCCCATTGACCCCCTGAATAGTCCATGCCTCCATTTATACATGACTTCAACAGGACCAAACAGTGATGGCTCTCTGTTATAGAGGTTTTGTAGTGAAGTCATTTAATAGTCAGGGTCCGACTCCTGGCCCCCCTCGCCATTCAGCTGCTTAAAGGGGTTACAGCGATCATACATGTGTTTCTTCCTCTTCAAAACTTACCTGCACGTTGTCTCCTTTGCAGCAGTGGCACAGTGTAATTACAGCTACTTGCCCCATTCTCTTGAACTGTACCCGGAGTGGGTAAAGTTATGTATATATGCTCCAAAATTGTACCGCAGAAAAATACATCTGATCCTGCAAATATACAAGTGCACTGGTCAGGTTTGGGGTGGTTCCAATGCTACACTGGGTCCCCTGGACCATCAATATGTCACTATGTGTTACTCCTCTCCAGAAGGAATGATAAGGCGTGGTGCACCTCAATGTGAAATAACTCAGGAGAGTCAGGGTTTGTAATAAACCAGTGTGCCTCTTTACTGGAGGAAGTAACATAGTAACATAGTATATAAGACCGAAAAAAAGACATTTGTCCATCCATTTCGGCCTGTTTCCTACAAGTTGATCCAGAGGAAGGCAAAAAACCCCTGTGAGGCAGAAGCCAATTTTCCCCACTTAAGGGGAAAAAATTCCCTCCCGACTCCAATCAGGCAATCAGAATAACTCCCTGGATCAACGATCCATCTCTAGTAGCTGTAGCCTGTAATATTATTACACTCCAGAAATACATCCAGGCCCCTCTTAAATTCCTTTCTTGTACTCACCATCACCACCTCCTCAGGCAGAGAGTTCCATAGTCTCACTGCTCTTACCGTGAAGAATCCTTTTCAATGTTTGTGTACAAACCTTCTTTCCTCCAGACGCAGAGGATGTCCCCTCGCCACAGTCACAGTCCTGTGCAAAACAATACAGGCAAGGCACGGAGCTGGCTTTTCCAGTCTCCAGGCAGAAGAAGGTTTCCTGTTGAGGAAATGCCTGAGCTAGCTGTTCCTCTCTCTCTCAGAAGAGAGAGGGAACCTGGCCAAAGGCTGTTGGCCCAGGGTCTGTGGCTTAGTCATCTGACTGAAGCCCTGGTCAACGGTCTGGTAACCTGGGGTTTCTGGCTTAGCATCCTGATCTCAGCTTTTTCTTCTTGTCAACCACACAGTCTGGCAGAGTCTCTCCTTCTATGCACTGGTCTCCATCTGCGGACAACTAAGGACTCTAACTGCCAGTCTTACATACAGTTTCTAGCTGAACTAGAACCGTCTAGTGGGAAGGGTGGAGTGGAGAAGCACAGCCTAAACTGAAACAATGTTACCATTTTAGCCTGTCATAGACTTGTATAGAGTTTCAATGCATGTCTACAGGAATGACTAAGCAGTTTTTCCAGACGTAAACAAGTCTTAAGACATAAGCAACAGAGCTAAACTAGTCAGAAGGTTAGTGTGTCTGGTCTTTTTCCCTCCCTGAATAGGTAGGAAGTTCTAAAGTCTCTCAATATTAGCTGGCATTGTATTAACCCTTTCCAAAGTGCAGTGCCCAAATAGTGCAATAGCAATGCAAATGAATAAGATATATCACAATCAACATAGTGCAAGTTAACATTTCAAAGTGCAATAAAGCAGTGTGTTGATGGCTTTGCGTAGTAGCAATAGGGGCAAATGTCCATAGTCCAAAGTACCCTTGCTCCAGGGCGCTACACAAGCCCTTATACAGTTATGTCAACGGAGGATGTTATGGCTCTCTGAGAGAAGCAATGCAAAAATAAAAAAAAATCTTCTGGTACTCCTTGCCAAAAAATGAGGATATCTTTTTTAACCTTCAGCTATGTCAATCACCTATGTAGAGATACTATATATTAGGTAGCTTTGGTGGTATGGAGATTTGCAAGCACATGTCTATATAGTAGAAGGGAGCATACATTGAATTTCATGCATATATCATTAATATTGAATTTCCTTTACCAAGCCCTATACTAAAGCTATTCTCTATTTCATTCCTCAGTTACCATAGGCTTATGTTACAAGCCTCCGGGGAGAATAGTATCTGTGTCTACTGGTATACCATAGAGGCAGACCATAGGGTACATGTAGAGAGAGGACCCAAGCCGGGTCGGTCCCATCATCTTTGCAATTACTGAATTGTTATCAAGCAAGGGGTCAGGAAGGAAACCAAAGTTCATGGAATGGAGATGGAGGAAAATAAATCCTGGCTTTTCTGTCCATGATGGCAAAATCCAGAGGTCCAGTTTTACCTTTTCTATGGGGCCTTTCTCTTCTTTGTACACCACTTGCTTTGTCCCAGTATTTCTGACACCTATGTGTTGTCATAGGGGCTCTGGGCCATTGCTATTACTAAGATCCTATCCGTATATTATTCAGTTGTATACTTTTTTATATTTTTTTTTTACACTTTAACAGGTGCTAATTTGACAAGTTGCCATGGGCAGATTGTGACTCACCACCTGGACGGCGGAGACACCTTAATATACCTTTACAGATGACATCATCATCATCAAATGATCCACTAACAGTCTGCTCGTGATGAATGGTGAGCTCATCTTTCATGACATGAGTCGGGAGAAATCTCTATTATTGACATTCGACAGTTAAAAGAAAATATGCAAGCTATTTATGAAAAACTTCGGGCCAGATAGATAAGCCCATGAATTGCCCAGGTGCACAGGGTAATTACAGCCTACCATTCTGAAATGCAAAATTACCCTTGGTGCACTGTATTTATAGCGAGACTTTATTCTCCTGCTATATGAACTAGCTCCAATATTAAAGAGGGCTCCCTAGGAGTGCAGGTAACATATACTACAGTACAGTAAGTGACAGCCGCTGGGCAGAGACTAAAGTGCTCATGCATTATATACTTCCCCTTCAATCAAACCATTTAAAGGAATTATGCTGTGATGTAAAAACATGAATCAAAAATCATATAGGACATGACAACTGCTTTCTAACAAAGCTAGAACCAGCCCTGTGCCTCACATAGATCCAGAGTAATGGTAATGTTTCATCAGAGTGGAAGCTTAGGGGTGTGTCCTTTCTCAGTGGGCATGTCCTTCCTGCTGCAGGTCTCTCCCAATCACAGGCCAAGAGGCATGTCCTTTCTGCTGCAGCTCACTCACTGTAATTATCAAAGCTTCTAACAGAGCTGGTGGCAGTTGGAGGATGGAACATAGCACGTGCAACCACCTTAGTAGGTGGTCGTGCACAGTACTATACAGATTAAACACCAGGGGGTGCTAGTAAAATGAAGTAAAGAGAAGGTTTCACAACTGGAGCGTTTTTAAGCTATAAAGTCAATTTAAAAAATAACATTTTGCATGCTAAATTATGTTTAAAAATAACATTTAATGGTGGCACAACCCCTTTAAAGGGGTTTTCCTGGATTTTAACATTGGTGGCCTATCTTCAGTATTAGGGAACGGCCGTTTATCGGATTTACCGATATTATCGGCCAATATTCAGGATTTTCAAAGTTATCGGTATCAGCATCTACCTTGCCGATATACCGATAACGAATCACGAACATGGATCGCGCTGCTGTCAGCGTGATCCATGTTCGCTCAGCAGCACAGGGGAGAAGCAAGCAGTGTCTCCTTCCCCCCTGTGCCGCTGCCACCAATGGGCGGAGAGAGGAGAAGAGGAAGGGGAGGGGCTGTGGCCACTGCGCCACCAATGAGGTTAACTCACTCATTAATTCAAATTCAACAGGAGGCGGGTGAATCATATCGCCGCATCCGACCTCTATGAGCGGTAGCTGCGATCCGCGGCAGTTAACCCCTGCTACCTCTCACAGCTACTTCTCATAGACGTCAGGTGCGGCTGTATTTGAATTAATGGGCGAGTTATCTTCATTAGTGGCTCAGTGTGCCCACGCCACAGTATTAAAAACATTGGTGGTAGTGGACAAAGGATTCCCTCTCCCCTTCACTTCATTGGTGGCAGTGGCAGCTTCTGATTGGAGCCCCAGCAGTGTAATCCTGGGGCTCCGATGGGTTACCATGGCAGCCAGGACGCTACTGAAGCCCTGGCTGCCATGGTAAGCTCCCTGCTGCTGTGTGCACAAAGCCCAGGGTAGCAGGGAGAGTGTAAAGTCCTATTCACCCTAATAGAGCTCTATTAGGGTGAATAGGACAAGGGATTAAAAGATTCCAGGTTCTAGCCATAAGGGGGGAAATAGTTATTAAATAAGAAAAAAAAGTGAAAAAAACACCAAAATATTAAGTATAAATATTTAATCTAATCTATATATCTAACATTTTATATATATAATATAATGGCATCTCTTCATTTAACAGCAGATTTGTGTAGGAATTATTTTTTGTCTAAAATGAAAATGCACACAATATCGGTATAAATTATAGTATATAGCCTAGTATAGGCTATCAATATTGAAATCTCAGAAAACTTTTTTAATATGTCCAGTCTTGAAATTTGGGGATCTGTAACTTCTAAGATAAAGCTAGAAAGAAAATGAGAAATGGTTCAGTAACATATTTTAAAGTCTTAATTATACAGACATAATTCTCATATAACTCAGGTATACATGCTTTGCTCTTATAAACAAGCTAATAAAATAAAAAATTACAGTTACACTTTAAAGAGGACCTTTCATGGGTCTAAAAAATATGAGCTAAGTAGCAGGAAGTGTTCACCCGCTCTGGCCCCCGTTACATTCTCCGGTCGGAACAACTGGGAGAAGACATCAGCCTCTCTCCCTGGGCATTCCTTCTCACTGACAACTGAGATTGGACAACTCTGCTGTCAGTGAGAAGGAACGCCCAGAGAGAGGGGCTGATGTCTCCTCCCAGTTGTTCCGACCAGAGAATGTAACGGGGGCCAGAGCAGGTGAACGGAGTGGCGCTCAGGAATAATAGTAAGTGCGCTTAGATCCCTGGGCGCTGCTCTACACTTCCTGCTACTTAGCTATATTTTTTGGACCCATGAAAGGTCCTCTTTAAGCAAATCTCCCCTAGAGTATAGAGAGGTTTTTTTTTTTTTTAAATGTCGCTGACTGAAATTGATAATTTGTGAAAATTAGTTTTCAAGTCAATTCAAACAAATGCAAAACACAATTTTCCCCCCCCCCCTCCATACACTAAACCCTAAAGTTACTGACCTTGAACCCCTCACTTCAGTAAAACACAAGTAAAACACCACATTCCCTTTAAAGACCTAGAAAATATTTTTTCTTTTTTACTGTTGTCTGAACCTGGGGTGCATCTTATTTTCATGGGATCACTGCTTTACGTATTTAAAAAAAACACTATAAATAAAATTAATATATTTGGTATTGCCACATTTGTAAAAAGAGTACACTATCAAAAATGTTAATTATTTATTCTTCCCTGTAAATACTTTAATAAAAAAAAGAAAATGCCAGAATTGCTACTATTTTTCACCTTGCCCTGCAAAACAGAAAATTAACAAGTGATCAAATACAGAAATACAGAAATAAAATAGTTTTATGATAGTCTCATGATGCAAAGCACATTATAAAAAATGTTTATTTTTTTTTAAGTATACAAATTCGGTGTCATTTATAGCACAGTACAATCTAAACCCAAAAACCAATGCAATAATTACATTTTTTTTCTAATTCTCCCACACAAATCATTTTTTTAAAATACATTTTATGTAATTAAAAACTGCAACTTATCTCACAAAAACCATGCCCTCATATGGTTATGTCTAGTGTTGAGCGAATCGTAGTGAAACAAATTGACTTCAATCCAAATTTCAGTAAAAATTTGATTCACCATGAATCCGAATTTCCTTGCGCTTCTTTGTTACTAATCATTTTTTTCCAAAAATGGCAGTTATACATGTTACAAAGTGAAAGTAAAAAGACCAGAAATGCAATATGACCCATAATGCCATGCAGCCATCCAATCAGCAAATAGCCATTGCCTGTGATGTCACAGTCCTAAAAAACTGATCTCGCACTGCCATCGCCATTTCACTGTGAACTAAGCATAGGGAGAGAGGTGACAAGTGCAAGGGACGGTGTTTTACAAAGCTTTTAATTGTACAATATTGGATAGGGAGAGTGCAGGGACAGTGCAGGGAGATCATGGGGAGAGTTTTAAGACACTGTAGGGAGACTGCAGGGACAGTGCAGGTTCAGTGCAATTGCCCTGTACATCTTGCTCAACTGCTGTGCCATTCATTCTTAATCTGTTCTGTTATACATAGACTTACTGTGCATCCAACTCATTGTCAACAGGCGGTCTAATATATAGGCACGTTTTCTAGTTCACTTGCTGTGCCATTTATATTTAATCTTTTCTCTTATACATAGACTTACTGTGCATCAGACTTGGTCTAAACAGGCAGTCTAATATATAGGCTTGTTTTTCTAGTTCACCTGCAGCGCCATTCATACTTAATCTGTTCTGTTATACAAAGACTTACTGTGCACCAGACTCATTGTTAATAGGAGGTCTAATATAAAGCTGCTTTAATCTAGTACACTTGCTGTGTACTTAATGTTTTCTGTTATACATAGACTTACTGTGCAGCAGACTCATTGACAATAGGAGGTCTAACATATAGCCGTGTTAAGTTAGTACACTTGCTGTGCCATTTATACTTAGTCTGTTTCCGCACAGGTGGTTTTAATTTTGCAGAAGTCTGCATATAAGTGGAAATTCACCTGCAGTTCCTGATAGCAATGGACATGTTGTGTTAGACAACTGTTCACATGGTGCAGTACTGCGTGGTGGCCTATGTTTTTGTAGCGCTGTGCTGTTGGGTCAGTGGGACCCAGTGCCATGGGATGCATTGTCAGACAGCAGGGTTGCCGTTTGACTCCTGGATCCTGCCGCCTACTCCTGATGCTCCTCCTCCTTCTACTAGTCACGTGTTTCGCCAGCAATCGATCACCGAGTGTCAGGGATCGAACCGGGAGACTCCGGTGTCATAGGCTGTAGCCTTGCTCACTAGACCACAGAGCTTCCTGGACAGTTTCTGTCACTTTTTTGAACTACCTGCTTGACCTGATTTTTCCTGCATTTGGTTTTACCAATTAGATCTGTGTACACCCTATTTAAGTAAGACCATGTCACTTCCTGCTTTGCCAGATTATTGAGCTATCTCAGCCGTAGTCATGCTTCAGCCTCTCAGAAATTGTCTGCTAACCTGCTCGTGTACCGAACTCTGCCTCCATTGACTACTCTCCTGCCTCATCCTGAATCCTTATACCTGCCATCTTGTGTACCGAACTCTGCCTCCATTGACTACTCTCCTGCCTCATTCTGAATCCTTGTACCTGCTCTCCCATGTACCGACCCAGGACTGCCTGACTACTCTCTTGCTCTCCTCGTTCTTCGGCACTCATCTACCACGTGGACCTTATCAGGACCATTGAGCCACCGCTGTTCCTGCATACTGGGATCACACCTGTCGGCGTCTGGTACAGTCCATGCCAGGGTTGACGTGTGGAGCTGTAACTATCCTATGCTCAGCAAATGACAGAAGCATTAAAGAGAACATTAGCAAAATGTAATTTAAGATACTTTTCTTAAAAAAGTGAATTACTTGTCAAACCAAGCAAAACAGAAAATGTGTCAGAAAACAGAAAAATACTTCGGTCTGCTTGTAACAACTGGTGCGCCTGAAATATTACTGCTCACCAAATTACATTTTTTCCTTTTACACTGTGTTAACTGCTTTAGGGCCATTGGGGATCTTTCTGCAAAACGAGAAGAAAATGAAAGCATTCCTTGATGTCAGACACTTAATAAATGGATTTTCCAGTGCTTCTTTTGCTTTTTTAAAGAATTGAAAAAGGGAGATATTTGGGACACAAATTATGAGAACTGCAAGGGTTAAAGTTTTCCAAATGTAAAAAATTGAATACTACTTACTGCATTTTTTCTTTTCAATTCAATTAAAAAAGGGGTTGTTCCCAACTGCCCACATTGTACTGCAGCATGCACTGTTACATATTGTATGGCACTTATTCAAATGCAACAGCAAAAGCCTTGGCTGAAAAGCACTTAAGGCTACTTTCACATTTTTTTTTTTTTTACCACCGCCAAGGTGGTCTCAGTCAGGCAAGTCCTATGCTAAACCTACCTATGCCGTGTGGGCATCTATATTCAGAAGAGCAAACCCTGCACATATATTGTGCCGCTCCTAGTCACCTCTATGTGCATCCAGCAACCAATGAGAGTAGGAACACGCACAGCTATATGTACCACCTAATCAAGGTCGCCTGTGGGATATGCGGGGTAAAAGTGCAGAAAAACTGCCAAGATGAAATAGAAGTACATTCACACATGAAGGTGCCACTCCCTCAAGAGCATAAACTAATCAAAAATCACAGAAAAAGATACAAAACATAGTACGATAGTTTATACGGCTGAAAGAAGACATCTTTCCATCCAGTTCAGCCTGTTATCCTGCATGATATGATAACTGAATATGCAGATGTGAATGGCTACATTTATAAAAGAAAGATCACAGAAAATAATGCAATCAAAACACATCTGTTCCCGCCTACCAGCTCTCCTAAACATAGATACCCAACTGCATAGGTAGGTTTAGAGTAGGACCTGCCTGACTGAGACCACCTTGGCGCAGGTAGGCGGGCACAAATGTGTTTTGATCAAATTATATTGGCTGGGAATCTCGGATTTTTACATCTCAGAGTGAGGGCTTAGTCTGTATATAATGCTTACATCTATTGTGTTAGTGCATTATTTTCCGTGATTTTTCTTTTACATATGTAGCCATGCACATCTGCATATTCGTTTATCACATCATGCAGGATGTTTTTTTTGTATTTTTTTTTTTGATGATGTGAACTCTCACTTACATGGAGCTTTGTTGGGGGTTTCCTCCTTCGTGAAAACCCACAGTATACATTGACATGCTGTGGATTTACTGTCTGAACCGAGGGTCAATTTCGCTGCAGATTCCTTACTTTTTTTTATTATGCGGTGGTTGGATGAGATTTGGTAAAGTCATAAGTTATAACCTAATAGTGCTATGGAGTCAGCTTTTTCATCTTTTATGTGCGTTTTCTATAATGTAACCTTCGACTGCTTCTTCCTTTGCCGCTGGTGATAAAGATAATGAGACAAGGGAAGGACCCAATACTGTGCTCTGACATGTCTGATCACTTAACAATGCGTTTTGTTATTAAAGTAATGCTTGTCGCCATTGACCAGACAATTGCAGCAGCAATAACTGAAGTCAGAAATGCAGAAGTAAAATAGTCCGCATACTGTGAGAGGGGAAAGGTCTAAAGGCCAGCTAACCCCAGAAGGGTACAGGTGAGGACGCATTCCTTCACTGATCTCTAAACTTACTCTAACATTATTCACAAAGTGATGAGCTAACACTAACAAATACTGAATAATACTGAGGGATGCTGCTTAATACTGATAAATACTACAAAATACTGAATGATACTGTCTAATACTGCCGGATACTGAATAATGTAGCCAAATACTAAATAATACTGCCAAATAATGCTAAAGGGCTCATGCACACAGCAGTCGGTCATATGTTCCGTGCAATGGGGACCGCAATTTGCGGTCGACAATGCACTAACAACATCCGTGCGGATTCTGCAGACTGATCCAGACCAATTCAACTTGAATTAGCCCGTGGTACGTTTTTTTTGCAGTGCAGAGACACCGAGAGAAATCCCACGGAAGCACTCTGTAGTTCATACTTCCATTCCGCACCGGACCTTCTAGATTGTGGACTCATTCAAGTGAATGGGTCCGCAGCTGTGATGCGGGGTGCACACGGCAGATGCCCGCATATTGCCCAGCCATGTGCATGAGCCCTAATAATAATACTGACAAATAAAACAAAATACTGAATAATACTGTCTAATCCTGCCAAATGCTGAATAATACTGTCTAGTACTGCCAAATACTGAATAATATTGTCTAATATTGACAAATACTGAAAAATACTGCTTAATACTGACAAATACTACAAAATACTGAATAATACTGTCTTATACTGCCAAATATTGATTAATACTGCTAAATACTACACAAACCTGCCAAATACTGTCTAATACTGCTAAATACTGAAATATACTGGCAAGTACTGCCTAATGCTGCTAAACACTGCCTAATACTGCCAAAATAACACATCTACTAATCCTGTAGACAACATAAAAACAGGCAGACACTCTAAAGATGCGCCAAATTCATCACAGTGGCTCATACTGGATGATAAATGTGGTGCACACGTAGACACATTTATCCAAATATACACAAATTGGTTGGCTTACTGAAAATTTACCTAAAATAATGTAAAATTATTCTTTTTGCCGCTTTTGTTTGATAAATATATTTAAAACTTGATGCAACATTATGTGCACAAGTGCATCAAGTTTTGGTTATTTAGCTAAGATAAATTTTACGACAAGGTCTAGGCACAATCACATTAGTAAATTATACTGTATATACCAGCCGCTCGTGTAACCCATCAAGCATATAGATATAATGATGAAGTGTTCCATATTATTGAATTGAATACTGAATATATTTTCTTTGTATTGATGATTTCTCTGTCTTTCTTTCTCTCCAAAATTCACCCAAATAGAAACCCCCAAAAATGTTGATTCGGGTGAATTTCTAATTTTTACAGAAATGTACATATATATCCAATAGATCAGATAATATTAGATAATCTGAGGTGAACATACCCATAAACGGATTGTGTCAAACCAGCACCTGGATCTTAATACTTTTCTAATTACATGTAATTAAAAATGTAGTATAGTCAGTGAGTTATTCAATAAAATGTATTTGTGTAATACAACCTGCTGTTTTTGTTCTTTTCTTTATTTGTCTTTCTACCTCATTTGTCTGTCCTCCTTAAAGGGGCTTTCTCATCTCAACCAGTGGGGGCATATCGCTAGGATATGCCCCCATTGTCTGATAGGTGCGGGTCCCACAGCTACACCTACAATGAGAATGCGCAGCCGCCCTCCATTCTTTCTATGGGGCCGCTGAAAATAGCCGAGCACTGGCTCGGCTATTTCCATCTGCCCCATAGAAATTAATGGGAGCATGGGCCGCACATGCGCGGTGCGCTCCTATTCACTTCTATGAGAGCAGCGTTGAGCAGCGCTTGGTGGTGGACGGACCCCGGGGTCCACCAGCCACAGCGATCCCCGCTTCGCTCTCATTGTAGGTACGGGTCCCAGCGGTGGGACCCGCACCTTTCAGACAATGAGGGCATATCCTAGCGATATGCCCCATTGTCTTAGATGGGAATACCCCTTTAATTACATTGATAAGGTGGTCGCACATGCTCAGTTCCATCATTCAAGTTTCACTAGTCGTATCCAATTTTAGAAACTGTGACAGTTACAAGGAGACAGCTGCAGCAGAAAGGCCACACCTCCTTGAGCAATGAATGGATCCATGTGAGTTACAGGGCTGGTTCTGGCTTTGTTAGAAAGAGATTATCATGTACTATATGATGTCTAACAGACCTTATTAAGGCTTAATGATTCAGGGCCTGACGCCCTTATGGGGCCTGCACTGCCGGACAAGGCATGTAATTTATGACAAGGTACAGGCCTCATCAGCCTCACTCCTACAGCTTTCCATGTGCCAGATTAGAGTTGCCGTAGATTTTAATCATTATTTACACCAGTTTCTGACAACACCTTCATTCCATCCTCATCACGCCCCCAGCTTGTAGACTTGGCGAGGGTGGCGTAAAATGCAGATTGCAACTTGAGAAGTCGCAAATTCATTGAAAAGAGTAAGAGGAATGATAAATTCCTCCCAAAGTTTTTTAGACCAGTTTTACACCTATTTTTCATCTACACCTATTTTGTGCCTTGTTTGATGCAGCCTTAGACAAATTTTGGTGCATGTTTTAGACAAAAGCTATATCAGCTGCCAGGTGGGCTAAAAAGTCGTATAACAGCCTCAACTATTTTCAAAAGTTTCATAGAAATGAATGGAGGGCAGTCATACATACGCAGTGAGCTCTTGTTTACTGTGGGAGCTTTGTTCTAGAGACATGGGCCTAGCTTTAGGGGGTGCAGAGGTAGCAGTTGTGTGAGGGGGCCCAAAGACCCTGAGCTGCATAGGAAGACACTGGTATTATAGAAAGTGCATGCTGCTCAAGTTACACCTCTGGCTGGAGGGAAGGGGTTAGGCCGTTTCGATTTTTGCCCCCAGCAGTGTGAAGCCTATGTGCTTCCCTGCCCCTGGCCACAAAGCACTGAGGGAAGGGGGACCAAGCTGAACTCTTGCACCAGGGCCCACGAGCCTTTAGCTACGCCCTTGTCTAGAGATGGGGGTTGGTGGCATATCCTAGTAGTATGCCACCAATGTTCCAGGCAAGACAATCCCTTTAACATGTCTGCCCCAATATTCTCAACGATACATCATGAATGAGGAACGTTTCATTCCAGATAATGAGAAGGGTTTTTCTGACTACAAGTCCAGAAGTGCATGGAGACATTTTACATGCCTGGAATTCTATAAAGGAAACTTCTGCATGTTGTAATTGTCTACCTGCAAAGGTACTGAGGCTTTATGGATGGATTTACACCTGGGAAACCTTGTCTGGAGGGTAGAAGTCATTTTGAAGAAAAAGCTATTTTCAGAAAAATGTGCTTCTTAATGAAATGATGAGTCTGTAACACATTTACCGTGTAAAATTCCCTGCACTGAGAAAATAGAATCTGCTTAGTAAACGTACAAGTGGAAGCAAAAATGTTCACGGCAGGAGCGTATCAAGTTTTTTTTTTCTGCCTGAAGCAAACAGTGAATTAATGCCCCTTCCCCAAATTACAGATCTGAAAATGCAAGAATAGACATGATTTGCTACCTCCTGCGGTGAGGTAAGAGTGATAGTAATTTTTTTCCTCTAGAATGGTGCACCCCTGATTAGCAAGCTGCCTTACTATATGCTATTCTGGATTTGGACTGCAGTTCATGTGAATGGCTTTTAGGTGATGACTATGTTCGTTGTAACTGAGAGAAACCAGATGTTCTATCTCTGTTCCATTGGGAGAATACCCTTAAAGGCGTTGTTCATCTTCTGGGGGTCATTCGGCATACCACCACAACCCCCCTGGGGCCAACCCCTGTGGAAAGAAGCATATTTACCTGCTCCTTGCCGCTCGGTCTCAGTTCCTTCATTCCTTTGCTGCCCCTGCAGTGCTGGGGTCCCCCGATGACAACATCCGGTTTGACGCCGTTGCAGCCAATGCCTAGACACAACAGTGTCCCCCCATGCATCACACCAATTGGTCACAATAGAGAGGCAGCGATGGAGCCAGGACCCAGTGGCATGGACCAGGTACTGTAAGTATGTTTCTCAACAGAGGGTTGGCCAAGAGTAGGGGCCTGCCAAAAAAAACCTAAAGATGAACAACCCCTTTTAACGTCTTGGCCACAAACAATAATCATCCCATATCCATAATTT
This sequence comes from Bufotes viridis, assembly GCA_033119425.1. Lineage (NCBI taxonomy): Eukaryota > Metazoa > Chordata > Amphibia > Anura > Bufonidae > Bufotes > Bufotes viridis. The sequence goes on along the minus strand of CM065595.1, from coordinate 130,559,014 downwards.
AGGTGATAAATTGACCTAAATTATGCGCTTGACCTGTCTATGGTCTGCAAAGTCCAAAACTGGGCCACCTCAATCAGCTCCTCAGAAATGGATGGAGGGGTCATCACACATGCAGTACAGCTCCATTCACACATGGGACTTGAGGGTCTGTTCTTATGATTGTTGGGGAACCGCAGAGCTCATACATTTGCTGTGGATAGGTGATAAATACTATTTGTGGGCCTCTGTAAGATGGTCGTACACATTGTATTAATGTTGGCTGAACCTGCCAGTTTTTGTGGGAGAGGCTGACCATCTAATGTAGATCAGAGCTTCCTGATGGCAGTTGTTGAGGGAGTGAAGGATCAGGCTGTTGGAATTCAACATGCCCAATCCATTCCAAGCCACTATAGGTATCTGACAGCAGTTTCTCCCCTGTCTCTATTGAATGTTCCACCAACAGCTATCTAATGAGTATGGCCACCCTTAGTATATGTAATTTTGAAGACCACTGGTGGCCAAGTTGTGGTCTGCAAGTCACATGTCTCCCTCTTATCTATGGCCAAGAGTCATGGTTGATGCACCAGACCAGAACTGAGGATCAATGCAGGAAATGGATTTACTATTTTATACCTTATTTTTTTTATTTCATTTTTAACATGCATTGCTTGGTTCCTTAAAATGAATGTATGATGTAAGAAAAAAGTTTAATTTTGTTTTTCTAAAAGCAGCACCACTCTCATTGATGTGGACTCTCATTGATTGGAGTGTCCTCAATGGACATCCTTTATCACTGCGTCCCCCTATACACATCATTTTACAGGTGATGAGTCCAACCAGCAGAAGATTCCTGGGTGACAACCAGTGATTTGTTACCGCTCCGCAGGTGTAGGATGTGGTCAGTGGAGATAAAGGTCAGCCAGGTACAAGCTATGGACAGTCCTAAAGTCAAATACAGAAGACCACACAGACAAAGGTCAAGGCAGCAGCTGCAAACAGACGCACAATTGACAGATGGACTAGTGACAGTATCAGCATGCACTTCATTTGATTTGCTGTGCTGATCTGTAAATGATAAGGCCGTGTCTACATAGGTCAATTCACCTAACCCTGACTTATATTGTGTATGTATATATATATATATATATATATATAAATAAAATAAATAACTATGTTGTATCTGATTCTTAAATTTTGTACTTGGTTGTTATCATCGATCGCCCCTTGAGAAAGCTGACGGCGAAACGCGCGTCGGGGCGCGTTTGTTTGGCGACACTGCTGTGACCCATTGCTGGTGTGTATATTACTATGTTGTTTATCTTGTGCGACTATCCTCGTGTTTACTGTGGTTTAAACATCTATGGTGACCGGCTACTTAGCCCAAACTAGCAACTGTCTGTTTTGTTGGGTCCCATTATCTATTTGGTGTGTGCACTGACTGAGGATATTTGCGCATAGTTGTTAAATCAATTTTCACCAGTTATACTCTGATTATGCTATGTGGTGTGTCGCTCTTTGTGTAATTGTTTTTACTTGTTTTTTAACACTTTTTGTACCAATCATGTTTCATAAATTGTTCTAATAAAGACGCATTGTTATTTATATTCCTTCATTTTTTGACTCTGATATAATTCTTTTGGATCTCTATGTTTCAGATATTGGGTCTTGTACCAGTGGGAATCATTGTTGGTTAACTATATGTGCAGGGTCTGCTCTCCTGAATGTAGCAATAGCATAGGTAGGTTTAGAATAGAACCTGACTGACTGAGACCACCTTGGCGCTGGTAGGCGGGCACTGATGTGTTTTGATCAAAATATAATGGCTGAGAGTCTCAGATTTTTATCATATCAGAGTGAGGGCTTAGTTTATATATATATGCTTGCATCTATTGTTTTAGTGCGTATCTTTTACTGCATGAGTAGTTCTGCAGATTGGGTGTCCAGATCGCTATTTTATATGCTCATAGTTCCCCCTCTATGCACCCTCAAAGCTCCGATGTAATACATTGTCAGGACTGCTCAGCATGCGCTCAGGAGGGCCAATCCATTATGTCTGGCAGAACAAGGAGCAGTACAAGAATAAAAATTGCAGATTCTGGCCTCTGTCTATCTGCAGGACTACTCATGCACTTCTGCAGATTATAAGGCTTAATCTAGGTAACAGATTCCCTGTAAACTAGGCAGTCCTGAGGGCCTATTAGTGTTTAATCCTTGGAGAGCATTACTATTTTCTGTTTTTGCATTTCCATTTTTACTCCCCGCTTTCCAGAAGCCATAACTTTTTTATTTTTCCATCCACATAGCTGTATGGGGCTTGTTTTTTGTGGGACAAGTTGTACTTTTTGACATTTGATCAGGCATCTGAGGGGTTAAATCTCTCTGAGGCAGACATTAGCCCCAGGTGTCTGCTGTGCGGGCACCATCTTTAAAGAGATGACAACCGCCACATATAAACAGTGGATGTCATAAATGTCAGATTCTTGGCAAAAACATTTTGTACAAAATAATTTGTGCCTGTCTGCGACCGGCAAGGTGATCTCTTTTATATACGGCGGATGTTTGTTTGTTTTTGCGACTTTCAGCCATTGTGACCTGCACCCGCGCACTGGGATCTGCTGACTGACCCCCATTTCTTTGCAGTTAATACAAGAGCACGTGACTAACAGCAGGGCTAGAGGCCACTTTATATCTTATATGTGCTGGAAGTGTCTACTGCTGTTGCATCAGCCCAAGGCTATGTTCATTATTAAGTTGGTTTCAATAAAAGCTGTGAGCAACCCCCTTGGTGGAAGATTGAGGAGGCACCTCCAGTGGGTTTTAGTTGTAGTTCTGTTGAAGGTCTAGTCCGAAATTATCATCCAGCATCAACCTCTACGATCAATCTGCAAACAGGATCTGTTCACATTCACATCCAACACTTTCATCAGCAATTCTGTCCAGTTTGATGACAAAATAGAGCTGCTGTGCCCTTCTTTGCTTCAAGATGTTTACTATCCCAACAGAAACCGAATCAGCCAATTATAGTTAAATGGGTTACCACTGGTATCAGTCAAGAGACAGACTGGGTAGATATGAACAAAGCCTAACTAAAGAAAATCTTCTATCAAATCCGATCACGTCCCACCCATACTATGTACCATTTATAAGGGCTGTTTCCAGGGGTGCACCACCAATGAGGCCAGGTGAGGCGACTGCCTCAGGCAGGACCAGGCAGAGGCAAGAGGGGGAAGCCAAAGGGCCATGAGCTGAAGGAAAGGGGTTAGGTTAAAGGGGTTCTCCTGGAATAAAAAAAAATGAAAATACTTAAATATTACTTTATTATAAATATATTCCCAAATACCTTTCATTAGGTATAATGTCTCATTTTGTCTGGGGAGCAATCAGCAGGAGAAATTAAATGGCCGCCCTCCTATTAGTAGACACAAAACCTGTCCTAATCACACAGGGGGACAAGTTACTCCAGAACACTGTGCTAAAGAGCTGCCTCATCCTCCTCTCTGCTCTGCTTGTCAAGGATTATGATCCTGAATACAGCTGATAAGATCTTAAACTGAATCTCTGTAGGAATGGAGTTTATGAGGAGACATTATGTACGGAGAGGACGCACAGGACAGACTGTGGTAATGTGGCGCTGTAGTAATGGAGAATGCATACAAGAGCCTGCTGCTTATCAGCCACATCCCCACCTCCTCTCTGTATTTCATGTCTCCTCATGAACTCCATTCCTACAGAGATTCAGCTGAAGACCTTACCAGTAGGGAAGAGCGGACCAGTGGATGTTCGGGTTCGCCAGGTTCGACCGAACTTCAGGTCAAAGTTCGGGACCCAAACTCAAACCCCAGTTTAGTCAATAGGGACCTGAACTTTGGTGCACTAAAATGGCTGTAAAATAGTCATAGTAAGGGCTAGAGGGCTGCAAAAGGAAGCAAAATGAGGGTAAGAGCAGGACAGTTGCCCTGCAAACAAATGTGGATAGGGAAATGACTTAAAATAACATAGAATAGAGAAAAATAATAAAAAATTATCTTGAACTAGGAGGCAGAGGTCAAAGTGGAGTAGGAAGTTGAGGAGGAGGTGGATGTGGCACTGTAGGTGGAAGCAGCAGTGGAGGACACATCAGTCAGTACGTGTAGGCGTGTGCACACGTATGTACTGTTTCACCATGTTGCTGAAATGCTGCCTCCTGCTAAGTTGTTCCATATCAGCTGGTGGTGCTGGTTGTTGTGGCGTGCTGACAAAGCTGTTCCACATTTCAGCCATGCTAACCCTCCCTTCTGAGGTGCTGGCGGTGCCCCAGCTGCGTTGGCAACTTCTTCCTCCTCCTCATTTGTCTTTGCCTTGTGCTTCCACTGAGCCCCGCTGTCAGGTGTGAATGCCATCAGCATTGCATCTACCAGCGTGCGCTTGTACTCGTTCATCTTCCGATCATGCTCCAGTGACAGAATTAAGGACAGCACCTTGTCCTTGTAACGGGAATCCAGCAGGGTGGCCAGTAATCAGCATTGGTTAGAATGTGGGCAACTCAGTGGTCGTTGTGCATGCACTGCAGTATGTAGTCGCTCATGTGTGCCAGGCTGCCCAGAGGCAACGACAGCTTTCTTTTGTGGGAGGTGTATCGTCTGTGTTTTGTGGGAGGTGTATCGTCTGTGTCCTCTGTATCCCCCCAGCCATGCTCCATTGATGCCCATAAGCTGCTTTGGGTGCCACCCTGCTGTCAACATGGTTCCTCCTCCTCCTCCAGAACTGTACCCTGGCTGGACAGTTGTGTACCTGGCCTCTGTTGGTGCAGGAACCCACCCTCCGAGCAACTTGTGACTGACTGGCCTGATAACCAAGGAAATGATCCCTCTTCCTCCTCCTCTTCCTCTGTGCCACATCCTCTTCCATTATCGCCCAAAGTGTTTTTTAAAGGAGACATAGAAGTGGGATAGTAACGCTAATCACAGCGTCATCGGCACTGGCCCTATTGGTGGAGTACTCGAAACAGCGCAACACGGCACGCACATCCTGCATTGGAGGCCCACTCGTTGGTGGTGAAGTGGTGCTGTTCCGCAGAGCGACTCACCAGTGCGGGCTGCAGCTGAAACTCCACTATCGCCTACTGCTGCTCGCACAGTCTCTCCAGCATGTGCAAGGTGGAGTTCCACCTTGTGGGTACGTCGCATATGAGACGGTGAGCGGGAAGGCCAAAGTTGCGCTGCAGCCGAAAGTGCGTACAGACGGCCCGCACTTTCTGCAGCAGCTCTGAGATATCGGGGTAATTTTTTAGGAACCTCTGCACCACCAAATTTAGCACATGCTCCAGGCAAGGGATGTGTGTCAAACCGACTAGCCCCAGAGCTGCTATGAGATTTCGCCCGTTATCGCACACCACCAGGCTGGGCTTGAGGCTCAGCGGCACCAAGCACTCATCGGTCTGTTATTCCATGCCCGTCCACAGCTCTTGTGCGGTGTGGGGTTTTTGCCCCCAAACAGATATGTTTCAAAACAACCTGCTGTCGTTTTCCCCGGCTGTGCTGAAGTTGGTGGTGCAGGTGTTACGCTAACCGGATCATGAGTCGGTATAGGAGGAAGCGTAGTAGGAGGAGGAGGCAACAGGAGGCAACGAGAAATGTCCTGCAATCCTCGGTGACGGTAGGACATACGCCAAACTGCTATCCGCCTCAGGTCCAACAGCCACTGCATTTATCCAGTGTGCAGTTAGGAAGATATAACGTCCCTGCCCGTGCTTACTGGTCCACGTATCAGTGGTTATGTGGACCTTGCCACAGATGGCGTTACACAGTGCACACCTGATTTTGTCCGCCGCTTGGTTATGCAGGGCAGGGATGGCTCACCTGGAAAAGTAGTGGCGGCTGGAAACCACGTACTGTGGGACAGCCACCGCCATAAGGTTTTTAAAGTCTCTGTCTCCACCAGACGGAATGACAGCATTTCAAAGGCCAGGAATTTTAAAATGCTGGCATTTAGGGCCAAGGATTGTGGGTGGGTAGGGGGGTACTTCCTCTTTCTCTCCAGTGTTTGGGGGATGGACAGCTGAACGCATTAATGGGAGAGTGTGGAGATGCTTGATGACGGTGACGGAGGTGGTGGTGTTGCTGCCACATCCTCTGTTTGCAGGGTGGTCGGTGCCACTGTCACTCCAGTGGGGGAGGAAGAGGCCGAGACCGCAGCAGAAGAGGGAGCAAGAGGAGCCTGGGATCTTTTGTGGTTTTTGACTTGTGTACTTCACTGCAGCTCGTGCTTTGCATTTAGATGCCTGGTCATGCAGGTGGTGCTCAGGTTTAGAACATCTATGCCTCGCTTCAGGCTCTGATGGCACAGCGTGCAAACCACTTGCATTTTGTCATCAGCACATTGTCTGAAGAACTGCCACACCAGGGAACTCCTTGGAGCTGGCTTTGGTGTGCTCAGTCCCTGGGTGTAGTGGGCAGTAGCAGGCGTACTGGCTAGGGGACGGCCACTCTGCTTTTCCACCCTGCTCCCTCTTTTACTGTGCGGCTGGCGCTGTGTGACTACCACCTCTTCCCCTGAACTGCACATGTCACTCGCATGACCTTGATTCCATGTGGGGTCTAGGACCTCATCATCCTTCACATCATCTTCCACCCACTCCTCACCCCTGCCCTCCTTGCTAGTCCGCACATGGCAGAAAGCCTCAGCAGTTGGCACCTGTGTTTCGTCATCATCATCAGAGACGTGCTGTGGTGGTCCTCCCATGTCCACATCCTGAAACATAAGTGGTTGGGCATCAGTGTACTCAATCTCTTCCACTTCTGGGGCAGGGCTAGGTGGATGGCCCACCAAAACCCCGGCAGCAGAGTCATCAAAAAGCATAAGAGACTGCAGCATAACTTGGGGCTCAGACTGCTTGGCTGATTTGCAACGGGGTGAGGTGAAAGACAGATGCCCATGGGCTGCAGGTGCCAACTCTGCGCTTTCAGCAGGGGACCGGGTGGGAGACAATGTGAAGGAACTGGAGGCACTGTCAGCCATCCAATCTATTACCGCCTCTACTTGTTCTGGCCTTACCATTCGCACACCGGTATTCAGGCCTGCAAAAGAACGTTCTGTCACCTACGTGCACCCGAGGAAGGTGTTTCATTTGGGCGTGTAGCTGGTACAGATCGACTACATCCTCTTCCTGCAACAGGAGCTCCACCAGCACCAGCAGCACCACAACTAGGGCCACGTGCCTTATTTGATGCTCTTCTCATTCTTTGAGGTAACCCACCGAACTAACAGATAGATTAGCTATATTAATTTCCCTGTCACGTATGCAGTGCGGGTGTACCTCACACCAAAAATGGGAATATGTGCAATGGGCGCCTTCCCCTAGGGCCCTCTATATGACGCGTGTCCCAGGTTTAGGAAATGCCAAGTGGTGTAGTGCGGCCTAATATGTCTCTGTGCTCCTACCTGGATGGGCTGGACCCCAGGCTCCGAAGCAATAAATAGGGGGAATAATTGAGGGATATGAAAGAAAGATTGGGTCCAGACCTTGTATGTAGTTGACCAGCAGCTTTACTTCGCATAAACATTTCTCCAAAACGGTTTACACGCTTTGTCCTGGTCCCAGCAGGCTTTAGCATGTAACTGGCAGGCAACTCCACTCTGCTATATCTGTTTCTCCCTGACTCTTCTGTACTGATAGGCTTAACCCCTTAAGGACCCATGACGTATGGGTACGTCATGGGTCCGATCCCTAAGTATGGCGCCCGCTCCTGCCCTCTGTGGGCGCGATCGCTGCGGGGGTCCGGCTGTTTCCTGTAGCTGACCCCCGCGGCTAATGATCGCGGCCAGCAGCGATGCCGATCGCAATCATTTAACCCCGCAGATGCCGTGGTCAATCCTGACCACGGCATCTGCTGCGCTAAACCGAAAGTAAAACTTTCGGCAGCTCTCCGGCTCCCCTAGTGGTGATCGGGAGAATCGGAGCGCTATGAGGATAGCCTCAAGCCTTTCATTCAGCATGAGGCTATCACTTACTATTTCCTATGGAGCCCTTGTTAGCAATAGGGCTTCATAGGAAAATAGTAAAATCCTCATAAACTCCAATACAAGTGTATTGGAGTTTATGTTAAACAATCAGATGACTGATTTATATAGGTCCCTATGGGACCTATATAACAGTGTAAAAGAAAAATAAAAGAAATAAAAAAAATAAAAAAATAAATAAAAAAAACCTAAAAATTCAAATCACCCCCCTTTCCCCAAAATTAAAATAAAATAATAATTTTTTTTAAAAAATACACATCATGGGTGTCATAATGTGCGAAAACGCCCGTGGTATAAAAATATAAAAATATATTCCCCATACGGTAAACAGAAAAACGGAAAAAAGCGCCCAAATGGCGGATTCGCCATTTTTGAGCAGCTTCATTTCCTCAAAAAAATTAAATAAAAAGTGATCAAAAGTCCTACACACCCCATAATGGTATCAACTAAAAGTTCAGATCGCCCCGCAAAAAATAAGCCCCCATACAATGCCATACACTTAATTACAAAAAAGTTATAGGGGTCAAAATATGGCGACAAAAATAAAAAATAAAAAATTTCCCACTTTTGAATTTTTTTCACTATCAAAAGCATAAGAAAATCTATACATATTGGGTATCGCCGGATTCGTACTGACCTGTAGAATAAAACTAAATGGTCAGTTTTATCACACATCAAACGTCGTAATTTAAAAACCCGTAAAATTGTGGTAGAATTGTTTTTTTGCAATTTCACCCCATTTGGAATTTTTTTCCCGCTTCCCACTACATCGTATGCAATATTAAATGGTGGCGTTGGAAAGTACAACTTGTCCCGCAAAAATAAAGCCCTCATATGGCCATGTGAACGTAAAAATAAAAAAGTTATGGCTCTCGGAAGGCATGGAGCGCAAAACGAAAATGCAAAAATGAAAAAACCCCGAGTCCTTAAAGGGTTAAATAGAATCTTTGCTTTCTTCTTTCTGCTGCCCTTTCTCTCTGTAGTCTGACTCTAGGTGATGCTAGGGAACTTTCCTCCTGGCTCCTGAGGCATCAATCTTTGGCCTACATGGCCAGCAAAGCTTAAGGTGCTCTGGCTGGCGTGGGCACGTTCAGCAGAGACATGCCCCTGTGCACCCTTCCCCTAGCTGGGGGTAAGCTAAACTAACTGGAACTTCTGCCCCACCCTTCGTGCAGGAAGTAGGACTCACCCACTTCTCTCCAGAGGGGGGTTAGAATGGAATGGTAAGTTCCATTCTATATAAGTCTGCCGTGTTTGCTGCCACCTGAACTAGGCACATTACATGAACATAACAGTTGCAAACAGAGTAGGAATGAACATTGTGGAGGACCTGGAATAAATACATAAGATGACATGAGGTTAGACCAATAAAGACAGTAGCAAGGTGCAGAAGTGTCACCCACCGAACTAGCAGACAGATTAACTATATTAATTTCCCTCTCACGTATGCAGTGCAGGTGTACCTCACAGCAAAAATGAGTATATGTCACCCACCAAACTAACAGATGGATTAACTATTTTAACTTCCCTGTCACATATGCAGTGCAGGTGTACCTCACACCAAAAATGGGTATATGTCACAGGCCGAGCTAACAGTTAACTATATTAATTTCCCTGTCATGTATAAAATGCACGTGTATCTCACACCAAAAATGGGTATATGTCACCCACCGAAGCAACAGACGGATTAACTATATTAATTTCCCTGTCACGTATAAAGTGCATGTGTATCTCACAAAACATTACACAAATTGGTTCACCACAATGGTAAATGTAATTGACAAAATATGGCTAAACCCTCACTCTGAAAATTAGACTTTCGCCAATATATTCTTATATCAAGAACATACCGGAGCCCGCACATCTCGTCAAGGTCTCTCATAGTAGCACGGGACCTAACGCTAGCCTACCTGTGCCAGTAGGCAATTACAGGGGCATCAAGTCCGACACACAGCAGACAGCTCCCAGGTTACCTCCAGTGTGATATCACACATACAGTGGGAGGAGGGAGGCGGCTGTGAGTCCCACTTATCACTCACCAAGTAATGCACATTACAGTTGCACATAGATAATACTCAACCTCGAGTTGCCACATCTCCAGGTCACATATACAAACAAAATAACCAAATGAGTATTATGAAGTGGTCTTAAACGGCAGAAAGATGCTCTAAACCCCAAATGCTGTTGCGCATTTCTAGATGGGGGAGCAAATCTCTCACATGTGATCCGTTGCTAACAGTAATCCCCAGCAAAAGTGCATACAATGGAGGATGCCAGCGACGGACCACACGTACCACAAAAACATCCTACACAGGTCTTAAAAAGCAGAAAATGCTAAAAAACTCAAATGCTGTTGCGCATTTCTAGCTGGGGGAGCAAATGCTGCACATGTGATCCGTTGCTAACAGCAATCCCCAGCAAAAATGCAAACAATAGAGGATGCCCACAATGGACCACATGTACCACAAGGACATCCAATACAGGATAGCCTAATGTGTGGATGTGAAGAAATATATAAAACAAAACATTAAAAAAATTGGTGCACCACAATGGTAAATGTAATTGTCTGCTGTGTCTAGGACTTGATGCCCCAGTAATTACCTATACGGCCCCTGTAATTGCCCACTGGCACAGGTAGGTTAGCGTTAGGTTCCGTGCTACTATGAGAGACCTTGACGAGGTGTGCGGGCTCCGGTAAGTTTTTAATATAAGAATATATCATTTTTAATATCAGAGTGAGGGTTTAGCCATATATTGTCAATTATATTTACCATTGTGGTGCACCAGTTTTTGTAATGTTTTGTTTATATATTTCTCTTTCCCTGGCTCTTTCATGCGAGCGTGTCCCTTGCGGGAATCATGCTCCATGTGAGAGAGGATAGTGCATTCTGTACTTAGGAAGCACACGGCATTATCATGATTGATAATGTTGTGTGCCTCTGCGTGACCTTTTTGTAACGGAATCATACTGACAGCTTTATGCCCAGAGCGCATGATCCCTCTCTCACTCGGATCGTGATTCCTGTAAGGGACATGCTCGTGGTGAAAGAGCCCTAAACCGGTGGCTTCTAATGTAGCAACAGACCAGGTGAGGGTTGTTATCTCTTCGCCCTGATGAATACACCCTGACAGTGGCATGACTAGAAATGACTGGGTCCCACAGCAAATTTTTAAACAGGGTATTTCCAAGGAACTGAAAATCACCACTTGTTCTCCTTGGACCATGTGATGTGCATCAGTCCATTAGTGTCCAGATTTAGCTTTTTTTTCCTACCCTGATAAGCACTGAAACATGCTAGACACAAGCCATCTCAGCACCCAGAAGCCTGATGGCAAACAAATCCGAAGCTGAAACTTCCAGAGGTGCATTCTTCAGTGACAGCTCCATTCTACAAAACTATTTCAGCCTCAAGGTAGTAAGTTGGAATAACGTACCTATCCTGACCACAGCTGGCTCTGGTGTTAAAGAAGACCATTCTGCTAAATACATAGCGATATATTTTAAGCAGCTGGATTTTACGAGACGTTTTAGCGGGACTAGAAGGGTCTGTAAGTAAAACGACAAGAAAAAAAAAATTCTAAGACAGCACTTAAGGAGCGGAGATTTACTGTATATTCCTTTCTTTTATATCTAAGGTGCTGGGGTAATTTTAAGAAAAAGCGAAGCACCAGTAAACACCATAAAAGATATAATAGACTATACAAACAAGTCATATATTCTTGAGAGAGGCAGCAGAATAAAGGCTAACTGCTATAGACACATTGCCTTCCACAAATGGATTTCACGCTGAGACAGCGAGTTTCAGCATGTAAGATCCGAGATGAATCACGGCATGAGTCTCCTTTATATTCTGGTTTGTGCTGTACCCGCTGTCAAATGGATACTGGGAAGAAATAGGGATAGCGTGATGAGAAGCTTCATTCTGTGTGATTACTTTCACCGTTATGTACAGCTGCACACCTCTTACAGGGTATTTTTATTATTTTAGTATAAAATGTAAGAATTTCAATTTTGTGCAGTTAAGTAAAGGCTATGGGGGAAGGACATCATACCCAGAGAAGCCTGAGAGAGGTGCCAAATACAAGAGATATTAATGCATAGACTATGCTTAAAGGCATAGTAACCTGTGCCATCTATCTGCAATACGCATTCAACTGTCTGCTGACAATTGAAAGGGGTTGTCTGGTTTTGAAAATCCATTTATATACTATTTGGAAAGTTGGTGCCTCCTGCTAAGTTGTTCCATATCAGCTGGTGGTGCTGGTTGTTGTGGCGTGCTGACAAAGCTGTTCCACATTTCAGCCATGCTAACCCTCCCTTCTGAGCTGCTGGCGGTGCCCCAGCTGCGTTGGCGACTTCTTCCTCCTACTCCTATGCCTTTGCCTTGTGCTTCCACTGAGCCCTGCTGTCAGGTGTGAATGCCATCAGTATTGCGTCTACCAGCGTGCGCTTGTACTCGTGCATCTTCTGATCATGCTCCAGTGACAGAATTAAGGACAGCACCTTGTCCTTGTAACGGGAATCCAGCAGGGTGGCCAGTAATCAGCATTGGTTAGAATGTGGGCAACTCAGTGGTCGTTGCGCATGCACTGCAGCATGTAGTCGCTCATGTGTGCCAGGCTGCCCAGAGGCAACGACAAGCTGTCTTTTGTGGGAGGTGTATCGGAGGTGTATCGCAGCTCTGAGATATCGGGGTAATTTTTTAGGAACCTCTGCACCACCAAATTCAGCACATGCTCCAGGCAAGGGATGTGTGTCAAACCGACTAGCCCCAGAGCTGCTATGAGATTTCGCCCGTTATCGCACACCACCAGGCTGGGCTTGAGGCTCAGCGGCACCAAGCACTCATTGGTCTGTTATTCCATGCCCGTCCACAGCTCCTGTGCAGTACTGAAGTTGGTGGTGCAGGTGTTACGCTAACCGGATGAGGAGTCGGTAGAGGAGGAAGCAACAGGAGGCAACGAGAAATGTCCTGCAATCCTTGGTGACGGTAGGACATGCGACAAACTGCTATCCGCCTCAGGCCCAACAGCCACTGCATTTATCCAGTGTGCAGTTAGGGAGATATAACGTCCCTGCCCGTGCTTACTGGTCCACGTATCGGTGGTTATGTGGACCTTGCCACAGATGGCGTTGCACAGTGCACACCTCATTTTGTCCGCACTTGGTTATGCAGGGCAGGGATGGCTCACCTGGAAAAGTAGTGGCAGCTGGAAACCACGTACTGTGGGACAGCCACCGCCATAAGGTTTTTAAAAGTCTATGTCTCCACCAGACGGAATGACAGCATTTCAAAGGCCAGGAATTTTGAAATGCTGGCATTTAGGGCCAGGGATTGTGGGTGGGTAGGGGGGTACTTCCTCTTTCTCTCCAGTGTTTGGGGGATGGACAGCTGAACGCATTAATGGGACAGTGTGGAGATGCTTGATGACGGTGACGGAGGTGGTGGTGTTGCTGCCACATCCTCTGTTTGCAGGGTGGTCATTGTCACTGTCACTCCAGTGGGGGAGGAAGAGGCCGAGACCGCAGCAGAAGAGGGAGCAAGAGGAGCCTGAGATCTTTTGTGGTTTTTGACTTGTGTACTTCACTGCAGCTCGTGCATTGCATTTAGATGCCTGGTCATGCAGGTGGTGCTCAGGTTTAGAACATCTATGCCTCGCTTCAGGCTCTGATGGCACAGCGTGCAAACCACTTGCACCAGCAGCTTTACTTCGCATAAACATTTCTCCAAAACAGTTTACAGGCTTTGTCCTGGTCCCAGCAGGCTTTAGCATATAACTGGCAGGCAACTCCACTCTGCTATATCTGTTTCTCCCTGACTCTTCTGTACTGATAGGCTTAAATAGAATCTTTGCTTTCTTCTTTCTGCTGCCCTTTCGCTCTGTAGTCTGACTCTAGGTGATGCTAGGGAACTTTCCTCCTGGCTCCTGAGGCTTCAATCTTTGGCCTACATGGCCAGCAAAGCTTAAGGTGCTCTGGCTAGCGTGGGCACGTCCAGCAGAGACATGCCCCTGTACACCCTTCCCCTAGCTGGGGATAAGCTAAACTAACTGGAACTCCTGCCCCACCCTTCCTGCAGGAAGTAGGACTCACCCACTTCTCTCCAGAGGGGGGTTGGAATGGAATGGTAAGTTCCATTCTATATAAGTCTGCCGTGTTTGCTGCCACCTGCTGGTGAACTAGGCACATTACATGAACATAACAGTTGCAAACTAACATTAACTATATTAATTTCCCTCTCACGTATGCAGTGCAGGTGTACCTCAAAGCAAAAATGGGTATATGTCACCCACCGAAGTAACAGACGGATTAACTATATTAATTTCCCTGTCACGTATAAAGTGCAGGTGTATCTCACAAAACATTACAAAAATTGGTGCACCACAATGGTAAATGTAATTGACAATATATGGCTAAACCCTCACTCTGAAAATTAGACTTTCGCCAATATATTCTTATATCAAGAACATACCAGAGCCCGCACATCTCGTCAAGGTCTCTCATAGTAGCACGGGACCTAACACTAACCTACTTGTGCCAGTGGGCAATTACAGGGGCATCAAGTCCAACACACAGCAGACAGCTCCCAGGTTACCTCCAGTGTGATATCACACATACAGTGGGAGGAGGGAGGTGGCTGTAAGTCCCACTTATCACTCACCAAGTAATGCACATTACAGTTGCACATAGATAATACTAAACCTAGAGTTGCCACATCTCCAGGTCACATATACAAACAAAATAACCAAATGAGTATTATGAAGTGGTCTTAAACGGCAGGAAGATGCTCTAAACCCCAAATGCTGTTGCGCATTTCTAGATGGGGGAGCAAATCTCTCACATGTGATCCGTTGCTAACAGTAATCCCCAGCAAAAGTGCATACAATGGAGGATGCCAGCGACGGACCACACGTACCACAAAAACATCCTACACAGGTCTTAAAAAGCAGAAAATGCTAAAAACCCCAAATGCTGTTGCGCATTTCTAGCTGGGGGAGCAAATGCTGCACACGTGATCTGTTGCTAACAGCAATCCCCAGCAAAAATGCAAACAATAGAGGATGCCCACAATGGACCACATGTACCACAAGGACATCCAATACAGGATAGCCTAATGTGTGGATGTGAAGAAATATATAAAACAAAACATTACAAAAATTGGTGCACCACAATGGTAAATGTAATTGTCTGCTGTGTCTAGGACTTGATGCCCCAGTAATTACCTATACGGCCCCTGTAATTGCCCACTGGCACAGGTAGGTTAGCGTTAGGTTCCGTGCTACTATGAGAGACCTTGACGAGGTGTGCGGGCTCCGGTAAGTTTTTAATATAAGAATATATCATTTTTAATATCAGAGTGAGGGTTTAGCCATATATTGTCAATTATATTTACCATTGTGGTGCACCAGTTTTTGTAATGTTTTGTTTTATATATTTCTCTTTCCCCTGGCTCTTTCATGCGAGCGTGTCCCTTGCGGGAATCATGCTCCATGTGAGAGAGGGATAGTGCATTCTGTACTTGGGAAGCACACGGCATTATCATGATTGATAATGTTGTGTGCCTCTGCGTGACCTTTTTTGTAACGGAATCATACTGACAGCTTTATGCCCAGAACGCATGATCCCTCTCTCACTCGGATCGTGATTCCTGTAAGGGACATGCTCGTGTGAAAGAGCCCTAAACCGGTGGCTTCTAATGTAGCAACAGACCAGGTAGGGTTGTTATCTCTTCGCCCCTGATGAATACACCCCTGACAGTGGCATGACTAGAAATGACTGGGTCCCACAGCAAATTTTTAAACAGGGTATTTCCAAGAAACTGAAAATCACCACTTGGTCTCCTTGGACCATGTGATGTGCATCAGTCCATTAGTGTCCAAATTTAGCTTTTTTTTCCTACCCTGATAAGCACTGAAACATGCTAGACACAAGCCATCTCAGCACCCAGAAGCCTGATGGCAAACAAATCCGAAGCTGAAACTTCCAGAGGTGCATTCTTCAGTGACAGCTCCATTCTACAAAACTATTTCAGCCTCAAGGTAGTAAGTTGGAATAACGTACCTATCCTGACCACAGCTGGCTCTGGTGTTAAAGAAGACCATTCTGCTAAATACATAGCGATATATTTTAAGCAGCTGGATTTTACGAGACGTTTTAGCGGGACTAGAAGGGTCTGTAAGTAAAACGACAAGAAAAAAAAAATTCTAAGACAGCACTTAAGGAGCTGAGATTTACTGTATATTCCTTTCTTTTATATCTAAGGTGCTGGGGTAATTTTAAGAAAAAGCGAAGCACCAGTAAACACACATAAAAGATATAATAGACTATACAAACAAGTCATATATTCCTTGAGAGAGGCAGCAGAATAAAGGCTAACTGCTATAGACACATTGCCTTCCACAAATGGATTTCACGCTGAGACAGCGAGTTTCAGCATGTAAGATCCGAGATGAATCACGGCATGAGTCTCCTTTATATTCTGGTTTGTGCTGTACCCGCTGTCAAATGGATACTGGGAAGAAATAGGGATAGCGTGATGAGAAGCTTCATTCTGTGTGATTACTTTCACCGTTATGTACAGCTGCACACCTCTTACAGGGTATTTTTATTATTTTAGTATAAAATGTAAGAATTTCAATTTTGTGCAGTTAAGTAAAGGCTATGGGGGAAGGACATCATACCCAGAGAAGCCTAGAGAGAGGTGCCAAATACAAGAGATATTAATGCATAGACTATGCTTAAAGGCATAGTAACCTGTGCCATCTATCTGCAATACGCATTCAACTGTCTGCTACAATTGAAAGGGGTTGTCTGGTTTTGAAAATCCATTTATATACTATTTGGAAAGTTAAGAGTGGAGGGTCCCTCCTTAATGGGGTTGTTTCATCTCAGAGAATGGGGGCATATTGCTAGGATATGCCCCCATTGTCTGATAGGTGCGGGTCCCACTGCTGGGCCCCATACCTACATAGAGAACAGAGCCCTGAAAGTGGTGGAGGGCGCACTGTACACGTGCAGCCGCCCACTATTCATTTATGTCGGGCTGGCGAAAATAGCCAAGAGCTGTTTTGGCTGTTTCCGTCAGGTCCATAGAAGTTAATGGGAGCAGTGGCCGGTCATGCGTGGTTCGCTCCCATTCACTTCTATGGGGAGAACGCTTGGTGGTGGCCAGACCGGAGTCCTCCAGCCAGCTCTTTGCCTTCTCTGTTCTCGATATAGGTGCGGGTCCCACACCTATAAGACAATGGGGGCATATCCTAGTGATATACCCCTATTGTCAGAGATGAGAAAAACCCTTTAAAATGGGTTTTAACCATTTTATCCCCCAAAGATAAACCTGATAGTTGAAGGTCCCAGCAGCATGAGAACCTTCAATTCATTTATTAGAGGACCCATCCAGCAAAAATGGACTGTCTAACAGAGTTGTCCAATAGGATTGCCACACAGAAGTATTGAGGCTTCTATATTCCTTTTCATGTCACATACTTGTTATGGCGCCCCTGGTGTTCTTTTGATCCTCTCTCATAGGATCCACCTAATCAGGGCCGGGCCGACACAGAGGCTGGGGAGGCTCCAGCCTCAGGGCGCTCCAGGCTCAGGGCGCAGGCCAGCTCCCCAGCCTCTGGGCGGCAGCCGGCAGGCAGTCCACTGACCACATCCATGGGCCCCCAGGAAATAATGCGGTCTGCGGTCTGCGGTGAAATATGGAGCGGCTGGCGGCGGCGATACAGGACCCGAGGAGCAGGGGAGAGGAGGCGGTCACTTTCCTGATAGGTCGGGTGAGGCGGCGCGATGACGCCATCGCGCTGCCTACGCTGGAGGCTGCCGGCCTATCAGGAAAGGGACACACCTTCCCCTGCTCCAGCCCGGGACACAGCCAGGGAGCCGGCGGTGGCGGGAGCTGGAAGGAGAAGGAGAAGGGGCCGGCTCCACTGTGTTTGAAGAGAGCAGGATGGGCAGCCGGCGTGGAACTGAAGAGGAATGGAGTCCTGGTGTCCAGTGCAGGGGAGCCCAGACATCCAGTGTGTGTGACAAGGTAAAAGTGCACCAATCATGTATCCATATGTGTAATGTATGTAGTGCAGTGTGTGATCTACACACTGCAGTACATACATCACACACTGCAGTACATATATCACACATCTCACACTGATGTATGTGCTGCAGAGTGTAGTAAATGCACAGGTGGCTATTATAGCCAAGAGATAATGTCCAGGGAAGATCCGCCATATTGGACTGTGCATTTACTACACACTGCACCACATACATCACACACCCTGCTTTACATACATCACACACTGATATATGTAGTACACTGTGTGTGATGTATATGGTGCAGAGTGTAGTAAATGCACAGGTGGTTGTTATAGCCAAGAGATAAATGTCCAGGGAAGATCCGCCATATTGGACTGGACTTTATCTCTTGGCTATAATAGCCTGCTGTGCATTTACTACACTCTGCACCATATACATCACACACAGTGTACTACATATATCAGTGTAAGATGTGTGTGATGTATATGGTGCAGTGTGTAGTAAATGCACAGGTGGTCATTATAGCCAAGAGATAATGTCCAAGGAAGATCCGCCATATTGAACTGGACTTTATCTCTTGGCTATAATGACCACCTGTGCATTTACTACACTCTGCACCATATACATCACACACAGTGTACTACATATATCAGTGTGAGATGTATGTAAAGCAGGGTGTGTGATGTATGTGGTGCAGTGTGTAGTAAATGCACAGGTGGTCATTATAGCCAAGAGATAAAGTCCAGTTCAATATGGCGGATCTTCCTTGGACATTATCTCTTGGCTATAATAACCACCTGTGCATTTACTACACACTGCACCATATACATCACACACCTCACACTGATGTATGTAATACAGTGATGTATATGTGCAGTGATGCAAATGCGTATGATAGTGGTGAAAATTATTAGTGCCCCCCATTTTGATCAGATGTGAGGCAACCAGCTCTGAGTCTCCGGACACAGTACAGGGATTCTAATAACCGAATAAGTCTATGAGTTATAAGAACCGAATGATCCTCTTACTTATAGACTCATTCGATTCTTTGAGTTTAAAGAATCCTGTCACCAGAGCAGAGAGCACTACTGAGTCTATTGCAGTAGTGATAAGGGACACACAGGACAGTCAGCAGAGAGATGAGAGAAATGTCAGGACACAGAGTTTAGTTTACAGGGGATCCTCATTCAGATTGAATTAACCCTTTAGGATCAAATTGGTTTCTCAAGGAGATATATGTATGTTAAAGGCATCCCTTCTTCTGAAACATCTGTCTCACTCAGTAGCTCTATAACTAAGGCTGGATTCACACGTCTGTGGAACACGGTCTGTGTGATACCGGCCTGGATTTCTTCTGCGTGCAGAAGCGCACTGCGTAAGTGGTTGCTATGATGCTGTGTGCTTCCTGCTGCCGCCGCAGTACGGTGACACACTCGTATAGATCAAACCAGTGCAATACTGTACCGCTGCGGCAGCAGGAAACGCACGGCGTCATATCAACCACTTGTGCAGTGCGCTCCTGCACTCAGAAGAAATCCAGACCAGTATCACACAGACCGTGTTCCATGGACGTTTGAATCCAGCCTAAGGGTGGGCTCACACTAGCGCTATGGATTCCGTTACGGCTTTCCATTATAACATGGTTATAACAAAAAATAACGGAATCTATAAGATAGAGGTCAAAACGGAAGCCTTTAAGAGGCATTCCGTTTTGCTTACATCATAGTAGAAGTCTATAGGAATCATAACAGATCCATCTGGTTTCCTGTCGACAGGATTAATAACAAACATACATATCTAAATGGCGGCGGAGGGGGGGGGGGGGCGCACTTGGGCAGCTCAGCCTCTGTTGGTGGTGGACCTTGTCCCAGCCCTGCACCTAATGTGTCCAATGCTGGTGGTCACATGTGCTCAGGATCGCAGTCCCACTGCCTAGATCCTCTCATACACAGGCGGTTAAGTGATTGCAGTTAATGTGCAGGCAGCCAATAGGAATTGTTGCACCAAAAAAAGATTTCTTCTGACCAGCACTGGACATTAGGTGGACGTTCTGAGAAGAAATAAAAAGAACACCAGGGGGCGCCAAAACAAGTATGTAATAGCAGTATCTACACAAAGGAACTTTTTTTAATAAAACTTGTTCCAGCTGAAAAATTGTTAGTTTTTGCTAAGGTAACAAATGAATATAATATTTAATCTAGGGACGGACTATTTAATGCTAGTTTCATTAAACAGTAAAATTGCTCGAGAAATGCCAACCCCTAGGATCCAAATGCTGAATTAAGCCTTACTGATAACTGTAGACATACTCAACCTCCCATATTCAACCTGATGTGGAGGATTGCAGTGTTTTAGTAGAGTACCTTCAATGGAGGCACATTATGCAATTGCTATGGTGCCCTAGGTAAGGGGGCCTAGCCCCCCAGCATCTCTTCCTGATATAAAAACACTGCACTTTCATGCAGCTACCACTAGGGGGAGCTTAGTACAAACAGATGATTACAGTAACTATATAAATTCCTATGCACAGCTTTGTAGTGGAAGAGAAGAAGATTTATTATTAGTACACTGAAATATATGGTGCTCAGAATGACTGCCATATTTATGAAGTACCTGTTACACTTTACTGACATAGTGGTCAGATAAAGTAGGAGAGGCCAAGGGTGAGTTTTTTTATTATTTATGAATTAAAATATTTTCAGCTTAATTAATAAAGAAAAACTGTGAATGGGTGCGGCAGGCGGGCCCATACTGTTTAGCTATGAAACCCTATGAGATCTGTGTACACCACTGCAGTATGTGTTCCACTGACTAACCCCTTTCCCCATGGAGAAAAACTTACGCTCATAAAGACTGAACTTGAAAACATTATTGAAATCATGTCTGGTTGATTAATGGGATTTGTGTAATCCCACTGAGAGGTGCAGAGAAAAGAATTACAATTATAATGCAAGATACATTTTTGTAATAATAAGTAATAATTCATAACTCCCAAATAATTCTGGTGCACCTGTCCGCTGTTCAACGTCAAGGGTCAAGACGATAAAAAGTATGTACAGTAGTGATTTATTATGTGTCTGTTACTGTCATTGTTCATGTTTAAAAGTTTAACAAACTCTTATTGAACCATAAAAAGTATGTACAGTATATGTGAAATGTGACGTTCCGAAAAATATTCCTACCTAGGAAATGCCTAATTTTAGACCACTATGGTTATGTCTAAACAGATCCTATCATTTTGGTTGTCCTGCCCATGGTATTCTTTGGCATTGCAGTTGGGTTGCCTTCCAGAGTGTATATTGGCAATGGCACTCACTTACCTCACATGTGGCACCACGTTGACATCAAATAAATGCATTTTTGCATCTAGTCCAGCAGCAAATTTCCCCAATGTCTCAAAAACTATTAGTCTCATGTCAAAATATTTTAACGGCGGTCCCCCGACTAACATCATATTATATACTTAGTATTGCAGCAAATAGTGCTGTGCTGTGTCTAATAGTGTGCAATAGGGGCGTAGTTATAGGGGGTGTAGAGATAGAAGTCACTACCGGGCCCAGGAGCCTGAGGGGGCCCAAGGACCCTTGTGCCGCATGAAGACACGGGCATTATAGAAAGTGTATGCTGGCCAAGTTACACCTCTTGCTTGAGGGAAGGGGTTAGGTCAAGAACTTGGCATAGGTGAGGGCCGTTTCAATTTTTGCCTCAGGCAGCACAAAGGCAATGTGCTCTCCTGCCCCTGGCCACAAAGCACTGAGGGGAGGGGGGCCCAAGCTGAACTCTTGCACCAGGGCCCATGAGCCTTTAGCTACGCGCCTGGTGTGCAATGACCTGGTCTTGATTTATATCATTTTTGCTTCGTATTATTCTGGGATGGTTTAGTATCCCAAATATACCCACATTTTCCACACTGATTTGTGGTTAGCTGAGCACACTTCAGTAAAGTTTTCTGGTTCCGCGGTTTCTCTGTGAGCCTATATATGGTTACATTAGTGAGACAGAGACCAAGAAACTGTCAGTATACAGCAAAAATCTCAGTATAGAATAGTGTAGTAGATTACTGTACTCCATATACTGGTATCTGTCACATAGGGTAGGAAACAGTGCACCCCGGTACTCCATCCACACTGCTGCCCATACCTAAATGGCAGCCCACAACTTGGCGACGGCCCCTGACTTGACTAAATGCCTAAGTCTAGTTAAAGGTTAAAGAGTAGCCACACAGAAAGACGTCAAAACCAGACAAGCAAAACCAGGACCGGATCGGAACCCAAAAGCTGAGTCAAAATCACGCCAAACCAGAGAGATAGGTCAGAACCAAGACAAGATACAAACACAGAGTCAGAACCAGACAGGGTCAGTGGCTGAAGAGGAATAATCAGCAGTCAGGAGCAAGGTCAGGGACAATCCAAAAGTCACCGCCGGAGCACAGACAGGTTAGTACATGACAGAATTCAGTAAAAACATATACTCTTAGGGTTTTTTTATAATGTAACCCTAAGGTTATTGGGGATCTTGAATGGCAGTACTGAGTTACTTTTACATAGAAAAGTCCCTATAAAAAATTGTTCTGTGTATAAAACATATTTTGGATCCTATAATGGAAACTGATCAAATGGAACTTTTAAACATAACATTACAACTTCTCAGTTTACTGCTCTATGGAAACCCATTGATCTCTGACGATACTTAAGATTTTCCATATAGGTAATTTGTGAAATATTCCTGAACGCTGCTTTAGGCATTTCATAGCTCCAGTACTTTTGAAAAGTTGTGTCCCACCTTAACATGCACAGACCCTCCCCACATGTTGATTTGCATAACCCACCATGTTAACAATATTTCAGCCATTCTGACAGGTACAGGGGATCAGCCCACATCTATAAGACTAAATTTACAGAAGCCTTCAGTGCAGACCTGAGAAGGGAGGATCAGCAATAACATGGGCAAGAAACCCTGTGGCTATTAACACCTGCAGTCCACCTCTGCTGGCCTGATCGACCTCACGTTACTCGAAATCGCAGCCCTCCCAGGTAAGACCTTGCATTCCTTGTACTTAGTGATTGTCGGATTCATCGTTTTCTATGGCACTAATGTAAAATAGTAGTTTTATGCTTTTTTTGTTGCTTTTTGATATTTACAAATTAAATCAAACAAAAAAAAAAACACTAAATTCAGAGAAAAATGTAAAAATGTAATGAATTAATTTCTTTGTACAAATACTTAATAGTTTTCGGGATACATACCGTATATAATTCATTATGTATTCATAGCACAATACACAACTTCGATAATGATCCTCTAACATCAACTTGACTGTCATTTAATTACGGTAAAATGGTTTATCCCACAATTAAATATTAATGAAAAACATAATTTTATAGCTGATTTTAGTCACTATATATAGCTAATGCTGTTACATATTTATCATGTCGCCACCTGCTGTCCTTTTAAATTCCCTCTCAAAATGTCCACCTTATGTGACGGTCTAGACCAGGGGTCAACAATCCTCAGCACTCAAGCTGATGTGAAACTACTATTCCCAACATGGCTATGTATAGCGGCTTAACCCACTTATCAGATAATGGTAAGGGGCTCGCTCTCTATTCACCCTGATCGATTTAGATATGATATAAAACTAGAAATGTGAGGGGCACTCAATCATCTAGCAATACATAGATATAATCAAAATAAAAATGAATATATTATAAGTGTATATAAAATAAAATAAAATTATGCAAATCGCACCTTGCCTCCTGGCTCTTATATATCACTATAAGGGCCAAGAGGCAAGGTGCGATTTTCATAATTTTATTTTATTTTTTATACACTAATAATATATTCATTTTTATTTTGATTATATCTATGTATTGCTAGATGATTGAGTGCCCCTCACATTTCTAGTTTTATATACTATTCCCAACAAGTTCCATTCACTTCTGTGAGAGTTCTGAGAAGAGCAAAGCAAGCATGCATGCTGGGAGTTGTAGTTTAACGACAGCTGGAGTGCCGGAGGTTTCCTATCCCTGGTCTAGACAATGAGAATGAGCTACTGAGCATGTCCGACCACCTGGACACATTAGGTGGATGTATGGGACAGAATCAAAAGAACACCAGGGGCACCACAACATGTACCAGCAATATTTAGAAACAGGAGCATTTTTTTTTTGAAGTAATTCCATTGAAAACGTGTATTTTTGTTTGATCTAACAGAGGAAATTAATACCAGTTTGCAGGACAACCCCTTATGTGCATAGCCTAAAGTCCATCATAAAACAATGCATTGCATCAGTTCCACTACACCCACATCAGTGTGCTTAAACCGGCCTGGTTCTTAAAGGGTTTTTCCAGGACTTAAAGGGGTTGTCTCACGTCAGCAAATGGCATTTATCATATAGATAAAGTTAATACAAGCCACTTACTAATGTATTGTGATTGTCCATATTGCCTCCTTTGCTGGCTGGATTCATTTTTCCATCACATTATACACTGCTTGTATCCAGGGGTTTATGACCACCCTGCAATCCAGCATCAGTCGTCGTGCTTGCACACTATAGGAAAAGGCGCCAGCACTTTTTCTTATAGTGTGCAAGCACGGCCACCACTGCTGGATTGCAGGGTGGTCATAACCCCTGGATACAAGCAGTGTATAATGTGATGGAAAAAAGATTTTTTGTTTTGTGGACAATGGATCCGCAAAAAAATTGGGTGCAATACGGATGTCAAATTGACGTCATCCGGATTTTTTGCGTATCCGTGTTTGGCGGACTGCAAAATACATACAGTCGTGTGCATGAGCCCTAACCCACTTACATGCACACTTGACTCGGCCAAGCGTGCATGTGCTCTGACTAGGGAAAGAGGAGACCAGTAGCGGCTTCTCTACTACAAAAGGACCAATCATGTTGAAATACAACTACCCAATCCTTCTCTCTTCCAATATTTGCCATTAGGAGGCCCCATAGACATTAGGGGGTCAGACAGATTTAGATGTGAATAGGGGACAATTTAAAATAGTATCTTGTTGACTTGTTAACTTGTGTTTGCTTAGATTTACTACTAAAAATAAATAAAAAATCAGACCTTTTCTACTATAGAAGCTATTTATGTCTAGTTCGGGGAACCATAGGTGACAACCATTATGACCACCATTCCAGTTCCCAGCATGAGTCTCCCACTGGAGTTGTCACCCTGCTTCCTTACACTCAGTTCACACTTTCGCGTAAAACGCCGCTTTCGAACGCGCAAAAAAACGCACAACAGTACAGGAACCATGCATTCCAATGGAGGTGGTTCACACTTGCGCGTTTTAATGCGCGTTCGTAGGCGCCTAAAAACGTCCGACGCATAGGCAAGTATGTTCGCGTTAATTCGGGCGTTTATCCAGCGTTTGGTTCCAATAGACTTCAATGGGAAACACGATAGGCGTGTTGTTCGGGCGTTTGTGCAGCATAAAACGCGCCTATGGATGCGCGTTTGACAAAGTTTGCAACATGCTGAATCAGCCACCATGGAATGTCACACCTCTAAAGCACTCAGATTGGCCAAACTATATCATTGATCATTGGCCAACTATGCAGTCAATCACATAAACGCGCGTCAAACGCGCCTACACTATTTAACAAAACGCTTGAAAAAAACGCGCCTAAACGCCAGTCTTGAACGCACCAAAAACGCTAGGCTTCAAAACGCTCAGGTCTGAACCCAGTGTTAGAGACCTTATAGAAGACCGGACAACTTTCTTGACATGTCTGCTTTAGTAAATACTTCTATACCGCCAAACAAATTTAGCTTTAGTCTACATGCACACGACGCAAATTGCGGATCTGCAAAAAAAACGGATGACATCCGTATGCCATCGTTTTTTTTTTTTGCGGATCCATTGTAACAATGCCTAAAACAGACAAGAATAGGACATGTTCTATTTTTTACGCGGGGCTAAGGAACGGACATACTGATGCAGACAGCATTGAAATGAATGAGTCCGCATCCTATCCGCAAAAAAAACGGAACGGACACGGAAACAAATAACGTTCGTGTGCATGTAGCCTTATGTGTTATTCCTCCTAGAACTTTAAGCATAAATTGACAACAGGGTGCTACCAGTGGGAGCGTGCCCCTACACCCTGACACTGTCCAATGTATGCTGACTGTGTAGATATACACTCTTTTAACAAGGGAAATTGTAACACGCGGTTGTGAATTCATTCATAAATATCGAGGGTTAATAAGAAAGGAACGGCATAATGCAATGTGATGAGAAAAAATTCTCCAGAATTATTATTTCATAGGGTATATAGGTGTATACGAGGACAGACATGTCAGGAGAGGTGACTGTAGCAAGGAAGTAATTACCATGACAACTTTTATTTTTATAACTTTTTTATTATTCTCATATGTATTGCAATAAATATTCTATATAAACGTCAGTGTAGTTTATTACTTGATATGACACTATATAATCATAATCTCATAAAATGGAATATTTCCATTTCATAGAAGGTATTGCAACAGGTTTAAACACGAGAGCAGAACATTTTTCTAATATTTTTGACCCCCCACTATGAGATATTCCTAGCAACCACAGAATTGCCCCCGAGACTACTCAAACATGTGAACTGAAGTTTAGCTCTAGGGGCTGATGAAGATGAAGATTAATCTGGGAATACATTTCTCTTTATTGCATGCTGCATGTAAAGTATGTGCATCCTTGTATTACTAATCAGCTATGTGGCAAATTCCAGAGACAGGCCTACGAAGATATCTAGAAGCATTCCTTTTATAGAGCACCAGAATACTAGTGACTGCTTTCACGCTTTATAACCTAGTAACAGTGGCGTAGAGTGGGTTGCCAGCACCCGGGGCAAGTTAAAAATTGTGCCCCCCCCCCCCAAGCCTGTGAGCACACCCCTTTTAACAGATAATGTAGTAGATCACTTGCAGTTCTACGTAACTCCACAGATTAGGCCTCTTTCACACTTGCGTTCTGAGGATCCGGCAGGCACTTCCGGGCCGCCAGATACGCAGATCAGAACGCAAGTCGCCTGAAAGCATTCGAAGACTGATCAGGATCCTGATCAGTCTTCAATATGCTTTCAGGTAACCATGGCAGCCAGGACACTACTGTGGCCCTCATTGAAATGCTTGCTACTTGGTGCCCCCTGCAATTTGGTGCCCCCCAGGATAGGTCATCATTAAGGATCTGACACCCAGCACCCCGCCAGTCTGCTGTTATGGGCTGCCACGGCTGAATGCAGCTTCTGGTACCAGCGTACTGAATCTTAGCTCCCGCTCACTTGAATAGGAGCTAAACTGCAGTACCCTGGTTTGACCACTACACGGTGTATGGAGCTGTCTGCTTCCAGTCCTGTACACTGTACAGTTTCTGGCCCAAAACAGCTGATCATTGGGGGCCCCCCACCAACCTGATGCCGGTAACCTATCCTGAGGAACAATTAAGTGAATGATTTTTCCATGTGACAGCCATAATGCTAAACTTCAGGGAAAAAAGGGTGGTGGGACATATTCTGAACCCCTGCCATGTCAAAACAATAGGACCTGTAGGTCCTATGGCAGTATTTGGCAGTATATGGCAGTATTTTAAGCCAACACATCCACTTAGACAAACTTGTATAAGAATCAGATCATCTTTAAATTTCCATAATGTTCCAAATCAATCAGTGTGAGTTATATGGGTATGTGTGTGAGCTTGTCATCCATACAGCATAAGGTCATGTGGGTGTCATAAAGAGGAGCCCCTCCATTCAGGACCCTCCTTTATGAGTAAGAGTGAGGAGCCGGGTGGCTAATGAGCAGTAGCCCACACTCTGATGGATTAAAGCGCCCATGAGTTGCAGGTTCTGTGCGCACCAGCGCCCCCTAGTGTCTGCAATGAATAGAATGTTTGCTCTTTGCTTTTAGCCATGTCATGTCAATTACACTTTGAATGATTGAAAGGTATTCGCTCTCATATATGACCTCGGTCCATACAGCAAGATACTCATGCAGATGTTACGTATTTCCAGAAGAATCAAATTTTTTACTGACGGATACATAACCAATCAAAATGTTTCATTTCGCTAATAATCATTTAGGGTTGTAAGAAATTCTTTTTTAGAAACTAAAGTTTTTTATTCGGGGAGAGTGATCTTTTTTTTAAAATGTGACTGACCTAAATAATAAGCTTTATGGAGTGTTCTTGAAATAATGAATAAATCATTTTCCTTTGTAGATCGATCATGTTCCCTCGGGTTTGGTGGTTCTTGTTCTTATTACATGTCCAGATTTCTGTGGCCCAGAATTTTTTTGAACAGAGGAGATCTGTAAGATATAGGCCCAAAGCATTAGTATCCAGCCCAGTGGAGAAGATTCCCAGCCTCAGTGAACAAGGTAAATCAAGGGGTTCTCAAAGGGTTTTCAAGGCTCCTAATACTGATACCTAATATCCAGTAGATGGGGGTCTGAGATGGATAGTGAAAAGCATAAATGCTGCGTGAGCACTGTACATGGCAGTGCCACAGAAATGAATGGAGCGGTTGTCAGGCAAGTACACCACCACTCCATTCTCATTGAGCGCTTCTGGACCTGCAGTCTCTCAGTGGTTGGACCCCAGCAATCAGATACTTATTCCCTGTTCTATGGGTAGGGGATAAGTATTGTTAGTGGGGAAGACCCTTTAAAGGCTATGTCTATATCCACTTTCCCAACCAATGTTTTTGCTGTTAGTAAAAAATATTAGTTAAAATTTCATTTTGCATCCACAGCTCCTCTACATCCTTATGTGTTGCTATGGTTACAGACTACAAACAAACCCTGTGTAGTCTGATCCTGCAATCATGTGTTACTCTCTTCCATTTGACCCCTATGTCTTAGATAATGGTTATAGGTTATCCAAAAGTAGGAGACCAATGGGAGTGTGAAGGGAGTAGGATCAGTCCACACCCAGAGGTTGACTGATCCTACCCCCTTCACAATGTCAGCCTAGAGACACATAGGTCCGTAGATGATCTGTAGAACAGAATGGTTCAAAAATATTAATCAAATGGATGCAAAAATATAAAATAAAAAAAAAGTTATGTATGTTATAAATGAAATGTGATTATCATCAGAAAGTAAGTACTTCATGAGGACCTCAGTAGGTGTCCTGTGATCTTATTCCAGATGAAGACTGCCTTCTGGAAATGGCCTTCCTCTTGGACAGCTCTGAAAGTGCTAAGGAATATAATCACAATCAGGAGAAAAGATTTGTTTTGCAAATGGTGGACAAACTAAAGGGCGTTCAACTGGACTCCATGAGGCCTTTCAGCTGGAGGATGGCCTTAATCCAGTACAGCAGCACAGTACTGATAGAGCAAACCTTCAGAGACTGGAGAGGACCTGACAACTTTAAGGATCGCATTTCTCCCATTGTATATATTGGCCATGGTACATTCACCTCCTATGCCATCACAAACCTAACTCAGCTCTACATGAATGAAGGCACACATAAAAGCTTGAAAGTGGCCGTACTCCTAACTGATGGGGTGGACCATCCCAGAAACCCTGATATATTTGCCGCTACTGCTAATGCCAAAAATCACGATATCAAGCTCTTCATTGTTGGAATGACGTCTGTAGCCAAGGAGGCCACCAATGCTGCAAAACTGCGTCTCCTGGCCAGCGTGCCTGCTACCAGATTTGTCTTCCATTTGCAGGAAGCTGATATGGTGGATAAAATCATCAAGGAAGTGGTAAGTAACCACGTGGCCATGATAGAATCATTTATAAGTATGCAATAAGTGCTATTCCAATGTGTATCTGGTGGATGGACTGTGTTAGTATACTCCATTGCCCCATACCACAAAATGGTTACTAGGAAGGAGTCTGATAAGTGGAAAAGAGGCATTTTTCTCTGCTAAGATATAAAATATTACAAAGTTTCTTATATTCACCTGTACTAATGATTGAGGCAAAGTTTGTGGAAATAATAGTGACTGTTTAAAAAATAATTTAGATTTTTATACTGTACGTGAAGCACACATCTGATGTAGGTCAGAATTTGTCCAAAGCCACATTCAGAGTTTGCTGGTTCCAAAGCTGCAATCCACAAGAAATCCTATTAACCCTCATTCACATCTGGATTCATTCCACCAGAGCCAATGTTAGTCTATGTTGCTATTCACATGACCTTATTTCTATACATATGCTACCAAGTGCAGTCTGTATTTTTGAATACACATATAGAATTTGTGTAGAAGCGTAGAAGTCAATTTAGAATGAAATTATTTATCCTTATTAAGTATTATGAGGTCATTTATAAATCGATATATTCAACTTTTTGGCATATATCTTGTCGCAGATTTCGGAGCAAAGGTAATTTGCACCGCAATCTGCTACTTTTCCCTGCTCACGCCAGGTCTAAAAAAGCGGGCGGGGAAAGGGGCAGTCTGGCAGGCCCGTCTCATTTATGGTCTAAATCTAGACCTGGCGTAGATTTAGAAAGGCAGTGGACACGCCGAAGTTAGCACTTCTACATAAATTTGGCACGTCCACCACCAGCTAAAGTGTAGGCCAGTGTCTAAAACGCCGGTCTTAATAAATGACCGCCTATGTCCATATGTTGCCTGTATATGTATCTATAATGGAGAAAATACTTGATATAGGAAAACAGAGAAAATACACTAACTTAGGGCTCATACACACTAACGTATTTTCTTTCCGATTCCGTTCCGTTTTTTGCGGTCCGTATATGGACCGTATACGGAACCATTAATTTCAATGGATCTTCAAAAAAAAACAGAAGGTACTCTGTATGCCTTCCGTTTCCGTATTTCCTTTTTTCTGTTCCGTTCAAAAATAGAACATGTCCTATTATTGTCCATATAACGGACAAGGATAGTACAGTTCAATCAGGGGCCGCTGTTCCGTTCCGCAAAAAACGGAATGCACACGGACGTCATCCGTACTTTTTGTGGATCCGTTTTTTACGGACCGCAAAATACAGAAAAAGCCATACGGTCTTGTGCATGAGCGCTAAGGGTGAGATATAAAGATTGATGTTCAAGTTGAGCAGGGTTTTAATCTGGTAAGAAATGTACACAGTTTGAGGAATATAGCCCTCACTATACAATATCCGGCATAATTACAGTAATACATGATGCCTATAACCTCTCCTGACATGTCTGTTTTAGTAACTATTTGCATTCCTCATGTAGTAACAATTCTAGAGCGTCTATTCTTATGACTCTATGTTGAGTCTGTCCTTTATTATTCCTGCTAGAAGTTATGAATGAATTACTAGCAGTCTGAAATGAAGGAGCCAGATGGGTGTTACCAGTTGGGAGGTCTTCCTGAGGTCTGATACTATCAAATCAGTGCTGCCGGTATCAGACTGTGCAGGGACACACCCCAAACTGGTAACACACAGGTAGACCTTCATTGAAAACTGCTAGCATTTCATTCATACCTTCCGGCAGGAATAATAAAGGAAAGGCACATCACAGAGTCAGAAGAATAGATGCTCCAGAATTATTACAATTCTACATGAAAGTAATTGCTAAAACAGACATGTCAGGAGAGGTGACAGCTCCTCTTTAAAAAAGTGGCAGGCTGCTTACAAGGTTGTGCCTGGTTTCTGGTAGCAAAGCAGGTAGAAAAATTAGCACCAATAGAATCTTTTTACATGGATTTATTAAATGTCAAAAAATGACTGAGAATAGAGGCTGTATTCACACACACAAATCACTTTTACACTTTTTGCTGCATATTTGTTGGCGGTTTTAATAGTTTTTTTGTAGGTCAAAGATGCTGCAGCCTGATGCTAGATTAAAAACTAGCCAAATTCTAGATTGGGCATCCGCAACCTCTGGCACTCCAGCTGTTCTGAAAATACAAATCCCAGAATCTTACTCATTTTTGGCTAAAAATCATTTTTTCAATTGACCTTTATTAAAAATATTGAGTCATTCTGTCACAAAGGCTTAACTGTTTTTTTTAGCTGTGTGACTGGTACTTTCACTTTGTGCCGGTCATCTAATAAACCTTATCTCTAATATACTGAAAGGTCATAAACACTTATTTAAGCCACATTCTTATCAGTAAGATAAGAACTGAGCTATAATGAGTGTTTATAAGGCCAGAGAGCAGAGATAAGGAGTCCATCTGCTCCCCAGATGACAGAAAAGGACTTCATAGTTTTAATAAAGACGAATTAGAAAAATTATTTTTAGCTTAAAACGAATACAATGCAATAATAATAAAAAAAAATACCCCTAAAAGTATACATAGCCTTTAAAGGACAGCAGAAAAAAACCCACAGGAGACTCTCCCCATCTAGTTACTACATATCGAGTAATAACATTTTCAAATTGCATATCTAAAAATGGGTCTACTAAACCAGAAAACTGACCTCATATTTCAGCCCATGTAGCTCAGGAGTCTGCTTGTCTGTGTGTGTCTCATTTAGTTCCTGCTCACTCCTCCCCCCCCCCACTCTCCATAGACTTGCATTGATATGTAAAATGTGATCGTCCTGTGGAGTCCGTCTTGGACAGGATTAGAGGGGTTTTCTTAGATTTTTTCCGACACCTGGGACCCCTGCCAATCAGCTGTTTGAGAAAGCAGCGGAACTCACAGTAGTGCCAGGCCTTCTCTCTGCTTAAGCCAAGTGACTACAGCTTAAGCGATATGTCTGGTCATTATATGGCTTGTATATGGCATTTTCACCAGTTTTTCCCTAAACTATTAGGTGAAGACTAGCTGCCCTGATGTCTCCTATACAAAAATGAGAGGAGATTCTGCTCCCTTATTATTATCGCTCATACACAGAAGCAGCAGCACCATGGAAGATATTCTAGACAAATACTGAAAAGAGCAGATGTGAATCCAGAAGCTGTGAGACGGCAAAACATGTAGCTGCACTAGCATGTCTTTTTGTGTCTCAGCTTCTCTCTCATTCAGTATCCCCTCCCCTCTCCATAGACTCTATTTCATTTAATGTTTGTGTGTGTCGTTAAAATATATCGACAGTATCCCCCATAACGTGATCTCTACAGCACCGTAGCCCCTTAATAGTGAATTCCACAGCCCCCCACCCCTTAACAATGACCCCCTACAGTGCCCCGCATCCTTAAAAAATGACCTTCACGGCAGCCCACCCCTTAACTTTGACCTTCACAGCAGCCTGCTCCTTTAACAGCAACCTCCACAACACCCGACCCACTAACAAAGACCTCCAATTAGTATACAATTAAGGTCATGTGAGTTACATCAGCCTCTACTACAATTTTGGCTAAGCGTTGCAATCAAAATCATATTAACTCACACATAAGCTGTCCTATACTAAGAATGACCTGAGCCGTGATTGGTTGCTATATGCAATCTGATGAAGATCCAGGCTACCTGCCACAACAGCCAACAGCTCCTGTAGTTTAGTAGTTAGGTTACTAAGTGTATTTTTTGGCAAATAATTGGAAAGCGGGGGGGTGAAATTTCCACTCAAAACATAGTCTATGACGTTCCTCAAGTCACAGAAGGTGGCTGTGCAAAATTTCGTGATCGTAAAAGCAACGGTGCGGATTCCTTTAGCAGACATACATACATACATACATACACTCAGCTTTATATATTAGCTATTTACAGGGTGAGACAGGGGCATAGCTAGAGATCAGCTTGGGCCCCCTTTCCCTCAGTGCTTTGTGGCAAAGGACAGGGGTCTACCTAGCCTTTCTGCTGCGGGAGGCAAAAATGGAAATGGTACTACCCCCCACCCCACCCCCACCCCGCCCCCCTGCCAAATTCTTCCCTCCAGCCCAACTGTTGAAGACATACTTGGAAAACATAACATGCAGAGCTACAATACATACAGGGTAATACAGCGTCCTATACCTCTTACATCCAGTGACGTCTCCTCTGATGTAGATGTTCTCTTTCCTCATCTTCTCCATTTAGACTGCCATGATGATTTCTTTCAGCTATCTCTTGTCTCTACAGAGTTTGACAAAACAGACATTTTAGTTTCCTACTTTTCCATCATCCTCCCACCTCAACACTGTATCTTGCCACCCCCAATACTGTGCCTGCTGTGGTCCCCACTCCCCAGTACTATACTGCAGAAACAGTCCTCCTGAAAATAATAGTACCACACAGATAGTGCCCCCTTCAATAATCATTGGCACACAGTCCCCTAAAAAATTACTGTGCCCAGCAAATAGTGCCCCTGACACTAATGGTGTAAACAAAATTTTCCCCAAAAATATTTGTGCTAAGTTCATACTGTGCCAAGCTGCCCCCCACAGTAATAGTGCTTCCCAAAGTCCCACCAATAGAAATCATTATTTGCCAGAGGGCATAGTGTTAACAGTGCCCCCCAATAGTAATAATGCCCCCCGATGTGCCCATATTAGTAATCATGTTCCCCATCATTCCCCAGTAGTAACAATTCTCCTTATAATGTGTGCTTGTAGAAAAATGCCCCCTAATGTGTGCCAGTACAAACAGACCCCCTTATAATGTGTGCCAGTACAAACAGACCCCCTAATAATGTGTGCCAGTACAAACAGACCCCCTTATAATGTGTGCCAGTACAAACAGACCCCCTTATAATGTGTGCCAGTACAAACAGACCCCCTAATAATTTGTGTCAATACAAAAAATACTCCATTATAATGTGCCAGTACAAAAAAAAACTTACATACCCTCTTACCTTTCAGATCAGACCCCCATATCAGATCCTCAGATAAGACTCTCACATCACATCTGAGATCAGATCCCCATATTACACCTCAAATCAGACGCCCATATCAGACCTCAAATCAGACCCCCATATCAGACCTTCAGATCAAATCCCCACATCAGATTAGACCCCTATCTCATACCTCAGATCAGACCCCCATCAGACCTCAGATCAGAACCCCATATCAGATCCTCAGATCAGCAACCCAAGTCACACCTCAGATCTGACCTAGATATCAGACCTCAAATCACAGCCCATATTAGACCTCAAATCAGGCCGCCATATCAGACCTCAAATTAGACCTCAGATCCGACCCCCATATCAGATCCTCAAATCAGACCTCCATATCAGATCCTCAAATTATACCCCCATATCAGACCTCAGATCAGACCTCAATATCAAACCTCAGATAAGACCCTCATCAGACCTTCCTGTATGCCTTCCCACATCACACGCTCTTTAAACCTCCATGTCAGACCCCCATCAGACTTCAGATCAGACCCAAAATAAATAAATCAAAGGAGTTACCCGAGTTATATACATAAATATAACAGCAATATATACATAAACTAAGCAAATTTTATGCCAAAAAATTATATTTACTAATTTCCCTAGTTCTGTTCTGGCCCCTTTGTTTACATGCGGTTGCAGAGCTGTGGGCGTGTCAGTAAAGACTGCCTTTCCCTCTCCCTCTCAAAGGGAGTGAATAAACTTGCTGCCCTGCCTGCAGTCTGACTGTTGGGCTACTCATGTTGTATGTGTAGGACAACAAGTCCCAGCTGTAGAGTACAATGACATTGCTGATACACACAGGATCTTCCTCCTACCTGTTCTTGTGCAATGCTCTGCAGACACTTTCTCACAGTCAGCAGAAGAGTACAGAGGAGAGAACTGCTTCGGTCTTTGTCACTGCTGTTTTGGCAGGGTGAGAGGGGAGGAAAGATCCTCCTGTGCACAGCATTTATCTCTTCAGTGCCTGAAGAAGTGGAAACCCTGCTCAGTACCTGAGACAGAGCCTCCAACCTTGAGTTTGTGCTGCTGATGGTAGAAGGGTTAAACTTTGCTGAAGGGAGGGGAGACACAGGGCAGACAGCTCAGCAAGCAGATCGGCAGTGTAGGCGGGGCAAGTCCTTAAATTTGCTTAGTTGGAAACATACAAAGAAAAAAAACTTGGACAACCCCTTTAATTTACTTCTCCTGCTCCGTGGCTACACTGCAGGTCTACTCCGGATCCGCGCTGCTCTGTGAACTGACTGGGTACAACTGTGTGCAGTCAGGACACTCAAGCACAAGCCAGGAAAAGACCAGGGAGTAGTGAGTACAGTGCTTCATCCTTGCATTCTTGTTCCATTATGGAAGTGCTCACTAGTATTCACTTTATAAGACACACTGACATTTTCCTCCCACTTCGGGGGGGGGGCGTCTCATAAAGGGAAAAATACAGCAATTGGCGGTGCACCACTGGTTATTGCAACTCTGCAATTGCGACAGCTGCGAGCCCTAGAGCTACGCCCCTGGGGTCAGAGCTTTGTTTTTTTAACAAGTCATAGAATTACATCATAAAATACTGACTGACTGCAGACACCACTAAGGAGTAATAACTCTGTATGTATTTATGCTGCTACTACTGTGAGATCTGCATGTATCCGTAGGCAGTGAGCTCCCCCTAGTGGTCACTTTTATAACTATGTGATGTGACGCAGTGCAGTAGTCTACATTTATGGCCAACATTTGTAAAACATTTTTCTCACATGGACTCAAAGCGCAGGGACAGTTGTGCAGCTGCCGCGACTCCGTGTGAAGTCAGTGACTGCATTTACAAGCTCGACCACACAACGCACAATAGGGTCAATTTCATAGGAAGCCAATTTGGCTCAGACCCTACAATATAATAATAATCAGAAATGTGTGTATCTTGCCTTAATGTTCTATATATTCAATAAAAGAAATATTTAAAAATGCATGTGTTGAAATGGTGTGTACGCTGTCGAAAGCTTCATTCACCCATACATTCCACTTATACCTTTTTTTTATCTTTTGCAGAAAGAACTGGCAGAAGAAGGGGTAAGGTGTTATGTCTGCCTCCTTAATAACTTTTTAAATGAAATATGGAAGACACAAAATGTTAAGATTGTCGTCCAGTGTAAGAACTATTAAAAATATGGTAGAAAGAGTATGAACATTAGTATAGGTAAGATAGATGATATAGAAAGATAGATAGATAGATAGATATTAGATAGATATTAGATAGATATTAGATAGATATTAGATAGATATGAGATAGATAGATAGATAGATAGATATGAGATAGATAGATAGATAGATAGATAGATAGATAGATAGATAGATAGATAAAAGGAGTGGATTTACTATGCAGGTTACCAGTGCATTGTTCATCAGTTTATAAGTGAACTCCTTGTAGCGGTACATGTACTGCAGTGAGTACATTGATTACTCTGCCCTGGTGTGTAAGTACCTACTAAGTCACATTTCTCTCTGACTATTCTTTCTCTACAGTGTCGGCAATCGCCCATTTGTACCTGTGAAAAAGGTGAAAAGGGTCTTTCTGGATCTCCTGTAAGTACAGCAGAACATTGATACTGGCCGTCACCAGTGATATGGGAAATATGACTGTCACTATGTGTCATGGTGCCAAGACTTGTAGGTTTGCTACGTCTCCTTGCAGAGTGCCAAACCTGCTACACGACTCCTCAACTAGCATGTGCCATGTTTAAAAATGGTGTCTCCTTATGTTGTAGAATTGCCGGTGTGCTTATTTAGGCGGGTATGACTGTAACCTCTACACACCGTATAGTCAGAGGAGGGTTCTAATGAAGACAATTACTTTCCATTAACCCTACTAAGGCCTTTATGTTTTCACCCAGTTTATTCTATTTGGAATAGATGTTCATTCTGAACACCACATTTCTCGATGCCAGACAACTGGCATACATACATACATTCATAAATGTCCCCCATTCAGCTCTAAATCCTCTGCTTCCCTTCATATAGTACAAGATAAAACTGACCGCCTGCAGCCACCACTAGGGGGAGCATAGAGCATAGAAGTGTATACAGTTACCATTAAACTCAATGGAAATGGTAAAAGCTCTTTGTACTGAGCCCCACTAGTGGCAGCAGGAAAATGCAGTCGTTTTATTTTTATTTTGGGAAGCAGAGGGAGTACAGCTCCAAGTCCCACCCCCCTCATAATGGGCCTCGATGGTAAGTACGCCACTGGGAAACTTTAGTAAAGCCACATTTATCTTTTAATTAATCTTTTGTGATCACTCCCATTACAATTGTAACACTCCTTTCTATTGTACCACAATGCTGTTTTTTCTATTTCATAGGGTAAGAAAGGTCGGCCTGGTGATGATGGTATTCCTGGACTGAAAGGCAGTAAGGTACTTATCCACAATATGCCATTATGGCTAAACAGTCCGACAGGAATGGGAAGCAGATTGCAGGCTGCCATGATGGCATATGGTATACAGCATCACATAATTACTGTCTATTATAAAGCAGGGTTCCAGTAAAGAAGAAATTCAGTGTGTGATATGCCATCATGGCTGAGCAGCCTGACAGTAACACTCATAGCTGTATTGCAGGCACTTGAGTGCAGTGTAAAGAAGTGGGGCCACGCCCCCCTCTATGCAGCTCAGTAGGAGGACACATCTTATCCTATACCCATTCTAGGACAGGTTGCTAGCAGCCTCTTTAATTAATTCCCAGAGAATCCCTTTAAAATTTATAGAGAGGTTTAGCGTAACCTAGAAACACAAAGTGGCAGATTTACTAATCCTGGTCAAGATTTAAGGATGAATTCATCAAGCCCTGCACCCCAGATTTCTGGTAATAAAAGTTCCCAATAGAAGTCACAAATTTACTCAAGTAGGGGGCGGTGTAAAAGTGTTTCCCAACCAGTATGCCTCCAGCTGTTGCAAAACTACAACTCCCAGCATGCCCGGACAGCCTTTGACTGTGCAGGCACGCTGGGTGCTGTAGTTTTGCAACAGCTGGAGGCACGCTGGTTGGGAAACGCTGGTGTAAAAAACTGGAGTAGCATTTGTAGTGAAAAGTGTTATGTTCTAAATATTAAAGGGGTTTTTCCATGTTCAGTGGCCTGTTGGGCAGACCCTTCCCCCCCATATGACTGAACCTGTGGAGGTGAACCTGCTGGGTTCTGGCTTCCTCGCTGCAGCCAATCAGTAGATGCAGTGGGGATGCCATCCCTTTGCATCACGTCAATGGTTCACACGATGCAAGGGGCACGTGTCACCACTGCAGCCACCAAACCAGATGCTGACACACGGGGACCGGAGCGCTGGAGCGGCGGTGGGTGAATGAAGCAGCAGCGGGGAGCAGGTAAGTGTGCTTCCCTCTGCAGGTCCAGCTACTTGGAAGGGGGTCTGCCCGACAGGCCCCTGAATATGGAAAACCTCTTTAACAAACAACATGCAACATCTGATGTACATGTATGGCAAGGTGCACAAAGTGGTTAGGAAGCTGATCAATGCAAGATTTGAAACCTATTTAGAATATATACTAATATTGAAATGCTCCCTTATACAACATTGTATAAAACAACAGGAATGAAGTCAATTCTACTGTAGAAGCTGCCAGCCATGATTGTTTGCATTGCTGCATTGTATGTAATGAATTAGAGGACACTCCTCTACCAAGATCTCGCCTCTACCTTTCATGTATGTTTGCCATGTCTACTCTCACCATCTAATGTGCACAGCTCTACAAATGGGCTGTATACAGTCAATACAACCCACAAGAAAATATAGGGACTATACCAATAGTGCTAATGCTTAACAGTAAAAATAATCACTGCCCCTGTCAAACGCAGCCCCCAAAGAGAAGATTTTTGGGGGACACACTGCAGGGATGC
The DNA here is from genome assembly GCA_033119425.1 of Bufotes viridis. Lineage (NCBI taxonomy): Eukaryota > Metazoa > Chordata > Amphibia > Anura > Bufonidae > Bufotes > Bufotes viridis. Next base: position 130,519,390 of record CM065595.1, on the reverse strand, counting down.
AAGTGATGGGTATCTCACCCCGGCAAGTAAAGCAGTAGGTACTAGATTCCTGGAGGTCAGGCGTTGATCCAGGAATTTATTCTGATTGCCAAATTTGAAGTCGGAAAGGAATTTTTCTCTTTAAAGGGTCGTCCCATCTCAGCCTTTCATGGCCGAGATGTGAAGAACCACAGCAAGCGCTGGCCAAGGGCGGTGGAGTTACAGAAATGGCCACACATCTGGCGCTCCGCTGTTTCCATAACTCCTATAGCAGTGAGCTACGGAAAGAGCGTATTTTGGGGCAATTTGCTCGTACCTCATTGAAGGTTTTTTCCTTCCTCTGGATCAATTCTAGGTTGGACATGATGGACGATGCAACTGTGTAATGATCTCTTGTCGGGAATAGCATTGCAACACACAGCCTATTACAAACGTAAAGTGCTGTATGTCCTCTGTTCATTTACAATTAATGTATATTCCTTATAGAAGTCTATAATCTGAAGGTGCACCTATGGGGCTAAGGCTACTTTCACATGTGCGGCAGGGGATCAGCAAAAATGCATCCAGTGAATAATACAACTGTCTGCATCCATTCCGAACGGATCTGCTTGTATTATTTCTAAAATGAACAAGACGGATCCGGCACTAAAACCATTGTCCATGTCCAGAAAAACCTATCCGGAATGAAACACAATGTAAGTCAATAGTGCCGGATCGTTTTTTCCGTCTTGATCAGTATCCCATGACGCACACAAAAACGCGGCTTGCACCATTTTTGTATCCAGCATGGGAAATAAACCAAACGGAACGGAATACATTCTGGTGCGCTCCGTTCCGGTTTGTTCAGTATATCCCCATTTTTGATGGGTCTCAAAACCGGAAAGGAAAACGCAAATGTGAAAGTAGCCTAAATGAGTCTCTACAATATTACCACTTACCTATAAACAAGATGTAACTTGTCCTTGTATCCAAAATTACATTTCGTAATGAGACGTAAATGATGCGCATGTAATTCTTTTTGTTCTTTGCAGGGTGAATCCGGCCTGAATGGTATTCCTGGAAGAGACGGTTTAGAGGTACGGTAAATTGTGAAATCATACAGAAAGAGAATTGGCTATAAGGGGTAGCACTCCACGTTACAGGTACTCCAGTATACAATGGCAGAATAACGTAAGCTGCGTCCACTAACCTGGTATAAACCTGGCACCTGGTTCTCACCACAATGATCCTGCCATTCACCACCACAATATTTTCTGAAAATGTGCTGCAACGACAACACAGACGACAACTGGCATTAATGGTATTATGTGTTGGGGAGGGGGCTAACAAATTTGGTATTTAGTGCCCCCTCTTATTTTCCCACAGACAAGTAAAGGAGTATGTCTGGTGTGAAATGCTAGTTATAATTAAAAATCTTATATCTTTGGTCAATTACAAGACATAGCCTGACTACCTATCTATTGACTACTCTCCTACATGTGACATCAGGGCGCTAAAGCTTTTCCACGGGGAGGAATAAACGGAGAAAAAATGAATAATAATTCAAGACATCTCGCAAGACTGTCCTGCATAGGCAGGTCACAAAAGGGTGGAGCCTATTTAAAGGGAACCTGTCATGTTAAACATGGTGTCTGAGCTGCATGCAGCAGGTTATAGAGCAGGAGGAGCTGAGCAGATTGCTATATAGTTTTATGGGAAAAGACTTGTATTTTATGCATTTAAATTCCTGCCCATTCTGCTCTCTCTGTATTCACAGTCATGGAGGGAAGGCTGTCAATCACTGATAGGACCGCCTACTTCAAAGAGCAGAATCTGCAGAAATTTAAATGAATAAATTGAATCTTTTCCCATAAAACTATATATCAATCTGCTCATCTCCTACATGCTGACTGCAGATTACAGTGCATTTTCATGGTGATAGGTTAAATTTACATAAAAGAGGAGGTTCTATTCGGTTCTGGTCCATTCCAGGGTGGAGCTTAAAGGACTATTTCAGTTTTCAATAACATCCAGTAAATAATCATTTATGAAGTTAACTGTCATGTCTTAACGTATTTCTTTTACGTTTATCACGCCTACCGCTCTTTCTTATTTCTTATTTGATGGTATGTCGTGTCAAAGCAACAACATGGGCAGTGATAGGGGAGTGACTATGTAATCAGCTGGGTGGGAGGAGCTATAAACTGACAGTCTGTTAGGGGCGGGGCTGGAGCTATGGTAGAGAAAGAAGAAGTGCATCATGGGTTTGGTTGGATACAGCAACAGGAAGTACATACAGGATGGAAACAGACCAGAGGGATTGGTTTATAAGGAGACAACGGGTCAGGAGATGCCAAACTGGAAAAAAAAAAGACATAGGGAAGATGTACATGAGGGAGGCAACTCTATGAGCATATCTGTGTCCCTTTAAATATTTGGCTCTTCATAAGAATGTTAAATAGGCTCCCTAATGAACATTTTAACACTTTCCCTTTAATTATAATTAAAACTTGTTGAAGACTAATGCATTTCTAAAACATATGGAATCAGTTCTCCTCAATGTACTCATTATGATATTATTCATATTGTCTGCAACTGATCTGTGTTTTTTTTTCACAGGGAAAACCCGGATATAAGGGAGAGCAGGTAATGGATTGTTTTATACATTGACTCTTCTGTTTCACCATTTTCTATAACTGATGGCCTTGAGAAAAACTGTATGAGAAAATGATTGCAATGATTTACCGTTCTTTTTATTTATCATTAAATGGTTGACCTGAATGCAATACCAGACACAATTATTATTGGCTAATATCTATGTGTTTTTTATTTTAGGGAGAGAGAGGAGAGTGTGGTATTCCTGGTGTCAAGGGAGATCGGGTAGGTAGCAAAACAAGACTGTACATTTTTAAGCAACAGGAATATTTTCTCATATAATTTTGTTGTTTTTAGCTTTTTTTTTTTTTCATTAAGGCCATAGCAAACCTAAAACTATGACGCCAGTGAATGGGCTTTGACATAAACCCATTCACACATAGCAAGTTTATTATTGAAGATTTGACAGTATGTTGTGGATTTTCATATCTGCAGAACGTCGACTATGTTGCGGATTTGCAGGAGATTGCACGCTTTGCAATGTAACTTGTGCAGCTTTTTTTGCTGTCTTGCATGTATGCGGCCTAACAAGGAAAACATGCATTACAGGTTAGCAGAACCAGAATATAACTAGTAATGTAGAAATACATGTAGATTATGCTGCAATATTGTGTTCTTTTTGCAACCTTTTCTCTATGCATATAGTGGTTGATGATAAGTTTATATGCTAATCTTTTTATATTGATCATTTAGGGTCCTGAAGGTCCTACTGGACCAAGAGGTCTGCGAGGCGTGCAGGTAAGGAAAAGGCAACAGCTTGGAACCAAAATTCTGTACATGTCAAGCAACAATGTACTTGAGAAACCTTGGTGTGGTGCTCGGGCTTAAGACATGTCCTCCACTGCAGGACATGTTGACTAATCTCTCAATTTTAACATCAGTTTGAGGGCTTAGTAAGACCGCAGGGTGCACCTGTCTTGTCTTTTGTTATCAAACCACATGACCAGAAGAGTAAAACAATGAAGGTTGCTATGGAATGATAGAGACGAAATGATAGAGAAAATATATTGGAAAATCGTATAACTTTTCCTTATGCAAAGAACAACCTTCATTTGAGGTTCATGAGACTACACATGCCAACTGCTTCCAGAGATTGGGCCATTTACACTGGCCAAGGACCAGGAAATTGATGGGGAACGAATGGTTGTATGAAAACTCACTCCTGATTATTTTGCCCACGTAAGGTTGCTGCGGCAACTAAAAAATTTTGGCAGCACATCCTTGGTAAACCGAGGACAAGCTGCCGACAATATGCAAAGTGAATGAAGAACAAACAATCGTAGTAATGGTTGTTCGTGCCCCATTCATTTTGACAAGGCCCTTGAAACGAGCGACGATCAAATTAAATTTCGTTAAATACCGTTGATTTAAAAAAAAAAGTATATCCTTTAAAAAAGCTTTCTCTATCCTTGATGGGACTAATTAATTTGATAAAAATAATTTTCCTTCCTAAAATCTTATATGTCCTCCAATGTTCTCCAATAAGGTTACCAACAAAAAAATGTATTACTTTGGATAGGATAATGAGGGAATTAATTTGGAAGGAGGGAAAGGCAAGGATAAGGTTAGACATATTATAACTACCAAGTAAAGAGGGGGGTGGATCTCCCAGATTGGTATTTATATTATTTAGTGTCACAGTTTGGTTTGATTAAAATAGGTACTAAATCACAAATCACGAGTTGTTATCTTCAGAATTTGGGATGGAGGGATTTACATTAAAAAAAAATGTTGGAGATATTGGAATCTGGGATTTTGTGTAACACGTAAAATTGAATTTACAGACTAGAAGATCACATATGGCGAGAGATTAAAAAAATAATGGATATTAAGGGGGGATACACTGATTATACACCTATATGGTATAATGTAAATTTAGTGGAGATAAGTAAAATGAAACACTATGTTAATTGGCAGAATAAAGGTATTTGTAAATTGTAACAATTGTTTGAGGGGGACACATTAAAAAGTTTAAAAACATTAAAAGAGGAATTCGGAATATATCAAATAAGGATTCTTTTAAATATCTACAAGTGAGCAAGGCGATTGGTTCTTCTTCAGTGGACTCCCATATTTATAAAAGGGCCTCCATGGAAAATCTAATCATCTCCTTGCAGCTGGAAAGGTAAAGTGATCCATAGCTAAAAGATATAGGTTATTATTGAAGATTGAACAAAGTAAGATTGTTATAACGTCAAAAGGGAAATGGAAGAAGGACATTGATGAGTTAACAGATAAGCAATGGGAAGAGGTAATGAGGAATAGGTCTATGGTCTCAGTGAGGGCCTCACATGAGGTCTCTCAGTTCTGTTTGATACACAGGTGGCACCGATCTCCTCTTTCACTAAAAAGAATGGGGGTGGTGAGTACCGATCAGTGCCCTAGATGTGGCAAGCCGGTCTTATTCATATGTTATGGAGATGCCCTAAACTGTTCCGCTACTGGGCTGGGGTAACGGATAGTATAAAGAATTTTTTAGGCATACAACCAGAAGGAGACCCTATGGCTTGTATATTGGGAGGAATGGCTAATTTGCGGATTTCAAAGCAGAAAAATATGTGCTCGCAAAGGTGCTATTCCGAACACGATTACGTATTCTGAAAAATTGGTGACACCTTACGTTGTGGAATGAAGGAGGTCGGTGGACAATGTAGTAAGAATTGAGAGAATAACGTATATCAATAAAGGAAAAAAAATTATTTTTTTAAATTTGGAGCTACTGGTTGGATAGACTAGTATAAATTTGCTAATCTTGTCCGAAATAATTATATTTAATTGAATATTATTATTATTTTTTATTTATTTTGTTCAAGGTGGTACTGGGGTGGGTGGTTGGGAAAGGAAAAAAAATAAAAGAGAAAATAAGTTATATATGTATTTTATTATGAGAATTGATTTGTATCATTTTCTTTAAATCAATAAAAAAAAAAAAATATGTATATATATATTGTTGACTGGTGCTCGTTATTGGTCATGTAAAAGGCCCAATAGACACATGAGGTGTTTTGCAATATATAAGGCAAATAAGCTTTACTATTTTTATATAGGGTATCCAAGGACCTCTAGGAGATCAGGGACCTGAAGGACCGCAAGGAGCAAAGGTAAAGAATTATATACTTATATTACTATACTTTATCAGGGTATTTGGGAACTGCATTCTCTCCAGGTCCCTAATATGTTTTTTATTAGCTAAATTACTCCAGGACTAATCTGTACCAATGCAAAAGAAATATACCATTTATATACCGGTGCCTTCTTATGTGACAAAAAGGCCGTTAGGACGATATGCCCCCAATGTATGAGATAGGCCAACCCATTTAATGCGCTGCCTTATGTAAGGATATTACAGCAACAAATCCATACTCCTACCCGAAGTATGGAAAGAATACACCATGCACTTAATTTATGAGTGTGGTGGATTTTTAGGGAGAGTGTTCCCTATAGAGGTGTACGTGATTGTTTGGAGGCTGGTGGTATTTGACTATAGGCATTTATTACTTATAGACTTTATCATTCATTGTGGTTTTCTAATTTGGCCGTAAAAAATGTTGGCTGTCCAGGATTTTGGGATAAGTTGTCCAGAAAAAAGAAAAATTCTGGTTGGCAACCCTGGTTAGCAACTGACATAGATTTCTGGTGTAACTTGTGCCATGTAGGCTTTAGAAAGCGCTGTGGCCTCCTCTTAGGCCGGTGATGTCACATTCATCAGTCACATGGCCTAATTGCAGCTCAGTGGCAATCAAGTGAATGGGCCTGGGCTGCAATACCAAGCACAGCCACTATACAATGTACAGCGCTGTGCGGAGTCTGTGAGGCTCACTGGAGTGCTGCAGCCTTATCAAACAGCTGATCGGCAGGGGTGCAGGGAGTTGAAACCCCACCAATTAGATACTGATGACCTATCCTGAGGATAGACTATCACTATGGAGCTCCCAGTTAAACACTTTAATAGAATATTTTAAAGAATATTTTTGGCCTTCTATTCTTCTCTACTCGACCATAGGTTTCCAGCTGTTAAAGGGGTTGTACCATCTCAGACATTTGGGGAATCTCTTGGATATGCCCCCAATGTCTGGTGGGTGTGGGTCCTAGTCCTACCTCTGGTACCCGCACCTATACTTATAACGGAGCCTGCAAAGTCCTGGAGGGGACACCACGCATGCGCAGCCACCCTCCATTCATTCTTATGGGAGCACCAAAAATAGCCAAGCACTGGCTCAGCTATTTCCAGTATCCCCATAGAAGTGGATAGAGCAGTGGCTGCGCTTGCGCAGTGCACGTTCCATTCATTTCAATGGCAGGTCCGAATATAAAATTTTCGGCAGTCTTATAGGAATGAATGGAGGGCGGCCGAGCATGCGCGGTGCACCCTACGGGACATTGCCAGCTCAATTCTAAGTATAGGTATGGGTTCCAGAGGTGGGACCCGCACCTATCAGACATTGGGGGCAAATCCTAGCGATATGCCCACAATGTCAGAGATTGTTCAACCCCTTTAGGATTGCCCTGAAGGCAGACCAGTGATGCTCTGTAACAGCTGACTAAGGAAGAATCTCCCATAGACTTGTAGAGACTTGCTTGGCTATATCTCCATAGGCTTCTACTTACTCTTTCTGAGGCTAGCATGTAGTCAGTGGGCAATTCCCTGAACTATCAAATATTACTCATAAAATACAGCAATGTTTAGCACCTTTTTTTTTATCAATAACTTAATGCAATCTTATTGATTGACACAGGGTGATAGAGGTGTTGCTGGACCACCAGGAGTACAAGGAGAAACGGGAATAGGACTTCAAGGACCGAAGGTAAGAGAAATAAAAAGTAGTGCTTCCTAGAATTGCAGTTGACAAGTATGCCAGTTCATTAAAACATTTCTAATGGAATTAAATATTAAACTTCTACATGAATAAGGTCAAAATGCATCTCATCTGTCAGGGGGACAACTCAAAAAATATACAGACGTTCGACAATTTTTGCAGTAACCCAATATTTGCTATTATTGTTAACGGGTTATGTATTTAGGATAAGCCCTCTTCTCTCCCAAAGAACCTCACCAGTATTAGCGAACGAAGAGAGCTTCAACAAGTGACTTTCAATCTGGAAGACTTGGCATGGCTGCCCACTGAATTTAATGGTCTCCATGTAATATTATATTTCTGTTACAGCGAAATGTGGGCCTGCCAGTAGCTTCCTTCAGGAATAGAAGCTGATTACCAGGGGGTTCCAAGAACCAGATGCCAGCAATTGGCTCACTGGAGGACCTGCTTTAACAAATGGACAACCCATTTTTTTAAGCGAACTTATATTACCAGAGTATCAATTAATGTAAATTATTGATTTTAGGGAGACATGGGTCACCAAGGAAGACCAGGACCAAGTGGGCCGCCAGGAATTGGAGAACCCGGACCACCGGTAAGCATTTCTTCACAATACCAATGGTTGATGCAGACTGAAGCCATATAGGTGTATCACTCAACCAATGACTCTTTCTGGTACAATAAGAACATCAACTGAGTTGTATGGTATGGCACATGCTACTGATAGTACCGTAATTTATTTTTTTATTGAAAAATGACATATTGCAGTTGTGAAAAGTTCATCTATAATATACATCTAAAATATACTCTATGGGGGACATTTTTCATCTCCTGTAAACCAGAACGCTAGAATCAAAAAGTCTTAAAGCATCCTGCACAGATGCCCCACAATTATTAAGGGGTTTTCTGGGAGTTCTAAATGAATTGCCTATCCTCAGGATAAGTCATCAGTATCTGATCGGTGGTGGTCCCACTTGAAGGGGCCGCAGCCTTCCTCACACCTTACCAAGTACAGCGCCATTCATAGTATTTCAGCCCAGACCCACTTACTTGGATGGGACTGAGATGCAAACAGGCCATGATGTCACTGGTCTAGAAAGAGGCTGCAGCTCTCACCAAAGTACCGTGACCTCTTCAAACAGCTGATTGTGGGGGTGTTGCGAGTCGGACCCCCACCAATCACATATAGAGGACCTATCCTAATGCTAGGCCATTAATATTAAACTCCTGGAAAACCGCTTTAAGAGGCAAGTGCCTCTCAATAATTGTAGCAGAGAAAGATTACGGCTAGTGTGTAATCTTAATAAATGTCCCCTGATATAAAGGAATATTTTGTAATATTTTCTCTGTAAAAAAAATGATTTAAGATTGAACTGTAAAAACCCAGACGTTTCCCTAAACAGGGATCGTGCTGGAACAGGTTTATGTAACTTACCCCAATTCTTACAGACCTTCCAAAAATTCATTAGCTTAAGGGCTCATTCAGATGGCCGTATGCTGTCCGCAAAAATGGGGATCTGTTTTTTTGCGGACAGTTTAGCACATCTGCAAAAAAACAGATTGCATTCCGTTTTTTTGCTGATCCATAGACTTCAATAGGGCCATGTCCCGATTTTCACTGACAAGTATAGGATATGTTTCATTTTTTTGGCTGAGCCGTGCAATGAAAGAAAAGTGCACAATAGAAGTGAATGGGACAGCATCTAATCCGCACAAAAATGCATCCGCTTTTTTGCGGACAGCATACGGCCGTCTGAATGAGCCCTAATTCATATTAAGGCCCCTTTCACACAGGCGAGTTTTCCGCGCGGGTGCAATGCGTGAGGAGGACGCATTGCACCCGCACTGAATCCGGACCCATTCATTTCTATGGGGCTGTGCACATGAGCGGTGATTTTCATGCATCACTTCTGCGTTGCGTGAAAATCGCAGCATGCTCTATATTGTGCGTTTTTCACGCAACGCAGGCCCCATAGAAGTGAATGGGGCTGCGGGAAAATCGCAAGCATCCGCAAGCAAGTGCGAATGCAGTGCGATTTTCCCGCATGGTTGCTTAGCAACGGGACCAGATCTTTATTATTTTCCCTTATAACATGGTTATAAGGGAAAATAATAGCATTCTTAATAAAGAATGCCTAGTAAAATGAAGATGAAGGAGTAAAAAATAATAAAAATTAACTTACCTTAGCCACTTGATCGCGTAGTTGTGATCTGTCTTCTCTTTTCCAGCATCAGCTAAGAACTAAAGGACCTGTGATGACGTCACATCACATGGTCCAATCACATGGTCCATCTTACCATGGTGATGGACCAAACATGACGCCCGTGTGAAAGAGGCCTAACTGTAATTTCAAACAAAACTAAAACGTATCATGCATAAACTGAGTGCTATTCAATGAATTTCATATGCACAGTGTAGTTCTAAACAATAAAGAATATTAGCTTCCAGTCCTAACACTTTCGTCAGTCGTCTTACATGAAAAAAGATGACAGTATTATTGTAAAACAAGTTAGGACTGGATGGCCGATGAAGAAAAGAGCGTGAGCCTTACAGTGTAAAGTCAGCAGGCATTACATGAGAAGAATTATATATTGTAAATGCTTCCATTGTAACAGGGACCTCATGGATCGCAGGGGCTGCCCGGAGAAAGGGGACCTCAAGGAGAAGGATTTCCTGGACCTAAGGTAAGGCTTACCCTGTACGCGAAGGGAAAATTACATTCCTCATAAATTGTTGTCTTCGTTTTTATCAACAAATCAAAACCAAATACTGATACTTTTGTTTGTTTTTTCGAATCCTTTTTTCTGAATTTTGCTTTATTTTACGGGGGGCGCCATTGTGCTTGAACTGCTCTGTTAGCAGTCTGGAGATGACTCATTGACTTCTATTGGAGTGTGTTGTGGGCATGCTCTGTGCAGAAGTCACTGCGCAGGAAGGGGGATGGAGATGAGCTGTGTTCATAACACACTGTCAATGGTGGTGTCACCTTTTATTGTAATGCCTGCCTGTGATGATAATGTGATGACTGCTGAGAAGTGATCTCTACAGAACTAGAAGACTCAGTCTGTTGTGAGGCTTAGTGGCCGGTGTGAAAACTGTAGGGTTTCAGGATTTATAAATATACATAGAGATAGTGGAAATTTAAATAAAGAATAACAAATATTGTCAAAAAAGATGTTTAGCCTAAAAACTTGACTACAACAATAGGTCATTTTCTGATGACATATTCCCTTTAATTGGGGCAGATATTGTGCTTTGCTCTGTTCAACAAATGAAAACAGTAGTCTGGAGATGACTCATTGACTTCTATAGGAGTGTGTTGTGGGCATGCTCTGTGCTGAGGTCACTGTGCAGGGAGGGGGATGGAGATGAGGTGTGTTCATAACACACTGTCAGCGGTGGATCCAATGTTATGTGCCTCCAGCCTTTATAATAGATATGTTCCCTTTTATTGTAATGCCTGTCTGCGATGATAATGAGATGACTGCTCACAAGTGATCTCTATAGAACGGGAAGACTCAGTCTATTGGGAGGCTCAGTGGCCAGTGTGGAACCTGTAGGATTTCAGGAATTATAAATATAGACAGGGACATGGGAAATAAAAATATATATACTCGAAACAAAAATTTGACTTGACAATAATGTCCTTTTCTGCTGATATACTTTTTTTAATTTCTCCTGTGATGGAGCTGCAGCGAAATTAGTATTTTCTTTTGGGTTCCCTCGCCAATTACAGGTGATTGCTGTTGGGGACACCCTATAAAAAGTTTATTGTCAAGAAATCCCTCCAACAACAAGAGATTAGCAAAGTGGAATGAAATTTCAAAAATTTGTTCCAATTAAATATAGAGGATTCATTTTCCACTATCTCTCTATAATGCCTCCGTGGAATAACTCAACATACCAAGTTATCACATCTTATGATAAAAAGTAATACACTGTTTCCTTGTATAGGGAGATCGAGGATTTGAAGGACCTAGAGGAACCCGTGGCCCACCAGGCCCTAGCATCAAGGGTGATAAGGTGAGAATTTAAGAAGCTCTTTTCCTTAACTGCGTCATGTACTATTACTATTATTACTCACTTTATGAATTTTTCATTAGGTTTTTTTCACACGCATCTTATGTTTTTAGGGAGAGTTTGGTCCTCCTGGCTTACCTGGCCCACTTGGTTTACCTGGTATTGGAATACAAGGAGAAAAGGTAAGAGAGAAATAATATATTAGGCATAGAGTACTGATGAAAGGATGCTGACCTTGAAAGTAAGACAAAATATCTTTATTGATTATAGGGAGTCCAGGGTCCTGCTGGGCCACCAGGCATGAGAGGACCACCAGGAGAAGGACTCATGGGGTCCAAGGTAAAAATATACTAGATACTAAACCAACCATATAGTTGTGATTTGCATAGTTTAATTTCCCGATCACTGATCTGTAACGTATCTGGGGAGGAACGTAGTCAACCACACAGGTATTCTGCTACAGGTATGTTTAGCTTGTATTAGTAGCAAAGAAAAAAGTTTTCACATGGGTACAATACAGAAAATGCAGATCAATACAAAAAAGTCATCATGTCAACTCGTATATCAGTTCCTGGACACATTTCCTACTTATAAACCTTTCTTATTTAGGGAGATCAAGGTTTGCCAGGAGAATCTGGAGTACCTGGAGAAAGAGGGATTGGTGAACCTGGAGCAAAGGTACTTTATTTAATAGGATTCCTAAAATCTGCTTTTTCATACACCTTTAATACGTTTTGCCTTTCGACTTTTACTTTTGACCCCCATACATGAGCAGGTTAGGACGAGCAGAGGTGTTCCTAATAGGGGTAGTAGAATAAGCTGCTGTCAGACACAGGACAAAAGGATTGGACAGGTTGAAATCCTCTATCATCGAGAGAGAGAGTTGGGACATCACCATATACCTTAGGTGACCGGGTGATCCAACTAATATTGGAGGGTTTAGCCCACATTGATCTTATTTCTACGGACAGCCTCAGTCTGCATATTTACCCATCATCCATCACTTCTGACCAAATGTTCTTGAAGTACAGAATTTTTGTGTATGAGTTTTACAGAGACGGCCCATATGGCTGATATAGGGCTCGTACAAAGTGGCGACCCATGTGAGGACCGGTGCAGAATTTCCCTCACTCTGGTCTTACAAAGTTTTTAATCAACCTATGAATGATAGAAACAAGACGGAGGGCAAACAAGCATCAAGGTCTCCTATCTCAGGTGGCAATCAGAAAGGGGATATATCTTATTGTTTGCCCCAATACAAAACTTGCAGTGGGGTGATCCTGCGGCCCAACAACACTGCACTGAAATAACACGATTTAAGGGGGATTCTGGGCCCCAATAATCAGTAGATTAAGGTCTCCTATTTAAAGGGGCTATGCCCCGACTGATGTCAAAAATTAAATCATCTAGTACATGGTAATCTTTATCTAACAAAGCTAGAACCAGCCCTATACTCTCCCTGTAACGGTTACAGCTTCTAACAGAACATATGGCCGGTGGCTGTTGAAGATTTAATCTGAGTGTGTGTGACCAGCTCAGTGAGACGGACAAAAAATAAGGAAAAGAACAAACAGCAGGTGGCGCTATACAGATACATTTTATTAATAGATCAGTGGCAATACTACATTTTGAATTCCATGCAATTACAAAAGTATTCAGATCCAGGGGCTAATTTGAAAAATGTAGAATATGTTTTGTGACACAACCCCTTTAAGTGAAGGTGGGAATGGGACTGAGCTGCGCCTCAGCCATGTGACCAATGAACGTGACGTCACTGACCTAGGAAAATGCTGCAGCGCTTACATCTTCAAACAGCTGAGCGGTGGTGGTGCTGGAGTTGGACCCCCATGATAAAAAGTTGATGAGCTAGCCTAAGGATAGGCAACCAATATCAAAATTTTGGACGACCTATTTAAAATGGCAGTGGTATAATGGAAGCATTTAAAAAAGTTAATTCATTTCTAAAGAAATCTCTAACTATAAATTTATGAACGCTATGAGCAGAGTCGCTTATACAAAGCATATTCACATAGGCGTAGCTATAGGGGGTGCAGAGGTAGCAGTCGCTACCGGGCCCAGGAGCCTGAAGGGGCCCAAAGACCCTTGTGCCGTATAAGAAGACACACAAAGCACTGAGGGAAGGGGGCCCAAGCTGAACTCTTGCACCAGGGCCCATGAGCTGTTACCTACGCCCCTGCATATTCATATGCACAATTCACTCAACTCAACATCTGCTTTCTATATTTCAGGGTGAACCCGGGTCTGCAGGTTTAGCTGGTTTACCTGGTTTACCAGGGGAAGATGGTGCCCCAGGACAAAAGGTTTTTACTGTCTTATAAATGCTATAATATTTTTAATTTGTTTTCCTTTTTTTTCCATAAATGTTAATGCTAATCTGCATATATTTCAATCTGGAGTTTACATTGTCATATGTTATGTTCGTATAATATTATTAATAATAATAATGGTTGCTTTATTATTGTCATCACTATATAGTATATGTTTACATGCGTAAATAAATGGTTCCAATTTCTATGGGCTTAAAGGAGATTAAATATAAAAGAAAATATATATTTTTGTGGTTTTTCATTTAGGGTGAGCCAGGACTTCTGGGTCTCAGGGGTCAAGAAGGGTCTCCTGGTATTGGCATACAAGGTGAAAAGGTGAGTCTTAAAAATTCAATTTCATTTATAAACTTTGCTGAATTAAAGGGGTTTTCTGAGACTTTTATACTGATGACCTGTCCTTCTCACAGCTTTTCCTAGGCTGTGTAACTTCACGTTCACATCCTAGGCGCAGCTCTGCCACATAGAAGTGAATGGGGCTGAGCTGCGATACCAAGCACAGCCGCTATACTATGTACGGCATTGTACTTGGTGAGCAGAGAGAAATCCGCGGTGCTACTGTGAGCTCCGGTGCCTTCTCAAATAGATAATTGGCGGGGGTCCCGGGTATCAGACCTCCACCAGTCAGAAAATGATTACCTATCCAGTATAGGTCATCAGTAAAAAGTCTCGGAAAACCCCTTTAATGTTGATATGGCTTTCTTATGTCCTGCAGTCATGTCAATTGTGATGAGTTTAACTAAATATTATTATTGCAGAAAAATACTACTGTAGTAACAAATTTTCTTATGTCTATTTTTTTAAGGGTGACCAAGGACAACGTGGCATCCGTGGGTTAACTGGACCCCCAGGGCCTGCTGGACCATCAGGACCAAAAGTAATTAAATGTCATTCATATTAAAAATAATTGTGGACAATCATTTAGGTTTTCTGTTCTATACCTGAAGTACATTCATCTCAGTGGGTATCCCATTTAATCCTTCTTAAAACGGGTTTACCACAGCAAAATATTGATGACCAACGCTCAGTAAAGGTCATGAATCAGGTCGTTGGGGTCAGACTCGTGGCACGCCTGCTGACACCTGGGCCTCAGTACTTAAGCCAGCACTACGCCTCTTCCTCAGCCTTCCTCAACTCCACTGGTCATATCGCCTAATGCAGCTCAGTCCCATTTAAGTAACTGGGATTGAGCTGCAATACCGAGCACAGCCTCTATACAATGAATGGCGCTGTGCTTGGTATATCATGAAACACCAAGACAGCTGATTGTGGGGATGCCGGAAGTCGGACCCTCATTGATCTGACATTGACGACCTATCCTGATCAATACTTAACTTCCAAACAAATTACTGCTGGTTGAAAAGCTTTGATCATCCTATGGGATAACACGATGGACAAAATATACAATTACTGCCGTTGTGAGTGTATAAAAAAACAAGATCGGGAACAATATTTTTTCACTTATTGTGGTCTTCTTGTGTTTTAGGGTGAACCAGGTGCTGCAGGACGTCTTGGACTGCCAGGTCCCCCCGGTCGGGCAATAGTGGGTCCTAAGGTATGCTTTGCTGGTAGATGTAGTACAGTCACTGAAATGTGGCTCAAATTAATAAATATACAGATATGAATCAGTAGTTGTGATGAAGCGATGTAAAATCCTGGCTCATCATTCACATGAACCAAAGTAAAATTCTTGCTTCCACATAAATGTGGTCCCACGCATAGATGCCCATACTGTATAGCTACAGCTGTGTTGAGTAACATCTTATTTAGATCAGTCTTTCAATAATTATTTTACATAATGGTCTATTTTATATCTTATTTAAGGGAGACATTGGTCCGCTTGGTCCACAAGGTCTTATAGGAGAACCAGGAATTGGTATTGCCGGTCCAAAGGTAATATGACATTTATGCACTATGGTCAACAAAGATACTGGGTGCTTTATAGAAATATATTCTCAGTGTTTCTGTATTATCTTATAATATCATTTAATATTTAGAACGAATAATGTATGTAACAACTGCAACCTATGTTCTGTAGGGTGACCGAGGCAATCCAGGACCACCAGGGCCATATGGACCAAAGGGAGATGGATTTGCAGGACCTCCAGTAAGTAAAACAATACGCTTTGCTGGTTTAGGAACGCCAAGTACCATGTGAAGCCTTTCAAAATCTGATATTTACTAAGTAAGAATTGTTTCTATTTGAAATTAGGGAATGCCAGGGCTTCCAGGAACTCCAGGTGAACCAGGACCACAAGGCATTGGACTTCCAGGACCAAAGGTAGCATTTAATATAGATATCCTGTAAAAGTACTATAACAGTACTGGTAATGGTAAGGGCTCCGAAAACAGTTGTTCTTTTCCAGGCATTTCACTGTTACCAATCTAATAAATTCATAGATATTACTTCACCCGAGAATAAAGACATACAGTCATGTGAAAAAATTAGGACACCCTTTGAAAGCATGTGGTTTTTTGTAACATTTTTAATAAATGGTTATTTCATCTCCGTTTCAACAATACAGAGAGATTAAAGTAATCCAACTAAACAAAGAAAACTGAAGAAAAGTCTTTTCAAGATCTTCTGTAAATGTCATTCTACAAAAATGCCTATTCTAACTGAGGAAAAAGATAGGACACCCTCACATGTATTCCCTCTTAAATTGGCTCAGATCTCACACAGGTATATCACACCAGGTGCACATAATTAGTAGATCGTTACTCTGCATGTTGAATGAGGCTTGCCCTATTTAAACCTCAGACATTTAGTTTGGTGTGCTCCTGACTGTTGAAGTGAGAGTGAGCACCATGGTGAGAGCAAAAGAGCTGTCAGAGGACTTCAGAAAAAGATTGTAGCAGCCTATGAGTCTGGGAAGGGATTTAAAAGATCTCCAAAGATTTTGAAATCAGCCATTCCACTGTCCGGAAGATAGTCTACAAGTGGAGGGCTTTCAAAACAACTGCCAACATGCCCAGGACTGGTCGCCCCAGCAAGTTCACCCCAAGAGCAGACCGCAAGATGCTAAAAGAGGTCTCCAAAAACCCTAAAGTGTCATCTCGAGAACTACAGCAGGCTCTGGCTACTGTTGATGTAGAAGTACATGCCTCTACAATCAGAAAGAGACTGTACAAGTTTAACTTGCATGGGAGGTGTGCAAGGAGGAAACCTTTGCTTTCCAAGAGAAACATCGAGGCCAGACTGACATTTGCCAGAGATAAAGTTGACAAAGACCAGGACTTCTGGAATAATGTTCTTTGGACAGATGAGTCCAAAATTGAATTATTTGGACACAACAGCAGAGGACATGTTTGGCGTAAACCAAACACAGCATTCCAAGAAAAGAACCTCATACCAACTGTGAAGCATGGAGGTGGAAGTGTCATGGTTTGGGGCTGCTTTGCTGCAGCAGGACCTGGTCAGCTCACCATCATAGAATCCACGATGAATTCTACTGTGTATCAGAAGGTGCTTGAAGAACATGTGAGACCATCAGTTAGAAAATTAAAGCTGAAGCGGAACTGGACCATGCAACATGACAATGACCCAAAACATACTAGTAAATCAACCAAAGATTGGCTGAAAAAGAAGAAATGGAGAGTCCTGGAATGGCCAAGTCAAAGTCCAGATTTGAATCCCATTGAGATGCTGTGGGGTGACTTGAAAAGGGCTGTACGTGCAAGAAACCCCTCAAACATCTCACAGCTGAAAAAGTGGGGTAAAATTTCCTCAGACCGATGTCGAAGACTGGTAGATGGCTACAAGAACCGTCTCACTGCAGTTATTTCAGCCAAAGGAGGTAACACTCGCTATTAGGGGCAAGGGTGTCCTATCTTTTTCCTCAGTTAGAATAGGCATTTTTGTAGAATGACATTTACAGAAGATCTTGAAAAGACTTTTCTTCAGTTTTCTTTGTTTAGTCGGATTACTTTAATCTCTCTGTATTGTTGAAACGGAGATGAAATAACCATTTATTAAAAATGTTACAAAAAACCACATGCTTTCAAAGGGTGTCCTAATTTTTTCACATGACTGTATATGACCCTACTAAACAAACTAGGCAAAGTTTTGCTATAAATATGACCCCACACCAGTGGTTCCCTATATTGTTAGTGCAGGGGGACCCTTGAAAAATGTCTCCACTTTTGGGGAACCCATAATGTCATTCCTATCTCAAAGAAGCTTGGTGTGGGGTGACGTAAAATGCCCTATAATTCTTCTCCAGTGATATAATTTGGCTCAGATACATTTACTTTGGAAATCAGGAATCCCTTCCGTGTTGTAAAAGATACAGGTCTTTATCATGCTGTGTTCTGGGTGGGGACCACAATCAGGGCTCAAGGAACCCCAGATCCTTGAAATCCCGGTTGGGAAACACTACCCTATGCAATAATGGGTCAGAAGTAGTGTATTTTATGGGCCTGCCATTAAAAGAGTCTTATGAGACGTGTTGAAGTCTTTAGTCACTTGAGGAAGAATGTGCCACCTCTCCTGACATGTCAGTTTTCACAACTACTTGCATTCCCTAAGTAAAAACAGTTCTGGAGCATCTATCTTATGACTCTATGTTGTGCCATTCCTTTATTATTCCTGATAGAAGTTGTGAATGAATTGCCAGCAAGGTCCAGCTGGATGTTATCAGTTAGGGGTGTGTCCCTGCTCAGTCTGACACTATCATACCAGTGCTATCAGTGTCAGCAGGGACATGCACCCAACTGGTAACACCCATATAGGCCTTCTCTGAAAACTGCTAGTAATTCATTCATAAATTTTAGCAGGAATAATATAGGAATGGTACAACATAAAGTCTTGAGAATAGATGCTCCAGAATTGTTATGATACAGGTAATGCAAGTTACTAAAACAGACATGTCAGGAGATCACTGGTCCATCCTGTGACGTGTCCTGTCTTCTAGACATCCAACCAATTTGGCATCTACACGTGAGCCCGAATTGTGTGGCTGTGAGTTAATTTAGATAAACGGCTACACTGTACCATGTATTGTGGGGTTTATCAGAATCAGACGTAGAAACGTAATAACATTATTTTGTCACCTAATTAATGAATCTATTTATTTATAGGGAGACCCAGGTTTCAGAGGCCCTATTGGTGTGTCCGGTCCTCCTGGTGAAGGACTGCCAGGACCTAAGGTAAGAAAACTTTCAAAATTCACCGCATTTTCTGAGAATCACGGCATGTCTCATATCTAAATTTCTAAAGGTTTTCACCTCTGGAGGGACATCACATCCTGAATGCCAAATGGAGTCAAAAAGTTTGGCGCACACCCCCTTGTGCAAAGTTTTGCAGCTTTTTGGGTGTTTTATGCCCTGATTACCAGTTTTCTCAAAAGAGGGTGGTGCGGGGACAGGTATAGCTGGCCCGGCACATTTATTATAATCTGTGCCATGAAACTGAAATCTTCACCAGGTCCCGTAGTGATATAGATTTCAATTCTGGCACATGGACCTGCCACAATTATTAGTAAGCGTGGACTTCTTAATAATTGTGTTGCATCTCACGCCAGAAGGGCAGAGATTAAGATTGGCATACAAAACACCAGCCTTAAAGGGGTTGTCCACCTTTGTTGTGCTTTTCTTTAGACCCACCAGCGTGACCAGACCAACGGTGGTGATCATACTTACAGTATCTGATTCCCGCCACTGAGTTCCAGTTCCATCACTCCCCATTGTGCGCCACAGGTCCAGGGTCTCCTTGTATCAACTTCCTGTTTGACGTGAGTCATGTGACCACCGCAACCAGTCATTGGCTGTTTGCATACAGCATTTTGACATGGGTAGACCCAGGAACAGCTGCGGACAAGGGGGAGCGACGGAGCTGGGGATCAGGTAAGGGGATTAGGTAAGTATGCTCACCAACATAGGTTCAGCGAAGCTGGATGGTCAGAAATAAAGCACAACAAAGGTGGACAACCCCTTTAAAGAATGTCCCCCAAAGTGTATAGGTATGGAAATGTTAGCGAGGAAACTGATAGGTAACCACCTTCATCTGGCACAATGGGAGCATGCATCCCGTCTGTCACACAGTAATGCAAACCCATTTAAAGTAGATCCGGCGCCAGTTTCTATTTCCCAAACTACTCTGAAACAGCTATCCCTATATATGTATATATATGGTTTTTATTTTTAATAACTGTATAGTTTTTTCATATTTAGAAAATGTTAAAGTTTTTTGAGTCCCCTTAGAGAACTTGAACCTACAGTTTTTTGAACACCTGTATTAAACATTGTAATGCTGTAGTAGAGTGTGTAGTCAATCTGACAGACGGTCTGTCACATCCTGCCAGGCCTTGAGAAGGCCCCGAGCTGCCATGCCAAATACTTGGCACACCACTGTTGCGTTTGCAGGGTGCAGATTGAAGAACAGAAAGAGCTCTCTTCCTAACCGCTTAGATGCTGCAGTTGCTATTAACCGTGGCATCTGAGGAGTAAAAGTGCTGACATAATACAGCTGACAAGCAATAGCGTGGGCACAGCTCCTCAGCCTGCACCGTGACATACTATTACAGCACATAATAATACCGACCAGCGTTCGTTGAAATAATAATACAGCACTAAGCGTAAAGCAGTTAAAAATTTCAAAACTAAAATTCGGAATATTGCTACAAATTACTACAGTGTTTTGGAATTTCTGGCTTATGCTATGCTTCATATTTCATTAATTTAAATACTGTTTTTAAGGGAAATGTTGGAAAAACAGGATTACCAGGTCCCCAGGGTCCTCCAGGAGAAGGCATACAGGGTCCAAAGGTAAGGAATACACTTAACCCAATGTTCTCTTTTCTGCCAGGACTTTTAAAGTACGAGCCCATCACACGCAAATGATATTTTTTCTTCTTCTTCATAACTCTTTACAACTTTCTAACATTTTAGTTTCACACGTCAATGCCTACATACATTGTTTTATTCTGCTTTAAGGGAGAACAAGGAGGTCAAGGATTGCCAGGACCACGTGGACTTCCGGGAGAGGGACTTCTAGGGCCGAAGGTCAGGTCAAATTTCATTTACGTTACCTCTTAATTTGGCGGTTTCTGTGTGACCAGTGCAAGCACGACCAATGTGACCCAAACCGATCATAACAATGAGAGGGCTATCTCATATGTCCCCAGCTGTTGGACCTTCACCTACTATTCCACGCATTGGTAGCATGTCATAAGCCTATGACATCAATTTGAAAATTTACAGAACTTCTTTAAACTAAGAAAAACAATGCTCCTCTTTAAAGATGTTGTATTATTGCTGTTGAAAAATATAAAATATTTTGTAAAAATAAAAAAGTAGATTAAGGCCTTTTCTAATGTGAGACCGTTAAACTTCTCAGGGTGATCGTGGTTCTGCTGGTGAAAGAGGAAGAAAGGGGGATAAAGGTGACAATGGAGATTCTGGAACCCCTGGAGAAATGGTAAGGCTTTACCTTGTAGACAATCCTTCCAACAACATTGCCTTATGCATAAGTAGCATAGTGCGAACCCCTCTAACTTCATTTATCTCCCTTGGAGCATCAAAGGTTACCACTAATCCACTTTAAAGGGATTATCCCATAATTACAGTAAAAAAAATTAAAATCAGACATTATATCGTACATTGCAATCTCTTTCTAACAAAGCTGGAACCAGCCCTGTACTTCACATGGATCCCGAGATTTCCAGCCTTAAATTATCTAGTTTAAAACTCCCACCCCAATGGCGTCCTGAAAGTCCTTCACTTTCTGAAATCACTCATTCATTTGTGCACAGTTACCTAGATAGTCAAGTATATATCAAAATCAACTGTCTTGGATCTAGAGCAGGGGTGCACAAAGTTTTCTGGTTGGGGGCCACATTGTCAGACTGAACCAACGACAAGGGCCGAAAATAACATTTAAAGGCGTATTAACAACTTAAATACTGTAATTTATGGCTTATTGCACATACAGTATATACGATAAATGTGTGGTTACATTTCTGGTACTCCCATCTAATGGGAGAATACATGAAAAATATATGTGAGCAGCCACAATACATAGACATACATATCTGTCCCCAGATGGTTGGGGGCCGCACAGAATGGTATTGAGGGCCGCATGTGGACCCCGGGCCGCAGGTAGCGCACCCATGATCTAGAGCAGGGGTGCACAACCTGCGGCCCGGGGGCCACATGCGGCCCTCGATACCATTCGGTGCGGCCCCCAAACATTTGGTAAAAGACATGTAGGTCTATGTCTTATGGCTTCTTACATGTATCTTTCATGTATTCTCCTATTAGATGGGAGTCCTAGAACTGTAACTAGACATTTATAGTATATACTCTATCTTCAGTATGCCAAAAATACAGTATTTCAGTTGGTAATACCCCTCTAAGTTTTATTTTCGGCCCTTGGAAATGGTTCAGGCTGACAATGTGGCCCCCAACCAGAAAAGGTTGTGCACCCCTGATCTAAAGGAACCAAAACATAGACACTGAGCAATCGTAGATAGGGGAAGCAAAAATACTCTCTTGGACCTTCTAAAGCAGGGGTGCACAACCTGCGGCCCCCAGAACCAAAGTTTGCGGTCCCCGTTTTCCTGGACAGAAACACAGATGATCATGCAATCAGCTGTATTTCTGCCATGAGCGCCGCACAACAGCGCGTTACAGCTCTTGCTCCTGCACTGTAGCAGGAGCAGGACAGGTCCTCAGCTGTCTGTGACAGCACGAGACCCGAGGAGAAGGCAGAAGCAGTGTATCAGCGCTTCTGCCTTCTCAGATAGGGGAGCGGCGCGCTATGCAGGATGGACCCCGCTTGGGGACAGAGGAGCGCAGAGCTGCAGGGTCAGGAGATCCTGCTCGGCCTCCACAGCAGGCTGATTTCCCCTGTAACTGGGGCTCTTTTAGATGCCTCAGTTACAGTGGAAATAGTGCAAAAAATCTCCTATTGTCTCCCAAAGGTCTTTCAGTGACCTCTTGAGGACAAATTATGTGGAGAAATTATATTTAAAAAATAAGTTATAAACCAATTATAAAAATTATAAAAAAAAAAAATTTGAATAGCTAAATATAAGAGTGTCCACTGTCCACCAACAGGCTTTTTATGATCCCTTGAAGGGACATATTATGTGGCAAAAAAAAAAATAAAAAAAAAAAGGTAATAAACCAATTATATAAAATTGAACCACCACGTGTGCAAAATTACAAAAAAAGTGTCTGTTCAGGCCTGGTTATTAAAGTGTTAACCAATAAGCGCTTTCCCCACTAGTAAGTGAAAGTGCTTACTGGTTATTACATGGCATCTGTAACTGGGGGGCAGGAGGTGGTAATAACCAGGGAGCGCCGTCCTCTGCAGTGAAGGAAAGAGCTCATTTATGAATAGGAGGCAGGATGGAAGGAAATGTCACCACTTTTCCAGGTTTTTCCTATAAAAATGATTTTTTAACAAGTTCCTGCAGGATGGCCCATGAAACAGAGGATTCATACTTACCTGCTCCCTGCCGCCCTGGTCCTTTGCGCTGCTCCCATTGCCTCCATCTTCTGGTTCCTGCGCTGTTTACACCTGTCAGTGCATGGACATGGCCACATACACTTCAGTGGTGATACGCTGCTTGTGGCCACATCACCGCTGCAGCCAGTCATTGGCTTGAGAGGTATATGTGACCATGGTCATGCACTGCCAGATAAAAACTGTGCGGGGAACGGAAGATGGAGGCAGCAGGGGCAGTGCAGAGGATCGAATCGGCAGGGAGCAGGTAAGTTTAAGGCCTCTTTCACACGGGCGTCATATTTGACGCCCGGATAAGAAGCGGGTGCGTTGCGGGAATATGCGCGATTTTTCCGCGCGGGTGCAAACGTTTGTAGTGAAAAATCGTCATGTTTGGTACCCAGACCCGAACTTCATTACTGAAGTCCGGTTTCGGGTAGAGTATTCTGGAGACTTTATTATTTTCCCTCAAACATGGTTATAAGGGAAAATAATAGCATTCTTAATAAAGAATGCAAAGTAAAATGAAGATGAAGGGGTTAAAAATAATAAAGTTAACTTACCTTAGCCACTTGATCGCGTAGTTGCGATCTGTCTTCTCTTTTCCAGCTTCAGCTAACAACTAAAGGACCTGTGATGACGTCACATCACCATGGTAAGATGGACCATGTGATTGGACCATGTGATGTGACATCATCACAGGTCCTTTAGTTGTTAGCTGAAGCTGAAAGAGAAGACAGATCGCAACTGCTGCGATCAAGTGGCTAAGGTAAGTTAACTTTATTAGTTACAACCCTTCATCTTCATTTTACTAGGCATTCTTTATTAAGAATGCTATTATTTTCCCTTATAACCATGCTATAAGGGAAAATAATAAAGATCTGGTCCCGTTGCTAAGCAACCATGCGGGAAAATCGCACTGCATCCGCACTTGCTTGCGGATGCTTGGGATTTTCCCGCAGCCCCATTCACTTCTATGGGGCCTGCGTTGCGTGAAAAACGCACAATATAGAGCATGCTGCGATTTTCACGCAACGCAGAAGTGATGCGTGAAAATCACCGCCCATGTACACAGCCCCATAGAAATGAATGGGTCCGGATTCAGTGCGGGTGCAATGTGTCCTCCTCACGCATTGCACCCGCGCGGAAAACTCGCCCGTGTGAAAGGGGCCTAACTCTTCAGTTTCAGGGTCCATGCTGCAGGAAAGTGTTGGAAATTCATTTTTACTGGGAAATCCCTTTAAGCCCCTAATACACTGTGAGATATTCAGGTCAATTATTGGGAACAAGTGTTCCGCTCATTTATGATAACTGGCCGGTATAATCGTGCCGCACATCTCTCTGTGTAATCAGGGATGTGCTACTGATAATCAATATAACTAAATGAAGGAGAATTACTGTGATAGCGATCATTCCTCCCCAGACACTTTACATTGGCCTGCTTAATAGGCCAATGTAAATGAGTGCCGATCAACACTTTTTTTTTTTTTTGCGGCACCCTGAAATAGTGCGATGTGACAATGTGGCCCTCAGACTGAAAAAGGTTGTGCACTCCTATTCTAAAGGTTTGGGCTCCTTTCACACCAGCATTTTTGCTGGATCCATGGATCAGCAAAAACGCTTCTGTCACAAGGATACAACCATCCGCATCCGTTATGAATGGATCCGGTTGTATTATCTTTAAAATAGCCAAGACGGATCCGTCGTGAACACCACTGAATATCAATGGGCGACAGATCCGTTTTCTGTAGTGTCAGGACGGATCCGTCTTGCTCCTCACCACATCGTGGACAGAAAAACACTGCTTGCAGCGTTATTCAGTCCGCAATGGGGACGCAGCCAAACTGAACAGAATGCATTCTGGTGCATTCCGTTTTGTTCACTTCAGTTTTGTCCCCATTGACAATGAATGGGGACAAAACGGAAGCGCTTTCCCCCTGCTACTGAGATCCTATGACGGATCTCAATAGCGGAAAGGGAAAGCACAAGTGTGAAAGTAGCCTAAGGCTACTTTCACATATGCGGCCCAGCTCTCCAGCAGGCTGCTTTGGCAGAGAATGCCAGGAATCAGCCAGGCAACCTCATGCAGTGGTTTTTGTCCAGCCGAATCACAGCATATTTGCCAGGGAGCTGCCAGATCCCATTATTGTCAATGGCACTATCCGGCAACAGCCTGGCGGAGAGCTGTGCCACAGATGTGAAACTAGCCTAAGGACTCCATGCATGAGCCATCTATTAAGAGCTGAAGATGGAAAACTGTATTGTCATCCAGAAATAACAACTGTTTTTCATATTACTACAGGGAAAAATGGGATCTAAAGGAGAACCTGGATTAACAGTAAGTCAACTGGTTTTGTTACTGTAACAAGATAATAAAATGGGTATTATGCCTAAGAAATCCAGCTAACATATCAAAACAGGACATAAACTTATATTTATACATCAATGTATCCTTAGATTTTTTTAATATGG
Organism: Bufotes viridis; assembly: GCA_033119425.1. NCBI lineage: Eukaryota > Metazoa > Chordata > Amphibia > Anura > Bufonidae > Bufotes > Bufotes viridis. The sequence continues at coordinate 130,493,674 of CM065595.1, read as the reverse complement.
ATGTAATTTTTAAATCACCCAGAGAGAAGATATCATTAAAATGATAAAGGAGATTTGCGGTAAGCTATAATTTTGCTTAACTGTTTTGCATTCTCTCTTTTTAATGGATAACATGTGTTACTAAAACTTAAAAGCAGTTATCGCACAAAGAATATTCTATACAGTTAGATACAGCCCATAATTGTGAACATTTGTTTTGTATTTGCACTTGCTAAAATGCTTATATCCCCAAATTATCCTGATATAACATTAAAGTTTAGCATCATTATTTAACGGCCCATCTGTCTCCACCTCCGTTAATGTGCTAGGGTGGACACACATGCTCAGTCTTGCCTCTCTGCTCCACCAAATATGCAGAGGGATCCCTGGTGAGTCGACTGCTTCTGAAGCTGCAGCATCTTTTCTGCGTCTCAGAGGAGAATCTGAGCAATTAGTACAATTAAAATAAATATGTCTTACTTTCTTATCACTTGCTTAGTATCACCACCCCAGGGATCCTACACAAAGCTGAAAGAGCAGAGAGAGAAGTAAGACTGAGCATGTGTGTCCACCTTAAAACATTCACTGAGGTGGACACAGAAAGCATGCACTGCTTTTTTGCGGTGCGGAGGCACGGAGGGAAACCGGACTACAGAGTGCTTCCATGCCTCCGTTCCGCACCGCACCTTCCAGATTGCGGACCCATTCAAGTGAATGGGTCTGAATCTGTGATGCAGTGAACACACGGCCAATGCCTGCATATTGCGAACCTGCTGTTTGCTGGCCACATTACGGGCACGGCTGGACAATGGCCATGTGCGTGAAGCCTAACTATGCCTCTAGATTATTTTTGTTCCAATAAGCCTAAAATGTAGCAAATTTGCAAGGGGTCTCTATGGTAACAGACTACAAATAGTCTGATCCTGCAGTCATACTCTCACCTGTCCCTTACTTTTCGCTAACATATCTTGAAAGTAGCTGATGCACCATACAAAAACCTTAAATAAGGTTATGAGGCTTCTAATGAACTCCCATTCTTTGTTCCCTATAGGTTGTGGTGTGAAATGTAAGGAGATACCCATGGAACTTGTGTTCGTTATCGACAGCTCGGAGAGCGTTGGACCAGAAAACTTTGAAATTATCAAAGACTTTGTGACAGCCCTTGTTGACCGTGTAACAGTAGGACGAAATGCCACACGTATTGGACTTGTTCTCTACAGTTTAGAAGTGCGGCTTGAGTTTGGCCTAAACAGGTTCACTACTCAGCAAGATGTAAAGCAAGCCATCAGAAAGATGATGTACATGGGAGAGGGTACCTACACAGGAACTGCCATACGAAAGGCTACACAAGAAGGTTTTTATGGAGCAAGGAACGGGGTCCGAAAAGTTGCCATTGTCCTCACAGATGGCCAGACAGACAAGAGAGAAGTTGTAAAACTGGACATAGCTGTTCGGGAGGCTCAAGCAGCCAATATAGAAATGTACGCCATTGGAATTGTGAATTCCACCGATCCAACTCAACAAGAGTTTATAAGGGAACTAAATCTTATTGCTTCTGACCCTGATGCTGAGCACATGTACTTAATCGATGATTTTAACACTTTACCAGGTAAAAGGGAACAAAATTTGAGTAACTTTGTAAATACATTGCATTATTAGTACCAATAATAATTATATATTAATCTTTTTTAGCTTTGGAATCAAAATTGGTTAACCAGTTCTGTGAAGATGAAAACGGGGCTCTTATCTACAACCGCGTTGGAAACAAAATCAGCACAATTTATGCACCAAAGGGTTCTTCTCGTTCTACCTTTACTGCACCTCAAGGCAACAGTGACAGTGTCAAGATTGAAGAAAGTCTTAGATTAGAAGAAAAACGTAGGTTAGAAGAAAGAATTAGGTTGGAAGAGGAAAGAATTCGACAAGAAAGACTTAGACAAGAAACAACACGACAAGAAGAAGAAAGAATACGACAAGAAGAAGAAAGAATACGGCAAGAAGAGGAAAGAATACGACAAAAAGAGGAAAGGCTTCGTCAAGAGGAAGAAAGACGAAGAGCAGAAGAGTCTTTTGTTGTTTCTCGATTGCCAATAGTTCCGGTATGAAAGTTATAAAAATGTGAAGTGTAAATGTTATAATGGGCCTTCAGTATTGTGAAATGTTACCTAATAGCGGTTCATCATCTTTGTTTTATATTCATATAATTTCATATATATTGGGGATTACATTTTACACCTTTTCTTACAGAATGGATGGTAAATTTCATAACTTATAGAAGCTCCATCTGCTCATTGAATGCAAGTGGGCTGCTTACACATTGTATGACTAGAGGGGGTTGTAAGCAGTGGTGCACCTAAGGGCTCATGGGCCCCAGTACAAAAATTCAAAGTCCCTATCCTGGCCCAGACCACCATGATGACTTCCAGCCACAACTCACCTCAACACACTAACTTCCCATCCAACTGCTACCCACAATGCCCCTTTTAGTGCCAACTACAGTAATATTTCCCCCTTTGTACTCCACAAAGTATAAGTGCCCCTCTTTTTTGCTCCTCACAAAGTAATAGTGCCGCCACACAGTAATAATTCCCCTTTTGGGACCACTACAAAATAAGAATGCCTTCTTTGTGTAAAAGTAAAAATCCTCCTTTTTTTTTTCTTCCTTACCCAATAGCCACTTTGGGCACCACAACAGTAATGATCTCACTTTCTGCATCCAAAGTAATACGCCCTCTTTGCAACCCCCACAAAGTAATAGTGCCGCCTTTGTGCCCCAAGTATTAGTGTTCCCTTTGTGCCCCCCATAGAAACAATATCCCCTGCATCCTATCTTCAAAGCTCACCTTCCAAACACAGTAGAATGCACAGCAAAGTATGTATCTTCAATCCTCTTCCCCTGTCCGGTCTCCGTCACTTTTACACTTTGATTTGCCTTATCTAGTCTTATCCCTGCTTGCTATTCTATCCTGATGGATCTCAATTTTCTTGCCTTTTACCTATCATCCCTTCTAGAAACCTAAAAATAACTTGTTTTCTAAAAATGGAGGCTAACACATATAGTAGAGCGATCACGACAGCGCATAGCAAAGTCGGCAAACACAAAATTTTAATTTAGTTCATTACAGTAATTAGTAATTATTCCAAAAATGTCCTTTATTCTTCAACAATTCGTTTTCATTTTTAGCCACGAGAAACTGCCCCTATTCCAAACGTTAATGAAGAGGGAGAAGATTATGATTACGAGGAAGAGGAAATCGAGCAGCCAGCACCATCTTCTACCAAGAGAGGTAATAATATACCGTACTTTGGTTTTCCCTTTACATTCCATTACTTCAATTCCTTATCTAAGTTTTATATAAAATAACTGAAGGACAATAATACGATATATTTATTTCCGAAAATATTTGAAATTAATAAAATGACACTTATGTAGAAAAACATGGCTAATACATTAATTTACTTTGTCAGCTGAGATTGCAGCTCCTTCAATATCACAATCCTCATCATCCAGGACTGTCATATTATCTCCAAGTTCATCAGAGAAAATTGACCCAATATTACCAAAAAAAGGTGAGCATTATTAATATCTACCCATCTCTCAGCCAAACTCATGAAAAGCATAATGTTATGATAAGTATGCGATGGCACCAATAAGGAGCGTAGAGGTTTTGTAGATAGCTGAAACATCTGATCCTACCAAGTGCTAGATCCCTGGTGTAAAATAGACGAGGTGCATTTTTGGGATCCTGTTTATCCTCTTTTTACAGCTCTGCATTACTAATCTACCAGTTTGGGGAATGAAAACAGATGCTAGTAACAAAGCTTATGTTCGTGGAGAAAGAACCACTTTGATTTTGCCATTGGACTAGATTTTCTTTTAAATATTGTAAAGCTGTCCATACACATTAGCATAAAGGGGTATTTTGTTTAGATCGGTATGAGTCCTATTACAGGAACCCCCATCGATCACAAGAATGGGGGCCCCGTACCCCCTGCAGCCCGCCTGAAATGAACTGAGCAACTGGACACACATGCGCGTGGCCACTCTATTGATTTCCATGGGAGCTCTAGAGATAGCAGAGTACAGCACTCGTTAGGACCACCTCCGATCTAATATAACTTAATCTAACTGGAATATCCCTTTAATGTTGGCCAAACTGCTGATTTCAGTGGGACCAGCCAACCATCTCTCCCAGCAGATACTGGAGGAGAGAAGGATCAAGCTGTTGGATTTTAACATGCCCAATCTTTTTGTTCTTAAAGGGGACATATTCTAGGATATGTCCTCAATGTCTGATAGGTGCGGGTCCCACATTTGGGGCTTAAGGAAATAGGCCAAGGCAGTGCTTGGTCTGCTATTTTAAGCAGTCCCATAGAAATAAAGGGAAGGCGGCTGTGGATGCGAGGTGCACCGTCTGGCACTTTGCGGGCTCTGTTCTAAGGATAGGCATGGGTCTCAGGGGTGGGACCCGCACCTATGAGACATTGGGGGCATATCCTAGAGATATGATCCCAATGTCTCAGATGGGACAACTCCTTTAAGGAAGATAAGCTTCTGCCAGAAGGGTCTGGCAGTAGCTTACCCCCTCTCCCCATTTAGAGCCCAAGGTCGGCTCAGCTTTAGTATGGGGGGGTCAGGAGGGAACATTATATCGTCCAACAACTCTAATGTGTAGCTTTAATCCCAGTCTCATTATATCCACGGTTGCTTTGCTTTGTCGTTTTTCCCTGTAACTAGACTGCTATTGAACTGCAACATATCTAATGCCTGACCAGTGGTTACCAAGTCCTATAATAACTAACTTCGCCATAAGCGGTTTTTAACATAAATTATCTCCAAAACAATACAAAAAAGAGCAACAGAGCCGCAACCATTTACCCATAAAAAGAATCAGATAGGAAATTTTTTTTGTTTAGTTTTGTGTGCTACCGCTTCGTCAGGAGGATCTAAATCCAGCAGCTCGATCCTTCTCTTCTCCTGACGAAGCGGTAACACGCGAAACGTGAGTCGAGGTAGAGGGGTTGGACCTTACACGCTGGATAAGTTAGGTTTGGCATCTTTTTGTATTACTGTTATTTCCTATTGATTTATATTTGACACTTTTGGCTCATGTAGTGATCAGTTGTGGTCATTTAGGTTAGAGCCAATATATTTATCATTAATTATATTTGGATCTGTGACAGTGCCCATAGTACTAACAGACATATTGAGAATTAGATCTTACTATATGGCGTTACTGGTCCAGCCTCATGTTTGTATCCTATCTCCACATAAATTGGGGTTACATTGGTATATTTTAGTTTTATATACTTAAAGATTCTTAAAGAATGTTGCTTCTTTTTGTTTTGTTTTGGAGATGCCTGCCCAGTGGTGCCTAAGGCTATGTTGACACAGTGGATTTTTTGCATGTATTTCTGCACCAAAAACGCATGCAGGTCTTCCCTATTGATTCCATTGGAGACTCTGCATGTTAATTCAAGCATCTTTTTTTTCCCACTTATGGTTTTAAAAACCGCACCCCTGAATAAATAGGTGACCCACCCATTCTTGACGCGGAATCCGCATCCAGAATTCCCATTGAGAATGGGCAGGAATGAAAATCCTCGCCAAAACCACACAGAAAACAATGTTAAAAACGATAAAAAAACTGATGCAGATTCCGATTTTCAGCACAGAAAATCCTCTAACCCTAAGAAGTCCAATAGGAAAACAAACCTAGTAAATAATAATATCCTTTCACCTCTTTTATCACTTTGTAGACTATATCCAGGATGCACGGTGCAAGCTGCCATTAGATCAGGGTCCATGCCGGACTTATATCATAAAGTGGTATTATGATAAACAAGCCAATTCTTGTGCCCAGTTTTGGTATGGTGGCTGCAGTGGAAATGGTAACCGTTTTGATACTGAAGATGAATGTAAGAAATCCTGCGTCCTCTCTTTTGATGGAGGTGAGTTATGTACATTTATAAAACATTTTTTCCTACATCTCCTATGTGTCTCCCTGGTTATTTACTGAAACAATCCCTGTGTAGTTTTATCCTGCAGTTATATTGATGACCTGTCCTCAGGAAAGGTCATCAATATCCGATCAGCGGTGGTCCAACACTCAGCACTCCTGCCGATCAGCTCTTTGAAGAGAAAGTAGCACTCGTACGAGCGCTGCCTTCTCTTCAATGTTTACCGGCTCGCCATCACAACCGCAGCAGGGAGAAGGTGTAATTACTGCAGTAAGTACGAGCACTGCTTTGTCTTCAAACAGCTGATCAGTGGGGGTGCCGGGAGACAGACCTCCGCCGATCTGATATTGATGACCTATCCTGGGGATAGGTCATCAATATACAAAAGCGGACAACCCCTTTAACTCCCTTGCACACATCTCCCATTTCTTGCTAACATAATTCGCTTGGTTAGCAAACTGTACAGATAGGGAACATGACTGCAGGATCAGAGTACACAGGCTTTGTTTACAGTCAGTAACTATGGAGACACAAAGATCTAAACTGGAGCTGCATACATGAAATTTTATTTTAGATACATTGGAGCAATACACAAGTAGACATAGCCTAAACAAGACCTGTCATCTATCCTGACATGTCTGGTTTAGTAAATACTTGAGTTCATCATGTAATAATTCGTGAGCATGTTTTCTCACAATTCTGCGTTGTGCTGTTCCTCTTTTATTCCTCCAGAATACTTATGAATAAATCGTCAACAAGGCATTACCTTCGCCTTGTCAAGGCACTGTGTCCCAACACAGTCTGACACTGGCAGTACTAAGTGGACAGGCACCCCCAGCTGGTAACACCCAGTTGTCAATTGATTAATACATTTCTAGGAGGAGCAACAGAGTAATAATAAAAGATGCTCCAGAAACATTATTTCGTGAGATATACAATTATTCACTACACTAGACATGTGAGGATTGACAAGTCACCTTTAAAGTGGTATTCCGCTTAGAGAAAGCTGTCCCCTAACCACTGGATAGGGAATAACTGTTAGAACAGTGGAGGTCCAGCAGCTGGGACCCCACCAATCTAACAGTTATGCTCTATCTAGTACAGGACTGGCCAACCTGCGGCTCTCCAGCTGTTGTAAAACTACAGTTCCCACCATGCACTGCTGTAGGCAGCCTGGGCATGCTGGGAGTTGTAGTTCTGCAGCAGCTGGAGAGCCACAGGTTGGCCATCCCTGATTCTAGTAGATAGGAGGATAATGGATAATTTTCTCTAAACGGTTCCCCTTTGCAAAGTAAATGCATTTACTCAACATTATACCTATAAATATATATATATAGATATATATATATATATATATGTACCGGTATATATAATATCTATAAAGGAGCTATAAAATGATGTATGAAGGTAAACCTTATAAAATTCGTCTGTATATACAACAACCTTATGATGGTCTTTCTTTTGTTTTATTTTACAGAAATATAATGTGGAGAAAAATGAGAGGTGCTACTCTTAAAACTGAAGGATTCAATTAACCATTTCCTTAAGGACGAATTCACCCACAAGAATTTTCGTCATCGTTTTTAACAGCGCTTTTTTCTAATCAAAAACAAAGCAGATACTATTTTGTGTAGTATTTTTGGCATTTCTGACTTTTTTCTTTTTTTTTTACAATATAGCATGCTATCGGAATGGTCTTTTTTCTGGCATTTTTTTATACACTTATCTATAGGACTTTAAAAAATGGCAGAAAAAATGCATGTTCAAAAATTAAAATGCCACCTGAAAAATGCTTGAAACACATTGTGTGACCAAAATGTGTCAGATCCTCATCAGTGCTGCTTATGACAAATGACAAACATTTGTTATGTGCTTTTCTCACAGGGACTCAAAGTGCAGGGACAGTTGTGTGGCCGGATCAGTGGCTGCCATATTAGATGCTGAACCCAACACACAGCTCACACTAGTGTAGGGATTAATAGCAACTTCCGAGACTCCAAATGTTCTGAAACTACAACTCCAAGAATCCTCCTTTTTACTTCTAAGGGAGTTACAAGAATAGCTAATTCTGCATGCTGGAAGTTGTAGTTTTACAACAGCTGGACTGCCGAAGGTTGCTGTTCCCTGCACAAGGGTCAATATCATAGGAAGCCAATCTGCCTGTTTGTAGATTTTTCGAGTTTATGATGTCAAGGGATTACATTTTGTTAATATTTTATTGACATGTACCTATTTCTCAATGTTATATTGACTTACACGTTTCACAGCCAGGCTCTGATGCTCTTAATGCACCAGTAGCAAAAGATTTTGCTCACTTACTCATTTGAACTGATGTCACACGATACAGGAGCAAATAGTTTTTGTTTTTATATTGTGGCCTCATGCACATATTGTTTGTTCGTGTGCTATCTGCATTTTTTGCGAATAGCTCACAGACCCATTCATTTCTGTAGACCCAGACACGCATTTATATATTTGGTGGATCCGTGTGGCCATTCTACTAATTATAGAACATGTCCTATTCTGGTCTGTCACTATATTTTATTTTAAAAACGACATGCCTTACAATATTTATAATATGTTCTCTATAATTCTATACACTGTGTTATGTCTAGTTAAGGGCCTGTCCCATTTTGGATATTGATGGCATATTGCTAGGATATGCCCCCAATGCCAGAGGTGGGACCTGCACCTATCCTTAGAACGGAGCCTGCAAAGGGTAAGAGGTTGCATTGCGCATGCGCGGCCTCCCTCCATTTATTGCTATGGCACTACCGAAAATAGCAGAGCAGCATGCTTGGCTATTTTCGGAAGTTTCTTTGCAATGAATGGGAAGCGCACTGCACAAGCAAGGCCACTGCTCCATTCACTTCTCTGGGACTGGCAGACATAGCCCAGCCAATGCACGGTTATTTTCAGTAGCATCCTGCACTTTGCGTGCTCCTAGCGATATGCCCCCAAATTTCAAACATGGGACAGCCCTTTTAAAAGACAGTGCATGTGTTCGATATCCTTTCATTCCATGGGATATTTGCTTCCCTCAGACCTTGCACTAAGTTTAAAGAAGACCTGTCTCCTTTTTTTTTTATAAACCTAATACCTTTTCTTGTTGTCCGTCCTAATCAGATTCCAGTGGAAAAACACGGCACTCTGGTGACAATTTGATTATAATGCAGTAAGGTTTTTTATTCAGTCACCATTAAAGTTACATGATAGTGTACGACCAACGTTTCGGTCTAACCAAGACCTTTATCAGGCCCTGATAAAGGTCTTGGTTAGACCGAAATGTTGGCCGTGCACTATCATGTAACTTTAATGGTGGCTGAATAAAAAACCTTACTGGATTATAATCAAATTGTCGCCAGAGTGCCGTGTTTTTCCACTTCATATTATTTGGGATACTCCCACAACACAGAGCACCATCTACAAGGAGGAGTGCCAGCCATCTTTGTTTATGAATACTAATCAGATTCCAGCACATTTGGTTTTTTCAATTGGGCCCTGTCGTTGCGCCGCATTGCCCTCCCCAATCTGTTTTGGTAAATGGCCAGTAAAGGCACCGGGAGGAGAAGACCTCTGCTCTTGTCAGTGGGCGTATTCTTCTCCCTGCCTATGACGCTGTCCAGTAGCTGCAGACCGCTTCACAGCCAGGGAGAAGACGTGCTGTTCTCGTGAGTTGTACCAGATCTCATGAGAACACCCCTATGCAAGCAAGTAATTCTGGAGGTGACGCCATTGTGACAAGAGGAGAAGACGCAGAGGAAGGAAGAATTGTCGCGATGCGCACCGCACATATTGTCCCTCTTTGCGATTTTCAAACTTTGGGAGGTAGAGAAGCGGTCTGCAGCGACTAGACAGCGTCAGAGGCAGGGAGAAGACAAGAGCAGAGGTCTCCTTTTCCCGGTACCTTTACTGGTCATTTACCTATTAGGCACCAAATAAGAGGCGGGCAATGTGGCAAAACAGAGGGGCCGACTGAAAAAAAAAGCGCTGGAATCCGCTTAGGACCGACAACAAGAAAAGGTATTAGGTTTAATAAAAAAAAGTGGTGACCTTCCTAACTCAAAATACCGTCTCCTTGTGTATGAAGTAGACAAGGGGCAAGGCTATGGGCATAAAATACACAAAACTGAAAGCTATGGAGACAGAGGAGCAGGCTTTTTGCGTGTACTTGGATGTAGAGGAAGACTATAAAATGGCTGAAGATCATTTTAGCTTACCGTCCTCATTTACAGTAGAAATAGCAGCTCTGGAGCACAAACTGCTGCGCCAAGGGTGAATTCAGATTCAGCTGATTTGTGGCAGAATGAGGTTTGCAGAACAGCAGGTGCTTGCCACTGAAACAGCACAGGGTTAATTATTTTGGAGGAGATGTGAATCAAGTTTTTTTTTTATTGCTGTACATTATTCATCACCTGAACTGTAGTAATAAACTGCAGCCAGGAATCGTAGGTTTCACCAGGCGGATATAAATGTACTGTATGTGTTTTATACTTCTAATTATTATTTTTTACAGTTACAACTAATCGGTTGTGTGTCAGTCATAAGTTATATTTATAATATCTCTTAGTCCTCATCACGTGGACAGTCACACAGGCCCCATTCTGCTGTACACATGAATGGAACCTTTCATATTTGTACATATTACTATTTTTTTAGCGAGCAGAGATGTTTTTTTTTTTGTTTTGTGCCACTCTTCAAGTCTATTAAAGTGATAAATAATAAAATAGTTTGAGTCTGATTTTTTTTCCGGTTTCTACTCATGTGTTGTTGTCAGCCATGTGCACGCTTCACTTTTTTGTTTTTAGATAGGTCCAAAGTTCTGTGCCTCAAATCCTTCTAGAGACAAAGGCCCACATTCACCAACCCCTGTGTTCCAGTTTTCTTTCATCAAAAGTCTTGGGGGAAGACTTATTAAGACCGGCGCTTTCTGTGTCAGTCTTGCTATCCCCTGAGTCACAGGAGGATGTGACTCATTTATGATGAGGTTCCTCCTCCGGCAGTCCGTGCACCTAAACAGAAATCTACGACAGTTCAGAGCTGCTGTAGATTTCTGAAAACTGGTGTAAAGGAAGACTAATTTGTCAGGTTGACTGACTCCCTCCCTGTTCTTGCCATGCCCCTTTACCCTAGGTACACACCTAAGCGTTTTACAGCGCGTTCAAACGCGCTGTAAAACACACAACATGTGAAAAGCCATGCTTCCCTATGGGCATGGTTCACATTTGGGCGTTTTACAGCGCGTTTAAATGCGCTGTAAAACGGCCAACGCCCAAACAAGTACATGAGCTTCTTTGGGGTGTTTTAACGCGCCTATGGACAATGATGCCATAGGGGAGAGTCACTCAATCGCGCGTATGACGCGCGTTTGTAAGTTAACAAAACACGCATCAAAAAACGTGCATAAAACGCGCGTCATACACGCGATTCAGAAACGCCTAGGTGTGTTCCCAGCCTTAGGGAAAGTGGTGAGTGCGGTGTAAAATCCGAGAGATGTGACAATTTTTTCAAAAAGTCACAGTTAAAAAATAACAAACACATAGAGGGTCATTTATTAAGACCGGCTTCTTAATAACCCCTATATATGGCGGTGGATCCAAAGAAGTTATGAAGTGGGGTAGGCCTTAACATAACATCGGCGCATCCAGCGCCAGTCTAAATGTAAGACAGCTTCCTTGCTGTCTTACATTTAGACCATTTTCATAGAAAATGATAAATGAGACGGGCCTGCCGGCCGTTTCCTTCTGCGCCCACTTTTTTAGACCTGGCATTAGTGGGGAAAAGTCGCAGATTGTGTCCGCCACAATCTGCGCCAGAAATACAGCTATTATAGGCGTATTTCTGAATAATAAAACACCCTACATAGTTTGCGACTTTTTAACGCCACTTTTCAGGCGCCAGGGGGATGATAAATCTTTCCCATGGTGCAAACCTCATCACTTTCAAAAAAGTAAGCGATGCAGGGCTGAGCCTACCTACCCTGACACATTTATTATAATTTATGCCAGCTACCTGGCGTATATTATACCTGGAAGCTATGACAGCTCCTGGCCGGTGTACAGTTCACTTCTGGCACAGGGGCAGCCTGAGATGTAAAACTGAAGACAGAGCAAGACAGACTGGCTGCCGTCATATGGAGGGGCTTGAAGTGACTTGAAGTCAGGGGAGATAAAATGTAATAAATTGAGACAGAATAGGTTACACACCAAAAAAACATAATAATTTTAAATTAGTCACCGATCTGCTCTTCAATAACTTACTTTTCCTGGATCAACACACAGGAAATGGTTTGGAGTACCTGCCCTGCCGATCACTGGCTGAGGAGGGTTATCGCTGCGGCCAGTGAGTGAGCGGGTGTCTTACAACAGCATCTTTATTCAGTTTCCATACATGTAAATAGGCTAGATCTGTGTTTGCGTCAATACATACCAGGACCTGTAACCGTGAGCTTAAATATACATACATGTGTCAGATCAATAACAGCAGACTACATGACTTCCTGCAAGTGTCCGTATAGCACACTGACCCATGCACATAATTGGGGCTATTCACACATCCGTATCCATCTGCCCAATCAGAGGATCTCACCGTAGGTCTTAGGGCTCATGCATACGATCGTATGTATTTTGCGGAATGGAACAGCTGGCCCCTGATAGAACCGCCCTATCTTTGTCTGTAACACGGACAATAATAGGACATGTTCTATCTCCTTTGGAACAGACAAATGGAAATGGAATTGTGTTTTTTTGTGGTTCTGCATACAGTCCACCAAAAAAATAGAACAGACACGGGAAGAAAATACGTTTGTGTGCATGAGCCCTTACTCTGGTGCTTTTTGCAGATGAGAGTATCCCTTTCTTACGACGGGGGCGAGAAAAAAAAAAAGGAATGCACACGGAAGCCATCTATTTTTTAAGGCTCCATTTTTTGGGAACCCAAAATCGGACATGGCCTTGTGCAAGAAGCCTGATACATATATTTACAACCTTTATTTTACAAACGTGCTGATAAAAGATTGTCATTTCTTATTGCTGCATTTGAGCAGGAGGAGAGTAGGGCAGGGAGGTATATTTTTTAAAGGGGTCGTCTTACTTCAGCAAGTGGCATTTACCATGTAGAGAAAGCTAATACACACCGCTTACTAATGTATTGTGATTGTCAATATTGCTTCCTTTATTCAATTTTTCCATCACGTTATACGCTGCTCGTTTCCATGGTTACAACCACCCTGCAATCCATCAGCGGTGGCCGTGCTTACACACTATAGTAAAAAGCATTGGCCTCTCTGGTGGCTGGGACTGTGGGAGAGCTCATGGGCTAGTGTTTTTTCGCATAGCATGCAAGCATGACCACCTCTGCTGAAATGTAGGGTGGTCGTAACCATGGAAACGAGCAGTGTATAATATGAGGGGGAAAATGAATCCAGCCAGCAAAAAAAAAAGCAATATGGACAATCATAATACATTTGTAAGTGCCTTGTATTAACTTTCTCTACATGATAAATGCTATTTGCTGAAGTGAGACAACCCCTTTAATTTCTCATTTCACTTATGTTTTATTGATGGTCCAACACACAGGTGCCGGCCTGTACCTGATGAAGCTGCTCTTCTATTACATATCCACTAGCTCAGGCATGCTCAACCTGCGGCCCTCCAGCTGTTCCAAAACTACAACTCCCATCATTCCCGGACAGCCTACAGCTATCATCCTACAGAAGGGCATCGTGGGAGTTGTAGTTTTACAACTGCTGGAGGGCCGCAGGTTGAGCCTCCCTTCACTAGCTGATAACACACATGGATGGCTTCTGTGTTCATCCAAGTCTGACCCGCCAAAACGGACCAGAACAGGACACGCCGGGCACCTGGATTGGAAAAAACCTGCATATGTGAATAGCTGCATTGTCCTGTATCGGTCCATGCGCTGTACGCTTTAAAAACGGACAGAAGGCGGCAGAAAAAAAACTATTGTGTGAACACGGCTTAGTTAATCACGGTGTATCTTTCTCTTTATCAATATTATTCATAAATATATGACATTCTGATACATGTAAAAAAAAATTCAACATTTGTCTGCAAAATAAACATGAGAAGGGAATATGTAACAAGTCTGTCCAGTACAATGCTTCAGTCATACCCTGTGCAGTTCCTTTACTAGATGTACAGGACCTGTGATGACATCATCACAGGTCCTTTAGCTTTCTCCACTGATGATAGGGATACTGTACTAGAGCTGGACAGTAATAATTAGGTTCACTGCGGGCCCCATAGCAGCTGGGGTTCGGGTTATCAAAGAATTCCGTTATGGATTCCGCTACCACTGACCATAACGGAATTCGGAATCCATAACGGAATTCTTCGATGAACCCGAACCTTGGACGCCAAACTTAAAACAAAAGCTCAACACTAGTCACTGGGTCACAAGGCCTGTGTGCAGGTCGATTTCATTCAAGTGAATAGGGCTGAGCTGCAATACCAAGCACAACCACTATACAATGTAGGGCGCTGTGCTTGGTATGCTGTCAGGAGGCGGCAGCTCTCACTAGATCTCCAGTGGCCTCTTCCTGAACACAATCGCCCTAAAGTGCACCCTAGCAGACCAGCTTGTTTCATTTTTTATAGGTATAAACCAAATGAACTGAAAATAGAGTATTTTCTTAGACATTCCCTTTAAGCCCCGCCCATGAATAGTCTGATGTCATTTTGTGCAAAATTTATATATATTATATATTACATATATCTATATACTTAAAAGTTTGCAAAGCTAATCTTTGCTGAATACATAAGAAACCTAAATTTGTCAGATTTGTCGCTGCTACAATACATGACCACCCCGCAATCCTGCACAAAGCACAGCTGCCAGACTCCTCTACGCATGCGCGTTGAAGCCTCTATTTCCAGCCGTACGTCAGTACCTGTTAAGCGCATGCGCTGTACGTGATCTCTACGTCCCGTGCGCTGATGTCTGGTCGCCTTGGTAACCGGACGTGGCTTCATTCCTTTCTTTCGGTACAGGCCGGGAACCTTAGAGCACCATGTTGTCGGTTCTGGACGCCCTGTGGGAGGACCGGGATGTGCGGTTTGATATATCGCCCCAGTGAGTATAGACTCATGTAATCCTGTGGTATCTTAGAGTAATGTAGTACTATAAGTCGCAGCATAAAGGCAGAGGTCATGTGACTTTGCGCTTGTCATGTGACTCTGTATTTGTGTAGCAGAAAACAAGTAAAACCTCATAGTCAGGTGACATGACAGGTGAGAGGCAGCACGTCCGATCAGCCCACAGCCAGGCAGTGATATCTTCTGCTGTATGTGGCTGTGCCCCATAGGGTTGCATTAAAGGGGTAGGCTATCAAAATAAAAAAGCGGATAACCCCTTTAAGTACACGATATCTGCGCTGGTGGGGTCCTCACTGGAATATGGAATGGAGGACCACTTTATTGAGCGCCACTGGAATAAATGGAATTTAATACAGTAAAACAACATTGCCATAGACTGCTAATAGAGGTATAAAGACGCATAGTTACATAAAAATCACTATAAATTATAAATAATACATTTTCTATTTCAGGGACCAATTCACACAACTGTTTATTTTTAAACTCCCCATGTGGTATCGCGGCCCACCACCACAGACGCCGACACTGTAATGATGAAGGTTTTTCAGCACAGACTCAATCCCGATTTTCATAGTGTAAAAATAAAACCACAAAATGCATCGCTATATCCTGTGAATTGCCCATAGAAGTCAATGGATACCCGAAATAATTGCTTCCGTTACAAAGATTTGAAAAATGTGATTAAAAGGAGTCTGTCTTCAACTTTAGTCGTCTCAGACTGCTCACACCGCCCCATGGGCCGCATAGACTGGTAACACATGTACCTTTCTTTGGCTTTTCTGCGGCTGTAATGTTCCAAAAACTAACTTTGAAGGCAAATGTAAATGAGGCTTACAAGTGCCCAGTGGCGGCATCTACCGCTGTAAGTGCCCGGGGGCAGCGTCTACCACTGTAAGTGCCCGGGTGCGGCGTCTACCGCTGTAAGCGCCCGGGCAGCGCCTACCGCTGTAAGCGCCCGGGGGGGCGGCGCCTACCGCTGTAAGCGCCCGGGGGCGGCGCCTACCGCTGTAAGCGCCCGGGGGCGGCGCCTACCGCCGTAAGCGCCCCAGGGCCGGCGCCTGCCACCATAAGCGCCCCAGGGCCGGCGCCTGCCGCCGTAAGCGCCCCAGGGCCGGCGCCTGCCGCCGTAAGCGCCCCAGATCCTATTACAGATGTGAGGGACGATAGAGAATTTTTTTTTTTTTTTCTGTGCATTTAAAAAAAAAAAAACAGACGGCTAGGGCCACATATGTCACATGACAAGATTGCTGTGTAGTGCTACCCGCCCAACTAATGGCGGTGAATGTGGTCTCGTTGCTGCACCACGGCACAGTGTGTGGCATATTTGCTGCATTGTAATGCCTTGTACTTCCGCTGTCCTTGTCGGTAATCTTATTAGGAGTCTGGAGAATAATCCGCTTCAAGCATCAGATCCCGAGCAGCCGTCTAAACCCCTGCCATAAGAATGCAGGACGCTCATGCACTGCTATGGGAAATCCACTTGGTGATTTTGTTCATCTAACTTCAGTATCAAAAAGTTCTTCACATCTGGACCTTTATGGTATTTCCTCAGGATATGCTAGAAACGCCCGATAGGTTCCACTTCTGGGACCCTCTCCTATCTCCGGTACGGGGCCGCTTTTCGCTCTGCCAGAAATGGAGAAGTGGCCTCTTGTGAGCGTCTCACTGCGTCCGAAAATAGCTGAGTAAGGGCGCTCTGCTATTTAAAAAAAATGCGCCCTTATGTACTATAGGATTCCCATTGATGTCAGTGTGTGTCAAGGTGTAGATTTCGGCACAGAATCCATATGAAAAATGCGCCCTCTGAACACGCCCTATCGCCACTGCTTGCACCCGTTTACCATATACTCACATCAATAGGCTAACAAGCCAAAAAATCCCCTTTCTTCGGACTGGCATTGCGGTACACAGCACCATGGGCATATGCCCAGCTGCCACTAGGAGGCTGACACTAGAAAGGAAAAGTGTGGGCTCCACCCAGATGGGCTATATACCCTCTGCACAGACACTAAACCAGTTTTAGTCTAGTGTCCATAGGAGGCAGACATGACCTGCTCTGTTTTTATTGCAGGTCTTGCTGCTTTTTTATGTTCTCTTTTTTATTTTTCTTGCTGCAGGATGGGGTTTCATCATGGACTCCACATTAGTAGCGCCCCCTGCAGACGCGTACTATTGTACCTCGCTGGTCACCCAGTCCCCCATTATTGCATCCACAGTGGCATGCTGGAAATCCCACGTATGTGCGAGTTTGCTGAAGGGGTGACCCTGCGACACCTGAAGGCGTCGGATGGTAAGTACTCTCCCCTGCGTCCCTGCCCCATGGGGTCTCCTGGGTTAGTTCCCTTCTTCTGGCCAGGGGGTGGGATATTTGGGGGGCCTAGGAAGTTTACCTTTTCCCCCTGACATCACATCTGGCCTAGGGAGTTTACCTTTCCCCCCATCCCACCACATCTTTTCTGGCCTGTCCTCGGGACCCATCTTTTTCCCCGTTTTTCCCCTCCCTGAGCGTCACTTTCTCAATTTTTGAGGCCACGGGTGCTTTTTTTTTCAGGCTCCCACTCAGCCCTCATGTACTCTTCCAGAGAAGACTCCCAATTCTCAGCCTCCCCTCATGGTCGCCACGTATTTTACGTGTGCCCGTTGCAAAAAAAAGTTGCCATGCGGTTAGCCTGACCCTGTCTGCTTTCAGTGCCTTGTCCCCAGGCCCTCTCATGACGCCCTGTCCACCCCTCCGGTGTCGGTCCCTCCTGAATGGGCCTTTTCCCTGTCCCAAGCCATAGGGAACCTTGCCCGACTTTTCCAATCCATGGGGGAGTCGCTGGACAGCTTGCCTGCTCAACTTGTGGCCGCCTCTGCCCCTCCCAGGGACTCCTCTGCGGACTGGGCACGCTCACGTTCAGACACCAGGTCCCGCAAACGACCTCGAGTTGTCACAACTATGTCCCGCTCTTCCTCAGCATCCTCAGGTCACTCCTAGGACAGGTCTGAGGCTGGCGACGAATCCTCCCCTACCGCACCTTCTGCCGCCTTTGGGGACACCTCCTGACTCAGATTCCGAATCGGAGCAGAGCAGTACACTGTCTGCTGCCATGTAGGAACTCATCAGGACAATCAAAAAATAAACCTTTTTGGCACACTGCTTATTTGCTAGGAGTCGGGTTCCTACCCCGTTTGGTATATGAAAAGATAACTCCAGCTTTATGCGTTTCAAGGTGCTTTTATTGGAAATGCGGCACGTGATCATTATCACGTGCCGCATTTCCAATAAAAGCACCTTGAAACGCATAAAGCTGGAGTTATCTTTTCATATAACTCATCAGGACAGTTAGGGACACTCTCCACGTGCAGGAAGACCTCTCCTCGGCTCAGGAATCCGTATCATTCTGCCGCACTAGGCACTTCTCTTTGGTTTTCCCTAACCATGCAGATCTCAACGCTCTCCTGGTCAAGGAGTGGCTTCACCCGGATAGGCGTCTTCAGCCTGCCAAGAGTTCGGACGTCCTCTTTCCCTTTTCCGAGGAGTCCATTACTATGTGGTCTGTCCCTCCTCAGGTAGATCCACAGGTGGCCCGTCTTGCTAAGGCCACCAACCTTCTTTTGGCCGATGCGGCTTCCTTGTCTGATCCTTCGGACAAGAAGATAGACTCCTTGTCCAAGTCTGCATTCGTGGCAGCTGGTTCCGCTATCCGTCCAGCCTTTGCTGCGTCATGGGTGGCAGAGGCGTGTGTGGTCTGGGCCAAACAGCTGGTTCGGTCCTTGCCCCCGGATTCTACTCAGGGGGAGCTCCGTCTCCAGGCATCCTGGTATCTTTGTGATGTTTCCCTGGAATCGGCCCACCACACTAGCAGGGCAGCCGCTAACTCTGTGGCCATCCACCGCACAGTCTGGCTTCTTGGCGTTTATATCAGTCCCCTTCCTGGGTGGTAGGCTTTTTGGGAAGCGTTTGGAGGAGCTTATTTTTGAGGCCACGGGTGGAAAAAGTTCTCTCCTGCCCCAGAACCGTCCCCGCCGCCGTCCTATGTCTGCATCGCGATCACAGCGTTTTCGCTCCTTTCAGGATTCCTCCTCCCATCAGGACAAAAATACTATTCGATGTTCCTTCAAGGCCAGCCCCTCCTAGCACGCCCGCCCTAAGCCTTCTAAACTCCAGTCTGCAAAGCCATCATCTGCATGAGGGTTTTCCCCCGCTGGAGTCACCCCCTCAGGTGGGGGGTTATTTGCTCTCCTTTCAGGATCACTGGAGCGCAAGTGTGGACGACACCTGGGTCCTGGAGGTAGTTTCCTCTGGATGCAAAATAGAATTCTCTGCCCATCCCACAGGTCGGTTCTTCCAATCGTCACCGCCAAGGTCCCCCTCCTGGGCGCCGCTTTTTTTAGGCCATTAATTCCCTTCACGTGTATGGAGTGATTGTTTCTGTCTCGACCTCGGAAAGTTTTCAGGGGTTTTACTTGAACCTCTTCACTGTTACAAAGGACGGTTCTCTTCGCTCCATTTTGGATCTGAAGGCGCTCAATTTTTTGGTCCGCATCCGTCACTTTCGCATGGAGTCTCTGAGGTCGGTGATTGCTTCCCTCAAGGTGGGTGATTTTCTGTCATCCATCGACATCTGGGATGCGTATCTGTATGTCCCCATAGCCCTGTCTTATCAGAGGTACCTTCACTTCGTGGTAGGTTCTCTACATTTTCAATTCGTGGCATTGCCCTTCAGCCAGTTTGCCCCAAGGGTCTTTACAAAGGTGTTGGCTCCCCTCGTCGCACTTCTCTGTGCCATGGGAGTTGCAGTAATACTCTTCACGGCTGATCTTCTGGTGAAGGCTTCGTCCCGGGAGGACAACCTGTCCAGCCTCCACATTACCTTGTCTGTGCTATCCCAGTTCGGGTGGCTGGGGAACCACTCCAAGTCCTCCCTAGTTCCCAGCCAGAGGATGGATTTCCCGGGCATGGTCTTCGACACTTGCTTCGGATAAGTGTTCCTTTCGCAGGACAAGGAAGTGGCTCTCCAGTCAGGGGTGGCTCGTCTTTGCGAGCCGTCTCCTCTGTCATCAGGGCGTGCATGCGTGTTCTGGGACGGATGGTTGCCGCCTTCATGGCAATTCCTTATGCCCAATTCCACAACCGGTCCCTTCAGATCTCAATTCTTGCCCGGTGGAACAAGTCTCTGTCAGGCCTCGATCCGCCTTTCCCCTTTGGTGGCTGAACGCCCGAACCTTCTCCCTCGGCAGATACTTCCAACCCCCATCCCCCCCTCCCCGTTGGCAGGTGATCTCCACTAATGCCAGCCTGGCAGTTTGGTCGGGCAGTCTTCGGGTCTCTCACGCCCAGGCTCAGTGGTCGATACGGGAGAGCTTCCTGCAGATCAATATCCTGGAGCTCAGGGCGATTTACCTAGCTCTCTCCTGTTGGACTCCCCTCCTCCACTGTCATCCTGTCCGAATTCAGCCGACTTCCTCAGTCGCCAACGTCTCGACCCAGGTGAGTGGTCTCTTCATCCAGAGGTTTTTCAACAGCTCTGCCAGGGTTGGCGAATCCCAGACGTGGATCTTTTCACCTCCCGTCTGAATCACAAACTCCCGCTTTACATTGCCAGGTCTTGAGATCATCAGGCTCTTGCGGTAGACGCCTTCGTGCTCCCGTGGTCCCAATTCAGTCTCCTGTATCTGTTTCCTCCCCTTCCGCTTCTTCCTAGCGATATTGGTGGCTCCAGACTGTCCCAGCAGGGCGTGGTGTGCAGAACTTGTCTTCCTGTTCCTTTCGCAAGGTCCGCTGTTCCACCCGAATTTGCCTCGGCTTCATTTAACGGCGTGGCTGTTGAAGCCGCGGTCCTGAGGTTCCGTGGCCTCTCGAGTCAGTCATCCAGACTATGCTTCATACACGTAAACCCCAGTCGGCAAGGGTTTACCATCTACCTGGAAGGCTTATTTTGCCTGGTGTGAATCTGGTGAGGTTTACCCTCTTATTTTTTCTGTCCCTAGGATTGTTGCCTTTCCTCAGGTCTCAGCCTTGTCCGTTCTTTTCCAAAGGCCCTTGGCTTCTCATTCCCAAGTGAAAACCTTCCTTCAGGGGGTGGTTCATCGCGTCCCTCCCTTCTACAGTGGAACAATGCCCTTCAGTCCTCTCCCTTCGAGCCCTTGAAGGAGATCTCCCTTTCTTATGTCTCTTTTAAGGTTGCCTTTCTAGTTGCGATTACCTCCATTCGCAGAGTCTCTGAGCTGGCAGCGCTCTCTTGCTGGTCAACCTTTTAGTTTTTTTACCAGGACAAGGTTGTCCTGCGCCCAGTTCCCTCCTTTCTTGCCAAGGTGGTTTTCTCCTTCCACATTAAAAAAGAGATTGTTCTGCCTTCATTCTGTCCCAACCCCTCTCATCCCAGAGAGCGGTCTCTCCACCATCTGGATGTGGTTTGGGTGCTCTGGCTGTTTCTCTAGTTAACGGAGTCCTTCCGTCTTTCTGACTCTCTCTTTGTCGCCCCCGAGGACTCATAAAAGGGTTTACAAGCGTCCAAAGCCACTTTCTCCCGTTGGATTCGATCGGCTGTCAAGGAAGCCTATGTGGCGAAGGGTCGTGATCCCCCTTTCTGGTTGACTGCTCACTCCACTAGGGCGGTCGGGGCATCCTGGGCGGTCCGGCATCTGGCCTCTGCCTCCCAGGTCTGCAAGGCCGCCAAATGGGCCTCAGTTCACACCTTCTCCAGGTTTTACCACATCCATTCCTTGGCCTCTGCTGATGCCAGTTTGGGTCGCAAGATTCTGCAGGTGGCGGTACATTAGGTTTTTCGCATGGCTGTTTCTTCCCACCCTCGGGGACTGCTTTGGGACGTCCCATGGTGCTGTGTCCCCCAATGCCATTCACGAAAAAAAAATGGATTTTTGTACTTACTGTAAAATCTTTTTCTCAGATGCATTGGGGGACACAGATCCCACTCGTGTTGTTTTTTTCTTCGTTCAGGTTTACCGGGTTTCCTGGGACTCTTCGATAGTGGTCCTCTTTCTGGTTTAGTACACGTTGGCTTCACTTTTCGCTCTGGATTTTGGTGCTCCTACTGCTTTAGTAACAACTGGTTAGTTTATTGTCTGTGCAGAGGGTATATAGCCCATCTGGGTGGAGCCCACACTTTTCCTTTCTAGTGTCAGCCTCCTAGTGGCAGCTGGGCATATACCCATGGTGCTGTGTACCCCAATGCATCCAACGAGAAAAGGGTTTTACAGTAAGTACAAAAATCCATTTTTATTCACAAAGGGGATTTTTTGGCTTGTTAGCTTATTGATGTGAGTAGTCTTGTACAACCCCAACACACTATAGGGTCTTTTTTCGATATTTGTAGTTTACCATATAGTTATAGATATTATACGTTAGGAGAGAAAATGGCATATTTTATGTATAAGAATTCACGTATAAAACAATTTGGCTGCCGCTGACTGTCAGTTTTCTTATTATCTGTATAGAGTAGTCATTGTGCTCTTTTATATTCCAGACAAATGAAAATGAGATCAGGGGAGGTTCTTATAGACTGCTTAGACTCTATTGAAGATACCAAGGGAAACAACGGGGACAGAGGTAACTTTACTTTGTATTTAAAAGGGTTGTCCTGCTGAGGAGCTGACAGCCCCAATGCATGAAATCTGTGACTCATAAAAAACCCACTCACCTTTCCGACTGCTGCCCTATTCCTGGCTACTCCTGGTTACTGCAAGATCAGGAGGGGACTTGGTCCACTGACCATGAGGCCAACCACAGGCTTCAGCAGCTACCTCTGCATGGACTACTGTGACATACCGTTCAAGCAGATATGACCCCTGAGGCCTGTGATTGTCCACAGCAGTCACGCGACCACGCTAGTTCCTGGTCCTGTGGGGACTGGATGCGAGCTGGAATGGGGCAGCAGCGGGACCTCAGACAGGTGAGTGTGTGTTTGTTTGTTTTTTTTTATTTTTTTATGCTGTATGTTTATTTAACATTTTGCCTGTTTTTGGTGTCATGTAAAAACTGCTGCCCTTCAAAATGTTTGTAGTACCGATTTTTATTTTTATTTTTTTTCAGGGAGGCTTTTAGTAACCAATCTGAGAATCATTTGGCATTCGATCTCATTGCCCAGAGTTAACCTTGGTACGTATCACTTGTTATGTATTTGGATTGTTTATACAAAAACTGCATGTTTATTGGGTGAACTAGAGCACAGAACATCATCTGTCATCTTCCAGAACTTCACCATTGTGGGTAAGAAATGTTTTTGCGTGACCCGCCTAGGGTTGGTTTCACAGTCAGGGTTTGAGCAGTGATTTCTATCGGTGATTGTGAGCCAAAACCAAGTGCGGGTCAAAGGGACAGAACAGGAGCAAATCTTTCCATTACACTTTAATTCTGTGGAGGCTCCAATCCTGGTTTTGGCTCACAATCACTGATGGAAATCACTGACTAAAACACTGACGAGTGAATGAGGCTTTATGGCCAATTTCACGTAGTGTGAGAAATATGCTTGATGTGTCAGAGATATTTCGCATCCTGAACGCGGATCCTATGACATGGACCTGGCATTATAATGATCCTGCCCAGCCTAAACTCTAATGATTCATACTGACGGCATTATGCGAGTATGTATGATTACAGTTGAGGTCAGGCAGGAACATACAACATTATAAATCATTATTATGCCATGGGTCCATGTCATAGGAGCAGCATGCAGGATGGGAAATTCCTCTGACACATGGAGTATATTTCTTGCACTGGATACGCTCGCGTGAAATTGCCCATAAGGTGTAATGAAAAGATTTGCTTCTGTTCTGTGTTTTTGACTGGCATCTGGTTTTGGCTCACAATAACTGATGGAAATCAATGATCAAACACTGACATGTGTTTTAGACCTACGGCCTTATTCACACAGTCAGTGTTTGGTCACAGAACAGGTGCAGATCTTTCTCCTATACTTTATCTCTGTGGAGGCTCCAATCCTGGTTTTGGCTCACAATCACTGATAGAAATCACTGACCATACACTGACACGTGAATAAGGCATAAATGTGATTTCTCTTTCTCTTCTTTCCAGCGGTCGGCTACAATTGCATTATAAACATTACGACGAGGACAGCCAACTCAGTAAGTGTGGACATTGCTACATGAGTGAATATCTACCTTTTAGTACTGCGTACACCTATGCTAAAGAGAACACATTTATTCTGCTCTCTAAAGTAGCGTCAGATGCAGTAGGTCACTTATGTGTGAATATGTTTTACTTGTGTAGAACTTAGGGGGAGATTTATCAAAACTAGAATAAAGGAAAACTGGCTTAGCTGCCCATAGCAACCAATCAGATCCCACCTTCAATTTTTCAGAGCTCCTTTGG
Source organism: Bufotes viridis (assembly GCA_033119425.1). Lineage (NCBI taxonomy): Eukaryota > Metazoa > Chordata > Amphibia > Anura > Bufonidae > Bufotes > Bufotes viridis. The sequence goes on along the minus strand of CM065595.1, from coordinate 130,469,284 downwards.
AAAATGAACGGTGGAATCTGGTTGCTGTTGGCAACAAAGCCAGTTTCCTTTACACCAGTTTTGATAAACCTCCCTCCTAGTATGGCTGCACTCAGTGTGGATTACGCCCTGTTTGTCCACCGAAATTTTGTGCGGAAAACCCGCAGTGTATTACAATACCAGCAAAGTGTATGAGATTAGACAAATTTAGGTGCTCGAATTGACCTACTGTGCAGACTTTAAAATCTGCAGCGTATCAATTGTTGTTGCATCTTTCTTGTGTCGATTTCACAGTTTTCAATAAAAGGGTGAGATCTGCGGAAAAATCTGCATAAAATCTTCACCAAAAACTGCATTAAAAATGCAATAAATAGCGTGGGTCTATGTGTGGTTTGGTGCGGATTTCATGCAGACATATGTGCACCGTGTGCAGCCACCTTAAAGGTCCCTTTAGATGGGACGATACAGCAGGCAACCGTCAGTCCATGGGGACGCAGGGGCAGTGCTCTATCATTCATATACTGGACTCATAAACTATGGGTTCTGTGTATTCTTTCTTGGCTCCTATTGGCCAAATGGCTCAATAACTTTTTTTTTTTTATATTTCGTCTCCATGCCATGCTGCTCTTACATAGTCCGACAACAGATCCACTTTAAAGTTCATCCTATCTGATGCTGATCTCTCTGTTTGTCATTAGAAATTGCGTGGCCAGACAGAAGCACTCTACATACTGACCAAATGCAACAACACTCGCTTTGAGTTTATTTTTACCAATGTGGTCCCCGGGAGCCCAAGGTTGTTCACTTCGGTTATTGCTGTACACAGGTAATTTCATCATGTTCTCTGTTGTTTTTGTTCTCGCCGTCACAACATTTTACATATTGCAAGAATTGGAACATAAAAACTGTGTCATCTTAAAATAAATCTCTGTTGTTCCTAAAAATGAAGATTGCTTTCCAGCCATTAGTTGCAGTCATTGGATAGTAGACGTGTCCACACCGTACCTTATATTAACTCAGGGTCAATTCACGCGTTTGTGGGGAATAACGGAGGTACACTTTGGGAAGAATTCCTGATGTATGCTTCCAGCAGATGACTCCAACATACGTTGGATATATGTTGATAGGTTCCCGCATTAAATAGCATATACTGCATGCTATATGTCTTTTTTGCAGAATGGCACTGTATGGAATAGTGCAACAGACTGTGCTATTACATACCAGCCCAGCAGAGACAAAAAAGCACAGCACATGTTTAAATTAATATATCAACTATCACCAAAAGAGAAAAAGAGACCTAATTGGGTCACACCTTACCACCAACAGCCCCAATTCAATGTTCATGTGTTCTGACCCATAATAGTAAACATCAATCACAGAGAAATAATATCTGAATTCATCATAATGTTTATTAGTCCAAATACATTAAAAAATTGACAGTAAAAATTCGAATCATATACAACTTTCTACAATCATCATATATCCATATGGGTAAAAAGACACATCAGGTGGTACACAGGAAGAGAGTATCAGGGGGAGGGGGAGGGGGGACAAAAGAAACCCCCTCAATATAATTAAAGTGCTACTAGTGCATCATACTAAGTATGGATCAAGTAAAAAAGCACACACCTAGGTACAATATTTTAGTATAGCTACAGAGGCAAGTAATATATAATTAGTACAGGTCAAATGTAAACAGCGTATATAATAATCAATATGTTCCTATAGCTAGTCAGAGTTTAGGATAACAAGTTGCCCATGCTCAAAATGGTAAATCACTAGGTCGTGGCTCTAGTATACCTCACCCATCCCCTCCTGTGTCACTCACCCACCTCGACGCGTTTCGCACACTGCTTCGTCAGGATATATATATCAACTATGTAGCACAGGAAGGTCCATCAAAGAGACCGATGCCCTTTGTAAGTGCCCTTTACTTTGGACATGAAATTATAATGGTGAGCATAGGAATTCCTTTATTAACTATCCTCTATTAGGGCTTTTGCCCACGAGCGTACTTGTACAGTGCCCATATTGCGGACCATAAACAGCCAGTCCGCAATATATTGGCACTGGCTGTGTGCACACCTTATGGGATGTGCACCCATTGACTTGAAAGGGTCCACATCCGCCAGATACAACCGAAGATAGGACTTGACCTATCTTTTTGCGGGGCCTCCTCCCACGGATCGGTAGCCCTATGAAGCACCTCTTTGGGCTTCTGATCCATGCCTCTGCACCACAAAAAGTTACAACATGTTCTATCTTTGGCCGCATGTTGCAGATTGCGGAACCATTCAAGTTTAATGTGTCCTCATCCACAAGCGGTGTGCACACTACAAACGCCCATGCATTGTGGACCGCAATTTGCAGTCCGCAGCACGGGCACTGAGCAAGTACGGACATGGGCATGAGCCCTTACAGAGTTCTTCAGCAGGCTATATGAAAAGGGGTTTCCCAAACTGGACATGCTCTTTAAAGTTTACCACCTGTTGTGTAAAGGGACAGTAGTATCCGGATAACTCTTCATCACACTGTATTAGACAGGATTTACGCTTGCATTTTTTACGCACTTTGTTAAACCAAACACAGGAGTAGATACAAGAAAGAAGATGAGTAGGAGACCTTTCTTCTTTTCCTTCCTTTTGTGATCCATTTCTGGCTTTGGCTAAAAAAAAAAATCGCGTGTGAACCAGCCGTAGGTTACGTAGCTCCATTTTCTCTATCGCTAGAGGTCGGATCTTTGTGGTTGGTTAGGTGTCCTATTTTCTTTAGTTATGCCACTAGGTATGGTACGTTTTTGCTTGCTCGCTTTCATGCAACCAGTATTCTTTTTTAGTTATTTTGCTCCTTTTGTATTTTCATAGAGCTTATGAAACATCTAAGATGTATCGAGATCTCAAACTAAGAGGGGCACTGATCCAAAATAAGCAACTAAGACTCCTTCCCCGGGAACAAGTTTATGACAAAATCAATGGAGTATGGAACTTATCCAGTGACCAGGTAATAAACAGTATTTTATCAAGGAAATGACATTTGACTGGATAACAAAAAAAACAGACATAGCTTGCACGACCTTTCACACTGCTACTTTGAGATGGGGACGTGGGGGAGGGTCTTTATAGTTATATGTACCATTCTGCTGAGTACAGTACGGGATTATGCTGAATTATTAGGACTTCATGAAACCTCTTGTGTACAGTTTGCATTTGAATCGTTTTCTGAATTAGTTCAGAGAAGAACTTCAGGAAGAACTAATGCATTATGTTTTGTAATTGTTTGGACAGTCTTTCATCTCCCTGTCTATTTATCTCAAAAAGTGTGTTATAACAAATCTTCTGTCTAGATCTCCTGCATCAGCATTTCAGACAACACAATCTTCAATCATGGACCATAGGAGCCAATTATCCCATATCGACAACATAGGGGATAACTATTAGATCGGCAGGGGTCTGACTGATGGGACCCCTACCAATCCCAAGAACACCACCGACTTCCCTGAAATTAATGGATGAGCAGATTGCTCATGTTTATCTCTATAGGACTGCAAAAAACAGTGCTGTACTCTGCTATCCACCAGTTCCATGAGAATGAATAGAGCAGGACACATAACCTGCCTTTCCATTCAGGGGGCCATGTGGGAATGGGGCCCCCGTTTTTGTAATGGTGGTTGAACCTCCACTGATCTAATAGTTTTATTTATTATATTTGGGAATAACTTTATATAGCCGGAATACCCCTTTAAAGTCTACGTCATCAGTATATGATTTGTAGGGGTCCGACACCCGGGACCCCTGCCGATCAGCTGTTTGAGAAGGCACTGAGCGCCACGGCCTTCTCTGTTCTCACCAAGCACAGCGTCGTACATTGTATAGCGGCTTTGCTTGGTATCACACTCAGCCCCATTCACTTCAACAGGGCTGAACTGCTCCTAGGCCACGTGACCGATGAACGTGATGTCACTGGCCTAGGAAAAGCTGTGAGAAGGCCGCGGTGTTCACAGGAGCGCCAGTGCCGTCTGACAGCTGATTGGTGGGGGTCTCAGTTGTCAGACCCCCACCGATCAGATACTGGTAGCCTATCCTAAGGATAGATCATCCGTATTAAAATCTCGGAAAACCCCTTTAAGATGGCTTGTTATTATGGCGCAGAAATGTACAGAAGCATTACAGATATAGTTTTATGACATTGTTTTCACTTGACTCTGAATATTCACTTTTTCACTGTTTTCCTTCCCAGGGTAACTTAGGCACATTCTTTATAACTAATGTCAGAATAGTTTGGCATGCCAACATGAATGACAGCTTTAATGTCAGCATACCGTACCTTCAGATCGTAAGTTTTTATTTTTTATTTCTATCTTAATGTTGGTAAATCAGATCAGATTTCAATTCTACTGTCTCGGTAATTGCATTGACTTGATCACAATAGTTTCCTGAGCAGCGTAATTAAATAGCATCTCAGTAGACATATAATTACCTAATATCAGTACATAATAACAATAATCTTGTATTTATAAAACGTCGACATACTGCACACAATTTTACAAATGAGGAAGCTGTAAAAAATGCATGAAACAAAAGGAAGGGGGCCCTGCGCCTGGACACACCCTTTATCTCCAATCATTAGCGACAAAAATGACATATTCGGGTCAGAAAAAAAGCTATAAATAATACCTGCAGAACAGCTAGTAATGCCCTATCATCCTGCCACCCAGTCTCTGGTAGAAAGGCAGTTTGTTGCTGTTGCACAGACTATGGGACGATGTATGTGCAGAGAAAGGCTGGATCTGTTCTCATCAACGAGAGCAGCTTCAAGTACCTATATAAAGACTACTTCCTATGTAACAAAAATCAGCACTTGTCATTTGTGTACCGTTCAAGTGAAAAAAAATATAGATTTTAGAGTTAAAAGGGGCAGTAAATATAAATCCTTGATTTTGTCATTTTTTCCACTTCGTCACCACGACGGCCACATGAGATTGACCCCTGACCTCTGTAGGGGCAGGAACAGAGAGAGGGTTAAATTCCCCCCCACCCACCACCAGCCTCAGTGTTTTCCTGTCCCTACAGAGGACAGGGGCAGAGAGAGGTCTCCCTTCGGGGAGATGAAGATTGCGGTACCTGTGCATCCTATTCCGGGGTGCCCCTCTGCCCTCCTGCGGTCCTGGTACTAACGCTGGGCAGAGGGAATTGGGGAGGACTCGCTCCGTTGAACGGCAAGCCTGCTCCCAGACGCGAGATCCCGCCAGACCCATCGCGGGTTCTGCCGACTGCGCGTCATCACAGTGGAGGCGGCGCGTCACTTCCGGTTCCGGCCTCGTCATAGGGTGCGCCTTCTGACATCGGCACCAAGCGCTGGAAGTGCCGACACAGCGTGCTGTGTGCACCAACATGTCGACCGAGCCTCGCTCACCTGGAGAGCCCCCTGTCGTGCCGCCTGCCGTGAGTTCCCCTCTGGGGAGATTGGTTGCTTTACCTGCACTGCATGTTGTTTGGTCAGAGAACTGGGTGTTCCTCTCTCCTTCTTTTGCACTCCCTTGGCTGGGCCCCCTATAGAATATATTTAAATTCATATATACTAATGGGGGCCATTATCCTTTCCCAGGGTTCTGGCAAGGATACTCAAAAGAAGCTGAAGAAGCCCAGCAAGTGTTCTACGTGTTATAAGAGGCTTCCTGATGACTACCACAAACGCCTTTGCAAAGACTGCATCTCTTCAATTCTTAAAGAGGAACAGCCGTCTTTAATTGAGGAGCTAAAAACTATTATTCAGGAGGAAGTGAGATCCTCTGTGTCTCAGCTATCGGCCAAGGGTCCTCCTCCATCTAAAAAACAAAAATTAACTTCACATTCTTCCTCAGAGTCTGAGGACATTATGGAAGATGCATCATCCTCCAAACAGTGGGACGATGATGAGGAAATTGTATCTAACTCAGATTTTTCTGAGACTGAGAGGAAATTCTGTTTTTCTTCTGACCGTATGCCTGATTTACTCAGAGCTGTGCGTGCCACCATGGGTATAGAGGAGGCTCTCAAGTCTCACTCAGTACAAGACGATATGTTTGGGGGTTTACGCATCAAGAAGACACGTGTATTCCCTATTAATGAGAACATAAAAGAGATGGTGTTGGAGGAGTGGGCTAATCCCGAAAAACGCCTGGGAGTAAGATTTTTAATGAAACTCCTAAAATTGATGTTCAGGTGGCGAAAGTAAACAAAAAAACGGCCTTACCCTTCGAAGACGCCTCTCAGTTACGTGACCCCATGACAGAAAAGCAGATAGTTTATTACGAAAGGCATGGGAGGCGGCCATGTTTAATTTGAAATCCAACATTGCGGCTACTTCCGTGGCTCGCTCTATGGGGTTATGGCTCTCTGAGCTTGAGGAACGTATTAAAAACAAGACTCCAAGGGAAGAACTCTTAAGCTCCTTTCCTAAAATCCGCTACCGCTTTTTTAGCAGACGCTTCTGCGGAATCCGTTAGACCCGCTGCCAAAGATGCGGGACTGTCTAATGCGGCCCGTCGTGCCCTTTGGATGAAGTGCTGGACAGGAGACAAGACATCTAAAATGAAATTGTGTTCCATTCCCTTCTCAGGAGAATATGTTTTTGGTCCAGTCCTTGATCGTATTTTAGAGAAAGCTGCTGACAAGAAGAAAGGGTTCCCTGAAGATCGTCCTTTTAAAAGGAGATATCCCTTTCGATCTTCTTCATCCGGCAGTCGCCCCTTTCGTGACAAGGGCAAATCAGGGCGATGGAGTTACCCCAAAGGAGGGAAAGGCAGAAACCCCACTCCCTCTTCCCAGGCCAGATCCACCGATAAACAATGACGCCATGGTGGGGGAGATTGAAGAAGTTTCTGGCCGGTTGGGAGGAAGTAACATCAAATCCCTGGGCCTTAGACTTAGTAAGATCAGGTTACAAAATAGAATTTTCTTCATCTCCCCAAACCATTTCCAGATCACAAACCCACAGTCAGATTCCATCCGCAGAAAAATTCTGGGGGTGTTCTGGATCTTCTACAGATGGGTGTAATATCCCGGGTCCCTCTTGCCCAACAAGGCGTAGGATTCTATTCAAACCTATTTTTAGTGAACAAAAAGGGGGATCTTTTCGAACCATAATAAATCTGAAAAAACTAAACGTTTTCATAGAATATCGGAAATTCAGGATGGAATCCCTGAAGTCGGTCATTCCCCTCATCAAGGAGAACTCTTGGATGTGTACGGTCGACCTCAAGGACGCCTACTATCACGTCCCAATTCACCAAACCTCTCAGAGGTTTCTGAGGTTCGCCATCAGGGACAACGGGGCGAGATTCTCCATTTCCAGTTTGTCGCCCTTCCCTTTGGGATATCGTCTGCCCCAAGAATATTCACGAAGCTCATTGTAGAAATGATGGCGCCTCTAAGACGGAAGGGACTAATGATTGCCCCATACCTGGACGACTTTCTGTTAATAGGGAGAGAAAAGATCAACTCCTTGCGGATCTGCAGGAATTTCTTTGCTTCGGTCGAAATCTCGGCTGGATAATCAACCTAAAGAAATCGAGGTTGTCTCCGAGCAGATCAATCGAGTTTCTGGGAGTTATTCTAGATTCAGCGAGTCAGCGTACTTTTCTTCCTCCAGACAAGATAGCCAACTTAAGAGAAAGGATAAGGCTGTTTCAGTCCAGAAAATCAACCTCCATAAGGCATGCCATGAGCCTCTTGGGGCTCCTATCTTCATGCATTCCCTCCGTTCCTTGGAGTCAGGCCCACTACAGGGTCCTACAATCCTGGATCCTGAAAATATGGAATCGTCATCAAACGTCCCTAGATCTCAGAGTGACAATTCCAAATCAAGTAAAAGACTCTCTTGTTTGGTGGAGTTCCCGGTTCAACCTCTCTCTAGGGGTTTCTTGGAGGAAGACACCGTCAGTACAACTACTGACGGACGCAAGCAAAAGAGGCTGGGGCGCGAAAGTAGGAGACCACTACTTTCAAGGCACCTGGACCCCCAAGATCCAAGCCCAGACCTCCAACTTCAGGGAGCTAATGGCAGTTCAGAAGACATTAGAGAAGGCAGAATATCTGATCAGAGACTATCATGTGAAAATCCTATCCGACAATACGACCACAGTGGCTTATTTATCTCGTCAGGGCGGAACAAGATCTGTAAAATTAATGACCATAGCAGAAAAGATCTTCTCCTGGGCAGAGTCCAACGTTCGCTCCATTTCCGCAGTTCATCTGAAAGGAGCTCTAAACATAGAAGCAGATTACCTAAGTCGGCAGCACATAGATCAAACCGAGTGGTCTCTAAATCAGGAGGTGTTTCGTCAACTGATACTCAGATGGGGCACTCCCCAAATCGACCTCTTTGCTTCCAGGAAGAATTCCAAACTTCCAAGGTTTTGCTCTCTGAACCCCAGGGACAATCCCTGGGCCCTGGACGCTTTTTCGATTCGCTGGAGTTGGACTCTCTGTTATGCGTTTCCCCCTGCCTCTCCTTCCCAAGGTGATTCAGAAACTGGGTCAAGAGGACACAACCCTGATTCTGATAGCACCATATTGGCCAAAGCGAAGCTGGTTTGCGGCATTAAAGAACCTCTCGGTGGACGACCCTTGGCATCTTCCAATATCAAGGAATCTTCTTCACCAGGGTCCGATCCTCCATCCGGATCCGGCCTTCCTCAAATTGACGGCTTGGATCCTGAAGTCCTAAGGTTGAGATCTCAAGGTCTCTCAGATCAAGTCATTTCAACCCTTAAAGCTAGTAGGAAAAAAGTTACCTACGCCATATACCTAAAGATATGGAAGAGGTATAGCTCCTGGTCGGGAAGATCGGTTATGTCTACAGACCCTCCAGACATCCAGAATATTCTAGATTTTCTTCAAAGAGGCCTGGAATTGGGACTTAGACCCTCTACTCTCAAGGTCAAATTTCAGCTCTATCTTGTTTTTGACAAGGACTTAGCAGCTCATAGATGGATCCGTAGATTCATCAAAGCAGCCTCTCGCCTTCGTCCCTCTTTAAAATCTAGGGTTCCTAGCTGGGACTTGAACATCGTCCTTACCGGTCTAACAAGGAGCCCTTTTGAACCTACGTCAGATTGCTCCCTTAAACATCTTACCCTCAAGACTGCCTTCTTAATAGCAATAACATCGGCCAGGAGGCTGGGGAAATCCAAGCATTATCCATTCGTGAACCCTATCTGAGGATCTTCGATGATCGCATCACTATGAGACTAGACCCAGGTTTTCTCCCAAAAATGGTGTCTGACTTCCACCGCAACCAGGAGATAATTCTACCATCCTTTGATCTACCTTCTTCTAGTGGGGAGAATCCATCGGATTCTCTGGATGTGCTGGAAATGTGTAATTAACTATCTAGAGGCCACGAAGGACTTTCGTAAATCTGATAGTCTCCTAGTTCTTTTTCAGGGAAGAATAAAGGCCAGAAAGTCACTAAAGCGTCTCTTGCCAGATGGATTAAGGACGCAATCTCTTTGTGCTATTCCATCCAAGGCCTCTCTTGTCCTCCTAAACTTAGGGCCCATTCGACTAGGGCTATGTCCTCTTCCCATGCTGAGAGAGCAGGGGTCTCCCTAAATAACATTTGTAGAGCAGCTACCTGGTCTAGCATCCACACATTTGTTAAACACTATAGGCTTGATTTATCCCATAGTGCGGACTTGTCTTTTGGACGTAATGTCCTTCAGGCAGTTGTCCCCCCCCATTGATCTATAATTTTGTAGATCTCATGTGGCCGTCGTGGTGACGAAGTGGAAAGCCGGAATTAGACTTACCGGTAATTCTGTTTCCACGAGTTCACCACGACGGCATAGTTTCCCGCCCCCTTTTTTTCTATATAGAGGGTATGAAGTAATACCCTTAGTGTTATTCTTCTTACTCTTGTGTGTGTTATCACTGCTTTTGTCTCTGTAATTTTGGATACACTGAGGCTGGTGGTGGGTGGGGGGGAATTTAACCCTCTCTCTGTTCCTGCCCCTACAGAGGTCAGGGGTCAATCTCATGTGGCCGTCGTGGTGAATTCGTGGAAACAGAATTACCGGTAAGTCTAATTCCGGCTTTTTGGTCAAATTATTAGACGCTAAAACATGGGGGCAGATATTTAAAGTATATTATGGATGCACCATTTTTAGTTTGCACTTTTTACTAGTATGTGTTTAATTCTATGATATTGTTTTACAAAGTGGGAAAGCGAAGATGCAACGCAGTGCGCCACAAGAATTCCTATTTGTGATACAGTGCGCCGCAGGACTTTATACTGTCAGAAAGTCACACCACTTTTCATACCACCTAGAGCTGACCGCAGGATGCGCTAAAATCTCTCCACGACTGTGACAAAACACAGTGCGAAATAGGACTAGGGGAAAAAAGTTGGTACAAAAGTGGTCTGAAGAACCCTGGGGGTCATTTACTATCCAGAAATACGCCTATATTAGGCATATTTCTGACCCAGAGGTTATTTGCGCCGCATTCTGTGACTATTCCCTGCTAACGTCAGGTCTAAAAAAAGTGGGCGGAGAAGGGGGCAGGCCAGTAGGCTCCTCTCGTATATCATTTTCTACGCCTTTTTTAGGCGTAAAAAATGGTCTAAATGTAAGACAGCTAGGAAGCTGGTTTACATTTAGACTGGCGCAGCATCTAAAACGCCGGTCTTAATAATTGACCTCCCTTGTGTCTAGCATGTTGTAAAAAAATTAATAAAATAGTAGAGCGTACACTTTGTGTAACACTCATTCGTGAAACAGTTGTCGTTTCCGGGCAGCAGATTGTGCTATTTAATCAGCGATCTGCTGCATAGAATCAATGTCACTGTATGAGGACGAGCGATGGCAGCGCATGTACAAGCAGCACTTCACCTCCAGTGACAAGCAGGTAATTGTCGGGAAGGAAGCGTTCCCTGCTCCATCGGACTGTGTAAACCCAGCATTACTGGTTAATTAAGCGCTCTCTCTTGTATTGCGTGTCATGAGTATCAGTATATGGTGTATGTGTTCAGTTATATAGCTTATTTCTCTGTCTTTTATTAAACTAGCGTTCCATAAAGATACGCGACTCCAAGTTTGGCTTGGCTCTTGTGATTGAAAGCTCCCAGCAGGTAAAAGCTATCACCATGTACATTGCAGTATTTTATTATGTACTCTGCCACAGTGATACGTTCTTGTATATATAGTAAAGTGAGTGTAGGAGTAGTGTGAGAGGTCTGCTGGAGTGGAAGTAGAAATTAGAGAACAGATTCTTGTAGTATAAAACAACTTATATTTACCGTGTGATGGTGCAAAGTCTGAAGACTGGGTAAGGCTGGGTTCAGACTTGAGCGTTTTACAGCGCGTTCCTACGCTCTGTAAAACGCTCAACAGGCGAAAACCCATGTTTCCCTATGGGCATGGTTCTCACCTGAGCGTTTTACAGCGCTGTAAAACGCCCTACGCCCAAAGAAGTACAGGAGTTTCTGTGGGGCGTATTGTCGTGCGTCCCCCATAGGGATATATAGCGCAAACGCGCGCACGACGCGAAGATATGTCTTCTACATATGTCATCAGTATCTGATCGGTGGGGGTCTGACACCCAGGACTCCGCCAGTCATCTGTTTGAGGAGGCACGGGTGCTCACAGTAGCGAGCGGCCTTCCCCACTTTTTCTGAGCCCATGTGACGTCACTTGGCTTAGGCGCGGCACAGTCCCATAGAAGTGAATGCGATATCAAGCACAGCTGCTATACAAGGTATGGTGATGTGCTTGGTGAGTTGAAAGAAGCCTGCGGCGCTAGTCAGAACCCCGCTGCCTTCTCAAACAGCTGTTCAGCGGGTGTCTGACCCTTTCCGATCAGATACTGATAGGTCATCGGATATAAAATCTCGGAAAACGGCTTAAATGCCGGGTTTACATGCTCCGGCTGCCAGTGGAGGCTAGTGGCCACACTGTCTTGCAGGCAATACCTTGATCTCTTCACCCTCATAGCCAGAGCACGTAAACTTGGCTAAATGTTACCTGGCTATATATTTGGATTAGGAAATGAAGCCAGTTTTGAACATTCAGCCCTTGAGACTAATTAGGGCATGACGAGGGGCAGGGTGAGTAGGTGGCCAGCTAAGGTTCCACTGGAGGATGCAATTTATGGATTCAAAACAATGCAAATGGATGCTGTATTTAAATTGCTGACAGTGTGGAAGGTGCTGGGATACAATAAGCTCTTCTCTTTAGTGCATTTAGTGGGTGACCAGCGCCTCTTATACAAGGTGTCTATTGTAACCGCTTAGCATTTTCCTATAGGTGAGTCAATAGAGGACAGCCACCCCTACATTCAGAATTGCCCATGCAGGGTGGGGTGGAGGACAAGACCATTGATTGGTGGTAAAGCTGGGGCACCATGCAGAGTAAATGTCCATCCGGCAGCTGTGTGGCTGGGCTTCAGGGTGGGGCTCTCATTCGTAGACCGCTGCCTATAGCACCAAGCTAGCTTGCTTGGCCCCTTAGACAAGCTGCACAGATAACTGCAGTGCCTACTGGTTCGAGGATTCATAAACAGACCAGTAAGGATTGGCGACATCCATTCTCCACTCTTTACATCTATCTTACAGTTTCAAGATCATAACATCCTAAAACCTTTCAGATATGAATTGGCTGCAAACTTTTGATGTTTTTGTGATTGCAATATTACCTCACTGGGTAGTTTTAATAACCTTCCTTATGTTTTTATGTGGTTTCATTGATATTAATGCTGGACTTTGTTGTTTTGATTTGTTTTGACACATTGTGTCCTTTTCTTGTGGTTTAGAGCGGTGGCTATGTGCTAGGCTTTAAAATTGACCCGGTAGAGAAGCTCCAGGATTCTGTGAAGGAGATTAATTCACTGCACAGAGTCTACTCTGCAAGCCCCATATTTGGAGTAGAATATGAGATGGAAGAAAAGGTAAAAAAAAAAATGTCTGAATTGTTTTGAAAGGGGTTTTCAGGGGCCCTGAAAATTTTTGCTGAAGGCCAGAGATGAACCTGCTTACCTATCTTCCCCTGACATTCCAGCGCTGATGATCCAGGCAGTCTTTGTTTCCGGCACTGCATCCATGCTCGACTACCCTGTGTGACCTCAGAAGCCACTGACTGGCTGCAGCGGTGACATGTCGTCATTGCAGTATTAGAAACATAAACTGCTGGATGCACAGAATGGTGTCTCTGGGACACTGGGTAATGAAGAAGGTGAGTAAAAGGTAATTTACACGGTCCAGAAATCTGCCAGATAATTGCTAACAAGCTTTCAGAAATACTTGTTAGCGATTATGTGGAGGTGTAATGGTGCTGCCGATTACCTGACGAACAAGTGAAACGTTAATAGATCATTTGTGCATACACAAAAATCGTTGTTTGCTGGCAGCAGATGGTGCTGTGTAAACACGCTCTGTGGTCGGCAAACAACGAGTCTGTACGGGGACGAGTGATGGCTCCTCCCCATACTGCGGAGGGGAGGGGATCGCTGCATGCATTTTTTTTTTATAGCGTATACTTCCTGCCTTTCGCAAAAAGATTTTGGAGTCCCAGAACACGCTCTTAACGGGACTCACCTAGGACCAGCAATTTTAACAACACTAATACTTGAGTGGTGCACATGCCATTGACTTCAGATCAGTAACTCATACTCATTCTGGCCATGTATTACTTAGAGAGGACTTCTCCTTCTGGAGTCCCCTCCATTATGTGTCAGACGAATCCCAGCAAGCATTCTATATTTCAATAAGGTATATTCTTAATTTCAGCAAATAATCAAAGATTACAGGGCGCGTTTCTGACCTGGGGAACGCCCCTTCCCGTTGCAGCACACCCTACGGATCAAGTGCTGGCTGAATCTAAACATGACCCCCCCACCCCCATAATGTCAAATAAGAAATGGCTCAGTGCACCTTTTAACTCTCCTTAGGCTTTTTCATGCACATTATGTATTTGATGGCTCTCCACATTAAATACTCAGTAACCACTTAAAACACCCTATGGATCAAAATACGGATCTGAACAGCCAACCTGTTTATGTAAAAAAGATATATATGTTAAAGGTAAATTGGACTTAGTTCAAAAATATACAGTACATATATATCACATATAGAAAAAATTAGTGAGGATCCCCTTCTCAGAAAAATCCCCGTGTTCCCAGCAGAAATGGTCCTGGAGCTCTTTCAAGCTGCACGCTAAGTGTCTGACGTCAATAATGTCATTTTTATTTATGATGGGTGACAGGGCATTTCTGCTTTACATGTCATGAACCGTTAGCAGATATGTTAGGCTCCATTTGTCACAGACATAGTAAGTAACTAGAAGGCTTATGTGTCTTCTATAAAACTGCTGGCACAGGTGCACATCCCTGCCCCGTGAATCATGTTAAAGGTCCTTTAAAGAATATACGTGTAGTTTCCTAGAGGAGATTAGTTGTACCATAAATAAAATGACAATGTGCCCTGCTGTCAGTTATACATGGCGAGGTGCCCATGACTCATGGGTGACCCAGAACACTTCAGTTACAGTCTTCATGACTTAGCATGACACCTCTGTGCTGTCATAGGCAAGAGACAGCGAGAGCTGGAATCACTCAACATTCAAAGTAAGTTAAAGGGTTAAAAAAAAAAAAAAAAATCGGACATCATATGGTACATGACTATACCTTTCTAACAAAGCTAGAACCAGCCCTGTACCACACCGAGTGTAATGGTCTCATAGAATAGCTGGTGACACTGCCTAGACGCCTTGTATTCACTCATTCCTACTTCCAAATTCTTAGAGGTGTATATAGCTTTATCTCTCTCTAGACATAGGAGAAGGAAAGGTCGGGGTAGTGCATACCATATGTATCTCTGGGGAGGAAGGAGCTGATTGCAGTGCATCCTGGGAGATGCAGTTGCTTGATTGTCTCATGTGCCGAGCTGCTGCCCACCCACAGAAAGGGAAGAAAGTCTTCCAGATGTGAGTAAAAAAAGAGTCTTAAATTCATGGGATAACTCCTTTAAATGAGAATGTATGAGCTGTCAGGGAATTAAAGATGAGGGCAGCAGATCAAGTTGTCAGAAAACAAACATTTTTTTTTTTTTTTTTAATATGGTTCAATTAAAAATTTTCTTTAGCCCACAATAATTAGAATACAATAAGGAATAATTGAAAGAATCCCCCCACAAAGGTGTCCAGAGCATCCCAGGGCTTCTGACTTGACTCTTGTCAGATTCTGGGCTTCAGACCTGACTATATTGGGGCTCCCGTTGTCAGCCCAGGGGCTCCAGAATGGTATTCTTCAGGGTCCCTGAAGTCGGGGTTCTTCATTTCAAGCTTTTCAGCTTCTCTTTCTCTGTAGGGAAAGCGGTTATGACAGCAGAACACCCTATGATCAGCTCGTTGTGTGTGTCTGATGTGAAGGACCATTTTTTTAAGTGGTTGCTATTAAAAGTTGTTAATCTTCAATTGTATCTCTGAGTGCGTGTAGGACAGAACAATGCATATCAGGGGTAAATGTATTCAGGAATATACTGACCCTACTATGATATGGTCCTGGCAGGACTGACAGGTCCTTGTAGGAAATATACCGTCACCAGCGACCTCCCTATCCAGCTGTTTGTATAGACACATAGCTGTGGTTCACCTGATTAAAACGCTGCTTTTCATTTGTTGATCTAAGTCTCCAATTCCAAATTATGCTTTTTCCTAATATGCCTTTGGTGCAATAAGGGTGTCACCACTGCTCTTGTTGCACCCAGCCTCTGCTCCTTTCTGTGGCCAGCCCCTCCCTGGCTGTTTTGCCACTGCCTGGCCCTGTCAATTAAAGCAGCTAGCCATATAAAGGAGTGGCGCTTGGGTACGATAGGAGCAAATTGACGTCCTCATTGCACCCAAAAAAAAAAAAAGGCCTATTTTACATAATGAGAAAAAGTATCACAACTCGAGAACGGAGCCTCAGATCCACAAAAGAAAAACAGCATTTTAATCAGGCAAACCACAGCTATGTGCCTATACAAACGCTGGATAGGGAGGTGGCTGGTGACAGATTCCCTTTAATACGAGGCCACGCTTTAGGACATATAACGTCTTTTGTGTTATTTTCCAGCCCCAGGCCCTGGAGGAGCTGACCGTAGAACAGGTTCAGGATGATGTGGAGATAGAAGCCGATGAGCACACAGATGCATTTGTGGTAAGATTCACCTTTAGGTCACTTCCGGATTGTGGATTTATGCTTTAGTACAATACAATTTACCGTAACTGAGTTTTTTAAAACCTCTTTTTAGTTGTAGCAGGTTTTTCTACTGCAGATTTGAAGACATGACAGGGGCCGTATAGAAATTTTTCCTTTTTTTTGTTCACTTAAAACTTAACTTCTCATTGTAAAACCAATAAAATAGTAGGCGTTAAATCAAAATGGCACAAAATAATCGTTACAAGATCAAATCATTGAGGAAACAGATGCGTAAGACCCTGGGTGCACGACGGCACTCAAACAATATCAAGCCAGAGTCCTAGCACCATAATCAAACAATCAGGTGCACGACGGCACTCAAACAATAATCAACCAAAGTCCTACCACCATTTTTTGGGCCGGTTCCCAGAAGATCTTCTGATTTATCAGACCTGGGATAAAAGGCCGTCCTGGATGTCTTCTGTTCAATGCACCATCTGATGCTGTGTGCAGAGAGAATGCATGATAATTATGGGTCCCTATAAAGTCCCTACAGTGTCCCTGTGGTGTGGATACTACGCTGTCCCTATAAACTAGGTTCAGAGAGCAGCCTAACCACAGGTCTCGGGACTAGGATAGGGGCTTATTTAGGGCCAGCATTTATCTTTTCAAGGCCAGGTTCCGGACGGGGTCGCCCTTCTAAGGACGAGTGCCCTGTGGTTAGGCTGCTCTTTGAACCTAGTTTATAGGGACAGCATAGTATCTACACCACAGGGACACTGTAGGGACTTTATAGGGACCCATAATTATCATGCATTCTCTCTGCACACAGCATCAGATGGTGCATTGAACAGAAGACATCCAGGACGGCCTTTTATCCCCTGTCTGATAAATCAGGAGATCTTCTGGGAACCGGCCCAAAAAATGGTGGTAGGACTTTGGTTGATTATTGTTTGAGTGCCGCCGTGCACCTGATTGTTTGATTATGGAGTTAGGACTCTGGCTTGATATTGTTTGAGTGCCGTCGTGCACCCAGGGTCTTACGCATCTGTTTCCTCAATGATTTGATCTTGTAACGATTATTTTGTGCCATTTTGATTTAAGGCCTACTATTTTATTGGTTTTACAATTAAAAGTTAAGTTTTAAGTTTGCAATCACTACTGCTACAAACTAAATTCAAGTGATTGGCTTTTCTTATAAGTTATCATTTGCTGTAGTCGCCTTCTTTTTGTTCAGTTCACATATGTACTTCAGCTTTCGTGCTGTATCAGTTATAGGACGGATCCCACAGGCACTTCATGGACCCCATTCGCTTGTAATGGAGTCCATCTTTGTCATTGTTTCTGACGTTTTGACGGCAGGAACAGTGCTGCATGTTGAGCTATTCTTAACATCGGATCTGACAGAATTACCAAAGAAGCCAACGTCAATGTGAACAGAGCCTTGTGGAATCCATTCCCACCGTCTGTGAAAACACAGTGTATGGTATGCAGCAAATCTGAACACACAGTGAAAGTGACGGCACCCACCGGCGTGGTGTATGGCCATGGCTTTTCACTGAATGTTCTGTCGAATCTTCAGGAATAGAAATCTATCAGCAATGCCAAAGAATAAAATAAAAACTTTATTGGCAGGTATATTAATCACAACCTACAATGACCTTATTGCAAAAGACGTTGAAATGTTCTTTGGAGCACTTTGCTTCTGGACATCCATAAGACTCTCCACCAATGTGATCTTTGTATGTATGTAATATATTAACAGACCATTAGATTTTTCTTTTGAATGCATTCATACTAACGTTAAAGGAGACCTCCATCCAAAAGCTAAAACTGTACAGGGTTCCCCTGGGAGCCCTATTGTTTTTCACCTACCATGTAAAGGGATAAGTGTGTCGGACCTCCGCACTGCTCCGTGTTATGCTGGCCACAGACACTAGAATAATGGCCACAATGGTAATATACCTTCCCCATTGACCACTGCCCACATTGCGGCAACCTAAGGCTGGTGGTACCATAGAGCCGGTGTGGTGACAGGGGATGTGAAGGTTTGGCCAAACCAAGCATGCATGTTTATGGGTCACCCAGCAGGGTGTGCACATACGCACTCTTCAGATCTCTTGTTCGCCCCTGGTTTCCATTGTATCTGTTGGTCTTGGCTGCAGTGGGGATGTCAGCATGGATGATATGTCACCAGTGCGGCCAGTGTTGTGTAGTTTCCATTCTGTTTCTGGGATTCTTCAGAAGGTTGGAAAACCACTTTAAAAAGAATTCTCCTAAAGTGCCCTTACACCTTCAATGGCTGTCGGCTGACCCATAAACAAGCATGTCTGTGTTTCAGGGGGGAGAGAGGAGAAATCTGCTGCTAGACACTTCTGGCAGCGTCTTATCTCCTGGAAGAACAAAAGGGTCAGAGGAAAAAAATTCTGTTTGTTCTATTCTTCTCTCTCTGACCTCATCTGTCATGGACGAGTCAGGAGCTCCCATACATATTACATTGTCAGCCAGCCGCACCAAAAATGGGGGGTTTGTCTGACAATACCCTAGCGTGTATGGGAGTCCTTAAAGTGTAACTGCATATCCTAGAAACATACTAAAGGTTTTGATCGGTCGGTGTCAGAGTGTTGAGACCCCAACCAAATGGTAGAATAAGGAGAGAAGCACTCGCATAGCGCTCTCTCCCCTCCCTGCAGGAGACTGGTCTTTATAACCTCTATAGATGGTGGTGGATCCGCAGAAGTTATGAAGGGGCGCCGGCCTCTACATTACTTCAGCGTATTCTGCGCCAGTCTAAATGTAAGACCGCTTCCTTGTTGTCTGACATTTAGACCATTTTCTACTACTAAAACAGGCGTAGAAAATGATGTATGATACGGACCTGGGGGTCCCGTCCACCTCACACCCACTTTTTTTTAGACCTGGTGTAAGCGGAGAAAAGTCGCAGATTGCAGCGCAAATAACCTTTGGTATCTCTGGATAGTAAATGACCCCCATGGTTTCTATTGAGCCCATCTCTTGATTGGGCATTTCTCTTTCCTTCTTCTAGTGATTGGTGAGGGTCTTAGCACTAAAACCCCCACGATCTAAACATTTTATATGTTGCTATGACATATCAAAAGTTTTTTCACAGTGCAGTGACACTATAAAGGGGTTGTCCCATCTGGGACATTTATGGTAGATCGCTAGGATATGCCATAAATGTCAGCTAGGTGCAGGTCCCACCTCTGGGAGACCAAAACGGGGCCTGAGAAGTGAATGGAGAGTACACCACACATGTGCAGCATTCTCTCCATTCGCCCCGGAGGGCTCAGCTATTTTAGGGAGTAAAGAGCAAGCTGCACCCGCGCCTATCAGACATTTAAGGCAAATCCTAGTAATTTTCCATAAATGTTCCAGATGGAGCACCTTTTTAGTTACCTTTCTCTGAAAGCAAATAAGGTATATAATGAATAGCTCGTCGTTCTCATACTCACGTACTAACCGTTTCCCTTTTTTTCAGGCTTATTTTGCAGATGGGAACAAGGTACGGAAAGTTCTTGACATTTACGTATTTATATCATCCAGTCCTATGATTTTCTAGTAGATTTATTGAAGCTTTTTATTTCTGTCCTATAAGCAACAAGATCGTGAAGCAGTCTTTTCTGAGGAGCTTGGCCTCGCCGTTGAGAAGCTAAAGGACGGTTTCACTCTTCAAGGATTATGGGATGTCATGAATTAACCTTTGGCACACCTCATGAAGATATGAGGAGATCATGTCGCTTACATTATAATACATTTTTTACAAGTAACTGTCATTATTGAATGGTTTACATACTAGTCTACCAGAGTGACCTGTACATACATCTATTATATAGTTGGGTAACTGTGTAAATGTACCCCTCCGACAATTTGTATATATTTATTTATTACAAATTCAATAGAATCTGATATTGTTTTGAATATAAGAAGTTATAATTCACATTATTGTTTATGCAATGTTATATTTAAAGGGGTTGTCCCACCCTACACAAGTGATGGCCTATCCTTGGGAGAACTTTCTTGTGGTAAGTGGTTCCCACTTGTCAATGCTGCCCAACACCGCCCTGGTTAAGAGTGTCTGCCTTTTCTGATGTCACTAGTATCCCAATCGAAAACTCATGCAGGTGGTAGAGACGCATGGGCGGTAGGCTCACTGTTGTGGGCGCACGTGCGGAATATGTCTGTGAGGCCATTGACCACAGAAGGGAGTGTACAACAACTGGTGCCAGCACAAGATTTTAATTGGACCCCAGTGATTTCAGTTGGCAAAAAAGGCAAAAGAAGAGATGTTTGCTGCGTTTACTAGAGAGATCCGGAGCACTTGCCAGGATTGGGACCGCTTTAAAATGATATCAAAAGCAATTTTACTATTAAAGGGGTTGTCCCATGACTTATGTAAAAAATGAAAATCAGACATCATATGGTACATGACAATCTCTTTCTAACAAAGCTAGAACCGGCCCTGTACCTCACATGGATCCAGAGATCTCCACATTCACTGCTTTGCTAGATTTATATGAAGCTGGCAGCTCAAGGGGAGTGTCCTTTCTGCTGCAGCTCAGGAGGCGTGTCTCAGCTCTCCCTATCACAGCTCAGGAGGCAAGTGAAAGTTGAAACTGAGCATGTGCGACCGTCTCAGTGAGCCAGACAAAGAAATAAGAAGAAAAAAAAACAGCAGGTGGCGCCACACAGATACATTTTATTGAATAACACATTGGCTATGCTAATTACATGCAATTGCAAAAGTATTCAGATCCAGGTGCTGGTTTGAAAACTGTAGAATAGATTTTGTGGGACAAGCCCTTTAATGTAACATAATAATGCATTAATTACAAAATAAAATCTATTAATGTTTTAGATTTATGTTTGATCCTTTCTTGAATGTGTCATCCCCCAGTATGGGATGTACTTTTTCTCGAGCCTGAGTTAGGTGATCTTCTAGGGAAAGAATGGACAGTGGAGAAGGAAAGTTGGGACCCTTTGCGGCACTGTCAGGAAGAAGTGGTACTTAAGATTTGCATTAGGCCATTAGATCGCATACGGAAACTTTACGGAGATTTTTTGCAGAACAGAAAGGAAACACAGCGGAAACAAAAAACGAAACAATGGATCCTTGAAAAACGGACCGCAAAACACAGAAAAAGACATACCATCGTTTGCAAGCGGCCTTAAAATGAGTTTTCTTTATTCAATGTTGGGGCTCAGGCGTGTTTCAGGGCCAAACCAGTCCCTTCTTCAAGTGAATATGTAGTATTGAAGGGACCAGTTCAGCCCTGAAACATGTTTATGCCACACCATTGGTCCGCTCCTTCCAGAGAGCGCGAAAAAGGGTCCGAACTTCCACTGTCCATTGCTCGCCTTCGGTCTGTACCCACAGAACTGACATGACCATCGGCTGCAGTCACCCAAGTAGATAAAAAGGCCTGATAGTTCTTGTGCCTACCTGTGCAACGCATAGAGATGAGTGCAACTGCGCTATTTCTAACAGCTCAGTTTTATTTGCAGTCCTGCACATGAAGTGTTTCCCTCCTTTTTACAAGCTATTTAAATACCGGTAGGGGACCAGGGACAGATATGTGGTGTGCAGAGGGCAATGCTATAATTTTTTTATATGCCCCATTGCTCCCATGACAGTGATAGCAGCTAGAGTTAGTTACTGATTGCACTTGTTCCAGCGCCATGCTTCCTTCATACATGACCATGCTGCTTCTCCCCTGTGCTTTGTTTTGTGCTAGTGTATGACCCCAACTAATAGCACTGGGAGAAACATTAGCTCTCCCAAGCCTGGTAACAACATTAACCCATGAGAAGGTAGTTTCCCACGTTTCCACTTTTTCTTTGTAGGGCTCATGCACACGACCATGGTCGTGACTGCAGCTCCCCTGAACTGAACTGACTGTATCATAATGTTTTATGATACAGTCAGTTTATATCTGATCACAGGTTTCCTGTAGTGAATTTGCAAATCGGTACATGAGATCTGTGATCAGATACAAAGCGACTGTATCATAAATTACTATGATAAAGTCAGTTCAGGGGAGCCGCGGTCAGCCCAGGAGATCCAGCAGACACACTGACCGTGCTTCCAGGAACAATTACTGTTTTGTGCATGAGCCCTAAGAGTCGCGTGATTTGAGAACTGTTGCTCCCAGACCTGATGCCCTTGCACCTTTAATTGCTGTTGGCCAAACACTCATTTAGCTGGGAGATATTCCTCCTGACCTTCCTGCAAACACTTGTACACTCGGCCCGGCAATGCATGCATGTGGTCTCAGAGGGGAGGAAGCACATACGTTCATTTTATGCAGCAACAGATCCGGCAGAGTGTTTTGGCAGAGAGCAGCCTGCTGGATTCTACAGTTCACCGCCAGATCCCCATTGTCTATAATAGGGTCTGGCGGTGATCTGGCCACATTTTTGCATAAATGCCACTTTTTAACCAGGCAAAAACTGCTGCATGCAGTGGTTTTCATCCTATCGACAGCCGACATTTGTGCTGTATCAGGCATGCCACAGATGCGAACATACCCTATGGCTAGTTTCACACTAGCGGCAGCCTTCTCTGGCAGGCTGTTTCGGCGGGTGAACAGCCTGCCAGATCCGTGCTGCCGCTAGTGCACGTGTGCCGCCGGAGGTCCGCTCCAGCCCCATTGACTATAGTGGGGGTGGGCCGAAGTTCCGGTGGCAGCATGGCAAACATGTCAAGAGGCAGTCGGAATAAAACTACGACCGTTTGTGGAACGGAACAACTGGGCCCCTAATAGAACAGTCCTATTGTAACGCGGACAATAATAGGACATGTTCTATCCCTTTGCGAAACGGACATACGGAAACTGAATGCACACGGAGAAAAAACAGAAAGGACACGGAATAAATATACGTTTGTGTGCATGAGGCCTTACTCAGATAGATAGATGAATGACTCAGCTGATGAACCTTCCAGCCGATGTTGCCTGTTTCTTTACCAGACTCATAGTAACTAGTCATAGATGCAGACAGGCCTATGAAACAAGAGCAAAAACTGCGGGGAGATTAGTGTAAAGACCGAGATCAGATGTTCCTGCCCTGGTAGATATTTAGCATTTCCTTCTCCCATGGAGAGTATTAAGTCATGTATATTGTTGTCACCACTGTAGTACAGCTGCCAGTCTTTTGGATCACCGGCTACCAGACTATGTGCTCAGCTAAACATGGACTCAAAGGCAACTGAGCTCTTTGCTCAGCTGTTGTTTTAGCAGCTGACTGCTCGGTGTAGCAGGGCTGTGACAGTTCACTAACAGAATTGCCCAGAAAAAAAAATACTTTTAAGGGCTGTTTCACACGAGCGAGTCCCTTGCAGGAATCACTGTCCGTGTGTGACAGTGATCCTCCGTTCTGGACTTGCAAGAGAGCACGGCATTATCATGATTTATAATGCTGTGTGCCTTTGCTTGATCTTACTGCTACAGGAATATACTGACGGCTTTATGTCACTATGATCCTGTAACATTAAGGCACATAAATCATGATAATGCCGTGCTCTCCTGCAAGTCCAGAACGGAGGATCACACTCACACACGGAGCATGATTTCTGCAATGGACTCGCTTTTTTTTTCATGACTTTTCTTCTTCAGCATTTTATTTCGTTTTTGATTACAAACAAACACACAGATAGCGAGGTTTACAACAATACCTCAGCCTGGATTCTCCCAAAATGTGAAAACAATATATACTAATCCCAGATGGGAAAAGAGGGGGAATGAAATAAAACTTAACGTTTAATGGTGATAGTATAAATGCGCTGAGTAACAAATGAAAAAATTACGCCTACAGGCTAAAAACAAAGCTACAAGGCCCTTGGCCAAAACCATAGCTCAAAGGCTCGGATGATCTGCCGAAACACCGAGACACAAAAATAACAAATAGGCAACCATAACATAACAGCAATTTGCAACTGTAGCAATAAATTGGAACGTGCTCACCCAATCCTTGGTGTGGTAAATCAGGCAGGGGTGGACCAATGGAAATGGCTGCTATGGAAACCACAGTCTAGGTGGAAGGAGCCAGGTCACGTTCGGTTGATGCAGATATCCAGTACAGTCGATATCAGATACGTGGGAACTCTGTATAGTGCATGGGTGGGAGCTGTAACCATCCCTAGTAAACCCTTGAAAGGGGAAGGGGCCTAGCAGATACCCTACCTACCTACACAGAGCACCTGCCCCGAAAGGGGCAACCCCGTCCGGAGTCCCTAATTATGCCCTAAAGCAAAGCGGAGAGCTCCCATATACGAAAAACCTCCCGACGTGCCACGTTTCATTCGTGCAAAAAAATCATCAGGGGAATGGCAAAAAATGGGGCTAATGTTATAAGAGGGCTTTTATTTCATTCCCCCCCTCTTTTCCCATCTGGGATTAGTATATATTGTTTGATTACAAACACTTCAATTTAACTTCCCTGGTGGACGTGACTTAAGGACCAGCGCTGTAGATGTACGGCAGGTTGATCGGGCGGGTGCAGGAGCTGCGCCCACCCGATCTGCGGCAGGGGTCCAGCAGTCACTGATAGCCGGACCCCTGCTGTATGCGGCAGCATCGGTGAAAACACCAATACCGGCGCATTAACCCTCTCACCGGTCAGCAATGACCGCGACACAAACGGAATCGTGCCGGGTTCGGGGTGGCCATCGGGTCCCTGCGCTACTGTGACAGGGACCCAATGGCAGGTGAGGCAGCCGGATGCCTTCCTTAGGCATCGTGGCTGCCTCCCGTGACAGCCTGTGAGAACCAGCCCCTGGATTAGGGGCAGGAAGCTGTAAGTGTATTACAGTGTGTAATACACTGTCTTACAGCCAATGCATTACAATACAGAAGTATTGTAATGCATTGTAAGGGGGACCAGATCCCCAAAAGTTAAAGTCCCAGAGTGGTACAAAAAATAGAGTGAAAAAAGAAATTAAAAAATTAAAGTTTTACAAAAAGTTTCAAGTAAAAAAAAAAAAAAAAAAAGCATCCTTTTCCCAAAATAAAGTAAAATAAATTTTTAAAAATAGGGAAAAAAAGAAAAGTAGACATATTAAGTATCGCCGCGTGCGTATCGACCGGCTCTATAAAAATATCACATGATCTAACCCCTCAGGTGAACACCGTCAAAATAATAAAATAAAAATTGTGCTTAAAAAAAACTATTGCTTTTATTGTGTTAAATGTAAAAAAAATAAAAAAAAGCACATGACCTATAAAAATATCACATGACCTAACCCCTCAGATGAACACCGTAAAAAAATAAGAATAAAAACGGTGTCAAAAAAGCAATTTTTTTGTCACCTTACATCACAAAAAGTGTAATACCAAGCAATCAAAAAGTCATATGCACCCCAAAATAGTTCTAATCAAACCATCATCTCATCCCGAAAAAAATGAGCCCCTACATACAGATTTAACATAGTAGAATTAACACACATACTTTATGAAACGTGTTATCTAAACTAAATGCGTTAAGCAAACACCTTCAATTGCTTTTCAATGGCTTTTGTTTCAAGATAACGCGATGAGTTAAGACATTTTAGTTGAGTTTGTGTGTTAAGCTTGCTAGATCTGTAAGACAATCGCCTAAAAAATAAAAAAAAACTATGGCTTTCAGAATATGGAGCATTTTTCAAAAATGCTTTGTTATGTAAAACTAAAACAGAGAACAAAAAAAAAGTCATATTTGGTATTGTCGCGTCCGTAACAACCTGCTCTATAAAAATAGCACATGATCTAACC
This sequence comes from Bufotes viridis, assembly GCA_033119425.1. Lineage (NCBI taxonomy): Eukaryota > Metazoa > Chordata > Amphibia > Anura > Bufonidae > Bufotes > Bufotes viridis. The sequence continues at coordinate 130,443,390 of CM065595.1, read as the reverse complement.
TGTCAGATGAACATTGTAAATAACAAAAAATAAAAACTGTGACAAAACAGCTATTTTTTGTTACCTCGCTTCACAAAAAGTGTAATATAGTCAACCAAAAATCATTTGTACCCCAAAATAGTACCAACAAAACTGCCACCTTATCCCATAGTTTCCAAAATGGGGTAATTTTTTTGGAGTTTCTACTCTAGGAGTGCATCAGGGGTTTTTCAAATGTGACATGGCAACTTAAAATTATCCCAGTGAAATCTGCCCTCCAAAAACCATATGCTGCTCCTTTCCTTCTGCGCTCTGCCGAGTGCCCGTACAGCAGTTTACGACCACATATGGGGTGTTTCTGTAAACTACAGAATCAGGGCAATAAATATTGAGTTTTGTTTGGCTGTTAACCCTTGCATTGTTACTGGAAAAAAATTGATCAAAGTGAAATTTCATCTACATTTCCCTTTAATTTTTGTGGAAAACCTAAAGGGTTAAGAAAGTTTGTAAAATCAGTTTTGAATACCTTGAGGGGTGTAGTTTCTAAAATGTAAGCCCCACAAAGTGACTTCAGACCTGAACTGGTCCTTAAAAAGTGGGTTTTGGAAATTTTCTGAAAAATTTCAAGATTTGCTTCTAAGCCTTCTAACGTCCCAAAAAAAGAAAATGTAATTTACAAAATGATCCAAACATGAAGTAGACATATGGAAAATGTAAAGTAATAACTATTTTAAGAGTTATCACTATCTGTTTTAAAAGAAGAGAAATGTAAATTTAGAAAATTTTGAATTTTTCCCAATTTTTTGTAAATTTGTTTTTTTTATTTATGAATAAAAATAAAATATTTTGACTCAAATTTACCACTGTCATGAAGTACAATATTTGACGAGAAAACATTCTCAGAATGATAAGTAAAAGCCAATGACAAAAAAACGCCATAAAAACTGTGGGAATCAAGCCGTAAAGGTTTTGTCAGGTAATTGCAGACACAGAAATGAGTCTCCTTATTAAAACGGTTTTCCCATTACAATATATCCCCAGTCCACTGGATAGGAAATAAGTGTCTGATTGCGGGGTACAACCTCAGGGGACTCTGTGTATCACGAAAACGCCCGTTCATATGGACCGCCGAGGGGCTGCCGGAGATAGCCAAGCGCTTGCATGCCATTCATACGAGAGAACATGGTCATCCATTCTCGTGATTATTGGGGGCCCCAGTGGTTGGACCTCCAAGGACCTGACATTTACCCCTACTCTGTGGAAGAATGGGCATACAGCTCATGATTTTTGCACAATATAAAGGTTTATATGTTTTTTTGTTTTAGTTTTTTCAAAATAAATGTGTGTTAGTGATTGATGGATTTTTTTTCATTTAGGTCTTTTTCCCCTATAGAAAAGGTGATAAAAAAAATGGCAAAAGCTTCGACATGTGTTTAAAATAAAAAAAAACGTAATGCTACCAATTAGAAAAAAAAAAAACACTTGTCTGCCCTGCATACTTTCTATATAATAGGCCACCAATGTCTGATTGCTGGGGGTCTGACACCCCGCACTCATATCAATCAACTGTTCTGCAGTAGCTCCAGTGTGGGAAGCTGGCGCCAGAGCGCCATCCACTGTCTTGTGGACGGAGCTGGTTACTGCAACACTGCTTCTATGGAAGTCAGATTTCATGGCACCAGAGCTACTGCGGAACAGCTGAAGAGCAGGTGTGTGGGGTGTTGCACCCATCCTATCCTGAGGACAACCCATTTAACATTTTCTGACACTTTTTTAATTTGCTGATCGTCAGCAGGATATGTGCCCCCTTGATCAATCTGAGGTCAAAGTACTAATAAACTGACCCTAAAAATGGATCTGCAACAGCAAATCACTGGGGTCTCATCTTACATCCATTGTACGGTGAATCCTTGTGGAAGATTTTAGCATTCAATATAAAATGAAATCAAAAGGCAAGTGTGAACATAGCCAAATAAGCAAAACATATCTCAGACATAGAGCTCTATATTTTAGATCAGAGAGGAATGTGAAAATAAAAGTGCTGCCATATTCAACTATCCAAAACCGGAAATGTCGCTGTTTTCGTGCTCCTGTGTTTCGCCGCCTTGCACTTCACTTCTGCTGATGCTTTGTTTGGAGGCAGCTAAAGTTAGAAACATTGTCAGTGTGTTTAGCTGCCAACATACAGTATGTGACATTTATTTCTAGAGACCCGACCCTTCTGACAGTGTACAGCAAAATCAGAGAAGTCAGACATGGACTGTCGAATAAACGCCGATGTAGATGCAATGCGAATACTTTCCACTGTGAAAAGCACAGTTTAAAAAGTTTACTTATAGATTGGCACAGATATACATGAGGCAGCAGTAAGCATGTGGCGCAATATTCCTTTAATCTGGCATTTGACAATCCAGAAAGCCTGAAAAACCTCGCTCATCAGCAAAATTGTGCTCCCACTGGCTGCCCCAGGAATGGAGGGGGGGGGGTAGTTTTGGCCGCATGTGACAGCCGGAGCACGTGAACTAACCTTCAGGTATACTACAGGTCAAAGCTTTGTGACCAGGGACGTAACGACCATGGTCGCAGCGTGTGCGACTGCGACTGGGCCCATCAGTGAAGGGGGACCCTCAGCCCCGCCGCGATAATGTGCGGCAGGGCATAGGAGATGAGCGCTTCCATTGTGGAAGCGCTGATCTCTATAGTCATCTGTATTCAAAGTTTGCCCTGGGGTCCATACAAATCTAGTTACGCCACTGTTTGTGACCCAGTGCTTTGAGTATTAGTGGGTTGTTTTTTCGGGGTAGGGCTACATGGTGATACTGTTCACGGCCAGGATCGGAGTGTAGCAGTGATCCCATAGTAATGAATGCGGTCGCAACAGAAGTTGTACATGTGCCTCGACTGCGACCTCTGAATCTCAAAAAATCTAGCAGTGTTGGACTTTTGGCAATTCAGGGGTCGCAGTCGTGGCACACCTGCAACTTGTGTTGCGACCCTGTTCATTTCTATGGGATCTCCACTACACTGCGAGGCTTCTGTGATCCTGGTCGTGTTTGCCTTGTTGCTCTACCTTCATTTATGTACCTCATTCTCTGATGTACTACAAGTCCAAGCATGTGCGCCAAAGCTGTGCCCATTAATTCTGCCACTGCTTTACCCCATTGAGCAACTACGAAAAATGTAGATAGAACATCGAGCTCCTTTTTCATTCAGAATGTTTAATCTAATTGAATAGCCTTTGAAGATGAACCCTTTATATGTGCACTTGCACTAAATATGATATACATATGTCATAGAACCCGCATAATTTATTTTTGGCTGAAATTTCTTCAACTCTCCCATACAACTGAATGGGCTTAGTGAACACCCATGCACATGCTGCAGAAACAACCCCATTCACATGTACGGGACTTTCTGCAGCAACTCTTCCATGCATGAACATATAATTTATAGGACTTTCCAGGAAAGTCTGCATCTAATGTGCAGAGTGTTACCCTTTCATTGCAACAGTTTCACAGAGATATCACGCCCTAGCAACAACCTAAATCTACAGTTGTTTCTTTCAATCTGTGACAGCTGCAGGAGTCATTCCTCTTTCCAATTTGGCCAACCTGAATTCCATATTGTAAGAGCCTGTACCTATATTTAGCTGGTAGGCTTAAATTGCAGAGAGTTTAAGCCTGGCGGAGTTCACAGATCAGCCTTTTTACTGCTTGACTTGGGAGCTGACAACAGCTAAGGCCTTTCTGCTCTCTCCCTCAAACCCTGTGCTCTTCAAGCAAGAGAAAAAATGGATCCCACCAAGGAACTAAAAGAAGAACTTCGGCTTTATCAATCTACTCTTCTTCAGGATGGAGTGAAAGAACTTCTAGATGATAATAAGTTTGTCGATTGCTTCATGAAAGCTGGAGACAAAAGTCTACCCTGTCATAGGCTGATCCTTGCAGCCTGTAGTCCTTATTTTCGGGAGTTCTTCTTGTCTGAGGAAAGCGAAGAGAAGAAAAAAAACATAGAGCTGGACAACGTTGACCCAGCTGTGATGGAAGCCATTCTTAAGTACCTCTACTCTGCCGATATTGACCTTAATGATGGAAATGTCCAGGATATTTTTGCATTGGCCAGTCGTTTCCAGATCCCATCTGTCTTCACCGTATGTGTCACCTACCTCCAGAGGCGCCTCTCAACCGCGAATTGCCTGGCTATCTTCAGGTTAGGCCTACTTCTGGACTGTCCACGTCTTGCAGTCACTGCACGCGATTATGTGTGTGATCGGTTCAGCCATATATGTAGCGAAGATGACTTTCTGCAGCTCGCTCCACACGAACTGATTGCTGTCATTTCTAGCGACGCCTTAAATATTGAAAAAGAAGAAATTGTGTTTGAGGCCGTGATGAAATGGGCCAAGACGGATAAGGAGAACAAAGTGAAGATCCTGGCAGATGTCTTTGACTGCATAAGATTTCGTCTTATGACCGAAAAATATTTCAAGGATCGCGTCGAGAAGGAGGAGCTGTTTAAAGATCCTGAAATCCAGAAGAAGATTAAGATCATTAAAGATGCCTTCGGAGGTAAACTGCCTGAACCACCCAAAGATAAGGCAGGCGATAGTGATGTTGGGGATGAAGACTTACTTCCCGGATATCTGAATGACATTCCTAGACATGGCATGTTTGTCAAAGATCTTGTCGTAATGATCAGTGACACGGCTACAGTGGCTTATGATCCAGTAGAAAACGAATGCTACTTGGTAGCTCTGTCCGAGCAGATTCCAAGAAATCATTCCAGTACAGTCACCAAATCCAAGCAAGTGTATGTCATTGGCGGGCTGTATGTGGATGAAGAAAGCAAGGATAGCCCTTTAAAGTCCTACTTCTTCCAGGTATGTAGAGGTAAAGCAACTTAAGATTACCGTTAAGGCTCCTTAACACTGTGAAAATATAGATGCACAATACTGATCTTTTTTTTTTACAATTTGTTCTGTTTTTGGGTCTAGTTTATATCTATTCTTGTTATATTTTGAGTTGTCCATTTTTCATCCATTTTTCATTAAAAAGTTTATTTGCTGTTTTTATCATGTGGCTGAGAATACGAATGTAAAAATACGGCACAAGTACACGCATGTGAACTGTGCCAATACGGAGCATGCCTTTTTAAATTCATCCCGTTCTGTGGGCTAAAACTGGTACCAATACAGACCCTTTAGAATGTGTTGTCTATTGAAAAGAAAAAAACACCATGCGCATAAAAAAATCTGCATAAAAAAAGGTGTACCGGTAAATAAACCATTCAATATATAGGCATATTTGTTTCAATATAAGCAATGTAATTAGTAAGCATCTGTAATCGGGAAGTGTGAATGAGCCTTTAGATTTTATTATGTGTTATTACCTTTTGATTACATTTTTAAAATTGTATTGAGTCCATGGAAGTTTATATGAATAATGCATGCCAGAAACTCAATTTTAGACACCTAGCATCCAGGGATTATTAAAAGGGAATATCTACCTTTTTAACCCTATTTAGAGCTCGAAATAGACAGCATAGGAACTTACTGCACACTGTTTCATTATTGAGCTCAATGCATAAACAGTATACCATAAACTCCCCCTAGTGGTGGCTTTTAACAGACAGAATTTAGCTGTATGTGTATACAGGGGATTTTGGAGCTCTGTGTCAGGAGAACAGAAACTTAAGTGCTATGAAGATATATTAAGAAAATGATGAGCACAGATTTTTGAACCTATTTAGACAGAAAAGAAACACAATTATATTCTCTGGTGGGCATCAACCTAGAGATGCTATTTAGTGCTGTTATACGGATTATGTAGATACAAAATTACTTCTAATATTTTCTATTGTTTACGGTTACGGTTTAAGGTGTAATATCCCCTTCAGTGCACAGATCATACCTACAAGTTTATACACTTGCATTATCTTGGCACTACTTGTGAAATTTAGAGTCTTAAAGGGAATGTGTCATCTCAAAATGTTCTATTGTTTAAATCAATTTTTGGGATTTTTTTTAGAATTATCATTGATTTTGAAAATTTTCCATATCACTATATTTTTAAAAATATCCAAAAATGTTTTTGTCTGGCCACTAATCCTCATAATATGTCAATACTTGACCGCCATTTCTTTGTGAGCACAGTAGACCAGGGGTCAGCAACCTCCAGCACTTCAGCTGTTGTGAAACTACAATTCCCAGCATGCACACTTGCTCAGCTGGTCTCAAAACTCCCATAGACGTGAACGGAGCATGCTGGGAGCTGTAGTGGACCAGAGGTTGCTAATCCCTGCAATACGAAAGATCACCTCATTGACTTCAATGGGAGAGTTTTCTAGACATACTCTGTGACCTGTGGAAAGGTCACTGTACAGGAAGGGGGAGTAGATAAGTTGCGACCATCACCTATTGTGAATGGTGGATTCAATGTTTTTTTCCAACTTTTGAATGGTGGATTCAATGTTATCAACTGTATACATACGTGTAATAGTTGTCATTGTAATCCTGTCTGAGATAATAATGAGATGACTGAAAAGTGATCTGTACAGAGCCTGAAGTTTTTGACATATTAATAGGCCTAAAGACAAAAAAATTACCCAAAATTCTAACTTGATTTAAATAGTTGGTTATTTTCTGAGGACACGCCAGACAGGTCATAGGCACTAGATTAATGTCAGATACAAAGCTTTTATAAATGCTGTTATCACGCGTGCTTCCCACTGAACACACCCGCTATTTCTGTGAATGGGGGAGGGAGAAGACCAACATTGCTGATGATCCTTCTTGTGAGAATGAATGACAGTGAGGCACCAGTCATACACCTTGAATTGTTAGATATTTCCGCTCAAAATTGCAGATTCTACTGACAGAAAAAGATCAGCCACTTTTTGAAATGTTTACATATGGCTATTTAGAGGCGTGAGGACAGAGGAATGAGGACTTTTACCGGTATGTGTGAACAGACTGATAATGTCCTGTCTTCATAAGATCTGGTAATGAGGAGTCAATCAAAATTTATATCATTGCATCTGCATGAGGAGGTTGAATTTATAGTGTGTTCAGATCAGTACTGACAATGAATTGTGTTGGGCATTATCCCTCCTGGTCATTCTGAATAATCTGCATCCCATAAAGTGGGGCAGTGGTTCCCAACCAGAGGTCCCAGGACCTGGACCCTCTCGAGCCCTGATCAGGTGTTCCCCAGAACACAGCAGCAACAAGGGAGTCCAAACTGATTTCAGCTGCTCAAAGATAAGTCAAACTATTGCATTGGACAAGAACTATAGAATACTTTATCTGTCACTACACCAAGCTTCTTTTTAGAAGGAATGGGCATTAGGGGGTTCCCCGGAAGTGGAGACATTTTGCAGGGGATTCACTGAAGTAGAGTCTTGACAGCTAATGACTTCTACAGACCAGCTTGAGGGCTTGGCTGCATTTATTCATCCACATTCCAAAGCAGTCCATTGAACAGATGATAAATCCTAGTCTGATGGGAGTCTGACCGCTTGGACCCCCACAATTGTTAGAAAAAGGACCCCTGACCCCAGTCCACCCTGAGCCGCAAGTCAACAACTAGGAGGGCTTAAAATGGAACGATGGTCGAGCATGCATCCTGGGGCTTCATTCATATGACTGACAAACTCATAGTTGTGGTTTGGACTGTGATCCAAAACCTGTGTCTCCCCAACAGCTGCACAACTGTCAGGGTATGATGGGAGTCAGGATCGGACTGGCCCACCAGAGTACCAGAGGATCCTCTGAAAAGCCCAAGCTCTGACAATAAAACAGGGCCATTAAGGTCCAATATACACATAGTGTATGATGGCTCTCAGGATCATTTCCTCTGGTGGGCCCAAAGGGACCAGCCTGATCCTGATGGGAGTTGTAGTCTTGCAACAGTTGAAGACATACAGATTGAAGGAATGACACCTGGGTCTCTATTTTGGAGAATGGTGTGGACGCCAGTGTTGGACTCCTACTAATCGAGCACTTATCATATGCAATGGATAGATGATTTCAATGGGCACCATGAGATACTTCATTTTGGGTACGAGTAGTGAGATACTTTATGATCTGCTTTTTTATTTATTTTTTGTCGACCCCTTTAGGGATAAAAACAAAATACCAACACCAATATACAGCCGTAATGCGGTTACAGCCCTAATATACAGAAAATGAGTAGAACCTACAGCTTTTACATTACTCTGGATCAGTGGTGGCGAACCTATGGCATGGGTGGCACTCAGGGCCCTCTCTGTGGGCACCCGCACCCTGGAAAAGTCTATGGTGTACCAATATGCCTTAGACTTTTGCTGCCATTCATCAGCGCAGGGCACACTATGAACGGCACAGGCAGCGCACTGAATGTAGGCAGGCTGGTATAGATAAATGATAAAGTACATGGACGGTATACTATACTGGTATTCAGGGTAAGTTGTCATGTTAGCACTTTGCGATAAATAAGTGGGTTTTGGGTTGCAGTTTGGGCACTCGGCCTCTAAAAGGTTCACCATCACTGATAGGTGAATGACAAGCAGTTATACTTTTTAAGTAGTACCAATTTGCTATTAAATCTTCAAACATATATAGAAAATTCAAATGTCATATGGACGTAATATCGTAATATATTCTTTTTATTCCTTTGTATTGCAGCTGGACAGCATTGGTGGGGAATGGATTGGTCTACCACCACTTCCGTCAGCCAGATGTCTTTTTGGCCTGGGTGAAGCTGACAACTGTATCTATGCCGTTGCTGGCAAAGACCTGCAGTCCGAGGAGTCGCTTGATACAGTCTTTTCTTATGATGTTAAGTATGTTGTATCTGGTAACCAAGCCCATTACTATTTACTCCACCCGAACCCTCCCACGCCGTGTTACTAAGTTTCTTTATGTCCTTTCAGATCAGTAGCTTGGAACGAAGCAAAGAAACTTCCTGTCAAGGTCTATGGACACTCTGTAGCGTCACATAATGGACTCATCTATTCTGTTGGAGGAAAAACAGATGACAAGTAAGTATGTGCACAACAGTCATAAGGAACATGGTTTTCCAACACGTTCTTCCAGTCCGTAAGTGCAACACAGTTCCCTATAGTAATACATGTAGTTCAGTGAAGAATAAGTGGTGTTCCCTGTGAGATCTCCTTGTAGCGTTGAAGGATTTCAGATACCCTATAGAGTTGGCGTCTAAACCTGTTGACCCCCCCCCCCCCCATCAGCTATTCTTATTTTCCGACATGCGTAGAAGATATGTCAGAAGATTATGTTTAGTGAAATTCACCTTTCGAATCTTTTTTCATGGCTTTATAGTATGGCTCTGGTGTAAGGCTCTGTTCACACTGCGACGATGGGTTCCATTTTGAAATCATGTAGAATGGTTCTTTGTGGATCCCATTGACTTATAATTGGTACATCAAGTTTCTGTTTTTATGTCAATCAGAATAAAGCAGCATTCAGCTACTCTGCCTGTCAGGGGGAAATAGAAACCTAATAGACTGGACCATGATGCTGGTGTGAACAGAGCAACTAGTTTCTCTGAAAACAAAATCCTTTTAGCATTGTGATTTATCCCTTGAAGCTACTGAGATGTGATTATGCTTCTACTACTAATATAGGAAGCTAGTCAAAGTCCATTTGCCAGTAAATAATGATGAGAAAAGACTATATACAGCTCCCCTGCTTCATGGTCCTAGATGCATGGAGAATGTGTGGAAAGCACAACTGATGAACATGAAAATCAACAGAGGAACTCTAACGACCGCAAAGACTTATTGTGCATCTTAAAAACCAAACAGGGAACATCACGGACACTTGAATTCCTACACGTTTCGCGTCTGAGAGTAGTGACGCTTACTCATGGCATAAAAAGTAAATAATGCCATCATGTGCCAGATAATGATCCTGCCATCTAGATGCAGGTATGCAGCCTGACCCTTCTTCTAGAGTGTGTTAACCTGAGCGAGGAGGCCCCTACTTGACACTGGACTATCAATGCCCCTTGAAATTATTGGATGCACTTTAATTTCAATGGGTACCTCCAGGACTGGAATTTTAGGAAGAGCAAAGGGGTTGTGTCTAATGCCTTCCACCATTGGTTGGACTACCCTTTCCCGATAGGTTGTAGACTGTATTATGCCACTGTACCAGCACTGTTGGTGCTCTTAATGCTGGTAGGTCAAATAAGCAAGATTACATTAAATAATAAAAAAAACTAACCATCTTCTTGTGATGAGACTAGAGGACATGGTAAGGCTCATGAATCCTACATTGCTGGACTCTACTATGTCTCTTTTGATGGAAAGCAAGGTTTGTGGTTTTTTGTCGTTACAGGAAATGTACTGGAAGAATGTTTGTATTCAATCCCAAAAAAGGCGACTGGAAAGATCTTCCTCCAATGAGAACAGCTCGCTCAATGTTTGGTATTGCTGTGCATAAAGACAAGATCTTTGTCGCTGGTGGTGTTACAGAGGAAGGACTGACCGCATCAGTGGAAGCCTATGATATTGCCACAAACAAGTAAGTATGAGAGTTGCGCTTGCACACCTCGGTTTCAGTTCCAAGTGGTACCTTGGAACTGAACCCGAGTTCAGTAAAAGGTTTTTTACAGTAGAAATTAACTTTTGAAGTTATTACCCGAAGTCTCACAAGACTTTGCGAAGTAATAACTTCATCTCATAGGAGCCAATACATTCTAATACTGTACAGAGCGCTCGCTCCGTACAGTATTCTACGTTTTATGCGAATCGACTTCAGATGTTTCATCCGAAGTCGATTCGCTCATCCCTAATCCTCCTCAATATCAGATTGGTGGGGCCAACACCAGGCTCCCCCACCTATCCCCTGTTTGGGCAGCCACCAGTGCCAAAAACTATACAGTGGATGGAAGGCTCTGTCCACGACGTACTGCAGCTCAGATCCCATTCAGTACCCCGTCACAGCTGATACACAGTGGACAGAGCCATTTGCTTCCAGTTCTGTCGACAGTATAGTTGCCGGCACCAGCTCCAAACAGCAGATTGGTACCTCCACCGATCTGATATTGATGACCTATCCTAAGAATAGGTCTATAGTTCTTAAGAGTTTTCTAAAAAAAAGTTGGTGGTGGGGGGGAAAAAATATAAGTAATCAAAAGGGTGTACTAAAACTTTACACATTATTTGAAGGGTCTGTCTCAAAAAGAAACCCTCTGTCTACGCCTTTAACAAAGAGCGCTCGCCTCCAGCAGGGTGTAAGACGTCAGATCGGCTGCAGGGTCTGTCTGAAAAGGATTTGTCACACGAACCCTATAAAAAAAGATAGAACATCTGTTACCTTGAAGTTGAAGCCCAGAACGTTACTGCCAGGAGATAAGTGATGAGCAGCTCCAAAAAAAAAAGGGTCATGATGTCATGTAAAGCCATCCTGGCGAACAGATCCTACAGTAATCCCAAGATGAAACCTAAAACGCGACTGTGTCCACAACTAGGCATGCATGAACCCTTGGCTCTAGGCATTTGAGATCTGTAGATAGAACACAATGCTCTTTCCAGTAACCGGTGGAAAATGAATTCAATGGAATGGAATCCTTCACAACAAGCAGTTTATATCGGTTCCTTAGGAACTGCAGGCTATCTGGTACAACAGCTCTGCCATAACAAGTGATTAGAGCTAAGCTGCAAATACCAGACACAGGACGTGGACAAGAGGGGCGCTATTTCTGGACAAAAAAGTGGCAATATTTTTTACATTCCCTGCAACCCATTTAATGCATTTGTGCTTTGCTTATTTAACCTTTCATTTCATTCATATTTTTTTTTTCCAGATGGGAAACGATGCCAGAATTCCCACAAGAAAGAAGCTCCATCAACTTGGTTACCTCGGCTGGAGCTCTGTATGCTATTGGAGGGTTTGCAATGGTTCAGCTGGAAACAAAGGAATTTGCACCTTCAGAGGTGACAGATATATGGAAGTAAGTTGAGCAGTGAAGACTGTACAGTATATAGCTGTTTTGGTCCATCCTGAATACCAGATACACAGAAAAAAAAGTACCCAAAAGGAAACCTTTGAAGAGGAGCTTTTAAATATTTACGACATATATGCCATAAATAGGTGCAGACCTGATTGGTGGGGATTCCATTCATTGGGCCCCACCATTCGGCAAGGGGGTGGCAGAGACTGAATGGAGAGGATACCACATGGATTGCAGCGCCGGAGTCCAGCCATAGAAATAAATGGGGTCACAGCGTAAATTTCATGTTGCCTGCAACCGTGCCTCCAGAGTTGCAAAAAAAAAAAAAACAGCAGGGTTGGATTTTTTGTGATTCTGGGTTTGCGGTAAGCTTGAAAGTCACACTGCGACCCATTCATTTCTGTGGCTGCACTGCTACACTGTAATTCTTGATCGTGACAACTGTAGCCCTAGCCAAGTGTTTTCTAGATTGGCAAAAAAAATCTGACAACTGGTCAGACCTCTAATATATATATATATAAGCCGAAACGTCGCGATTCCACATGGGTGAATACATTTTTCTAATTTTAATTTTTTGGTGTGCCGCCCATTTTTCCATTATTGTGGATATATAATATATATATATATATATATATATATACAGTATATTGATAAGAAGACTTCTTACTAAAAGGCAGAATGGTGCAGAGGTGCCATATAATGTATTTTGCAATATTTCTAGTTTGGCAATTGCATCCCATCCACAGTGGACATATGGGAGCACTTTTTGTGAAGTTGAGGAATGTCCTTTGAAAACTGCATCCAATGAACTTATCCGCAAAAAAGCTCAACATTTACGCTGATCAACTTGCTAGTGTTTTATAGGGATCTACTACATCTTGCTGTTATGCTTTCTAGGAAAGGTCAGCCATTTGTGTTGGTGTAGGGAACAATGTAGACCCTATGGGCTCTTTCAGACGATTGTGTCCCTAGCGGAATTCACGCTCCGCATGAGAGAGGGATGGTGCGTTCTGGACATAAAGCTTTCAGTATGATTCTGTTACAGAATGGTCAGGCAGAGGCATATAGCATTATCAATCATGATAATCCAGACTGCACGATCCCTCTGTCACATGGAATGTGATTCCCGCAAGGGACACGCTCATATGAAAGAGCCCTAAAAGTGTGTGCAGAAATTTCTTTTAAAAATCCATTATACAAAACGGGTTGTATCTGCAGCATGTGCATAGATGTCTGCTAACCCCATTCAGGTGATAAAGACAGATGGAGAAGGTTTTGCAACAAATCTCAAAGTTCCAGATAATAGTTGTATGAAAATATTATACGAACACTCATTTGTCTGCACTAACACATATCAGTTATGTTGGTTTTTTTTTTGTTTTGTTTTTCGTTTCGTTTTTTTGTTCTCAGGTAATGATTTAAAATGACCTCCAGCAACCTGTCCTGGAATATGAGCGTTGCCTCCACTTGCAGAGCTGCCTAGAGGGGTGGGGGTGCAGGGCCCACTACATACTATACTGCTCTACAATAGATAGTAATGATGTGATCCTGCCTATGATATGTCATCATGGCTGAGCAGCCTGACAGGAACACTCAGCCTTATGTAGTATATGCAAAAGCCAGAGCTGTAGTGTGCAGCGAGACCCCGGCGCCTCACCCACTAGGCAGCTCTGCAAGTGGTGGCAACATCCTGCTCACATTCTAGGACAGGCTACTGGCAGCCATTTTAAATCATTTCCTTTTAATGGTGTGTGTAGAGTCCTGTCAAACTCATCCGTTCGTTACCTTGATGCATGATGTTTTTTTCTGATAAATGTCTAAAAAGGCGGCATATGTTCTGCCCTTATAAGTGACTGGAGTGGTTGGGGGTATCACCAGCCAACATTCAACTGACTTTTTAGCTAATGTTTAGGCGACTGGAAACCTCTTAACATGAGACAGACAACCCCTTTAATCTATTTATTTCATGCTGCATTGGGCGAGATGTTTGATATTTCATGATGAATTATATTAAAGGGGTTTTCAAAGAATTTCATTGTGATGACCTGTCCTCTGGATAGGTCATCAGTATCTGATCGGTGGGGGTCCGACACCTGGGACCTCCGCTGATCAGCTGTTTGATCCTGGTGATCCCTACTTAAATTTCTGTGTTGTGTCTCCCTTTAGATTTGAGGATGACAAGAAGGAATGGAGTGGGATGCTGAAGGAAATCCGATACGCCTCAGGAGCCACCTGCCTGGACTCTCGCCTTAATCTTTTTAAGCTGACAAAGCTGTAAGAATAGAATAGGTGGCTGATGATGAGAGTATTACCATATTTTTGTTCGCTACTAATTGTTTTAAACTAAAGAAAGGTTGTACATACATTTATAGTTAAATTAATAAAGTTTTGGAAACCAGTTATTCATCTTGTCACATGATAAACATCATTGGAAATCTGTTAAATATTGGTCTATAATGTATTGAATTTGTAAAGCGCTGCGGAAAATGGTGGCGCTATATAAACAAATATTATTATTATTATAATCTGGGGCGAACACAGTTTGGAAGACAGTGAACAAGAGTGGCACTACTTTGGAGAAAAAAAGCTTACTTCTCTAATTTTAGGGAAAAACCTTTAACACACTTTATACTGTACATGCACACATAATATATTGTGCTACTACTCCATGCAAAGATAGAGTTGTCCTTTAACCACTTCCCGACCGTCCATTGACTATAAACGTCCTTGAGCGGTCGGTTTATCTCTTAATGGACGTTCTGGAACGTCCTTTCAGAGATGGCAGCTGCACGATTAGTGGGGGCAGTCAGTGACAGCAGGACACCCCATGGAGAAGGCAGGGACCGTTCCTGTATGTCCCTGCCCTCAAGATCGCTGTATACACAGCGCTCAACGAGCGCTGTGTATACAGATCAGGAAACTCTATGCCGCTTCCTGTCCCGGCTCTGTGGTCACGTCGGGGCCAGGGGAGTGCAGGAGCTGTCGGGTCTTCTATAGACCACGAACAGCCCTGCACTGAGGCTATGCAGTGCTGTATACTGCTGTACAGCCTCTCTGGGGAGTGTATTTCCCCTGTAACTGGGGCTACTATGTCAGCCCCAGTTACAGGAGAAATCAATAGAAAAATACGTTAAATGTCCCCCAGATTGTCTTGTATGACCTTATGGGGGACACAAACTGTAAAATAAAAAAAAAGTGAAAGATAAAGTGAAAAAAAAAAGTTTCACATTTAAAAATGTTTCCCCCCCAAATCCGTTTTAAAAAAAAATGTTAAAAATAGAAGAAAAAAAATAAAAATAGATATATTTGGTATCACCGCGTCCGACCGGTTCTAAATTAATATTATATGATCTACCCCATCAGGTGAACACCGTAAAAAAATAAACACTACGCCAAAAGTTTTTTTAGTTAGCTCACTTCCCAAAAAATATAATGTTAATCAATCAAAAAGTCGTATGTACCCCAAAATGGGAGCAATAAAAATGAGCCCCCACAGAAGACCATAGCCAGAAAAATAAAAAAAATATGGCTCTAAGAAAATTGCAACACAAAAATATGATTTATTTTCTAAAAATGCTCTTATTATGTAAAGCATACAAAAATAAATAAAAAATAGACATATTTGGTATCACTGCGTCCATAACAATTGGCTCTACAAAAATATCACATGATCTACCCCATCAAGTGAATGGTGTAAAAAAAACTAATAAAAATTATGCCAAAACAGCTTTTTTTTGTCACCTCACAAAAAACATATCAATCAAAAAGTTGTATGTACCCCAAAATGGTAACAATTATAATGTCACCTCATCTTGCAAAAAAACAAGCCCTCACAGGAGACTATAGCCAGAAAAATGAAAGAAATATGGCTGTAAGAAAATGGCAACACAAAAACAAGATTTTTTTTTTCTAAAAATGTTTTTATTGTGTAAAACTTAACAATAAAAAATAAAAACTAGACATTTTTGGTATTGTTGCGTCCGCAACCAGAAACCCAAATGTACCCCAACATGCCAATAAAAACTACAGCTCGTCCCGCACAAAATAAACTCTCACACAGCCCATTCAACAAAAAATAAAAAAAGATATCGCTCTTAGAAAATTTCATGTTAGAAAATCCAGATGCCGCTCCCTCCCTTCTGAGCCCTGGCGTATCCCCAAATAACAGTTTACGACTACAGTTGGGGTGTTACTGCATTCAGGAGAAAGTGGGTAGCAAATTGTGGGGGGGATATTCTCCTGTTATCTTTTGTGAAAAAGAAAGTTTGGGCCTAAAGCACCATTTTCTTGTAAAAGAAAAAAAAAAAATTAAAAATTCTATGAAACACCTGTTGAGTGAAGTCCTCACTACACCCCTTAAAAATTCCTTGGGTGGTGTAGTTTACAAAATGTGGTCACTTTTTGGGGGTTTTGACTGTGGGGTTACCTCAGGGTCTTTTCAAATGTATCATGGTGCCCAAAGACCATTCCAGCAAAATCTGCCCTCCAAAAACCATATGGTGCTCCTTGCCTTCTATGCCCTGTCGTGTGCCCAAACAGTGGTATACGACCACATATGGGGTGTTTCTGCAAACTGAAGAATCAAGGTAATAAATATTGAGGTTTGTTTTGTTGTTAACCCTTGCTGTGTTCCAGGAAGAAATTAATTAAAATGGAAAATCTGCAAAAAAAAGTGACATTTTGAAATTTCCCCTCTATTTTGCTTTAATTCCAATGGAATACCTAAAGGGTTAACAACATTTCTAAAAACAGTTTTGAATAGTTTGAGGGGTGTAGTTCCTAAAATGGGGTTATTTATGGGTTGGTTCTATTATGTAAGCCCCACAAAGTGACTTCAGAATTGAACTGGTCCTTAAAAAAGTTGACTTTGGAAATGTTCCTGAAAATTTCAAAAATTGCTTCTAAAATTCTAAACCTTCTAACGTCCTAAAAGAATAAAATTACATTACCAAAATGATGCCACCATAAAGTAGACATATGGGGAATGTTAATTAATATTTTATGAGGCATCACTATCTGTCTTAAAAGCAGAGATTCAAATTTAGAAAACAGTGAATTTTTTCAAATTTTCATTAACTTTTAGATTTTTTTTATAAATTAACGTAAAACATATTGACTCAAATTTACCATTAACATGAAGTACAGTGTGTCATGAGAAAACAGTCTCTGAATGGCTTGGATAAGTAAAAGCGTTCTAAAGTTATTACCACATAAAGTGACACGTCAGATTTGCAAAACTAGGCCTGGTCAGGAAGTGGTTAAAGGGGTTGTGTCATCTCAAGCACTGGTGGCATTTTGATGGAATATGCCACCACTGTCAGATATGTGTGGGTCCCACCTACAGTGCCTTGCAAAAGTATTCACCCCCTTGACTTTTTTTTCGTGTTTTGGTGCCTCACAACCTGGAATTAACATGGATTGTTTAAGGATTTGCATCATTTAATGTACAGAACATGCCCACAACTTTGAAGAGGTTTCTTTTTTTAATTGTGAAGCAAACAACAAATAGGACAAAATAACAGAAAAAGTCAATGTGCATAACTATTCACCCCCCTAAAGTCAATACTTTGTAGAGCCACCTTTTGCAGCAATCATAGCTCCAAGTCGCTTTGGGATTTTTGCCCATTTCTCCTTGCTGCTCCAGCTCCTTCAAGTTGGATGGTTTGCGCTTGTGAACAGCAATCTTTAAGTCTGACCAGAGATTTTCTATTGGATTGAGATCTGGGCTGTGACTCGGCCATTCCAACACATTTACATGTTTCCCCTTAAACCACTCAAGTGTTGCTTTAGCCGTGTGTTTGGGGTCATTGTCCTGCTGGAAGGTGAACCTCCGTCCTAGCCTCAGATCACGCACAGAGCAGTACAGGTTCTGCTCAAGAATATCCCTGTATTTAGCACCGTCCATCTTTCCCTCAGCTCTGACCAGTTTCCCAGTCCCATCCCCCCCATGATGCCACCACCACCATGTCTCACTGTGGGGATGGTGTTCTTTGGGTGATGTGATGTGTTGAGTTTGAGCCAGACATAGGGCCAGATTTATCATTACTCTTGCAGTTCACTCCACTTTCAAAGAAGGCGTATGTGTATTTGAGTCAAGTCAAATTTATCATGGGCTCTTTCAGAGGTTGATAAATCTGGTGTATTTCTGGTTCCTAGTTGTATTTTGGCTTTGTCTTTGGAAAAGTCGCAATTTTAAAAAAGTGATTTTGTCAAACATAAGCATGGTCATGAGTGGAGTGAGTTTGCGCAATTTTTTGCGACTTTTTTGCGACTATTTAAAAAGTCGCAATAATAAATCTGTCTTGCAAGTGATTTACATAGGACAAAACGCCCATAAACTTGGTTTTGGAGTGAGTGGCGTAAGTCTCCAAAAAGTCGCAAAAAATTGCGCAATTTGCCCTTTTGCGCAATTTTTTGCGACTTTTTCACTCCATTAAAGTGACTTTAGCTAATGATAAATCTGGCCCATAGTGTTTTCTTTGATGGTCGAAAAGTTCAATTTTCGTCTCATCAGACCAGAGCACCTTCCTCCATACATTTTGGGAGTCTCCCACATGCCTCTTCGCAAACTCACGACGTGCCTTTTTGTTTTTAGCTGAAAGTAATGGCTTTCTTCTGGCCACTCTGCCAAAAACAAATCACTTAAGTACAGATAATGTAAGACTTGCAAAGCTGTCTACAACAATCACAGAGAGCAAAAAGTCTTAAAACATAACTTTTAATCTATATAACTAAAAAAAAAAATGGAGTCCTCTATGGACTTTAAGAGTGACACAAGCTATCACCCAGGGTGATAGCTTGTGTCACTTTTAAAGTCCATAGAGGACTCCATTTTTTTTTTGTTTTAAGACTTGTGATTGTTGCACTCTGCCATAAAGCCCAACTCTATGGAGCGTACGGCCTATTGTCGTCCTATGTACAGATCCTCCAGTCTCTGCTGTGGAACTCTGCAGCTCCTCCAGGGTTACCTAAGGCCCCTTTCACATCTGCGTTGTGAGGATCCAGCACGCACTTCCGTCGCCGGATCCGTCACAACGCAAGACAACTGAAAGCATTTGTAGACTGATCAGTCTTCAAGATGCTTTCAGGTTACCATGGCAGCCAGAACGCTACTAAAGTCCCGGCTGCCATGGAAAAGCAGCGGGGAGCCGGGGGAGTAGCTATTTACCTTTCGTGCGGCGGCCGGGGCGCTCCTCGATGACGTCACCGAGCTATGCTATGTGAGCAATGCACCGTGCGATCCAAAATGGGGAAAAAAAGGTAGTGTGTCTTATGGGGTGAATATAGGGGGAAAAAGCATGTCTGGCGCTTGTCACTGTCACTGCTGTGCTGCGATCAAACGGCCGCGCTTGTGGTGCTTGGTAGGAGCCTGACGTGCTGGGGTGTGTTCCTAGGCTGGGACCGGCCGGGCTGCATATGGTCGGGCTGGTAGGCTCTGCAGACAGTCCGCGGTGGGGACAGGCCGGCCTCAGCATGTGGGTGTAGAGACCGGCCTGCCTGAAGCGCTGCTATGGAGGAGGAGGAAGTTGGAGCGCTCAGCGCAGGAGCAGGCAGAAAGAGGGCCGGAGCAGACTTCCGTGTCACACATGCCTGCTCCGCCTCTCGTATCCGTCACACTCCCTGCTCCTATAGTGTTTTAGGTATGCCAATAACGCCGCTTGTCAGTGAATTGACATTCAGAGCCTGAAAACTTGTCCTCCTTTGACCATGGCCTTCTATCTGTCTGTCTGCACCCCAGTCAGGGAAAAGTGATGCCCCCCCAATACACTGTCCCCACCCCAATAAAGTGCCCCCCCAAATAAAGTGACCCCACTACTAATAAAGTGACCCCACTCCTAAAGTGATCTCAAAGCATTGTCCATGATGAGACAACCCCTTTATTGGTTAGAAGTTAGATGTCGCTGTGTTTTTTTTTTCCTATTTTCACCCTCTAAAACCTAGGGGCGTCTTATGGGCCGGTGCGTCTTATAGGGCGAAAAATACGGGTATGTTAAATCATCAGAAAGAACACCACAATAATATGTAATAAAATATTTGATCTTTTTTGTTGCATGACAATAAAATATACAGTACAGGTCAGTGATTGGCAAAAATCTTCTTCCTGAGATACTGTATCTGGTTCTCTCTTTCTGACACAGTCAGTGATTTCCATTCATAGCTGGGTATCTGTAAGACAAATACAATCTGATATTAAAACCAATTTATAACATTTATTGGCAAGCTGAAAATGTATATCTGCATACAGTCTTGTTAGCAGCCAATTGTTGACGGATTTTTTTGTAGTTAATGAGGTTATACAGCCAGAAAAAAAAAATGGTGGCGGGGGCTCAGGGTGGGTTAAAAAAGAAGAGATACTCCCCTCACTACCGCTTCAGTATCAATGCCGCCTGGGTTACTGGTGGCAGCAGGCTCAGAATGGATTAATTCAGGGATGCCCAACCTGTGGCCCTCCAGCTGTTGCAAAAATACAACTCCCAGCATGCCTGGACAGCCTACAGCTTGGAGTTGTAGTTTTGCAACAGCTGGAGGGCCGCAGGTTGAGCATTCCTGGATTAACTGATAGCTCTCAGGTCCTCTGCCGTTCGAATGCTCTCTGGGCCCCCCAATGGTCTCTAGTTCCTGGTCCTGTCCCGACACAGAGGAAATGCCTGCTCAGCCAATCACTAGTGCGGCCCGTAATTGGCTAAGCAAGCATTTCCTGTATGGCGAGACAGGACCAGAAAGTAGAGACCAGTGGAGGCCGAGGCAGCATCGGGATGGCAGAGGACCTGTGAGCCGAGTATCCGTTAACCCTCTCTGAGGCTGCTGCACCAATAACCCAAGCAGCATTGAACTGAAGCAGAAGTGAGGCGATTATCTGTTCTTTTATTTTTTTTAACCCACTGTGAGACTACTGCTACCATTTTTTTTCTGCTGGAAAACTCCTTTAAGACAGGCCAGCATTACGTCATTGGTATGGTGTCTCAAGCCGCAAGAAGTAGAGGGCCTCTTCACTACACTGCCGACAAAGATGCCCATAACACAGTGTCTGGCACTACAGCCATGCCGGGTTCTGCACACAGATGGACATCCCTGTGTTTCATACTGCAGAGAAGGTGGTGCTGTTTTGAAGGGTGCTGCTGATCAAATGGGGTCCCAGGGTTGGTACATAGCAAATTAGCCTTTAGACTCAGTTTAATCAGTAAGTTTCCAAGAAATGTGGCAGAACATAACGTGAGCAATTGTGGTGCTGCTAACTGGCACTCAGTGCACGCATCGGCATACCTACCTACAGTCCTATATGGGAACCGGAGGTGGTGATGGGATGCAAATGTGAATACAAAAAGGGCATGTCTAGCCTGTTACTGGGCCTTCCTGTGCTGAGCAGGGGCTAGGCTTAAAATGACTCACAGTTCCCAAATTCCAATGCTCTTAGATTACCCAGGGTCACCAAAGGCAATGGCAACACTGCATAAGTAGGGAATATGTGTCTGGTGTGGGTGCAACTGCTGGGACCCTTGCCAATCACAAAAACAGTGGCCTGTGTTCCCGTCTGAATCTAGCGGCTGTCGTGCACATCTGCTTATCCAACCCCTATAATGCCCTCCAAAATGCCCAGCCCCTCACACAGGTTATACTTACCCCGCTCCCCGACACCCATGTCGCTTCTGATGCCCGCACGGCCACTGCTCCATCTCCCTATCACGCGGATCAAAACATCCAGCGACGGGGGGAGCAGCCAATAGCCTCCCTAGCATAGATGCAGCGGCGGCCGTGCAGGGATCAGCGATGTGGGTGCCGGGGAGCAAGGCCAGTATAACCTGTGTGATGGGCCCGGGCATTTTGGGAGGCATTCTAAAGATTGTACAACCCTTTAAACTCTATGGGAACACAGTCAAGCGCTGTAGTCCGCTGTCTTCAGCAGTCCCTTCAAATCGAATAGAGCGTCAGCAGACATGTGCTACCGCTGCTGGATTCACGAGACACCCATTTGTGTGAGCAGTGGAGGTCCCAGCAGTAGGACCACCACCGATCAGATACTTATTGAGGATGTGTTGTCTCTTTAGTTAGCTTTTTTCAGTGATAGTTGTTATGTTGAGTAGACGCTCATTCTACTTTTTTGTCAATTCTGAGTACGACACAGACAATCACCACAATCTCAATCATTATCTTCTTAGCTTCAGGAAGTCTTCCACTGCACGCTGTCCCAGGCAGACCCCCAGCCACACAGCGCAGCGATACTCTCCAATGTACCTGAATGACGTGGTATCCTAATATCTCCAAATGCCTTTTCTTCATTGCAAACTGTCCTTTTAAATGTGTATTTTGGCAGAAGGCCTTGGGGCTAAGCAATTCCACAGCAAATCTGTAATACAAAACGGGGAAATTAGCATTAACGAGCAAAATCATGAATTTAATCCTTAGAAACGCACACAGAAAATCAGATTAGCCTTTAATTGTAATAGAAATAACAGGTGCATTGAACCAGAATGTCTACCTCCCCCCACAATAAAGAGGGGTATTCTGGTTTCACAAAATGAATTATATACAATTGTTGAAAAATACTTTCTAGATTTGTTTCCTCGCTTTTGTAAATTCTCTGCTTGCTATCAATTAATAGAAACCTTTATTGTTTGCTTCCAGTGGATACAAATCAATGATGGACTCACAGGTCAGCACTGATACGCATACTGCAACGTGTCATACACCTGCATGTCCATCAAAGGACCAGAAGTAAACAATGAAAGTTCCCGCTGAATCACAGCAAGCAGAGATCTTGACAGACCATGAGGAACTGGTATAGACCATGTACATGGCAGTACAGAGTGTACTGGAGAAATAAGTTGTGACCTTTGAGTTCCTTCATAGACACCGTCCTGCTCCGGGTATGGCATTGGCTCTTTGTCCTTGTCCAACGTGAATTCCAAATCTGCGGAAACAAATATCTATAAAACATGCTGAATCTGATGATAATTCTCCACAGCTGCATTCACAATTCTGCAGGCTACTGAGCTTAAAGGGGTTGTCTGGGATCCCAATACTATACCACTGAAAATGAAATGCAAAATATTGTCCTTCTGTAGCCGCCAGCACAAATGACTAAACCTCCTATATGGACAGGTAATCTATTGTCAGTTTACTGCTGCTGTTTGGGGAAGACATTATCTGCAAGGTAATCCTCGTGATAACAGTAGATAGAAAATAAAAGATATAAAATCAGGGATAACAGTATGACAGCTCTGTTGTTCTCTTGATGGCATGACAGAGTTCACGGCCCCTTTACACAGACCTGAACGACCAGGTCGTTCCCAATAATTGCCTGATCATGAGTGCGGGTAAGAGCTGCATGGCTACTGGAACCGCTCATCTTCACACAGATTCCTTGTTTCTGAGTAGCAGGTTCCTGCTTACGTAGGCCAATCCGCTGCCTAGAAACAAGGGTTTTGGGTGCCACATCAAGGATGCTTTCACCCGATGAACAATCATCAACCCATGTAAAAGGGCCTTTATTAACGCTGGGTTCACACCTGAGCGTTTCTGAGACGCGCGTTCTCCGTGCGGTTTTGTGCGCGTTTTTGGCAATAGTAAACGCGCGTTTTACGCGCGTTTGTGTGATTGACTGCAGTGTTGGCTTCTCTCCAAACTGTGCCTAGCACCTGGGGTTTGGCCTTTCCAGCATGTTGCAAATTCATAAACACGCGTTCGAACGCGCGTTTTCAGTGTCAAAAACGCGCAAAATACAAGCGTTGCGCGTTCCCATTGAAGTCTATGGGCCAAAACGCGCGACAAAAAAGCTTAAGTACTTGTTTATGCGTCGGGCGTTTTTCAGCGCGTTCGAAACGCGAAAATGTGAACCAGTCCCATAGGGAAGCATTGGTTTGCATCGGTTATGCGTTTTACAGCGCGTTCGAACGCGCTGTAAAACGCTCAGGTGTGAACCCAGGGTAAAGGAGTTATCCCTTGACTAAAGTAAAACATGAAAATCAGACCTCATATAGTACCCGACAACCTCTTTCTAACAAACCTAGAACCAGCCCTGTACCTCACATGAATCCAGAGATCCCCACGTTCTTTGAGATTTCTAGATTTAGATCAAGCTGAGAGCTCAAGGGGGTGTCTTTTCTGCTACTCCTAAGGGGGCGTGTCCCAGCTCTCCCTATCACAGCTCAGGAGGCAGTTCAAGGATGAAACTGAGCATGTGCGGCCATCTCAGTGAGCCGGACAAAGAAATAAGAAAAAAAACAACCAGCAGATGGCGCTATACAGATACATTTTATTGAATAACTATGGCTATGCTAAATTTGTAATTACATCCAATTACAAAAGTATTCAGATCCAGCTGCTGGTTTCAAATCTGTATATCTTTCATGGGACAACCCCCTTTAAGCGAGACTGTCTGCTATGCTAACAGTGCAAACAAAGAAAGTTCAAAAGCTAGGAAAGGAAGTAGAATACATGCAGTGACTTTAAAACATTATATCCAGAAAAGTATCCACCTGTCTGTTTTTTGTTATGACAACTAGTCACATAAAGGCTGTTAATACGTGACAAAAACATTTTCGAATGCAAGTGCATCCCCTGTCCTGGTGTTTATACAAGTTCAAATTGTGTTCTGTGCACATGAGATTTTATATAATTACCAGGCACAGCTCCGGACATTTTGTAGCACCTCTGCCCTGTACATGTAGTCCAGTCCCATTCATTTGACTTAGACTGAGCTGCAGTAATCGCCCACAGACTGTACATAGTGCAAGGTGCTGGACTAATTTTTAAATTTTTCTGTTCGATTCTAATTAAAAAGTATGGTTGGATCAGCCTGGTATTTCACACAATTGTTTTTTAAAAACACTATGTATATTTCTAATGGCATCTGTGATGGGCTAACATCCTATTATTTTACATAATAACCAGTTTACGGAGGTCTTACCTATAGAATAGCCGTACGGGGCTGTTACGGAGACCTTTGTATAATGTTTTCCTCCTAAAATCTCTTCTAGCAATTCCTGAAGCAGCTGGTTCACGGAAGTCACGTCTGTAGAATGAAATTGCATATTATTATTACAGGACATTAGATTTCCATTTTGAAAGTGTTCCTAGTCAATTTAAGTCATCCTTTTACCAACACAATCTAGGCCCTGGGTTCTCCAACACAATCTAGGCCCTGGGTTCTCCAACACAATCTAGGCCCTGGGTTCTCCAACACAATCTAGGCCCTGGGTTCTCCAACACAATCTAGGCCCTGGGTTCTCCAACACAATCTGGGCCCTGGGTTCTCCAACACAATCTGGGCCCTGGGTTCTCCAACACAATCTAGGCCCTGGGTTCTCCAACACAATCTAGGACCTGGGTTCTCCAACACAATCTAGGCCCTGGGTTCTCCAACACAATCTAGGACCTGGGTTCTCCAACACAATCTAGGCCCTGGGTTCTCCAACACAATCTAGGACCTGGGTTCTCCAACAAAATCTAGGCCCTAGGGCACATCTATTCTTGCAAAAGCGGTGAGAACACCACAAAATTTAAAAAGAAAGGGTCAAAACCTTTTGGACCTTTACTTATATAGCGCTACTATATTCCGCAGCGCTTTACAGACATTAGCATCCAACTGTCTCCAATGGGGCTCACAATCTAAATTCCCTATCAGGATGTCTTTGGAGTGTGGGAGACAACCCACCTAAACACGGGGAGAACATACAAACACCATGCAGATGTTAATATATAACAGTTCCTAAAGATTGAAATACTAAAAGAGATAGGATTCAGATACCAAAATCTGCGGATGCACAAACATATGAAAGAAATAAAAAAATTATTTCCTAGGGTACAAAAGGGACTGACGACCTTGTGACAATTATACAATTTCCAAGGTGTTTCCCTGTGGAAACATTTATCGCCTCTGCCTGCTGCAATACATAGGTGACCGGCTTTGTTATAAATCTGTTATATATCCTATAACAAGCCGATACAATTGTACTTTTAGGCAGCGGTGTTGCAGTAAATAATAAATGCCATGCAGACATGTGGCGTCAGAGAAAGACAGAAATCTGCCTCTTACCTTTCTTCTTCAGGTGCTGACAGTATGGATCGTGGAACCATGGAACCTGATATTCTGGGTGCTCAATGCAAACCGCCCGATTCAGTTCCATAAGATAATACCGTAAACTCATGCTCTGAGCGTGCGGAAAAGCTGAAACATTATACAGTATGGATGGGATCAGTCATTTGCAATATGCACCTCAATCAAGACTAAGACTATGGGGCACATTTAAGAGCTGCGTTTTAGATGCCACAACTTTTTTTTTTGCATCAGGCTATTTTGCCATACACATCAGTAAGATTTTAATTTTTATCAACTTTTATTATGAGCAAAAACAAGGAAAAAAATGCGCCATTTTTATTTATGCTATCTACCAGTCACGCTAAATAATATGTTAATTATAATGTCCGAATTATTATGACTGGATACCAAATACTGTTTTGTCAAGCTTAACGTTTTTTGGCCGGAGAAAATACTGCAGCATGCTGCGCTTTTTGCTCCGGCCAAAAATCCTGAACACTTGCCGCAAGGCAGGATCCAGAATTAATGTCCATTGAAAGGCATTAATCCGGATCCGGCCTTAAGCTAAACGCTAAAGTCCCGGCTGCCATGGTAAAGTGTAGTGGGGAGCGGGGGAGCAGTATACTTACAGTCCGTGCGGCTCCCGGGGCACTCCAGAGTGACGTCAGGGAGCCCTACAAGCATGGATTACGTAATCGCATGGATCACGTAATCCATGCGCATGGGGCGCTCTGACGTCATTCTGGAGAGCCCCGGGAGCCGCACGGACTGTAAGTATACTGCTCTCCCGCTCCCCACTACTACTATGGCAACCAGGACTTTAATAGCGTCCTGGCTGCCATAGTAACCTCAAAGCATTTCGAAGACTGATCAGGATCCTGATCAGTCTTCTAATGCTTTCAGGCGACTTGCGTTCTGACGGATCCGGCGAGACGGAAGTGCCTGCCGGATCCTCAGAATGCAAGTGTGAAAGAGGCCTTACTAAAAATAAAAATGAATGAAGCAAAAACTATTACAGTGTTTTTTGCAGCCTTCCCTTCTGTAACTTTCAAAACACTAGTAACACCTAAGGAATGCTAGGTTCATTTCAACGCTAAGAAATCCAGCAGGCTGTTCCGACAGAGGATTTACCAGCAGAAATGCCGCCTTTGGATCAGACAAAAAGTTGTGCCAGCCGAATATCATGATAGTCCACCGCAGTGGCATAACTAGAAATGACTGGGCCCCACAGCAAATTTTTGAATGGGGCCCCCTCCCTTTCATGCCGACCCCTTTCCTGTGGCTAGTAAAGATCGCTCTCTCAGACCAGGCCCGGCAGCTGATCCATCCGTTTTCTACACTGTCTATACTGCCACTGTATATTATTTCATTGTGTAATAATGTTGAGGGGCCCTGACAAAATCTTTTAGTACTTCTCCTCCTCTTGGATGGGCCCCTTCTGGGTCAGGGCCCCAAAGCAGCCGCTTCCCCCATCGTTATGCCCCTGGTCCACGGCATTATCCGGCTCTCCCTGTGGCTAGGGGATGACATTACTGGAATACCCCTATACAGGAATCTGCAATCCAAAGTCTACTCTCTGTTGCAGAATCTCCTGCCTTGAACACACTCCTGCTTGGTCACAGACGACACCATATTCCCAGTGACTTCCCTGCAGCCCATCTTTACGCTGCAGCCTGTATAGTGACTACAAAACCATAGGTTCCCAAGACAATAGCAGAGATTTTCCTTGCTTGTAGTGGACCTTTACCATCTGCAAATCGCTTGATATTTAAAACTACTTTACAGATCCTGCACAATGACAAAAAGCCATAAGAATAAACAAAAAAAAGAAGCGAACTTACATGCCAACTGGGCATCTAGCTGGCGTAAGAATTTGATGTCGAATACGGCATTTATTAATTCTTTCGGAAACTGTTTTACCAAAGCAAAACTGTAACAGATCTGAATCAAGCATGAAGGACTCAACGAATCTATAAAAAAATAAAAAAAGGCTAAATATATCATTCAAAGAATAAAGTACAAATGAAGCTCTAACTTTAGTAGGAGGCCCCTTAAAGCAGTGCTCCTCAACTCCAGTCCTCGGGGCCCACCTACCGGTCATGACTGGATAATATCCCACAGAATACTTGTGGTCAGTCCTGATGCATTGACACTAATCATATCACCTGCTCAATATTAAGGAAATCCTGAAAACATGACCGACGGGTGGACCTTGAGGACTGGAGTTGGGGAACCCTGCCTTAAAGGTTATCTGCAACCAACAGTTTATTTCATTACTCCAAACTGAGAAAAAATAAATGAAGCAACTCTGCAAAATCCAGATCAAAAATACCCTACCATTTTGTGTATACAGCTCAAACGCAGGCCCATGTATCTCCGTGGTTACAGACTACAAACCAACCTTCTGTAGTCTAATCCATTTTCCCTTTTGTCCTACAAACCAGCAGACCGCATAAAAGGGGACGGGGGTAAGACATGACTGCTGGACCAGAACATGGACCATGGATCTAGACAGGACTGTGTTTGTCTTCTATGTATGCAGACCTAATTCTACATACTGTACTGAGTCCAAATGAATCCTGCAATCCTCTGCTATCTTCAATGCACCTGAACGTGTTCCTGAAAACACAAATAATCATCTGAAAATATAACTGGATGAATATTTCAAGTGTAAATGTCCTCCTGTCCACTGTGCAGTCATACTCTTCCATCTTCTCCCTGACTGTGAGATGCCCAATCACAGCGGAGAGCGTCACAACCAGGGAAAAGGAGACGCCCCCTGAGGTGGGAAACCAGAACGGGGGAGCACAGCGGGGGGAATGGAGCAGCGCATAGGAAACATAGTAAACGTTATACCATACCTTCAGTACGCCCGACACAGCCCCTATTTACATGATTATGTCAGGACTGGTATAAGGTCCTCTTCAAGCCAGTACTGTCTGCTCTGCACTGACGGGGGGCAATCACCCTGAAACAGCTGTCTGCAGATGAGATGCTGGCTTTTTTAATATCAGAGTCATGTCTCAAGGACTTTTTAAAGCGAACCTGTCAGCAGATTTTCACTAATTAAACCATTTACAGTACCTTATAGTTCATGCTGAGTAAGTCTCCAAACGTCGTTTTCATGGATTTCTGGGCCTTCGGGATCGCGCTGCTAGGAAGGTAGACGGCGCATGCGCCGCCGAGACCAGCGCGGTCCCGGGCAGGAGGAGTGCTGTCAATTATGGGGATGAGAGGCGGGGTTTGGACGGGGGAGGCACATCGGGGAGTCAAGGAGGGTCTGCCTCCTTGACTTCTCACTTGACTTGTGACGCAGGAGACCAGGATTTTATAAAGAGAATTTTTCATACATATAAGGCCCAGAAATCCATGAAAAAGACGTTTGGAGACTTACTCAGCATGAACTATAAGGTACTGTAAATGGTTTAATTAGTGAAAATCTGCTGACAGGTTCGCTTTAAAGGGTTGAACATTGACTTATAGCAGGGATGCTCAACTGTTGTAAAACTACAACTCCCACCATGCCCTGCTGTAGGCGGATAGCTGTAGGCTGTCCAAGCATGCTGGGAGTTGTAGTTTTGCAACAGCTGGAGGGCCGCAGGTTGGATATCCGTGACTTATAGGATAGCTACCTTACATCTGGTGGCATTAGAGGCTTGTTAAGAGCTCATTTGAATGCCTTTTTACCTAGATTTCAACACGTGGAAATAAATTATGAAGATTGAATTGCACGCTGGATTCAATACCTTCTTTAAACAGGGTTTGTCCCTTTCCATGGAGCTATATAGGTCTGCAGAAACCAAAAATAGGACCTTTTTCATAAATAACTATTGCAAAGTTGCTTCATTTTAGAAGCATTTGTGATACTGGTTTGTATGTAGGACATAGCTTTTAAACTGTTTGCCTTTATCTTCCATCACTTTATGATTCGTGAGAATCTGACCTTGTTACCAATCCTGAAAACATAGAGGATGCGGACATTCATTGCGTTCCCCCTGCGCTGCGGCACTGCGGCCACCTGGTGTACTGGGAACCGTAGCACAGCCTGATTCATGTGAATGGGACCAGTTACAGTTCTCTGACCGGTCTGGTGACCGACATTACTGCTGTGAAGGGGACGCAGTGTTTAAAGCATTGCAGCCCCTTCATTCTCCGAATTGTGGGGAGCCAGCAGGTTGGAACCTCACTGATCTCCGATCATTGTGATGGCTTATCCTAGTGATACAGTATCAATTTATAAGATTGGAATACCCCTTTAAAGGGGGTTATCCAATGTCTAAAACATGCACCCCCAATGTCCGGGCCCCTCATATAGATTATACTCACCCTGCTCTCCGGCACCTGCATCATTCCTGATCCCTGCACGGCTGCCTCTGCATCTCCCTGTCATGCGGATCAAAGCATCCGGAAAGCCGCCAACAGCAGGCTGCGATGTAGATGAGCCTCCCTAGCGTCACTAGTGATGCTACTATGCTAGGGAGGCTCGTCCCCGTAGCAACCTGCTAATGGCTGCTGCCCCCCCCCCCATAACCGGAGATTTTGATCTGCGCGACGGGGAGATGCACCGGCAGCCGTGCGGGGATCAGGAGCAACGTGGGTGCTGAGGAGCGGGGTAAGTATAATCTATATGAGGAGCCCGGGCATTGGGGGGGGGGGGGGGGCATGTTTTAGACACTGGATAATCCCTTTAAGGATTGGCCTGCTGACCATAGCAGAATATGACGCAGACACCTACCTTTACGCTCCATTACATGTTGTAAGCATATGTTAAAAAACTCTCTACCCTGAGGTGGCTCATAATTCAGGAAAGCAAAAGGACGGAGAACTATAAGGATACAGGAAGGATGAATCTAGAAGAAAGCAGATGCAGATCAAAAACCAGTTAGGAGCATAAAAAGAGCATTCAAATGAATTGCCTCACAATGGCAACCCCTTTCTACATGGACACTATAGGGGGGTGGGGGGTCCCTTCCTGTAATACCTTTGTAATATCCCCCATGGTGACTGCAGCAATGCTGTGTAGAAATGGAGCTCGAGCAACGTTCATCTGCACTAAACAAATAGAAAGTTTTGTGACGTTCCTCCAGGTGACCTGATGCAGTAAGCGCTGGCAGGTGTCCAGCACTCCCTCCGCCAGTTCTCCATTCATCCACTGCCGGCTCTTGATCTGCATTATTTCGTCGAGCAAGAGATCAAGGCTGTCCACCTGCTGGAGTCTCTCTAGGGCACAGCGCTTCAGTTTTTGGAGCAGTTCCCTGTAGGTTTTATGGTGGTTCCCAAAAGAACGAGGTGTTTTTGACAACTGCATAAGTAGGACGGCTATCTTTTCCATGCTTGGCAAGTTGCACTGCCGGATTATAGCATCTATTTTAGAAAGGACAGCTTCATCCACTTGGTTGAGGTTCAAGAGAGAAAGTGCCTTGGCCATTCGGGCCACTTCAGATGGTATAAAGCTTGCAATTAGGTTCCTGCAGGGGAAAAAATAATAATGTAATAAATAAATATAAATTTATTAAATAAATACAGATTTAGTGCATTCCAGATATTACATCAGAAGATTTCCCGTGATGATGAGCTGAGCGTCACTGGGTGTCCCAAGGCTGTAAACCCTTCCACGGTAATTCACTGTAGAGAAACCTGGCAGCAAGTGTTCAATTTTCGTACAGCACCCCCACAGAGAAACAGGAGCATTAAGCCTTATACACGACTGTATTTTCGGCCTGCGTCCAATCCGTATTCTTGTGGTTCGCACGTGGACCCATCCACAAAGAGGCGGGCACCACAGGGTTGCCGTTTGGCAAATAATAGAACATGTCCTATTCTTTGCAGACAAGAATATGCATCTCTCTAGAACAGGGCTCCTGAAAAATGCAGGATGCACACGGACCGCAAAACGGATACCTTCGTGCGAATGGAGCCTTACACGGCACCCACTGAAAGAAATGTGCTGTCCCTGTAACATGCAGCCACGCCTGGTCATTAATAGTGAGAGAGGCCACTTTTTGGTCTGCCACGTAATAAATCCTCTAGAACCATAGGGTAACAGCTGATAGCTCACGTGTACATCCTCACCGTCAGCAGAGATGATGCACAACAGTCCGGAGACACGCCATTGTGAGGTGTCATTTACTGTCATTTACCTTTGCAGATGCCTTTGTAGTTCTTTTAGCGGCTTGGTATTTTGGTGTGGCAGATTCACCACGGACTCCGTCATGTGAAGTAGTTGTGTGGGTTTGCAGATATCCAAATGTTTCTGCAAGAGGGAGCAAATTCTAAAGAAGAAACAAAAAAAAAACGAAAAAAAAAATAAAATAAAGGTCTATGAAATCCATTCACACTATAGCATTACATTGGAAGCGCCTCTATGTGACCAAGTGTCACGGCACGTTCGGAGACATTTACAATGATTACTGGTTCCAGGGCAGCACATTACAACCACTGTTCGGCAGTTGTGGTCAGGGGCAAAGCTATAGAAGGTGCAGAGGTGACAGGGGGCCCTGGTGTCTAAGGGGGGCCTATAACAAAACACCACTTGTATAAATGATGCATTGTAGTTAGGGTCCAGAAGCTTCCAGGCTTCAGGTTACACTGAAGAAGCCACCTACATGAAGGCCGCCATGGAACTGCAGGGGACCAGATAAGTATAAGGGTATGGCTACAAGGCGACACTGGTCATGGCCAGGATCGAATGGCCATCGCAGTGCGGAGATGACCCCATAAAAATTTACGGGATCACAGGGGGAGTCGCACGTGTGCTGTGACTGCAAACCCCGAATCGCAAATAAAAAAAAAATCTAAATTCAGGGGTCGCGGCACACCTGCGACCATATTCATTTGTATAGGACCCCATCTACACTGCGATGTCCCAGCAATCCTGACCGTGACAGATTTTGTACAACCAGTGTCACCATGTAGCCCTACCCTAACTTTGGGGATGAGGGGCCATTAAACAGGTACATGTTACCGTAAAGACTTACTTTTGGATGAGCGCGTTATTTGTGCAATCCATTTCCACCATTGCTCTCAGGACAACAAGTAGATGGCTCAGGTTCATCTCATCAGTGAAGGTCAGAAGCTTTTCTTCAAGCCTGGGAGGGGGAAGCAAAATCCACAAGTATAAAGCTGGGCCATACAAAGTCCTTGGTTGTCTTTTATAAAGACATTTATGTACTGGAATGACTTAATGGAGGTGTATGAAATTGGGAGAACGGTTCTGCTTTTCCCAGCGTCATTCATGCCCAAGGGCTGTACCTGGTATTTCAGCTCAGACCCTTTCACTTAAAGGGATTGTCCAGGTTCAGAGCAGAACCCGGACATATCCTCTTCTTCACCCAGGCAGCCCCTCTGAGATGAGCATCGGAGCATTTCATGGTTTTTCAGCAGATCTGGTGACGTATCGGGTCTCTGCTAGGCAGAGGCTTCCCGGTGACTATTGGGTGGGCTTTAACGGTGACCCAGCCTGTTTTAATGGCTAGGACAGCACTAAAGCCTGCCCATTAGTGCTGGTGACGTCATGGGGAAGCCTCCACCTAGCAGAGACCTGATACGTCACCAGATCTGCTGAAAAACCATGAAATGCTCCGATGCTCATCTCAGAGGGGCTACCTGGGTGTAGAAGGTGATATGTCCGGGTTCTGAACCCAGACAACCCCTTTAAAACAGAGCTGACCTGCAATACCAGGCACATGCCATGGACAAAAGCGGTGCTGTTCCCGAAAAAAACGGGAACATTTTTCTACTGCTAGACAGTTCCTCTAACCCCTTAAAGGGGTTGTCTGAGATTTTAGTACTGATGACCTATCCTCAGGATCTGATCTGATATTGTCTGCATCTTTTGCGGCCCCTGTGGAATGAATGGGTTTGCACCTGTTCCGCATTTCCGCAAATTGTGTAACGGATACGGGATTCATGTGAATGAGCCCTTATTCAATGCTTTCAACATCATTTTTGTGCTGGTGGAAATAATCAAACGCAGGGACGAGGAGAAGACGCCCATAGCAGTCAATCAGATTCCAGCTCTCCTTTTTCAGAGACTAAAGGATAAATTACCATGTCAATAAAATATGGAAGTGGCCAAGTGGCTGGTGAGGAAGAAAGAGTTTACATGTCTGCTGCATGCAGGATGAGAGGGACATGCACGCTTTTTCGGACACTTACCTGTCTCTCATATGAGGAGATACCATTCTACTTAAGGCATCAAACAGATTCACAAAGGTCTCGGGATCATTACACATTTTCATCATCTCAACAAGTCGTGGCTTGGCCATAACAGGGAAGTCCGTATTGTTTAGTCGTAGGTGCTTGTACACCCCAGCAATGCTGGACAGGTTTTTGGCATCCATTGCGCCTATGTGCTGCTTGAAGAAGTTGTCGTATTTCTCCAGCAGGGAGATATAGGTGAACTTATATTTATAGAAAAGTCTCATCACCCTGAACGCATGCCTGACGTCGGACAGCTCAAATTTCTGGATGACAGATTCTGTCTTCTCGATCAGTCGTTCCTGCAGGTTCGGTGAGCTTACCGACTGCAAGCAGACGAGGAGACAGGACAATGTTCTGGAGAGCAGAAGATGGGACAGAACCATCATATATAGGACATAGAAAAGAAATGTTAGGCCAGAAATACTTTGTACTGACAGTGGTGCTAAAGAGTCCGAACTTTTAAAAGGGTGTCCCATTGATATGAAGTTATCCCCTACTACTAAAACTACTAGATTGGTGGGGGTCCTACCACCGATCATGAGAACGTGGGTCCCAAATACCGTGGAAATGAACGGAGCAGGTGGTCGGAAATAAATTCTGCTGTTTCATTCATTTCTATGCGAGTTACGGAAATAGCGCTCAGTACAACGCTCAGCAATTTCCAGAACTTTCAATTCCGTTGAAATGAATGGAGCAGCTGTACCCATTCTTTTCTTTTCAGGGGGGCTCCATGAGATTTGGGGCCTCCATTCCCATGATCTGCGGCAAGACCCCCACCAATTTCATTGTTTTCCCCTATCCTGTGGACAGAGGATAATGATATAACTGAAATACAATGTGTGCAATTTCCTCTTCTCCGTGCACATCCAAAGTTGTATTTGAAATTCTTTTTGCTATGGAGGATGGATTTCCTCAGGTTACAAACTCTGCAAATAGACCTGACCCTAAATAGGGTTGTTTCATCATAACAAGCCCCTTTAAGATTAAATGGGATCTGTCAGCAGTTTTGACCATCCTGAACTGCTGACAGCAACAGGTAGGGGCAGTACAAACATATCTTTTTGTGAAGGTTTTGTCATCAGGAGGAGTTTGAATATGAAGTTTTATTCTGGTAGATTCTAGAAGTACTCTCTGCATGGAGCTGCTCCACGTCCCCTCACCTCTGCTGAGTGACAGCTGCAGTGGTCTGCTGGTTGGATTTCATAGCTGTCACTCAAAGCAGAAGGTAGGGGACCCTTCTATCAAGTAGATATTGCCCAAGGAGGAAAGAAATGAAAAGTTTCTAAGAAACTTTCTATACTTCCTAATTTGCTTTGCCTTTTAACCCCTTAAAGGGGTTCTCCAAGACTAGAAAATGCTTCCCCATATGATGGGCCCCTTACATTGAATCTACTTACTTCGCTCCCTGCGCCGCTCCTGGTCCCTGCACCGCGCTGCAGCTTCTCCCCGTGCGCAGATGAAAACATCTGGTGTCGGGGGGGAGCAGCCAATGGCAGGCGGTAACGGGGACGAGCCTACCTAGTGTCACCCGCAATGCTGCGGAGGCTTGTCCACGTCCCCGCCTGTCACTGGCTGCTACCCGACTCCCAATGCCCCCCCCACCCCGACATCGGATGTTTTCATCTGGGCATGGAGAGAAACAGCAGCGGCGGTGCGGGGACCAAGAGCGGTGCAGGGAGTGGGGAGTGAGGTAAGTAGATTCAATGTGAGGGGCCCCGGCATATTGAGGAGCATTTTATAGTCGTGGATAACCCCTTTAATTTACAAATTTCTCCATTTTCAAGATCTGTGCTTGCTGTCAGAGTCTGCAGGACTAGGAGTCATAACAGTTGCCATCTACTTATTATCTGATAATGGATAAGGCAATGAAGGTGTGAGTATACGTACACAGGATCGGCCGCATCTTCCAAATCCCTGTCCACGACACTGGCTATGTGTCCTATGAGAGGACTAGTCGTCAGATCTTGTTTTTTCAAGCAAACTGCAAACTTTGCTAATGTTGGAAAATCAAATCTGTGCATTCAAAGGAAATAAAGACAAAATTCCTGATCACAAAGAGCAAATTTACATGTCTCACCTTCTGTAAAACCCTGTATCTATCATCCTGACATGGTGACGTGCAGTGTACGGCATGTAACTGCTGCAGCCAATCACTGACGTCTGTGTAAAAACTGCTGAGGACAGTGATTGTCTGCAGTGGTCATATGCCATATACTACAAGGTCACCTCTGCAGTTTGTACACAAGCAGTGGCAGAAGGACCGGAACAGCACTGCAAAGAATGGCGCTGGAGATTATATGATTATTTTTTATTTTAGGCTACATGAGGGATTGTCCGCGATCTTTAAATATCTTGGAAACCCCTTTCAGGCTGTGGTAAACTGTTAACATGGTTCTGCAAATAGAGACCTCCTGCATACAGCCATACTGCGGCTCCATTTTGTACGCAGTCTTAAAGGGGTTGTCGTACCTCAGCACATGGCATTTATCATGTAGAGAAAGTTAATACAAGGCACTTACTAATGTATTGTGATTGTCCATATTGCTTCCTATGCTGGCTGGATTCATTTTTCCATCACATTATCCAGCGGTTACGGCCACCACTGCAGCGCAGATACGAGTTGGCCGGGAGCTGCTGCACTCCCAAGGCCCAGCCACCAGAGAGGCCGGCACTTTTTCCTATAGTGTGCACGGCCACTGCTGCTGGATTGCAGGGTGGTCATAACCCCTGTATACGAGCAGTGTATATTGTGATGGGAAAATAAATAAAGCCTCCAGCAAAGAAAGTAATATGGATAATAACAATACATTAGTAAGGCCTCTTTCACACTTGCGTTGTGAGGATCCGGCGTGCACTTCCGTCGCCGGAAACGCCCGCCGGATCCGTCACAGCGCAAGAAAACTGAAAGCATTTGAAGACTGATCAGTCTTCAAAACGCTTTCAGTGTTACTATGGCAGCCAGGACGCTACTAAAGTCCTGGTTGCCATAGTAAGTAGTGGGGAGCCAGGGGAGCAGATACTTACAGTCCGTGCGGCTCCCGGGGCGCTCCACAATGACGTCAGAGAGCCCCACGCGCATGGATCACGTAATCCAAGCGATCATGTGATCCATGCTCATGGGGCGCTCTGACGACATTGTGGAGCGCCCCGGGACTCGAGAGCCGCACGGACGGTAAGTATGCTTCTCCCCTGCCTCCCCACTACTTTTCCATGGCAGCCGGGACTTTAGCGTCCTGGTTGCCATGGTAACCATTCACAAAAGCTAAACGTCGGATCCGGCGATGCGCCGAAACGACGTTTAGCTTAAAGCCGGATCCGGATTAATGCGGATTTTTCTACGGCCAAAAAACGTCTCAGTACTGAACTGAAGACATCCTGAACGGATTTCTCTCCATTCAGGATGCATTGGGATAATCCTGATCAGTATCTTTCCGTCCTAGAGCCCCGAGGACGGAACTCTAGGAAGGAAAGATAAAACGCTAGTGTGAAAGAGGCCTTAGTGCCTTATATTAAAGGCCATCTGTCAGCAGATTTGTACCTATGACACTGGCTGACCTGTTCCATGTAGAATCTGTCTTCGGCGCACACTGTATGGAGGCTGTCCACCCGTATATAAAATGACATCAGCCTTGGATATCGATGCTCAGGTATACTTTTATTGTAGTTAGATTCACATGCGGCAGTATTTATAACGTTTCGGCATACAATTGCCTTCGTCAGATACTATGCCGCAGGGAGAGAAAAGGAACAGAGTAGGCAGACGCAGGTAATGTGGACTTACATGCTCTTGGCATGTTGACAGGAATGGCGTCTGCTGACAGATGCCCTTTAACTTTCTCTACATGATAAATGTAATTTGCTGAAGTGAGAAAACCCCTTTAATAGGGATCCACAAAAGTGCAAGAGTCCTTGACTGTAACTCTTATGTCTCCAATTTCACATTAATCTAACACAAAAAGCAGCATGCTCCATCAGACTATATGCATGGAGGCACGTTCTTTAAAAGCCCGGGTTCTCACCCAATGGAGCTTTGTACAGCAACACTCAGTGTCTAATACAGATCCCTATGTGACACCATATCGCCTCTGTGCCCTGTAAATCATGGCCAAGGCGCACCCCGGCCATACGTATTAGATTAATGTAGGCCAAACCCGATGATTTGGTGAATCTGGCCAACATGTATGGGGGGCCTCCTGACTCTCCACGTCAGCAGATGTTGGGGGGAAAGAAGGGAGATAAGCCATCACCAGAGGTGTCTGGGAGCGTTTTACTCCCCTCTTCCAATGAAAACACATGCACACTTAGCTTAGCAGAGGTGTGCATGTGTATTGGGGGAGGGGTGTCAGGGAAAACAGCTGCCAAGCATTCAGCCATCATTTCTGTAAAATGTATAGCCAGCTTTAGTTCAGACTGAAAAAAAATTATAGTGAAAAAGAGGACGAACTCAGTGATGTCACGGGCTGCGGTATCATGATCACTGACCACTTCTGCAATTTGATAACATTTAATCTTCAGACATTAATGAACTCACCTTTCTAATCTTCTCCATCCTTCAACTACCAGCTGCTGTATTACAGCATCGTGCGCCTGCACCTGAAACCTTGAGGTGAACAAATAAAGGGTTAATGCAGTGCATGTGCATAGGCTGCGGTCATACCTGTGTCCCCCCCCCGGGGTCACAGGAGGTTATACAGGGGCAGCCATGACAGTAACAGACTGTGATCATTCTTCCTGATGTCACCCCCCCCCCCCCATTACGTATACATGGCACGGAAAAACTTTTCATACTTTTCAAGTTTAAAATTCTGTGCTGATTAATCTCTATATCGATTGGAGATTCGTTTTTTTATGATTCCCTGCCTAAAAATATGACAACTTGCTGCTGCCTTCAAATACCACTAGAGGGAGCCTAAGAACTCAATAAGGGTACTTTCACACTTGCGTTATTCTTTTCCGGCATAGAGTTCCGTCAAAAGGGCTCTATGCCGGAAAAGAACTGATCAGGCATATTCCCATGCAATCTGAATGGATAGAAATCCGTTCAGTTTGCATCAGTATGCCTTCAGTTCAGTCACTGTCAGGCGTTTTGGCCGGACCTAATACCGCAGCATGCTGCAGTATTATGTCCGTCTAAAATGCCTGATCAGTCGCCGGAATGCCGGCATTGATTTACATTGACTTGCATTAGAGCCGGATCCGGCATTGCGAAACAACTGAAGGACGGATCAGTCCATCCGTATGACAAGCGGAGAGACGGATCCGTTCTTGCAATGCATTTGTAGACGGATCCACACCCGGATCCATCTACAAATGCTGTCAGTTGTCACACTGAACGGCGGATCCGGCTGGCAGCTCCGACGACGGAACTGCCTGCCGGATCACACAAACGCTACTGTGAAAGTACCCTTATAAGGCATTATGCAGCTCCCTCTAGTGGCGGCCAGCATGGTACCTTTTTCATCTACGAACAGAATTTGAAGATTCGTATTAAAAAAAAAAAAAGACCCCAATAAGATTAGAAAGAGTGAAGATGTACTCTAAAATAATTCTGATACGAGACCTGTTTTAAAACTGCTGCAAAAAACATTCACACAGCAGATCTTTGATAACGTGAATCCAACCTCAATGTGTTCTATATAGTAAGCATAGTCAACCACCTACATTATTAAGTTGTACAAGACATCCACCAGTTCTTTGTCATCTAGGAGATCAACGTTGTCCCGCGCTAACGTGCGGAGAGCAATAAATTCCGGGTGATCTCGAATTTGGCCAAGTGTTCTACACGTTTCGGGTTTCCCTTCTTGAAAATACCAAAGCAGATTGACTGCGTAGCCCACATGATGTACCGAAAGTGCGGATCGGTTCATGCCCAGGAGCTGGAACACTTGATATTCTGTGGTGCATTTCTTTAACTGGTCCAATAACGGTTCCGTTTTCACCGTCTGAGTCCGAAGCAATCGCAGTGAGAAACGGAAAGGACTCCTCCAACGAAGCATGGTGGCCACACTTATCTATAGAGATAGTTGCATCGTGTTTCTCATCCTCCTTTCTGCACACCTATAATAATGTTAGAAGTGATTTTATAGGAGGTCATTTTTGCCATTATATATATTTATATTACAAAATAACGGATTTTGATTACATCCAGCAAACAAAGATGACATGAACATGGAGAACCAACATAAAAATGTTATAAACGAGTCATGTACACTGCGGGAATCACATACAGCACCTAGTACTGACCACAGTACACTCCCACAGTCATTGGGATGAGATCGGAGATCATTTCTGGCCCATGTTTCATCCACACATTCTTCCCCAAAACAGATCCCAAGACACACAATAAGGGAAATGTATATAACTAATGCAAAGGAAAAGTAAGGAAGAAGATACCGAAAGGGAACCTGTCACATTGAACATGGTGTCTGATCCGCAGGCGGCAGGTTATAGATCAGGAGGAGCTGCGCAGATTGATACATAGTTTTGTGGGAAAAGATTTAATAAATTTTATACAATCATAAGAGATGCTTCAGAATTGGTATTACATGGGGGATGTAAGCGGATACTAAAACAGACATATCCGGAAAAGTGACCTCTTCTCTTTAAAGGCTATGTATACCTTCGGTGGCAATTTTTTATGATTGCATTTTGCTCATTTGGGGCTAAAAATAATTTTTTTCAATTGGTCTTTATTAAAAAAAAAAGATTGAGCTGTTCTGTCACAAAAGGTTAACTGTTTTTCTGACTGTGTGACTGGTACTTTCACTTTGGGCCGGTCATCTAATAACCCTGATCTCTAAACTACTAAGAGGCCATGAACACTTATTTAAGCCACATTCTTCTCAGTAAGATAAGGATTGAGCTTTGATGAGTGTTTATGAGGTCAGAGATAAGGAGTCCTTCAGCTGCCTGCCTGACTGAGCAAAGAGAAAATTCAGAACCTGCTAGTAGAGCATCTAAGCTCTGAGCAGAAAAAAGGACTCCATATTTTTTCAATAAAGACCAATTGAAAAAAATATTTTTACAATGAGCTAATAAAAAAAATTGCCCCCAAAATTCTACATAGCCTTTAAAAGAATAAAATACACGTTTCACTGAATCTTTTCGCACAAAACTATACATCTGCTCAGCTCCTTCTGCTCTCTAACCTGCAGCTCAGACACCATGTTCAGTGTGACAGGTTCCCTTTAAAGAGGACTTTTCATCAGTTTTGACATAGGCTAAATATGACAAAACCTTGTAGTGCGGCCCCCACTGATAGCGCCCCCCCCTCTTCGCAGAAGACCGCATCTCCGCTGTGGAGCCCCGTTCTGTATTGTACCGACCTGTACACTCGCGACAGGGCGGAGACGCCGTCTTCTGCTGTGGGTGTCTCCTTTTCCCTGGCTTTGATCGCAATCCAATCAGAGAAGACCGCTCAAAGCCTATGTCAAAACTGATGAAAGGGCCTCTTTAAGGCAGACAATCAATTTGACATTTTCATTTTCCAAAGAACCTCAGAAAAAGGAGGTAGAATCTGGCTGCCATGGGCAATAACCCAAATTTTCTGCAAGATTCTTAAACTTTTCACCAGAAATTCTTAGGCAGGGCCATCTCATGTACAACCCAGTTGATAATTTCATTTAAAATGTACTACCATGAGTTGCACTTTGTTGGAAATTCAAAGTCATGCATATAGCCCCATCTATTCTGATAAACCCGTTGTGTGCTATGCTGATGCTTTTGCTAACTTTAGCCATGATTTAACAAGTCACTGAGTTTTAGAAAAACTTTTCATATGTTATAGTGACATAT
This sequence comes from Bufotes viridis, assembly GCA_033119425.1. NCBI lineage: Eukaryota > Metazoa > Chordata > Amphibia > Anura > Bufonidae > Bufotes > Bufotes viridis. Next base: position 130,401,423 of record CM065595.1, on the reverse strand, counting down.
CAAAAGTTTTGATCTGTGGGAGTCTGAGAGAGGAGGGTCTCACATGGCTCTCTCTCCATACTGCAGGAGAGAAAGTAAGATAGACTCAACAGAAAGTCTATGGCAGGGATCAGCAACCTTCGGCACTCCAGCTGTTGTGAAACTACAACTCCCAGCATGCTCCTTTCACTTCTGTGGGAGTTCAGAGAACAGCCAAGCAAGTGTGAATGATGGGAGATGTAGTTTCACAACACTTGGAGTGTCGGAGGTTGCCTACCCCTGGTCTATGGGCCCGTCTCGCTTCCGACACAGTTGTAGAGGGTACAATTTTATTTTGATCCGACAAGCATCTGCTAAAACCTGTGCTTTACAGAGTGACTTAACATGTCGCACTTTGCACCTACTGTAGGGATTTAAGGTCTAGTTTAACAGTCTTTCATCTGCTTGTCAAAATAAGCAACCATCATTCCACATATGATAATAAATACAAAATACTATATTCAACTCTCACAGTTAAAAAAATAAATAAACCATTACCTAATACAACTCAGATTCACTTACAAATGATAAGCATTTTTCTCCTAAAACAGAGGGGAATACAATCACTGGAACACAGTTAAAGCCATATGACTCAGAACGTCGCGTTCATGACGTCATCTTGCAAGCCCTACATTTCTTACACGTAACTTTCTTTGAACGAAGACGGTTACTGGAGATAAGCCAGGTGGAACGTGCGATGGGTATACATGAAAACACATAGAGGCATGGAATGCTGTCTGGCCCACGGAGCTTACACTCTACAGCAGACAGAGGTCAGGAGCAAGGCAGGAATCCTGCTAACCGCCGAGCTGACTTTCACTGACGACCACAGTCAAAAGAAGCCAATAACCGAAACATCGATTCTCCCTTTCCCAAAGTGAGTGGTCGTGGCCGCCACCTGCTGGTCACTAACTATTAATGGTGGACTAAAACTAACACAAAAGGGAGACCTGTAGCAGTAAAACCATAAAACCATGTTGTAGATAGTGACAAAAAAGAGTAACCTAAAAGCTTTGCCTTTGTAAATAGGGGCAACAATGAGATGTTGAAAAGCTTTGTATTAAGTAGTGCATGCTGTGTGTGCAACATTTTACCCTGAAGCTGGGTTTACAGGTTGCTTTTTTTTTTGGTTTAAAAAAGCAACAAAAATGTGTTTTTGCATTGTAGTAATTGCCATATGATTTGTACAAATGAACCACCACATTTATTTAACATGTTTCGCCCCTTAAAACACAATCATGGTAAAAACGCACACAAAAAATGCAACATGTAAGCCCAGCCTTATGCTCTGCCTGTTTATATAGAAAATGACCCCAAAATGAATACAGACACCGGATCCTAATACAGGCCACAGATTTCAGGACCCTCTTAATATAGACCCCTCAGGCCCCCTAGACTAATATACAATGCAGACTCCAGACCAGATCTGCAGATATTCACTTCTCCTGCCGTTCTCTTCACTCCCCAGCTGGACCCCACAGACTGGAATGAAGAGGACGGAAGGAACAAGGAGGGATGAGGCAAGGTCTCATGCAAACAACCGTAACTGTTTTGTGGTCTGCAAATTGCAGCTCCGTAAAACATGAAAACCGTCCCTGTGTGTTCTGCCGTTTCTTGTTCCGCACGTCCTGCCCGCTGTTAAAAATGCCAATACTTGTCTGTAAAGCGGATAATAGGACATGTTCTATCTTTTTTGCGGGGCCACAGATGCGGACAGCATGCGGTATGCTGTCCAGGTTTTTTTCAGCCCCATTAAAATGAATGGGTCTACATCCAACCCGCAAAAAATGCAGGTCAGATGTAGACCAAAAATATGGTCTTTTTGCTGGTGGGGTTTTTTAACTAATTTTTTGCATTTATTTGGACATTTTTTTTACTAAAAATGAAAGGTGGAATTTGATTGGTTGCTGAATCTCCGGCGTGTTTGCTCACCAGCATTTCCCCTTATAGAGAAGGTGATGTGAAAACACCTGTGACGTGTGCAAAGGTCATTGTGCAGGGAGGGTGGTGAGATAAGCTGTGGCCATCGCATATTGTCAATGGTGGATCCTATATCATCTGCTTCTAGCTTTATAATCCTGTTTTCGGTTTTTTAACCTGCTATCACTGCGTTATTTAGAAACTATATCCCCACCCCTCTCCGGGTTCCTTATGAAAAGGAGGAGGGGATTGCTTCATAATGACATTGAATGGTCTGAAGAAGCGATTGTTAAATTCTAATTTCAGGATTGCACCAAACTCTGCACTAAAGGTGCTTTATGCAACTTCATCCTCGGAGACAGCACCGCAGGGCAAGATCCTAGCTCTCAGTCTCCGTTTACATTGTTGTTCCCTTTCCAACCAGCTGATCGGCAGACCCCAGGGGTGTCAGACCCCTGCCCAACTGATATTGATGACCTATCCTTTGGATAATATATTGCATCCAAGTCGGTCGGCACTGTGTAAGGAGGGTGCTCGGTCAAAGGGTCGACACCCCAGTAGACAATCGAAGCAAAAATTGCTGGTGAGATGAGCTTTATTTGTCACATATTATACGTCAGTGACGCGTTTCGGCACATGTGGTGGGGGAAACATCTATGCGCATGAAAGATAGTTTCAGTAAGTATAAGTCCACCATAAGAAAAGGTAATACGCTTTTACCTATTCCTTATCACTTTCATGCTCATAAACATAATATTGCACAACGACGGTTCCAGATTTGAGAGGAAGTTCTACTGCCCGTCGTGGAGGAAACAGGACTGAGCTCCTCATGAGAAGAGAGACATACTGGATACATCAGCTCCAAACGTTGGACCCTAAGGGACTCAATAGAGATTAAGCACTTAATAGTTCTTTGTGATTATATATAGTAGATCTTAGTGTTGTTTTTTTCAGTGTAATTGAAGTTTGGCGAATAGTTCCCACGATACTTACCTTCTTCATTTTGTATCACCCGCCCTGAGAAGCGTCTATTGTGTACGCGGTTGCTCTGACAACGTGACGTCAGAATCATGTGACACTGGGCGGGCTATTTAAATTTTTTGTTACTTTGTATGTTATTGCTACTTGTTCAGTTTGAGAAAGTCACCGAAACGCATCACTGATGTATAATATGTGACAAATAAAGCTCACCTCACCAGCAATTTTGGAGTGTCGGTCCTTTGCTTCGACTATCCTTTGGATAAGTCATCAGTATTAAAATCCCGTAAAACCCCTTTAGGTTTTAAGGATGATATGAAAACGTCTTGGCTAAACATAAGAAAATTGCCAGGCAAAAGTTGGAACCAAATATGCATGTTGACCTCTACGAAGAAGTTGCGGAGAGACCGGCTGCCGACAACGCTGATCACCGGGAGGAAAAGAATTTAGCCCCGAGACTCAAACATGCAGGAACCAATTGTTCCCCAAGGCTGTCACTTACTTGTTGTAAACACTGTCTGCCTGACAAAATCTGATGTTCTATAACCTTCAGTGGCTGTTGGCCGACAGCTGTTTTCAATGTAGAGATCAGAGAAAACCAGTGACAGTCCCCTCTGTCAGTGAGTTATGTCCCTGGAGAACAAAAGGCTCGGGTGCTAAGATTCAAAGGGCCCGATCCTTCTGTCCCCCAATATCATATGTTAAGGGACTCGGGTGCTACCCATACACCTTAGATCAGGGGTGTCAAACTCAAATTCATCGGGGGCCGCATCAGCAGTTTGGTCACCCTCAATGGGCCGGTTGTAACTGTAGGACTATGTGTCCACTCTTTATTATCATAAATTATTGTCACTGCATTCAATTATTACTGTTTTTAGAGCTTCATGCATATTTTTGAACTGTTATAGGGGGACATCTGTGGATGGCGCAGTTATGGGGGGACATCTGTGGATGGCGCAGTTATGGGGGGACATCTGTGGATGGCGCAGTTATGGGGGGACATTTGTGGATGGCGCAGTTATGGGGGACATTTGTGGATGGCGCAGTTATGGGGGACATTTGTGGATGGCGCAGTTATGGGGGGACATTTGTGGATGGCGCAGTTATGGGGACATTTGTGGATGGCGCAGTTATGGGTGAGGATCTGTGGATAGCACTGTTATGGGGTGAGGGATCTGTGGATGGCAGTATTATGGGATAGGCCCTATCCCATAATACTGCCATCCACAGATCCCCCTCACCCCATAACAGTGCCATCCACAGATCCCCCTCACCCCATAACAGCGCCATCCACAGATGTCCCCCATAACAGTGCCATCCACAGATGTCCCCCATAACTGCGCCATCCACAGATGTCCCCGATAGGGGATCTGTGGATGACACTGTTATATAACCCCTCACCCCTTAAAAGTGCCATCCACAGATCCCCCTCACATTGCCTCAAAATTGCAGTGGGGCCAGGTGTATTCACTGTCCTCTGGCCCCTCCGCTCACTCATTCCCCAAAAATCGGCATAAATCTATGTTAAATAAAGTAAACTTGTGCCCGCCCCTCATACATAATAGAATCACTAACTCACTAACCGCGGTCCGCTCCATTACAGGCCAGGCGCGCGTCCGGCAGCGTGACTGACTGACTGACGTCACGTGCCGGCGCCGCCTGATTCATTCATAAAGTAGGCGGCGCCGGCACGTGACGTCAGTCACGCTGCCGGCCGCGCGCCCGGCCTGTAATGGAGCGGACCGCGGTTAGTGATTCTATTATGTATGAGGGGCGGGCACAAGTTTACTTTATTTAACATAGCGGGCCACATGACGAGGTCTGGCGGGCCGGATTCCATCTCATAACAGGTACAAAGCCACCCTGGAGAAGATGTATCTAGGGACCAATCAGATGGAAAGAAAAGGTGGAATCGCTTTAATAGCTCCATCTATGTGTGCGGCCAGCTTAAAGGGTATGTTCACACTCGGCAGATTTGTTGCAGCAGTTTCTGAAAATATCTGATAACTAATGTGACTTGCAGACATCCATGCACATGTTGTGGAAACAACACCTTTCAGATGCTGCATGTGAACATGCCCTAAGGCAGGGGTGCACAACCTGCGGCCCGGGGGCCACATGCGGCCCTCGATACCATTCTGTGTGGCCCCCGATACCATTCTGTGCGGCCCCCAAACATCTGGTAAAAGACATGTAGGTCTATGTCTTATGGCTTCTTATATGTATCTTTCATGTATTCTCCTATTAGATGGGAGTCCTAGAACTGTAACTAGACATTTATAGTATATACTGTATGTTCAGTATGCCAAAAATACAGTATTTCAGTTGGTAATACCCCTTACGTTTTATTTTCGGCCCTTGGAATTGGTTCAGGCTGACATTGTGGCCCCCGACCAGAAAAGGTTGTGCACCCCTGCCCTAAGGCCATGTAGAGTCCACACGAATTCATTAACATTTCTGCCAGGTCAGCCTTTGTTTTCTCCACTTCTGGAGGACAGCAGCCATGTTTTTCTTATGCTGTGGAAGCCCTTTAAATTTTCTTCGTACTTTTACCAAAAATCTTGATGCTGCATACATTTTTTTGTACATGTTCTGCACACAGTTCTATATATAAATGAATAAAAATCTATTTTATTTACAAATTTGCATAAAACATTTTACAGCTCATTAGCAAAGATCTTCTTCCTGAGGTAGTTAATCCAGGCGTCCTTCGTTCCTAGTTCCATTGAATTCCATTCAAAACTAGGGATCTGTAAGACAGAAAACGAACATGAAATTAGGCCCCATACGCATTGGACTCGCAGCATGTGTCAGCAAGAGCACCCGGCCTGACCTCCCAGCACTGCCAGGGTCACGTAGCATTGTATTGATTTCTGATGCTATGTAACCCTTACAGTTCTGGAATGTATTGGATAACATGGACAGCATTATGCCGGCAGGTCAGGACGGGAGCTGCTACATACTCACGCTGAGAGTCCAATGCGTGGAGCTCACTCGGCTGAAAGGGGCCTTAAGGTGGCCATACACATTAGACCACTGTCAGCCAAACCCACCAATGTGATGTATATGGGGGCCTCCTGACACTCCCTTGACAGCGGAGGGAGGGAGAATGATGGATCAGGCAGTTAGGTTTCAACATGTCTGACCCTTTTGTTCTGGGGGGAGAGGCGCCTGGCGGTGGTTTACTTCCACCTGTCTATTATTGAAAACACATGGATGTTTGGTTGACCTAAGCAGGGAATAACAGATGTCCGCTAATAGGTAATTAAAGGGCTTCTGTCACCCCCCCTGACCCATTTTTCACTAGCTGACATTAGCTATTTGCTAATGTCAGCTGAGTTGAAATATATCTTTTTCACCTTTTCTGAAGTTATCTATTCTGTAAAAAAGCCATTTTTATAATATGCTAATCATCTTCGCTACCAGCAAGTTGGGCGTGTACTTGCTGGTAGCCGCCGCATCTAGATTAGTTAGGAACGCCCCCTTCCTCGTTTGATAGACAGGGCCAGCGCTTTCTCCTCCTCGCGCTGGCCCTGTCTGAAGATGAAATCCCGCGCCTGCGCCATACCGCTCAGTAGTCGGCGCAGGCGCTCTGAGTGAAGGACGCGAGCTTTGCCGCTCCGTCCTCAGTGCGCCTGCGCCAATTACGTCACCGCTACACCCGGAAGGGAAGAAGCCGGCATCGCTGGTAAGGAGGTGGAGGGAGTGTCCGGTGACGCCGCTGGATGCTTGATTCAGGTAAGTATTTGAAGAATCTGTATGCACCCACTAAAACCACCAACGGCGCAGGCACGGGATTTCATCTTCAGACAGGGCCAGCGCGAGGAGGAGAAAGCGCTGGCCCTGTCTATCAAACGAGGAAGGGGGCGTTCCTAACTAATCTAGATGCGGCGGCTACCAGCAAGTACACGCCCAACTTGCTGGTAGCGAAGATGATTAGCATATTATAAAAGTGGCTTTTTTACAGAATTGACAACTTCAGAAAAGGTAAAAAAGATATATTATAACTCAGCTGACATTAGCAAATAGCTAATGTCAGCTAGTGAAAAATGGGTTAAGGGGGGTGACAGAAGCCCTTTAAGGTATATGGCTGCCTTTACAGTATTTATCATCTCCGGTAATTCTTATATTGATTAGTAACTGGGCAATGGGAATCGTCAGGTTTTAAAACCTGAAAGCCACAGATCCTTCCCCGGTGAGCAGCGAGCGGCCGCTGTCTGTATCTAAAAAATAAGCCAGATGCAGCTTGAGACCCAGAACATATGGATCACTATAGGGACATTTACAGGTTATAAAATGATCAGGGTGTCCAAATCAAATGTGCTATTACATGGTTGTGCTAAATCCCTCAGGGTACGGACCATGGAGGCTTTATGGAGCCACATCTTTGTACTATTTACTTAGAATTCACCAAGTTATAAGACTTCACCCCAATGGTCCCAAAACCGAAGACAAGAAACTGTAACCAACCTGCACTACATAGTACCCCAGAATCTCCAAATGTCTCTTCTTCATGGCATTTAACCCTTTGATCTTGGAAGAATTTCTGCAAAATGCCACTGGATTAAGAAACTCAATAGCGACTCTATAAAGATAAAGGAAAGAACATTTGTTAAATTGTAACTGTCGTTTCATATGTGTAGAGGCAGTGGGTGCAAGTGTCTTTGTAATACACTGTATTAGGGAAATATGATAATTATTATTACACAAATGTATTTAAAGTCTCCCCTCTGAGGGTTGTTAAAGGAAATCTGTCACCAGGATAATCGCTCCAGATTTATCATTGAGACTTTTTATAAAAAAAAGTTGCAAAAACATTCGCAATCTCTCCCCAGGAGAAGTAGGAAAACTGGAGTAGCTTTTTCTAGACAAAAGTGTTAGGTTTAGGGACAAGACAAATTTATCAAATATGTAACATTCGATAAACGTGGCATAAAGTTCATAGGTTCGGGAGGCACTCACTACACCTGGGGTAATATAGATGGATGACAATGTGGATATTTAGTCAGATATTGACATTTATTAACAGTATCAAAAATAATAATGAATTAAAAAATATAAAAGATATGAATGAAGAAAAAAAAAATAATAATAAAAAAATAAATAAAAAAAAAAAACAAGAAAAAAAGTCGGGAAAAAAAAAAAAAAAAAAAGTGCCAACGCAAGCTCCAGCAAAACGGACTTTAAATATTCCCCTCATAATAAGTTCTCCCCATTGTCCCTACTGTTCGCAGAGCAATTTGGTTTATAACCATATAAGACATTGGCTCATCATACAATTTCCTCTCTACTGAATCAAATGGGAGTTATGGAAATAGCCAAGCGAACTAAAGTCTCCCTGGGATGGCGCACCATGCTTCTACACACAGAAGAATCACTGACCTCTGGGCCCCTTGTGGTAAGGACTTGTTATCCCATATCTGACTCTCCAGGCCCCACTGTACTTCTGCCACATTGGAGGAAAGCTTGTTCTCTTCCATATATGCGATAGGTTTTTTATTTTTGTTCAGTATGCACTCAAAATCTGCAGGAACCAATCGCACCATGTTAGAAGATCCACAACCGAACACCTTCAGAAACTGGTAACATTTAAAAGGGTTAGGCTAGTCTCACATTTCCGGCATAGCTCTGGCACGCTGTTCTCTGCTGCAACTATCTGGATCCGGAATTGCCGGAATGCCTGCCGGCCCCTTTGACTATAATGGGGTCTAGCGGAGATCTGGTTGCTACCCAGCAAGTATGCCAGGATTTGGCCAGATCTCCGCTGGGCCCCAAAGGGGTCGACGAGCATTGCGGAACCAGACAGCTCCGGCAGACTGTTCTCTGCCGGAACTATGCCAGCAATGTGAAACTAACCTCAACTCACAAGAGGTAAAAGAAGCCGTTCTGGCCATAAGATGATAATTACAGATCTGCCTCCTCTATCCCAATTGTCATTGCCAAAATTAATTTGCGTCTGGCCATAAATGACAGCCAGGACCTCTCCCCATAACATTCATATGCCCCAAATAATGAGCTGATCGCCAGCTGCTGGCACACCCGTGATCAGCAATCATCTGTAGGGAAAAGCAGCAGCAAATGATCGATTTCCCTGCAGCGCCACCACAGGGCAAATGAAGCATTACACTACTGAATTTCATTTGCTGTCAATGTAATGCACACACAAATTTCAAAATCTTACCTACTGTATAGTAATAGGGGGTGGTCACAAACATCTTGGCATAGTTAATTCCTCCAAAGAGATCTCCCAGAAATAGGTGAATCTGATGATATATGGATCTCTTGGAGTTGGCATCTGAGGAAAAATAAATACATTTTTACAAAATGTAGTTTTGCAGTTAGATACTCAAAGGGTTGTTCCATGAAAAAAATATTCAGCATTTTTCAAACCAGCACCTGGATCTAAATTTTTTTTGTAATCGTATGCAAATTAAAAAAATTTGCATAACCACAAGGTAACTCAATAACATGTTTCTGTATAGCGCCACCTGCTGTTTGTACTTTTCGTTATCTCTGTTCACCTCACTGAGGCGGTCACACATGCTCAGTTCCATCTTTCAACTGCCACCATCTACATCTGCTGTTAGAAGCTGTGACAATTACAGGGTGAGAGCTACAGCAGAAAAGGCACCCCCCTCCAAGAAAGGGCACACTGCCAGCCCCTCCACCACATGAGAAAGGGCACGCCCCCAGCAGTTCAGGCATCACATCCAGATCAAAATTCAGAAGACCTAAAAATAAAATTCCCCTAACTCAGCGCCACTCTTGGGCTTTTGTATTGAAGCTCAGCCTCGTTCATTTCCATGGGGATGAACTGCAATACCAGCTACAGCCACAAGTAAGAGTGGCACTGTGTACTAAAGTCATCCAACCACTCTGTCTTGTTAGCATAATAAATCAAGGAAAATCAACTGAGCCAGCTCTGCACCTCTTTGCTTCATCTGCCGGCAGTATTCCTCATGAAACCAAGGAACCTGGTATTCAGGGCACTCGAGACAGACCGCTCGATTTAAGTGCATCAGACGCATTCGTATCTTGGAGCTTCTGTCAGGTGGAAAGGCTGTAAAGCAAAGACAACACAGAAAACATCAAAGTGCTGACACAGGATCACATTCATTTTGCTGTTTATATGATTGGATGTGCAGATCGGGCCTTCAGGGTGCAGGTAAAGCTGCCCACACACATCAAGACTGCAGACCCTGACTGTATGGGAAAACCAGGATCGAATATGTCCAATTTCAACATCCCCGATCTCTCCCCTCATGGAAATAAACAAGCAAGATGAAAGAGAGCGCATTCACAGTTCTACGGAGGTCGGGGGAGACAGATTTAGGAGAAATGAGACCATCAGTCAATGCTCATTCAGCCGACAGCTATCAATCTCAACTCCCTCAAACACGTGACCGCCAGGCCGAGCATGCATGTATTTTTAGCAGTAAGTAGAAGACGCCTCTGGCAGTTCCTCCTCTTTCCAATAATAAAAGGATTGGTTTGAACCTTATCTCCTCCGACATCCGACAGTGGGGTAGAGTTAGATACATCAGAAAGTTGGACGGGCCCATCAAAATCAGCAGGTGCAGCCAACAAATATTTATTTTCCGCACCTATATAGCGCTACTATATTCCGCAGCACTTTATAGACATTACTTTCAAGCTGTCCCAAATGGGGCTCACAATCTATGTTCCCTATCCAGTATGTCCTTGGAGTGTGGGAGGAAACCGGATAACCCGGAGGAAACCCACACAAACACGGGAGAACATACAAACTCCATGCAGAACAACATGCAGAACCTAGGACCCCAACGCTCACAGCACCAGCACTAACCACTAAGTCACCATGATGCCCTGATATCCAACATGTATGGCCAGCTTCAGGCTTCAAGGGGTTGGCCCATCAGACATTGGTGGCCTTCAAAGATAGGTTTGGGTCCCACTTCTGGGACTCACGTCTTTCTCTAGAATGGGCCCCAATGAACATGATTTCCATTCACTTCCATGGGAGTACTTAAAACAGAAGAGTGAGGGCGCTCAGCTATTTTTGGAAGTCCCATAAAAGTGAACAGTCATGGTCACCTCTCCATTCACTTCTATGGGACTGCTGGAAATAGCTGAGCCAGCGATCAGCCATTTTCAGAACTCCCACAGAAGTGGAGGGTGATTCGCTCTCGTTCACTTTGGGAGCCCGGTTCTACAGATAGTTGAGGTGGGTCCTGCACTTATATGACATTGGTGGCATGTCCTAGCGATAGGCTATCAATGTCCAAGATGAGACAACCCCTTTAAAGAGTATACGACTCGTCAAAATGAATGACCTATATAGAAGCTAAGGGGGTGAGATGCAGAAAAATACACCGCACTTACTGTCAAGTTCAGAATCCAGTTTGGTTAGGAAACCAATGTTAAAAATTGATCTAATCAGCTCTTCTGGAAAATATTGTGCCACAGCAAGTGTGAATCCAACCAGAACCATGAGATGAGGAGGGAAAGAATCTAGAAGGTGAAATAAGACACACCATCAGAGTATTTAAGACTTACCCCCCACACTGCACGGACACAGACGGCGTTAACTTCTGGCCACGTTCCCACATTGCTGCATAAAGTCGTTCTTAAGAGGGGGAACCTACCCTATGATGCCGACTGCCACAGTCAAGGATTTTCTCGACACAACCCCATTCATTTCTCTGTATTTATAAATGGGGATTTTGCAAAGGTATCCCAAAGGTGAAACACACAACGCACAGAATACTTACTCAGATTCACGAGTATATGCTGAATGCACAGATTAAAGAACTCTTCTTCTCGTGGGGGGTCGTAGTTCAGATTGATAAAGGCATACAAAATTCTGTTCAAGTCAGTGGGATGAATCTGGACAAAATTAAGAAACAGCAAATCAGAAGACGGTTTTGATAACATCTCACATGTCTGTATAAAGGCTTTATACATCTTATACAGGCCGTACACATTACGAAAATTTCGAAATTCCATGGAGGTTCATATAGGGTCAAGTGGAGGGGAGATGAAGAGGAACTTAAAGTTAAGACTTCATTCACATGACTGTATTTTTTATCCACATGCTATCCAAAAATTTTTGTGGATAGCACACAGACCCGTTCATTTCTGTGTGGCCGTTCTGCAAATTATACGGGTCCTATCTGTGTCCATATTGCAGATGAGAACAGCACTTTCTATTGATGGGAGTGAGGAAAACTATGGAGCCCAACGAAAGGTATCTTGGGGATTCGTTTTCTTGCAGAAATACTGACACGGCCTTGTGCCGGCACCAGAACCAAAACTTATATTTGAATAGCAGGAAATTGCATGTACAGCAATTTCCCAAAACATTTGTATTATTGCGACTGTCCCTTTGCTATACTCAGGGGAAGACTGGGAACTTAACAGGGTTCTCCAACATTTTAATACGCATTACTTATTCTTAGGATAGGTCATCGGTATCTGATCGGTGGGGGGGTCCGACACCCAGGACCCTCGACGATCAGCAGTTTAAGAAGGCAGCGGTGATCCTGTGAGAGCCGCGGCCTTCTTGCAGCTTACCAAGCACAGCGCTGTACATTGTATAGCGGCTGTGCTTGGTATCGTGCTGAGCCCAATTCACTTCAAGGGGGCTGAGCTGCGCCTAGGCCACATGATTGATGAACGTGTCATCACTCGGCCTAGGAAAAGCAGAGAGAAGACAGCGGTGTTACTTCTCAAACAACTGATCGGAAGGGGTCCCGGGTGTCGGACCCCCACGGATCAGATATTGATGACCTATCCTCGGTAAACCCCTTTAAAGTGGCCCTAGAAAAAAAAAACTTATAAAAGTTGCCCCATGTTGTAGGTGGGGCCCAAAATGACAGAAGGCAAGGCCAACATAAATAGGCAGGGACAGTAAAAGTTGGTGGGGCCAGGAATACTTTGGTGCAAAACCAAATACCACAGTGCAGTACAAATGCTGCCAGCCCCGCCACAGTATTCAACTGTATCACCGTCCTGAGGATGGCGATAGAGGTGAACGCAGGAGGGCACTTTTCGCAACGAGCCAGAAGCACAAGACCTGATCCTCCTAGCATTATGTAATGCTCGGAGCATCAGATCGCTATGTACCCGGCCGGTGGAGGGCTTAGGTAGCCCCCTGGGCATCAGCCCACTGGATAAATTCCTTGTGGAGTCTATGACCAGTCCGTACCTGTATTCAATAACAGTGCAGGAAAAGAAAATAACATTAATTCCCCATCACTGTTCTGTTAGAAGAAATCAAGCCAGGGTTTACAGCAGACTGTGAACATCAAAGTCAGGACAAGAGAGCCTGGCAGCGAGGACAGAGCGCAACGCCGCTGATGCTCAGTACACTGCGCTTTCCTATACAAACAGCCATCAGAAGAAACATATGCCGTGCAGAATATATTATTGGCTAACCTCTGGCCCTCCGGCTGCGGTGCAACTACGACTCCCAGCATGCTCCATTCATTTCTATGGAGTTCTGGGAGTCGTAGTTTTACCACAGCTGGAGTGCCGGAGGTTAGCCATCACTGTATTGGGATATAGGACCCTATGGCACAGAGTGAAATCTGTTGGAGCCTCCTGTCAAACATATACTTCGAGAAATTTTCCAGATGTACACCGCCAACTAAGGCTAAATGCACACGATCAGGATTGCGTGTGGATTTTCTGCGCGGACTTGCTTATGGAAAATCCGCACCATAGGTCATGTACATTGTATTCTATGAGAATTTGAAACTCCATGTACACGATGCAGATCCACGGTGTGGATTTTAAAATCCGCAGCATGTCAATTTTATTTTATTTTTTTCCCTGACCGGATTTTCTCCCTTCACTTCAATGGGAAGAGTAAAATCCATATGAGGAAAATCCGCACCAATTGATGTGGATTGACCGCACGGATTTCCCTGCGGATTGTCCGCACATAAATCCTGAACGTGTGCATCTAAAGGCGTACAGACCATTCCCCAATTCTGTATGATAATCCTCTAATTTCTGTGACAACTTGACAAACTCTATGAGACAGAGTGGATGCATGCGACTACTACCTTTGTAACATTCTCCATGGTGACTTCGGCAATCTTGTCCAGTACTGGAGGACACAGAGTATTACAATAACTAATAACCAGCGCCAGAAATGGGGCGTTCCTCCAGGTGACCTGATGCAGCAGGCGCTGGCAGGAGTGCAGGATGTCGTCTAGAAGCATATTGTGAAGCCACTGTCCATTCATCATGTACGTCAGTTCATTTAACAGGTTATCAAGGTTGTCCATGTTTTTGACTCTCTCCAGTCCGTGTCTGCTCACTTTATGGAGGAGCTTTTCATACAGCCCAGATTTATTTTGCCTGGACACCCGGGCCGGCTGCAGCCACCGGATGACGCTGTTAGCAATGCTGTTCAGGTCACTGAGATCGCACTGGGGGATGACCGCGTCGATCTTAGTCAGGATGGCCTCATCCACTTTAGTAAGGGTCAGTAATGACAAGGACCTGGTCATCATAACCAAGATGGCGGGCACGTAACACGTCTTCATGTAGCTATGGACATACAAATGAGAAACGAACATTAAGTAAACCTAAAAAGCCAGTTCTACTTTACACCAGTTTGATAAATGACCCCACTGGTTTTCAGGATTCGAGAGAAGCTGGGTGAAAAGCCAGTGGTAGCTGAGATAGTTATTTTCTAGAAAATTGTTGCCAAGAAACAAAAATATCTTTATTTTTGTTGTGACAATTTTTTGGGTTTGTAAAAAATGCCATGAAATTCGTGTGCATTTACAAGTGTTTTTCCCCCCCACTAATTTTGACAAGCATTTTTTTAGGCTGTTTTGCCCCTACAGAGAAGTCAATGAAAAATCACCCGAAGGAAAAGAAAACAAAACAAAAAAAAACAAAAAACTTGCCATTATCGTGCAAAAGTGGTAAAAAAAATGCACAAAAGTACACACATTTGGTATCGCCAATATCGTACTGACCCATAGAATAACAGTAACATGCTAGCTGTGCCGTCGGAAATTTAAAGTGAAAATACAATGGTGGAGCTGCTTTTTCTCATTACCACCCCAAAAAGGTAATAAAAACTTAATAAGTTATATGTACCCCAAAATGATGTCACTAAAAAATACAATTTAGGGTCCTTTCACACTTGCATTCTGAGGATCCGGCAGGCACTTCCGTCCCGCCGGATCCGTCAGAACGCAAGTCGCCTGAAGCATTAGAAGACTGATCAGGATCCTGATCAGTCTTCAAATTGCTTTCAGGTTACTATGGCAGCCAGGACGCTACTAGCGTCCTGGTTGCCATAGTAGGAGCGGGGAGCGGCATACTTACAGTCCGTGCGGCTCCCAGGGCGCTCCAGAATGACGTCAGAGCGCCCCATGCGCATGGATCACGTGATCCATGCGATCACGTGATCCATGCGTGTAGGGCGCCCTGACGTCACTCTGGAGCGCCCGGAGCCGCACGGATGGTAAGTATACCGCTCCCGCTACATTTTACCATGGCAACCAGGACTTTAGCGTCCTGGCTGCCATGGTAACAATGAGAGAAAGCTAAACGTCGGATCCGGCGATGCGCCGAAACGACGTTTAGCTTAAGGCCGGATCCGGATTAATGCCTTTCAATGGGCATTAATTCCGGATCCGGCCTTGCGGCAAGTGTTCCGTTTTTTGGACGGAACAAAAAGCGCAGCATGCTGCAGTATTTGCTGCGTCCAAAAAACTTTCCGGTCCTGAACTGAAGACATCCTGATGCATCCTGAACGTATTTCTCTCTATTCAGAATGCATGGGGATAAAACTGATCAGGATTCTTCCGGCATAGAGACCCGACGACGGATCTCTATGCCGGAAAACAAAAACGCCAGTGTGAAAGGGCCCTTACCCCGCAAAAAAACAAGCCCTCATACTGCTACATCGATAAAAAAATAAAAAAGTTATGGCGGAAAAAAAATATCATTATTTCATACTCCTTCACTGAAAATACTCCATAAAAATGCTAAGAGGAGTATTGTTACTCTTCCGGGTAAAATGTAGTGTGACCTCTGCCCTGGGATATACCATTACCTTACTGCTCTCTTTATAAGAGGAGCCATCGAGTAATATATCACAGCATGTACATGGAAACCCCACCTATCTGCTCTTCTCACCTCCATTACCAAAGTACAAGAACGGTTCAAAGCTCCTGTAGTACATCACGGGAGAGAGGAAGACGGCATCCCGACGTGCTGACCACCATCCATACATCCTGGATGCCTGCAGTCAGTGTCACATACATTTTATTTCCCTCCGTCTGCTCATCCCACTTTAGTTACACTTACGCTGTCAGACGTTTCTGTAGGTCGGCAAACAGTTGATAATTTTGGCAGGGCAGGCAGACCAGGGCATCTGTTATTTTACATAAATACAGTCGCTGATAATGATCCAGATTATCCTGGATGGCTGAACATATTCTAAATAGAGATTAAAAAAGACAGAAAGGATAATATCAACACGTACGTCTCTATTCACATGTCCTCATGCAAGCTGTGAATGTAGAAGAACAAGACTCTGATCACAGCCGGGTGGCGTAGAATAAGGCCCCTTTCAGACAAGGGGTGTCACGCCCCGGACTCGAAGCTCAGCTCCCGTCCTGAACTTCCAGCATTGCCGGGGCCCCATAGCATTATATTGATTTATGATGCTATGTAACCCTTACGGTTCTGGAATGTTTTGTATGATCTGTCCGCACGACAAAAAAATAGAACATGTTCTTTTAATTTTGTGGTGCGGATGAATCACGGACCCATTCAAGTGGAATGGGTCCTGATAGCGCTGCACGCTGTATCATTCTTCTCAAACGTGAAGGAGCTGCGGACGGAACCTGCAACAGCGTGAACATAGCATAAAAGTATAAAATCCCTTGAAATAATCTCAAAGACAAGATACTTCAACCCACAAATATTCAAGTCTCTAATAAGGAGATATCACTCCAACTGAGAAAGAGACTGAAGGCCTCCTATACAGGTGGGAAAGTGGTTGGGGGACCCCCTTTCCGGAGACAGGTACAGGTCTCAGAGGTGGAATCCAAATCCATCAGACATGGATATTCTGTAAATACCCAAGATAGAAATATGCCTTTAAAGTGATTGCCCATGTTTTATCACATTGATAGAAATGTGTGAATATCATTTCTTTCGCTTTTTTATTTAACTAGATTGATTTTCTTATGTAGTAACTTTAAGCTGCTTCTTCCTTATCTCAGCAGTGCCTCCCCTTCCCCCTTGCTCAGGCTGCCTGTATCTCAGCAGTGGAGGGGGCACGCAGCTGCGGGCCGAGCTCATCCTTACTTCTCCCACAGATGTGTGAAGAATGATGTATAGACTGTAGAAGAATGCTTGAGCCAATTACTTAGCTAGATGATTCACATGTATACTCACTGCCTATAAAAAGCCACTCCTTGAAGTGTCATATATGACATATGTAGTATTAATGTTAGTAAGGAAGTTCACATACCAAAGTTTGTAAGACAGTGCATACTGTGCAGAAGCCAAGTGTTATCTTATCTCCTTTTCCTTCTTAGCCAATGAAATTATGACATGAGCCCCCCCCCCCCCCCCGAAGAATTATAATAAACAGAGAGATTGTCTTTGACCAGCTTGTGTGTCAACGTCTGTCTATGCCACGCGTACCTTGATTTGGAGCACCAGAGTGTATCTTAAATGCTTTAATTTAAAGCAGCTTCAACAACATTCATCCGCAAAGTACATGTAAAGGTCCATTCACACACCCGCAAAATGGGTCCGCATCCGTTCCACAATTTTGCGGAAAGGGCGCAGACCCATACATTGGTACATGAACATGTCCTATTCTTCTCCACATCCATGGACGAGAAAAGGCATTTCTATTATAGTGCCGGTAATGTGCGGTCCGCAAAATGCAGAACGCACATGGCCGGTATCCGTGTTTTGCGGATCGCAAAACAGTTTCTGATGTGTGAATGGACCCTAAGGCCTCATGCACACGACCGTTGTTTGTTTCCGCGTCCGTTCCGCTTTTTTTTCACGGATAGGATGCTTCCCCATTCATTTTAATGGGTCGTCAAAAAATGCGGATGGTCAACCGTTTTCGTTCCGCATCCGTGGTCCGTGTTTACATTCCGTCAAAAAAATAGAGCAGGTCCTATTTTTTTCACGTTTGCGAACAAGGATAGGCATTATTACAATGGATCTGCCATAAAAACGGCGGACGGAACGGACGCGGAAACAAACAACGGTCATCTGCAGACAGACAGAACATATGGGGGGGGGGTTTAGAACCTGGACAGACTGCAGAAAGGCTTTCACATTGGCATGCATGCAAGTATATCCCTATGCTGACTGAATGATATACAGTCAATCTCCAGAACAACTTGTGGGTCAGAAGCTGAACCCTATTCCCCTCATTGATATCTTATTCTGCCCATAGGTATGAATCCAGATCCAGCTGATTGTGTGGCCTTAACCTAATGTCTGCAGGCGGCCTTTAGATAAGTATGTGAAAAACACACAAGGCTTCAAACTAATTCCATAAAACCGTACTTTTGAATAAGCATGGGATTTCTACATTCCGCCTCTGCCATGGTCTCCAGGATATACACCAAGCTGATATGATGGATCTTATCTGCCAAGATTACAAGGTCGTCTTCAAGCCTGGAGAAAAAAAAAAAAAATGGAGGTCATACCTTTAAGTTAGCCATATGCTTCAGACAGCTGTCTCTCCTAAACTCCCCATACATTCATGCTCAGCCAAGTGTGCATGTGTTGTGAATAGGTGAAGTGGAGTAACCTGCTGCCAGACATTGCTGCTGATGGCTTTAGCAGGTTTTTTGTTAAACGGGTTGTTCAGCCTTTACTCTTCGATGGCCGATCCACTAGCTCTTTCCGACGCCCAACACCGCCAATAAGCTGTTCAGGTGTAGCTCCATCACTGGAAGTCAGCACCGGAACTACACGGCTCCGTCAACCTTGCAATAGACAGCGTTTGTCACTGCAGCGCTGCTCCCAGTGACTTTAGTGTTGGACCCCTGCCGAAGAGCTAGTGACGACCTATCCTGAGAATATCACCATTAAGTAACAGCCGGACAACCCCTGTGAAGTTTTTCTGGTGGTTCAGGGATGACAAACATTATACGACTTTGGGGCCACTTACTTATTTCTTGTCTCTTGGGAAGCCATGGGAAATAAGGCACAAAATATTTTTCCAAAATGATCAGCAGTGTTCCACAGATTTGAGAATTCGAGCAGAGCTGACTTTGCCATCACCTGAAATTCAAACTGCTTGAAGGACATTTGTCGGTACAGAGAGGTGACGATGCACATGGTGTCCGTGCTCATCTTCTTTATGTCCCGCACGAAAACCTGGTTGCATTTGTCCAAGAGGGGCTGGTAGTCATACTTCATGGAGAAGAGGAACTGGACAATCCTGCGGACACTGTGCACATCGACGTGATGACTCGTCTCAATCAAGGATTCTGCCTTTTTGATCAGTCGATGCTGCAGCCTTGTAGAGGTGACGGGGAACGTCTTGATCATAAGACTGGACAAGATTCTGGTAAAGGATTCAAAAATCAGAAGATGATCCAAAGTTATATGATTTCTTAAGAAAGTATGAAGAGGGTGAAGCAGAAAAAGTCCTGCTCCTACCATCTCTCATAATGCACTGGTGGATCTTAAAGGGGTTGTCCACCCACCGATCACAAGAACTGGGTTTCTTGAGTCCTCTGAGAGCATTGAACAATGGTCATACTTGCACACTGCTGCAGCACCTGACTCTATGGGATTGCTGAAGGGAAGCGGATTACAGCACTTGTCAATCCCATAGAATGAAGCTGCAGCTTGCACACATGCTTGGTACCCCACTCACTTTGGGGGGGGTCTCAGGTACCCCAGTTCTTGTGATCAGTAGAGGTCTCAGTGTTCGGATCACCACTGATCAGATACTTATCAGCTATTCAAAGTATACTGTTATGGTGCAAGAACCCCTTTAAGCAGGTTTCCCGCTAAGAACGTTTATCACCTATCCAAAGGATAGGTAATAACTGTATGATCGCTGAGGGTTCCACTGCTGGGACAAGAGCCCACCATTTCTCCACACCAAGGGAATGAGGAGCAACTGCCAGAACTTTAGTTTTCATCTGATAAATCTCATCCAAAATGGACATTAATCAAAGTCTCTGGGACAGACGGAGACAGCCAAGTGCAGCTCTTGGCCATTTCCATCAGCCCTGTAGATATGGAATAGAGTGGCAGGGCACATGCTCCTCCACTGGCTCATTCAAACTCCTCCTAACCTCGGTTTTGCAGTAAGGAGTACTTGGTGGGTGCCCCTGCATCAGCCATTTATCACCTATCCTGTGAAAGGCTGATAAATACCCTTTACAATGGTCTCCTGTCTATGGTCAATTTACAGCTGAATAATAAATCAAGTAGAAAAGACCTTATTTCTAGGTGTTTTGTGTTTGTGTGATTTGACCACGATGTGCGAACTCCTTTCCAGGTTCTTAAAATCACTGAACATCTTCTTAATACAAAATTATTGGGTATACTGATGGATTCTTACCTGATGTTTTGTATATCATCCAGATTTGTGCTCAGCGCATTGGTTACCTCTCCCATCAGCGGACTGGTGTCCAGGTCAATTTTCTCCAAGCAAACGGAAAATTTCGATAGAGTATCTGGTTCAAACCTAAACAGGAGAAAAGATAAAATCTGTCACTAGAGTCATAATAAAACATAAGCGGAACAATAGGAATATTGTAAAGTCCTGCGGCAATAACAACTGGTTCTATTACTGCAGATTCAAGCTCTAGTGAAGTCTCCATAGAAATATAATAAAGACTGAGCTACACCAATCCTACAGACACCTCTACAGATTATAGTCCTTTCAGACGGCCGTAGTTCAGGAACCGCATCTGTCCCGCAATTTTGCAGGATTGATGCAGACCCATTAATTTCAATGGGGCCGCAAAAAATGTGACCTGCACACCGTGTGCTGTCCGCATCCGTAGTTAAATTCCAAAAAGGATAGAGCATGTGCTATTCTTGCCTGCATTTCTATCAGAGCCGGCCATGTGCGGTCCGCAAAATGCAGAACGCACGCGGCCGGTATCAGTGTTTTGCGGATGCACAAATTGTGGACTGCAAAACACTTGTGGACGTCTGAATGGACCCTTATACAGGCAATTAAAAGGAGATTATCCAAGACTATGTACACCTTCGGAGGCTATTTTTGTTTATGATTGCATTTTACTCATTTTTGGCTAAATTATCATATTTTCAATTGGCCTTTATTAAAAATATTGAGCCGCTCTAAACCACTGAGAGGTTATTACTGAACACTTATTTAAGCCACATTCTTATTATTAAGATAAGAACTGAGTTATAATGAGTGTTTATAAGGTCAGAGAGCAGAGATAAGGTGACCGTCAGCTCCCCAACTGATGGAAAAGAGACAATCCAGTGGCTGCTTCTAGAGCATCTCTGCTATGTACAGAAAAAAAAAAAAAAGACTCCATATTTTTAATAAGGACCAATTAAAAAAATTATTTTTAGCTCAAAATGAGTACAATGCAATAATAAAAAACATTACTTACCGACATCTGAAGATGCAAAGAGCAAATTTCAGCAAACAGTATATTAATAAGTTAAAGGGTACCATGACCTATTGAACAGGTGATAACTGTGGAGGTCCACACGTTGGGACCCGAACCGATCATTATTCCCATCGTGGACATACAGGCTTTTTCTCAATAACTAGGTTCCCAGCAGTAAGACCCTCACTCATCTAACAACTCTCACCATTCCCATGTGTTCCCATTAAGTGCCAACTTAATGATAATTTAATTGTTTTCATAATTAACTTACTTTTTTTATGATTCCAAAGTTATGAGCAGTGCAAGCTTTTTTTTTTTTTTTTTAACAGCACTGATGGGCCTTTGCAACTTGGCTCATGAATATAATCCTATGACATGTACATTCAAGAGGGAAAGGGGATATGATGGTGAAAACCTTTGGTTAAAGGAGGGGCGCTACCATCAAAAAATGTTCTCATAACAAAGGGAATCTGTCACCTGCATATTACCCCTTTTTTTTCCTCATTTATCCAAATGTAATAAATTACCTTATATCCATATGTCTTCTTCTTTTAGTTGTGTGTCTTGTATTTTCTTCAAAAAAATGCTTTATCCATTATGCAAATTAGGCTCTAAGGAGCCCAGAGGGGCCTTTTTCCTCTTCCAAGGTGCCCTGGTCGCGCCCTTCCTTTAAGCAAAGGTTTTCACCATCATATCCCCTTTCCCTCTTGAAAGTCTCTCTTTAGGCTGGGGACACACCTAGGCGTTTCTGAATCGCCCATATGACGCGCGTTTTAGGATGCGCGTTTTTGTAACTAAGAAACGCGCGTCATACGCGCGATTCAGTGATTCTCCCCTATGGCAACATTGTCCATAGGCGCGTTAAAACGCCCAAAAGAAGCTCATGTACTTGTGTGGGCGTTGGGCGTTTTACAGAGCGTTCAAACGCGCTGTAAAACGCCCAAATGTTAACCATGCCCATAGGGATGCATGGCTTTTCACATGTTGAGCGTTTTTCAGCGCGTTTGAACGCGCTGAAAAACGCTCAGGTGTGTTCCCAGGGTTAATCCAGAGCTGGACAAAAGCCAAGCAGCTAATGCAGTGTTAGTGTAATGGCATATTGGCTACCAGGGTGACCTGCTTGGCTTCTAAAGGCCACAGAATTTTATCTGACATAACCAGAGAGAGTATTGAGTGAATATTTCACCATTCTTTACCTTTCCAGCCTTCTCCAGCCTTCTACTAGCAGCTGCTGCACCAAAGAATCATGTGCTTCCACATTAAACCTGGAAATATGATAGAGAATGAGAAGTCACATAGCAGCAGAGCAAAGGAGCAAATAATAAAGGCCCTGACAAGTTACCTTATTATGGCATACAACGTATTCACCAAGGTCGTGTCATTCATGAAGTCAATCTTATTCTCTGCCAGGATGCGAAGAGCAATAAATTCCGGGTGATTCCGGATGGTTTCAAAATTTAGGCTTGTGCTCGGTTTCTCCTTCTGAATCTCCCATAACGTGTTGATTGCGCACCCCACGTGCTGAACTGTAAGTTTGGACTTGTGGATCCCAACAAGTTGAAAAATCTGGAATTGGTTCGTGCTGGTCATCAGCTGGTGCAGGAGAGGATCTGAGCTTAAGCTGCGCATCGGAAAGAAGCGCAGCGAAAAGGGAATCACCCTCTTCCAGCAGAACATGTCTGGACTACAGGAAAGGATGCTTACGACTTTAGAGAAATGGAATAATTTTTGGTCTTTTCCTGCACCATCTTCTTGGAATGGCAATATTCTTTGCTCTGGATGAGATCATGCTATTTTAAGATATGATGACACATTTTGACTACAGCCATCTGTAAACATAAAAAACATGGAGCATTTACAACCTGTATACTGTATAAAGCTCTGCTCAACCATAATCAGACAATCCAGCTGCATTTTTAGCGTGTTTCGTATACGGCATATGTACGAATCTGTAAAATTTGAAAGGAGTCATCCTACATACAACATTTAGCACCTCACCACAGAATGGTGGCTGTGGATTTGGCCGTAGTTCCCGAGTCCCTGTGTGCATGGAGTGGTAATGAACAGGTGTGGCCACTACTCAATTCACAGTAATGGGACTGCCAAAGATAGTCGCGCAATGTACTAGGCAGTCCCATACACTGTGTATAGAGCACTGATCACGCTTGTGCACTACCTCTCCATACCCAGGGGATTTGGGAACCGTTCTTGTGATCTGTGAGGGTCCAGTGGTCAGACTATTATAGGCGATTATACACTGAACACCTATCCTATGTATAGATGATAACTCACATTAACTAGAGAAGAACAGAACACTTACCTTACTATCTAATTTTCATCTTTTCAGCTGCAGATCCTCCAATTCCTGGGCTCCTCTTCTGTCATCCTAGATACTACTGTGCGGGTACTTCCTGTTTATCCAGCCCTGCTCTCGGATTGGCCTACACTACTCACATGGCAGCAGGAAGTATCCTAGAATACCAAATGCACAGTCTTCATCATGTAGTCTGAGAAGTGATGCGACCATCGTGGATGACAGAATAGAAGCCAGGAAATTGGAGGATCTGCAAATGAAGAGATGAAGAAAAAAAAAAGTACGTTTTCTGTTCATTACCCTATTCATCTGAATATTTCTCCTTAACTGGAGGTTCTCTATAAGTACAATGTTGGATGTTTGAACCCATCTAGTCATAAAGACAAACCTATTAGATCATATTGAAATCATCATAGACTGTCCCCCCACCTTAGGGCATCCCGAACTTACAGACGCATACTGCTGTCACTTCCTTCTTAGCAATCAGTTCCCAGTCCGCCCATGGGCAGCTAGTCATATAAACTAGACACCCCTTTAAAATCACTAAAATCATGCCTAAAATGTACCAAATATTCTCCTAATAGCTGGCGAGTCAGGAACAGTTTGGGATAAGTCAGAAAAATTACGAATAGTCAGAAAAATTAGCTCAATTCTACACCCAATCCACAGATCTAATCTGAACTGACACTCTGCACCACAGGTCATAATAACAACAGACCTAATAAATAGAAAGCCAAGCAAGCATTGCTCCACACAACAGCGCCATAACGTAGCCTTACATTGCGGCTGCTGTGGCCAATCCCTTAGAGATTCTTTTCTTTCTAAATGTAGAAGACAACTCCAACTCCTGCAGAAGTCTCAAAGACATGTGTTGGTCTCATTTACAGTCACACACTTCCTGTCGCACAGCTGACGTCATCCTGCAAGTCCTGCATCATTCCTCGCAGGCACGCCAGCAGGTTTGGTTGAAGGTCAGAACAGCAGACGTAAAAGACGTCACCACCATACTCTCGCGAGACCGTCGGGACCACAGTCTCCACCAGTCGATGGCCGATCGACTCGTTCGCTTTTACGCGCAGCTTGGGTCACGTGACCGACATCAGAGCGGCCATCTTCCTCAGGAGACTGCAGCAGTTCAGAAGGGGGGAAACGATTGGACCGGCGCTCGGCAGCTCATGTCTGCGTGGTCTCCGCGCTCAGTAGTGGTGAGGAGGGAAGCGCACTGGGCCGGATGGTACTCTGCTAGTTGAGGGTCCCGCACGCTTCTGCTTCCGTGGCTGTAGGAGAAGACGCTCTGGCCCTCGCCTTCCACGGTGTCCACCGTCCGGACTGAGGTGAGTGCCCGGGACGTGTTTTAATCCATGCGCACAGCGTTTCCTGCAGCCGAGCTGGCCGTGGCCGCCCCCTGAGCTCAGGACCGCGGGTTCCGTCCCGAGATCAGTCTGGTGCATCCCTGACTATCACTCCCATCATGCATGTGTGATCCAAATCCATGGCTGGGTGTCCTGCGGTACTACAAGTCCCAGCATATGCTAATATATACAGCCTTTCATTCATTGGTGGGGATTAGTAGTACTACAAATCCCAGCACGCGTTCGTATCTACAGATAGATCCCCTGTAGAGCAACCTGTGACTCTCAAGGCATGCTGGGAGTTGTAGTTCTACGTCAGCTGCAGATTCCCAGATCGGACCTGTCTGCTGTGGACTACAAGTGCAAGAATATACGGATATCTACAGCGGGGTGGAGGAGCGGAAACCGCCTTCAATAAAACCGATCCCTAAAGGGAGCTCAGTTTACCAGCCAGTTCCTTGTAGGCACTGTGGCCCCTTTAAGCAGCTGGTTGTGGGGGGCTGCATTCATGCCGCACCTTTCTAGGGTTTGGTCCTCAAAATTTTGATCCAGGAAAACCTCTGTGACTGCCCCTACCTTACTGGTATGTTTATGTGAAGGGAGATAAGTGACGGGTATAGTTGGCGCCGCTTATCTTGGGCACCTTCAAAGGTAGACATTATTGTAAGGTGCCCATATACGTCAGATCAGATTTTGCTAAGACCGCATGATTATGTTGGTGGAAGTAAGGGTTGGACATGTTGGATTTTCATTATGCCCCATCCGCAGGAGTGTGGCAGTGGCCGATTCCTTTCTCCCCATTGTAAACTGACATACGGGATCGGTAGGAATAGCTTCGTGTTATAAGGTGCCTAAAAAAATAATCTGCTGTGCTTGGTGACAGAGCGTTCATATGGCTCTGTAAGCCGTGGCCACAGAGATCGGGCGGCCTCAGCAGAATGGTAGTCAGTGGGGATTCAGTGCGTCACCACGCCTACAAATGTGAAAAAAAAACAACGTTGCAGGATTTTCTTGCAATTCTGCGGTCGTGTCAACTTGCAAACCCGTTCAATTCCGTAATGTTAGAACGCTGCCCTGCTTTGGCCCCGTGCTGCCTCAGTCTAAGGGCCCCCTTCTGCAGCAAAAATTTCAGGGCGGCTATGCCAAAGTTTTCATCACAAAAAGGGTAAAATCTGCATCACATGCAGCAGAAACTGACACGCTGCGGATTTAAAGGGGTTGTCTGAGATTTTTCTATTGGTGGGCTATCCTCAGGCATAGGTCATCAGTATCAGATCGGCGGGGGTCTGACTCCCGGCAACCCCCACTGATCTGTACAAGTCCCGTGACATCATCCTAGGCCGGTGACGCCACCTTCATCGATCTTAGGGCCATGGCAGTGAATCGAGCTGAGCTACAATACCAAGGATGGCTGCTATTCCAGTGGACGGCGCTGCGAGGGGGCAATCGTCGGAGTGGCACATTTGACCCCCACCGATCGGATATCTATCCTGAGGACAGGTCCTCAATGTCCGCTTTCAAATCTTCTCCGCAGGTCAACGTTTTGCAGTTTGTGATTGAGATTTCCTAAAAACTCATCCACTGTGCTGGTACTGTAAAACCGCGCCGGATTACCGCGAGGAAAAACAAAAAGTGTAAATTAACCTGTTGTGTGGATTATATATCTACAGCACGTCAGTTATCCGCCATAGATTTCACCCTTTGCACCGGATGGGGTAAAATCCACTACTTTTGGTCATTTATGGAGCCATGAATATCGCTCTTGTCAAGGGTTCAGGGGAGCTCATATACACGAACATATTTTTCTTTGGTTTCCATTCCGTTTTTTTTTTTTTTTATATATATACAGGTCCATATGCGGAACCATTCATTTAAACGGGGCTTGGGGGGGGGGAATGGATACAACACGGAGGTCATCCGTTTTTATTTTTGCAGATATGTGTTTTGTGGACCCCAAAATACATACACTCGTGTGCATGAGCCATTGGTGGACAATATGCAGATTTTCGGATGGAGAATTGCGGGTGCATAAGCTGCAGTGTTTTACATCACCAGCGATGTCGATGAGATTTTACAACCTCTTATTCACATGTTGCAGAAAAAGAAAAAACTGCGGCGGAAATTGACCTCTGGCATGGCTTCTGAGCACATGTGGCAGATTTAGCTCTTTCACTGTAACACACGGAAAAAAGATGCGGAATCTCGCCAAGATCCACAGCGGAAAATCTCTCCTCTCGCCGATCTTTTAAAGGGGTTTTTATCAGGTTTTAACAACGTGCCTTCGTAAATTATCCGCCTTGGTTTTCTTACTGGTCCGCCGCTGCCGGTCGTGGGTGTCTCCTCCGTAGAGCCCCAGTCCATATTGACGAACACCGTGAGCTGCCGGCCCCCTCTGTGGTCTTCCATCCATAGTGATGGGATTTCATAGCCATTTCAAATAGTAATTGCTCCTTTTTTTCCATTATAGAACATGAAGATTTCCTGAAAAGCTTTAATGGCTTATTCCATCATTTATTACCGTTTTAAACTTGGCCAGTAGAGCGCCAATCCTAAAGTCTTTTACCTGCTGCCGTGTTCTAGTGCTGAGCGTCCGGTTCTTCTCCTTCCGGAATCCGGTCCATAAACTTGCGTGCTGCTGTGGCCAATCACTTGCCTCAGTGGGGGCGTGACCCCCAAGCTGCACATCACTGTTGGGTCACGTGCAGCCTGAGGAGACGTTACGGCTGAGGCCAGCGAAGGAAATAGATCTACATGGGGTTCAGGAAAATCTATCCCAGATAAAACCTGTGCTGAATATACAGTGTTCATGCAGAGGGATGTGGTCTTAGAGAGAAGCGGTCACCTCTCCTGACATGTACGTTTTAGGGTACTTTTACACTTGCGGCAGAGTGTTCCGGCAGTCTGGTTGTAAACTAAAACATTTGGAGACGGATCCGCATCATTCGGGTATTTCTTTGGATCCGGCACTAATACATTTCTATGGAAATGAATGCCGGATCCGGCATTTTGGACGGAGATAAAACCTCGGCATGTTGCACTATTTCCTCCGTCCAAAGCGACTGACGGTGACTGAACTGATGCATCCGGAACGGATTTCTCTCCATTCAGAATGCATTAGGATAAAACTGATCAGTTGTTTTCCGGTATAAAGCCCCTAGGACGGAACTCAATGCCGGAAAAGTTTGCCGCAAGTGTGAAAGTAGCATTTTGTTCCCCATGTAATAACAATTCTAGAGCATCTATTCTCTGCTGTAGCATTCCTCTGTTATTGCTACTAGAGGTTTATGAATGAATTACTAGCAGTTTGCATTAAAGTTACAGATAGGTGTATGTCAGTTGGGGGGGTGTCCCTGCACAGTCTGACACTATCCAGTCAGGGATGCCCATGTCAGACTGTGCAGGGTCACACCCCCAGCTGTACCCTTACTGCAGACTGCTAGCAATTCATTCATAACTTCTAGCAGGAATAATAGAGGAATGACTCAACATAGTCATAAGAATAGATGCTCCACAATAGTTATTACATTGGGGGTGCAAGTAGTTACTAAAACAGACAGAGGAGGGGGGGGGGTGACAACATCTCTTTAATAGGTACGTACCATTTAAAAAAAAAACTTTTGATCAGGTGCTGAGACCCCCAGCATTTCCTAAAACAAGGGGCAGAATCGCTCAGCTCACCTCTGTCGCCCTTCGTTTCATTTCTTCGTGCATGGATTTATAGAAAGTCTCAGTCCGTACATTGATTGCTCCACAGAGGACAGAGCCGATCAGAAAGGAAGAGGCAGCGCGTTCACCTGGGCTCCTCTGACCCTTTGTGTCACCAATCGCTGGGATTCTCGGCCCCTGGGCCCCATTGATCAGAACTTCTGACAGTTCACTATGACACATGATAAGCTTTTTAAAATGTCAGATAGCCTGGAGGCAGTCAGCTGAGTGGAGTAACGTGTCAGTATGATGGGGGAAGGAAGGGTCTCTGTGTGATATATATACTTGCTATGTTGCTGTCTATTGCAATTGTCTCAAATGTTTTTTTTCTTTTACAGTGGGAATCATGGGGGTCAAAGTTCAGCGTCCTCGTTGTTTTTTTGATATTTCAATCAACAATGTACCCGGTAAGGCTGAGTTACGACAATGTTATGCCACATTCTGTAGTTCTATTGTTGTGTATTTTGGAAAAAAAAATTTAACACGTCACAGTGACAAATCAAAGGTTCTGATCTGTGGGGGTCTGAGACCACCCCCGATCACTAGAAAGAGGAGAGAAGCGCTGTCTGCGGGGGGTGGACTCAATAGAAATCCTGAGCCCATCTCCACCTGAGGGAGTGTGTGAGGTGAACGCTTCTCTTTCCTCGCTCTAGTGATCATTGGGGGTCTCGGCACTCGGAGACCTCTGTATCAAAACCTCTGATGTGTCGATATGATTTATTAAGTTATTTCCAACTACAGAAACACTTCGAGGCCTCTTCCACACGAGCGATAATGATGGTGTCCGGCTCTGTTCAGGGAATAACTAAGTGCAATCAGTGTTTCAGTTTTTTCCTCGTGGGTGCAATCGTTTTTTGGTGTGAAAAAAAAACCTGAAGAATAACAATCTACATCTCCTAGCAACCATCAGTGAAAAATGCATTGCATCCGGACGCCTTACGTTTTCACTTCTATAGGGTCAGGGCTGCATGAAAAATGGACAATATAGAAATTGCTGCTATTTTCTTTTCCCTGAACTCAGACATGATCAGTGATAAACGGTGCTCATGTGCACTGACCCATTGAAACG
The DNA here is from genome assembly GCA_033119425.1 of Bufotes viridis. Classification (NCBI taxonomy): domain Eukaryota; kingdom Metazoa; phylum Chordata; class Amphibia; order Anura; family Bufonidae; genus Bufotes; species Bufotes viridis. The sequence continues at coordinate 130,371,459 of CM065595.1, read as the reverse complement.
AATGGTCGGGATTCAGTCCAGATGCCGTCCGTTCACAACGTGCATCGGACCTGGATGGGAAAACTCGCTCATGTGAAGGAGGCCTAACCCTGGGTTCAGACCTGAGCGTTCTTGAAACGCGCGTTTTTGTCTCGCGTATTTCAGCGCGTTTTTGCAGATAGGAACCGCGCGTTCGTACGATTGACTACTGTGGTGTCAATCACAAAACGCGCGACAAACGCCCCAAAAAAAGCTCAAGTACTTGTTTATGTGTTGGGCGTTTTACAGCGCGTTCAAACGCGCTGTAAAACGCTCAAGTGTGAACCACTCCCATAGGGATGCATTGGTTTTCATGTGTTGAGCGTTTTACAGCGCGTTTGAACGCGCTGTAAAACGCTCAGGTGTGAACTTAGGGTAAGGGATCTTTCTTGGCCAGTCGGCCTAGTGGGATCTGTCACTTTGCATTCAGTGGCCAGGGACGGGTACTCGTTGAGGGAGCACCCCCTACACGAGGGCTGGCTGGGCCTTAAAGACCTTTGTCCTGCGTTCTACACGATCACTCAGAGGTATTCTTAATGACGTTCTCTCTTTTCTTGCAGCTGGAAGAGTCATCTTTGAACTGTTTGCAGACATTTGTCCAAAAACCTGTGATAATTTCCGATGTCTCTGCACAGGTTGGTTGATGCACCTTTGTTACAGGAGAACATTTGGGCAGGGGCTCCATACTGACATTGGGTCGCTGACGAGTTGCAGTAAAATTATGACATTATTGCAACCTCATAATAAGAAGAAAAAAACATGCGACAGTCTGAGGAAGTCCAAAAGTGTTATATGAGACCTTTTTGCCCCCCCCCCCATAGGCAACTATTGAGGTTGTCCAGTTTGTAGTAGTGCTGCATTTGTACACCGCCATAGACCTGTAGGCTAAATAGTGTTCTTGACCGTATTGCGGTGGACACTTGCCATTCTGGTGATGTTTGATGTTTTTAGGCCACATGCACAGTGTAAGCGTTACCTGGAGGACGGTAACATAGGACCGGGACTCCTTTCCCACATTGTTCTACAGTCAGACATTAAAATGCTGTGATTTTATACGGAACTCGTGTCTTCTCTTTCACTACCTAGGTGAAAAGGGCATTGGGAAAATCACACAGAAGCCATTGCATTACAAAAACTGCATGTTCCATCGAGTGGTGAAGGATTTCATGATCCAGGGAGGAGATTTTAGTGAAGGTAAGCGCTTGTCTCTCCGTTTAGCTAGGTCCTGTTTGTGTTGGAGTAGTTGTTGTCTGATTCCCCCCAAAAAGAAAAAAGTTACCAGCTGCAATTAAGCTTTTTGAAATGAAATGGGGGTTGTGGGACACTTTTTGAAAGCTCTTGGAAGCGTCACCACCGAGTCATGTGACTAAGTACAGCGGTTAGTATGGCCATGGATGGGACTTCATCACTTCTGTTCTGCCAGGAGCCTTGGCACTGGAATGGAAGGGCTTTCAAAATGCGATGGTTTTTTTTTTCTGGGGAGGGGATTTGGACAACCCCTTTAAACTTTCTTTACGCTGTACGTTTTTTTGTTCTTAGGAAATGGAAGAGGTGGGGAGTCTATCTATGGAGGCTTTTTTGAAGGTATGTAAACTATTGGCAACCACAGGTTGTTTAGATCTCTGCACTTGAAGTGGAGTTAACGACATATATATTACAATACGTTAGTCTGATTCCTTGATGTGCACTTTATCCTTTTTAAAGGGCATCTGTCAGCAGATTTGTCCCTATGACACTGGCTGATCTGTTACATGTGCACTTGGCAGCTGAAGACGTCTGTGTTGGTCCCATGTTCATATGTTCCCGCATTGCGGATTATTATTATTTTTTTTAAATATATGTAAATGATCCTCTAGGAGCAATGGGGGCGTTCTGCTTGAGGTTTTGCTCTCTCTGCAATGGCCATGCCCTCTGCACTTTGATAAGACCAGACAGTGTCAATGTTATCACGCCTGGTGCTGTCAAAGTGCAGGGGGGTGGGGGCAGTTGCGGAGAGAGCAGAGCCTCTAGGTGTAATGACAACGCCCCCGTTGCTCCTAGAGGCTCATTTACATATATTAAAACATCATAATTCTCAGTAATGCGGGCACATATGAACATGGGACCAACACAGATGTCTTCAGCTGCCAAGTGCACATGGAACAGGTCAGCCGGTGTCATAGGGACAAATCTGCTGACAGATGCCTTTTAAATAGTTATGATTATAAATCTCCTGTAAATTTCTGTATGCCTCCATCTTTACAGACTACAAACTGAGCGTAGTCTGATGCTGCAGTCATGTGCTACTTCTCTATTCTTGCTAACAATAGTCTGTCTTTCCTACAGATGAGAACTTCTCAGTTAAGCACAACAAGGAATTCTTGCTGTCCATGGCCAATCGAGGCAAAGACACTAATGGGTCTCAGTTTTTCATGTGAGTAGTCTGATTACTGCTTGGGGTTGTGTCATTTCCAAGTCTCTGTGTCCTCTTAATGCATTTGGACATTGTAGAGTTGGGTCTCTGCCTTGGACTTGTCTGATCAAAGAACCACTGCAACGTGTCTCTCAATCTGGAGGAATCCTAGCTGTAATCTATTACATTGCCACTCTTCCATGCAAATGGTGCCCTTTAATACTGCATTACACCTGTAGTGGCTTCTGATGGAGAAATGTGTGACCAAACCCTTGTCCCCAGTAAACACCATGTAAAGAATCAGCGGATATAATATCCTTTGTGTGTATTGTATTATGCAATTAAGGCAACTTTTACACTAGCGTTTTGGCTTTCCATTCGTGAGATCCGTTCAGGGCTCTCACAGGCGGTCCAAAACGGATCAGTTTTGCCCTAATGCATTCTGAATGGAAAAGGATCTGCTCAAAATGCATCAGTTTACCTCCGTTCAGTCACCATTCCGCTCTGGAGGCGGACACCAAAACGCTGCCTGCCTGCCTGACGAAGCGGAGCCAAACAGATCCGTCCTGGCACACAATGTACAGTATCAAAAGTGAGTACACCCCTCACATTTTTGTAAATATTTTATTCTATCTTTTTATGGGACAACACTAAAGATCTGACACTTTGATACAATGTACAGTAGTCAGTGTACAGCGTGTAAATTTGGTGTGCCCTCAAAATAACTCCACACACAGCCATTAATGTCTAAACCGCTGGTAACAAAAGTGAGTACACCCCTAAAGTCCCTTTCACACGGGCGTGATTTCCACGTGGATGCAATGCGTGAGGTGAACGCATTGCACCCGCACCCATTCATTTCTATGGGGCTGTGTTCATGAGCGGTGATTTTCCTGCATCACTTTTGCGTTGCAGCATGTTCTATATTCTGCGTTTTTCACGCAACACAGGCCCCATAGAAGTGAATGGGGCTGCGGGAAAATCGCGAGCATCCGCAAGCAAGTGCGGATGCGGTGCGATTTTCCTGCATGGTTGCTAGGAGACGATCGGGATGTGGACCCGATCTTTATTATTTTCCCTTATAACATAGTTATAAAGAAAAGTAATAGCATTCTCAATAGAGAATGCAAAGTAAAAAGGGCAATAGAGGGTTAAAAATAATAATAAAAAAAAAAACTCACCTGCTCCATTTGATCGCGTAGCTGCCGGTCTCCTGTTCTGTCCTCAGCTGGGGGGGGGGGAAAGGACCTTCTGTGACGTCACTGGGTCACATGGTTCAATCACCTGCTTCCATGGAAGCATCCCGCCTCTTATCCGGGCGTCAAACGTGACGCCCGTGTGAAAGAGGCCTAAGTGAATATTTGCCAAATAGTGTCCAATTAGCCAATTTCCCTCCCTGGTGTCTTGTGACTCTTTAGTGTTACAAAGTCTCAGGTGTGAATGGGGATCAGGTGAGTAAAATTTGGTGTTACCGGTCTCACACTCTCTCATACTGGTCACTGGAAGTTCAACCTGACACCTCATGGCAAAGAACTCTCTGGTGATCTGAAAAAAGAATTGTTGCGTTACATAAAGATGTACTAGGCTATAAGAAGATTGCCTGAAACTCAGCTGCAGCATGATGGCCAAGACCATACAGCAGTTTTACAAGACAGGTTCCACTCAGAACAGGCCTCGCCATGGTCGACCAAAGAAGTTGAATGCACATGCTCGGTCATATCCAGAGGTTGTCTTTTATCCAGCCTGTCAGTGCTCAGACCATACGCCGCAAACTGCATTAAATTGGTCTGCATGGCTGTCGTCCCAGAAGGAAGCCTCTTCTAAAGATGATGCACAAGAAAGCCCACAAGCAGAATAAGGACATAGATCACTGGAACCATGCCCTGCGGTGCGGTCTGATAAGACCAAGATAAACTTATTTGGTTTAGATGGTGTCAAGCGTGTGTGTTGGCAACCAGATGAGGAGTACAAAGACAAGTGTGTCTTGCCTACAGTCAAGCATGATGGTGGTAGTTTCATGGTTTGGGGATGCATGAGTGCTGCCGGCTGTGGGGAGCTACAGTTCATTGAGGGAACCATGAATGCCAGCATGTACTGAATACTGAAGAAGACCATGATCCCCCTCACTACAAGAACTGGGCCGCATGGCAGTATTCCTACATAATACTGACCCCGAACACACCTCCAAGGTGACCACTGCATTGCTAAAAGAAAATGAGGGTAAAGGTGCTGGACTGGCCAAGCATGTCTTCAGACCTAAACCCTGTGGGGCATCCTCAAACAGAAGGTGGAGGAGCGCAAGGTTTCTGACATCCACCAGCTCTGTGATGTCATCATGGAGGAGTGGAAGAGGATTCCAGTGGCAACCTGTGAACTCCATGCCCAAGAGCGTTAAGGCAGTGGTGAAAAAAACAAAATATTGACCCTTTGGGCACAATTTGGCCATTGTCACTTAAGGGTGTGCTCACTTTTGTTGCCAGCGGTTTAGACGTTAATGGCTGTGAGTCGTTATTTTGGGGACACACCAAATTTACACTGTTATATAAGCTGTGCACTGACTACTTTACACTGTATCAAAGTGTCAGACCTTCAGTGTTGTCCCATGAAAGGGTAGAATAAAATAACTACAGAAATGTGGGAGGTGCACTGACTTTTGTGAGATACTGTAAGTCAATGGGGGTGGATCCGTTTTCTCTGACACAATTGAAAACGGATCCGTCCCCCATTGACTTTCAATGGTGTTCAAGACGGATCCGTCATGGCTATAGAAGACATAATACAACCGGATCCGTTAATGATGGATGCATGCGGTTGTTTTATTGTAATGGAAGCGTTTTTGCAGATCGCTAGTGTGAAAGTAGCTTAACTGTGTTTTCTTTTTTTCCCCTCCTGCTTTGCTTTATGCTTCCATTTATCTGAACCCCCTCAGAACAACAAAGCCAACGCCACATTTGGATGGGTAACTATGCCTTTTTTATGGCTTTTATTCAGCATATTTCTTCTTGGTATGCTTGGTTTGACTCCTCTTTTTGTCTTTATAGGCTTCATGTTGTTTTTGGACAATTGATATCTGGACAGGAAGTGGTCAGGGAGATTGAAAACCAGAAAACGGATGCCTCCAGCAGGCCAACAGCGGAAGTCAGGATACAGAATTGTGGAGAGCTCATCCATGTTCAGAAGTCAAAATGTGAGAACATTATTTTTTTTTTTATTTTTTTAATGAGTAACTTGAAAAAAAAATCATGACATGCTCTGTCAGATACTGCATTACTTCTCCCATAGAAACATTGCTAGTACTGAGCAGTAAGAACGTTGATTGTGTTCATGCCCGGAAGAGTATTATTTTGAAGTAAGGCAATCGTACATTATGTATACACCAGTTGCCTAAATTGCAGTCGTCAGAGCCAAAGCAGTTTGGTTGGGAGGGCAGCTTGCAGATATTTAAGTGGTGGGTGAGATCGAAGAGGTGAGGGATCACAATCATGTGCTCAAAAGCTGCTCTTCTAGTGCTGTTGCAGTGCAAGCACCATTGGCAGGGAAGAGGTATCCTGGGGATTAGGATTTGTATACACACTTGGGCGTTTGGGTCGTGTATGTGCCAAAAGGTGTCAACCAAACAGGCGGGTGGAAGTCATTCCCGCTGCTGTATCTTGTTCATGTCTACCTTCTGAGGGCTGGACCCTGTTTCAGAGAGGAATCCAAAGACACCGGCAGCACAGGCCCCTAGTGGTTCTACTAATGCACACATTAGTGTTGTCTAAATTTGCACAACCGGACACGGTGAGTAGTATTCTCTCACCTATTTGATCAATTATCAAAACTGAATCCCTCTGTGCTTTCCCGTTTGCCACTGCAAGCCTGACGCATACTGGTACATAATACAAAAAAAAATGTGCATGCATATCTCTGTAGTATTAAGAGGGTGGTCCCATGATGACATCCCCTGTCCATGTGATCTGTGTTGACCTGGGACGACTTTAGTCAGAGCGGCCCCCAACAGCTTTCCCCTGCAATAACAGCAGATTACTGCAGCTACCAAGTCAACAACTATCAGCAGGTTCTCCTTTTGGGAAAAGCTTGTGATCATGTTATATGTGTGTGTTGTATTTCCTCTAGGATGGAACCTACCATAAGAACTGCTTTATGTTGTACTCTTTCAAATCCATTAGCTAAAAAAGAAAAGAAAAGACACAAGTCCTCATCTTCCAGTGACACTGAAGGTTCAAGCGATTCCGACTCGTCTTCTGGTTCATCTTCTGACTCCGAAGAGGAGGAGAAAGCCAAGAAGAAAAAGAAGAAACATAAGAAAAATTCAAAGAAGCAGAAGAAGGAGAAGAAAAAGCGTAAGAAGACTAAGAAAAGGTAACTGATTTTCTGTTGAGGTTACTGTACCCAAAGCGCTGCTGGGAGCCCCACCAAACAGGAGAACAGGGGTCCTGTGATATACTTTAAAAAATAATAATAATAATTTACAAGCTGGGAGGCGTGAGGTGCAAACAAAAAAGTAGGAGCTCGGGTATTGTAATCATCCTTGTTGATGTAGGTGGATTATTAAAGAGGACCGTTCATTGGTTTTGACATGGGCTAATTATGTCAAAACCTTGTAGTGCGGCCCCCACTGATGCCCGGGATGTTTGTTTTTTTTTTTTATTTATTTTTCTCATACCTTCCCCCTGTTCGGCCGGTTCAGAGCCCCGTTGTTTCGGCAAGCGAGCTGTAAACTCGCAACGGGGTGGAGACGCCGTCTTCTGCTGTGGGCGTCTCCTTTTCCCCAGCTATGATCGCGATCCAATCAGAGCGGACTGCTCAAAGCCGGATACAAGGTTTTGACATAGCCTATGTCCAAAACGATGAAAGGTCCTCTTTAAAGTTGCTCTGCAGACAGGTGATACTTTTTCAATGACTTTGGTATGTTGTGGCTTACAAGTTTTGTAGGTTGTATATGATGTTTTGGAGCCCTACCTGTTACTACAGTGGAATATATAGGCACTCCAGTATAGTTACATGCTGTGTCTTTTTTTTCTCTCCTCAAGTTCTGAGAGTGAAAATGAAGAACAAGAACTTCAAGTGACATCTACTGTCCGTCCAGAAGAGATCCCCACTGTGCCAGAAAACAAGTTTTTGATGAGAAAGAGCCCTCAAAGAGCTGAGGAACAGGAAAGCAGAGTGAACAACAGAGACCGTGAGCGGGAAAGGTAAGTGTGTACGGATCAAAGCTTGAACTGCTGACATTTGGCCTATCTCATCTCCCCGACCCCTCAGTAAATGACCAATGTGGTAATCATCTGAGCATGCATGTTTTTCAGTTAGAGGGAGGCAGCTGGCAGACACTTCTGGTGCCACTTACCTCATAGGACAGTGAATACAGGGGTATGTTAAAATCCAGGATTCCCAAGGGTGACTGCACTGGCACAATGTAGCTGACCATGTTTCTTCAATCGCATAAAATTAGAGGCATGTAAATTGCTGAAATGGACCCAAGAACACTTAAGTGGATTTGGCGTGCCTTCTTTGTATTGCAATACATGTTGCTTATTTCAGTGTATAATATATATTCTTGTTCCATCAGCAATTCTTCGCTTTATCAGAGAAGACTCTTAGTAACCAGGTCTGGAAGGAAGATCAAGGGTAGAGGCCCAAGAGTAAGTTTTTATTTCTCTAATTCAGTTGCATTTAACCACCTAATAGTTTTGCCTGAGCAAAGTGTGAGCTCCTCCCTCCAGCTATACCCTTCCTACAGGGACTAAGCGATAATAATAAATATACCTTTCGGTCAGTTTCGTCGTATAAAACGCAACTGTACCGAAGATATGCAATTCCAGGAAGAGGCTAAACTGTTAAAAAGGAAATTTATTGAGAAGGAGTACCCCCTACCAATCCTTGAACAGGCATTATGTAAGGTAGAAGTTACCTAGAGGGTCTCTCTTCTCAGAACAAACTAAATCCCCCCAAAAAAATAAAAAAGAAAGAGAAGATTTCAGGATAATTTTGCCTTTTTCTACACAATATAAACAAATTGAACAAATAATTAGGAAACATTGGCACTTTATAATACAAGATAAAACAATTGGAATGTTATTACCAACAAAACCACAAATTACCTACACAAAGGCATCAAATTTAGGATTACAGGTAGCACCATCTATCAAACATAAAGTAAAAAATCTCTCTATTACCCAAAATTGGATGAGCCTAAAAGGGTTCTACAGATGCGGCAAATGCCAGGCTTGTAAAATTACTAAATTTCCTAGAAAAACATCTGAAGTAAACTCCACCCAGAATAATTTCTCTATGAAAATAAAAACCTTTTTGAATTGTGATACATCTAGTGTAATCTATTTGATTCAGTGTCCCTGCCATAGGCAGTATATTGGTAGAACAAAAAGACCATTAAAAGTAAGAATGGCTGAACATCTAAGAAATATCAAAAATGGCTATATGAAGCATTCACTTTCAAAGCATTTCAGAGAGAGCCATAATCAAGACCCAAAAGGCTTAACCTTTATGGCACTACAAAAAGTGAACACACATTGGCGAGGGGGTAAACATGTAGAGAGAATGTCGAGGGCCGAATCAAGACTCATTTTTGACTTTGGGAGTCTGATCCCTATGGGACTAAATGCCGAACTAGAAATTTTTGGGTTTTTGTGATTCCAATCCTGGGTTGCTTGCCTTTCATTCAATGTGGAGTCATATGTCCGGCTGTTTATCAGCACTATGACTCCCCCTTGAGGTCAGGCAAGCAGCCCTGTACTACTCATAAACAGCTTTGAATTATAAAATATATTTATTCATGTTTTTATGCTTTTTATCTTACATATACATAGCTCATATTGATATCAAATGATTATACAGCAAAGATTATTATAGCCAAATGTATTTTAAAAGAAAAAATAGCAACCAAGCTCTGTATTTCAGATTTTATATATTTCCGAATTATAGCAATCAAGTAGCGCTTTTTCCTTTATTGGGTGTCATTTATCACTCAAAATATACATTATATGAAAAAACGCATGAGTATATATAAAAACGCAATAAAACCGCATTTATACCGCAATGGATGAAAAGCAATTCAAACTCTCAAGAAGAACATTCCAATCCATCTTTTATATGCAACCGGGATGGGCTATAAATAGGAAGACTGAATGATGGGAAAATAGCTGCCACTGAGGAAGGGGAAAGAGGTCCCCGAAACGCGTCTGGCGTTGAGCTACATTTCCCATCTAATTATAAGATTGAAGGAGGCCTCCGAATGGACTAATACACCTAATGTTCTCACATATTGAAAATAACTTTGGAAACAACTAATAGTGAACCAACTCCCGCGAGACTTGATCACGTGACATACATCGTGATCCCGCTGTAAGTCACGTGAGACGCCAGCGCTGAATCTAGCAGCGCACGAGTACAGCGGAGACAGCGGAGAGAACTCCAGGTATGCCAACCCCTGAAAACAAGAGGAGGTAAGCGCAACATATTGGTGTATATTACCTGAGAACTTCCAAGACGATCAGACTTTTTCTATAGGATTCATAAGATCCAACAGAATAGAACTAACAAAAGTCTCTTTGTACATACTGAGAGCGATGAACACAAATACCAGCTATATTTACTGCGCAGTGTGAAAAAGTTGGATGATCATGTGAAAGACTGCTCCGTATATATACTCAGGACTTTTCTACACGTTCTCTGCACAACTGCAGAGATTTCATTGACATCATTGCGGTTTTTATTCTTATATTTAAACTGTTTTATATTTGTTTGTTTTATTTCAGATTGTTTTTATCCTACAATAAATGTATATTGTTTAACCAAACCTATTGATTGCGATAACCCATATTCACACATACAGAGTGCCAGCCCATCTTAATAATTTTTTCCATTAATGCTACTTTTCTGTTTGGGTGAAACAGTTTTTCGGACTTGAGCACCTGGTCCAGACTACTCTTAGGAGTGAGCTATTCCCATTATTGTACTAAGCGAGAACAGTTTGTGCAAAAGCAGTAGGAGAAGCAAAAGGAAAAACAGGAAAATCAAACAATGTACAAACCCATAACCACGCAGGCCACAATGAGGCCCATAGCCAGAGAGAATGGGTGGGAGCGGTGTCCCCCAATGAATGGAAGAGAACCAGATTTTACGGTAAGTACAAAAATTGGGGGACACAGGCTTGACTGTGGGACGTTACAGAGCAGTCCCAGGGGTGGGCCATAAACAAAAAAGCCCTTTGGCCAATCAGAGAACCGCTGTCTGCAGAACTCTGCGCCCCAGAGAAGTGTCAGAAGATACAAAGGTGTGTAAAATTTGGAAAATGTGTGCAAAGAAGACCAGGTAGCCAGGGAGAATGATCTCTTCATTGAGATTGAATGCCGACACGACCTTCGGAAAGACTGAACAGGGCGAAGGACTACCTTGTCCTGATGGAGGATAAGGAAGGGAGACTGACGGTAAAGGGCAACTAGTTCCGACACCCTACGGATGGAAGTGACTGCCAACAAAAAGGCCACCTTGTAAGAAAGGAAGCGAAGGGACACCTGCTGCAAAGGCTCAAAGGAGAGGACTGGAGAGCACTGAACACCAAATTAAGGTCCCAAGGATTCAAGGGGTAAGGGGCCCCGTTCGACACCCCCTGCAGAAAGATCCGAACCGCAGAAAATGAAGCTAAGTTCCGCTGAAAAAGAACGGAAAGGGACGAAACTTGCCCTTTGAGGGAACTGAGTGCCAGCCCCACGAGCGAAAAAATCGGGGTGGAGATGGGGACCGGAACTCCAGTTTGTAACCCTCCGAGATGACTTCTCATACCCAGGCATCCAAGATGTGAGCTAGCCAGACATGCTGGAACAGATTAAGACAACCTACCACTCGACTGGGGGGGGGGCGTCAGAGACCATACGTCATGCAGAGGAGGACTTGGGGGTATAGGGCTTGGAGCCCTGCTGGCGAGCACAAGGCTTGAAAGATAGCTTGAGCTTCTGCTCTGGGGCGACAGAAGTTTGGCAAGCACAAAGGACTACCCTTCGCTCCCCCCAACCCACAGAAGAGCCGCCACGCAGCTGTTAAACCTTTCCCCGCCTGGGGGGACAAGGCTTCGTGGGGGGCCATACACAGCAAGTAACCTGAGAAGAGGGAGAGGGGGGTTGGAGCCAGGAATGCTTACCAGGCTGGCGTGTTCTGGCTCCAGCTGGGTCACTACCTTTGGTGTGCAGCCCCTTGGGGAGGACTGCTACACCAGAAACTGAGGGGACTTGTCGTGGGCAGCCATGGTGACCTGAAGGCTGGTGGAATGCAGAGTCTTTTGGAACCTCAGGTCCTACCTGTCTTCTGGAGACCAGGAAGGAGCAGCGGTCTTGGGGACCCCCTGATCTCCCGTCTCCTGGGTGGGAGTGCAGGCAGCTTGGACTGCCTGTAATCCCTCTAGAGGAAAAGAAAAAAAAAATGGAAAAAATCAGCAGACTTACAAAGCAGGGAGGTCTGCCTCCTACAGACACTAAGCTAGAACTGTTTTAGCTTAGTCCCTGTAGGAAGGGTATAGCTGGAGGGGGGAGCTCACACTTTTGCGCTTAGTGTCACCTCCTAGTGGCAGCAGCTATACCCAAGGTCAAGCCTGTGTCCTCCAATGATACGGACGAGAAACCTGCTTTTACTTCCACTTTCAGCTGCATTTAGGGATGAGCGAATCGACTTCGGATGAAACATCCCAAGTCAATTCACATAAAACTTTGTTTCAATACTGTACGGAACGAGAGCTCCGTACAGTTAGAATGTATTGGCTCCGATGAGCCGAAGTTAATTTTTTGAAGTCTCGCGAGACTTCACATAATTTCAGAAATTGATTTATACTGTAAAAAAAAACATTTCCCGAACTCTGTTTCGGTTCTATGATACCACTTGGAACCAAACCCCAGTTTGGGAAATGTTTTTTTACAGTATAAATCAATTTCTGAAGTTATTATGCTCCCGGATTCATAAATGTTTTAAAAATGGTGAATGTTTTCTTTACCTCTCTAATTGTTTAACTAATTAACAAGTAGCATTAGAAAATGTGTATAGGTAGATGTATGCTGGGTATATATGCTAGTACAAACTAGGGGTCGACCGATATTGATTTTTTAGAGCCGATACCGATATTCTGTGAACTTTCAGGCCGATATTTTATACCGATATTTTGCGCATTTTAATTTTTTTTTTTTTTTTTTTCTGTTAAGGGCGTCCGGCGCTTTTTAAAAAAAATATATTTTAATAGTTTGGACTTTTTGGTCACGGCGATATGTTTTTTTTATTTATTGTTTATATATTTTATATGTAAAATTGGAAAAGGGTTAATTTATACTTAATATTTTGGTGTTTTTTTACTATTTTAAATTTTTTTACTTTTTATTTTATTACTATTTCCCCCCTTAGGGGTAGAACCTGGGCTCTTTACATCCCTTGTCCTATTCACCCTAATAGAGATCTATCAGGGTGAATAGGACCTGCCACTGTCCCTGCTGCCCTGTGCTATGGGAACACAGCAGCAGGAACCATGGCAGCCAGGGCTTCAGGAGCGTCCTGGCTGCCATGGTAACCGATCGGAGCCCCAGCATTACACTGCTGGGGCTCCGATCAGAAGAGAGGAGGTGGGGGACCCTGTGGCCACTGGCACCAATGATATCAATACTGAAGGGATGGGGTGTGGAGGAGGGGGGATGGGGGATTTCGCACTGGCCACCAATGATAATAAGGTTTAAGATATTACAAGCACATTGCCCAGACCCTGCCTCTGATAGAGAGCTGCGATCCGCGGCAATTAACCCCTCAGGTGCGGCACCTGAGGGGTTGAGTGCCGCGGATCGCAGCTCTATCAGAGGCAGGGTCTGGGCAATGTGCTTGTAATATCTTAAACCTTATCATTGGTGGCCAGTGCGCCCTCAGCCCCGCCTCCTCTGCTCTCATTGGTGGCCAGTGCGCCCTCAGCCCCGCCTCCTCTGCTCTCATTGGTGGCCAGTGCGCCCTCAGCCCCTCCTCCTGAGAGCAGCGCGGCCATGTTCTGTGATAGCACAGTTATCGGTATATCGGCCTGGTTAGGGGCCGATACCGATAACTGTGCAAATCATCAATATCGGCCGATAATATCGGCCAAACCGATAATCGGTCGACCCCTAGTACAAACCTAGAATCAAGCCTCACAATGTCCAAATACTGCATATACAATACTAATGCTAGGATATATTGCAGGTTTGTATATTCAGTATTGCACCTAATGTTCATTGTAACAGCGCCCACACCGGAAGCTTTGTCGGGAGCTTCAGTAAAAGTTGATTGATGCATACTGGTCATTTGTGCAATATTACTGTTTTATTGGCAGGTTATCTGAAGGGCACTGGTACCCCTAGCTATTTTTTTATTTTTTTTTATTCTGAATTTATTAATTTGTAATTTTTGTTACACTTGGACACTTTCAGCCATCGGTCTCTTCTTACAGGTTGCTATGTACAGTTCCTATAGTTTACTTTAATTGGACAGAGCAGTTGTAATTACCCTGCACTGCCGATACAATGTCGACGGTGAGCAGGTGAACCATCCTATATAGAGACAGCAATCGCATCACTCCTGTCCGCAGATCTGCTCACTGTGTAGTTCCTTTCTACCCTCAGGGTCTATTTCATATTAAGGCTTCTTTTACACTTGGGTTTTTCTTTTCCGGCATAGAGTTCCGTCATAGTTTTATCTCCTGCATTCTGAATGGAGAGAATTCCGTTCAGGATGTCTTCAGTTCAGTCTTTTTGACATTTCAGGACGGAGATAATACGGCAGCATGCTGCGGTTTTTATCTCCGGCCAAAATTCCAGAACACATGCCGGCATTTTTTCCCATTGGAATGTATTAGTGCCGGATCCGGCATTCAAAATACCGCAATGCCGGTAAAAATGTGAAAAAAATATATAATGCTTGTCATGCAGATCAGTCTTCAAATGCTTTCTGTTTGCATGCAGATTGCCGGATCCGGCAGGTAGTTCCTGCGTTCGTAGAGTACTTTCTTGTCTAACACCTTCTTTCTTTTTGTTTTTAGCGCTACCGCACACCCTCAAGGTCTAGGTCTAGGGAACGGTTTAGAAGAAGTGAGACTCCCCCGCACTGGAGACAGGAAATGCAGAGAACCCAAAGAATGAGATATTCTAGTGGAGAACGTTGGATCAAGGGAGATAAGTATGTTGTATTGATCAACGACCGTCCAAGTTTCTTTTTTTTTTTTTTTTCCCATTTTCATGTTCCTGTTTTTGCCTTGTATGCACACACCACTAAGGCAGTAAGGAGTCTGCATTGTCAGATGCGCACATAGCGTGCTTTACGGGTTGTCCCTTTTATCGAAACCTACTCTTCCAAGTCTTAGCACCACTAGCAAGGCTTTACACTATTTTGGTTCCACAGATTTCCACATCTTGTCGTTATGACTTTGTGTATCACCAGGAAAGGTATAGACCACAGGCCCCCACCCATAGCTGTCAATGTAAGGTCAAAATATTTGATGCACTTCCTTTAAAGTATTTCATTGGGGGGTGGGGGGGGGGGCAGCTTGTAATACGGGGCCCCTGTTCTTGGGATCAGTGGTAGGACCCCCACCGATCGAATAGTTCTTCTCTATTCTGTGGACTAGAATACCATTTAAACTTGGCACCAGCATGTGAGCAGCAGGGCGTTTGGTTGCTGTGCTTGACAAGGCAAGACTCTTACTTTAAATGGAGTGTTAAGTGTTTTGACCCTGCAAAACTGTTGACAGTGCGTAGTGTGGGCTTGTGGTGAGCTAACTGGTATAATTTACTGTTAGCAGCACTGAGAAAGTTTTATGGGACCTGATGCCATTTCTGAGAGTCCTCAGAAGTAGGGGTCGACCGATATTGATTTTTTTAGAGCCGATACCGATATTCTGTGAACTTTCAGGCCGATAGCCGATATTTTTATACCGATATTTTGCGCAAAAAAAAAAAAAAATTTTAATAGTTTGGACTTTTTGGGCACGGCGATGTGTTTTTTTTATTTATTGTTTATATATTTTATATGTAAAATTGGAAAAGGGTTAATTTATACTTAATATTTTGGTGTTTTTTTACTATTAACCCCTCAGGTGCGGCACCTGAGGGGTTAATTGCCGTGAATCGCAGGTCTCTGTCAGAGGCAGGGTCTGGGTAATGTGCTACTAATGCCTGCGTTTGTAATATCTTAAACCTTATTATCATTGGTGGCCAGTGCGCCCTCAGCCCCTCCTCCTCTTCTCTCATTGGTGGCCAGTGTGCCCTCAGCCCCGCCTCCTCTTCTCTCATTGGTGGCCAGTGCCCCTCCTCCTCTTCTCTCCATTGGCAGCGCGGCACAGGAGGAGGGAGAGACACTGCCTCCTTCTCCCCTGTGCTGCTGAGGGAACATGGCCACGCTGAGAGCAGCGCGGCCATGTTCTGTGATAGCACAGTTATCGGTATATCGGCCTGGTTAGGGGCAGATACCGATAACTGTGCAAATCATGAATATCGGCCGATAATATCGGCCAAACCGATAATCTGTCGACCCCTACTCAGAAGTCCATGCATCTGTGAAGTACTCCCTGCATTGAACTGCATCACAGCTGCTCTCTGCTCTGAGTGACAGATATAGTTGTCTCCTGGTTGGATGCTACTGCTGACATTTAGGAGACTGGAGGGACATGGAGTACTTCACCGTGAGGGACTACCTTCTGGGCACTTGTAGAAGCAGAGGCATAAAACTTCAGTTTCCCGCTGATAATGCTGCAGTAACGATATGATTGCCAGCCTCACCCTAGCCCCTGTCTAGTGCTCCGCAGTTTTGCAGGGGTCAAAACTCCTGACAGTCCCTTTAGGTGCCAAAAATCTTTTTTTTTTTCTGCAATTGTCCCTAGTGCCCCAGTATGTGTAGCTTATGTATATATATATTTTTCCTACAGGAGTGAATTAAATGACATGGATTGCCAGAAAAGCCCCGTCCGTGGAAGAGAAAGAAAACATTCTGATCAAAGAGAAAATTCTGAGAGTCCGCACAAAAAAAATGATCATGGGAAGAGAAGTAAAGACCACAAACGAAGCAGCAAAGACAGGGAATCTAAAGATGCTGAAAATGAAGAAAAACGGAATAGAAAAAGAACAAGATCAGAAAGGAGTGAAAGCAAGGAGAATTTAAAAACAGACAGGGATAATCCAAGCAAACGTAAAGACAGGAGCAGTTCAAGAAGTAAGGAAAGGGGGCACGAGAGGGGAAGAGATAAAGAAAAGCACTCTAATAACAAAGCAAAAGACAAAGAGAGAAGCAGGAGTAAAGAGAGATCTAGGCACAGTACTTCAAAAAATGAAAGAGGGAGGAGTAAAAGTAAGGAAAGGGATAGAAGCAAAGAGCGAGGTAAAGGCAAGGACCATGATAAAAGCAAGGAGCGGCATGAAAAAGCAAAGAGCAAGGAGAAAGAGTCTGAGAAAGCAAAACATAGATCTAGTAGTAAAACTAAGGAACGAAGCAAAAGCAGGGAGGATAGTCGAAGAGCTCGCTCAAGAAGCAGAGATAATGACAAAACCAGGAGTCAAGACCATGCCAGAAGCAAGGAAAGAGACTCAAAGCGAAGAGGTCGTACCAGATCCAGAGACCGAAAGGGAACTCCAGAGAGGTCCAGAAATAGAAGAAGTAGAAGTAGGAGAGGCTCAAAATCTTCAGATAGAGAGGTCAGTCAAAGCAAAAGCAAAGACTCCTCCAGAAGGGAGGAAAGTAGCTCTCAGAAGAAGAACACAGAGAGGGAAAGCCATAAAAGGAGGCATTCTCGTAGCAGTAGTCCAGACAGTAAACGGGGCCGGAGGTCCAGTAGAAATCATACTAGTCCAGACTCCAATACAGTACATAGTACTCACGGGGAAGACCGCTCATCCCACCGAAGAAGCCAAGACAAGGAGAAAAGGTCTTCACATGGCAAGGAAACCAGCAAAAAGTCTCGCAGTCGTGAACGGGATTCTTCCCACGCAAAAGAAACAAAGTTAAATAACCAGTCAAGTCCTAAGAGTATTGATGACAACAATGAGAAATGAAATATAAATACTACCTACCTAAACTTACCCTAAAGGACATTCAGCTTTCTTTTTTTTTTTCTTTCTTTTTTTTTTTTAAAGCAAAAACTTTAAGTTCCACATTTTTGATAATCCTCAGTCTGAATCATTTGTATTCATGACGTTTTAATAAACTTTCCAAAACGATTTTTAGATGTAAAACCGTGTCAAGCACAGGATGTCTTTCTCCTGAGTTGTGTATGAAATTTGGCAGCTTTAAGAGAAAAATATATTTTCTGCGAGAGTATAAAAAAAGGGGCATGTTCTATAATTAAAATAATGCTATTAATGAAAAAACGTCATTACCAGTAACCCTGTTTTAGGATTGTCCAAAGTGTTTTTGTTTTTAAGGCAGGGAGCCTATTGGAATAATAAAATATTGTACTTACTGTCTCGGAGCCCTGCTGTTCCTGTGCAGCCGCTCTTTCCCCCCTGCCTGGCTTTGTTTTCTTTACTGCAGTGATGACGTGGCTGTATAATACCGCATGTGACTGCTGCAGATACCGTTGAGGCCAGTGATTGCTCACGTGTGGTATAGGGACACCTCGTCGCTGCAGCCAAAACTTGATATTATGGCTGGAGGACATGGAGTGTGCTGAAATGGAGGGGTTTGAATGATAAATATAACTTTTTATAAATTTTTTTTACTGTAATAGGTTCCCTGACTTTAAAAAAAAATGTATAATTAACTTGGAAAACCCTTAACTGGCATGCTCATAGCAACTGTTTTATTGTACGGTACTGTGCATAAAAGGCCAGTTCTTCAACATGGAATGGGGACTTTTGGCTGCAAACAGGTGATGAAAATACACAAAGTTTTACATTCTCACTGATCAGTGTAATCTAAGGCTCCATATTTGGCCTATGAGAGATCCATTGCTTTGTTTTTCTGTTTTGTTCATTTTTATGGTGGTCAAGGGGGCTCAAATGGATCCAAAACAAAGGGAAAGGTGAATGAAAAAAGGAATTTTGTGTACACTGTTGATATGGAAAGTGTAAAGTTGCCCACGAGTCACTATAAAATTGCAGCTTAGTTTTTTTTTTTTTTTTTTTTTTTTTTTAGGGGAGGGGGGGCGGCAGACACTTCATTCCCATGTGACTAGTAACCATATGTGAAAAAAAGTTGCAAGTGACTTTGCAGAATGGCAATTGTCCTGTCTAGTAGACGGGGTCTTTCACACCTGAGTTACAGTTTTGAAGCTTGGGTCGTATACCATATTTCTTTTCACAATGGGAGCCTATTGGTCCGTATGGCCATGTATACCTATACAGTGGCATACGTCCCAACCCTCCTTCGGAAGTGCGCATTGGGAAATTCTCCCAACATTTACCTCAGACAGAGGGCTCCAATGGTATGCGAATAGAGCCTTATGGCAATTTGCAGATGACTCAGTGGAGCCGAGGATCCCCAATCTAAAAGCTAATGTGAGTCCAAGAAAGAAATATTTTGATAATTGTTGACAAGACTCAAAGGAGAACATACCCCCTTCTTCTGTGAGTGTCTCATACTTTTTTTTTTTTTTTTATATAGTTAGCCGATTGCTAATTTACCTGATGTCACAATCTGCTTTTGTTTTCCCTCAGAACCTTATTAAAAAGTTGGTTTCAAGATTTTTTTTTTTTTTTTTAATGGTGTTACAATGTTTCTGTAAAGTACAAATCAATTGTTTTCTGTATCCAGTGCTGTTTGTTCTTTAGCAATGTATATAATCCCTATAAGGCGGTACCATTAAAGGTGAGACATGTAGACATGTTTCAGAATTTAGGCATTTCAGTTTGTATAGTCTTATTCTGACTATTATGCTTTTTTATTTTTTTACAGCTCCTATGCAGACCTTTGTGTTTATATGGTAAGACAACAAATTCAGTGTATTCTGATCTGCTAAATACAAAGAAGAGCAACTGAACCTCAAAAAGGTGATAATTCATATTCGTGTCATTGGGGGAGACAGAACCGTGGGTATCGCTGCTGCCACTAGGAGGCAGACACTAAGCCAAAAAAAAGTGTTAGCTTCTTCTGCCAGTTATACCCCTTCCTGCTGGAATAGAGCTAACCAGTTTTGAAGTACTGTTTGTAGAAGGCAGACCTCCCTGTATCCCCTGCGGGGAGAAAGATGGTGTTGGCCCCCCTCACCGCTCTATCCTTCCCAAGAAGGGAAGCTTTTTTCCTGTGCCAGCAGTTGTGGCTTGGTGTGACCGAGCAGTGTGGACGAAGGCAGGAGTGGTAAGTATGTCCCCTCTCTCTTTTCTCTGGTGTGCTCAGTGGAGGTTTTTTCTTAATCCACCCCTCGGCCCCCTACTCTATCATGGCCGCCATTTGTGCTGTGACTGCTTCATTCTCGTAGGGACCAGACGCCTATCCAGAGCCCATTCATGGATCTGGTGTTCTGATCCATCAGCAGCCACTTTCAGGTGGATTACTATTTATATGAGCCCGCGACTTCTGCAGCTTACTAGGCCTCAACATCCCGGCCACTAGGGGTAAATTTGCGTTCCCTCACACTGCATGGGTGGTTTCTCCTCAAACATGCAGCATGAGACTTTGCCATCTTTGAGGGGGCACCAGGGCAGCCTGCCATCTGAATCATTTTTTTTTTTGCTCTTCAGGGCTGTTGGCTTGCTTCCTGGTTGGGCTCTGCTGCTTTGCTCTTCTGTTTTCTCCCTCTGCTGCCCTCCTCTTGCCCAAGCCAAGTAAGTCTGCGGTCGCATTTACCTTGGCAACCATGTTCAAATTTACGGACGCTCTTCCCCATCCAGAAGCAGCCCCCACCCAATACGCCTGTACAAAGTAACTTACAGTTCCCTCCCACCACTTTGTGGCACAGTCTGCACATGTACCTCGGACTCCATGCCCTTAAAGTCCAGGTGTTTGCCTTTTTGATTCCTTTCTAACGTCCACTGGAATTTAAGGCAACAAAGACTTTTCTTTAAGGGGTAGCCCATTCTGTTCACCCCTGTTGTTCCCACTCTCCATCATGGGATTTGAACTTAGTCCTTGTTGCTGTTCAGTCAGCTCCCATTGAGCCTTTCTGGGAAATTTCACCTCCATTTTGGTCCCCTCTCCCATTAGATGGGTGTCGGAATTGGGGGCCTTTTCCTGCAAGGCCCCCTTTCTGGTACCTCACCAGGATAAGGTAGTTCTCTGCTCGGTCCCATCTTTTCTCCCAAATGTTGTATCCCCTTTTCATCTCAACGAGGACATTGGCTTTCCTTCCTTTTGCTCTCGTACATGACATCCTCAGAAAAGTTCTCCTTCCTCCACAGGGACTCCTTGTTTGTCCTACCTGACGGTCTGCATAAAGCTTTGACAACTTCCAAAGCAACCATCACCCATTTGATTCTGCTGGCTATTTCTAAGGCCTATCACACAAGGCACCCCCTCTGACGCAATTGTCATTTAACCATGGCGCTTGGGCAGTATGCCACTGCTCATCAGCTCTCTAGGTGTGTAAGGGGCTACATGGTCCTCTCCACACGCACTTACAAAATTGTACAGTTGCATCCTTGGATTTTTCCCTGCAGCTCCTGTGCTCTAATTGTCTGTCAGTGTGGCTTGGCTCCTTGCGGTTTCTTGTTCTCTTCCTGCCCTGTGGACTGCTTTTGAAATTCCCATGCTCCTGTGTCTCCCAATGACTTTTGTGTGTGTACTTGCCTGTAAAATCTCTTTCTTGCCAAGTTTATTGGGGCTTTACTGCTCCTAGTGCTAACGTACAAACTGGTTAGCTCTCTCCCTGCAGAAAGTGGTATGGTAATTTTTTTTTTTTTTTTTTTTTTTTTTTGGTGTGTGCATTAATTTGGCGAGAGAGATTTTGCAGATTAGTACCAAAAAAAGAAAAACTTTTCAGCCAAAATGATCGTTTGTTGGGTGAAATTTAACAGTGAATCAACAATTTAACAGACTGAAGACGGTGTTTCAAATTTTTGTCCGATAGTCACTATTACTTGATTGTATTTGGTGCAAAACGCTGTTCCACAAGTGATCGTTCGGAGGAGGAATGTTCCACAATGAAAGATCGTTGATCCTGGGCTCAGTACTGCTGGACTTGTAGGGCCTAATGAATGAAAATGTGTGCTGTGATTTATTCACACGTTGTTCAACCATCAACCTACTTCTGTCAAATGTGTATGATCACCTTGATACTATTAATTGCAGTGTTCACCACAGGGAAATCTTAAAAGGTTTGAGACAGAAGCAATGTCTCAGCAGTTACAGTAGTGCTTACGATTAATTGCATCAAAAACCCATTACTTTGTTGGAACTTTACAGAAACTTGTTGACTGGATATAAAGGGGTTGTGCAGCGATTTATATTGATGACCCATCCTCTGGACTGGTGATCAGTCTGTGTCCGACACCTGAGACCTCCACCAATCAGTGCTGAAACCTTCTCCGTGCTCCGCACTGTACATAGTATAGCAGCTGTGCTTGGTATCGCAGTTCAGCCCCATTCGCTTCTGTGGGACTGAGCTATGCCTAGGCCACGTGACCAATGAACGTGTCGTCGCTTGGCCTTGGAGAAGCTCAGAGAAGGCCGTTCGGCTGGAAGTGATATGGTGACTTCTCAAACAGCTGATCGGCGGGGGTCCTGGGTGTCAAACCCCCACTGATCAGATACTGATGACCTATTAACACTAGTTAATAGAGCTGGATCCTTTGTTCAGAATCTTCAGAAAGTTGCAAACAGGTCTTTGCAGGTCTTGACAACCCCCCCCCAGCACTTTTTCCACCGCTGATGGATTGCAGGGTGGTCATAACCATGGAAATGAGCAGTGTATAATTTGATGGAAAAATGAATCCAGCCAGCAAAGGAGGCAACATGGACAATCACAATACATTAGGAAGTGCCTGGTATTAACTATGTATGAGAAATGCCACTTTCTGAAGTGACACAACCCAATTAAAGATGCACCAAATTTATTAAACATCATGCAAAATCTGATAAATTTGGGTCAAATTACGGCAGTGTAAACTCTTGCAAATCATGTAATCAGTGTAAACTCTTGTAAATCCCCCCCCCCCCCCATTTAAAAACTTCAATATGCTTGGGTTTATTTAGTGGATACTGTATCTCCTTTATGGATAGTGCCTAAATGGCTGAGGATTCTTGTATGCCAGGCAACACTCTGGAATTCTGGGAAGAGGTTATGCAAATGAGCTCTTAGGAACACTTACTGCATGAAATGAAGGACTTGGGCAAAGGGGGTTGTGAAAATTAGTTTTCAGGACCCCACTAGGAATATTTATTTCAAATTATGCCACATTCCTTTGGTAGAACTTGACTTTGCAATAGAAATGTTGAAATATGCAGCAAAACTGCATGTAAGATTTTGTGGTGTTTTAGTCCATGGCATAAAAAATTGATTTTTGTACTTACCGTAAAATCCTTTTCTCGTTGGATGCATTGGGGGACACAGTACCATGGGTATATGCCCAGCTGCCTCTAGAAAGGAAAAGTGTTGGCTCCACACAGACGCTAAACTAACAAGTTGGTACTAAAACAGTAGGAGCACCAAAATCCAGAGTAAAAAGTGAAGCCAACGTGTCTGAAACCAGAAAGAGGACCACTATCGAAGAGTCCCGGAAAATCTGAACGAAGAAAAAAACAAGGGTGGGATCTGTGTCTCCAATGCGTCCAACGAGAAAAGGAAAAGGATTTTACAGTAACTACAAAAATCATTTTTTCTAGTGAATGGCATTGGGGGACACAGCACCATGGGATGTCCCAAAGCAGTCCCCGAAGGTAGTAAGAAATAGCCTTGCAAAACACCTAGCGCACAGCTGCTTGCAGAACTTTGCGACCCAAACTTGGATCAGCGGAGGCCAAGAAATGGATGTGGTAATACATGGAAAAGGTGTGAACTGAGGACCAGGTGGCGGTCTTGCAGACCTGGGAGGCCAAGTCCAGATGCCAGACTGCCCTAGTAGAGTGAGAGGTCAACTGGAAAGGGGGATTTGCCACATATGCTTGGTGGCTTTGTAGGCTTGTAAACCCTTACATGAGCCCTCAGGGATGACAAAGAGGGAGTCAGAACGACGGAAATACTCTGTTAACTGGAGATACAGCCGGAGCGCCCGAACCACATCCAGACGATTGGGAGACTGCTCTCTGGGTTGAGAGGGGTTGGGACAGAATGAAGGCAGTACAATCTGTTCATTAATGTGGAAGGAGGAAACCACCTTGGGAAGAAAGGAGGGAACTGGGCGCAGGACAACCTTATCCTGGTGAAAAACCAAACTGGCAAGAGAGCGCTACCAGCTCAGAGACTCTGCAAATGGAGGTAATTGCAACTAGAAGGGCAACCTTAAAAGAGACTTAAGAAAAGGAGATCTCCATCAAGGGCTCAAAGGGAGAGGACTAAAGGGCATTTAAGACCAGATTCAAATCCCATGGTTCCAATGGAGAACGGAAGGGAGGGATGCCATGAACCACCCCCTGAAGGAAAGTTTTCACTTGGGAACGAGAAGCCAAGGGCCTTTGGAAAAGAACAGACAAGGCCGAGACCTGACCCTTGAGGGAGGCCAGGCGGAGACCTTTCTCAAGGCTGGCCTGATCGAAGGCAAGAATCCTAGGGACGGAAAAAATGAGAGGGTGGACCTCGCCAGATTCACAGATACGATGGTAGATCCTGGCTGGCTGAAGCAGTCTGGATGACTGACTCTGAGAGACCCTGGAACCTCAGGACCGCAGCTTCAACAGCCAAGCTGTTAAATGAAGCAGAGGTAAACTGGTGGAACAGCGGACCTTGCGAAAGGAGGTCGGGATGCAGTGGTAGCCACTATGGGGCGACGGCGAGCAGAAAGCCTAGATCTGCGTACCACGCCCTGCGAGGCCAGTCTAGGGCCACAAATATCAGCGGGACCCGATCCATTTTAAGGCGTTTGAGTACCCGAGGAAGAAGGGGAAGGGAAGAGATACAGGAGACTAAATTGGGACCACGGGAGCACTAAAGCATCTACCGCAAGAGCCTAAGGATCCCGAGACCTGACTACGTAAAGAGGAAGTTTGTGATTCAGACGGGAGGCGAACAGATTCACATCTGGGATTCCCCAATGCTGACAGAGCTGTTGAAGCACCTCTGGATGGAGAGACCACTCGCCCGGGTCGAGACGTTGGCGACTGAGGAAGTCGGCTGCCAAATTGTCGACTCCGGGGATGTGGACAGCGGAGAGAGCAGGAATGCGTCCCTCTGCCCACAGCAGGATGCGGGAGGCTTCCTTCAGGACTGCCACGCTTCTGGTGCCCCCCGGTGGTTCAAATAAGCCACTTCAGTGGAATTGTCCATCTGAATCTGGACAGGAAGACCACGGAGGAGGGGAGTCCAACAGGAAAGAGCTTGGAAAATGGCCCAGAGCTCCAGGATATTGATCTGCAGGAAGCTCTCTCATACTGACCCTGTGCTGTGAAAGACCCGAAGACTGCCCCCCAACCTGCTAGGCTGGCATCAGTGGAGATCACCTGCCAACGGAGGTAGACGGTTTGAGGGTTCAGCCACCAATGCAAGTCCCGGCAGACTTGAGGGGAAAGGCAGATTGGGCAATCGAAGCCTGATAAGGAATTGCCTCGAAGGAGGCAACCATCCGGCCCAGAACGCGCATGCACGCCCTGATGAACAATCGAGATGGCTTGCGAAGACGAGCCACTCCTGACTGAAGAGCCTCTACCTTGTCCTGGGGAAGGAACACTCGTCCGAAGCAAGTGTCGAAGATCATTCCCAGGAAATCCATTCTCTGGCTGGGAACAAGGGAGGACTTGGAGTGGTTCACCAGCCACCCGAACTGGGATAGCACAGACAGGGTGATGTGGAGGCTGAACAGGTTGTCCTCCCGGGACTGAGCCTTCACCACAATATCGTCCAGGTAAGGTATTACTGCAATTCCCCTGGCATGGAGAAGTGCGACTAGGGAAGCCAACACCTTTGTGAAGACCCTTGGGGCAGACGCCAGGCCAAAGGGCAATGCCACGAATTGAAAATGCAGATAACCTACTGCGAATCGAAGGTAACTCTGATGAGACAGCTATGGGGGCATGCAAAAAGGCATCCCAGATGTCTAAGGACGACAGATCCAAAATGGGGCGAAGAGACCAGTCATTCTTGAACAGTGAAAAGGTTCGAGTAAAACCCCTGAAAACGTTTCAAGGTCGAAACAAGAACGATCACTCCATGCGTGTGAAGAGAATGAATGGCCTGAAAAAAAAAACGGCTGCCCGGGAGGGGGACCGGAGCAGCGACTATTGGAAGAACCGACCTGTGGGAAGAGAATTGTATTTTGTATCCGGAGGCGTCGTCCAAGCTTGCGCTCCAGTGATCCTGAAAGGCGAGCAAACGACCTCCCCCATTCGAGGGGGCACCCCGAGCGGGGGAAAAACCATGATGCAGATGATGGCTTTGCAGACTGGGGATTGAAAAGCTTAGAGCGGGCATGCCAGGAGGGCTTGGCCTTGAAGGTAGGGCGAACCATCTTTTTGTCCTGACGGGAGGAGGAATCCCGAAAGGAGCGAAGACGCTATGATCGCGATGCAAACATAGTACGGCGGGGGTGGTTCTGGGGCAGGAGGGAACTTTTCCCACCCGTGGCGTCAGAAATAAGCTCCTCCAAACGGTTCCTAAAAAGCCTACCACCCAGGAAGGGGACTGATATAAGCCCCTTTTTGGAGGCGGCATCCGCTGGCCAGGCACGAAGCCAGACCGTGCGGTGAATGGCCAGGGACTAAGACTAAAGTAGAAGGGAAGAGGCATAGGTGGCCAGAGAGGCGTTACCCAAGAGAGGGAAGAAAAAAGGGCCCCCTCCCCTAGTTTAGTGTCTGTGCAGAGGGTATAGCCCATCTGGGTGGCGCCAACACTTTTCCTTTCTAGTGTCAGCCTCCTAGTGGCAGCTGGGCATATACCCATGGTGCTGTGCCCCCCAATGCCAGTCACGAGAAATTTCAATATGTATGCATCCTCCCTTAGATGACGCATAACTAATGACGTACTCTACCATGTTCTTCCTCTACAATCAATAGGTTTACCTGATACTTGCTAAACTTTTTTTTTTTTATGTGAAACAATTACTGTAGTATTGGCCTCCTGATTTAAAAAATAAATAAAATGTTGCGAATGGACACCAAACTCTAGGATGAGTAACCATATTTTTAAGGCCTTATGCAGCTGACTATGTTTGGTCCACATCCGATCTGCATTTTTTGCGTATCAGATATGGACCCATCCCTTGTCGTCTTCTTGTCCCTTTTGCCGACAAGGATAGGAGATTTCTATTGAAGTGAAAAAGAAAATGGCAGCATGCACTCGGCTGTGATCCGTGTTTTGCAGATCTGTAATTTGCATACCGCAAAACCCATTTGGTCATGATGTGCTGGTATACGTGTGAACACTGCAGCCAATCACTATTTACTTTTTTGTTTTTGCCAATTGGGTAGGCTTATCTGAGATTTTAAATAATCTTGGAC
Source organism: Bufotes viridis (assembly GCA_033119425.1). Lineage (NCBI taxonomy): Eukaryota > Metazoa > Chordata > Amphibia > Anura > Bufonidae > Bufotes > Bufotes viridis. Next base: position 130,344,533 of record CM065595.1, on the reverse strand, counting down.
AACCCCTATAAGGGCAAAACCAAAAAGTCAGATTTGGTCGAATCATCCAGCAACACCTAAGAAGATGTAGAGAAGAACTATTGGTGCTTGACAGATTTACCTAAGAGATTGAACACATACCAAACCCTTCCAGTCCATGCAGAGACAGATTTTACTAAGGGAAATGTGGCAGAATTTTGAGGCACATTTATTAACTGTCTTAGGCCCCTTGCAGACCAGCGTGCTGGATTCAGTCCGGACGCATTGCAGGCAGGTTCAGGGAAACCCGCGCGAGTTTGCATGCAATTTGTCTGCGATTGCGTTGTTCAGTTTTTTCAGCGCGAGTGCAAAGCGTTTTAATGCATTTTGCACACGCGTGATAAAAAAAAATGAATGTTGGTACCCAGATTCGAACCCGAACTTCTTCACTGCCCTGACGTATCCGATTTATTTGCAGTGAAGCATAGAAAGCAAAGAGACTACAGCTAGTAACCGTCTTCCACGCAAATCAATTAAAGCATTTAATTCCAACTATTTGCTAGATTACTGTGTAGACTTTTTGGTGTATTAACATATTTGCTGCTTTCGTGACATATTCTGCTCCAACTAATTAACTTCTAACTGATAATAGGTTGACGTACTAAATATTATTTATTAAAATAAATAATCTCCACAATAATAGCCTGGTAGAGTGGATTGGAACTAATCAGACCAATAATTATGCTGGTTCCTAAATCCACCCTCCCACAAGAACTCCTTATTGTGTCTAGGAGTACAAGACAAAACAGGGTGCTGCTGTTACAATTCCAAGAGATATTCTGCTCCAACTGAAACTCCTAGAACAAGCATGCTCAACCTGCGGCCCTCCAGCTGTTGCAAAACTACAACTCCCATCATTCTCGGACAGCCTACAGCTATCAGCCTACAGAAGGGCATGGTGGGAGTTGTAGTTTTACAACAGCTGGAGGGCCGCCAGTTGAGCATCCCTGTCCTAGAATATATATGTCAGCATGTTGGGAGTTGTAATGAGAGCAGGTGAGCCATAGATTGGTGACCTTCACCCTAAGAATTGCTTGTATTATTCAACAGCTTATCCAGTAAATTATTCTTATAGCAATAGCCCTGAAAGGCTGTTAACAGTTCTTGTAAAGAATTAATATGCAATGTTTCTAACAAGTGAAATATTTTTTTTTTTTTGCTTCCTTCCGTGTGTCCTCCTCTGTGGTGTTGGTGGTGGGCTCTGCAGAAAAGCACACTCCTTCCCCTTCTGGCAGCTGTCAATGTAATCCCTTCTCAATTCCCCTGCAGAAGGAGGTTTTTTTTTTTCAGCTATACTACCATGCTTCTGTGACAAGAAAGACGGAAAGCTATTGCCTTTGTCTGCTCTGCAGTGAAGAGAGGTTCGCTATGTTTAGACCTGGCTGTGGGAGGAGTGACTAAGCATGCATGTATCGCTCATTAGGTGGACATGCCCATTGCAGTACATTCTCAACATCAGGCAGCGCCATGCTATGTAAGTAAATGTCATCTCTTCACTGGATCACTTCTTACCAGCATGTAAAAGGCAAATATGCTTCATAATTTTATGATCTATGAATATGATATTTAATAGTGGAACAATTCCTTAATTATAAAAATTCAAGTAGCATAAATTCGGTATCTATTCTATTTTGTGTTACAGAATCTTCACACAGCTTATACAGCGAAGTAATTAAAATGTAAAACCAAGTCTTCTCTTCCCTTGTTGTACATCACCGCAATCATTCATTTCCTTTATTTCTTGGGTGGTGGTGTTCTGATAAGCCGGCAACTGAACTCCGCTGGTGTCTAGGACCTGATAACTGGGTCGAATGCCTCCCCTGTCAGAGTAAACCGGACCACGTCCCCCTCCGGTGCCCTTCTGTGCTGCTTTTATAAGAGGCAGTGGATTTCCGCCAGTTTTGGTGACTGAATCAATCACGTTTTTAGCATACTCCTGAAATACTTCTTCTTCCTTACTTAGCAGTCCTTCATTCTGCTTGGCATAACCAAACTCTGCTTCTATTTCTGCTTGTGCCATTTTCTTCTTCTCAGCCTAAGAAAATAAAAAACGGTAATTACAGAATGGAGATTCAAAGAAACTAATATTGTCACAAAGTTTGGCTTAATGTTTAACCTGCTGTTCTACTGAACCAGCTTAGCGCACCATAGCGTCCTATAGGTTTACCATTCAGTATAGCTGCGGGGGTCTTACCTTGCGGTCATAGTACAGCTGTTTAAACCAGCCTGAGAGTTCATATATGTGCTCACATTATAGCTTAGATATTTAGTCAAGAACTGTCCTTTAGAAAAGGCTTTCCTAATGTCACAGGACAGGATCAGATAATTTTACCATTAGTGTTATCGTTAATCTCTGCACCTTGACCATACAAGAAGAAAAGGAGGTAAGGGACAGAACACACTGGATGACGGGAATCCAATACGTTTCTGGAATATTTCATGTTATAGCTAAAAATCTAACATTTTCCCTCTGTAAAGAAATGGCATGCCAATAAGCAAATGAGAGCTATATCCCCTGATTAATCGATACACATGTTCCGATATAGAGGTAAGACATCGGCTGATGGCCTGCCTTTTTCAGTAACACAGATTGTCAGGATCTGTTCAGGAAAAAACTGATGGTCTTGCAATTGCGTTCAGTCTGTTTTTTCCACGTAGATGTAATCAGTTTCGATGCGTTTTTCACGCACGTAAAGAAAAACTGCAGAATAACACTCAACATCTGCTAGAAACTATCAGTGAAATGCATTGCACCCGGATGCCTTCCGTTTTTCATGGAACATTCACTTTTGTGGAGCCAGAACTGCGTGAAAAACGCATAATATAGAAGATGCTGCAATTTTTCCTAAATGCAGAGATGTGTGAAAAATGACTTGTGCGGTTTTGTAAAAATGGGCGTGGTTAGCCATGTTAATGAGTTTCACTCCAGATTTATCATTGGGACGTTTTAAAAAAAAAAGTCGCAAAAAAGCCCCAATTTCACTCCAGTGAGGACCATGCTTATCCTATGCGACTTTTTAATAGAACATGCGACTTTTTTGTAAATATGTGCTACTTTTGTAAAGCTGTTTACTGAAGGATGAACTGCTGCCATCAAACCACATTTATCACAGTATTAAAGGACCATTAATAAATCTGACTGAGCCAAAAGTGACTTTGGACTTATGTGAAATTGGAGTAGGATGGAAGTGTAATGATAAATCTGGCCCAATAATATTTGCAAAAATGTATTCCTGGAGTGAAGCTTGCTGCGTTTATGCTCTTACCATCTGCTGGATCTGTGTTGTTTGCACATTTTTACATTCATCCTCTGCTCTCTTCATTTTCTCTCGTTGCTGAGCGATAAAGAAGTTATCCGCTTCTTTTATCTCATGAAGGGCCTGGAATCCTTTTATTTTTTCTTCCTTTTCTTTTTCCTCTTTCTTCTTCCTCTAATAGATGCACAACATACAGTTATATACACAGAGGAGGGGGGGGGGGGGAAACAGTGATATTTTTCTAACTATTTTCTCCCAGATTGTGCCTTCTCGGTCAACTAAAAGAAATGGAAAATTATATTAAGAGGAAGAGGTATAGATAAAATCTAATGGGCCCTGGTAAAAAAAAAAAAAAAAAAAAAGAGCCTTCCCTGCAGTTCCACACCTCCACCCTGTATCACTTATCTCTGTTCCCTCTGAGCCTCTGTATCCCTGGTGGCCTTTAGTAGTGAAGGGATCAATAGTATATCTGCTCGTCTTGTGCAATGAAGGTGTTACTCCAGGTTTTATGCCGCTCCCTTCCCCCCACTGGAGTGACATTTCTGGCACTTTTTAATTTTTAAAGGGCACTCCTCACTGCTGAGGATAGAATCGAGACGAACCCATAGACGTCTATGAAATCCGTCTTGTGTAATGAGAAAAGAGAACGCACTGTGTGTGCGCTTCTCCCCCCCCCCTCCTCCTTCAAGGGATTGGTGGGGGACTCAGCACTTGGACCTCCACTGATTCAAACTTTTGATATGTCTCTGACATTGAAAGTTTTGTGAAAAGTTAGTGACCCTTTAAATTGGGAATACGATACACCTTGGTAACATTGCTGACCACACTCCAACTCAAACTGGGTGTAAAATCACAAACATTTTTGAGAAAATAAGCTTAAAAAGTCCATAATTCTGGAGTGCAGAGCTTGATAAATTCCCCTCTGTCTAGGAGTATAGATGCTGAATCCTATCAATCACTCACCTCTATACACACACACAGATCTTAGGCCTCTTTCACACTGGCGTTGTCCGGATCCGTCGTGTACTCCATTTGCCGGAAAGTGCCCGCCGGATCCGTAACAACGCAAGTGACCTGAAAGCATTTGAAGACGGATCAGTCTTCAGTATGCTTTCAGGTTACTATGGCAGCCAGGACGCTATTAAAGTCCTGGTTGCCATAGTAGTAGTGGGGAGCAGTATACTTACAGTCCGTGCGGCTCCCGGGGCGCTCCAGAATGACGTCAGAGCGCCCCATGCGCATGGATCACGTGATCCATGCGTGTAGGGCGCCCTGACGTCACTCTGGAGCGCCCCGGGAGCCGCACGGACTGTAAGTATACTGCTCCCCCGCTCCCCACTACACTTTACCATGGCAACCAGGACTTTAGCGTCCTGGCTGCCATGGTAACCATTGAGAAAAAGCTAAACGTCGGATCCGGCGATACGCCTAAACGACGTTTAGCTTAAGGCCGGATCCGGATTAATGCCTTTCAATGGTCCTAAACTGAAGACATCCTAATGCATCCTGAACGGATTTCTCTCCATTCAGAATGCATGGGGATAATCCTGATCAGGATTTTTCCGGCATAGAGACCCAACGACGGATCTCTATGCCGGAAAACAAAAACGCCAGTGTGAAAGAGCCCTTAGGGGGGATTCATGAAACTGTTCTAAAAGAAAACCGATTTTTGTTGATTTCATTTTCGAGGGCAGAATACAAAATGAATGTGCATGAGCCCAAAGACTAGCAGCCCTGGTGCACAGTCATTTGCTTATTGGTTTCATAGAACGGATACATTCATAAGCACATATGTTGGAAAAGATGCACTTTGTGTGTGAAAAGTAAAGCATGGAACTCGAGAATATACAATATAATTATTCAAGCACATAATCTGATATTTCAGTCTTGCTTACAACACAATAAGGGTGCATTCACACAACCGTATGAATGGGTCCGTATCCTTTACGCAATTTTACGGAACAGGTGTGGACCCATTCATTTCAATGGGGCCACAAAATGAAAACATCTGGCAACAGGGGGTGGGGAGCAGCCAATAGTAGGCAGCGGGTGACTCGCATCCCCCCCCCCCCCCCCCCAAATCTGTGTGAGGGGTCCAGTCATATGGGGGGCATTATAGGTTCTGTATAACCGCTTTAAGGACACAAAAATTCTCACCATGGCGATTCTGTGCTCTGCTATTGCCTTCAGATCTGCTTTTCTCTTTTCCTCTTTTTCTTGGCTTTCTTTTTTCAGCTTTGCTTCCATTTCATCCAGAGCTCTGGTTAGACGTTCTTCTTCGTCGTCCAGCTTTTGCTTCATCTGTGCTGCCAGCAGCTCGGTGATTTTATCCCTGCGCTCCACTGTTTTACTATTTGACATGAAGATGACGAATTCAGTGTTATATTGTTAAATACAGGGTGGCCGCCCACGAAAAAGTACTACAATATCGCCACTTCAAACTGCCTAATAGTAAATCTGTCTTAGTTGCCCTTAGCAACCAATCAGAGCTCAGCTTCTAGTTCCTACAGGGCTCTAAAAAATGAAAGCTGAGCTCCGATTGGTTGATGTAGACAAATTTACTATGAAGCAGTTTGACTTGGAGATATTGGAGGCGGGCTACTTTTTTGTGGGCCACCCTGTATAAGAGAATGCTATGCACACTATAACTCCTGATTGGAACCCCCCTCTTTCTTTATAAATCAATGTTATATTCACAACTTCTGAAATATGATGTTTTCAGACACACTTCAAGAAGGCACTATTTGTGAAATAGCATTGTAGATTACCTGTACTATATTCCTATTACTGTAGGTAAGCTTAAAGTCGGACATTTAGGGCTCATGCACACAAACATATTTTTTTTTCATTTCCGTTCCGTTTTTTTTTTTACAGGTTTGTATGCGGAACTGTTCACTTCAATGGGTCCACAAAAAAACTGAAATTACTCTGTGTGTATTCTGTTTCTGTATGTCAGCATGTCCGTTCCACAACAAATAGAACATGTCCTATTCTTGTCCGTTTTACGGACAAGGACAGGCATTGTTAAAGTAGATCTGCAAAAAAAAAAACAGATGCAATACAGATGTTATCCGTTTTTTGTTTTTTTTTGTTTTGAGGACCGCAAAATATATACGGTCGTGTGCATGAGCCCTTACAGTGCCACAGACTGCTCCCTGCTTCCAAGAGTCACAAATGTCCACTTTTTAAAAGGAAAAAAACTCAGCTGACAATATAAAATCCCTTAGTATCTGGGTTCAGAAATGTCCTCACCTATGTAATTCCGCTTCTCTCTCCTTTTTCAGATTTGCCATTTTTTTCTTTGCAAGAACATAGCGTCTTATCAGGTCATTATTCTCTTCTTCCATCTGCTTCTCAAGCGCTTGTAGGAGGTCTCTGTCAGCAATATGTGCCTATGAATAATGACAGTGAACATAACTAAAATTCATGATTTCTTCCATACCGATTGTTAGGATCCTCTCCTTGGGTTTTACTGGGATAAGATTACCTTAGTTCCAGCTATCAGTCTGCAACCTGACCGGACTTTTATCAAACCTCTAAGTCTATGAAGGAAAATGAAATGCTCATACTAGAGAAGTAGGAGTACTATACTGTCCCCTAAAGGCCCATCCAATAACTTGGGTCTTCTATGCACAGAACTGTAAAGAATTAAAGTTAGCCGGCTACTAGAATAATTAGACTCCCATCCAGGGCACTGATATAGGCTAGGGCACTGATTGGAAAAGTGCGGCTCTCCAGCTGTTGCAGAACTACAACTCCCAGCATACAAAGACTGTCTACAGCTATCAGCCTACTGCAGGGCATGGTGGGAGTTGTAGTTTTGCAACAGCTGGAGAGCCGCACTTTGCCCATTGCTGGGCTAGGGCAACACGGCGCACTGCGACATCGCATCTAATGAATGTCTGTGGTTAGGCAAGTAAACGTTGCCTCAAGTCACAAGCTACAGCCTGGGGCCGAGGACGGAGCAGCAGTGCTGGATCGGAGGTAAATGCAAGTTTGCTAATTTTTTCAGCCGCACAGCAGTTTTCCAAAATAATATTAATAATAATAATAAAAAAAACTACTTGGACAACCCCTTTAAAAAAAAATTACTGTATAGAAATAAGGTGCCTCTGCATGACTGGACGGCATTCAAGGCACTTAGTACTAAAATGAGTCGCATTAGTGCACACATTTGCCTTGCGGCCTAGAGACACTTTTCCCTCCATACAGCATACCATGGAGCACCTGTCACCTGGTGCAATGATGTCATCTAGATATAAAGGATGCTGGTGCACTTTGCTTTACTGTTGTTGTACTGATCTAAAGTAGATGACTCCCATCTATGTTTTGCAAGATATCCTGACTGTTCTATATGGTTCACATTTGTCTTCACTCACCAGATGAGTCTTCATCATTTCTTTTTTCTCCTCCGTTTTCAGTTTAGCTAATTTATTCCTTTCCCACTCATACAGCCTGGCCTGTCTCTGGATCTCTTCACTTTCTCTGTAGTTGGCGCGTTTCTCTAAGTCAGCAGCATGTTTGTGCTCCTCTATCCTGGGGACAAATGTAATTACACTAAGTTCAGAGAAAGTAACTTTTTTTTACTCGTGAGCTATCCTTTAGATAGGTCATCAATATCTGATCGGTAGAGGTCTGACACCCGAGACCCCCACGGATCAGCTGTGAGCGTGGCAGCCTTCTCTCAGCTTTCCCTAGGCCAGTGACAACACTTATATCCGTCACATGGCCTTGGGGCAGCTCAGCCCCATTCAAGTGAAAGGGGCTGAGCTGATATACGATGTACAGCGCTGTGCTTGGTAAGCTGTGAGAGGCCCCGGCACTCCTCAAAATGGTTGATCGGCGGGGGTCCCAGGTGTCGGACCCCCACCGATTTGGATATTGATGACTTATCTAGAGGATAGGTCATTATTAAAAAAATCTTGGAAAACCCTTTTAAGTACCAGGCCCATTTAATTTTTGCATTTAGTTTTTTTCCTCGCCACGTTTCATTAGTGATGACTTTTTACATTTTCCTTTCATATAACCATATGAGGGATTATCTTTTTGCGGGATAAGTTGTATTTTTTAATGGCACCAATTCATTTTAGCACATCTCTCACTGTGCGCTAAAAATGACATGACGTTCTTATTCTGTGGCTCAATACAATTACGGCAATATCAAATATGTATATTTATTTTACTTAATACAATAATAGCGATATCAAATTTGTATTATTTTTTTTTTTACAAGTTTGGAAAATAAATCTACATTTTCTTTGCATTGCCATTTTCTGATAGCCATAGCCTTTTTTTATATTGGGGCTTGTTTTTTTGCAGTAGTTACTGTAGTTTTTATTGGTACAATTTTTGGGGTACATACAACTATTTGATCACTGTTGTTCAATTTTTTGGGGGGTTAAGGTGACCAAAAATAGCAAATTTCATGTTTTTATATTTCTTCCATTATGGTGTACACCATGCAGGAAAACATATTTTAGATTTTAATAGTTCAGAAATTTTTGGACGCGGTGAAACCTGGTATGTTTAATTTTTTTATTGTTTATATATTTTAGTATGTTATACTGGGAAAGGGGGGTGATTTAAACCTTTAATATTTTGTGTTTTTATTTTTCCTTTATAACTATTAGCCCCCAGAATCTATTGATCCCTTGTCCTATTCACCCTGAGGCCCCTTTCACACGGGCGAGTTTTCCGCAAGCAAGTGCGGATGCGTTGCGATTTTCCCGCATTGTTGCTTAGCAACGGGACCCAATCTCTATTATTTCCCCTTATAACATGGTTATAAGGGGAAATAATAGCATTCTTAATAAAGAATGCATTGTTAAATGAAGTGGAAGGGGTTAAAAATAATAAGTTAACTCACCTTAGCCACTTGATCGCGTAGTCACGATCTGTCCTCTCTTTCCCTGCAGCATCTAAGATCTAAAGGACCTGTGATGACGTCACATCACATGGTCCAATCACATGGTCCATCTTACCATGGTGATGGACCATGTGATTGGACCATGTGATGTGACGTCATCACAGGTCCTTTAGATCTTAGATGCTGCAGGGAAAGAGAGGAGAGATCGTGACTACGCGATCAAGTGGCTAAGGTAAGTTAACTTTTATTTTTAACCCCTTCCTCTTCATTTAACAATGCATTCTTTATTAAGAATGCTATTATTTCCCCTTATAACCATGTTATAAGGGGAAATAAACAATTCTCCAGAAGACCCGAAACCGGACTTCAGTGATGAAGTCCGGCTTCGGGTTGGGCACCAAACATGGCGTTTTTTCTCACGCGCGTGCAAAACGCATTACAAACGTTTGCACCCGCGCGGGAAAAACGCGCATATTCCCGCAACGCACCCGCCTCTTATCCGGGCGTCAAACATGACGCCCGTGTGAAAGAGGCCTAATAGAGATCTCGTAGGGTAAATGAGATTTTGACACGCTCCCTGCTGGGCTGTACCTGGTGCACAGCTTAGCAGGCAGCATACTGTAGTAGGCCTGGGAAGCTTCAGCAGTGCCTGGGCTGTCATGGTAACCAGTGCCCCACAATTTCACCTTGGGGGGCCTCTGATTAGAAGGCAGAGGGAGCCGCATCCCTCTGCCCAACCTCACAGGTGCTGCGATCGCTGTTTAACGCATGATCTGAGGGGTTAAATGACCAGATTCGGCTTCATTGCTGATTTAGGTCATTGCGGCCGGGTGCATGCTGTATTATACAGCCGGCACCTGCCTCATATGGAGAAGCAGCCCGCTCCATACAATCTTACAGGTACGTCACAGTGGCTGAAGGGGTTAACAATTACAAATCTCCCCTCTCTGACTAATTTTGTATGCCCAAAGGAGGAAGGTCATATCAAAAGCACCCAACCATTGCAGTAGTTATAATACTTGAGTTTTCTGATTTAGAGAATCTATTTTTAAATGTACTTTAAGAACAGCCTTACTGTATACTAAAATTAGAATATTCATGGGTGCAGACCATAGATCCAGATATTAAGGTCATAAGTATCGGAAACCTTTACATACTGCTTCAGAAGATCATTTGCGTTCTTCTTCCTCTCAGTTGATCTCTGCAGAGCCTTCTGCTGATCGTTAGAAACACTTTCTTCCAGTTCCCGCTGCATCTTAGCCAAGGTGTCCTTGTCTTGCTTATTGTTCATACTCATCAGCTTATTTCTGAGTTCTATCTGGGCATCTCGTTCCTTTACGACTTCAGTAAGCATCAATGCACTCTGTAACAACATAGGTAACACTAGAACAGCAGAATATTTATTTGGGGCTCGTTCTCATCTGTGTTAAGGCCTCCATAGGTGATTCTGTCAAAATCAGCAGAGAGAAAAGTCCTGCATGAAGGACTATATTTTCTCTCTCCAAGTGGACTCCTAAACATTAACCAAATGAACCCCATTAGAGTCAACGATATGTGCTAAAAATGGGCACATTATTTTCGCTGTTCTGTTCCAATAATAACATAGGAAATCAATAGCCCTGTCATGAAAGAGGACTTGCTCTGTCTGATCAGGAAAAACATAAGTGTTAAACTGCAATTATAAAAACAAACTCCTATACACCGTATTTTTCACCCCATAAGTGTAAGTCCCCATGTGGCGAAAATGTCAGTGTGTCTTATAGGAGGAAAACGAATGAGCACTTCCATTACCCTCAGTTCACACTTGCGCGTTTTACAGCGCGTTCGAACACTATGTAAAACGCTCAACAGGAGAAAACTCATGTTTCCCTATGGGCATGGTTCTCACCTGAGCGTTTTACAGCGCGTTTGAACGCGCTGTAAAACGCCCTACGCTCAAAGAAGTTCTTGAGCTTCTTTGGGGCGTTTTGTCGCGCATTTGCACCCATAGACTTCAATGGTAACGTGCGTAAAAGGCGCGTTTAACACGCGTTAAAGTGTAGATATGCCTTTTTCAATTGGTCTCCAGAGTCACGAACGCGCGTATGGCGCGTGTTTCCTATTTGCAAAAACGCGCTGTAAAACGCGTCTCAGAGACGCTCAGGTGTGAACCCAGGGTTATAGAAGCGGCCATCAGCTGTGCTGTGGCAGCGCATAGTGTGAGGACGTTGGCGCTGTGAACACTGTGCGTGTTGGGTCACAGCAGAGCGCGCGGCAGGAAGAGATGGAGTTGGATCCTGGGAGTGGAGGAGACGGTGGCATCCGTAGCCGGAGAGGTAATTAAATTTTTTTACTTTTATTTGCTCTGAGCAAGGGGGTCTGTACTGAGGTCTGGGGGTCATTCACATTCAGGGTCTGATCTGAGGTCTGAATTGGGGGGGGGGGATTCTTATTCATATTGGGGTTCTGATCTGAGGTCTGATTGGAGGTCATTCACATTGAGGTCTGATCTGAGGTGTTATTGGGGTCTTATTAACATTTGCTCTGAACTGAGGTCTGATTGAGGGTCTTATTAACACTGTGGGTCCAATTGGGACTCTGAGCTGAGGTCTAAAGAATTTTTTTTTTTCTTATTCTCTTTCTCTAAAACCTTGTTGTGTCTCATGGGCAGGTGCATCTTATAGGGTGGAAAATACGGTACTGCTGTTACATACGTGTGACACCTCCTGCTGTTCTTTTGAACAGGGTGGCTGAAAGTGAAGCCATATCTTCAATTATGGTTGACAAACAGTGAAAAGACATCCAATTTGTTGGGGGGGGGGGGATTTTTTGGTTTTCACTATATGGCAGGTGCACTTAAATAAAAAGATTAAACCATTTGATCAAGAAAAACCCAACAGTTTTTTTTTTTTTCTATGCAGACCTATATGTCTCCATAGTTACAAATCATGGGAGTCATTTATGAAAGATGGGTGTAAGAAGCCCCTGCTCTGCTGGAGGAAGCACTTAAAGGGGTATTCCAGTAAGTAAACGTTATGCCCTATCCACAGGTCGGTTGCACATGCATGCAGCTGCTCCATTCATTTCTATGGGAGTTCCATAGATGCTCTACTCGGCTATCTCCAGTCCGAGGCCCCCTACTGCTGGGACCCCACCGATCTGATAGTTATCCTCTATCCTGTGGATAGGGGATAACTCTTACTTACCGGAATACCCCTTTAGTTTATAACGAGGCACAGGCCTATTCATAAATCGGGCGCACCTCCGACAGTCCAGGTGCCTGGAGTGAAAACACTTCCTACCCCTGACTGGAGTAGTTCTCACTCCTCTTTATGCCTATTTCCAGATGCAAATACTAGTAAACTTGTCGAACATCCCGGCCCTCGCCACTCCCAAGTGATGAGGTCGATCTAAAAACGCTGATTTACCAAAATTTTGTTGCACTGGCATTTATATAGTCTCAAAAATGTGGCTTGTCACTTTATTAACGCCAAAAACTGGCGCAGCAATGTTAGTAAATGGCCACCAGTGTATGTAATCTGTGACCAGAGAGACGCATAGTAGATGTATAGAGGGCGTGGCTCAGCACGGGATCAAATCCAGTGCTGAGCCACGCCCCCTGCACTGATCACATGACAGTGACGTCACCCCAGGTCCTTCGGCTGTTCAACAGTTCGGGTTGGTGGCAGCCGCCCCTTATGGATTCCATATGCCGCTATAGTGGAATCCATAACGGGATGCGCGACTTACCACAACCCGAACGCTGAACACCGGACTTTTTTAATGTTCGCTCATCTCTAGTAATGATACAAAATCAAACCAAAGCAGCTGGAATTGTGACGAGTCCATGGCAGAATTGGGTGACATACATGGAAGGTCTTCACTTTGTCATTCTGAAAGTATTGCTTGATCCTGGCGTCCTCTATTGCTTGTCTCCTCTTCTCTGCCTGGTACTGGGCCTCCTCCAGATCAATCCTTTTTTTCTCCTCCTCTTCTCTCTCCTCTCGCAATTTTTTTGCCTGTAACTTTTCCTTCCTTAAACCCTGTGGAAAAAGTAATCATTTCAGGAAAATGAATATCTGTAAAGTGTTAAGGTCGTTTTCATATTTAACCCTGTGATTTTCTGTCTTTACAGCCATAACTTTTTTATTTTTCTGTATGGGGGCTTTTTGCATCTTTAAAGTGCCAACTTCCGCTGTACATGTATGGTGGAGGTGACAAAGGGGTCACAGAGGGTTAGGAATCGGGTGTAAATGTTGGCGAAAAGCTACTTCAGCCAGGTCTAGTGTTTCTATTAGGCGCATGGACTGCTGAAGGTGCACCTAATTTATGACAAGGCGCACGGCTCGTCATAATCTAGGCACATCTTCCACCAGCAATGCCAGTGCAAAAAGGTAGTATAAGACCGGCGTAAAAAGCTAAACTTTGTAAATGACCACCTAATATATTTTTTTTCTGCTTAGGAGAAAGACAAGCAAGCGGACATAGTGCAATCAAAACTACTTGGAGAGGGAGGCTGAGTTCAGAAAGAATTGTCACATGCATCAAGCACTCTGTCACTCATTTGCTCTGGCATTTTTGTACCGCTAAAAAAGGTCATAGAAACCACTTCTTTTTTTTTTCCTTACCTCATGCGTTTCTGTCGTTGACGTAAAACGCCACCAAATTGAAAAAACCGCCAGCAGCTAAAACAAAATACTTGTGTGTCCTACATTTTATAATTCCCATAAACATTCAGCTAACTCCTGAAGCTTGTGATTTTTTTTTTTGCCAAAAACCATGTGCAAAAAATGCTAAGCATGCATGTGTTCTCAATAAGGAGAGGGCGGTAAGCTGCTGCTAGAATATTAGGCATGGTGAGATGCAACAGCTGCCGTCAGGGAGATGTAATGACTCCCCTGCACACATTACATGGTCGGACATTTTCCTCAATGAAATCCGTGGCGGATTTTATTCATGTGAACATAGCCTGAAGGGGCCATGGTGCTCCAGCCTGCAATGTGTCCACGTCATTGTTTGCCGTACTTTCCGTAGCTGCAGAGCCTAGTATCGCAGCCCAGCTGAATTCACAAGAATGGGATTAGGCCGTTTCGAACTGTAAGATCAGGCACGGCCGCTGCTAATAAATGCAGAACTGTGGCTGGTAAACATGGCGCTAACTACCGCACTGCGGCTCCTTCAATCAGCTGATTGACAGGGTTGTCTAGACCCCCACTGATCTGATATTGAGGTCCTGGAAAAATGACCCTCCTTCAGGACCAGGCCATTTTTCGTTTTTTACTCCCAGCCTTCCCACATCCATAACTTTATTATTCCATTCACATAGCCATATGAGAGGCTTGTTTTTTGTGGACAAATTGTACTTTCTAATGGCACCATTTACAGTTGCCTACAATGTACTGGGAAGTGGAATAAAAAAAAAAAAATTCCGCCACACCTTTAAGGCCTCATGCACACAAACGTATTTTCTTTTCGTGTCAGTTCAGTTTTTTTTTTTACCATGTACGGAACCATTTATTTCAATTGGTCAGCAAAAAAAAAAGTTACTCCATTTGCTTTCTGTATGTCCGCATTTCCGTTTCGCAAGAAAATAGTGCATGTCATATTCTTATCCGCAATTGCAGACAAGATTAGGCATTTTCTATTATAGTGCCGGCCATGTGCAGTCGGCAAAATGCGGAAAGCACACTGCCCGTGTTTTGAGGATTCGCGAAACCCTTACAAACGTGTGAATTGGACCCTTTAAAGCAGGGGTGCACAACCTGCGGCCCTCAATACCATTCTGTGCGGCCCTCAACCATCTGGTGACAGACGTGTATGTCTATGTATTGTGGCTGCTCACATATATCTTTCATGTATTCTCCCATTAGATGGGAGTACCAGAAATGTAACCACACATTTATAGTATATACTGTATGTGCAATAAGCCATAAGTTACAGTATTTAAGTTGTTAATACCCCTTTAAATGTTATTTTCGGCCCTTGTCGTTGGTTCAGTCTGACAATGTGGCCCCCAACCAGAAAACGTTGTGCACCCCTGCTTTAGAGGGATATTCCAGTGTTGTAGCATGTTACCCCCTATCCACAGATCCTTCCTTCTACTGGGACTCCCACCAATCACGAGAACAGGGACCCTGAAAGAAATGGAGCGGAGGCCGAGCATATGCACTGCCACTCTATTCATCTCTATGGGACTTCCGAAGATTGTAGCAAGTTATCCGCTACTTGACTACCGGAATCCCCCTTTAATGAATTCTCGTCAACGTATGTTTATGGGCAGGCTTCAGATGGAGACACGTTGGGGTCATTTATCAAACTGGTGTAAAGTAGAACCGGCTTAGTTACCCATAGCAACCAATCAGATTCCACCTATTATTTTCCAACCGAGCTGTGAAAAATGAAAGGTGGAATCTGATTGGTTGCTATGGGTAACTATGCCGGTTCTACTTTACACCAGTTTGATAAATCTCCGCCTGCGTGTTTTGCAGAACTACTCACGGATATAGTGTTGGTCCAGTTTTTCACCATTTCCTTGGAGCGGAGATGTAAGGCTTCTCTTTCCTTCCTTTCCTCATACAGTTTCCTTGCTTCTTTCTCCAGTGAATTAGCCTGGTTTGTAATTCGCTCCCACTCTGCTCTGGGAAAAACGGTGACTTCCCGGAGATCTACTGTCGCGCCTACGGCCTCCGCCGCGTTTCCTGCAAACCTCTCTGCTTCAACTTTAATCAGAAAAAAATAAAAAAAATTAAATTAGTTTTCTGAGGGGACCGGTTACCAGGACATATCAGGCATCTATTAGCCATGGTCGGTAGTTACGGATGTGCTCACAAGGTGCCTTGTGGCCATTTGCCACTGCGCCGCACCATCCTCAGACCCAAAGTCTTGATCACAGCTGAGGGTTTGCTACAGTTGTTTCCAGTCCATAATAGCAGAAGCTCACCGATTTAATCTTCCTAAAAGGGCTCCTGCACACAACCACGATCGGGCTGGGAAACACGGCGCCTGTGTCTGCCGGATCAACTGGGCCGACTGACTGGTTTGATTTCAGACGGCCATGTGCGGTCCACGCGACACACATATTTCCCGGACCGACCCGAACTGATGCTGTGATTTCAGGCCAGGTGAGTTACGCCCGGTCTGGGAAATGCGACCGTCACATCGACTGTTTTTCAATAGCCATTTGAAACCAGCTTAACCCCTTAGTGACCAGCCTGTTTTGGGCCTTGCTGACCAAGTCGTCTTTTTTTTATTTTTTAGTCTATGTAGCCTAAGGCTACGTTCACACAACGACATTTGTCGCGCGACAAATAGGGCACAACTTTACTGCAACATTTGTTGCGCGACAATTTTTATAATGGGAGTCTATGGTGTCACGTTGCGACATGCTGCGACGCGACAGTCGCAGAAAAACCCATCTTGAATGGATTTTTTGCGACTGTCGCAGTCGCAGCATGTTGCATGTCGCAATGCGACACCATAGACTCCCATTATAAAAATTGTCGCGCGACAAATGTCGTCGTGTGAGCGTAGCCTTAGGAGGGCTTGTTTTTTTGTGGGACAGGTTGTAGTTTATAATGGTGTCATTTTGTGATACACGTAACTTACTGAACTAACTTTTATTAACTCTTTCTGGGAGGGGATAGGAAAAAAAAATCAGCAATAATACTGCCACTGAGTTTTTACGTTGTAAATTTTGCAGTGTTCATTTTTTGGCATAAACACCATAATAACATTATTCTCTGGGTCAGTGCCATTACAGCGATACCAAATACAAATAGTTTTTTTTAAGGCCTTCATTTTTAAGGCCTTCACCGTGCTCGATAAATTACATGATTATTGCGAAGTGCGGGTAGTTATGGACGCGGAAATACGAAATAGGCAGATATTTTGTTCTTGCAATTTTTTACCACTGAAAAGCATTCTTTTCAGAGGAAAAGAAAGCATTTTTTTTTAACTTTTTTTTTATTAAATGTTTTGTTGGGTTTTTTTTTACTTTTTTTTAACCATTTAGTAGTCCCTTTAGTAGTGATCATTTGATTGCTTCTAAAGTACAATGCACTGTAGTCGGTATGTCGGTGCCATACTGATATTCTCCAGCAGGCAGCGCCAGAGAAATGTTAGGCAGGTTCGAGAGGAAAAAAGTGGAGGCCTTAGTGAGCGCAGTAAAAAGGAGTATGGGTGGTCACTAACGGGTTAAAGTTGTTGTCTCCCTTCACCAGATAGCATTTATCATGTAGAGAAAGTTATATAAGGCACGTACTAATGTATTGTGATTGTCCATATTGACTCTTTTCCATCACATTATACACTGCTCGTTTCCATAGTTACAACCACACTGCAATCCAGCAGCGGTGGCCGTGCTTGCACACTATTGTTTAAAAGCGCCGATCCCACAGTCCTGGGCACCAGAGAGGCCGGCCCTTTTTCCTATAGTGTGCAACCACGACCACCGCTGCTGGATTACAGGGGGGTCACAACCATGGAAATGAGCAGCGTATAATATGATGGAAAAATTAATGAAGCCAGCAAAGGAGGCAATATGGAGAATCACAGTACATTAGTAAGTGCCTTGTGTTAACTTCATCTACGCCAATGAATCTGAGCTGCAATACCAGACACAACCTGTGGACAGCGGTGGTGCTGTAATTGGTAGAAAGCAGCCATGTTTTGTTTTGTTTTTTGTTTTTTTATACTGGACAACCCCCTTTAAGTTTTATTGTGGCCCCCAGCAGTACGTCCAAAATTAGTCTGTGCAGCCCAGGTCTAAGGCAAAGCTGCCATGTACTACACCATTTGGCGCATTTTAGTCGCTGTGATAAGCGGACGCCCTGTCACCTCCCGCCGCCTGTCAGCGGCAGCTTCTCCCGTTTACCTGTCTCCATTCTGCTCGAACCTTTCCTCCGGCCGTACTGCACCACCCGGCCGGACACAGCAGCCATCACCTCCACTCAAACTAGCCTGCCGCGTCCACACGTTGCCCGGCAACCAGCATGGAAGTATGATATTTAGTTGCCTAGTTACTAAGCCGGAAGTCCAGTGAAGTATACGCACCTTCTTACGTCTAAACGCCATGCGCCGTAAGAACCTTCCGACGTCACTATGTCACGTGACATTCAGTTTCAGAGCGACCATGCGCCTCGCCCTAAATACTCTCTTTAGGATTAGTTTTTATACTGTACTAATCTTTATTACCGCAGTCCATGGGATGTAGCTACGGACCTGTCGTTACCTCCCCTTGTTGCTTCAAGTCCACGTGACTTTTAGCTTGTCACGTGACCCTTCGACAGCTCAGGGCGCCAGCGGAAGCAGGCCTGTGCGCATGCCCTGTTATTTCTACCGTCACAGCGTGCTTTATTAACAATGACATATTGAACAGTTTATCCAAGTTATTGGAAAATAACCGTAAGAGGTGTCTAAGGCGGGGGTGGCGGCCGGTGACGTCGCTGGCCCAAGCTTATTGTTGTGAATCGTTGCTGGATATTGCCCTTATCAAAGATGGCGACCGAATATTGTTGACGTCATTGTCACCTTTGACCCAGGAACCTTCACGGAAGTGCTCTTGCTGGGTTGTGTTGGCTTCTGCGAGCCTGGGGTCAGGTAATAATGAGTAATAGATACTCTGCACTGGTAATGTAGCTGGGGTTGGGGGGGCTCCATTAACTACTAGGAGGTGGTCCACAGGCTTAATCCCTATGATTGCAGTCTGTGGCTTTCCAGTTTCTGTGAAGCTACAACTCTCAGCATGTACGGACTACCAGGATGTGCTGGAGAGCCGCAGGGTGAAGACTGCCATATTATACCCTCAGATTAGCGACCTCCGGATACGCCCGTCGCCCCATTCAGTGTCTGTAGGACTGGCAGAGATAGTCACGCTATGTACTCTGTACTGTACTTACAGTAGGGTGTCCAGCCTTGTGTTACCAGCAGCTGCTATAGCTCTTTCATATACAGCTGCAGCAAACTTTAACTTCAATGGCATTTGTTATGTTGGCACATAAGGGACACTGCCTAGTTGGGTACCAGGAGTAAAATAATTGTCTCCAATAATGCTGCAATACCAATCATAGCCACTATACTATGTACGGCGCTGTGCTTGGAAAGCTGTGAGGAGGCCGCAACACTCACCAGAGCTCCATGGCCTCTTCAGACATTTGATTAGGGTTCCAGAAGTCGGCTCCCCCCAACGATCAGATATTGATTACCTATCCTAAGGATAGCTCATCAGTTTTCTACTCCCAGAAAATTTCTTTATGGACAGGGCTTTTTTTCATCTGAAGATTTCAAAAGCCGTAACTTTTTTAGTTTTTTCGTTGGCA
Source organism: Bufotes viridis (assembly GCA_033119425.1). NCBI lineage: Eukaryota > Metazoa > Chordata > Amphibia > Anura > Bufonidae > Bufotes > Bufotes viridis. The sequence continues at coordinate 130,325,097 of CM065595.1, read as the reverse complement.
TAGCCATATGGGGCTTTTTTTTTTATAGGTTAATTTTGGGGTACATTAAATGTTTTGTACAGCGTCTGACATTCTGGGGGTGCAAGGGGAAAAATGTTTTATATATATAATATTATGTAACCAGTAGTAGCAGCAGCTCTAATCCAATTGTAAAGCGGGTGCAATCCCTCGAGGACGGACAATCTTCCTATGTATGTAGTCAACCAAAAACGAGGCAGCACTCCAATAGTATATATAATATTATAGACCGGTTATTTATTTATTTAATTTCAGTTGATTATTTTTTTTTATTATTTTCCAAACAATATACTTTTTTTTTTCAGTTGATTTTTTTCATTTTCCAGACAATATTTTTTATGTTCTATGTCCCACTAGGAAACTTGAAGACGGGATCCTCTGATCACTCATATAAAACACAGCAGTATTGTGTATTATGTCAGTTACGGCTCATGCACACAGACATTGCCCGGCTGTATTGCAGCCCGCAAATAGCGGGTCCGCAATACACAGGCACCGGCCGTGTGCACCCCACCTTACGGATTCACTTGAATGGGGCCGCAATCCGGGAGATGTGGTGCGGACGAGAGTAATTCCATGGGGTTTCTGTCTGTGCCTCCGCTTCACAAAAAAGTAGTGCATGCACTACTTTTGTGCGGATCAGACAGTCGGATGCGGAGCGCGGACCCCGTTCAAGTGAATGGGTCCTCGATCCGCATGCAGCGGCCCCATGGTCGGTGCCTGGGCATTGCGGACAGGTGGTGTGCTTGAGGCCTTAGAGTAAAACTGACATAATGCCTATTCGGCCCTGCGAAAGGCAATCAGTACATGGCATAGCAACCCCTCTGCCGCCCACAAGTACATTGCAATGGGGTGAGACAAGGCGCCCCTTTCCTCTCTAACCACTTTGATGCTGCAGTCAGCATTGACAGCTGCATCAAAGGGGTTAAATTGCCAGGATTGGAGTTATCTCCAATTCCAACAAAGAGAGTAGAGTGCCAGCTGTATGAGGATGGTGCAAGCGCAGCTCCTGAGCCCGCAGCATGATTATGGGTTGCTGAGGCCTACCTAGCTACTTGCAGCAATGTACTAGAAATATGCACCAGTTTAAGGGATTACATGTCCATTTAAAGTTTTCTGCAACTCATCTGTTATGATAGGTTGAGTAGTTCTTTGAAAGAAAGAAATATATTTTCTGTTCCGTCGATGAATCTGACTATCTTTAACCCTTTTTATCCCTAGGTGGAGCTCGTCATCCTGCAGACATGAAGATCCTCCTGGTGTTTGACTTCGACCACACCATTGTGAACGATAACAGTGACACGTGGATTGTCCAGTGTGCTCCAGATAAAAAGCTCCCAAACGTCTTACAGAACTCCTACGAGAAAGGGAAATGGACAGAGTACATGGGTAGGGTTTTCACCTACCTAGGGGAACAGGGAATCCGCGAGGATGACATGAAGAGAATCATGATCGCCATACCCTATACACCCGGGATGACGGAGCTCCTTCATTTCATTGGGCAAAACAAAGAGCGATTTGATTGCATCATCATCTCGGATTCCAATACAATCTTCATTGACTGGATTCTCACCCACGCCAGCGTGAACAATGTCTTCGATCAGGTCTTCACAAACCCTGCAACCTTCGACCGTTTTGGCAACCTCACGGTGCAGAATTTCCACATCCACCATTGTGCGACCTGCCCGAAGAACTTGTGCAAGAGAAAAGTCCTGGAAGAGTTTGTGGCCAAGCAGACGTCAAACGGAGTCCGCTACTCGAAAATAGTTTACATTGGTGACGGAAGCAATGACCTCTGCCCTGTAACATTCCTGAAGAAAGGTGATATCACCATGCCCAGGGAGGGCTACACCTTACAGAAGAAAATTGCCAAGGAGCTTGAGCTCATTGATTCTTCTATAAGCGTGTGGTCAACTGGGAGCGAGATATTGTCTCACCTGAAGCACTTGCTGGGCGAATAAGCTTCTGCCGTGACATCATAAATGGACTCTAAAGCAGCACAGATCTTACCATGGTGAACAGTTGGTGGCAGTGTATCCTGCAATTTGTCGAGTACAGTCGGTATATCTACCCGAAGTGTTATTAAATGTCTCCTCATGATCGTTTGCACAATAGTTGGGTTTATTGGTGAAGTACAGTGATTCTTTGTCAGGGTTTTCTCTGCTGTTGTTCTCATCATGGTTCGGCTCATGGACACTCTTAACTTTGTCCCTCAGGTGTCCCCATGTTTTCAGGCTATCCCTCGTATTGCACAGGTGGTCTCTTTGTGGGATATCCTCTCCTCATGACCTATTGGCTAATATTTCTGGACTGGAGTTGAGAAACGCTGTAGGTCTGACCTGTCCCGAAGAAGAAGACGTCAGCATTTTTCTATTTCTCTCTCTGTCTCTCATATGTCTTGTGTAGAAGACGAAGCAAATTCTGAGATTAACATTTTTGTATCAGTACAGAAGACATAAAACATGATATTTTGGCAGATGATGACCTCTCCTCTTGTTTGATTGTGTTTTGCTTTTTTCCCCCCCATTACATTATGTTCTGATATGGTGGTAACCAGGAATTAGATGATGGGAAGAACAGGGCCCTCTAATTGTGGCATCTGACAAACTGACACATGAATGTGGAGAAATGCTGGGGTTTTCTCCTAAGTTTATGTTTCTACTACATCAGCCATTGCCAAATGTCCCAACCTATCAACCAACACCTACTGAAAGGGTTGGCACCATCTCCTTATTATGTCATAACTACAGGGGCAGGTCCACCCCTAAATGTTTTATCACTCTCATCAAAGCAGTTATCCCATGATTAAATCGGACATGGCAGGGTGGATTTGATTTAAATCGCTAGTCAGTAAGGCTTGATTTAAATCATAGTTTTCTACATAAAGACTAATTCTTGCTGGTATAACTTATAAGATGCAAGATGGTGAAGATTTTTATATTAGTTGTTTTTATCCCCAGTTTAATAGGTTAATCTTTCATATTTGGACAACTTTTCTGTTGTACTTAGGAAGCAGAAAAAATATAGTTTCTATTCTATTCACTAAACTTCTTTAAACTTAGCATTGAAGGGGTTAATTCTGGATTCATAGGTTTGTAGAAGTCAGGATTATTACATTACTGCTGTGAAGAAGAGGCTGTGATCTCTGCCGAGAACTGCAAAAGTAACCCAGGCATCTGTGATAATCTCTTGTAGGCCGAGAAACTGCCCAATAATCTAAGAAAAACCTCTGGAAGAGCCTGACATTGTGAATGGATTAATGGAATTTATTTACCCCAAAAATTAAACGTATACAGCCTTATTCTACATAATTAAAAAACTAATCTTTATTTCATGATGGATTAACCTTTAGATGGTTATCCAATTTAAATAAAAAAAATCTGATTTTTTCAGATTAAAAAAAATAATTAGATTTTTATCCACCCTTGTACATGGCCATCTAGTTCTAACAAAGCTAGAACCAGCCCCGTACCTCACACGGATCCAGAGATCTCCCCATTCATTGCTCCAATTGCTGTGCTAGACTTATTTTCAGGCTGGCAGCTAAGAGGGCGTGTCCTGTGTCAGGTGGCATGTCCTTTCTGCTCCAGCTCTCTTCCAGCTAACTGTCACCGTTTCTAACAATAGATATAGCCGATGGCAGCTGTAGGATGGAACTGAACATGTGCGACCACCTCAGCAATGTCACTGAGGTGGACGGAGGAATAAGGAAAAGAAGAAACAGCAGGTGACGCTATAGAGCAGGGATGGCCAACCTGCGGCCCTCCAGCTGTTGTAAAACCACAACTCCCACCATGCCCCGCTGTAGGCTGATAGCTATAGGCAGTCTGGGCATGCTGGGAGTTGTAGTTTTGCAACAGCTGGGGAGCCTCAGGTTGGCCATCCCTGCTATAGAGAGACATTTTATTAAATAGCTCACTGGCTGTACAAAATTTTAACTACATGTAATTCCACAAGTATTCAGATCCAGGGGCTGGTTTGAAATATTTAGAATTTTTTTTCATGCGTCAACCTCTAAGGCCTCTTTCACACTACCGTTGTGAGGATCCGGTGTGCACTTTAGTCGCCGGAAATGCCCACCGGATCCGTCACAATGCAACACACCTGAAAGACTGATCAGTCTTCAAAATGCTTTCAGTGTTACAATGGCAGCCAGGACGCTACTAAAGTCCCGGCTGCCATGGAAAAGTAGCGGGGAGCCAGGGGAGCAGATACTTACCGTCCGTGCGGCTCCCGGGGCGCTGTGACGTCATTGTGGAGCGCCCCGGGAGCCTCACGGATGGTAAGTAGCTTCTATCCTGGCTTCCCACTACTTTTCCATGGCAGCCGGGACTTTAGTAGCATCCTGGCTGCCATGGTTACCATTCAGAAATCTAAACGTCGGATCCGGCGATGCGCCGAAACGACGTTTAGCCTAAAGCCGGATCCGGATTAATGCTTTTCAATGGGCATTAATCCGGATCCGTCCTTGCGGCAAGTGTTCAGGATTTTTGGCCAGAGGAAAATCTGCAGCATGCTGCGTTTTTTGCTACAGCCAAAAGACTTGTCAGTACTGAACTGAAGACATCCTGATGCATCCTGAACGGATTTCTCTCCATTCAGGATGCATTGGGATAATCTTGATCAGTATCTTTCCGTCCTAGATCCCCGAGGACGGAACTCTAGGACGGAAAGCAAAAACGATAGTGTGAAAGGGGCCTAAGCGAAAGAAAAAGGCATTGCAGATTGGATAACAGAAATTCAAACCAGTGATGCTACATAACAATCTTTCAGAGCTGAAATTACAATTCTGCAGACATCAAAGCTTGAATTCTCCCAGCATTTTGGTTCCAGTGGCTTGCATTCTTGTTAGTATTATCTATACACAGACAACAGACACTGTGTAGTAATATTAAGGGAACCTGTCACCGTTAAAATGCAGTGCAATCTCCAGACAGTATATTATAGAGCAGGAGGAGCTGAGCTGATTGATATATAGTTTTTTGGGGGAAAGATGCAGTAAAAATTTTAACTTATTCCTTTCAATCTCTGCTCATTCTATGCTTAGGAGTCATGTGGGCGGTCTTTATAGCTCTCAATCAATGATAACACCGCCCACATGACTCCTAAGCACTGAATGAGCAGAGATTTAAACTAATTGGAAATTTTCCTACATCTTTTCTCATGAAACTATATATCAGTCTGCTCAGCTCCTCCTGCTCTATAGCATGCCGCCTGCAGACTGTACAGTATTTTCATGGTGACCGGTTTCCTTGAACTGTCTGCCCTTTATTATTAAAGCTCAGCTAAGCTGTAAGGGGGTTGTCAAGCTTGTTGACTGTAAGCGGCAGAATTGCGAATGCAGCTCTGGACTATCACCCCCTGATAAGCAATGCAATGTCTCTATAAAAGTTACTCAGTTACCTGTGCAGATTGGATATATGTATGAACCGTATGGTGGTCAAAGGTTGGAATACTTTGTTAGTCTTCGTGCACACCACCGTATTTGTTTTGCGGTCCGCAGATCCGCTAAATACGGATACCGCCCGTGTGCATTCTGCATTTTGCTACTAGAAATGGCTACTCTTGCCTGCAAGATGTTCTATATTTTGCGGAACGGCCACCAGGACCCAGAGAGCGTTTTTTGCAAACCCATAAAAAACTGAATAGGTCCATGTGCGATTCAAAAGAAATGCGGATCGACCGCAGACCTAAACAGCGGTTGTGTGCATGAGGATTATGCAAAGATAGAACCAAGCTCTGAGCTGACCGCGCACTATGTGTTACAAATGAGGAGGCTGCGTCGATGTATAACTACTTGATCTACTTGTTTCAGTTTGTTTTATACTTTGGCTTAATGTGATATACATTTCCATTATGATTTGCATGTCCAGGAGGCTTCTGAATCGGGCTGATTTGAATATAACTTGAATACAGGTAATTTACCTCCAGAATCAAAAGTATGAGGTTGCTTTGAACCCGAAAAATGAGCCTTCAGTGTACCTTTGCCAACCCCTTTAAGTTGCCATGCACATTAGAGGAATGAGCCTGGGCATGTCGATCTGTTGTTTGCATGGGCGATAGGCCGCTATTAGAGGGTTCGGTAGCAGCTCGGGCCCTTAGTACACACATGCACATCCAGCCGAGTATCGGGAAGTCAGGAAGAACAGGCCTTCAGCTGGCGGCTATTGGAGGTGTATGGGCCCCTGGGAACATCGTGTCCGGTCTGTGGTTGGGACCACAGCAGGCCGTGGCAAACCATAGCCAGGCTTGGGAGCCAGAAACGATTGGCTGTAGGATCAGGTGTAATATGATGTGATAAAAACTGGGGGGCGTCAGTGTTAATATTCTTAAACTTCCACAAATAATGATACAAGCAGAGGAGTCCTGACCTTCTCGAGATCAGCGAAGTGGATGGTCGTATGGTAGGCAGCAATGCTTGCCAAGCACCGTGGGGCAGCTTAGATTGAGGGACCTGGGATTTGATGAAATTTTGATTTTGGACAACAGGTGTGATCATAGGGAGGCAGGGGCATAGCTATAGGGGGTGCAGAGGTAGCAGTCACTACCGGGCCCAGAAGCCTGAGAAGGCCCAAAAACCCTTGTGTCACATAAGAAGACACACAAAGCACTGAGGGAAGGGGGCCCAAGCTGAACTTTTGCACAAGGGCCCATTAGCCCCTGTAGGGAGGCATTGGGTAAAAAAAAAACTGCGTTTAGTTGTTTTTTTGTTTTGTTTGTTATTTGCTGGATGGAGTAATGCAAACGCCTGTGTTCTTTTATACACCTAGAAAAAAAAAGGAGGGCAAACAAGACAAAAACAGATATCGTTAACCAAAAATAAAAAATGTGATGTGAAAGAGTCCTTAGCCGCAAGGTGAATGTGTCATCATAAAATTACCTGTTTAAATCAGGTTTTTATGTTGAAAATTTGTTTTATTTTTTTTATTTTTGCTGATTTTATTTTTATCTATATATAAAAAAAAATTTTTTTAAAACCCTGCAGTTTTCACACTGGGCACTAGGCCTAAAATATGTTAAAGTGAATCTGTCAGTAGATTTGTACCGATGAAACGGGCTCCTGTGTCCCATGTTGATATGTGCCCACATTGCTGAGAAAAATGATGTTTTATTATATACAAACAAGCCAATAAGAGCAACGGGGGCGTTACCATTGCACCTACAGGATGAGATGTCTCAGCAACGGTCGCGCCCTCTGCACTTTGACAGGTCCTGGCAGTGAAAATTGATCTCATCTGATCCTGTCAAAATGAAGAGGACATGGCAGGAGCAGAGAGAGCACAGCCTCTTGGTGTAATGACCACGCCCCCATTGCTCCTAGAGGCTCATTTGCATATGATAAAACATAATTTTTCTCAGCAATGTGGGCACATAGGAACATGGGACCAACACAGATGCCCAGCGCACATGTAACAGGTCAGCCAGTGTCATAGGGACAAATCTGCTGACAGATGCCCTTTAAGATGTCCTGTTCTCTGAGCCACACAGACTCAATGGTCAGGAGGGGACCTCACTGACTTCTATGGGACAGTTTTCTAGACATGCTCTATGACCTGTGCAGAGGTCTGGAGGGAGTAGATAAGCTGTGATATCACTTATTGTAAATGGTGAATCCTGTGTTATCTATGCAGAGGTTATTCATTGTCATTCTGTCTGTGATGATAATGCAATGACTACTGAAAAGTTACCTGCATAGAACAGGAAATCATGACCTACTATTAGGCCTAGTGGTCAGTGTAAAAACGGCACAATTTTATTATATTTTTTATTATATAGTGTGTGTGTATATGTGTATATATATATTAGTTATAGTGATATGGAAAATTAAAACTAAAATCACCAAAAATTATAAAAAAAAATGGTTAACATAAAAGTGATTTAGAGAATACGTCATTTTCTGATGTCACATTCCCTTTAAAGCCTAGGTATGAAATTGAGAACAGCTGCTTCACTTAAATGATGTTGATCTGAAACGTGATATCTTTCTCGATCCCCGGCTCCTTCTTCAGGCATGTCATTGTGATGTGGTGTGAACTGTGACCGCGGAATAAAAGATGGTCTCTGTTACAGTTCAATAAACGAGAATCTGATCCTGTGGCATCACGTGGGGGCTCTGCTCAAGCATCAAAGCAGATGGTACGAATGAGCTGGTGAGGCAAAATTCATACCTTTTTTGTTCTATGTGCAAAATCTGGAGTTCTCATCCTAGTGTAGAAAAAGTAAACATAAGGGCTCGTGTGCACGGCTGTTGCCGTTTTTGCGGTCCGCAAATCGCGGATACTGGCCTTGTGTGTTCCGCATTTTGCTAAACGGAACATCCTGCCCTCTATAGAACATTCCCATTCTTGTCCGTAAAATGGACACGAATACGACATGTTCTATATATGCGGAATGGACATACGGATGTGGATAGCACTCGATGTACTGTCCACATCTCTTGCGGCCACATTGAAATAAATGGGTCCGCAGCCGACCCTCAAAAATAACAGATCGAATGCGGACCAAAAATGTGTTCATGTGCACGAGCCCTACGTTTCACATGCTGATCTCCCTGCAGACTTGTGTATTGTACTGTACTTTGCTGCAGACCTCTCTGCTCCAGTGCAACCTCTGAATACGGTCTAACAGGTCCTAGTAGATTTTGTCAAGATCCGTTATGCTTAAAGTGATATTCCCACCCATAGATGTTTGTCAGATCCGCGGGGTATGCCATAGATATCTGAAAGATATGGGTCCCACCACTGGGACTTAGGGCTCATGCACACGACCGTATGCCCTCCGAGACATGCGGTCAGCGAGCGGGCCATATGTCCCAGAGCGGCATCGATTGTGCACACGGGAGTACACAGCATCATAGATTACAATGATGCTGTGCACGTCGGGCCGCCGCGGGACTATTGTTCCGCACTCATATGATCTAATGCGTGCAGGACATACGGTCGTGTGCATGAGGCCTTACACTGTGATTGGTTTCTGTGAAAAACAGATCGCTTCGCTTCTAGAGAGCAACACACAGCACCGGCTCTGTGTCCAGGAACTGAGCATGTTGTATTTAAAGGGATTGTCGTCTTTTTTTTTTTTTTGGTTTGTTATATTGATGACCTATCCTCAGGTTGTCAATATCAGATGGGCGGTGGTCTGACTCCCGGCACCCCCCCCCCCCTCCCCCCTGATCAGCTGGTTGTAATCCTGCCACATATTAGAGCTTTGGTATTATTTTAGTGGTTTTACTCATCTAAACCGATCACCATTGGGGTTTGCACCTGAGATGCTTACGTTGTATTACCACAATGCACAGTGTGCTGATCAAAATAATATATTTTATAATATTCTGTATATATTTGTCAGAATTGTGTTTTATTATATAGAATACCATAGCTGTAACTGGGAATGTAACAGATATTAACTGGTGACTCTTAACAGGTCCCTCTTACACCAGTGGATGTGGTCATTTTGTGGGCAATTTTCCGATGGGAAAGTTTGTGACTTTTTAACCGCCACTTGCGACAAGTGCTTTATCATATATTAAAGGGCATCTGTCAGCAGATCTGTCCCTATGACACTGGCTGACCTGTTACATGTGCACTTGGCAGCTGAGGGAATCTGTGTTGGTCCCATGTTCATATGTGCCCGCATTGCTGAGAAAAAAGATTTTTTAATATATGCAAATGAGCCTCTAGGAGCAACGGGGGCGTTACCATTACACCTAGAGGCTCCGCTCTCTCTACTGCTGTGTCCTCTGCACTTTGACAGGTCCAGGTGTGATGAGGTTTTCACTGCCTGGCCCTGTCAATCAACATGCAGAGGGTGCGGCAGTTGCAGAGAGAGTGGATCCTCTAGGTGTAACGGCAACGCCCCCGTTGCTCCTAGAGGCTCATTTGCATATATTAAAACATCACTTTTCTCAGCAATGCGGGCACATATGAACATGGGACCAACACAGATGTCTTCAGCTGCCAAGCGCACATGTAACAGGTACAAATCTGCTGACACATGCCCTTTAAGCGCATAGACTGGTGTAAAACACGCCATGATAAATCTCCTTCTATATTCGGGAGAATGCAGCATATACAAGTTGTCTTGTGTCATCACTGCGTTCATTTCTGCTCAATATTAAAACCGCAGGATGACTGCATATGTAATAACTATATCGGAATAATTCTATTGCCTTCCATTTACATTAAACTATGAAATAAATAGGATTAATAAAGATGTTCTCGTAAATGTGCAGAAACAGCTGTCTTTGTGTGTTCTTTCATTGTAACATATTAGTACTGTAAAATGAATCCAGTATTTCAGAAATTCTGATGGTCAGGTGCTTGTTTTTGGTACAGAACACAAAAAATAATCTAGAATCTCAGAAGATATGAAACTAAAGAATGAAAAGCTGTGGTATTTCTTATTGGCTTTTCTTTTGGGGCCTGAAAGTAGTGTTTTCACATATTACACTTTTCTGTCACCGGACAGAATACCATTTTGGAGCACATATGATTTTTTTTTTTATTTTTTTTTATAGCTTTTTATTCAGTTTTTGGAATACGCTTATTTTAACAGTGGGCGTTTTAAGGCGCAACAATGCCTATGATCTATATATTTTATTGTTTATTTTGGAGAAAGAGAGGCAGCTTCTGATCGGAGCCCCAGCAGTGTAATCCTGCTGCTGAAGCCCTGGCTGCCATGGTAAGCTCCCTGCTGCTGTGTGCACTATACACAGGGCAGCAGGGACAGTGTAAAGTCCTATTCATCCTAATAGAGCTCTATTAGGGTGAATAGACAAGGGTTCTAGCTAGGAGTGGGCAATATAAACAATATGTATTGGGGCAACAATATAGATTTTGTCTATATCGCCCTACTGCGATAGATGACCATGGAATAATATATCGCACACGCCACACGCATTGCACCCGCGCAGTGTGAAAGGGGCCTTATTCAGGAGACTTTTCTAAATAAGCTGCTTCATAAGGGATAGCTATTATATGTGGCCATTATATGTATAACGTTTTTATATCCATTTTTGTCCCTCACTGGCTCCATCTGTAAATTTTCTGTTTGTCCTGAGATGTGGGCAGAGACTAGCTGCTATGATGTCTCACATAGACAGCGCATACAGATATGAGAAGATCCTGCTCCCCTATCTCTCTGTAGCACGCATTAGGAAGCACCAACATCCGCAGCATGGAAGCCATTATACAGCAGTACTGAGCAGGGTAGCTGTGAATCCAGCATTGGCATGAGAGATTACACTTACTAGGTGCTGCAGCAGCTGCTCTGTCTATCTCCCCCTTTATTCAGCAGTTCCTCCCCCTCCCCTCTCCATAGACTTCTGATGGCTGCCACTGTAACCTAATCCATCAGAGATCTGCCAACCAGTGAAATAACAGTTACTGGTTAGCTCAATTTATGTTTTCTCTTTAAAAGCTGCAGATTTTGTTTTGCGGCCAAGAATAGGCATTTCTATTATCGGTGGCCAGTTCCGTTAATTGTGGAAAGCACATGGGCAGCATCCGAGTTTTGCAGACCTGCAATTTGCGGACCGCAAAACACGGCATGGTTGTGTGCATGAGGCCAAAGTTTGCCCATATAGACTTTTTCTAACAAAAAATAGTGTTCTCCATGTCGAACAGATACCCATCTTAGAAAATAAAAATAACGGCTATGGGCAAGTCTTTCATTAGATCCCCAAAACCCTCATTGTGAAGTAATGTTGTAAGTGTATTTGAACAGTGGAATTTTCCTGTTTCAAGTAATAGTTTCTCGCTATCAATCAATTCTCATTTGCATTTCACTGTTTAATAAAAGAAATGGACAGTGGATGTCATCTCATATTTGCATGAAAAAAAGCGGACATGTTTTATGTAGTTAAGGACGTGAGCGCCACCTACTGTTTTTAAAAATGCAATAAAAGATTTTATGCAAAAGAGGTCATTTGTTTACAGAGAGGATCCTTGTCCTGTATCACTCCGGTAGACTTCTTCTATTAAGTGAAACATATCTTTATACTGATGATGAATAAAAAAAAAAGTTAGTTCCTGGTGTTTATTCCCAGGGATCAAAAGGCTTAAAGGGGTTCAGAGCTAAGCCTGGACATATCCCCTTCTTCACCCAGGCAGCCGCTATGAGCATCAGAGCTCCCTTGCCATTGTATGTTTATATTTTTTACACTGCTAGGCGGGGGCTTCCACCTAGCAGTGTATTCGGTGATGTCACCAGCACTGATGTGCGGGCTTTAGCGCTGCCCTAGCCTTTCTCTACAGCCCATTAGTGTCGGTAACGTCACCGGGCTCACTGCTGGGTGGAAGCCTCCACCTAGCTTTACCAATGGAGAGCTCGGTACCTCACCGGATCTCCAGAAAAAGCCTTTGCCCTGCACGATCCAGCGCAGGGCAATGGAGAACATCGGACCATGAAGTGCTACAATGTTCATATCAGGCGGGCTGCCTGGGTGAAAATATGGGTATGTCTGGGTTCAGCTCTGAACCCGGACAACCCCTTTAATTGTTTTTTATTATTTCCATCACTAAGTGTAAATTGACCTTTCTGGTCTATTGACAAAACCGGATTTTTCGCCTGCGTGCACGCTGACTTGCACGCCACTCGCACCACCTCAGGGAAGTTCTTATCTTGGTCCGTGTCTCACGAAAACGTAAGGACGGTAAAATATATCAAATATGTAGGTCAAATTGTAAAATAAAAAGATGGGACGTTTATCAAAACTGGCGCAAACAAAAACTGGCTTAGTTGCCCCTAGGAACCAATCAGATTGATCCTTTCATTTTCCAAAGGAGCTCTGATAAATGAAAGGTGGAATCTGATTGGATGGTAGGGGCAACTAAGCCAGTTCTTCTTTACACCAGTCTTGATAAATCTCCCCCATGGATCACACAAACATGTAATGATTTATTGCTTCTCAGTATCATTTCTAAACATGTACAAGAGGCACTTAATGCACGTTTTGGCCAAAATACACATGCCCACTCACCACGTCAAGGTGGCCTCTTTTGAGTGAGTCCCTACTCTAATTGGCAACCTGGTGACTTCTGCATCACAGCATCTGCAGGTGGTGAGACCCAGTGCCACCTAGTTTTTCTTCTTTTCATTCATTTTTTGTCCACCTCACTCTGATCCAACATTCTCAGTTTAAATCTACAACTGCCGCCAGCCATATGTTCTGTTAGAAGCTGTGGAAGTTACAGGGAGACAGCTCAAGCAGAAAGGACACCCCCGAGCTGCCAGACTGCAGATAATCTAGCAGAGCAATTGGAGTAATGAATGAGGAGATCTCTGGTTCCATGTGAGGCACAGAGCTGGTTCTAGCTTTGCTAAAAAAGTATTGTCATGTATTGTATGATGTCTCATTTTTCATGGCATAACCCCGTCAAGTGCCTCGTGTACATGTTTATAAATTATGCTGAGAAGCAGTAGATCACTGCATGGCATGTGGGTGTGCCATCCATGGGGGAGATTTATCAGAACTGGTGCCAAGGAATACTGACTTACTTACCCCTAGCAACCAATCAGATTGATCGTTTTACTTTCCAAAGGAGCTCTGAAAAATATAAGGTGGAATATGGTTGCTATGGGCAACGAGGCCAGTTTTTGTTTGCACCAGTTTTGATAAAAAAATGCCTTTTTTTGCTCTACAGTTTGACATATCAACTATTTATTATTATAATTGTTAAATTATTAGTATATATAAATATATATATAGGTATATATAATACAATAATTAATATATATATATAACATTAGTATATATATGTGTGTGTATATGTATATATATATGTGTATATATATATATATATATATATATATATATATATATATATATATATAATGTTATTTGCAGCTTGTGGCGCAGTGCCAGGAATATCTCCAGTCCGGGTGACCTCTGGGAGGGCTCAGGAGGTGGGGATGGGAAGAGAGGGACACTGTGTAATATTACAGGGGAGCAGCTGGGATACCAAAATAGGATGTGCCATTCCCTCCCCTTTGCATAGCAACTCTCCACAATCCCAGATCCCCGTGTGCAGCTCATGCCTAAGATGGTCAATGAGGAGGCGCTGCATCCAGTGGCATCAAGCCTGGGAAACACTGCAAGAGCCAAGCAGCTGACAAGCCATTAACACTTCGCATCCCACGCTGACAGCTCTGCAGGTAAACAAAGAGAAGGCATGCGAACCAACACGACGTGATAAAGCTCAGGGGGGGTCTGCACACAACATGCAGGATGCACCCATGTGCATATGAGATAAACCCATTGACAGAGAGGAGACAAGCCAGAGACAAAGGGGTAATCGCCAGGAGCATAGAAGTGAATGGGGTTTTGCAGCGGACTATAAAGTGCATCCCCAGCCGGTGATCTGCAGAGGCCATTGCTAGGGCATCTATTAGCTCTTGGCACATATGCTCTGTACATAGCAAGTTGCAGAGCGGATATATTATTGCTTGCATTTGCATGCTTGTGGCCGTGTGCCCTGATGTAAGTGCATGAGGGAAGTGACTTTATCCTAAGGCTGACAGCTGACAGCTAATCCTCGGGGTGGATAAGAGGAGGCATTGATGGTAATAGCTTTGCAGTCGAGTCTCGCATCCCTGGGCTTTATTTACAGTAACACAACCGCAGAAGCCTGCGCAGGAGGCTCGCCACACAATAGCATTTCATTGTGGTTAATATTACGATGACGTACAGCGATCTGCAGGAGGGGAGGGGGGGGACACATTATTTTGGGAAGCTGGGGTATAGTCAGGTGAATAGAAAATGCTCCACGAGGCCGAATCTGATTGTTCTGTAGGCTACAAAGCAAGTGATCGAGTGACCTGCGGTAATGTATCCAGAATATACCGTATCGTATGTGTCTTTGTACTCTAGAATAGAGCATTGCCACTGTGTAGCCTTGTAATGTATACGTCGTTCCTTTGCTTTGGTTTTAAGTATCATAACAGTCAGGGGTTGTGTGCCCTGCTATTGATTTTCCAGTCCACAGATGACAAGTATTAATGTTATTATCTCTTTTCTTCTTCCGATCCCTCCTTGTCTTATTTTTTTTACAGCCATGTCACAAAAGGAGCTGGAAGATTACTGTCTTTTATACAGTGACCCGACCCACCACGTCGATTTCCTTGACTCCTTCAAGACGTTTTATAAAGAAGGTCTCTTCACCGATGTCACGTTGATGAGCTCCTCCGGTAGGATTTTTCAGTGCCATAAGGCTGCTTTGGCTGCCTGTAGCCACTACTTCAAGGTGATGTTCACAGCGGACATGAAGGAAAAGTCCAACAGTCAGATCAAGTTGTCTGGCATCGATCACTCCATCCTCGAAGCTCTACTGAATTATACTTATACTGCACAGATTAAGATAACGACTAAAAACGTCCAATGTCTTCTGCAAGCAGCTGACCAGCTCCACTTCGTATCGGTCAAAGAGGCTTGTGAACAGTTCCTGGTGAGACATCTGGATGTTGACAACTGCTTGGGAATGCATTCTTTTGCCGAATTTCATGTGTGTCCGGCTCTGGAAAAGGAATCTAGAAGAATCATTGTTTCTAGGTTTCAAGAAGTTTGGACTCAAGATGAGTTTGTGGACATTGGTGTTGAGAAGTTGCTGTATATCTTCTCTCAGAAGAACCTCAATGTGTGGACGGTGGAGGCTCTTCTGCAGCCTCTGGTTAGGTGGATTGCACACGATTCCAGGAATCGCCTAGAACATATTTACAAACTGTTGAGATGTATTAAAGTTGACGTAGATGAAAATTATCTCAGGAACTCTTTGGAGCTGCATAAGAAGCACTTACTCAAAGAAAATAAGATACAGTCTTTACTCTGCTACGCTTTACGGACTAAATCACAAGAAGTGCCCAAAAGATCAACAGCCAACATGTTTGTAGTTGGGGGCTACTACTGGCATCCCTTATCCGAAGTGCACATCTGGGATCCTGAGAGCAACCACTGGGTTCAGGGAGCAGACATGCCTGATCATACCAGAGAGAGCTACAGTGCCGCCAGTTTAGGACCTCACATCTACATCACCGGTGGCTACAGGACAGATAACATAGAGGCGCTGAGCACGGTGTGGACTTATAACACAGAGACAGATGAGTGGACAGAGGGGTGTCCGATGCTTCATGCAAGGTACTATCACTGCTCCGTCACACTGGGTGGCTGCGTTTACGCTTTAGGTGGTTACAGGAAAGGAGCTCCTGCCCAAGAAGCAGAATTTTATGATCCACTAAAAAAGGCCTGGTTTCCCATTGCAAACATGGTAAAAGGTAGGTAGGTTTTCCATACCGTATATCATCTACGTAACTCAAACGGATGCATGCAACAAAATGTCTATTCATCTAGCACAAATATGGCACACCTATGCCATCTAAAAACTTACCACTGACCCAATGGCCCATCATCCACCAAACTGATGGGGTCACTTGTCAGTGAGGGCACCTCACAAATCTGCACAAATTTCCATACCTTTTTTTTTTTTTTGTGCGTTTCCGCACCAAGAACTGCTTGTGTTACTTGAGGTTTTTGGTGTGCATTTGATTTGACGCCGCAAATCTCACCCTTTCATTGAAAAGAGCGAAAACTGCAACAAAAATCGCAAACATAATTTGCATGCTGCATGTTTCTAAATCCACACCACACATCGATATCTGCATGGAAGAAAGATGCTAAGTGTACAGCAGATTTGTCTAATCTCATAAACTTTGCTGGTACTGTATTACAAAGTCTTTTTTCCGGACAAGAATCCTCACAGAAAAAAACATGTGTAATCTGCAATGTGTGCAGCCTGAGGATATGTTCACACGGGGCATAAACACTGAGGGTTTGCCGCTGTGAATTTGCATGCAGCGAATCCACAACCTTTTAGAGTACCAGTAGAGTGGATGACATGTTAAAGGGGTTGTCTCATCACAGACAGTGCATCTGCACCTATATCGGGAACGGAGGCCCGCAAGGTGGTGGCTGGATGACTCTGGTCCGGCCACCACCAAGTGCGCTCCCCATAGAAGTGAATGGGAGCCCACCGCACATAACCGGCCACCGCTCCCATTTTCTTCTATGGTGCCCACGGAAATAGCCGGGCCAGAAATAGCCAGTTATTTTCGGAGCCCCATAGAAAATGAATGGAGGGTGGCTGCGCATGCGCAGTGCGTCCTCCAACACTTTCGGGGCTCTGTTCTCGATATCGGTGCGGGTCCCTATCGATATGCCCCCATTGTCTGTGTTGAGACAACCCCTTTAAGAAATCGCATCCACCTGCTGCTAAAAAAAAAAAATCTGCTGCATAAATTGACCTGCATGGGGATTTTAAATCTGCAGCATGTCAATTTATACTGCGGATATCCACTGTGGATTTCACTTTTTGCAATGCATGCGGTGGAATCCGTGGTGAAATCAGTGAAAAGTCGAACCATACTCTAGGGCAGTGATGGCTAAACTCCAGCACTCCAGCTGTGGTGAAACTACGACTCCCAGCATGCTTTATTCATTTCTATTAAGTTCTGAGAACAGCCAAGCAAGTGTACATCTTGGGAGTTGTAGTTTTACCACAGTTGGAGTGCCGGAGGTTAGCCATCACAGGGCTAACTTCACAGCACATTTGGGCAGTACAGCAGAGGTATATATTTGAATAAGCATGCAGTTGATGCTCAGGGACATGTCACCACTGAGGCCGGTGGATGGCTGCAGTGGTCCACTTGACCATGAATGGGACTTCACATTTGCAGTCCATACTAGGGACTGTAAAAAAAAAAAAAAAAAAAGGGAAGGGAAACTCTGTTTTTTATTTTCGTTCAAACAGTTTCCTGGCCTGTAAATTTTCTGGGGGTCTAAAAACCCCTTTATATCTGCACAAGGAAAACCTATAGGTGCGCTTTATGCCTTTTGATATCAGGACCAATACGACTGGTATGAGAGGGCCGTGCGCAAAAAAAAAGTACAGCTATGCTGGCGATAGTGAGTTGCTCCTCACAGAGCTCCTTTCTAGCAAAAATTGTAGAAAATCACTTAAATTTTTGCAAAGTTATAATTTACCTGCTGTTGTACATTTCGATGTCTGTAGTTCAAGAAAAGCCTCTGATTTCGGCTGTGGGTTTGGCTTTGATTGTAATTTTTTATTAACTATAATTTTTATTTAAAAAAATAATGGTGCAGATTTATACGGATTGATACGTATTAAACCACAATTTTTATACTTCTTGTGATGTGTACTGGTTGAAGGCAATCACACATCTGCTTATATTTGACGTAATTCTTCCCATAGGTGTGGGAAACGCGACCGCCTGTGTGCTGCGTGACGTCATCTATGTCAGCGGAGGTCACTATGGGTACAGAGGAAGCTGCACGTACGATAAAATTCAGAGCTTTCACTCGGACCTAAATGAATGGAGCATCTTATCTGTGTGTCCACATCCAGGTAGGGGCAACATTTTACTGCTAGGACTACGTCAAGGGGTGATATTCATGGTGAATGGTAAATGTGAGACTTTCAAAGTCCTGTAATACATTCCCTCCACTTCTATAACCGTCCAGCAACCAAGATCTCAGAGCTGAAGTCGTCACGTCCCTCATTATTCAAAGTGGACGTATTTACAGGAGTCGTTTTATGGGGATCATAGTCACTGTGGGTTCCCCAAGTGCTGATTTTTTGTCAGCGGGAAACTGCAGCCAGTCATGTAATGTAAAGGTCACTTGAGTCCACCAGAATGGGAACTAAAAAAAAGGGGGTGTTCAGGTGCAGGGTACACTCCTATATGACATCGATATATCCTAAGAGGGCGTATGGACAGGGACTGTCTTCATAAGAAAATCCTTGTAATAATGCCAGCAGAGCTCTTAAATAAATGATGCTAGGCCTGCCACAAGGGGGAGCTCTTTGCATACATAGTTATATAGCTCCCACTCAAGTCGGTGACTCCAATACTAACCCATATGCGGCATACTCCCCCCATAGTGACTGAGTCTAGGAGATCTCTGTTAGCATACAAGGTTTGTATTGTATAAGCAACAACCACTGTATGTCATTGCTGTATGTCTAGTATATTGTATGGTCACTAGATGGCAGTGTTACATTTGTGTAAGTTCCTGTTTTGCTGTATCTTTGAAATAAAAGAGTTCAGTGCTCGTGCAGTTACCGAGCAGAGGTCAGTAAAACCTCGCAGACTGTCTGCCTGTCCTTTGTTTAGCCTCAGAAAGTATTTCTAACAATCTCTACCATTTTGGGAGACTGACAATCCAGGAGGATATGATTATATGGCTCTGTATGTAGCACTAAAATCTGATATTTAGTGATTGATATGTGATCTACTGTTTGTAAATGTCTCCTTTTACCATGTCTGTCTTTCCTTCTTCAGAGTATGGACTGTGTTCCACTGCACTACAGAATAAGCTTTACCTGGTCGGAGGACAGACTACAACTACTGACTGCTATGATCTTGACAGCAATCAGTGGCTCGAGTTGGCACCAACTATGGAGCGGAGGATGGAATGTGGCGCGATTGTCATGAATGGATTTATATACATCACTGGTGGCTACTCCTGGTCTAAAGGCACCTACCTGCAGAGCATAGAGAAGTACAATCCTGAATCTGACAAATGGGAGCTGGTGGGAAATCTTCCTAGCCCTATGCGTTCCCATGGATGTGTCTGTGTATATAACGTATAGGAACACGCAATCTGTAGCAAATCATCCAAGACGTCTGCTCAGGTCCATGGGGTTAAACGGGTCCCAAACTATTAAGTCAACTGGCATTGGTCAAATACGTTGACTGGACTTAGTGATCTAGGTGCCCTGCATCCAGTCTGGCATGCTGTGAACTCATTCTAGAAGAGATTGTCCCAGAATTTGATATTGATGACCTATCCTGGCCGATCAGCTTACCAGAGCACTGCGGCCTCCTCACAGCTTACCAAGCACAGCTCCAAATATTTTATAGTGGTTGTATTTGGTATTGCAGCTCAGGTCCATTCACAGGAGTAGGACTGAACCGCCAAGGCCATGTGACAGAAGAACCCAGGGTTGGACTGGCCCATCTGAGTACCAGGTGGTCTCAAGCTCTGACAATATTGGACCCCTAGTAAAACAAGGCCCTTAAGGTCCTATATACACAGAGGGTGGGCCCTCAGAATCATTTCCTCTAGTGGGCCCAAGGGACTTCAATCCGACGCTGGATGAACTTGACATCACTGACCTAGGAAGAGGTCGCAGTGCTCAGTGACCTGTTCAAACAGCTGATTGGTGGGAGTCCCGAGAGTCTGACCCCCAGCAATCAGATATTGGTGACTTATCCTGGGGATAGGCTATCAGTATCAATATCTCAGACAAGCCCATTAAAGGGGTTTCCTGTTTTTAATGAATCGTTGTATAATGAAAGGTTATGCATCTTCCTCATAAAGTTTGTGTCTCAATTCCTCACCTTATTCGAGATCTCTGCTCCCTGTCAGTGAAGAGCCCTGACTGACACAAGTGCATGTCTAATTCCAGGAAGACTCTTTGACACAGCCATGCCACTGTGTAAGCAAGACTATGTCAGGACTCATTTTCAGTTTCCATTCACAAAAAGCAAGCAAAGGTCTAGGAAAAGGCAAGGAATCGAAACACAATGTATGTTACAAAGCTGCATAATGTTTCATCATATGATGGTTAACAAGTGTTCCCATCTTAGATGTTTATGGCATAGCCACCGGACATGCCACGAAGTTCTTAATAGAGGCAGGTCTCACCACTGGTACCTGCACCTATCTCCAGAACGGAGGTCCCCTGACCCCTCTGGTGACATGGCCGTTTCCATAGGAAGGTGACCACACGTGCAGTTCTCTTCATTCACTTTTGTAGCAGTTCCCAAAACAGGAGTCCCCCAGGTGCAGGTCCCAGAGGTGGTACCCACATCCGCCAGACATTTATGGCATATTCTAGGGGAATTAAGGGGAATTTTTTTCCCCTCAAGTGGGGAAAATTGGCTTCTGCCTCACAGGGGTTTTTTGCCTTCCTCTGGATCAACTTGTAGGAAACAGGCCGAACTGGATGGACAGATGTCTTTTTTCGGTCCTATATACTATGTTACTATTCTGTGGACATGCCATAAATGTCCAAAATGTGAATACCACTTTTGGGTCATTGCACGTGTAAGTTTGTCTTTAAAAAATGCCACATTTTTCAACAAATACTCAGCGGCCAGAAGTTACAAGTTGATGAAATTAATTATAATACATCCTAAAAACACTGCATATTTTTAGTTTTTCCTTTTACCATAGAATTATCAATAGGAACAAAAGTTTGAAAAAACTCAAGTAAAACAGTGGCCCAGATTAAATTTAGACCGGCTGTCTATACCTGCGCCAGATTTATCCCAGGGTCTCAGGCTGAATGATAAATCTGGTGCAGGGATAGACTCTTCTGTCTACCGCTATACCAACTATTGGTTGGCTCACTTTGAGACATAATTTTACGTCAGAAATTTGGCGCAACTTTGGCACAAAAAGGTACCTATTACCCAATGCCCTTTCCGTTATTGTCACCTGTTTTAATTTAAGCCGAGCTCTTATCAAGTGTTGAAACCCTAGAAAATTAGGGTGGGTTTTATGCATCTGTTTGTCTCATATGTTAAAAAAAAAAAAAAAGGATACAAAAACGCAGCACACCATGTTCTTGTATCTTGCAGAATCAGGTAAAAAAAAATATTACATTTTTTTACAATGGTAAAAAAAGTATACGTTTTTTCTTACTATGTAACTCTATGGTGAACGGATACCACTATGTAGCATCAGTCTGAGGCATCCGTTTAACGCAGGGATGCCCAAACTGCGGCCCTCCAGTTGTTTCAAAACTGCAACTCCCAGCATGTCCGCTCAGCCTACAGCTAGGCATGGTGGAAGTTGTAGTTTTACAACAGCTGAAGGGACAGGTTGAACATCCCTGGTTTAACGTATACGTTTTTTGTATACGTTAAACGGATGGGAAAAACATGATGTGAACCCAGCCTTATTTGTTTATCCGCAGTATAAGTGATAGATAATAGATAATGAATGCTACCTACATTGGTCCCATAGAAGCGGGTGGAGTGATGGAAAAATATGCGCACTGTAACACAGCGACCTCTTTGAACTTGGGATCTAAGGGGGTTTGACCTCTGGAAATTTTGATGACAAATGGACTTTATTGTAATACATGGATGACTCGAATCACTAATAGAGCATCCTGACAGATGTTACATAATGACTCCACTTCTTCCAGTTTCCATGAGGCCACGTGCTAATGGCGCAGTAGCGGCTAAGTAGATGAGATTTTTGAAATCTCATTTACATGGTGCGAAAATTTTCTGCATAGAAATTGACCTGTTGTGCAGATACTGAAATCCGAGGCATTTTGTTTGTTTGTGCGGATTTTCAGTACAGATTTTGCAGTGAGCCCCTGGGGAACCAGTGCAGAGAATGGGAGTGGTAGTGGCTCGATGAGATGTGTCACGGTGCACTCCCTCAGGCCGTTGATCCCTGGAGATCAGTGCAGTGGTGGTTTAAAGGGGTTCTCCAGTTAAAAAAACGAAATTACTTACAGTAAATATTACTTTATTATAAATATATTAACAAATACCTTTCATTAGTTATAATGGCTCGTTTTGTCTAGGGAGCAATCATCAGGAGAAATAAAATAGTCGCCGTCCTATCAGTACACACAAAACCCGTCCTAATCACACAGCAGGACAAGTTACTTCACAACAAAGAGCTGCCTTATCCTCCTCTCTGCTTGTCAGGAATCGTGATCCCGAATACAGGTGAATCTGTGGGAATGGAGACGATGAGAAGACATGAGAGGAGGGTGAGGTGTGGATAATGAGCAGCAGCTCTTGTATGCAGTCTCCATTACCACAGCCTGTCCTGTCCGTCCTCTCTGTACTTCATGTCTCTTCATAAACGAAATTCCCCAGAGATTCCCCAGCTAAAGTTCTTATCAGCTGTATTTAGGATCCTAATTCCTCACAAGCAGAGAGGAGGATGAGGCAGCTCTTTACCTCAGTGTTGTGAAGTAACTTGGCCTCATGTGTGATTAGGACAGATTTTGTATAAACTAATGGGGCAGCGGCCATTTTGTTTCCCCTGATGATTGCTCCCCAGACAAAACGAGCCATTATAAATAATGAAAGGTATTTGAGAATATACTTATAATAAAGTAATATTTAAGTATTTTAATTTTCTTAATTCCCGGAGAACCCCTTTAAAGACTCAGGCCAGAAGTGAAAGAATAAAAGTCTCTCTTTACTCAGTGCAAATGATAATGTGTGGTAGATCCAGCGGCGTGCAGCGTATTTCTTTTTTGGTTTCTGTCTTGAGTACTGGTACAATCCAAGTGTATGGGCGTGTAGCGCTCATCTAACCTTGTATTTTACACTCCTGATGACATGCCAATATAAATGTAGGGGGCATAGAAACGCGTCGAGCAGATGCAGAACTGTACAAGGGTTTATGTGGAAGAAATATAGTGACGTGTGGGCTTCTAGTATGGGAGGTTTTGTGAATGAAATGTAATAGCACTCACGATACAGAACATCTCAGAATAACCCCCCAAGTTGTTACCCATGTTGCAAAAGAGAGATACATTGTGTGGGGATATGTAGTATCGAAGGATACAATACACGTATGATATATGTCTCCATACATCTCCAGATTGTGTGACAGAAGGGCGACTATGTGATAAATACTTAAACTGATAGTGGCCACCCTCCTGCACACAGCCTGATTTAAGTAATTTGGCGGATAGCCACATAGTTTTAATAACTTAAAGCGAACCTGTCACCTGCTTTTTACCTCTTAAGCTGTTAACTGTACCTTATAGATCATTGTAACCTTGTTTCCAAACAGGTGTTCTTCGTTTTTCTGGGGTTTATATTACTGAAAAAATCACTTTATAATCTCCTGCTCTGCTGCGTCTGAAGTCACCAGACAAGTCAAGGAGGCTGACCCTCCTTGACTGCTGGATGCGACTCCCCCGCCCTAACCCCGCCTCTCATCCCTATGATTGACACTAGCTCTTCTGCCCGGGACCGCGCTGGTCTCGGCGGCGCATGCGCCGTCTGCCTTCATAGCAGCGCGATCCCGAGCCTCGCGCTGAGTGATCTGCATTTCACCAGCGGCCCGGCTAGAGAGGAGAGAAGTGCGCAGCGCGATCTAGCAAGGGGATCGCGCTTCACTCAGCGCGAGGCTCGGGATCGCGCTGCTATGAAGGCAGACGGCGCATGCGCCGCCGAGACCAGCGCGGTCCCGGGCAGAAGAGCTAGTGTCAATCATAGGGATGAGAGGCGGGGTTAGGGCGGGGGAGTCGCATCCAGCAGTCAAGGAGGGTCTGCCTCCTTGACTTGTCTGGTGACTTCAGACGCAGCAGAGCAGGAGATTATAAAGTGATTTTTTCAGGAATATAAACCCCAGAAAAACGAAGAACACCTGTTTGGAAACAAGGTTACAATGATCTATAAGGTACAGTTAACAGCTTAAGAGGTAAAAAGCAGGTGACAGGTTCGCTTTAAATAAAATAGTTTTTAACCGTTTTTTTTTAGGCAGTAAGTCATAGATCCAGCAGTAGTTGTACAAAGTGCAGTTTCTGTCTCCAGATGATAAGGTATGGTGGTGGGTAAGGTGATATACATCTCAGATTTACTATCTTGCACTTCTGGCTAACAGCGGTAAGTTGGTGGATATGTGTCCACTGTGCAATGCAGGCTTTGAATTGGTATGGCCTGGTTGCTGTTTAGGTAATGGGTGTCTGAACCATAGTCCCTCAGCTGCAGCAGGGTCTGTAAACCTCTAGTAGCTGGTCACTCTGTTGACTATCAACTCTGAAGCTTTTCAGGTTTCCTAGTGTTCTTTGTCTCTCTGGAGTAGTGGTCTCACAGGAGAATTGGATGCCCTGCTGGTCTCTAAGACCATCGGAGTAGGAGAAATTGGACGTGCTTCCGCACTCCTTACTGTCCTAGCTAGAAGGTCCCCTCCAGGCAAAAGGCAGGACTGGCCCACTCCTACCTAGAGGGGGAGGAACAAGGTGGATAACCCTGTCCCTGCCAACCACACCATCCATACCCCATCTGGTAGTGTATCTAACATAAGAGGTCTGGGGTACTGCAATTTAACCCTTTGCAATGCAAAGTGAGATCTGGGGAAAATCTGCAAGTAACAAAACGAATTTGTATCACACAATGACTCCACTTCTTCCAGTTTCCATGAGCCATAACATCTCACATTGGGTTTTTATACTGGAGGTTCAGTCTGTCTATACCAGTGATGCCCAACCTGCGGCCCTCCAGCTGTTGCAAAACTACAACTCCCACCATGCCCTGCTGCAGTCTGTCCAGGCAGGCTGAGAGTTGTAGTTTTACAACAGCTGGAGGGCCGCAGGTTGGGCATCCCTGGTCTATTCTGTATCTTCATGATATGTCAAATTCTTAATGTTTTCTACTTCCATTTCTGTTCTAGGGTTATTGAAAACTTCATAGTTATATAATAAAAAGTAAAACGTCCATCTCTGAGGCTGATAATAATCAGTTAAAAATTAATTTAGGTTTAACAGTAAATGATTGTCAAGTTACCAGATTTTATGAAAATACTTGTTATTTAAAGCACAATTTTTTGTCACAGTGATTTTTTGTATGAGTAGGCGCACACAGCAGATTTATATGTAAATATCTTATTCTTTTTTATGTTGCTCCTTGTCGCTATGAATGAGAATCTAATAAAAAACAAATGGACATGTTGCTAATATGGAGAATGTAAATAATTCATTTCGGCCTCGTTCACAGGACCGTATTTTTGGTCCACGTCGAATCGACATTTTTTACGGTACGAACACAGACCCATTCATTTTTGCAGGGACGCAAAAAATGCATCTGTGCGGCTGTTCCACAAATGATAGAACATGTGCTATCCTTGTCTGTTGTGCTTACAAGTACAGCCAGTTCTATAATAGGGACTAAGAAAAGTGCGGGATGCATATGGCCACAGTCTGTATTTTGAGGATCTGCGGTTTGGGTCGTGTAAATGAGGCCTCATTGTAAATTCACACTTAGGCTACATGTACACAAACGTATGTGTTTTGCGGTCCGCAAAAAAAAAAAAACGTATTACGTCTGTTTGGCATCCGGTTTTGGCAAAACAGACGAGAATAGGACATGCTCTATTTTTTTTTGCAGGGCTACGGAACGGACATACGGATGCGGATAGTACACGGTGTGCTGTCAGCATTTTTGGAGGACCCATTGAAATGAATGGGTCCGCATCCTATCCACAAAAGAAAAAACTGAAGGGACACAGAAACAAAATACGTTCGTGCGCATGTAGCCTTATCAACACTCTTATAAAGGGTTTCATACACTGCTGGAAATTGGATCACTTGTGGGGAAGGTTTTAAAAAAAAAAAGATGCTGGTTGGGCTCTGTTCACACACAGTTTGCAGGATACATTTTTGCCATAGGCCAGGTCCACAGAAGTCTATGGATATACGCTTAGTGTTTACAGAAAAAGCATGTTTTCTCTGAAAAAACAGAACGTGCACTTCAAATGAAGTCTGGTATCCCGTAACATCCTCTCTCAAAGGCGTTTCTCCACAATCGATACTTATCACCTGTCTACAGGATACGGGCGTTTTCTGAGATTTTTTTACGGATGATTTCTCCTCTGGATAGGCCATCAGTATCTGATCATTGGGGGTCCAACATCTGGGACCCCCGTCGATCAGCTGTTTTAGAAGGCACCTCGGCCTAGCTCAGCCCCATAGAAGTGAATGGGGCTGAGCGCAATACCAAGCACGACCACTATACAATTTATGGTGCTGTGCTTGGTAAGCTGCAGCGCTCACTGTAGCACCGCTGCCTTCTCAAACAGCTGATCAGGGGGGTCCCGGGTGTCGGACCCCACCGATCAGATACTGATCACCTATAGGTCATCAGTATTAAAGTCTCGGAAAACCCCTTTAAAGGTGCTGTCTGACCCTCGAGTCGACAACCCTTGGGGTCCCAATTTGTGCCCCTTAAAATAATAAAACGCCACTCACTGGTTCATGGTCCTGCTGCTGCCTTGTTCCCAGCCGTTTCCTTCAGGACCAGGAAGAATCTGCTGCAGCCAGTCATAGGCCTTAGTGGTCACATCGGCCTGTGATACATTGGAGATTTCAGCTCCAAGGCCGGACAACACCTTTAAATGTCTGGTCTCTGTGTGTCCTACTACTGGTACCTCCGCTAGATCCACCTCATGTTCCTGCGCACTTCATGACTGGTGACCAGAGCAAGCGCACCGCCACGTCTTTCCAGGCCTATTGGACACCCAAGTTCAGCGCTCGGCTGTTTCCGTCAGCCCCACGGAATGAATTGGGACTGCACATGCTCGACCACCGCTCCATTCAATGACCTCCTCAATGTGACTGTGTCGTAAATAGGGGCCCAGAATCTGGGGCCTCTGTTCTATTGCTGGTGGGAGTCTCTGAGGTCTCCAGCACCAATCCTGCAGCCAGGTGATAAAGGGTCATTTTGGAAAAACCCCTTTAGGTCATTCCCTGGCCCTGGCAGCACGTTAGGGTACTTTCACACTTGCGGCAGGACGGATCACTGCCGGATCCGTCCTGCCGCAAGTGCCCATGCATTGCCGCTCCGTCTCCATTGACTATAATGGGGCGGGGGTCGGAGCTGCGGCGCAGCACGGCCGGAGATCGCCAGACTAAAAGTCCTGCATGTCCGACTTTTCAGTCCGGCGATCTTTGCCGTGCGCTGCCGTAGCTCCGCCCCCCGCCCCATTATAGTCAATGGGGACGGAGCGGCCGCACGGCAGTGCACGGGCACTTGCGGCAGGACAGATTCGGCAGGCTAAATAGCTTGCCGGATCCGTCCTGCCGCAAGTGTGAAAGTACCCTTATAGAATCGAAACGTCCACTTGAGCAGAAACGGCTATATCCTGCCGGTCTGACACCCTTAGGGCACATGCATACGAATGTATTTTTTTCCCCGTTTCCCCGTGTCCATTCATTTTTTTTTTGCGGCCCGTATGTGGAACCATTCACTTCGATAGGTCTGCAAAAAAAAAAACGGAAATTACTCTGCGTGCATTCCGTATCCATACGTTCGCAAAAAAATAGAACGTCTTATTGTCTGTTTTGCGGACAAGGAGAGGCATTGTTACAGTGGATCCGCAAAAAAGATGGCTGTAACACGGACGTTATCCTTTTTTTTTCTTGCGGATCTGTGTTTTGCGGACCGCAAAATACATACGGCTGTGTTCGTGAGGCCTTACCTCAATGTTCTTGTGCTGGACCAGGGGAGTAAACAAAGGGGTTACTTACTGGTCAAAAAGTTGGCCACTTGGCTTCCAAAGACCCTATTTAAAACAAGACCGTATGTGCTTTGCGGTCTGCAAAACGCGTATCCTTAAAATACGGATACAAGCCATGTGGCATCTGCATTTTTTGTGAACACATTGACTTGAATGGGCCTGTGGTCCGCATTTGAAGACAAATGGTCTCTCTTTTTCGGAACAGACATAGGGATGCGGATCGGAAAATGCATACGGTCATGTGAATGCACCCCTTGAAAGAATATCATGGCTCCAAAGGAAATCATACGCTGGAGGGTCCAGACCAGGCATCCTCAAACTGCGGCCCTCCAGCTGTTGTAAAACTACTACTCCCACAATGCCCTGCTGTAGGCTGATCGGGCATGCTGGGAGTTGTAGTTTTGCAACAGCTGGAGGATGCCTGGTCCAGACAATGAGCTATGGCCATTTCATGTGACAGTGACGCCTCTTTAAGACCCTTAAAGGGGTTGTCCCACAAATAATATTCTACAGTTTTCAAACCAGCACCTGGGTCCGAATACTTTTGCCATTACATTTCATTCAAAATGTAGCATGTCTACTGAGCTACTCAATAAAACGGTATAGCGCCACCTGCTGTTTTTCTTATTTCTTTGTCCTGCTCACTGAGAAGGCCGCACATGCTCAGTTTCATCCTTCAACCGCCTCCTGGTCTGTGATAGGAAGAGAAAGCAGCAGAAAGAACATGCCCCCTTAGCTGCAGCAGAAAGGACACTCCTCCGAAGCTCCTAGCGTGATATACATCTAGTAGAGCAATGACTGGGTCTGGAAGATCTCTGCACTGATGTGTTGTACCTTTGTTAGAGATTGTCATGTAATGTATGAAGTCTGATTTTAATTTTCCACATTTTTTAAATTAAAAAATTCCACAAAACTCAAAATATGATCCAACCACCTGTGTCAGATAACGCCCTGTGGTAAGCCACGCCCACAAACCACACCCCCTTTTGGTAGTTTTTGAGAAGGTGACGACCCCATACAGGTTTTTGCATGAGATAAGTTCTCGGTCAGTGCACAAGCCTCTGCCGGGACTGGCTCCGTTCTACACACAACCCAAGCGCGGGAAACCAGCCGAGGAGCCCGAGTTCCACGGCTGACCGGCGAGAGGGTGTGCTAGCTGCTGCATGCCGGGAGAGGGCGGTGCTGAGCAGGCTCTGTCTGCCTTTAAAGCAGCGCGTCATCCAGCGGCTGCGATCGAACAGCGTGTGACTAGTAAACCCGGAGAACCGCGGCGTGCTCAGGTGAGGAGAGCCATGTGCGGGCCGGAAATGCTCCGCTCTATGAACGTTCGGGTCTGGGGACACGAGAGGTACGCCTTGGGGAGGCAGTACGTAGGCCCCAGCACTTATGTGTACCAGCCCACGCGTGCGGCCTGTACTGCTCCGTACTATCTGCTGTATCTTTATATACAGGTGATAGGGGTTCGGGCGAATATATAAACTTTGGCAGGGAGGGGGGTTATTCTGCCGCGCTCACGTTTCCTGATTCTTTTTCTCAGTCCGGGATACGTGGACTATTCCGCCGCCCCCCCTTTCTTACTTACACGTGGTTGCTGCCAGGCGGGATGCGCTGATCTCCTGGCTGTAGTTGCTGCTGGTAACCTGTAATTGTGGCAGCTGTGGAACTACAACTCCCGGCATGCCCGACCATTAATTCTTTAAAAGGGCATGCTGGGGGTTGTAGTTTCCCTACAGCTGCAAAGCCACAAGTTGCAGACCACAGCAGTGTGGATAGTCTGGGGCTGTGTATAACCACTGGACACTGTACAGTCGATCTGGGTGGGCAATGTGGCTTCTAGATGGAAGCCATCCTGCAGAGGCGAACAGTCTTAGGCCTCTTTCACACAAGCGAGTTTTCTGTCCAGATGAGACGTGTGTAGTGAGCGCACAGCCTCCGGACTGAGTCCTGACCCATTCATTTCAATGGGTCTGTGTACACAAGTGCTGTTTTTCACAGGTTGACTGTATCGTGCGTATAGACTTTGTGAATCCATCCGTCATGTTGGATTTAGTCAAGGAGTCTCCATCTCCATTGAGATCACACTCTGCCGGACATACGTGTGGAGTCAGGAGTAACCGCTGGGGACCGAACATGCCTCCTAAAGTGTTTGGCCAATGGAAAATGGAGTCTGTCAGCAGTTCTGTCTGCATTATATAGGGCAGGCATGCTCAACCTGCGGCCCTCCAGCTGTTGCAAAACTACAACTCCCATCACGCCTTGCTGTAGCCTGATAGCTGTAGTCTGTCCGGGCATGCTGGGAGTTGTAGTTTTGCAACAGCTGGAGGGCCGCAGGTTGGGCATCCCTGATATAGGGGATGGAAGGAGAAAGGCAGACAGATGATCATTCCCTCTGAAGGATCCGAGGCAATCACAGCAGTAGTTCCTATGGAGGCCTGCGGGTCGCAAGGATCCATTGGAATGTAGCGAATCCACCATAGACTGCTATGGTAATTTATTGCTGTGTATGGGATAAGCAATCCAGCAATCGCTTGTTAAAGTCTCCTAAGGGGACTCCAAATATGTGTTAAATATAAAAAAAAATTATGTTAACAGATGTAAATTTAAATAAATAAATCCATACGTGCATTCCCTATCCCCTCTGCCATGCCTGTTTTGGCCTGGGGCAGGGGGCTTCTTGGCGCAGGAACTGAAGCATGTGTCTGCATGTGGATTAGCCCCGCCGAGTGACGCTAAATTTGCAACGAGCAATTCCTGAAAACCGTGGCAGAAATCTGGGGGTCAGCCTTGCACTTCTGCTGTGGGATTCAAGGCAAATACACATTGGATTTTTCCGAGGCTGCGTTCACATCTCCAGCATGTAACTCCGGTAATCTGTTGCGGCATAGCCATACACCACCGGATCCCCATTGACCATATTGGGATCTGACGGGTTTCCGGCATAAATGCTGGCCTCATGCAGTGATGTTTGTCCGGCAGAATGCCTTCATTTATGCTGGAAACCCGCTGGATCTCATTATAGTCGGTGGAGATCCGGCAGGGCTGGATATGGTAACTGGTAGTCTGAGACAGTGGCGGCACAGACTACTGAAGTTATGTGCTGCAGATGTGAACCTACCCTTAGAGGGGCACTTACCTATGTGACACATAATTGATCACTGGATCGTCTATCTACGTCCATGCATGGATTATATTTTGACGGAAGCCGGTGGCGCAGGTTGTGTCTCCTGTGCCAGCAATGTCCCTGCTTCCCGGTGGGTGTAGGGTCACCGTCTGCTGGCCTAAACCTCTGAGGCCTGGGGCGTTCATTCTGCATGATGAGGCAGTGTTTATAGTCGTCCTGGTGATCACTGAGTCATCCTCCCTAATTCCGGGGATATGATCACTGGGTCGCCCAAAGCCCTAGGATTGGTGATTCTAGCTATCCTCTGGGTACAGCGATAACATGAATATTGCTCTGCAGTCTCACACGTTGTATCCGAGGCCCCCAAATAGTGCGTTCTAGATGTACCTGCACAGTGAGCACATGCCGCATCATGGACTTCTGTATACAGCGTCTGAGTATTGATGGGGGTCATTTATTAAGGTCGGCGTTTTAAACACTAGTCTTAATACTCCTTACTCCTCCGCAGTTATGTATTTGCCGTCCTCTACATAACTTCTGTGCCTCCACCGCCTGTCTAAATCTACGCCAGCTTTCTTGCTGGCCTAGATTTAGATAATTTTTTGCGTGGAAAATAAGCGAGACGGGCCTATCGGCCTGCCTATGCCACGTCGCTCCACTTTTTGGGTGAGTGGGGTAAAGTTGCAGATTCGACTGCAAATCCCCCTTTGCAACCAAATCTTCAACAGATATAGGCCAAAAATCTGATAATAATGGCCCCCTTAGTCTACGGCGCAGCGTAAGCCCATTGACATGTAGGTGTGTACACGAGACTTTGCTTTTTCTATTTTACTCACAAACTTTTTATATTTTAGGCTTTGAAATGGCTGAAAATGGGAACAATGAACAAGTGCAAGACTTGGATACAAAGATCTGTCAGCAAATTGAGGTAAGTGTTCATGACCATTGTGGCGCACTGTTAGGCTGCCCGTAAACATTAGATAGGTCGGCTGAAAAGCCGGTAATCTCTCCTGACCGCTCCACACGTGCTCTGCCTAGCATGCGTTTGTTCTGAATAGGGAGGAAGATGCTGCCGGACACGTGGCAGCGGCTTATCTCTCCGAGAACACAATTGCGCAGTTGAAATTTCCTGACATTTGCTGTCAGGAGAAAGCCATGAGGGTACGATTACACGGCGCAGTCGTGTCGTGCTTGCCTCAGGCCTGCGTACACTTTCACACAGTCGGTGTTTGATCAGTGATGGTAAGCAAAAGCTAGACATGGATCCCATACAGAGATGCAGTGTAATGGGAAGACTCGCACCTCTTCTATATTTTGGACCCGCACCTGGCTTTTGCTCACAATAAGGGCTCATTCACACAACTGTGGTTTGGTTCCACATCCGAGACGCATTTTGTGTGGCTCGGGTGCGAACCCATTCACTTCAATGGGGCCGCAAAAGATGCCGACAGCACTCCGTGTGCTGTCCGCATCCGTGGCCCCGCAAAAATTGACTCATGTCCTATTCTTGTCCGTTTTGTGGACAAGAATAGGCATTTCTATAAAGGGCGGTGCATTCCGTTCCACAAATTGCGGAAGGCACACGGGCGAAAGTATCACTGATCACTTGATAGACATTGGTGCAGTCACCAAAATCACTGTTTGCTGGCAGCAGATTGTGCCATCTAAACGACACCCTGGTTCTGTATGGGGACAACCTATGGCATTAGCGATCACTCCTCCCCCTACATGTAAATGCAGCAGTCTCCTTCACTGACGAGCAGGCGATTGCTGCACTGGGCCATGTAAAGCGGCCTTACTCTTGAATGGTGACTCTAGACTGCTTCACACTAATTATGCTCTTATGCTCTTTATAGTACTATTTCGGTGACCACAATCTGCCGAGAGATAAGTTCTTAAAGGAACAAATTGGCCTAGATGACGGCTGGGTGCCACTAGAGACCATGATCAAGTTCAACAGGTACGACCCCAGAGCTGACTGCGTTGTGCTGTCATTTATGATCCTGGTGTTGGCAGCTAATCTCATTTTTATGGATTTTTTTTTTT
The DNA here is from genome assembly GCA_033119425.1 of Bufotes viridis. Taxonomy (NCBI): domain Eukaryota; kingdom Metazoa; phylum Chordata; class Amphibia; order Anura; family Bufonidae; genus Bufotes; species Bufotes viridis. The sequence goes on along the minus strand of CM065595.1, from coordinate 130,291,615 downwards.
TTTTTTCCGGTTTTGTTTTTTAATAGGTTAAACAAATTGACAACAGATTTTGACAAGATTCTTGCAGCGCTCAAAAAATCCAAGACTGGTCTGCTGGAGATTGACGAGGAGAAAAGTAAAATTAGAAGGTCGCCAGACAAGCCCTTACCTGAAGTCACAGAAGAGTACAAGAATGCTGTGAAATCTAAATCAGTCTACATTGTAAGTGGCATGGAAACGCGTTTCATGTCAGTGTAGATACTGGCTCTCTCCGCGTGCTCTGGTGCTGCTGCTGATGGGACTGTGCTAAAGTATCAGGATCAACCGCGTGGAGTGCCAGTGCTAAATAGGAGCGGGCTGTACGGGGTGTCGGACTCCAATCGATCATACGCTGATGTCCTGTTCTTGAAAGCCAATCTGTCACCAGAAACCTTCCGATCAAACTCTCTGCATAGACGCATATCTGTGGTTCACATGATTAAAACGCTGTTTTTCTTTCGTTGATCTGAGTCTTCGTTCCAGAGTTATATGTAAATATGTAATAGGGGGCGTCACCATTGCTCTTATTGCACCCAAGCTTTGCTCCTCCATGGCTTGCTTTGAATGACAGAGCCAGGGAGAGGGGCTCACCACAGAAATTAGTGGAGCTCGGGTGCAACAAGAGCAATGGTGACACTATCATTGCACCCAAGGCCTAATTGGCATACTAAGAAAAAGTATCGTATCTTGGAAACGGAGCCTCAGATCAACAAAAGAAAAACAGTTTTTTAATCGGGTGAACCACAGTTAGATGGGGAGGTTGCTGGCGACAGACTAGCTTTAAATATGCGTTTGTGTCAAAACGCCGAAAAGTAAGAACATATTATCTTATAATGACTGCGGATCTATGCAGTCTTTGAAGGGGTTCTCTCACTTCAGCAAGTGGCATTTATCATGTAGATAGAGGTAATACAGAAGACACTAATGTATTGTGATTGTCCATATTGCTTAGTTTGCTGGCTGGATTCATTTTTCCATCACATTATGCATGTCTATTTTATTTTAATTTTTTTCCATGGTTATGACCACCCTCCAATCCAGGATTGGTGGCCGTGCTTGCACACGATAGGAAAAAGTACGAGCCTATGTGCGTTCCTATGGTCCTGGCCACCAGAAAGGCTGGCGCTTTTTCCTATGGTGTGCAAGCATGACCACCACTGATGGATTGCAGGGTGTTCGTAACCATGGAAACGAGCAGTGTATAATGTGATGGAAAATGAATCCAGCCAGAAAAAGTAAACAATATGGACAATCACAGTACATTATAGTAAGTGCCTTGTATTCACTTTCTCTACATGATAAATGCCATACACTGGAGTGAGACAGCTCCGTTAAAGGGGATGGCTGGTCTCCACTTTCTGGTCCTTCTTGACACTCAGAAAAAGGCTCCTCACACAATCACTCTGCATTTTCTGTAAATCGAGTGAGAGCTAGAAGTGGAGAACCATGAAGCATTGGAACATGAGCATTTAATCCTCAGGCGTGTGATGAGCAGAATGAATGTAGGCCAGATAGCCTGCCAGATACACCAACCTAACTGTTTTTTGCAGAAAGGGTTTCAGCCTGATACAACCCTGGATGATATCAAAGAGTGGCTTGACGGCAAGGGTCCCATTGAGAACATTCAGATGAGACGGACACTCCAGAAGACATTTAAGGTCAATATTCTACTACAGCCTAAGTTCCTATAAACTTTTATTTATTGCCATAGTATAGCCATAACCTGGTCTTTATATCTCTTCATAGGGCTCCATATTTATTGTGTTTGATACTGACGAGGCTGCAAAAAAGTTCTTAGAAAACAGAGATCTCAAGTTCAAAGATTCTGATATGATCATATTGTCAAAGTAGGTTTGGTTTATTTTCTAAAAAAAAAAAATTGTAAAGGGGTTCTCTGGGTTTGTGATATTGGTGACCTATCCTCAGGATAGGTCATCAGTATCAGATCGGCGGGGGTCTGACTCCTGGCGTCACATTAGCTAGTTGGTGAGTTTTGCTATCCTCTTGTGTGCGGGCACATGTCTGATTTCTGGCAACATGTAATAAGTGAATGGGTCTCCAAAGGCTAGATTCAAGTCCTGCCTAGGAAATACAATCTAGGCCTATTCTGACCCTCAAAAAGAAATAAGGGGAGCATACAACAGCAATACGTGTAGGTTCAGTCTGATGATCTCTCCAACTTTATCGTTGTTTTTTTTTCACTTATATAGCACTGCTATATTCTGCAGAGCTTTACAGACATTGGCATCACACTGTCCCCAATGGGGCTCACAATCTATCTCTGTCTTCGCGTGGAAGGAAAGCAGAGAACCCGGAAGAAACCCACGCAAACACGGGGAGAACATACAAACTCCATGCAGATGTTGTCCTTGGTTGAATTCAAACCTAGGGCCCCAGCGCTGCAAGGAACCAGTGCTAACCACTGGGCCACCATAGGCTTCTCCTGAGTAATGGACTGTCTGCAGCCACTGTTTTAGTATGTTTAAGAGCATAAGAGGGACATAATAATCTGAAATATGCCTAAAATAGGTGTATTTCAGGTGCAAATGGTGAATCCACAGTTAGTTGCACCGCTATTTGCGTCCTCGTGCCGCTCACGCAAAGTCTAAAACTGTAGGTAGGACAGGGCTGGCCTGTCTCATCTTTTTCTACACCTGTTTTAGGAGTAGAAAATGGTCTACATCAGAGATGGCTCTCCAGCTGTTGCAAAACTACAACTCTCAGCATGCCCAGACTGCCTACAGCTATCAGCCTACAGCAGGGCATGGTGGGAATTGTAGTTTTACAACAGCTGGAGAGCCGCAGCTTGGCCATCCCTGCTGTACATGGAGAGGCCAGCGCCTCTTCATAAATTCAGCAGATCCAGCGCAGGGGTTTTATTAGGACCAGCGTCTAAAACGACGGTCTTAATAAATGTGCCCCATAATTTCTAAGGAGGCTAAATCTGCACAAAGCTTAAACTAGCGATGCTTACACTAAGCAAGGATGTGACTGGCAAAATAAAAGCAGTTTTTTTTTTTTTCCCTGTAAGATTTCTTAATGTTGCAGACAGTCTTGTAGACAACTTTTCTGAGTGTGAATATTTCTCCTCCTTATTCCACAGGGATGAATATTTTGCCAAGAAGAATGAAGAAAGGAAGCACAAGCAGTCTGAAGCCAAAGCAAAGTCTAAGCAGTAAGTAAATGTCAGATTCTTCTACAGCACTCTGTAAACGTGAAGGTAATAGTAGCCCATTCTACAGGGAAATGACCCAATCCTTAACTGGTGGCCAGCTAACAGAATGTAAAATGGTAGGAAAGGGAGGCCTACTTTTACAGAACGCCTGTGTATACGCTTGATGTTTTCTTAGACACTTTAGATCAGGCATCCTCAAACTGCGGCCCTCCAGCTGTTGCAAAACTACAACTCCCAGCATGCCCAAACAGCCTACAGGTATCCGCCTACAGCAGGGCATTGTGGGAGTTGTAGTTTTACAACAGCTGGAGGGCCGCAGTTTGAGGATGCCTGCTTTAGATCCAAATGTTATCTTACTCAATTTTTTTTCCATTCCTTTCAGGGAGAAGGCTGATGCCCAGAAGCAAGCGGAGGAAGCTGAAATGGTATGTGTGTATAATCTTTCTATACCTGGCACTTAATTATAGGTACTTGGAAAAGCAAAAAAAAAAACTTTGATTGGTGGTCCAGGTTCAGAATACAGGTGCATAAACATGGACACCAGCAAAATGCACCCTGCATCATAGTGCAGACCCATTGACTTCAATAGGATGTGTCCAACTTGTGTGTGAATGCACTCTTAGGCCTCTGTTTCACGTCCGTAAAAAAAAGTTTCATCCGTGTGTCTGTTTTTACCATCCATGTGTCAGCCGTTATTTACGGAAGTTGTTCAGCTGAAAATTAATTTCCAACGAATCTCCTATTAGTCTTCAGTGAAAAACGGACACTACACAAATGTGTTTTGTGTCAGATTTTCACAGATCCGTAGACTTCAATGAGTGTGCTTGGTCCGCATCATGGATCAAAGTAGTGCATGTTCCCGTGTTTAGTGTTTTTTTTTAAGTTTTTTAATCTAAAATCTATGGGTACGTGTGCTGTCCGCAGAAAATGCGGACACGAAACATCAGTGAAAGACTGAAATGTGAATGAGTCCTAACTTTGAGAAACGGCATTGTCTGCTGTTGCAGCTTATCTTCACTAATGTATATAGGACTGAGCTGCAATACAACACACGACCTGTGGTTAAGACTGCTGCCCTTTTCAAGGATTGTATAAGTAAACCATTACGACCTAAATGGGAGCAGCGCTGCAGTAACAAGCACTGTCCACAATATATTCACAGTGCTCTGTAGTTCTGGCCCTGAAGCTACACACCACACGATTGAGGGTGCTTGCTGGACCACTGACAATCTGCTAATGATAGCCTTTCTAGAGGGTAGGTCATTGACTTTAGGCTGGACAACCCATTTAAAGGGAACCTGTCATCAACTTTATGCTGACAGTACTGAGGGCTGTATAAAGTAATGACAGAAATGCTGATGTCAGCGGTGTCATGAGCTAAAAGTAAGTGGTTGCCGAGAACCAGCATCATAATCATTGCAGCCCAGGCCTTAAAGAGTCAAATCTACATGAGAAGAGTCCTTGTTATTCATCTCCTGCTCTCTCGCCCATCTGCTGATGATTGGCAGTTCTCTCCAAGAGAAAACTAGGTATTAGACGGTCAGTCATCAGCAGGGAGAGCAGGAATCCATGAATAACCAGGACTCTACTCAGGTGGCCGGGACTCTTTTCCAGGCCTGGGCTGCAATGATTATGATGCTGGTTCTCGGCAACCACTTCCTTTTTAGCTCATGAGTGACACGCCGCTGACATCGGCATTTCTGTCACTTTATGCTGTCCTCTGTATGGTCAGCCTAAAGTTGATGACGGGCTCCCTTTAAAGATGGTGTAGGTAGTCTGATCAGCTGTCAATAAGCAGGCTGATGTATGCGACGAGTACAGTTGAGTCATTTTAATGCACACTGCCACCTGTAATATCTGTGTTTCCAGAAATCACTAGAAGAACAGACTGGTTGCCTCCTAAAATTCTCGGGTGAACTGGACAACATGACTTCCAGAGAAGACATTCATGCGTTATTTCAGAGTCATGGGGAGATTAAGTGGATCGATTTTAGCAGGGGAGCGAAGGAGGTAAGTGTCGGTGCTGTCCAAAGTGAATGCCTAGGATGTGCTCTGAAGATCTTGTGCGTACTAACTATCTTGAAACCAAATCTTCCCAAGGGAATTATATTATTTAAAAGCAATGCAAAGGAAGCATTGGAAAAGGCCAAAGCTGCAAATAACGACAGCCTGCAGCTGAAGGAGACGGATGTGAACTGGGAGCTACTTGAGGGTGATGTGGAGAAAGCTGCATTAAAGAAAATCATGGAAGATCAACAAGAATCTTATAATAAATGGAAAGGAAAAGGTGAGGGACTGTTAAGGCTCATATACATGGCCAGGTTGACTGGGCCCTACTGTACCTCTATCAGATGCTGCACAGTTCACCAGATTATGGCACCCTGGGTACCTGTGCCCGTGTTGCATGGAAGCGCAAGGGCTCAGTTATTCAGTACAGCCTGTACTCTGCTGTGTGCATGAGACCAGGAAGCACTATCAATTGGTCAGTAACCTGGGCATTGCTCAAAGGTGTTTTCTAGGACTTGCTGGTTGAATATGTAATGAGTCAAGTCTTGGAATACTCTGCCTTTGACAGGTCGGGTGTACTCCTTAAGACCTATTCATACAACGTGGCACTGCACACTGAGCAAGTCCAGATTGTAAAGGTCCTGGAACGAGACCTCCATTATAGTTCCTAAAAATCATCCAGTGCAGATCGGGCCAATTATCGGGAAGGAGCATTCCTAGTAATGCTCCTTCACTATAATTGCCTTGTGTAAAGGTGGCGTAGACGCTTGTCGATCAGGTGAAAGCATTGTTCATACGGACGCCTGACTCATCCTTTCTGGGCAGCAATTGTTCTGTGTAAACCGTGATCCTTTATTCAGAAACAATGAGTCTATACTGGGTCTCAATTGCTGCACAATCAGGCAATTATCAGGACCAAACTTAGTTCCTGATAATTGCCTGCACATTGTAGTACAGCAATGTGCCTGTCCATTTAAAGTGGTTTTCCAGGATAGGTCATAAATATCAGTGATGGGTCTTGCCCCCAATCAGCTGTTTGAAGAGGCATTGGTGCTCACCTGGCAGCTTACCAAGCACAGCACCATCCATTACATGACTGCTGTGTTTGGTATTGCAGCTCAGGGTCACTCACTTGCATGGGGCTCAGCTTGCGTCTAGGCTATGTGACCACTGAGCACTTGTCTGCAAGGTTTATATGAGAGCCGCCCATCAAGGGACAATGTTATTCTGAATGGTCTTCTTAAAATCATATTTGCAGGTGGAAAGAAAGCTAAAGGAAAAGGCAGGGGTGGAAGAGGTAACGATTCATCCAAAAAGAAAATACAGTTCCAGGGGAAAAAGAAGAAATTTGAAAGCAGTGATGAAGAGGACATGGAAGGTACTTAAACTTTTAAATGTAGGAGTAGAAGAAAGGAGCATACATACATGGTAGACAGACACCACTTATATTCTTTCCATTATGGAGTCAAGCTGTGTGCATAAGGCCTCATGCACACGGCCGTTGTTCGGGTCCGCGTCCGAGCCGCATATTCTTATTCATTCGCTTCAATGGGGCCGCAAAAGATGCGGACAGCACTCCGTGCGCTGTCCGCATCCGTTGCTCCGTTCCGTGCCCCCGCAAAAAAAAGCATGTCCTGTTCTTGTCCGTTTTGCGGACAAGAATAGGCATTTCTATAATGGGTTGCATTCTGTTCTGCAAATTGCGGAACAGCTTCTGTGTTTTGCGGAGCCGCGGACCGCAAAACACCAACTGTCGTGTGCATGTAGCCTAAGGGGCAGTTTATTGCATGTGCTTGACCCACTGAGCATAAGGTCTATAAAATCTTAGAGGGTCATTTATGAACAGATATACACCACTTTGTGCTGCAATCTGCAACAGATATATGCCAAAAAGGTCCTGTGTGCCGCATTCTGCTACATGTCTTAAAAAAAAAAAAGGGGGGGGGGGGGTAGCAGCATGGGCGGGCCAGTAGGCCAGTCTCATTTAACATTTTCTATTCCTGTTTTATGCATAGATAATGGTCTAAATTTACACCAGCAAGGGAGCTGGCGTAGATTTAGACAAGTGTAAAGGCCTGCCTAAGTTGAGTAGAGGCCAGATGAACCGCCAGCGCAGCAGGGACAAAGACCGGAGTCTAAATTGCCGGTCTTCATAAACGTTAGGATCCTCAAAATCCACTAGGTTGAGGACTGCTACCCAATGCATACCCTGGCAGCTTGGGTTTGCCTATCCATAGTGTATTTGAGCAGTGTCACTTGGATGCATTTTCTTATACAACACCTGACACATTTCAGAATCTGAAAAGACTGATGTTTCTTCATCTGTCGATGGTAAAAATGGGACAGAAGTGCCAGGAAGCCCGAAAAAGAGGCAGCTGGAGGACAAGACCTCAGATGGACCAGAACCAAAGCAGCTGAAAACTGAAGAGCAGTAAGCTGGCGCTAAGTTTTTAGATGCTCCAGATTTTCTTTTTTTTTTAGAAAACTAATAAAAGTACAAAAATATGGAATGCCTATTTTAAGCCTTCAGATGCCGAATGTCAGGGAGATGAGAATCTAATTAAATACACTTCAGTGTCAACCTGCGAAGAAAAATCATTATTTTTTTTTTTCTTAGATTCTGTTGACTGGCACTTAAACATTTTATATTTATGTTCTTGTTAATACTAAAGAATTCCTTCTGTATTATGTGTAAAGAGAAACTGATGAATCTCTAAATTGTGCTTTAAACATGTATATCAAACTATTCAATAAAAATTGTTGTTAAATGCTGTGTAATTCTTGAGAAAATCCTAGGAAGTAGTTGTTCATGTGTGAATAACATACAACTCAAAAACGAGTTGCACATGGGAACGGTATGGCAAGTTGTGTACAGTAATGGTGCCATCTAAAAAGCCTTCCTTGTAGTTGGGATCACTGATTCCCGGTGGAGACATTAAAGGGGTTGTCTGCCTTTTTTTATCCTATCTATCCTTTGCAGTAGCACCATGGCCTTTGCGCAGTTTCCCACAGGCCAGTGATGTCACGTGCCCTAGACACAGCTCAACCCCTTTCACTTCAATGCTGATGACCTATCCTAAGGATAGATCATCAGTAAGAAAAAGGCAGACCACCCCCTTTAACAAGCAGACCACCTAATCACTGCACTCCTAATTAGCTAGATCGATCCCAAAGCAGCTTGTATGGCTGCACAGTACTTGACCACAATGTAGTGGCACCATGTGGCCGTACCCTAAAGGGTTTTTAAAGGTCCCTTGTAAGATTATGGCTGATTAGTACGATCTGCAAGCCTTGTATAAAGCAAACATACAAGACCAAGGGGTTATTCCATAGACATTATCTGCGATTGAAATGATGGGTTTAAAATGAAGGATCACGGAGGGGTCCAAATCCTGGTACCCCCACCACTCTCTGTATTTCCTCTAGTATGTGGATAGGTGATACATTTCATGTGATAACTGCTAAGGGTACAGAAAATATGCACATTTTAGTGCAGATTTTCTTTATTTCTCACCTGTACATTGAAAAGGGGGTTAAATCCACACTAATAATCACCCAAACAATTGACATACTGCAAATTTCATAATCCACACAGCAGGTCAATTTCCACATAGAACAAAAAAGCAAAGCGGTGTACATGTGATTTGTCTAATCTCATACACTTGGCTGGCACTGTATTACGCTGTGGTTTTCCACATGTAAAAAAAAACACATGTAAGGCTACTTTCACATGCGTGTTTGCTGGATCCGGCAGGGGATCAGCAAAAAAACCGCATCTGTTCAGAACAGATCCGGTTGTATTATCTCAAAAATGAATAAGACAGACCCGACACTAAATCCCTTGTAAGTCAATGGACGCCGGAACTTTTTTTTGTGTCCAAAAAAGTTATCTGGCACCATTGACTTACATTGTGTTTCATGCTGGATTGGTCTTGATCAGTATCCCACGACGCACACATATAAACGCTGTTTACAGCAGTTTTGTGTCTGGAGATAGAATGAATTCTGGTTCACTCTGCTCCGGTTTGCTCAGTTTTGTCCTAATTAACAATGAATGGAGACAAAACGGATGGGTTTTCCTCTGGTTGTACGATCTTCTAAGGCTAGATGGACATGAGCAGTCCGTGGTAACCAGGACTGGATTTCTTCTTTACAGCCGGAGCACACAGCGTCACTGGTTGCTATGACGCCGTGCGCTCCCTGCCGCCACTGCAGTACAGTAATACATTGGTATGATCTATACCAGTTTATTACTGTACTGCAGGGAGCGCACGGCATCATAGCAACCAATGACGCCGTGAGCTCCGGCTGTAAAGAAGAAATCCAGTCCTGGTTACCACTGACGTGTGCATCTAGCCTAAGGCCTCTTTCACACGAGCGTGACTGATTGGCTCTGGATGCGTTCCATGAAACTCGCAACATTTTGCAAGCAAGTTCAGTCAGTTTTGTCTGCAATAGCGTTCGTTTTTTTTTTTGGTTTTTTTTCTACATGAGTGCAATGCAACGCCCGTAATAAAAAAAACTGAACGTTTACAAACAGCATCCCCTAGCAACCATCAGTGGAAAAATGCATTGCATCCGCACTTGCTTACGGATGCAATGCGTTTTTCACTGAAGCCTCATTCACTTCTATGGGGCCAGGGCTGCGTGAAAAACACAAATATAGAACTGATATGTGTGTGTGGGGGGGGGGGGAAAACGCTCATGTACACAGACCTATTGAAATGAATGGGTCAGGATTCAGTGTGGGTGCTACGTGTTTACATTGCACCTGCGCAGAAAACTCGCTTGTGGGAAAGAGGCCTAACCCTGGGTTCAGACCTGAGTGTTCTTGAAACGCGCGTTCTTGTGATTGACTTCTGTGGTGTCCATCACAAAACGTGCGACAAACGCCCTAAAAAAAAGCTCAAGTACTTGTTTATGCGTCGGGCGTTTTACAGCGCGTTCAAACGCGCTGTAAAACGCTCAAGTGAGAACCAGGGCCATAGGAAAGCATTGGTTTTCATGTGTTGAGCGTTTTACAGCGCATTTGAACGCGCTGTAAAACGCTCAGGTGTGAACCCAGGGTAAGGGCTCTTTCACACAAGCGGATGTGGTGCGGTAATCTGCTGCGTGAAAGAGAGCCAAGCCCGGATTTGGACAGCAGAGACATGTAGCATTAACATGATTGATAATGCTCCGTGCCTCTCTGTGATCTTTTTACTACAAAATCACAGTGAGAGAAAGTTGTCACTGTGATTTTGTAGTAAAAAGATCACAGAGAGGCAGAGTATTATCAATCATGTTACTGCTCCGTGTCTCTGCTGTCCGGAACGGGGCTTGGCTCTCTTTCACGCATCGGATTACCGCACGGCATCCGCTCGTGTGAAAGAGCCCTAACTGTTAGGTTGGATTCACAGGAACATATGGATATATATGTCCGTATTATTCCCATGTTATGTCTTGGATGTAGATTTAACTGACCCGAACTCTCAGCATCATCGGAATCTATTAAACCTGTAGCTGGGCTGTAATACAAAAGGAAAAACTGTTTGTGCTATGCTTTGTGTGAACCCGGCCTCAAACTGGTTCTCTAGAGGCAGCAGGTGGCTATGTTTTTTTTTTTTTTTTTGTCTTGCAACTTTTCAGCCTCAAATTCTCGGTCCTCCGCTACAGCGATGTCATGTGCTATACTTGGCCATCTCCAGTGGCCCCTATAGAGTTTTAATGGAACGGCAGTGTGACCGCTGCAGTCAGAATCAAGGCAACAGAAAACTGAAAATCCATAAGCTGGCATTGAGCCTTTTAGATAAAAAAAAAACTAGTAAAAAGTTCAAACATTAAAATATAAAATGCATATTTGAGTCTTCAGATCTTCAATGTCAGTCAAAGGAGAATCTAATGAAATCCACTTCAATGTCAACCTGCAAGAAGAATTTTTTTGTGTTAAATTGAATGGCAAATAGAACCTGCTTTATAACTTTTTTTTTTGCTAATACAGTATTGACAACAGGACTAAGGCCTCATTCACACGTCAGTGATTTCGGGCCAAAACCAGGAGTGGAGGCGCCTCCAAAGACATAAGGGAAAGATCTGCACCTGGTTATGGCTCAAAATCACTGACCGAACACTGATGTGTGAATGAGGCATAATACTGAACACCGCAATGTAAGCTAGGGTACAGCAGACCATAAGGTGAGATGCAAATAAGCTCCTATCAGGAGGGCAAAATGCTACCCTATATGACCAGAATGTTTTTCGTAAGAAATAGGTGCTCATATGCGGGCTGCTGTTTCAGGGTTTTTGCCCCTCATCGGTGTGAATCAGGGTACTGGACTGGCGGGGTGAGTGGCCTTTGATGTGGATCGGGGAGAGTACATTTTCTCTAGCCGACGGCTATGGTCTGATGGGACAATTAAATACCAAGTAATCCCATGTTGGAACCCTATTTGTTTGCTATGCTGACGAGGGGCGTTTTAGTAGCTATTTTGCACACAGTTATATATGGCAGGGTTTACAGTATCCCATTTTTTAACACCCTGCTACAAGAGAATGGCAGAATATTATTTACACAGTCTGCATTTAAAATCATTGATGTTCACGCTGAGCCGACACCCTCACTGCCCTTTCAACTAAATAGCTGGTAGAGAGCTAAATCTAACAATGTGGAGGGGAATAAAGTCCACTGAACCCACCCGTGGTCTCATGTGTATGAAGAAGGCTGCATGAACTGTAAAGCGTGGCTATTCTACCACCTGCAGGCAACTTACTGATTTCTTCTTGTGGAACTTATACGAGGCTGGCAGATCATACCGGAGCTCTGTGAAACACACAAGACCGTGTTTTAGGACACTTCAGTGCTAAAAACTTTCAGCAATAGATCTGCTCCTCTTGGTTGAGACATTTTACCGCTATACAAATAAAACGTAGACTCTGTTCACGTCTCTGCATTCACGACTTTCATAATAAGGCCTCTTGGACCATATGGCTTTTTCAGAATTTTGCGGTCCGCAAAAAACAGATCCGAAAAAAATACGGATGACGTCCGCGTGCATTCCGTTTTTTGCGGAACGGAACAGCTGGCCCCTGATAGAACAGTACTATCCTTGTCCGTTATGCGGACAATAATAGGATGTGTTTTATCTTTGAACAGAACGTAAATACGGAAACAGAAGGCATACGAAGTACCTTCCGTTTTTTTTGCGGACCCATTGAAATGAATAGTTCCGTATACGGAACGCAAAGAACTGCCCGTAAACTGATAAAATAAACGTTCGTGTGCATGAGGCCTAAGTCAGACAAAACATCATTGCACGCTGCAGGTAAAATGGCAGGATCCCTGACGGACCCTATTATAGTCAATGGGGTTCATGAGGCCCCATTCATGTATTTTACAATCCGGATCCCACGCTTACATTATTTTCATTGTCCTGCATTTATAAAGGAGCAGAACAACTGAAATACCTCCCCACGGGTGTGAACAGAGCCAATAATATACAGTATATTAGCACAAAAGCAAACACCGTAGTAAGCACCATGGCTTAGAAGTAATTATCTACACACATTTGGGAATTGCTTACCAGCGATTACTTCCATCTTCACCTTCCAATCTGCAGCCTTCTTTTGAATATGCTAGAGAAAGGATGAAATGACATTTTTCCTACATTACATGTTATGCTGTATAGATGCTGGCTCATACATATAAAAGAAGCATACTTCTCTTGTAGACGTCTTATGCAGAGAATAGACAGATGTTCTTGCCATCTGCAGGGCATTCTTCAGAAACGTCATGTCCATGCCTGATGGAAGGAAGTTTAGATAAATATAAATGAAAACTGATTACTAAAGTTTCTTACAGAGAAGACGAGGAGAGACCAGTCTGACAGCTAATTATTCAGACTGCGGAATACATTTAAAGGGGTTTGTCCGGGTTCAGAGCTGAACGCGAACATATCCCCATTTTCACTTAGGAATGAAATGCTCAGATGCTCATATCAGGGGGCCGCCTGGGTGAAAAGCTCTGCTCAGCTCTGTACCTGGACAACGTCCTTTTAAGGCTATGGTCATCTTTGGAGGCATTTTTATTACTGTATTCTACTCATTTTGAAGGATTTAGCTTAGATGAGTGTTTAGGAGCTGTCAGGAGTTCAGAGACGAGAGCAACAGATTGAGCCGTCAGAACAGATTTTTGACAGATTCACTGTGAAGCAGAAAGTAACAGTCTGCAGCCATCCTGAAAATGAAATCTGTGGAGGAAAATGTTCGCTTCTTCAATAGGGGAATAGATTAGAAATGTGTTTTACAAGCATATGTCAGAAGAATACTTTGCTACATTAAAATACATTTGGGGTCATTTATCAAACTGGTATAAAGTAGAACTGGCTTAGTTGCCCATAGCAACCAATCAGATTCCACCTTTTATTTTCCAAAGGAGCTGTGAAAAATGAAAGGTGGAATCTGATTGGCAACTAAGCCAGTTGTACTTTACACCAGTTTGGTAAATGACCCACAATGTATTTCGTTGCATTCTTGCATTGCAAATATACAAGGAACTCTACCTTTATTATGCTTTGTACCAAAAGGAGGATTCATTATGACAGTGTCCACAGATTTCTCGACGCTGGTGCAAGGCAACGAGCAGATGTCACATTGAACCAAATCAACGTTTAGAAGTTCAAATTCTTCAGCGTTTGCTCTAAATATGTCCAGTGCATCTTCATCTATGTCAAATCCTATACATAACCTGCAGGACAGAGGCGAGAGCGCAAAGTACATGGTTAATCATACAAAAAGCTTACATGCGGGTACATTGTTACCAGGGCTGGTGCAAGGATTTTTGCCGCCCTAGGCAAAAGAAAAGTTTGCCCCCCCCCCTCCTGGTGACATCACAATGCCCCACCCATATGATCTGCCATATTAAAGGGGTTCTGCAGTTTATTTAAACTGATCGGCAGGGGTCCGACACCCAGGACCCCCGCCAATCAGCTGTTTGAGAAGGCAGCGGCGCTGGCAGTAGCGCCTCGGCCTTCTCGCAGTGACGTCATGACTAGTATCATTGGCCTGGGTGGGGCTAAGCTTCATTCAAGTGAACAGAGCTTAACCCCGCCCAGGCCAGTGATACTAGTCGTGATGTCACTGCGCCTGCGGTAAACAGCGAGAAGGCCGAGGTGCTACTGCCAGCGCCGCTGCCTTCTCAAACAGCTGATCGACGGGGGTCCCGGGTGTCGGACCCCTGCCGATCAGATGCTGATGATAGATCATCAGTTTAAATAAACTGCAGAACCCCTTTAACTAACGCCAGTTCTCTCCCCCCTTGTCATTCTCTCCCCCTCTTGTCATTCTTCACTCCCCCACTTGTCATTCTCTCCCCCGTCATTCTCTCCCTCTTGTCATTCTCTCCCCCGTCATTCTTCACTCCCTCTAGTGTGGCGCGGCCGAGCTCTGTATGGTCCACGGGTGCAGGAGCTTTTGTTTCCTGTACCCGAGGGGACTGACAGGAAGTGCACACTGTGTGCGCACTTCTGTCTCCTTTACCCGGCCGGACTGACATGATGCTCCTGTACCCGCGGCCATAAAGAGCTCGGCCACGCTACAATGGAGTGACAGGAGGAAGCGCTGAGCGCTTTCCCCCTGTCAGCTCCTCTCCTCTTGGTGCGCCCGGGCGGTGCACCCTCATGGACGCGCCAGCCCGGGCAGTGCTGCAGCCACCAGAGGCTCAATTCAGAGCGCTCAGGTGGCTGCAGTATGAGGTGGGGCCGGCGCTTCTAGCAGCGCCCCTTCCCAAGGGGCGCTCTATGCGGTGGCCTATTCGGCGTATAGGACGCGCCGGCCCTGATTGTTACTCTAGTCTAGTTACTCGTAAAAAACGAAGACCACCTCAATGAAAAACCTCAAAATTCAGGTTTGACTTTAGATCGCTCCAGGAAGCAGAGATATGAAGAGCTGTTTGGTGGGGTCCACACAATACACGGCTGCCGTTACTAATCCGGCCCAATTGAAGTGAATGGGTCTGCATCCGTGAATGGGTCTGTGCACGACCCCTAACCCTGTCCCCAAGCGTCGTACCTCAGGATGGTGATACAGTTGAATACTGCAGCTGGGGCGACAGTATTGTAAGCTGGACTGTGGTATTTGGTTCTGATGGGGAGGTATTTTGTGCTGCACTACAGTACTGATGGCATCGCCTACTTATGTTGGCTCTGCCTTCTGTTCATTTAAACCCACCTACATGGGGTCAATTTTAGATTATTTTTTTCCAGGGCCATTTTAAGTTCCCAGTCTGCCCCTGATTCGGTGAGACCGATCCCTGTCTGCTGCCGACATGAAGCGGTTTCCTGACGAGCTGCTTAACAGCCTGCATCATCATCATCAATGGCCTCTATCATCACTCCTGTACAAAGTGCTATCCCTGGATCCATCTGCCCCTCCCGCTGACACCCCAATGGCCTGCTGGGTCATCACACCAGCACAAACCAGAGCTTCTGACTGCCTCGTCTAACTTTACAATGTCTAAATATTAGACCCTAATAGTAAATCTGCCTCGCTGCGTTATGCTGAGTGCAGGACTTGATAGGGTTGTGCATGGCAAAGGGTTTCAAAGAAAGAACCAGCGTCATGTTCCCCTCAGGCCCTGCAACAGGCAGTGTTTGCTTTAACATATGTATGTACCATTGGGGTCATTTATCAAACTGGTGTAAAGTAGAACTGGCTTAGTTGACAATAGCAACCAATCAGATTCCTCCTTTCATTTTCCAAAGAAGCTGTGAATAATGAAAGGTGGAATCTGATTGGTTGCTATGGGCAACTAAGCCAGTTCTACTTTACACCAGTTTGATAAATGACCCCAAATGTTCTTGTGAATGGGTACGAGGTAAAACAATGCTTGTCGATTAGAATGACCTAAAACATCCCAGAAATCAGAACTTTTTCTTTGGTGAGAGGAGGTATTCTGTTATAAAAGCAAAGAATATGGGGAGGATTGTTTGACTTTCCTGCAGCTCGAGAGAAGACGATCTCTGTCCTCCACTTAATGGGAATGTGTCACCAAGTTGAGGCTAGGGATACATGGCGACATTTGTTGCGTGACTTCTTGTCGCAGAAAAGTCACGCAACATTTTTTAAATTGATAGTTAATGGTGTTGTACTACGCCTACAACACGGCAGTCGCAAAACTCCATCCAAGTTGGATTTTTGTGCGACTGTTGTGTCGCATTATGTCACATGTCACATTGTGACACCATCGACTATCATTACAAAAAATGTTGTCTGACATTGGTGCATCATGAATGTCACGTGACACGTCGCAATGTAGTTGTACTCTTTGTCGCACAACATATCGCTGTGTAGTCCTAGCCTAAAACCAGACAGTGACATGTCTCGACCATCTTGCCTGAGCAGTTCTTAACAGCATTTAGAAAGCATTGCTTTACGGCAGCCCCATGGGCCAGAGACACAATGGTCAGGAGCGGACCTCAGTGACTTCTATGGGAGAGTTTTCTAGGCAGCTCTATGTCCTGTGCAGAGGTCATTGTACAAGGAAAGAATAGAGAGGATGTGACAATCACCTACTGTGAATGGTGGATCCTGTCTTATCTCTATACAGAGGTGATATCTTTACAGTCAGGATTAGAATGGCAGATAGCTGCAGTAAAGTGATCTGTACAGACCAAGAAGTGGCAAGATTTTATGGTTTGTGTTTAAATATAGATATGAACATGGAAAATTAAAAATAATTTCATCAAAAATTCTTAAAAAATATGTTTAACGTAAAAACGTGATCTAAACAATGGGCCATTTTCTGATGACAGATTCCCTTTAACACAAACATTTGTATGCAGACTTATAACCTAGCACTTACCCTCCTCCCAACATAGCTGCCCCAATGCTAAGTACTCCACACCCACAGCCGAGATCTGCGATGACTTTATCTTCAATATCACCGTATGTGTTGTGGATAGTATACAGCATACATGCTAAAACAACAAAAGAAAAAGTTATGGGTGGCAGTCGTCAAATTTCATTTGCAAACATTAATATTAAAACACGATACAATGTAGAAAAAAAAAAAAAAAACTCTTTAAGCTTGGATGCTCTTTTTAACGGACTCCAAGCGCTTTTATGGAGAGCAGGAACTTAGCTCTCATTTGACAATGGCCCGCATCAGCAGAATGAAATCACGGGGTGCCGATGTCTTCAGATGGCAGCTAGGGATCTAATTAAAGGGGGTTTCCTATCTCAGACATTGGGGGCAATTGAGGATATGCCTCAATTGTTTGATAGGTGCGGATCCCAGCGGAGAACAGAGGCCTGATAGTTGTGGAGAGCGCATGCACAGTCACCCTCCATTCATTTCTATGGGATCAACGAAAATAGCCGAACGCTGGCTGGGCTAATTTCTGCTGGCCCCATAGAAATGAATGGGAGCGGTGGCTGCACAAGCGCAGTGTGCTCCCATTTAGTACTATGGGGAGAGCGCTTAGTGGTGGCCGGACCCAGGGAAACCCGGGGTCCTCTGGCCACCAGCTTTCCCGCTACGTTCGCGATGTAGGTGCGGGTGGAATACCCCTTTAAGGCCCCTGGTCTGCCTGCAGTGTATGTCTAACAGGCTGTGCCAGTAAAGTGTATTAGAGAAGAGATTAAAGGATCGCATGTCCAAGTCCCCTTGTGGGACTAATAAGTATTAAAAAATAAATAAAAATAAAGTTTTCTTTAAAAAAAAAAAATCTCCAAAAATACACCTTTTTTTACATTATAAAAAGCTTTTCAATAGAAAAAAAAAAATGAAAAAGTAAAAACCAGCTATCGCTGTGTCCGTGAGGACCTGCACTTCACAATTATGTAATTTACCCTGCATAGTGAACAAAATACGCAAAAAAAAAAAAAAAGCAATTCTGGCTTTTTTTTTTTTTGTTGCCACCTAAAACTAAATAAAAACCGATCTAATAGTGTTATGTACCCCAAAATGATACCAATGAAAACTACAAGTCGTTCCGCACACTGGGGATGTGGTGATTAGTGTTGAGCAAAATTGTTTTTTAAGTTCTAAATTCAAAGTTCGGATTATCGAAAAATCATGATTCCAAATTCCATTACGGTCCGTGGTAGCAGAATCCATAACGGGATTCTTCGATAACCCGAACTTTGAACGCAGAACTTAAAACACAAGTTCACTGAACACTAGAACACTAGTGGTGATGCAAATAAAAACATTATAGCTTATGGAATGCGATGATGAAAAGGGGTTAAAAAAATTAAATAAAAAAATAAAAAAAGATCTGTATGAGTGTAGTGGAACATTAAAGAGGTGTGCCACTAACATAAGGATCAGCAACCTCCGGCACTCCAGCTGTTCTGAAACTACAACTCCCAGAATGCTCCATTCACTTCTCTGGGAGTTGGAAGAACAGTGGAGCATGTTTGCATGCTGGGGGTTGTAATTTCACAGCAGTTGGAGTGCCAAAGGTTCCTGATCCCTGCACTGACAATAAGCAATCCCATGGATGGCAGATCACCAGGGCAGAGGTCCCGGTGTGCCCCTGTATGAATGGAGCGTCGGTCAAGTATCTCCGCGTGCCCCCTAGAGATGGACTGGAGCAGCACTGCGCATGTGCAACCACTGCTCCATTTAATAAGCAGACGCCCTGTTCTTGTGGCCTCACATTATGACATGTATCTAGAAGGAAGGCAAAAAATAACGCTGCACATCTGCTCCGCCATCACAGACCATCCACTCACCTGCAATATGAGGTCTAGTTGGATACTGCTCAAGCAGCAGCTTGGGGCTTTCAAAGACATCCACTTGTTGCAGGCAGCCCTCCAGCTCCTTCAGCTTCATTTCTTAAAGGTGCACTAACAATAGACCGAGAGAACACCAGGTATGGCTGAACCATGTGTCCTTTATTACATGAGGAAGACGCCCTCCACACAGGCTGGAGTCATGTCCGTGCCTAGCGCCTAGAATACAGTCTATATACACAAGGCAGCTGTGCAAGACTCAACTTCCACACCTGTACAGGGACGGTCCGTCACTCTACAGCGTCCCCGGGAGCCTGAGACCTCACAACTAGTTCCGCAGAAGAAACATGCACTGCTGCCCCCTGCTGTTCAATTTAATGTATACACATATAATGCATACAGATAATAGAAAATAACATCCAATGTTAGGGGCACATGTAAGGGCACAGCCAGGGTTTCCAACCTGATTATTTATTTTCTTATGGACAGCTTATCAAATAACTCATGGACAGCTGAACATGTTTTTCCAAACCAATTGGAAAACTGTAAAGCCCCTTTCAGACGAGCGAGTTCCACGCATCGGACTCGCAGCAAGAGTATGCGGCAGCTCCCGTCCTGACCTTCCAGCACTGTCGGGGTCGTATACCATTATATTGATTTATGATGCTATGTAACCCTTAGAGTTCTGGAATTAATTGGATAACACTGACACGCTGCGAGTCCGAAGTGTGGAACTCACTCGTCTGAAAGGGGCCTAATTGTTCATAATGATTATAAGTGAAATGAAAGGACCGGCACTCCGTAATTTCTTTGCAAAAAAGACTTCTTTTTTCGTCACCCATATGTGACGCGCGTTGCAGCACAGACATGTGCCTTTGTCAAACAACAGGTGATAATGGCTCCATTATCACCTGTTGTTTGACAAAGGCACATGTCTGTGCCGAAACACGCGTCACATATGGGTGACGAATAAAGAAGTCTTTTTTGCAAAGAAATTACGGAGTGCCGGTCCTTTCATTTCATTTTGATGGGGATCCGACCTGCTGACCGTGCACCCGGACCTCAATGAAAGCACAGTGCCGTCCATTTTCTCTAAAATGATTATAAGTGATCAGGGTTGTAATTCGGAAAGGCTAGGCACCATAGCAAACTTTAGAATAGTCTCCCCTTCCATTCAGCATTAAAATTGCACACTAAAATGCACACTACTGTGTGCATGAGACTGGAATCTGTTCTACAAAGTAGCACTGTCTGACCTGACAGCTCCAGGCAGCTTAGAGGGGTTTTCTGACAGTTTCTTACTGATGACCTATCCTCAGGATAGGTCATTAGTATCTGATCAGTGGGGGTCCGACACCCAGCACCCCCGCTGATCAGTTGTTTGAAAAAGGCAGCGGTGCTAGCGGCAGCACCGCCAACTTCTCCACCTTTTCCTAGTCCAAGTGATGTCATATTCATCAGTCACGTGGCCTAGGCACAGCCCACGCCCATAGAAGTCAATGGGCCGGGGCTGCGACACCAAGCACAGCCGTTATACAACGTTTAGCACTGTGCTTGGTGAGCTGAGAGAAGGCTGTGGTGCTACTGCAAATCCTGGTGCCTTCTCAAACAGCTGATCGGCAGTCCCGGGTGTCAGACCCCCACAGATCAGATACTGGTGACCTATCGTCTGTTTGAAAACCCCTTTAAGAAGAAGAGGACTGTAAAGCTGTGCTGGACACCCTGTAAGTAATGGTACACATCAGGCTTGGACTGGCCCACAGGAGAACAGATGAATTCCCTCTGTGGGCCCCTGTGCAAGTTGCCCCAGTGCCCCTGGCCTGTACAAAGTGCCCCTGACCCTGCACAAGTGGCACATAATACCGGAGACTGACTGCACTACATATATAGGCAGCATACAGCATCTTAGTCAGCCTATGTTCATATAAAACAATTGGTAGATGATTTAGCAGACTACCCAGTTTTATTATGGACTTGAACATGAACAGATGCCAACACAGCTTTACATGGCATAAACTCTAATCTAAACAGTTTTCAAACTTTATTTTGGTCATCAGCAGGTATTGGCATTAATCTGTGCAGATAAACACTTCTCTGCAACACTCTCAGCTCTGCTATGCGGTAGCTCTCTCAGCTCAGCTGCTGAAACTTAGCTGTCTGTAGTCTGTAGGTTCCATTCACACGTCCGTGTGTGTTTTGCGGATCCACAGATAGAAAATGCCTTTTCTTGTTCGCAATTGTGGACGAGAATAGGACATGTTTTATTTTTTTGGGGAACGCAATTGCGGACACGGAAGTGCGGATCCGCAATTGCGGACCCGGCCGGGACATCGTCTGTCCCCATTGAAATGAATGGGTCCGCAATTTCGTTCTGCAAAATGCGGAACAGAATTGCGGACGTGTGAATAGATCTTTACTTGTAATCCTAGGAACTCTTGTCCTCGCTTCAAGCTCTGTTAGCTTGGAGGCAATGCAAGCCCAGGAGGGGTCATGCAACCATGTAGACTTCCCCATTAGTGTCCCCAGTAATATTAATGCCCCCATTAGTGCCCCCCAGTAATAGTAATGCCCCCATTAGTGCAACCCAGAATGAATGCCCCCCCCCCAGTAAGAGTAATGGCCCCATTAGTGCCTCCAGTAATAGTAATGCCCCCATTACCACCCCCCAGAATTAATACTGTCCCCATTAGTGTCCCCAGTAATATTAATGCCCCTATTAGTGCCCCCCAGTAATAGTAATGCCCCCATTAGTGCAACTCAGAATTAATGCCCCCCATTAGTGCCCCCCAGAATAAATACTGTCCCCATTAGTGTCCCCAGTAATATTAATGCTCCTATTAGTGCCCCCCAGTAATAGTAATGCGCCCATTAGTGCAACCCAGAATTAATGCCCCCCAGTAAGAGTAATGGCCCCATTAGTGCCCCCAGTAAAAATAATGCCTCCATTAGTGCCCCCAGTAAGAATAATGCCCCTATTAGTGCCCTCAGTTAGAATACTGACCCCCATTAATCCCCTCTCTCTTCTCTGCTACTGTCAAAAAAAAAAAGCACTCACCTTCTCCATTTGCTCGCGCTGTGCTCCAGCGTGATGACGTCTCACAGGTCCTGTCCTGAATTTCCAGTCAGCAGTGCGAGCAAATGGAGGAGGTGAGTGCTTTTTTTCTTTTAATTACCATGGGGGGAAGTAGGGGGAGGTAAAGGCTACACTAATGAGCGCTCCGCGATGGAAGCGCTCATTAGTAGCAGTCCTTGTAACGAAATACCAGCAATTAACATTGCCAGTAGAAAAAAAAAGCTACCGGCAGGGACGCTAAAATACTGGTCTTGCCGGTAAGATACCGGCCGGTTGCAACCCTAGGTGCATCTCAGTCCTATTCACATGAATGAGCCTGAGCTGCACTACCAAGCACAGCCACGGCACTCACCGTAAGTCACGTCACCTACCAGCAGCGTGCACAGAATAGGAGCTGAGTTGCAGTAACCTGGACGGAGCCTTATGCTTCCAACTCTGTCCACTGTCATTTTTGGTGCCTGCCTTAAACAGGTATGAGACCACCACCAATCCTATATTGATGACCTATCCAGAGAACAGGTGAATAATATCTACATTTTGAACATCCATTTAAAGGGAACCTGTCATTAGATTGGTGCTATGTAACTAATTACATTCAGCCGCTGCTTGTTCTTAATCATCGCCATTCAAAATAAATTAGCTTTAGAAAATCTCCCTGAGATGCCCAAACTCCTAGACCTGGAGTCACTGGGGCGGCTGTGTGCAATCAATTTGTCTCGGAGCTGCTGCTGTATGCCTGCCCATCCTGCTCTGATGGACATGTCTCAAGGTTGCAGAGCAGGAGTTCAACAGAAGACAAGAGACCTTTTGACCAGCGCTTCCTCCAAATGTCCATCTTCCGAAGAAAGGGCATAGCCCCGAAACGCGTTTTTTGGACCACATCAGTTTTTAAGCTTTTATGATTCTACTATTTTGATTTTTATCCCAATAAAATGTGTACGACTTTTGGACTAAGCGCTGGACAAAGGTCTCTTTTCTTCTGTTGAACTCCTGCTCTGCATCCTCTCCACCTTGGGATTGTGCTCTGCTCTGACCTGGTTGACCGGGTTCAGCAGGAAGGCCTCCCACCCCAGGCTAAAGGACATATTATGCGTTTAAGCTGCTGTGACTATTCCCACCACCAGTAAGTGAGCAGTTTTTAACCCTGATCCGGTCCTGTTTATCTTGGGTATCATCCTATTTGTGCGCTCTGTATTTCTCTAGGTCTACTGGCCCATGTTTTCAGCTTGGCCAAAATCTTGTGCATGGTTGAGTTGGTGGCATGTCGATAAGAGCTGGATGGGCTGCCATACAGCAGCAGCTCCGTGACTCATGCAGATCTGCCCCAGTGACTCCAGGTCACAGCGTTTGGGCACGTCAGGTACATTTTATGAAGCTCCCGTATTTTTCGCTTTATAAGTCACATCCAGGTGTCAGAACATTTAGTGAATGGCGCTGTGTTGCAGTTCTTGGCACTGTTCGTGACCAGCAGTGGCCTCTTTGTGGTCGGGACTCTTGTGGGTTTTGGCAGTCGGACCCCAACAGATCAGAAAGTGATGACTTGCAATTTTTGGCTTGCCCCGGATGCTGGCAACCCACACTACGCTACTGCCTGATGGAACAGAGTGAAAATTCAGATCCTGCTACTAGAGAATCTCAAGGCTGCACAGAGACAGGGTTCAACAAGTCCAATTGAAAAAATGATTTTAATGCTATAGTGAAATAAAAATTGTACATAGGTGTACATGGCCTTTAAGGGGAATTCTGGTAATCACAAGGTATCCCCTACCCACTGGATAACTGCTGGATCAGTGGAGGTCTGATCGCTGAGATCCCCACCAAAAGCTAGAACGTGGGTCTCAAGTGTCCTGTTCCCCCCAGCCAGGAGGAGTTAAATGAATAGTGGTTGGCCATGTGGGCCTCCGCTCCATACACTATGGCACTGATAAGGATCACGAAGCTGGGGCCCATGGGCCCCTGTCCTAGTGGTTGGTGGGGGTCCCAACAGTTGGACCCCCACAGATCTAGCCGTTACCCCCTAACTAATGGATATGCCACCACTTTCCATTTGAGATCACTTGCAATGATCAGATTAACCCTTTATTGTTTCAATCTTGGACTACCACAGCACTCTGTGTGTGAACCAAAATAAGAAAAACCATGGAAACCTCCTAAAAACCAATCAGATTCCGGCTCTCATTTTGCCAAGCACGTTCAGAGAGTGAAAGCAGCAATCCGATTGGTTGCTATGGGCTACCGCGCCACACTGCAGATCACGCTCAATCAATCCAATGCGTCTGCCTGCCACCTGCAGTGCCGAAAAACCGACGGCAGGGGTCAGCGGCGATCTCGCGAGAGAAGACGCGCTCCATGTATGGAAGGCACAACAAAAGTAAATCCCAGTAACCCTCCCGAGCAGTCATCATGGCGGCAGAGCCGCCGCCGTCGCCGCTTCTCAGCCGGGATAAGGAGGCGACAGCGGCTCAATTGAAGAGCGATCTGAGCCGTGTGACGGACCAGAGTCGGGAGCAGCTGCACGAGCTGTTGGACTGGGTGCTGTGTGCGGAGCGGCCGGCGGGGGAGGCGCTGGACTGGTGCAGGTCGCTGCTGGCCGGAGGGGACAAGTTTGAGGACTTCTGTCAGGCGGTGCGCTCGTACGATAACGCCACCCTGTGCGGCCTGGTGTGGACGGCGAACTTCGTGGCGTACCGGTGCCGGACGTGCGGCATTTCCCCCTGCATGTCCCTGTGTGCCGAGTGCTTCAACCAGGGAGAACACGCCGGCCATGACTTCAACATGTTCCGCAGCCAGGCCGGGGGGGCGTGTGACTGCGGGGACAGCAATGTCATGCGGGAGAGCGGGTGAGTGCTGCATGTCACCTGCGGGGGACTACGACCCCCACCATGCTGGGGAGTAGCGCTATTCCATAGTTCTTCCTCAGGTGTGTGTGGTGGCCATGGCTGTGCCCTGGTGTTACGGGGTCACCTGGTTTAGGACCTTTTCTTTACCTGTTTTCTGGATCCTTACACTGATAACCTGAGTAAATCTCATTTCCGGACTCCGAGTCACCAGAGGCCGAGCCGCCGTTCACATTCATGTCCTCGCTTACACTTATGACGCCTGATCTGTCATATGACAGGGCCAGATGGACGCCATTGACTCTAATGAGGTTGTGTTACGGCGTCCATGGTTCTGCCGGACCACATAACGCAGCCGGAACCCCAGTCCTAGTGGATCCCATTGACGATAATGGGATCCCTTATTTATTTTTATTAGCAGATGTTTCTGTGGGATTGGGCGCTGTTCACACCACTGTCATGGCTTCCTTTCCGGGAATCACGACGCAGTGCCTGATCCATCACACGCTGCAGGCCACGAGACTGCACGTGGAAACGCCACAACGTGTGCAGGCGACCTAAGGGTCCTTTCACATGAGCGAGTTTTCCGCGCTGGTGCAATGCGTGATCTGAACGTGTAGCACCCGCACTGAATCCGGACCCATTCATTTCTATGTGTCTGTGTACATGAGCGTTGTTTTTCACGCATCACTTCTGCGTTGCGTTAATATCGCAGCCTGTTCTATATTCTGCGAGGTGACTGGGGCAAGTGCGGGTGCAATGTGTTTTTCACTGGTGGTTGCTAAGAGATGTTCTTTGTAAACCTTCGGTTTTTTATCACGCGCGTGAAAAACGCATTGCACCCGCATAAAAAAAAAAAAAAAAACTGACTGAACTTGCTTGCAAAATGGTGCAAGGCAATCCGTTGCGCTCGTGTGGAAGAGGCCGTAGGGTCCTTGCACACGTAAGACACTTTATTCTTGTGTGGTGCAGAACAGCAGACGTAACGATACTGGGGGTCATTTATCAAACTGGTGTAAAGTAGAACTGGCTTAATCACCCATAGCAACCATTTAGATTCCACCTTTCAATTTTTGACAACTCCTTTGGAAAAGGAAAGGTAGAATCTGGTTGCTATGGGCGACTAAGCCAGTTCTACTTTACACCAGTTTGATAAATGACCCCCACTGTGTCCAGAGGTCAGCTTGTCAGGCATATACCGAGATGATGTGCAGAGGTCTCGGCCTCGTCTACCTGACGCTTAAAGCGGTCGTCCGGGTTCAGAGCTGATCCTGGACATACCCTTATTCTCACCCAAGCAGCCGGCCTGATGTTAGCGATCATTTTCAGGAGATCCGGTGACGTGCCAGGTGGAAGCTTCTGCCCATCAGAGCCGGCGGAAGCCTCCCCCTAGCAGTGTGTTATGCTAAATTATAAAGCCCTTGCCCTGCACTGGATCGAAATGCTCCGATATTCACATCAGGGGGGCTGCCTGGGTGAAAATGTGGGTATGTCCAGGTTCAGCTCTGAACCCGAATAACCCCTTTAAAGGGGTTGTCCTGCCATATATATTGATGACCTATCCTCAGGATAGGTCATCAATATGTGATCGGTGGGGGCCCAACCTCAGGCAGCCTGCCAATCAGCTGTTTGATGAGGAGGCGGCGCTCTATGTAAGCACTACGTCCTCCTCATTACACTGCCCGTCGTCTCAGAAGTGACTGTAAGGCCTCTTGCACACGAACGTTGTGCGTCCATTCGGTGCATTGGGGATCGGCACAGATCGAGACCAATTCAACTTGAATGGGTCCGTGATCTGTCCGCGCCGCAAAAAAATAGAACAAGTTCTATTTTTTTGCGGTGCGGAGGCATGGGCAGAAACACCACAGAAGCATGCCGTAGCGCTTCCATGGGTTTTCCGATCCGTGCTTCCGTTCCGCGTCTCCGTGATTGCGGACCACGGGCCAGTGCCCATGTATTGTGGACCCGCCGTATGCCGGCCGCAATACGGCCACAGGCACACAACGTTCGTGTGCAAGAGGCCTAATGATGAGTACTTGTAATTACACTAGGCTGCAGCTGCACAGCTCGTCAAACAGCTGATCGGCAGGGGTCCCCGGGGTTGGACCCCCACCAATCAGATACTGAGGACCCATCCTGAGGATAGGTCATCAATATAAGGCCTCATGCACACGACCGTTGTTTGATTCCGTGTCCGTTGCTCCGTTTTTCGTGATTTTCTGCGGACCCATTGGTTTTCAATGGGTCCGTGGAAACCTCGGCAAATGCACCGTTTGTCCTCCGCGTCCGTGGTCCGTGATTCCAGTCCGTTAAAAAAATATAACCTGTCCTATTCTTGTCCGTGAAAAACGGTTCACGGACCCATTCAAGTCAATGGGTCCGTGAAAAATGCGGATGGCCATCCGTGTGTCATCCGTGTTCCGTGTCCGTTTTTTTTGCGGATCCCTTGGCAGGCACTTGGGAAACATTGTCAGCCTGTCTTTTGGTAAAATCTTTTGGGTCATGTCCGCTAAAAAAACAGAAGACACACGGAAACACAACGGAAGGCAAAAACGGACACGGATCACTGAACAACGGAACCCCTTTTTGCGGACAGCATAAAAAAACGGTCGTGTGCATGAGGCCTAAATGGCAGGACAACCCCTTTACATAGCTGCTGTGGAGACACTGGGTATTAAGAGTGAAAGTCCATTATAGATATGACTCTTAGGCCTCATTCACACCACCGTATTTTTGGTCCACGTTTTTAGCAGATCGATCTTGGACCCTTTAATTTCTAAGTGGCCGACAAAAATGCAGACATCCGTGTGCTGTCTTAATGTAAGTGATAGAACATGTCAGACAAGCATAGGCATTTTTACAATGGGGCCTGCGAAAAGTGCGGGATGCATACCGACCGCATCTGCAAAACAGGAGGCAGATGCCAGAAATACAGATCGGACTGTAGTACCGAGCTGCGGGAATACTGGGACATCCCTGGTACCACTGGACTACAGCAGTGTTTATGGAAGCCTAAAGCTGGGGGGCGCTGGTTTAGGAGCACTACACTGCCCTATGGGAACATTGCAATGCAGACGTGTGTGTATATAAATAAGGGGCACATTGGGTTAAAGGACATCTGTCAGCAGATCTGTACCTATGACACTGGCTGACCTGTTACATGTGCGCTTGGCAGCTGAAGGCGTCTGTGTTGGCCCATGTTCATATATGCCCGCCTTGCTGATAAAAAATTAAGTTTTCATATATGTAAATGAGCAACGGGGGCGTTACTGTTACACCTAGAGGCTCTGCTCTCTCTGCAACTGCTGCACTTCTCATCAATACGGACACATGAACATGGGACCAACACAGATGCCGTCACCTGCCAAATGCACATAGTACAGGTTCGTCAGGTCAGCGACGTAACAGCAGGGGGTCAGCAAGTAATGTTTTCTTTGTTCCATGCTGACACTCATTTAAAGAGGAGCTGTCACCGCTCCTGATACGTCTGTTTTAGTAACCACTTGCATTCCCCATGTAATATCAAGTCTGGAGCCTCTATTCTTATGACTCTATGTTGTTCCATTCCTTTATTATTCTGGCTTGAAGTTATGAATTGCTAGCGGTTTGCAATAAAGGTCCAGATGGGTGTTACCAGTTGGGGTGTGTCCCTGCATAGTCCGGCAGCACTGATTGGACAAAGTCCAGACACACCAGCTACTGGTAACAGCCAGTAGTATCCTTACTGCAGACTGTGGCCATTTATTTGTAAACTTCTAGTAGGAATAATGCAGGAATCAGAATAGATGCTCCAGAATTTTATTTTGATTGAGAAATGTGATTAGTTACTGAAGCAGTCATCAGGAAAGGTGATAGCTGCTCTTTAAGGGGCTGTTCACATCACATTTTTGTCCCACGCTTAATAGGGCTACACGGTGACTGTTGTTGCGCACATTTTTTTATAATAATAGTCAATCATGTCGCCGTGCGAGACCATTTCCTATCAATGCAAAAAATGTCGCACGACACGTGTCGCCATGTAGCCCTAGCCTAATATATATAATGTGTTAAACCAGAACACGATGTGAACACAGCCCTAAAAATGTTCTTTCTGAAACAGACTCTTAAAGGTGTTGTCTCTGTAAGGGAGTACGGCCTTTATAGAGGGGGTGTCTATGAGGGAACCTGGATAAAGGGACGTTACCCTCCGGGGTGTCATCATTTTCCTTCCGTTATCTCCGGGTCGGTGATGTGAAGGGTCTTAGTCTTCGCGGTCCAGCAGGGCGGTATTGTACGCATCTTCTTCCTCTGAAGCCGTGTTTCTATATAGTGTGTGTCTGCCTGATCTTGGGGGTGAGGTCTTGTCAGTGTGTACAGCTTGTGGGTACATATGCCCACATCTGCCATATGTGACCAGTCATACCAGCTGGGAGATTACTATACCTCCGGCACTGCCAGTGGTGCAGCGAGGCCTTCTACATGGAGGGTAGGGCTGTTCAGCCACGGTCGGGGGGGGGGGGGGAGATTTATCAAAACTGGTGGAAAGGAAAATCGCCTTAGTTGCCCATAGCAACCAATCAGATTCCACCTTTAACTTTTCAGAGCTTCTTTGGAAAATGGTTGCTATGGGCAACTAAGCCCGTTCTACTTTACACCAGTTTGATAAATCCTCCCCCAGTGTTCGGTCAGTGATTGTCAGCCAAAACCAGGTGAAAAACACAAAACTGGGGCAAATCTCTCCATTATACCTCATCTCCATGTAGCCTGCACTCCTCACAATAGGGGTAACAAATCACTGACCAACCACAAACACTTAGGCCCCTTTCACACAGGCGAGAATTCCGAGCGGGTGCAATGCGTGACGTGAACGCATTGCACCCGCACTGAATCCGGGCCCATTCACTTCAATGGGGCTGTGCAGATGAACGGTGATTTTCACGCATCACTTGTGCATTGCGTGAAAATCGCAGCATGTTCTGTATTCTGCGTTTTTCACGCAACGCGGGCTCCATAAAAATGAATAGTGATGCGTGAAAATCGCAAGCATCCGCAAGCAAGTGCGGATGCGGTGCGATTTTCACGCATGGTTGCTAGGAGACGATCGGGACCCGACCTTTATTGTTTTCCCTTATAACATGTTATAAGGGAAGTAATAGCATTCTAATTACAGAATGCTTAGTAAAATAAGTGATGGAGGGGTTAAAAAAAATAAATAAAATTAACTCACCTCATCCACTTGATCGCGTAGTTGCCGATCTCTTCTTTCTTCTTTAATCATGAGCTGCCGGCTAAAGGACCTGTGGTGACGTCACATCACAGGGTCCATCACCATGGTAATGGACCATGTGATGAGCGCAGTGACATCACCACAGGTCCTGAAGAAAGAACAGGAGACTGGCAGCTATGCGATCAATTGAAGGAGGTGAGTTAATTTTTATTTTTTTTAACCCTCAATTGACCTTCTACTAAGCATTCTGTATTTAGAATGCTATTATTTTCCCTTCTAACCATGTTATAAGGGAAAATAATAAAATCTACAGAATACTCAACTTCATTGAAGAAGTTCGGGTCTGGGTACCACATTCAGTTTTTTCTCATGCGCGTGCAAAACGCATTGCACTCGCGTGGAAAAAAACGGAACAACGCAATCGCAGTCAACACTGACTGAAATTGCGTGCACACTCGCACGATTTCCCCGCCACGCACCCGCATCCTATCGCAATCCGCAATGCCTGTGTGAAACTGGCCTTAGGCCTCATCCACATTTCCGTATCAGTGTCATGTCTGTGAAAAAAAGCATCCATGAACGATCCGTGTACGGATCCACGTACATTGCTCAGCTGAAAATTAATTTCAACAGCATTTCCTATCTGTCTTTCGTGAAAAATGGAAGCACCATGGATGCCATCGGATTATCGCGGACCCATAGACTTTAATGACCGTGCTTGGGCCACATCACGGATTAAAGTAGTGCACGTGTCTGTTATTTTATTTTATTTTTTTACTGATTCACGGTCAGTAAAAAAATACTGATATTTGAACAGACACATTTAAATCAATGGATACGTGTGCTGTCCGTAGAAAATGCGGACAGCACACATCAGTGAAAAACGGAAATGTCGTTAAGGCCTTAGGCCTATTTCACACTTCAGTGATTGTGAGCCAAGACCCGGCGCTGGTCCACAACACAGAGCAGAGGCACATCACTTCATTATACTTTACCACTGTTTAGGCTCCGCTTCTGGTTTTTGCTCACAATGACTTAATGGAAATCACGGACCAAATCACTGAATCGGGGAAGTAGGCCTTAAAAGGGGTTGTCTCACTCATTATAAACTGCTCGTTTCCATGGTTACGAACACCCTGTAATCCAGCAGCGGTGGTCGTGCTTCCACACTATAGGAAAAAGTGCCGCCCTCTCTGGTGGCCAGGACCATGGGAGCGCACATAGGCCGGTGCTTTTTCCTATAGTGCGCAAGCACGTCCACCGCTGCTGGATTGCAGGATGGTCGTAACCATGGAAACGAGCAGTGTATAATGTGATCGAAAAATAAATCCAGCCAGCGAAGGAAGCAAAATGGAGAATCACAATACATTAGTAATAACTTTATGTACCTGATAAATGCCATATGCTGAAGTGAGACAACCCTTTAAGGGTGCTTTACACTGCCCAATGGTCGAGCAAGTTATCGCTAATGAGCCTTTGTATAACTAACAAGCGGAACTCTTGTTCATCGGGTAATGTGATCTTTCGTGCAGTCACCTAAATCTGGTTTTGCCAGGAGCAGATTGTTCCATCTAATGAACCTCTGCACTGATTCAGTATGGGAACGAGTAATGGCATCACTACTACCCCTTACTGTGGAGGAGATCGCTGCATGTAATAGCTGCTGTCTCCCCCACTGACGAGCAGGCGATTGTCGGGGAGGTGCGCTCAGTTGAGCAGTGTAAACGGGCCTTCAGGCCTCTTTCACACAGTCAGTATTTGTAAGCCAAAACCAGGAGTGCAACCTACATAGAAAAGATATGATGTGTAGTGTTGAGCGAAGCGAATATCATATGCTTCATCTGAAGTCTCTTTGTTCAAAACTTCGGAATAATACTGTACGGAGGTCCGTCTCTGTACAGTATTAGAATGTATGGGCTCCCATGAGCCAAGGTAAGTTATTCGCGAAGTCGTGCGAGACTTCACTGAATAACTTCGGTAGTTGATTTTTAAAGTGGAAAACTACTCGGTTCCGAGGTACTAGTAACGCATTTAAAAGGGTTTTCCGAGATCTTTATACCGTTGACCTCTCCTCTGGATAGGTCATCAGTATCTGATCAGTGGGGGTCTGACAACCGGGACCCCCACCGATCAGCTCAGCCCCATTCACTTCAGCGGTCTCAGACATGGTGTATTGTATTGCACTGTACTCTGTACAGTCCGTGAAACATGGCCTGTATGTTGGCCCCCGGACCGACGGCGGCGTGTCTCCTAAATCACTATGATGCAGTGAGCCTCTGTCTGCCCGGGAGATGTGGCTGGCACTCGGCCCTGTTTCCCGGATCATACACGGTCCTAAGTTTTAGGGCCCACGCACACAGCCGTGTGTGTTTTGCTGTCCGCAAATTGCAGATACCGGCCGAGTGCAAGGCACCATTTTTTTTCCAACGGTCAAGAAAAAGACATGTTCTATCTTTTTGCAAGGTCACGGAATGGACTTGTGCATGCGGACGGCACACGGTGGGCATCTTTTGTGGCCCCATTGAGATGACAGGGTCGGCATCCGGTCCGCTAAACACGCTGATCGGATGCAGACCAAAACTACGGCCGTGTGCATGATCCCTTACCTGCAGAGCAGCGCTTCCGGCCACATGGTTCTGCAGGGAGTTGCAATTTTGCCTCATGCATTTGAATGGAGCTGTGCTGCAGTTACCATTAAAGCGGGGTCTCTGGGCAGGGTAAAGATTTTTTAGCACTAGACTAATGCTAGTCTATCAATCATAGATTAATTGCATATCCTACAAGTGGGCCATCCCTTTAAATGTTGGCCCCTTTCAGGTATATCTGTAGTGTTACTATTCTCATCTAGTTGGGCCCTTGTTGCATGCTGTCTGGTAGGCGCTCGGCCTCGGCTTTATCGGCATGCTATTTTCGGTCACCTGCTCCTATAATGGGAGACGCCTAGTAGTCTGTGCCAAGTTTGGGGTGAGTCAGACTTTTCTGTCCAGTACACAGAACAGAAGCCTGTGTTGTCGCCCGCCTCACCTCCTTCCCAGCGGCCGGAGGAGGATCCCAGCCTATTAATAGTGTGCACGGATAAGGATCTTGATCCACCACTTGTTGACTCCTCCGAGCTGTCAGCGCTGCTCTTGGCTGACTCCTCGATGAGCGGTGATGCATGAGATCTGCTTGTTGTAAGGCCTCGAATACATTATGGACATGTGTGCACCTACAGTAAACTCCCGCTTCATCTGCAGCACTTTTTTGTTTAGGCCGAGGCCTCAAGAGTCCAGCGAAAGTGGAGCGTTCGGTAACGAAATAGCGGGCCCTTTCCTTGGTGGTTGGTATAGAAGAGGATCTGTTCGCTCACCTGGCTGTTTTGTTAAATTCTATAACAACTTCGCTCAGAATTCTGCAGTGTGCCGTACCTCTGTTATTCCTCTGGGAAGTGTATGAATAAATTGACTGGTGTTACCACTTGGGGACATGTCCCTGCACAGTCTGACAATCAGTACTGACTGACGGCAATGCCCAGTTGTCAGTTTGCTTTCATAAATGTCTTGGAGGAGGAACGGCTCATTGCAGAGTTCTAGCCATACACCTATTGACTGAACAGACGTCAGGAGAGCTGACATGTCCTCTAGAGGTCGTCCAGGATTAGAAAGATATGGCTGATTCTTCTCCCACCCCTGTCTATATGTTGTGTGGTATGGCAGCTCTGCCCCTCTGACTCTAAGGCTAGGGCTACACGACGACATTCTGGATGGGTTTTTTGTCGAGTGTCGTGTCGCAGTCGCAGCATATCGCAGTGCGACACCATAGACTACCATGATAAAAATTGTCGCGTGACAAATGTCTTGGTGTAGCCCTAGCCTAATGGAGCCGAGCTGCAATACCACACACAACCCATAAAACAAGGGTGGTGCTGTTTTTGGAAGTAACCACCATGTTTTTCTAACCCTTAGGACAGCTCCTTGAAGGAGGCAAAGGAAATGGCTAGCTTATTATTGCCCCACCTAACGGAGAACTGCTTGGCCTTCTTAAAGGGGATCAGATCTTCTGTTTATTTGAGCATCAGCTTCTGTACCCAAGAATGGCCCCCACCCAGTGTACAGAGCCGTAGTGTTCCTGTTCACTTCCTGAACCTGCCGCTAACAGCTGATGGGTGGCGGGAGGCGGCAGTTGTCGAACCCCCCACCAATCTAATATCGATGTCTTATCCTATGACCAAGTCATTCATTTGTTGGTCCTGGAAAACCCCTTTTAAAGGCTATAGGTCCGCAGGTTTGTACCTATGACACTGGCTGACCTGTTACATGTGCACTTGGCAGCTGTTCATGTTCATATGTGCCCGCATTGCTGAGAAAAATGATGTTTTATTATATGCAAATGATCCTCTAGGTGCAACGGGGGTGTCATCATTACACCTAGAGGCTCTGCTCTCTCTGCAACTGCTGCGTCGCAAGCGTTCCAAAACGGATCAGTTTTGCCCCTAATGCATTCTGAGTGGATAAGGATCCGCTCAGAATGCATCAGTTTGGCTCCGTTCAGTCACCATTGCGCTTTGGAGGCAGACGCCAAAACGCTGCCTGCATCCGACGAAACTGAGCCAAACGGATCCGTCCTGACACTCAATGGGGACGGATCCGTTTTCACTGACACAATATCGCACAATAGAAAATGGATCCGTCTTGAACACCATTGAAAGTCAATGGGGACCGATCCGTTTTGGCTCCGTTTTGGAAAATACAAATGGATCGGTTCATGACGGTTGTATTATCTGAACGGATGCGTTTGAGCAGCTCCATGACGGATCCGCACTAAACGCGAGTGTGAAAGTAGCCTTACAGGTCAGCCAGTGTCATAGGTACAGATCTGCTGACTGAGGCCCTTTAAGTTGCAGTCGTCTTCAAGGGGAAACAACTGTGGGCTGTACTGTAATAACCCACAGTGTATACACTTCCTCCCAGTGGATTGTGTTTTATGACAGTCTGTAATAAAGTTGCTAATTATAATCTGGAATAGTTTCACCTTCGTAATGACAGGCTATTAAAATGGCTGCGTAATGATTCCCTGTGCATCAAACACCTCTGCGAAGAACCGCAGCACATATGAGAATTCCTGCTATGTATATCATACATGCATCATGTATGTGCAGGATGCCAGGGGCCCTCGTATCAGGCCTCTACATGCAGCAGATGATAAAACGCAAAAATCCCTTCTGTGGTCTGATTGTCATGACGCATCTGAGTGACATCACCGTCCTTTGTCGCCCTTCCTTTCTCTATAATTCTTGCTGAATTTACACACGCCAATTTTTTCTGCTGTGGCGAATCCGTGGACATTGTGGGCGCCCTGCTGCTAAGGGGCACCCACAATACGCTCTCAGTGCTGAAATGCAGATCGTCGTGGTTTTCAAATTGACTGCAACAAAAGCAGTTTTGTTGCTTATGGGCGCGACGAACTGCGGTTTTGCCGATTCACATCGTATGGCCATTAAAAATGAGGCTGCTTTTTGCTGCAGTAAAGTTAAACTTTTGCCAATCTGCCTATCTGTGCAGTTTTTTGGCTGCATGGCAGGTGCACCTTAGCCTGGGTTGACACGTTGTGGAAGAACCACGGCTAAGGGTTCTTTCTCATGACCGCATGGTCGCCGTGCCCGTGCTGCGGACCACAATGCATGGGCTCTGGCCATGTGAACTCGGTGCTGAGGTGCAGACCCGTGGACTTGAATGGGTCCGCGATCCGCAACATACGGCAAAAGATAGAACATGTCCTATCTTTTGCGGTGCAGAGACACGGACACGAATGCCCACGGAAGGGTTTCCAAGTGTTTCTGAAGGCTTCCGATCCATGCCTCGCACCCTAAAAGATAGGACATGTCCTATCTTTTTCCGTATGTTGCAGATCGCGGACCCGTTCAAGTCAGTGGGTCTGCACCGCAGCACAGAGTTCACATGACCAGGGCCCATGCATTGCGGTCCGCAGCACGGGCATGGTGGCCATACAGTCGTTTACTGAACCCTAAGGCCATGTTCACATCTGTGGCAAGCTGTTTTGGCACTATTTATTGCAGTTTTGGTGCGCTTTTCTATTTGTTAAGGTTTTTAAGGTTTTTGGTGCAGTTTTTTTTGTTTAAGAGTCCAATTTAGATGCTGCGGACCTTAATATCCGCATGGCGGGTAAATTTCCATGCATACACAATATGCCTTATGTACGTAAGATTTGGCAACTCTCATTCACTTTACTGGTACTATGTTACACGGTGATCTTTCTGCAAAAAAATCCACATGGAAAAAAAACGCACGGGGGAAATCTTGAGCAGATCCATGGCAGATCTGCATAAATTCACTGCCATGCGCGTTTGAAATCTGCAGCGCGACAATCTCGTGTGGAATTCACCCCTGGCCATAGAGAGGGTGAAGTTTGCTGGCTTTTCACGGTTAAAAAACGGATGTAATCTATGGGATCTTGTTGCGGTTTTTGCTGTGGAAACGCAACAAAAACCTCCCCGGATCTTTCCTCTGTATTTTCATCCACATGTGAACCCAGCCTAGCGGTTACAGGCATTTGTGGCCTGCACATAGTAAGACTCGGCTCAGGCCTACTGCCTGCTCACCAAGGGGGGCACGTAGTTCTCATGTCATCACTTCCTATACATTACAGCAGCGTCCCATCACCTGTCACCAGCACGCATGACCCTGGTGTGCAGAAACCTTACGAGTAATACTTCCGGGCGCGCTATATGCAGCTGCCTGTGTTGTACACCATGGGTGAAAGCATTAATAGATTGTAGTGGACGTTACTCACCTGGTAATGCTATATAAACGCATTTGTGTCCAATGCCTCATGCACACAAGCGTGTGCTGGCCGTGCCCGTGCATTGCGGTCTGCAGTGCACGGGCACCAACTGCATGCCTGTCATCTGTGGACACGGACCCATTTACTTGAATGGGGTCTGCGATTCGCATCTGACGGTCCGCACTGTAAAAAAATAGTGTTTAACCAGCTTCCCCCAAAAATAAATAAAAAATAAAATAACTCCGTCATGTGATCTGTGGTTCTCAATCAGTATTCATTCTTGCAAAAATTAAATTTTTAATAATACCAATGATTCGGATAGCTTTTTTTAAAAAAAACAGACTTCCAAAAGGATGGTAACACATGTAACTAGTGCTTTCCTCAGAGGTGAGTGACTCCTCTGGTTTCCCCAGGAGCAGGGAGAACCAGTATAGTCACCCGCAGCACCTAGCCGGCGTATTCAAGCTTTGCCTAGCAAGGACTGCACAAATACCTAGGTAGTTTAAGAAACTTGCTAGTGAATAATGGTTGTAAGGGTACTTCAACACTAGAGTTAGGCCCCATGCACATGACCGTTGGTGTTTTGCGGTCCGCAGACCGCGGATCCGCAAAACACGGAAGCTCCTCCGCGTTCCGTTCCACAATTTGCAGAGCGGAACGCGGCCCATTGTAGAAATGCCTATTCTTGTCCGCAAAACGGACATGCTCTATTTTTTTTGGAACGGAGCAACGGATGCGGACAGCACACAGAGTGCTGCTTACATCTTTTGCGGCCCCATTAAAGTCAATGGGTCCGCGCCCGAGCCGCAAAATATGGACCACAACAACGGTCGTGTGCTCGAGGCCTTAGTGAGATCCGGCAGGAAGTTCCGTCGTCGGAGCTGCCTGCCAGATCCGCCGTTCTGTGTAACAACTGACAGCATTTGTAGACGGATCCGGGTGCGGATCCGTCTACAAATGCATTGCAAGAACGGATCCGTCTCTCCGCTTGTCATGCGGATGGATGGATCCGTCTTGCAGTCTTTTTCCCAGTTTTCCCAGTCTGCGCATGTGCAAACCGGAAGGATGGATCCGTCATGCTGCGGTATTATGTCCCCTGAAAACGCCCGACAGTGACTGAACGGAAGGAATACTGATGCAAACTGAACGGATTTATATCCATTCAGATTGCATGGGGATATGCCTGATCAGTTCTTTTCCGGTATAGAGGCCCTAGGACGGAACTGTATTCCGGAAAAGAATAACGCAAGTGTGAAAGTACCCTAAGGGTCCTTCCTACACAGTCTGTGGCAGTTTTTTGGGGAAAAAAAAAAAAACACCTGTCTTGATCACAGTTTTTTTTTTTTGTAGGTATTTTGAGCTATTTTTGATGTGCCAAGCGGCACGTGACACAGCAGTAATATGCCACTTGGGGACATGTCATCGCCAAGGGTGGGTTCACTTCACGTTTTTGCCATCCGTTTAACGTATACAAAAACCGTCGACATTAACGATAGAGTTCCATTGTGAAAAAAAAAAAAAGTATACGTTAACATACGCATATTTTTTTTTTTACCGGACTCTGCAGGATACAAAAGCTTAGTGTGCTGCACTTTTGTATCCTTTTATTTAATTTTTTTTTACTTTGTGTAACATAAACGGATGGCAAAAACATGGTGTGAACCCAGCGTTGGTCCCGTCTGTGACTGCAGCGATAAGCGCGACGTGACCCCATGCGTGCAAAAGTTGACAGAGGGAAGATCAGTGAAGGGAATCGGCGGTAGTTGCCACAGGCAGATCTTGACATGTGAACGTACGCTTTGGAGTGAATTCAGACGTGGCGTATTTGCAGTGTGGATTCCGGATTTTGGAAACACTATCCACAGGTAGTAGATTTTCACTGTGGATTTCACCGTTTCAGTAGAAAACATATCAAACGTTTTGACTCGCCCTCTTCCTCTCTCCCCCCCTGACACCCTTTCCCCAGTCTCAGTATGTCTGGTCCTGTCTGTGTTGATGGATTTATGTTTAATACGAATATACAGCCTCTTTCTCACATTATTCTTATGGTGACCGTGTCGTTGATGGATCTGTGGACACTTTATATAATAGATGTAAAACATGGTCGTGTATGGTGTCTTTATAATAAGTTATTGAACCACGTTTTGATCGGTGAGGGTCTGAGTGCAGAGACCCCCACCAATCCCTAGAGCGAGGATAGACAAGCTCTCACATAGCGCGCTCCCTCTCTACTGTAGGAGACGGACCATAAGGGCTCATGCACACGACCGTTGTTGTTTTGCGGTCCGTTTTTCACGGATCTGTTCCACATCTGAAGTTTTTCTTCTCTGATTTAAGTCCTCTTCCGCTCCGTTATTCCACAAAACATATCCGTATGGTATCCATATGCGGTATGTTTTTTGCAGATCGGAAACAGTAACTTATTAATCACCAAACACATGAGCAATATGGGCTGGGCATAGCATTTCTACAGTATGGATCCGCAAAATACGGATGACATGCGGATATGTTCCGTGTGCATTCTGTTTTTTTTGCGGACCCGTTGACTTGAATGGAGCTACGGACCGTGATTTGCGGACAATAATAGGACATGCACAACTTTTTTTGCGGAACGGCCATGCAGACAAACGGAAACGGAATTCACACGGAGTACCTTCCGTTGTTTTTGCAATGAATGGTTCCGCATACGCTCTGCAAAAAAGACGGAACGCACACGGAAAGAAAATACGCTTGTGTGTATGAGCCCTAAGGCCCATTGCACACGACCGTATTGCTTTTTCAGTATTTTGCGGTCTGCACAAAATACGGATGACGTCCGTGTACATTCCGTTTTTTTGCGGAACGGAACACCTGGCCCCTGATAGAGCAGTACTATCTTTGTCCGTTATGCAGACAGTAATAGGACATGTTCTCTTGGAACGGAAATACGGAAGTACCTTCTGTTTTTTTTTTTTTTTTGCTGACCCATTGAAATGAATGGTTCCATATACTGAATGCAAAAAACGGAACGTAAACGGATAAAATAAACGTTCGTGTGCATGAGGCCTAAGACTTTCTATTGACCCTGACTCGCTTCCTCTCCTCCAGCGGGGCGAGAGGGTGCCATATGGGAACCCTTCTCCCTCCTCGTTCTAGTGATCAGTGGGGGTCTCTGCACTCAGACCCTAACCAATCAAAACTTTTGATATGTTTCTTTGACATATCAAAAGTTTTATGAAAAATCAGTGACCCTTTAAACGGTCAATAGCGGCAGTCGGACACAAGGGACGTCTCCCATGGCAGACACATTCAGCCGTCTGTCTATAACAGCATTTTCATATTCCACTTCAGAAGAAGACCTTGTGTTGTCATAGTGATGGCGGGAAATGGCATGTAAAAGATTACCCTTCCATCTTCCCTTTATTGCGGGCATACCTCTCTGCCACAAAGACTCTGCTAACCATTCAGTTACATGAATAGCGGAAACACGCTGGAATGATGTGGGAGCAGCTGCCAACTCCTCAAGAGCTGCGAGGGTTACCAGATCTTCACCACCACCAGATTACAATGAGTTTAAATTGTTTTTTTTTGTTTTTGTTTTGTT
This sequence comes from Bufotes viridis, assembly GCA_033119425.1. Lineage (NCBI taxonomy): Eukaryota > Metazoa > Chordata > Amphibia > Anura > Bufonidae > Bufotes > Bufotes viridis. The sequence continues at coordinate 130,251,223 of CM065595.1, read as the reverse complement.
TTTGCATTTTTAATCACATACAGTAAACACATTGGTGGTTAGAGAAATAACGTAGTAATGATCTCCAGTAATTACACTGCAGATTCACAATGGCCGGCTGCATTATACCAGGATATGTCATAAATGTCTGATGAATGTGGGCCCCTCCTCCGGAACCCACACCTATCCCTAGAATAGGGCCCCCCACGGCAAGTGGATGTGCTACCCTGTTTCTGTAACTCCCACTATTAAAATGGCAAAGGGCAAACCGTTGTCTAGTCCCGACCTCCTCTGGCTATCCCGTCCAGACAGGGGGAGGACCATCTGAAGATGGGAAACCCCTTAAGGGGATCGTCTAAGACAGGGATCGGCAAACTGCGGCTCACCAGCTGTTGTAAAACTACAATTCCCACCATGCACTGCTGTAGGCTGATAGCTGTAAGCAGTCTTTGCATGCTGGGAGTTGTAGTTTTGCAACAGCTGGAGAGCAGCAGTTTGCCCATCCCTGGTCTAAGATGTTGATATTAATGGCCTAGCCTCAGAATGTTTGGTGGAATCTGTCACGGATTCCCCTCTTAACCTGCCGTAGGAGGCAGAAGGTCCTCTCCACCAAAGAAGTGTTGGGTCTTTGATGTGCGCTGATGTTTTACTATGGCATTTTCTTTTCTTACAGATTTTGCAAAAGACACAGAGTAAAGTCGAGCTCATGTGTTCCCACTGTGCCCCAGGATTTGCTGGTGATGTCAGAGCTGGTCATCCCTCGTTTCATCTTCTACCTTATTCAGTACTTGAGAGACGGCTACAGCGAGCCCGGTATGTACAGTAAAGTGAAAGAAGCACCTGTAAGGCCTGAGCGGGACGATCATGGCCATAGGCCACGTGTGATGCCATTTGCTTGTCTCTCCTTGTTTTGTTCTTCAACAGAAGTGAATGGGAGGTAGCGTTGTGTTGACACATGATACCAGTGCTCAAAAAGAAACAACCCACCTGCACCACCATAAGGCTGCATTCACACGAGCGTGATTTCCGCGCGGGTGCAATGCGTGATGTGAACGCATTGCACCCGTACTGAATCCTGACCCATTCATTTCTATGGGGCTGTGTACATGAGCGTTTTTTTTCACGCATCACTTCTGCAACGCGTGTAAATCGCAGCATGCTCTATCTTATGCGTTATAAATGCATCCGCAGCCCCATAGAAATGAATGGGGCTGCGTTAATAACGCATAGCATCCGCAAGCAAGTGCGGTTGCGTTGCGTTTTTCACTGATGGTTGCTAGGAGATGTTGTTTGTAAACCTTCAGTTTTTTATCACGCGCGTGAAAAACGCACCAAAACGCATTGCACCCGCGTGGAAAAAACTGAGCAACTGAACGCAATCGCAGGCAAAACTGAATGGCTTTGCCTGTGAAAACGCTCAGTTTTCACTGAACGCATCCGCAACGCATCCGGACCTAATCCGGACACGCTCGTGTGAACCCAGCCTAAAGGTCATTGCATTTGCCTGTGCAGGACTTAAAGGGGGTTGTCCAGCTGCTTTAATTTTTTTTTTTAACCAATGCTATACAATTACAGTACTCCTCGCCTTACAAGTCCCCTGTCGTTTGCAGGATGGCACTTCCCAGGTGCTTCTTGTGATCGATGGGGGTCCCAGTGGTAGGACCCCTACTGGTCTAAAAGTTATCCCCTATCCTGTAGATAGGGGATTACTTTAAATTACCAGAATGCCCCTTTAAAGGTTTCTTTTGGGACCCTGATATTGATGGCCTAGGTCAGGGATGGGCAAACTGCGGCTCTCCAGCTGTTGTAAAACTACAATTCTTACCATGCCCTGCTATAGGCTGTAAGCAGTCTTTGCATGCTGGGAGTTGTAGTTTTGCAACAGATGGAGAGCCACAGTTTGCCCATCCCTGGCCTAGGTTTAACAATACAGTAATTCAGTATTACAGCACCAGATATAAAGTGTCTTGTCACTTCCGTAAGATCCATTAGACCCGAACATCAGTGCATGGGTCACGGACTCCTGAGAATATCTTTCTGAACACACTGAAGGTTCACTCACTATCCTGACCCCCAGGGAGGCACCCCTGACACTTTGAGTGATTGTGTAAAATATCTCCGTCCAGAGTGGACAGGATAAGAAAAAGGAGTCCTCCTAGAAAGAGATGGAGTATCCCAGCCATGGTGAAAAGGAAAGTAATAAACGGGACCTTTTGAGTGCCAGGACCGCATGAGCATTCAGGCAAATATCCAGTATAAGAAAATAACATTGCTACCTATGAAACCAATTAAATAAACTGTGGCCCATCTAGCTCAAGTTGCCCCTGACTTGTATCAAAGTGATCTTAGAGGGCTCAGATAACCCTGCAGTCCTGTTGAGTCTCGTAGTGCCTGTTAGCAGTAGGTACAGTTGGCCCATCTCACACAATGGTGGCATATCACAAGGATATGCCACCAGTGTTAGATAGGTGAGGGTCCCACCTCTGTGAAGGAACAAATGTGCACCGCGCAAGGGCAGCATCCAGAATATTCACTTCTATGGGAGTTGCGGAAATGGCGCTCCCTCTGCTTTTTTCGGGAACTCCCATAGAAGTGAATGCACGGTACACTCTCCTTTGCTTTGTGGGCCCCCTTCCACCTCTGGAGCTCACACCTATCTGGCATTGGTGGCATTTCCTAGCAATATGCCTCCAGTGTTTGAGATGGGTATACCCCTATTAAAGCATGAACCCCCACTTTTGCTAGACAGAAGTAAAAAGGAACATAGGATCAGGAATATCAGGATTTGTGGGTGAGAGATCAAGAAACAGATTTAAGGATCATTTCTCAGTATTTGTTGGTAGATCCCGTTCTGTATGTTCTCTAGTGGCTGCTAGGTACTGCTACTCAGTCTCATTACAGTGTTGCCATTCAATAATGAAAGGGACGTGGCTCTTTTCGGATTGCCACGGTCACGCTTTGGTGTGGGAGGAAAACGTACAAGGAAAAGGGTGAGGGGAAAAGGCCTGGAAACTAGGGAAAGGAGCAGGTCACCTTCTAGAGAAACTCTAATCAAAGTCATGACTGACTGCAAGTATGAACTGACCCTAAAGGTAGGTGAGTTCATACACAGGCACCCAAAGTCCTAACTCGCCCTGTAGGACCCTGTACTAATGTCAGGACAAGAGACAACCTGTTCCTCCAAACTTTAGGACGAACGGGAGTCTCCCTCAGGCCTAAACACAAATGACAGGGAAAAAAACACATGAAAACCCAAACAATTAACAAAAGGGGAAGAAGACGCTTAACTCCAAATGGGTCTAGAAGCACAGGAACTCCGCCAAGATCCAAACACCTGTAATCTACAACAAGACTGAAGCTATGAACTCTGGGAGAAGCCACAATAAATAGGGAAGGTTAAATGACCACATGAGCAACACCTGAGGCAAGGGGTGTGGCCATTACCAGAAACAACACAGACACGAATTGATCCACAAGGAACCTGTCAGATCAAACCATATGTTGCCAGTCTCACTGATCTCATGCCACCTGTCACGGGTACGTCCGTGACAGCCACACAGCCTTTTCAGTCAGCCGATCAGTGGGTCACGTGGAGCCGGACCTCCACAGCTGTGATATCGATGGTCTATCCTAAGAATATGACATCACTATCAAAGTCCTAGAACCCCTTTAACCATTGTGATGGAGGATGTTCGTTTTTGTCATTGCTACTTAGAGAATGAATAGTTTAGAACTTAGTTTTTTTTTTCCCTAACGCGATACATCCCATGATAGTACAGCTTGAATTGGAGGACGTATGATTCTGTAGAAGGGTCTGTGTTAGGCCTGTGTCTGCTAACATGTTGCATGTGGGAGTGCTTGCAGATTGCAGGTTTCTGTGCTCCGGTTACCCATTTGTCCTCTTGCGTGTCAGCAGTCAGTCCAATTCATACACTGAGATTATGACAATGAATAGTCTGCTTTACCCCTTTATAATTATTGGGGATCTGGCGGTGAACTGTAGAATCTGACATTGCGAACCGCTGTCACCTTTGTGAACGTACCTTCATTGGACGGATAGCCCCTCTAGTCTTCACAGGAGCAGCTTCTAAGGGTACTTTCACACTAGCGTTTTGGATTCCGTTTGTGAGATCCGCTTCAGGGCTTTCACAAACGGTCCAAAACGGATCAGTTCAGCCCCAATGCATTCTGAATGGATAAGGATCAGTTCAGAATGCATTAGTTCGGCTCCGTTCCGCTTCTATTCCGTTTTGGAGGCGGACGCCAAAACGCAGCTTGCTGTATTTTGGTGTCCGTCTGAAGAGGCGGAGCCTAACGGATTACAATGTAAGTCAATGGGGACGGATCTGTTTTCAATGACACAATATGGTGCATTTCAAAACGGATCCCTTCCCCATTGACTTGCAATGTAATTCAAGACGGATCCGTTTCGGATTTTGTCGTTTTTCTTTAAAACTAATGCAAACGGATCCGTTCTGAACAGATACAAACGTTTGCATTATAGGTGCGGATCCGTCTGAGCAAATAAACAGACGGATCCGCATGAACGCAAGTTTAAGTGTACCCTTAAACGAGTCTTTCTCAGGGGGTTCTGTCTGTGGCCATGTGAAATGCTGCATCACATTGCAACCATTGGAAACAATAGATGTGGTGATATTGATGACCTATTCCGATGATGGGCAATCAAAATAAATAAAGCGGACACCCCCTTTAACACTCTGTCCAACATCAATGAAGTGTTTGGCTACCAAACCAGGTTGAGCAGCAGCATCTCTCCCACGGCATCCAATACAAATCTGGATGACGGTTTTCACTATAGTTTTTTTCTCGTGTAGGCGCTGTGCAGATTATGGCCTGCAGTGGGAGTGTATGAATTTTCTGACAACTTGGAAAAGCGCAGTTGTCACCGAAACCTTCCTATGCCCTTTTGGCGGGAGATGAAGGCATTGGAGTGACTGACATGATGGTGACCGGATACAATGCTGCATAATACGGCTGAAAACCGTTTTTAATGTGAGCTGAGAACGGGGAGAAGTCATGGGGGTGGCTCCCTGCTGACTTCTCCCTGCCCTGGCTATATACAGATAGGGAGAAGCCTGTCAGTCAAGCCAAGGCTGGCCCGGAGAAACCACCGTGGAGCTGCCCTCCATGACTTCTCTTTTTAAAGAGGTTTTTGCGCTGCAGCGGTTGTTTGTAGCCAGGGAGTCCATCCTGGCCATTTATTATACTTCCTGAACATTATTATGGGGGCGGCCATCTTGCCTTTTAAAAAAGCATTAAAAAAATTGCTTTACACAGCCCCATGGTCTACAGTGGTATAGATGAGCTTTGACAATCGCCTGTTGTGAATAGTGGATTCTGCCTTGTCTATAGGCAGAGGTGATATCCTTACAGGCTGAATTAGAATGACAGATAAGCAGATAACTGGAGCAAAGTGACCTGCACAGACCATGAAGTGGCGCCTATTATCATTGGTCTTAGTGGCCGGTTCGAAAACTGCAGGATTTTATTGTTTTTGTTTAAATATAAATATTGACATGGAAAATTTGAAAAATATATATATTTTAAAAATATGTTAAACATAAAAACACGACTTAAACAATAGGCCATTTTCTGATGACCCATTCAATTTAGGCAGCAATACCCTCATAGCTTTTGCTTTTTATATCTGGATGCCTCCATTGCTACAGTATATGTATTGGTATGTGGTTGTGATATAGATGAATGTAATCATTGCAGATGCTGCCAGTTTGGTAAAAGGCTTGTGAGGGTTTCTAATCGGCTACTAGCCCGTGGCGCCCGTCTGGCACAATCTACGTGCATTTCTATGCTATTTTCTCAGCACGATACCTGACGGACAAATTCGCCGATTTGTAGAAAGCCTGTTGCTAGGTTACATTTACCGTCCGTGCTGGAGATGTAATTACCAGAAATGTAAAGTGGATTTCTTCATGTTCTTTACTATTTGTTGGCTGCGGTGTGTATTTTGTCTCAATTATTTTGGAGAATTGCTAATATTCTGGAGGCCTGTCCCGTTAGCGCAACACAAAAGCGGACATGGGGAGGTTAATTATCAAGACTGGTTCTTTCTGTCCCAGTCTTAAAGCGGTTATCCAATGTCTAAAGCATGTCTCATATAGATTATACTTACCCCGCTCCATGGCACCTGCATTGCTCCTGTTCCCCGTGTGGCTGCCATTGCATCTCCACATCACGCGGATCAAAACATCTGGCGCTGGGGGAGCAGCTAGTAGCAGGCCGAGGCAGGGACCAGCCTGCCCAGCATCGCGCGTGACACTAGGAGGACTCGTCCCCATTGCGGCCTGCTATTGGCTGCTCATAGGAAAGTGGCGAGGATGGCGAAAAAGTGGGAGATGCGACAATTCTTTTAAAAGTCGCAGCTAAAAAAAAAAATGACTTTTTAACACCACTTTTCAGGCGCAAAGACGATGATAAATCTCTCCCATGGTGTTTGCTCTGGTTATGCGCCAGTTGTGGTCACCGTTCCCTAAAAGAATCTGTTCTAGGAAAATGCAGAATGTCCTGAATATCTCCGGTTTTCAGCTGCGTTCTGGGAATGGCAGTTCATAAAATCCCATTCACTATTGTGCAAATTACCAGTACAAAAATAGGCTCCGCAGCGTCATTGTCGTCAGGGGTTATTCATCCAAAACTGAATGATTTGTGTCTTTCTGGTGCATACAGTACAATAAAACATATTTCTTGTTTTTTCATAGATTCCGCATCTGAAAAAGATTTCCAGAAAACCCTTCAAGCTTTGGATCCACAAATATCTTTCCTGGAAGATTTAACCAAGATGGGGGGAGCGATGCGAACCGTCCTTACACAAGTTCTCACCAATCAGCAATATTACAAGGACCTTTGCTGTGGTAAGTAGGGTGCTTTGTTATTTAGGGTATATGAGCTGTGCAATAAAAGCTGATCTTAAAGGATAACTGTCACATTTAGACCCAAATTTCAGTTTTCATATATGTAGTTACTAATATGATAATATTCCTGAATCAATAACTATTAGACTTACTTACCCCTTATTTAATAAGATTCAGCCCTTAGCAACCAGTCTGCATAAAACTGCAATTTCACTATTCTGTTAAGATGGCTGCCCTCAGCCCTGAGGCTAATCCATAGGACACCTGCAGTGAAGTTAGTGAAGACCAGCTCTGTATAGGGAGGTCTTGCAGTGAAGTTCCCAGGTCTGGCTGAAGCCTGTAGTTCTCCTACAAGCTCTCCTCTTATCAGATAAGGCTGTCATTTATACACTGAGCAGCCCCATATCTTCTCTGAGCTGTATATTCTCCAGAACTGCTAAGGGAGTGTCTGCCAAGCACAGACATGTGGAGAAGTTCACACACACAGCCCAGCACTGTTATCTCCTGTCAGGAAGAACCTGGCTTTTTATACATTCCCTTACAATGTTGACTCACTATCAGTTCCCAATGCACTGCTCCGTCCTCTATCTGGTAGACGGAAGGAGCTTAACAACCAGATTTTATCTCAGGTAAATATAGCCAATACTGGGGACTTTTAGGTGGCTTTTAGGGGTTATTTATTTAAGAATCAGAAATTAAAACAGGGCCAATAAGGTAATATTAATCACCAGAATCCAATAGTAAAAAAAAAAAAAATTTGACAGTTATACTTTAAAGGTATTGTGTGCCTTAAACAACCCATTCTTGGGTGCTCTCATTTCACAAAAATCAGCAAACGGCTCAGGGGGACAACCAAGAACCCACTGAGAACATTGAATACTTTAGGAGGCATCACACCAGTCAGGACAGCGTGCAGAGTCTCACTCACCGCTCCATGTGCCTCCTGCATACCAGTGACTGCTTCCATGCTTATTAGCATACACACTATAAGACGTACTGCCATTTCCCCTCTGCTTTTGTGGTTGGGGGGTGCGTCTTCTAGGCTGAAAAATACGGTACATTCAGTATATCTTTATTAGCCTCTTTCACACTGGCGTCTTTGGTTTCCGTCCTAGAGTTCCGTCCTCGGGGCTCTAGGACGAAAAGATACTGATCAGGATTATCCCAATGCATTCTGAATGGAAAGAAATCCGTTCAGGATGCATCAGGATGTCTTCAGTTCAGTACCGAGACGTTTTTTGGCTGTAGCAAAATCTGCAGCATGCTGCAGATTTAGCTCCGGCCGAAAATCCTGAAGGCATGCCGGAAGGACGGATCCGGAATTAATGCCACAATGACGTCAGAGCGCCCCATGAGCATGGATCACATGATCGCATGGATCACGTGATCCATGCGCATGGGGCGCTCTGACGTCATTATGGAGTGCCCCAGGAGCCGCATGGACGGTAAGTATACTGCTCCCCACTAGTTACTATGGCAACCAGGACTTTAGTAGCGTCCTGGCTGCCATAGTAACACTGAAAGCATACTGAAGACTGATCAGTCTTCAAATGCTTTCAGTTGTCTTGCGTTATGACGGATCCGGCGGGCATTTCTGGCGACGGAAGTGCACGCTGGATCCACACAACGCAAGTGTGAAAGAGGCCTAAGGAACCACTTTCCTGTTTATGGTCTGTGAACTTTGTGGTGGTAGCAGTGCCAGGGAGCTATTACTACTCTGTACTACTATTACTGCTAAAGTTTTTTTCCATTACCCTATGGACAAAAGTGCCACAAAAACACGATGGCCCTTTTACACCATCGAATGATCAGGCCAATTTACAGGAATGAACATTCACACGAACACTCGTTCCAGATAATTGCCTGTGATTAGCTCACAAACGTATATGTGCTGATTGGCAGCTCATCTTCCCATGTGAACGGGGGATGTGCTGCTGACATAATGTGAAAAGTATGGAGGGACAAGAGATCGGAACGATCATTCATGTCCCACGCACCTTCCATCAGGCTGTGTCGATTGAATGGTTTCTCATCTGGCCTGGAATTACCCCAGGTAAAAAAGAACCTAAGGCATGGTTTAAGAAACATTGGAGAAAAAAGAAAAGCCCTTTTTAAAAATAGAAGAAGCCCAGGTAGAATATGTGGGAGCGTGCGTGACGTCCATGAGCTGCTAATGATGACAACGTGTGAATACGCTCATTATCCCTGTGGGCGTCCGATTTATAACAGTATCATGTTTATCCGAGGCAGCACTCCGCTCCCAGAGGTGTCTACTCCAGCGCTTAACCTGTTAATGCTCGTCATTGTTTTGATCAGTTGTCTCCTACCCTTGTGATACTACAACTCCAAACGTTTTACATGGCAGAGTTAGAGCAGGTCTGGCCCATCCGTTGGAAGAGATATAATGAGATGTTTTATGCACAGACTAAAGAAGTTCTGTGACTTGGATACCCCCCTTTCTACAGGGACGGTCACCGCTACCTTGCAGGTTGCCAGGGAGCTCCATGCGATCAGGGTTAATCGCTCATCAGCCTTTCCTGCAGTGGCGCTGTGAAGTATTAAATAGATCTGTCATATTAGGTTATAGGCACACGGCAGATTTTCCTGCAGTTTTTGCTGGGTTTCCACACCAGAATCCGCATGTGTCACTTTGACTTTTGATGATTTGCCCCACATCTTACCCTTTGCATTGCAAACGGTGAAATCTGCACTGAAAATCCTTCCAAACAAGTGGCAGATTTCAAAATCGGCACCGGACGTCCGTTTTGCATGGAAATTTTCTACACTGTATTTGTGAAATTTTGGAAATCTCATCTACTTGGGTGTATGAACTGTATGAAAATCAGTGAATAATATACACCGTGTACATATATTCTTAAGACTTCCTCCTTTTTACCCTTTGGGGTGCTATCTCGATTATGACATCTGATTTAATAGCAAAATCCACACAACACTTTGCCGCATCTTTCATAGGGATTCTGTTTTTGTTTTTATGACCCTTTAAAAAAAAAACTAAAAACAACAAAAAAAAAAAACCTTGAGACCAGATGATGATTTACAGGAGTTGTATGAGATGTTTTTTTTTCAATTTATTTATTAACAAACTGCAGGAATGGTGTTAGAAGAAGAAGAATAATAAATTACTCACCACCCCGGACACCCTCCGCTCCTGTGACACTGCTCCTCCTCCTCCCACCACTGCTGCAGCCAATCACTGACCTCAGCTGTATACCGGTATGGCCAGTGATTGGCTGCATCTTGGAAAACCCCCTTAAGATTTATAGCAAACGATTACAGGTCTACATACAGTGTCTTTGTTTTGGTGGTTTATGCCATTCCGACGTTTTTTGTTTTTCAACTATGTTCTCTGTAATAAGGGATCCTTCAGGGTTTCATGCGGTCTGTGGTTTTCTAAGAGGTTACCTGAAAGAAAATTCTTAAAGTGACGCTCTGATTCAAGAAAGAAACCAAAACTAACAGAATACCTACCTGGTGCCCTCCTTTTCATCTTTTCAGTTTCGGATCTCTTTTTCCCGGGCTCCTTTTCCGTCATCCGAGATGGCTGCATTACCTCTCAGACTACCTGATATACACTGTGTTTCGGTAACCCAAGACACTTCCTATTTGCTCATTTGCTCTTGGATTGGCCAGCACTGTTCACCTGATCTGGCCAATCCGAGGGCAGCAGGATACCAACAGCACAGTGTGCACCGGGTAGTCGGAGCAGCAGCATATGGCCATAGAAGAGCCCAGGGATTGGTGGCTCTGCAAAAGATGAAAAGGGGGTCACCATGTAAATGTTCTCTTCGTTCCCCAGTTAGGGTCCATTCACATGTCCGCATCCGTTCCGCAATTTTACGGAACGGGACCGGACCCATTTATTTCAATGGGGCCACAAAAGATGTGGACAGCACACAGTGTGCTGTCTGCATCTGCACTTCCGTTCCACGGCCCCGCAAAAAAGATAGAGCATGTCCTTTTCTTGTCCGCAACCACAGACAAGATTAGGCATTTCTATCATAGTGCTGGCAATATGCGGTCCGCAAAATGCCGAACGCACATGGCCGGTGTCCGTGTTTTGCGGACCACAAAACACTTGTGGACGTGTGAATGGACCCTTAATTTTTATTTTTTTTTCTTGAAAAAACTGATTCATCATGGCTCACATGTTTTAGGGCTCATGCACAGCACTGTATGTATTTTGTGCTCTCCAAAAAACGGATCCGCAAAGAATACGGAAGACGTCTGTCTGCAGAACGGAACAGCTGGCCCCTAATAGAACAGTCCTATCCTTGTGTCCTTTTATTGTCTGCATTACGGACATGTTCTACTTTTTGGCGGAATGCACACGGAGTAACTTCCTTTTTTTTTTTTTTTTTTTTTTGCGGACCCATTGAAATAAATGGTTCCATATATGGTTGGATAACTACCTAAGAAGAACGCTAAAATAGATAATTTATTATGTTATTATTAAAATATATAGTGGCTACCCACCAGCAGAACAGATCGGGCTAGGTGTGATGAGCTAGTGGACTGTATGTATAAATGTGTGTATATATATATAATATATATTCATTCAGCCACTCTTCCCAGTAACACCACTGAGCAAAGAAAACTGTGTGTGGTACCAGGGGATACACTGTTTCCTCCCAAATTGCACCACAACACCTCAGATACACTGTTTCACTCAGTGTGTATCCGTTAGTATTCAGTCATGCAGGGCTTATTACAGAGATTCCGATAAGGGATGATTGGTATGGTATGCAGTTGTAGCCACCAATCAAACCTAAATATTATCATCAAGCCCCTATGACCTCTAATTGTACTTCATGCCTGCCTAATGTTGCGTCCACTCGACACGTTTCTCAGCTGCCCTATTTGCGCACCTATCATCGGGAGCAGAGTTAGTCTCATCCAGCTCCAGGCCGCCCATGTGTTTGCCGTTTTCCTGTGAGCTGGGGAGGACCGGGAGCAGCGCTGCATGCTGAAGACGCCGCACACTGTAGTACAGCCTACCGGCAGCTATCCAACATTTAAGTAGTATAAGTACGCAAACCAATCTGTACAACGGACACAGAAAGAAAATACGTTTGTGTGCATGAGCGCTTAACCTGTGGTTACATGTCTTAAAGCTCTATTATCAGCACTTTCTCCTCCGCCTCCCTCTTTAGGACCAACAGGTTGTTCTCTGAACCAGTACCATATGTACCATAATGTGCAGTTCACGGCCGAATACTCTGCTCAGCGGTCTTTTATTTCATCATGAATCAGATCTCTGTGGGCACATGTGTGGTGAGGACAGATTGCAAATCTAAGTTCCAGAAATCTGGCAAAAGTCCTGTGTGTAGGAGGCCGGCTTAAACGCTTCATCTTTCTTTGTACCATATGACTACAATTTCCGTATTGGTAGTGGGGAATGATGGAGGTGAATTACACTTCTACGGTATGTGAGCAAATTGCATAAATAACAACTGAATGAAATAGTTCTCTTTGTTCATATGTTTCACCTTCTTTCCATTCCTTACTGATACATTTGTGATTCCTTAAGTAAAATAAAAGTGACCTATGGTGAGGGGGACCTTGGCGGTTAGGCTACTTTTACACTTGCCTTTTTGCTGGATCCGGCAGGGTTCAGCAAAAACGCTTCCGTTACTGATGATACAACCATCTGCGTCCTATAAAAACAGATCTGGTTGTATTATCTTTAACATTCCCAAGACGAATCCGTCAATGGGGGACGGATCCGTCTTGCTTCACATCTCAGGACGGAAAGCAAAACGCAGCATGCTGTGTGTTTCCCTGACTGATAAGGCTCTTGTGAAATTGGTTCAGTTGACCAACAGTCGAGCATGCATGTTTCACCCTCATTCAAAGCCTAGAGAAATTGCTGACATAGCAATGCTTCGCTGTTTCCTTCAGCCCCTAAACAATGAATAGAGGGGCAGTGGGCATGCTCGACCACCATTCTGTTCAAACTCCTCACTGCGGTGGAGGACCCACGACCCCTGTTCTAATGATTTGTGGGGCCCCTAGTGATTGGACATTTATATCCTATCTTGTGGATGAGTGAGTTAGGTCTCTTGCTCATGACCGTATCCGTTTTGCGGCCCACAAATCACGGATCAGCAATTTTTGCTGGATCCATTGTAAAAAAAACATAAAAAAACACATTCTCCCATTCTTGTCTGCAAAATGGACAAGAATAGGATATGTTCTATAACTTTCGGCCCGGATGCAGACAGCACATGGATGAATGGGTCCGCGTGAAATCCGCAAAAATGCAGATCGGACACAAACCAGACAAATCCGGTCTTGTTCTTGAGGCATTTAGGTGGTGATCCTTCTGGGGCAGCAGGTAATGGGATTGCAGTCATGGCAAAAAATCAAGGTTTGCTCCACATATAAAGAATGAAAAAGTGTACCTTTTAATAAAGCGTATGTTCACTATATAGGTTCCACCGAGAATACTTCTACAAAGAGTCATGAAAAGTACCTTATTGCCCTAAAGGGGTCTGGACTAGCCTTTCCTGAAGAGAAACAGCCGAGCGGGAGCCAGGACCAGAGCACAAGTGCATTACCAGTGCAAGGTTTGTGAAATACATTTCCTCTTTCTTCCATGCAGACTGTGTGTTAGGGCTCATGCACAAAACTAACTGTTTTGCAATCCGCAAATCATGGATCCACAAAACACAGCTATGGGCCGAGTGCATGGCACATACTTTTTATTTTTTGAAACTCCTGCAGAAATGTCCTATCCTTGTCTGCAAAACGGACAAGAAAAGGACGTGTGTTTTTTCTTGAGGGGCTGCGGAAAGGACTTACGGATGCAGACAGCACATGGTGTGCTATCCGCATCTCTTGCGGCCCCACTGAGATGAATTGGGTTGTTTTTGCGTATTGCATGCGGGCCAGAATTACAGACATGTGCATGAGGCCTTAGTCTGTGGTTTGTGTGTATGCAGTTTGTCTTGTAAAGTTGCTCGTACATCCACAAGATCTGTGTATTCTATGCAAGAGAAACTTCCATGTGATAACTGAAGAAAAACCAAGAAGTGCTGGAGCACCTTCTCCTTTGTGTCATCCCCCCATTATCACTTCTGGTGTATAAGAGGGATTTGCTAACTTGGTGTTTCCATCTTGTAAATAGGAATTGTCCATATAGTTTGACACAGTTCACACAAGTTTTACAAGTCACTCCATGCACTCTGCTTTTCTCGCCAATTTTCCTTGGGGGACACGGGAGACCTTGGGTAAAGCTCAGGTCCCTAGGTGGCGTGACACTAAGTGAAAACTGTTGAGCCCCTCCTGCAGCAGCTATACCCTCAGCCTGGAGAGAGAGACTGCCAGTTTTTGCTTAGTGTCCAAGGAGGCAAGACACTCCCTGCTCTGCAGGGCTGCTTTTCCTGGTCATCTTTATTTTTGATTTATTGCTTGTGGCCTTCAGGTCTCTCAGAAGGTGTCTGAATTGCAGCCTTTCTTGCTCCGAGTCTCCTGCCCTCCCCAGGACAGGGCTGTTCTCCATCCCGTCCCTTCCTTCCTTCTGAAGGTGGTATCTTCCTTTCATCTCGACAAGGCCATCGTCCTCCCCTTCCCATCCCCGGGAACAGACACTTCACCGATTGGACGTTGTTCGGGCCTTGCAGTTTTACTTGGAGATCACCAGCACTTTTCGGCGCTCTGACTCTTTGTGGTTCCAGGAGGTCCGCGCAAAGGTTTGACAACCTCCAGGGTTGCTTTCGCCCCCTTCATCACAATGGCTATTGCTGAGGTTACCGCACCAAGGGCAGGATTCTGCCTTCACTGTCACCGTTCATTCCACTGGAGTGGTTGGTGCCTCCTGGGCCGGAGACATTGGGCTTCGGTCGCGCAATTGTGCAAGGCAGCCACCGGTCTTCCTTGCACGCCTTACCTAGTGCTACAGGGTGCATCCTCGGGCTTTGGATGCTGCACTGGCACCGTTCCTTGCAGGGCAGTCCGTGCTTCAGGGCTTGCCTGGAGCCGTGGTCCCCTCTTGGACTGCTCTCGGACGTCTCAAGGTCTCCTGTGTCCCCCAAGGAAAATGGGCGAGAAAACGAGATTTTTGTGTAACTTACCAGTAAAATCTCTTTCTCGCTCTTCCTTGGGGGACACAGCACCCACCCATCATTGTTTTTCTCTACGCGGTTTCCAGACTTGGTTTACCCGGTCGGGTAGTTGGCTTGTTGGCTCCACTTGTTGGACTTTGCCTTTTCTCACTACTTGGACACTCAACTGGCAGTCTCTCTCTCCAGGCTGAGGGTATAGCTGATGGAGGAGGGGCTTAACAGTTTTCTACTTAGTGTCACGCCTCCTAGGGAGCTGAGCTATACCCAAGGTCTCCTGTGTCCCCCAAGGAAGAGCGAGAAAGAGATTTTACTGGCAAGTTATACAAAAATCTTGTTTTTGTCTTTGCTCTTTTCCTCATTTGTTTGAACTTTTCGCACAGTAAACTTACTGCATTTTTTCGCTTTATAAGACACAGATGATAAGACGTGCCCCAGATTTAAAAAGAGGAAAATAAGAAAAAAAATATTTTTCATCAGACCTCATATCAGATCCCCATAAATATAAGGACATCAGATCAGGCCCTCAGATCAGCCCACGTTGTCAGACCTCAGATCAGCCCACATTGTCAGACCCCCATCAGACCGCAGATCAGCCCACATTGTCACACCCATCAGACCGCAGATCAGATTAAAATAAAAAACTTCCTCTTACCTATCCTGTTCTGCGGCTCCTCTTCACCTCTGGCAGAAGTTGCGCTCCCCTGTCTTCCCGGCCTGTGCTGCTCTGTCACCTGACTGCGTCAGGATAGTGAATCACTGGCCCCAGCAAGGAAGACCAGGGAGGGTGAGTACTACAAGCACTTGCGGAGCTTCGCTTTCAACTCCCGGTACCTAATTCATACTAGTGAGCACTTCCATAATAGAAGAGCTCACTAGTTTTCGCTTTATAAGACGCACGTCCATTCCCCCACCACCCACTATTGACCAGAAAACCCCCAAGTGGCTCATATAGAGCATTGTACATAATACTAATAAGTGCAATGTTCCTCTGACGGACAAACATTCTGAAAAAAAAAAAGTTTCTATAAATATTGATTTAAACAAAATAAATACTACTTTCTGCTGGAAGTGTCTCTTTAACACTTTAACACTTATACGTGCGGTTCCAGGAGATGAATGGCACAATGCAGTCTTCTTAGAAAATGTGCTCTGCAATGGTATTTTGTGTCCATCTTCAAGGCCTTTTAAAATAGTCTGAAAATATATTATCTAATTAGTGACATTTTTAGTTATGAATTAATATTTGACGCATAAGGGAATATTTCTTCAACTCTGTTTAACAGAAACTATCCATAGTTATATTTATTTATTTTTCTGTAGAAACTTCAGGAGCGAATGCAGCGTCAGTACAGTCCGATTCTTCTGATGAGGTTGGTGAATTACTGTTATTTTTAACTTTCCATTTTCAGTAGCTTTCCTGCCCTCTGTGGTATAGAGGGTGGACATCTGGGGATGCTTCATTACTTATAGTGACCGTTCACATCAGACATTTTCTGACATTGATTTCAGCATTTGAGTTAAAGCGGTGGTAAGAAGTTTATGGGCAATAGTATTTCCTTTATTTTGTACAATATCTTCTGTTATGCTGTAATGAGGAGACATATTCATTTTGTGATATTGCTGTACAGCACATATTATTTTCACAGTTCTACCTTTTATAAAGGGACAGCTGCCATGCGAGTGAACGGCGCTCCAGCATACGATTTTACCGCAAAGCGACCCTGTTTTGAATCAGTTAATGGCTACAAGACTTTCTAGTAAAACAGCAGTTTGTACTACAAAACTGGGCAGCGATTATCGGTCTAACTGCTGTTAGCTGCAAAATTGTGCGGCCACTACCAGTCATCTGATAACCCGGCTAATTTGCGGCATCCTGTCCACTCTGTGTTTCCGTACCTTTAAAGAGTGATGGGTTAATATCTGGTAATAATCTAATTTTAAATGTATGACTATCTTCATGAAATTTGTCTACTTGGGCTAAAGTTGTATTAACCTTCCAGGAGGACCAGGATGACAGACCATCTGTAGGGAAACGAAAAAGAGTAAAACTCAGCACAAGCGCCAAAGGTATGTATACTTTCACATGACCCTGCTGACTTCATTCTAGGGCTGTCACCGAAAACAAACATCATCTGAAATGTCAAGTGTCTTGTGTTACACAGCTTGGAACACCCCAAACTGCAACCTGCAAGACATCCGTGTTCCTCAGTCAGTTTTTCTGGCTTCAGATGCACGCTCTGAGAGCAGAAACCGTCCGGATGTGGGCTAGAAAAACATAGTTAAAAGCTTTTACACACAATTCATTTGCTGTTTGTTATATGGACTTATTAGCCATTGCAGGTGTAATTCAATTGTTTAGGCGGTTCATGAAGCTAAAACCTGGAGTGGATCTTAACTACATGAGCCATCTGGCAGGTCTGCATCTAACCCTGCAAGGAAGTTCCTGATTTTTTTTCCCTGGTATTGGTACAAAAACTGCATCACAAAACCATATGAAAACTTCCATGTATGCAAGAAGCCGGAACGGGTCTGGCTAAGCTCTTCAGTTGCACGCAGATGTATTTTAGTTGGATTAGAAAAGGAAAAATTGTTCCCATTCCTAATAGTGTTGACTTGAGCAAACTTGTGTCTTTAAGTTCTGCGCGCCAGAGTTTGGGTTCGGGTTATCGAAGAATCCCGTTATGGATTCCACTACCACGGACCATTCTTCGATAACCTGAACTTTGGACGCAGAACTTAAAAAACAAGTTCGCTCAACACTAATTTCTAATAAACACAAATATCCCCCCCCCCCTCCCAAAATAGAAATTGCCTTCTCGTCAGTCTACACAGTTAATATAATAAATTTGTGACATAGCTACAATAACAGTTAAAGGGTTTTTTCACAAAATGTATTTCCTATCTACAGCATGCAAAGAGGTGTCTCTTGGGAAATTAAACCATATCCGTAGTACAACCTCTTGGAGGTGGCTCCCTCTTCCAAGAGGTGGCGCTAGCGAGATGGTTTTCTTTTCCTAGGAGACATGTCTTTGCATATTATTTTCCCGTAGAGCATCACCAATGCGTCTCCATACCGTGGAGTACTTCCAGTAAGACTCCTATGTTCAGGATACTGGCTAAGTGCTCATGCACACAGTCATAGCCCTTTTTGCGTTTGCAAATTGCAGGTCCGCAAAACACGGATACTGGCCATGTGTGTTCCGCATTTTGGGGAATGAAACTTCCTGCCCTCTATACAACTGTTTTTTTTTTTTTTTTTGCGGGGCTGCAGAACGGACTTACTGATGCGTAACAGCACACAGGTGTGCTGTCAGCATCTTTGCTGACCCATTGAAGTGAATGGGTCCACACCCGACCCGCAAAAGGGGGCATCGGGTGCAAAAATACATTCATGGGCATAAGCCCTAAGTGTCTGATTCCACTTACAAACAACAAAAAGTGTGCCCAGTAACAAAAGTGTCATAAAAATCTATATACGACTATTCCAATCAGCACAAAAAACAAAACTGTCACAGAAACTATTAAACAACAATCCTAATCTTAGCGGTCGCAACAATATGTTATCCCTAGTAGCCATCATAGGTATTACAATAAAATATCATCAAAAGTCTAGTCGTCCTGAAAGTGAACACTCCCAAATATGAATATAATTGATGAAGAACTCATACTAGGACTTGATTCTCTTGTTAATTCTGCCCAATTTTTTTACAGATCAGTCTATCATGGATGTTCTGAAGCATAAATGTTTTTTAGAAGAATTACTCTTTTGGACTGTGAAGTACGAATTTCCTCAGAAAATGGTCACCTTCCTGCTCAATATGCTACCAGACCAAGAGTACAAGGTAATCTCACTGCCTTCCTTTCCCTCAGTGTAGGCGAGTCGGCATCCATTGTGGCTTCCTGGGACAAAGTAGAACTGGCTTAGTTCCTAATAGCAACCAATCAGATTCCACCTTTCATTTTCCAAAGGAGCTGTGAAAAATGAAAGGTGGAATCTGATTGGTTGCTATGGGCAACTGAGCCACTTCTACTTTACACCAGTTTGATAAATGACCCCAATTGTGTTTTCCTGGCACTGTAGCTGTTTTGTTTTTAGCACTTGGGGGTTACAGTTATCAGACCTTGGTGGCTTATTACTAGGAGTTGTCATTAATGTGCAGCATGTACTGAGACACCCTTTAATGACCTGCACTGTTTCATTTTTTGCTGCAAGTTTTTTCAATTTACTATTCATATAGGAATATTTTCCTTTTTTGCGTTTCTCTAGTGCTGAAGTGAGCAAAAAAGTTAACCATAACTTACCTGCCCGATCCCTGCCACTCCAGCACCTACGCTCCGGTGCTCCTCATTAGTCTTTATTTTTCTGGAGTGATGATTTGCCGGCTCCTTTGGTCCCCCACTGTCATGCTGTGGGTCACATGACACAGGGGACATGTAGCTGTTACAGCCAGTCATTGACTCATCAAGTATGCTTACCTGTCAGCTGCAGGTCTGTCAGCTTGGCGGAGGTATGGCTGAATGGCCTCTGAAGGTGGAAAACCCCTTTAAGGGCTTTCAAGCATTACAGTTCTGTTTTAGTCAATGGAAGATTCTTGTTGCAGGCTTACCGGCCTGAAGATCTATGCATTAGAAGATAGGGCCCTGGTGCTACTGGTTGGTTGGAATCATGGGACATGTAACTTGATGGCCTGTGCAAAGTTAGGCCTCTTTCACACTATCGTTTTTGCTTTCCGTCCTACAGTTCCGTCCTCGGGGCTCTAGGATGGAAAGATACTGATCAGGATTATCCCAATGCATCCTGAATGGAGAGAAATCCGTTCAGGATGCATCAGGATGTCTTCAGTTCAGTACTGAGACGTTTTTTGGCCGTAGAAAAATCCGCAGCATGCTGCGGATTATTCTCCGGCCAAAAATCCTGAAGGCATGCTGCAATGACGGATCCAGATTAATGCCCATTGAGAAGCATTAATCCGGATCCGGCTTTAAGCTAAACGTTGTTTCGGCACATCGCCGATCCGACGTTTAGCTTTCTGAATGATAACTATGGCAGCCAGGACGCTACTAAAGTCCCGGCTGCCATGGAAAAGTAGTGGGGAGCCAGAGGAGAAGCTACTTACCGTCCGTGCGGCGGCCGGGGCGCTCCACAATGACGTCACAGCGCCCCTACGTCGCATTGATCAGTCTTGAAATGCTTTCATGTGTGTGGCGTTGGGCATTTCTGGCGATGGAAGCGCACGCCGGATCCTCACAACGCTAGTGTGAAAGAGGCCTTAGGTGAATACAGACTTTTTCTCATTAAAATCAATGGATCAGTTTTCTGAAGTTTGTCTGAACTTCTGTTACACTGGGCACTAAAATTAAAGGGGTTTTCAGAGGGGTTCAGAGCTGAACCTGGACATATCCCTGTTTTCACCCAGGCAGCCCCCCTGAAAGGCTTTTTCTGGAGATCCGGTGACTTACTGGGCTCTCCATGGGAATGCTAGGCAGAGGCTTCTGCCTAGCAGGGAGCCCGGTGACATCACTAGCACTAATGGACGGGCTTTAATGCAGCCCTAGCCTGTAAAATGGCTAGGGTAGCGCTAAAGCCTGCCCATCAGAGCTGGTGATGTCACCGGCAACACTGCTTACCGGAAGCCTCCGCCTAGTAGTGTAAAAAATAAACACGCATGAAATGCTCATGTCAGAGGGCCTGCCTGGGTGAAAATGGGATATGTCGACAACCCCTTTTAAATGCCATGCTGGCAATTCGAACACTGCCTACTTACACAGTGCAGTCAAAGGTTGCTGTTGGTTGCTATTGGATAATTCTTCTCGGCCACTTAGTTGTTTTTGTAATTTAATTTGCAGATTGCGTTTACAAAAACCTTTGTTCAACATTATGCTTTCATAATGAAAACCTTGAAGAAAAGCCATGAGTCGGACACCATGTCAAACCGAATTGTGCACATCAGCGTCCAGCTCTTCAGCAACGAGGAGCTGGCTCGTCAGGTGACTGAAGAGTGTCAGCTTCTGGACATCATGGTTACCGTGCTGCTCTACATGATGGAAAGTTGCCTTGTCAAAAGTGAATTGCAAGGTAATTACAAACTTTTCTCACTGTGGTATTTTTTTTTTTATGCATTTTTTCCCAGAAATTTACATAGGTTGTATATAGTTTCAAGGGAAGCTGATGGTAAGGTATTCGATATTTAACTAAGCACATCACCGTATCCTGTCCAAGCATGTGATCCCTAATAATGCCCTTGTCTTAAGTTTGTGTTTTATGAATACAGAGAGAATATTCTTTATTCAGCGCTCCCGCTGTATGGTATTGAGCGCTTTTAAGTCAAGGAGGTTGGCTCAGAGCTGCGGGAACGTCATCTCCTGTCCACATCCTGCGCAGACACAGACTTTCTCCTCCACAGCACCTACGTATTGAAACTGGGTTTACAGCTGCGGAGTTCAGTGCTTCACTGTGCATGCGCCAGATAGTGGGGAGAGTATGGGCCTGAAATGTCTGCTACTCTGCGCAGGCGCCATGTAGGAAAAAGACTGTGAATACATGAGATATGGAGAGAAGAAGGGATGACGTAACCACAGCCCTGAAACATCAATCAAGGGGCAGGAGGCAGGATCTGGGTGTGACGAGCTTGACTTGGAAGCTGCAAGAGCCAGTCTCCTTATAGGACTTGTGTCATGGAACATATTTCACATTTTTCAAACCACCTGAGTACTTTTGTAATTAAATGTAATTAAAAATGTAGCATAGCCACCGAGTTATTCCATAAAGTGTATCTGTACAGCGCCACCTGCTGTTTGTTCTTTTCCTTATTTTGTGTCCGTCTCACTGAGCTGGTGGAACGTGCCCAGTTCAAATCTTTAACTGCTGCCTGCCATACGTTCTATTAGAAGCTGTGGCAGGTACAGGGAGAGAGAGCTACAGCAGAAAGGACATGCCCACTGAGCTCCCAGGCTGAAGATACTCTAGCAATTGGAGACGTGAATGTGGAAATCTCTGGATCCATGTGAGGTACAGGGCTGGTTCTAGTTTTGTTAGAAAGAGATGGTCATGTACTATATGATGTCTGATTTTCATTTATTACATCAATCATGGCACAAACCCCTTTAACTTGACAGCGCTCATTAGCATACGACAGGAGCGCTGAATAAAGATTATTTTCTTGGTATTCATAAAACACAAAATCAAGAACAGGGCGCCGTTGGGGACAATATGCTTGAACAGATAAGGTAATGTGCTTAACTAAATATCGAATATTTTGCTGTCTGGTTCCCTTTAAGACTATTGATAGCGGCATTTTACCCACTTAGTCAGCCAATTAAATATTAGAGCCATTAAATAGGTGATCTTTCTGCCGCACAGCAAGTCAAGTAGTTACCACAGTTATGTCTTAGGCCTCATGCACACGACCGTTGTTTGATTCCGTGTCCGTTGCTCCATTTTTTGTGATTTTCTGTGGACCCATTGGTTTTCAATGGGTCCTTGGAAAACTCGGAAAATGAACCGTTTGTCCTCCGCGTCCGTGATTATAGTCCGTCAAAAAAATATAACCTGTCCTATTCTTGTCCGTGAAAAACTGTTCACGGACCCATTCAAGTCAATGGGACCGTGAAAAAATGCGGCTGGCCATCCGTGTGTCATCCGCGTTCCGCGTCCGTTTTTTTTGCGGATCCCTTGGCAGGCACTTGGCAAAAATTGTCAGCCTGTCTTTTGGTAAAATCTTTTGGGTCATGTCCGCTAAAAAAAAACGGAAGACATACGGAAACACAACGGAAGGCAAAAACGGACACGGATCACTGAACAACGGAACCCCTTTTTGCGGACAGCATAAAAAAACGGTCGTGTGCATGAGGCCTTATTCACACAGTCAGTGTTTGGTCAGTGTTTGGTCTGGAATTTTAAACCAAAACTAGATTCGGCTTTAAACAAAGAACAGGTGCAGATCTTTCCCTTAAACGTCCCTTAGTTGAATTTAATGGACTTGTAGTAAGTCTTTTTTCAACCGTATTAACTATAAGTATCCTGGTTTTAGCTCACAATCACTACTGGCAATCACTGACAAAACACTGATGTGTCAATAAGGCCTAACTGTGCAGTACTGCAGACCCATTATAAAAAGCGAAACTCCCCTTTAAAAGGCTCCGTACACCTTCGGGGGGCCTTATGATTGCATTTTACCCCTTTTGGGATAAAAATTATTTTTTTCAATTGGGCTTTATTAAAAATGTTGAGCCGTTCTCCAGCAGGGGGTTAACTGTTTTTGTAGTTGTCGGAGTCTTTTTACTTTCACTTGTGCAGTCATCTAATAACCGTTAGTGAAAGTCAGATCCCGCTACTAAAGAAACTAACGGCTGCTTGAAAAGACAGTAGTTCAAAATTTTTAATAAAGAACATTTAAAAAAATGATTTTTAGCTCAAAATGAAAACAATGCAATAATAAAAAAAATTGCCCCGAAGGTGAACGTAGCCTTTAAAGGAGCATTTCCATCTCAGTTATTTTTGAAAAACCCATCGAAGTAGTAGCGTTGCCTGCTCTCTATTCACTTTAGCACTCATTGGGGTCCCGTTCTTCGTAGAGAACTAGTTTACGGATATTTGACGCATCCTGTGCACAGGGCTACAGGGCTATTTCCAGTTAAGGGGTTTTCCAATAAATAACATTTATCCGATAGGAGCTGAATGTGTGGTGGCTGAGGGCCCAACATCTGGAACCCCTCTCTGGTTCCTGAGCTTCCTGAGTGTCCTATGTCAGTGCACTGGCAGTTTACACGCGTGACCACCACCCCATTCACTCTCTATGGGACTGACAGAGACAGCGGAGTGATCAGGAGGGTCCCAGTGGTCATAGACTTCAAATGAATCTGTACACCATTCGCTCCAGTTTATTAAAATGATATATCATTGATATTGGTCTTACATATAATTGATTGTCTTGTTTAGTACTAGTAGTTTTCATTAGTTGAATTAAATTGTAGTGGAACATGAATAAAGATAAAGAAGTTAAAGCCTCCAGTTTACATCATGTAGCTTTGTAATGGGACGGAGAATAAACTGTTTCTTTAATACCTCAAAAGGGTTGCAGTGGGAAATTATAGTCGGGAGCTGGGGGGTCACTTTAACGAAATAGTGTGTGGAGACCACTGTTTACTTGCACTTTTATTTCGTGGGAAGTAATATATTTACTTTTCTTAATGGCCAGTTGTCACGGATTCAGAATACTGTATGTTGCACCCTGAGCCCATTATTTTTTGTCCTTCTTTCCATTGATTCACACTTGTATTTTCAGATGAAGAGAACAGTTTACATGTCGTGGTGAACTGCGGCGAAGCGCTACTGAAGAATAACACGTACTGGCCGCTAGTTAGTGATTTCATCAATATTCTTTCCCACCAAAGTGTAGCCAAGAAATTCTTAGAGGATCATGGGTTACTAGTTACTTGGATGAACTTTGTATCGTTCTTTCAAGGTAGGTACTTCAGATAAGTTTTTGCTGTGTAGTGGGCTATTAGGAATGTGTTTGGCTGTTTGCAAGCAATTTAGTTTAACATTTTTAAATCTTGTGCAGTCAGTATTTACTGATGACCTATGCTCAGCATAGGTCATTAATATCTGATCTGTGGGGGTCCGACACCCCCGCCGATCAGCTGTTTAAAGAGAAGGTGGCGCCCCATGCGAGTGCTACTTCCTCTTCATTACACTGCTTGTCCTCTCGGAAGTGCAGTGTAATTACAAGTACTTGCAAAGGAGGCGACACGCAGCAGAACTCCTTTAAGGTCGTTGTTTTGCTCAGGCCGATTGACAGGCAGTTTTCAGAATCGAACTGTTTGGAATTATTGCTTGATCGTAAGCGAAGAGGATAGCGGCATATACAGTATATGCAGCAATCATCTGCTCTGTATGGAGATGAACGATCACTACTGGTATATTGGGAACCAGCATTTGTGCGAACCTTCGTTCTCGATAATTGTGCTGATAATCTGCTCATGTAACTGCATGGTTGGGATGTGGCCGAGTACTGCATGGCCATGCAAGCCACATCGGGATCAAACTAACTCATGATTAGAGCTGAATTGTTAATTCGGTGTTCATTGTTAATGGCTGTATGGTTCTGTGGGTCACCACGCGGCCATTAGCAAAGAACACAGAATAAACAGATTGACTCTATCCGGTTAATATGATCCCGCTGCCTCTTTACGGGTGCTGTCACACACATCTCTTTGTGGCAGTT
The DNA here is from genome assembly GCA_033119425.1 of Bufotes viridis. Classification (NCBI taxonomy): domain Eukaryota; kingdom Metazoa; phylum Chordata; class Amphibia; order Anura; family Bufonidae; genus Bufotes; species Bufotes viridis. Next base: position 130,226,044 of record CM065595.1, on the reverse strand, counting down.
TTTGATGCTTTTTCTTTTTTTTTTTTTCCAAAGAGGTGTGGGAAGGGAATAAGAAATATAAAGGAAAGATTATACCTCTCCCAGGGTTCCCAGGGTTATGTGGCAAACGTAAAGCATTCATATGATGAGTCTAAGATCTGTAATGTCTATAAAGTGTTAATCGGAAAATGATTTGTAATTTTTTTCCAGGTATGAACTTAAATAAGCGGGAGCTCAATGAGCATGTGGAATTTGAGTCCCAGACGTACTATGCTGCATTTGCTGCTGAACTTGAAGCCTGTGCCCAGCCAATGTGGGGTCTTCTGTCACACTGCAAAGTGAGGGTGAGTAAAATATTTTGCTGCCTGTATGGCTTAAATGTCTTAAAGGCGTTTTATGGGGTTTAAATCATGACGGCCTATCAACAGGATAGGTCACCAATATGAGATTGGTGAGGGTCCAACTTCCGACACTCCTACTGATCAGCTGTTGGCCTGTTCCTCCGTATCGGACATCACGTCCATCAGTCACATGGCATTTGTGCACTCAGTCCCATTCAAGTGACTGGGATTGAATGGTGCAATACCCAGCACGGCTGCAATACAGTGTATGGCCGGGGTTGCAACCTCCGGAACTCCAGGGGTTGTGAACTACATCTCCCATCATGCACACTTGCTTGGCTGTTCTCTGAACTCCCACAGAAGTGAAAGGAGCATGCTGGGAGTTGTATTTTCAGCTGGAGTGCAGAAGGTTGCTAATGCTTGGTGAATGGCATTGTGCTTGGTATACATTGTAAAGGCTGATCACTGCTGCCTCATAGTTTTCTCTTCTCAGAGCATAGTCCTTGCTCTTTTCAGCGCTCTTTCCAGTTTTCTGTTCTGGAAGATGCAGAGGCATATGACTGAGGCAAACGTGCCCGACAACGTCCATTAACTATAATGGGGTCTGTTGGTTTTCTCTTATGGTTTGTCGTTTTGCTGAACAAAGTACAGCTGGATGCAGTGGTATTTAAAGGGGTCGCAGTACTCTTTAGGGGCTCTCTCATTTATAAGGGTATTCCCATCTGAGACAATGGGGGCATATCGCTAGGATATGCCCTCAATGTCTGATAGGTGCGGGTCCCACACCTATACTGAGAACGGAGCAGGGAAGGTGGTGACCAGTTCCGGCCACCACCAAGCGTTCTCCCCAAAGTAGTGAACGGGAGCACTGTGCTTGTTCAGACACTGCTCCCATTAATTTCTTTGGGGCCAAAGTAAATAGCTAAGCCAGTGGTCCAGTATTTTCGGCGGCCCCATAGAAATGAATGGAGAGCAGCTGCGCTTGCGCAGTGCCCCTTGCACAATTTTCAAGGATCTGTTCTCGGTGTAAGTGCGGGTTACAGAGGATCCTCACCTATCAGACAAATGTGGGCATATCCTAGCAATTGTCTGAGATGGGAAAACCCCTTTTAAGCAAATTGCATTCATCATGTAGACAAGGCACTTACTAATGTATTGTGATTGTCCATATTGCCTCCTTTGCTGGCTGGATTCATTTTCCCATGAATTCCATGGTTGCGACCATCCTCCAATAGTGGTGGCCGTACTTGCACCCAAAAGTAAAAATATTTTCCTATAGTGTTCAAGCCCGACCACCGCTGCTGATGCCGATCGACGACATATAGATCTTTTTCACACGGGTCCATGTAATGGGAAAGGGGGACAAACGACTGATATTAAGATTGTTCGTCCCCTATTCACATTGCATATTGTCTGTTGCACAGGGCCAAAGATCCGATCATCTGACAAATGAGGGTTTTGTTGGTTTTTCAGATGATCTGTCACATTTTTACTCATTAACTTTACGAAGTTCATATTCCATAATTGGCCCAGTCGCCAGCCAGTGTATAAGGGCTCCCACTCTTACTTACCCGATATTCGGTTAGGACTTTTGATGTGGCATAGCCTGGTGTCTATCTGTGGAAGGACATGGGCATATTACTGCTTTAAGGTTGATATTTATCACCACAAAACAGGGTTGGGTTGGCCCTTTGGATTATTGAATGTTTTCCATCATCATTTATAAAGATGTCAATGCTCCTTCGAAATCTTACTAATGTTTCTTTCCTAATAACTTGAGTCTATTCTCTCTGTAGGAGACTCAAGAGTACACAAGGAATGTTGTCCGGTATTGCCTTGAAGCCCTTCAGGATTGGTTTGATGCCATAAACTTTGTAGATGAGGTAGGTCTGATGTATAGAACAATTTAGCATTCACTGTTATCCTGTATAAATAAATATTTGGTATGTGCTTAAAGGTCTGATTGCTGCGATGCCAACGATCATGACAACTGGGAGACTGATTAATTCAATGAAACACCCTTTGGCTTTTCCCAGACATGGGGCCTCCTTGATCTGTGCTGTGTGTCTGCATTGCAGATCGGCCCCATTCAAGTGTTGGTGTTTCACAGGTTTTCTTAAACCTTGGGTGCCATGGGAGGAGGGTATAGAAAATTCAAAAAATTATTGCGCATGTGATATTTGCACTATAATCTATGTCTTTTCATACTGCTTGCCAAGTGACAGAAAAATTGGGCAGCGTTTACCAGGGAGGTGGGGCCTCCTACCAGTGGTGGGGTCTAATAGGCAGCTTGTCAGTGTAATACTGACGGCTCAAATCACTTCAGTGCAGTATTGCAGTGCATTATACCATAAATGATGGTGTCAGAGGTTCCAGTCCCCTAATGGGACTAAAAAATTGTAAAAAATAAATAAAAAAGTGAGTAATATTTAAAAAACAGGAACAAAAATTCTCCATTAAAAATGACTTCTTATGTAAATCTCTCCATTAAAAATGACTTCTGGGGCCGAGCTGCACTGTCCTGCAGGTGACAGTGCAGCGCGGGCTCAGTGAAGATCAGGGAGCAAAGAATGCATGGGAGACAGTCGGACTTGGAGAGTTTCAGCAGAGCAGGAGAGGTAAGTGAATGTATTCATTTTAAGGTCTGACATGAGGGTCTGATCTGATGTCCTGATATGGGGGTATGATCTGAGGATCTTATATGGGGGTGAGGTCCTAATATGCAGGTCTGATATGAGGGTCTAATCTGAGCATCTAATATGGAGATCTGATATAGGGGTCTGATTTAACGTCTGCTGAAAAATTTATTTCTTATTTTCTTCCTTTAAAACCTGGGTTGCGTCTTATCGTCATTTGCAATGAAAAAAAGGGTTCAAAATATCATATGTTCCCCAAAATGGTACCATTCAAATTTTCCCACAAAAACAAACAAACCAAAAACTCAACACAGCTCTGTCAAAGTTAAAATAAACAAAGTTCTAGTTATAGAGACACAAAAGCAATTTTTTTATATATTCTTTATTTTTGTTTTTACAGCTGAAAATCAGGTATGAAACATCAATATCAATGTAACATTAGATGATATAACACATCCGATATCGTAATCCTAGATCGTAACACTTTGGAAAATATCATACAATTTGATCTGAGTGTGTAAGAGCTAATCATATGCAGATGCATTTCCATATACATTTGCTTTTCTTTTTAAAAAAATAATTCGGCTAGTTTCACACTAGAGGCAAGGAACTCCGGCAGGCTGTGCGGTGACATGTCGTACTTTCTCGCCCATATTCCTTGGGGGACACAGGAAACCATGGGTATAGCTCTGCTCCCTAGGAGGCGTGACACTAAGTGAAAGCTGTAAGCCCCTCCTCCAGCAGCTATACCCCCAGCCTGGAGAGAGAGACTGCCAGTTTTTGCTTAGTGTCCAAGGAGGCAAGACACTCCCTGCTTCGGCAGGGTCGCTTCCCTATAATTCTTTTTATTTTTTGCGTTATTTGTTGTTTTTCTAATTCGGTTTTTTTCTCTACTTACAGGGACAATCTGTTTCTCCCGGGGTTGAGTTGCGCCAGTGCCGGTAATCCCGCACTGCTGCCTCCCCCACAGAAGACAAGGTGGACCAGGGCAGCCTCGCTCCCTGCGTCCCGCCAGCCCAAGGGTCGCCCTCACGCCAAGTCCCTCCCCCGGCTTTCTGCCACTGCGGTGCCAGTAGCTGAAGGGGCGACCCTGCTGGATGGATTGAGGGTGAAGACAGCGGATGGTGAGAGTGGCTGCTCCAGCCTTCAATCCCCCCTATCCCCCCCCACTCCCCCTCCTCCCATCCGCTGCTACAGGGGTATGTTGTCCTTTCTAACACCTGGCCAACCATACAATCCCATCTCCCCCCCATCCCATCCTCCCCACACCGTCCACTCCCGCTCCTCCCCTCAGGGGACCTTCACTATGGGGCACATGTTCATCTGTTAGGGGCACCTGTAGGGCGGCCAGTCCTGTCGGACTTCCTCTGGGGACCTCGCTCTGCCAGCTACGGCTATTCCTTCATGGGGACTATTACGGACCAGGGGCCGTTTCTCCTTCAGGCGCGGCGGCCGCGCACTATCGGCGCTCGGGGTTCACCGGCGCCATCTTGGCCCGGTCCGGCACTCCACCCCTTGGGGTTAACTTCTTTTGCTGCGCGGCTCTTCCCGCTGCTGGAGGAGGCCTCTACCATTGGCTCGGCAGGGGGCGGAGCTACTACACACGCGCTCCGCTACTTCCTCATTCCTCATCGGCACATTTCCAGTGCTGCATCGGATTCACCGCTGTGTTCTCTGAACCTGCAGACCTTCTTCCCTTCAGGAATCTCCTCCGTGCCTGCTGCCACTCCTCCACAGCCTGCTTACAACCTGTTGCTGCTACTGCCGTTGGCGCTGCTCCGTGGGTCTGGTAGGACAGTTAACCCCTCCTTGCCACCAGTGCTGCTGCCTAGGTGTGGCCCCTGTCTACTTTTTTTCACCATGTCAGACCCTTCTGCAGCCGCTAAGCCTTGGTACCATGCCTGTACCGCTTGTAGGGAACCTTTTCCCGGGGCAGTCTGATCCGCACTGCTCTGCATGCCGGGCCCCACCGCAGCCTCAGTCGCCTGCTGTGTCGCCTCCCCGTTCTCTCTGACCCGCCTGACTGGGCTAGATCCCTGTCCCAGGCCGTGGAAAGCCTCACCCATGTCGTGGGCGCCTAATAGACAGGCCGTCCACCCCGCAGGATGCCACCCTGACTGTCGCACCCTCCGGGTCCACCGCTTCTGCCGCTGCGGCGGGCTCACCCTCACTTAGTGATCCTTCCCGTGCTAGGCACTCTCAGAAGCGTTTTAGAGTTGAGCGTGCCTCCTCCTCGGATGCCTCTCTCTCCGCCACGCGTGCGCACTCAGCCGGGCCTCTCCTCTCCAAAGGATTCGCCCTCTGAAGGTGAACTGGCGGCCTCGGATTTGAAATGGACTCGGCCCTGCCGTCTAAGCTGGCCTCAGCGATGGGTCAACTCATCTCTGACATTCGTGACACCTTTAAGGTGCATGATGACCCCCTAGCTCTGACACAGCTAGCGTCTCCTTTATCAGACCCAAGCAGGCTTCCAAGGTCTTTCCAATCCACCCTGATTTCTCTTCCGTGGTCTCCAAGGCTTGGGCTCGCCCAGACGCCCGCTTTGTTAACCCCAAGAAGCTGGATATTTGCTATCCTTTTCCAGCCGATGTCGTGGCCACCTGGTCGTCCCCACCCAAGGTGGACCCCCTGTGGCCCGCCTGTCGAAGACCACGGCCATTCCTGTCCCCGACGGGTCCTCTCTTCAGTCAGCGGAGGACCGTCGCTTGGAGACTTTCTCCAAGGGCATTTTTGCTGCCTCCGGTTCTGCCCTCAGACCGGCTTTTGCCTCTGCCTGGGCGGGTAAGGCAATCTCTGCTTGGGGTCTGCAACTGGAGCAGGAGTTGGAATCGGACGTTTCCATCCAGGACCTCCGTCCTTGGCCCAGCTTATTGTTCGGGCCGGAATTTGTTTGTGAGGCCTCCTTGATGCGGGAGCCCTCATAGCACGTTCCTCCGCCCTGGCCGCTTCCGTCAGGAGGGAACTCTGGCTGAAGGTTTGGAAGCGGACGCCGCCTCCAAACGCCTCTGGCGGGCCTACCTTGCGGGTTCCCGCCTTGGGCCCGCCTAGACGAGCTATTTCTGAGGCCACGGGTGGTAAAGCACCCATCTTCCGCAACCCCAAGCCAGGGCGCTCGTGGCCGCCCTGGAGCGCCTCGCTTCGGTCCTCTCGCAGGACATCTGGGGCTCGCCCTGCAGCTGCCACTTCGGGCCCTCCCCAGGATAGGCGAGGAAGCCGCTTTTCGGGCGCAGCCCAACTGGCGCAGGCCGCAGGCCGCCCGCACACCCGCAGCGAAGCAGTCCTCTGCCTGAAGGTGCGCCCCACCCACCCGGGTGGGGCCGCTCCTCCTTTTCAGGGACGCCTGGAGGGCTCACGTCTCCGACGCCTGGGCTCGAAATTGTGTCTTCCGGATACAAAATCGATTCGCGTCCTTCCCTCCAGATCGGTTCTTTCGCTCCCGCCTCCGCGGGACCCAAAAGGCGCGGTCGCGTTCTCCGCGGCTGTTCAAGCCTTGCTGGACAGGGGGTGATTACCCCGCTCCTCTGGAGGAGAGGTTCCAGGGGTTCTATTCGAACCTTTTGTGGTTCCCAAGAAGGGAGGTTCGGTGCGGCCCATTTTGGACCTCAAAAGGCTCAACCGCTTTCTCTTCTTCGCGGTTTCGATGGAGTCCCTCCGTTCGCTGTGGCTTCCTGGAGCAGGGAGATTTCATGTCTTCCATCGATATACAGGACGCCTACCTCCATGTTCCGGTAGCTCGGTGTCACCATCGCTTCCTCCGTTTCGCCGTGGGGACCTTCACTTCCAGTTTGTTGCCCTTCCTTCGGGCTGGCGACAGCCCCCGGGTGTTCACCAAGGTCCTTGCCCCGGTTTTAGCCTTACTCCGCTCCAGGGAGTTTTTCTGCTGCCGTACTTGGACGACATCCTCATCAAGGCTCCGTCCCTTTCTCAAGCATCTGCCAGCGTGGATCTCACTCTGAGACCCTGGCGAGGTTCGGTTGGGTCATCAACTTCCCAAGTCCTCCCTTCTCCCTTCCAGACGACTGGTGTTCCTGGGAATGCTCTTAGACACGGGAGCGGCGGAGGTCCGTCTTCCTCGGAAAACGCCTGACCCTCCGTCGGGCAATTCAGGGTCTCCTTCTCCACCGTCGACCGTCCTTCCGTCTCTGCATGCGGGTCCTAGGGCAGATGGTTGCCTGCTTCGAGGCGATCCCATTTGCGCAGTTTCACTCCCGCCTCTCCAACGGGCGATCCTTTCCTCCTGGGACAAGTCCCCGAGTCTTTGGACCGCCCTTCCGTCTATCGCCTCCGGTTCGGTCATCCCTCCGCTGGTGGTTACAGGCCCTCTTCTGGGCAAGTCCTTTCTGCCGCTCAACTGGCTGGTGGTTACCACCGATGCCAGTCTCTTGGGCTGGGGAGGGTGTTTCCTCCCTGTCTGTCCAGGGCATTTGGTCTCCATCGGAGTCCAAACTCTCGATCAATGTCCTGGAGCTGAGAGCGCCCTTCTGTCTCTGCGACACTGGACTCATCTGCTGCGGGGCCATCCAGTTCGAGTGCATCGGACAACGCCACGGCCGTGGCGTACATAAATCACCAGGGAGGCACTCGCAGCGCAGCTGCGATGCGGGAGGTCACCAGCATTCTCCTTTGGGCGGAAGCCCACGTCCCGGCTCTATCTGCGATTTTTATTCCAGGGGTGGACAATTGGCGGCGGACTTCTCAGCCGCACCACTGTCGACTCCGGCGAGTGGTCTCTTCACCCGGAGGTGTTCGAGGCCATTTGCCTCGTTGGGGCCTTCCGGACGTGGACCTCATGGCCTCCAAGTTCAATCACAAGGTCCCCGCCTATCTGTCCAGGGCCAGGGATCCGGGAGCTTGCGGTGCCGACGCCTCGTTCTTCCTTGGCGAGGCTTCGCTCTTCCATACATTTTTCCCCCATCCCACTCCTGCCCAAGGTCCTGCAGGAAGATCGCGGCAGAGGGCGTCTCGGTGATTCTGATCGCTCCGGACTGGCCCCCGCCGGTCTTGGTACGCCGACTCATGCTGCTCCTGGCGGACGCGCTTGGCCGTTACCCGCCAGGGAAGATCTTCTCTCTCAGGGACCGATCTTCCACCCGCGCTTAAGTCCCTACGCTTAACGGCGTGGCTGTTGAGACCGCCATCTTGACGCTGTAGGGGTTTTTCCGCTGATGTCGTCCGCACCATGATCCGCGCCCGTAAGCCGTCCTCTTCTAGGATCTATTATAGGACCTGGAGGACCTATTTGGGTTTCTGTGCCGACCTGGGGGTTCCTCCGCTCCGCTTTCTCTCCCCACCGTGCTGTCCTTCCTTCAGTCTGGTCTTGCCCAAGGTCTAGGGCTTAGTTCTTTGAAGGGTCAGGTGTCTGCGCTGTCCATTTTATTCCAGCGCCCGCTGGCCCCCTGGGTCCCATCAAGACTTTCCTTCAGGGCGTGGCCCACGCGGTTCCTCCGCATCGCCCTCCGGTACCGCCCTGGGACCTGAACCTGGTTCTCTCAGCATTCCAGGCTTCTCCATTCGAGCCTCTGCGGACGGTTTCCTTGCGGCTTTTGTCCTGCAAGGTTATTTTCCTTGTGGCCGCCACCTCCCTTCGGAGGGTGTCTGAATTGGCTGCACTCTCCTGTCTGGATCCTTTCTTAGTGTTCCACCAGGACAAGGTGGTTCTTCGTCCGTCCCTTCCTTCCTTCCTAAGGTGGTCTCCGCCTTCCATCTGAACGAGGACATCGTCCTCCCTCCTTGTGTCCTTCCCTTCCCATCCCCGGGAGAAGGAGCTTCATCGCCTGGACGTGGTCAGGGCGCTGAAGGTTTATCTGGAGGTAACCCGCTCTTTCAGGCGCACTGACTCGCTCTTGTGGTTCCGGAGGGGTCGCGCAGAGGGATGGCGGCGTCCAAAGTTGCTATCGCCCGCTTTTGTCAAGATGGCTGTTTCTGAGGCTTATCTCGCCAAGGGCAAGGTTCCGCCTCTGGTGTTACCGCCACTCTACTAGAGCGGTCGGGGCTTCCTGGGCTCAGAGGAATCGGGCTTCGACGGAGCAGATTTGCAAGGCGGCCACTTGGTCCTCCTTGCACACCTTACCAAATTCTACAGGGTGCATACTCAGCGCCGGCTGACGCTGCTTTAGGCCGCCTGGTGTTGCAGGCGGCAGTTGATTGATGCCTCTGGGTGTTGGCCTGGTTATTCTGGTCCTTCCCTTCTGGGACTGCTCTGAACGTCCCATGAGTTTTCTGTGTCCCCAAGGAATATGGGCGAGAAAAGGAGACTTTTGTATAACTTACCAGTAAAGTCTCTTTCTCGCTCTTCCTTGGGGGACACAGCACCCGCCCTTCATTTGGGCTTACAGCTGTGGTTCCGCTTGGCTGCTCTGCTGGGGCTTGACGGTTCTTTTTTCCGGTTGGTGGTTATCTTTCACTACTTGGACACGCAACTGGCAGTCTCTCTCTCCAGGCTGGGGGTATAGCTGCTGGAGGAGGGGCTTACAGCTTTCACTTAGTGTCACACCTCCTAGGGAGCTGAGCTATACCCATGGTTTCCTGTGTCCCCCAAGGAAGAGCGAGAAAGAGACTTTACTGGTAAGTTATACAAAAGTCTCCTTTTTATTTGTCTGCCTCTCGGCATGTTTGCTGTGCTGCCGCCGGAACTCCGCTGGAGCGGTAGTCCGGGGGCACTCGTGCACTAGGGGCAGCACAGATCCGACAGGCTGTTCACCCGCCGGTACAGCCTGCCAGAGTTCCTTGCCGCTAGTGTGAAAGTACCCTTAATGAATGGTGCAAAATCTAAAACACAAAAATGAGTGGTGATATTCGCCACTCCCTGATCCTACTGTACCAATCAGCGCATCCATTTACACTTTTGGGGACAAAAAGTGCGTCTTATAAAAAGAAAAATATGGTGCCCTTAAAAAGTATCACTGCTCTTTCGAAAACTAGCTCTCATATAGTTATTTTGGAATTAAAAAGGCATGGCTCTTGGAAAACATTGATGGGAAAACAAGTGTTGCTTGATCATTAAGGCCCAAAACAGGCCTGGTCAGTATAAGGTTAATTATACAGTTTACTGAATAATTCATGCAATATGCTAATTTCTGGCTACTATATTTAAAAACCATTAAAATTCTTTCTTTTCTCAGCCGGCACCGAATCAGGTTACCTTCCATTTGCCTCTACATCGCTACTATGCCATGTTTTTAAGCAAGGTAGGCAAGTTTGCTGTGGAATTCTTGGTTTTTCTGTGTTTGAGTAGAAATGCGAACAGAAACGTCCTCAAATTCTTGTCTCCACGTATCAATGTGTTCACTTTACAGGTTTGTTTTTGTCACTAGGGCTTTCAGCTCTGCGGTGCCCTTATGGGCTACCCCCTGAGGTCTAGGGAAGTGTGTGTGGACAATAGGTTCCTCACCCTGCGCCCCTAGCAAACCCCTTGGCCTCTTTCCGGGGAGAGGCCAGACCTCGACTGAGGCTCTTGGCCAACACACCTGGGGCAGCAGGGCTGAGGGATGTCCACTAGTCCCAGCCCCTTGCAGGAGCCTTCTGGGCTGGAGGGAATGGGTTTTGTTTATGAGGGGCTCTTCTCTTACAGCAAGGGCCTGCCATAGACTGCGGCCTAGTGTGTATTTGTTGTGTGGCACACTGCATATCTGGCTTTGCTTTATTTCCTTGTCCCAAGGCTTGTTGGAAAGTCAGATCTGGATTCATAGGGAGCCACTTCAGATAGGTGGCGCTAGCAGGATGGTTCGCTAAATTGACAATGATAGAAGTCACAAGCTGAAATCCTGAAACTACTGCGCTGTGGTCATCTAGCAGAAACTCCCCGATGGGCATCTTAAAGTTTTGTCTTCACTATACTTATGGGGGCATTAAAAAATCTATCCTATGATTGATTGTTAAAATTGAAAATCAGACATCATATAGGACATGACAATCTCTTCCTTACAAAGCTAGAACCAGCCCTGTACCTTACATGGATCCAGGGATCTCTCCATTCATTGCTCCAATTGTTCTGCTAGATTTGTTTCAGGCTGGCATCGTCCTTTCTCATGGGACATGTCCTGTCTGCTGCAACTTTCTCCCTGTAAGGCTGGCTTCACATGTCCGTGGTAATGCGGGCTGGATTTAGTCTTTACAGCCGGAGCGCACGGCGTCATTGGTTGCTTTGACGCCGTGCGCTCCCTGCCGCCGCTGCACTACAGTCAATACACTGGTATGATCTATACCAGTGTATTACTATCCAGCAGGGAGCGCACGGCGTCATAGCAACCAATGACGCCGTGCGCACCGGCTGTAAAGACTAAATCCAGCCCGCATTACCACGGACTGCTCACGTCCGGGTTTAACGGACGTGTGAAGCCATCCTAACTGTAACCGCTTCTAGGAGAAGATATGGCTGGTGGCAGTTTAAGGTCGTAATTGAGCATGTGCGACCTCCTTAGTAATGTTACTGAGGACAGATCCATATGGAAAAGAACAAACAGCAGTTGGCGCCATACAGATAGATTTTGAGGAACTCAGTGCCTATACTAAATTTCGGATTACATGCAGTTTCTGGTCTGAAAAATGTAGATTTTGCTTGTGGAAAGATCCTTTTAAGAGCGATTTTATGAAACTTGGTGCATGAGGGAGGTGGAGTTGCTGCTTTAATTTCTTTATAAGTTATATAATAACGACAATTTTGAACCTTACAATCTTTTATGGGCAATTCACCAACTTTTCCTTTGTTTTACCTTTCGATAACTCAGCCCTGTTGTGTAGACCCATGTTAAAGAGATTCTGGGCATATCCTCCTGACTTGACATTGGGCAATTGCTCAGGTCCCTTTTATATGGTCAGCGAATTTTCGGAAAACTTTTGATATGTATAGAAACATATCAAAAGTTTTTATCACTGGTGCCTGAATGCTGAGACCCCCACTGATCCCTGGAACGAGAAGAAAAAAGCACTCGTATAGCGTGCTTTGTCTCCTCGCTGCAGAAGGAATCCAGATGGGCCCATAGACTTCCATGAGCCCGTCTCCTGCATTGAGGAGAGAGTGTGATATATGAGCGCTTCTCTCTACTCATTCTAGTGATCGATGGGGGGTCTCAGCACTCAGAGTACACATTACAGTGTAACGTGTACCACTATTAGTACATCTGCCTCAGTGTTTTTTGTGGAGGATTTTTAAGGAAGTTCCCTGGCATTTTTTGTTTCTTGGTATTTTTTTTTTTTAATTGCAGCATTTTCTGGGTGTTTTTCAATAAATGCAAAAAAAAAAAAGTGTAAATATATAGTAAAATATGCAACCAAAAATTGCCACGCCAAGAAAACAGTTGTAAAAAAAAAAAAAACTGCATGAGTTTCATGGTGGTTTTTAGAAGCCAAATAAAGCGCCCCACAATTTGAAAACAAAAATAAAAGTGTGGCAGCATCCTTATAGAGCAGGGATCAGCAACCTCGGGCACTGCAGTTGTTCTGAAACTACAACTCCCAGAATCCTCCTTTAACTTCTGCAGAATAAGTATGTTTGCTGGGAGTTGTAGTTTCGCAACTGCCGGAGTGCCAAAGGTTGCTGATCCCTGATATAGAGTTTCCACGTAGGTTTAGGGGCTGTTCTCTAAATTGGCCTAGCAATAAATCTGCAGCTCCCGCCTGGTTAACACAAAAGAAGCTGCAAATGTATTCTCCCTGTTAAATAGATATGTGGAGAAAATGAGCCATGACCCCTGGTAAGTAGGAATAATGATCTTGCTAATTATAATGTGCTTGCCGTCTGCTGTTTACACCTCTTTAGTCCAATGAAGATTGAATGTCTTATTATTTTCTCTACTCTCTGGCAGGCCGTGAAGTGTCAGGAAATAGATTTGGATTCTATTTTGCCTGACCAGGAAATGCTGATGAAACTGATGGTCCACCCGCTTCTAATTCAGGTACACTGGTTTGTGCAAGTGTTCAATGTAAAAAGGACTGCTGATGTCAGGCTGCTGCCACATGTTCAGGCTTTTTTATGCAGTTTTTGAAGCCAAAATCAGGTTTGGATCATATCAGGAGAGAAAAGCGTTAGAGCAGATACATCTTCTCCACTTCTTTCAATCCACTCCTGGTTTTCAAAAACTGCATCAAAAAACATGGCAGCACCCTCAGGTGGAGATTGGCCTAGATCTTTCTTGGCAGATTAGGCAGACTTTGATGGGTCCCACGTACAGTCAACTACTGGAAAGTTTATCGCCACCTTTCTGTGCCCTCGAGGGGTTTTCACCATTTTAGATATGGACGTTTTATCATCTGGAGGCCCAACACCCGGCACCCCCTTGATCGGCTGTTTTTGACAGCCACCAGAGCCAGAAACAGAAGGCTCCGTCCACTATTTAGAGGCCGTACCAGCGTATTGTGGTCCTTCAGGTTGAATGGGTGCTGAGCTGCCCTATGCCCACACGCCCACTACACAGTGGGTGGTCCCTTCTACTTCTGGTCTGTTTGCGGCATTTTCTCGGTTTTGCAATGTGGCAAAAGCTACGTCGTTCCAAATGTGTTGGGACAATGGTTTGGAAAAGCGGACCTTTCCACATCGTACTGTTTAAGGTCAATCAGTCATTGCAGTGTAGTAAAACATAGTCTTTCCAAAGTTAATCAAAAATGTATTTTGTTTTAATTGTGAGATGTAAAATTAACAAAGCTGAGACTTCAAACTGAATGGTAATGGGCGTTGGACTCTTATAAATTGTAGCACAAGAGGGGTGATAATGTGTAAATCCTTGTTCTATGCCTTGCATATATCATGGAGAATGTATAATTTACTCATATTTGGAATGTGTAGTCGCCTTAATGCCTCCTGGTTTTGTTATAGGCAAGTTTGTCCGAAATCCACAGCAACATGTGGGTACGGAATGGCCTTCAGATTAAAGGACAAGCTATGACCTACGTACAGTCACATTTCTGTAATTCCATGATCGACCCTGATATTTACCTGCTGCAGGTAGGTTCTCATGGAGAATGCTCATGTCCTGCTACGGTCTTATTTTCAGAGCTATGCTTACCCAATACTTTTAACTTATTCAGGTGTGTGCATCAAAACTAGACCCGGACTACTTTATTTCATCCATTTTTGAAAGGTACGATTACTAAATTAAATATTACTAGTCAAAAGACATTTATCTGTTTTTGAACAATAAAATAATGTGCACTTTTTTAAGAATTTGTGATTATTTTTCAAATTTTTATTTATTTCTTTGTCGCCATTAAGGTTGAGCAAATCAGAATTAGATTGCTGTATCCGAACCCGATTCTTTTAAAAACTATGTTAATAATATCGGCTCCGTCCTACTGTAAAATGTATGGCCTCCGCGGAGGTCTTTTTGAAGTTTCAGCAGATATCACGAGACTTACTTCATCTCGCCACTATCACGTGTCCGTTTGTTTATTCTCATAAATTATTCTATCAAAATACAAAGCTGAACGCGGCTTCGTTAATGAGGCACGAAGCACAGTTTGGCTTAGTATTTGTGATACAGTAATTTATGCAAATAAACAAAGTGACAAGTGAAGAGGCGAGATGAAGTAAGTCTCCGGATATTTGATGAAACTTCAGAAAGACCTCTGCGGAGGCCATACATTTTACAGTAGGACAGAGCCCATATTCTTAACGACGTTTTCTTAAAAGAATCTGGTTCGGATACAGCAATCTGAACCCAATTCGCTCAACCCTAGTCGCTATATTTAAAACCGTTCACAGCGCACGCTCAGAAACCTCTCCCTTAGAAGTCAATGAGGTCCCCTTCTGTTTATTGTGTCTGTGGCCCATGGTGGCTTCTATAGAACATATCTCTAAATGCTGTTCACAGTAGCTCGGGCAAGATGTCCGCCCCTATCGTCTTGCATAGAAAATAGAATTTAAAAAAACTACAATCAGTGAAAAAAATGTCTTCACCATCTATTTTTAATTAGCAGAATTTTTTTTTAGTTGACACATTGGGGCAGATTTATCATAGCCCCGCCGCGTACGCCAGTCTATGATAACCAGACGCACTGCCCGAGGCTGCGCCTAATTTATGACAAGGGGTACGCCTCGTCATAAATTAGGCAGAGCATCCCGCAGTCCGTGCTCTTATACTGATATTTACGCTAGTCTCTGATATAAAAAAATTATAAATATGGTGCAGCCTCTGGCCTTGCCCTAACTGCCCCCGCTTATCGGGAAAGTGGTGGAGAAAAACCTCTTGAGCAACAATGTTTGGGCAAGTGATGTTGAAAGTCACCAACACACAGCTTGCGACTTTTTCACGGCAGAAAACTGGTGGAAACGTATGATAAATTAGGCCCATAAACTTTAAAATGATTGCCTATCATAAAGACAGAGCACCGCTAACTGCAGTGAAGTCTGTAACGGAGTCTGGTACCTGCGCTTAGTCTACTGAAGGAACGTTGCGAAGTTGTAGTGCATAAAACATCGATACATGTGCCGGTATCTCCAGGACGGTTTGTTGCTCCTTTGGTCAGTTTCACGTTGTTGTATGCTGTTCCTATTAAATTATTAGCCATTCGTATTTAATGTTCATTTCTTTCACCACTAAGGTTTAAGGTTGTAGACCTTTTAACAATGGCCTCCCAACACCAGAACACCGTTCTGGACTCTGATCATGAAAGGTCGATGCTTGAAGGAGCGCTGACGTTTCTTGTTATCCTGTTGAGTCTACGCTTACACTTAGGTAAGTTGCGTGGGCGTTTGACTTCTCTATGTATAAAATTGTAATAAAACATACCCTCAGCTTCATGCGATTTTATTTTAAAGCCCCTTCTAACTGCCCATTGAACCGTACTTTTGCGGTGATACTACTTAGCCACCAGATCCAAGGATCTTAAGGTCCAGTAGTTAGATGTAAAAAAAAAAAAAAAGCAGCCCTCGTCTCCGGAACACTTGCCGCAAGGCCGGATCCGGAATTAATGCCCATTGAAAGGCATTAATCCGGATCCGGCCTTAAGCTAAACGTCGTTTCGGCGAATCGCCGGATCCGACGTTTAGCTTTTTCTCAATTGTTACCATGGCAGCCAGGACGCTAAAGTCCTGGTTGCCATGGTAAAATGTAGTGGGGAGCGGGGGAGCAGTATACTTACCATCCGTGCGGCTCCCGGGCGCTCCAGAGTGACGTCAGGGCGCTACACACATGGATCACGACGCATGGATCACGTGATCCATGGGCATGGGGCGCTCTGACGTCATTCTGAGCGCCCGAGCCGCACGGACTGTAAGTATACCGCTCCCCGCTCACTACTACTATGGCAACCAGGACTTTAATAGCGTCCTGGCTGCCATAGTAACCTGAAAGCATTTCGAAGACTGATCAGGATCCTGATCAGTCTTCTAATGCTTCAGGCGAGTTGCGTTCTGACGGATCCTGCGGGACGGAAGTGCCCGCCGGATCCTCAGAACGCAAGTGTGAAAGGACCCTAAGCCGTGCTATTTTGTGAAATTGTGCCCACAAATGGGACAAGCAGAGGCAGCTTACACTAAGAGGAGCTGGGAAAAGCATAAAGAAACAGGACAAAGGACAGATAAAGGTGGACACACAATAGGTAAAGTTATCATGTGGCTGAGCGCTGCTACAGAGTCATGAACAATCATTTCGGATAGGAGGTGCCCTTTAAACCTTGTGGCTACACTTAACAGCAGGTAATGTTGTATCCCCTGGTGCCCCGTTGGTTCCTGCTAGTTTTCTTTGATGGGCTTCACTGCAGTCTATCGCTGGTCTAAACTCCCGGACAACCCTTCTAAAGCAATGTCATATACAATATATTATTATGTTCTGCCATGAATGTGTCAACCACCTTAACCTTTGTATTTCTGAATTTAGGAATGACCGATGACGAGATCCTCAGAGCGGAGATGATAGCACAGTTATGTATGAACGACCGTACTCACAGCTCACTACTTGATCTTATATCCTTTTGCAAGTAGTTTTATCTCCAATGTCCTGGTTTGAATTGGCTTTAAAATCATTAGAGGGTCATAGCTCGCAATTTCCATTGGTTCAGCTATTGCCAGTAGTGTTGCACCTTTCCCCATTGCTTGTGCCATCTGTGTTTGATCTAAAGCCTACATTCACAGCGAATGGCCAGCAGTGCGGTTCTGTCCAGTCCTAACCATTCAGGCCTACCTGCACTAGGCCTAAAGCTCCTGTCTAAGGCCTAATTCACACGTCCGTAGTGTGTTTTGCGGAAACACTGATCCACAAAACACGGACGGCTGCAATGTGCATTCTGCATTTTGCGGACAGCATATTGCTGGCACTATATAGAGATAGCCTTTTCTTGTCCGCCATTGCGGACAAGAATAGGACATGCTCTATTTTTTTGCGGAAATGCGGATGCGGACATCACATATTGTGCTGTCCACATCCATTCCTGTCCCTTTGAAATGAATGGGTCTGCAACCCTTCCGCAAAATTGCGGATGGGATGCGGATCCATTTTGCGGACGTGTGAATTAGGCCTTACACATTAGAACAGCGGTCAGCAATTGAAACTACAATTCCCAGCATACTCCATTCATTTCTATGGGAGTTCTAAGAACAGCAGAGCAAGTATGCATACTGGGAGATGTAATGCCGGAGGTTGCCTACCCCTGCATTAGAAGATGTCTTGTCCCATTGTCTTAAGAAGGGCATAGACCTTGGTGATAGATCCTCTGTACACACTTTTCTATTACAATATTTGTCTAGTTTCTGACATGACCGTCTTAGTTTGTTTTCCTGAACCTCTAGTTAACATTCCAGAAAGCCCTAATCCCAAGAGCGGTGTAATGCCGGGAAGCTGCAGCTTTGAATCTGTATTGTCTGCAGTTGCTGACTTCAAAGCTCCTGTGTTTGAACCTGGAGGTTCAATGCAGCAAGGAATGTATACACCAAAGGGTATGTATCTCTCACTGCAAAGGTCGTCTCGGATAACATCCGTTTTTAGGAACTGTCCTACTGTAGTTCTTAAAGTGATGTCAAGAGTGCCAGCTGTCACACTAGGTCAGAGCTATATATGTGATAAAGATCACAAGGATGTAGAAATGGGGGTAGGTCTTTTATTATTGAATTAAAGGGCTACACCCATCTCAGCCATTCATGACCGAGAATGGAATACCTGTCGTATTTTCAGCCAGAGGTGGCTGGGTTCTGGAAGCAGACAAGCAGTCTATGCCATGCTGCGTCTGTGGCTCCCATATTCTACGTTTTTCATACCAACACCTGGATCTGAATACTTTTGCAATTGGGTGTAATTAAACAGTTTAAGATAGCTACAGAGATATTCAGTGAAATGTATCTGTATAGCGCCACCTGATTTTTATTTAATTATTTTCTCTGTCCACCTCCCTGAGATGGTCATGAGTTCTCAGTTTAAATCTTCAACTGTCACAGGCCATATCATCTTTTAGAAGCTGTGGCAGGTATAGGGAAAGAGCTGCAGCAGAAAGGACACACAATCCAGGACACACCCCTTGAGCTGCCAGCCTGAAGTAAATGTAGCAGAGCAATGAATGGGGAGATCCCTGGTTCCATGTGAGGTACAGGGCTGGTTCTTTGATCATGTACTATGTGTTATCTAATTTTTATTTTTACATTAATCGTGGCATAACTCCTTTAAATGGTAGTTGGGATCCATTCACACGTCCGTAGTGTATTGCGAATCCGCAATAGACCTGGCCTGCACCCCCATAGAACTGCCAATTGCGGACAAGAATAGGACATGTTCTGTCTTTTTCCGGAGCCGCAGACCGGAAGTTGGGGGCGCGCTCTGGAAACACGGATGCAGACAGCACACTGTGCGCTGTCCACATCCATTCCTGCCGCATAGAGAATGAATAGGTCCGCATGGGTTCCGGACACATTCTCGGACGTGTGAATGGACCCTTATGGAAACTGGATAGAACAGAAAGGGTTAGGGGTTATTCTTGTCCTAGCTAGAAGGCCTATTTATGTATGCTTGATCCTGGGCAGCTTCATGCACAAGACCAGAGCAGTATGTCAAGAGTAAATTGCTGACTTCTAAAAAAAATTAAATAAAAAACAGGGCTAGGAGTCCTTTGTTTTGCTTTTTGTACATTGAATATTGTTTTTTTTTTATTGGCAAATAAAATCAAAGAATAACCTTACTTGATCTTTATGTAAATCTCCCCCCTATGGAGCAACCCGCTGCCTCATTTAAGTGGATTGTCTGGTCAATTCAGATTACTTCCAAAAGCCTAAGAATAGAGTAAAAATATTTAAGAAAAGCAAACTCTCCTCACTGATCTGCTGCTGCTGTTCTGGGTCAGGTCACTGCCGGTTTCTGCCTTCTGGTCCAGTCTTGACACATTTCAGCCGATCACCGGTCGCAATGGTGACCCGCCTGAGCACGCACTTCTTGTGTGCCAAGACGGGAGCACAGGTGAGTAGAGTATGGCTGCCTTCACACCTGTCAGATTTTGTTGCAGAAAATGTCTGCGCCTGAAAATCCGTTCCAGACACCTGAGAGCGGCATGCAGAAATCCATGTGGTTACTGCCAAAGCAAACCCATTTCGGTGGTATCCATTTTCTGCAATACAAACTGCTGCATGTGAAGGCACCTCATCGCTTCTTTTATTTTATTTTATTTTTTACCATTGTAAGGTTTCTGTAAATAATTTTCATCGCCAGTCAATCTTTTATTCTGTGTAATTGAAGGGTTGCCTGTACACAGAGGTTTTTGAAGTGAAACACATAATTATAATATGCTTTATCTGTCCATGCCGCAAGGGCCAAAAACGACATTGCAGAAATGCAACAATTTCTGGTAAAATTAGGAGCTTGTATGGTTCCCCTAAAGAGGTTTGCCATGTAATAAAGTGATTGAATGTATGGTCCTTTTCTCCTTGAAAACGCTGTTCTGCAGCAGCTGAAGTGTGTATAAAAATGCCAGCTCACTGCCATGCAGATCTATGCCGCCCGTTAACATTTACCCGGAATAACTCTGCACTGTCGGCCCTCAATAGCCTCTTCTTTTCCCTATTACCGCTTGTGTACCAGGGGTCACGACAAGAGAAAGGTCTTCTGGCATACATATTGTTCTCCTGAAAAAAAATATATGATTTCTTTCTTTCCTGCGGCGGTCCTATGGTCTGTATGTAATCGTCGGAAGGTGCTAATTATAAAAATTTCCATCCTCGTTCATTGATGTAGTATATAGACGCACACACAGTTTATTATAGCATTAGCTGCTGCAGTGGTAATTCCAATCTGCACCGAGATTAATGTAAAAACATTGAGTATTGTAAACCTGCAGCCTCCATGTCTTATACATATTGACCACTAGGTGGAGCTGATAGCCTGCGCCCTTATTGTGCCGTTTTTCAACAATCCCTGTTATGTAAAAATAGCCTGAAAATCCAGGGTTTAAGCTCATGATTCATCGCGCACTGCCCGGGATCCGAATAAATACCAGTTTAGTGGGGCGGAACTGATGAGTTGATATTTTTTTATTTATTTGTCTCTTCTTTAGAATGTCATTGCTTCTCTCGTTGAATAGCTGTGACGGTAGGATCATTTATTTTTGCATTCATATTTCTGTTTTCGCTGGTTTTGTAAGTAAAGATGGCGAAACAAAGGATTTCATATTGTTCTAATTCTTGCTTTAATTAGAGGAAGGCTTGGTCTACTTTTACATTAGCCCAACATTTTTTGTGGATCCGTCATGGATCTGCAAGAACGCTTCCGTTACCATAATACAACCGCATGCATCCACCGTGAACGGATCCGGTTGTATTATGTCTTCTATAGCCATGACGGATCCATTAACACCATTGAAAGTCAATGACCCTGCCTTTCTGGCTACAGTTTTATTATTAAAGGGGTATTCCCCCCCGACTTACTAATGTTTAGATCTGCTGCCAAAGGTGGTGGGACTACAGAAATGGAAGAGCGGACTGTGCTACACTGTCTCTGTAGCTTCCATACAAATGAAGAGGTGTTATGGAGGGTACGTAACACAGCGCTATACTGTTTCCTTAAGACTGGGTTCACATTGCGTTTTTCCCATTCGTTTAACGTATTCCTAAAATATAACCATGAAACGGATGCCTCAGACTAATGCCATACAGTGGCATCCGTTCGCCATAGAGTTCCATTCTAGTAAAAAAAAAAAAAAAAAAACTATACGATTTGGTTTTTTTTTACCATACTGCAGGATACAAGAACGTGGAGCGCTGCGTTTTTGTATCCTTTTGATTTTCCAATGTATACGTCAAACAGAGGCATAAAACGTGATGTGAACCCAGCCAAATTTGTAAGATGCCCACGTATGGATCACTATGGTGCATTTCTTCTGTAACCCCCACTTGTATTGGAGCTAAACAGCAGAGCACAGCCCGTGTGGCTATTTACCGAGTTCTGAGTGCAGTATTAATCTAAGGATCACAGCACTCGGGCTAATTATGACCGGTTTGGGTGCACGTCACAGTTGTTCCAAACTCCACCTTGTGGAACTCGATTGATACAGGATAGATGAGACAGCACGCCAGATTTCTTGTATGCTAAGTGAATTTATTCAGCCGGACATGGTGGTGCAATTCAATATTACAACGTTTCGGGCATAATGAGTGCCCTTCATCAGGCAGCCGGCGTGATATACTTACCAAGTTCTGGCCAGGACAGGGTTTGGGGGCTGCTGCTTTAGAGATAGGTGGGACCTGCATTTATGGCACATCTTGTGGTGCAATCAATGTATGAGGTTAGGATCTAACCCTTTAAGAAGACCAGAGCTCTAAGTTCACTGAAAATGCGACATCCCTTTACACTGGACAGCAGAGCAGCAGATTGTCGAGAAGGAAGCGTTTCATTTGCATGCAGCGATCTCCTCCACGGTATGGGAAGGAATGATCACTAATGCCATCGCTCTTCCCCATACTGACTCGTTGTCTGCCGGCAGCACGTTCTTCTGCCCGTAAGTTGAATTATCCGATGACAGTTTCCCTCGTTCATCAGGTAATCGGTGGTACTTTTATGCTGCCAGATAATCACTAACGAGCGTTCCTTAGCAATTATGTTTGGGACTCTCGGCCCGTGTAAAGGGCTCTTTAGTTCACCATAGAACCCTGTGACGATATAAATTTGGTTCAGTTAAGCCGCAGGAGGTCCTGGTATATGAAATGCAGCAGTGTTTTGCCGTTTTGAAACGCTGCATCTCGTTCCTACCTTGTGACCCTCCTTATTTTCTCTATAAGTGTCTCTATCTTGTTTCATTTCCGATCTGCTATGTCTTCCCCTACAATAAAAAGAACCAGTAAAGAGAAGTCCTCTAGTTGTCATTAATATCTTTTGCAGCCTGTTTTTAGTTTTATCTGTTTCTGGGAAATTGGTGACATCCTACGTACCTGCTGCCATTTAATCCTCCCCAAAGGGGGGTCACTTACCTTTCCTAGACTCCTGAATGGCAATTTTAGGCCTCATGCACACGACAGTATTTTTTTGCGATCCGCAAAACGGGGTTCGGTGATCCGTGTCCATTTTTGCTTCTGTTGTGTTTCCGTGTGTCTTCTGTTTTTTTTTTTTAGCGGACATGACACAAAAGATTTTACCAAAAGACAGGCTGACAATTTTTGCCAAGTGCCTGCCAAGGGATCCGCAAAACAATGCGGATGCGGAACACGGATGACACACGGATGGCCATCCGCATTTTTTCACGGTCCCATTGACTTGAATGGGTCCGCGAACCGTTTTTCACGGACAAGAATAGGACAGGTTATATTTTTTTGACGGACTGGAATCACGGACCACGGGTGCGGAGGACAAACGGTGCATTTGCCGAGTTTTCCACGGACCCATTGAAAACCAGTGGGTCCTCAGAAAATCACGAAAAACGGCACAACGGACATGGAATCAAACAACGGTCGTGTGCATGAGACCTTACAGAAATATGGGACCAGTGAATATGTCACTAGTTGTAAGTACGCTGGCAGATCTCCAGTCCAGGGCATGTGGGTTACAACCTTTATGGTATCTGTGCGGGTGGGTATGATGGGGTCGCCTAGCTTTTCTAGAAGCAGACGGTTATATAGACTTTTTACAGAATAGGCCTCATTTGCACACTTTTTGGGGGGGATTCATATCACACATATCCTGAATTCTAAACAAATACCTTCATATTGAAATGTGGAGGTAAAAGCGTGTGAGGTCTGCAAAAAATGTAAGTGGCAGCATACACGCCTCGTGCTGTGTCCTGGACTGGGAGAATTGACCAGTAATGGGACCACACTCCATTTTGTGGACGGTAGTAGGGGCCAAACAGCGCACGCTCATGATCCTGAGGTCGGCGGCATTTTCTATTATTTTGTAGAAAATATTTCTTCGATATTTTGCAAAGTGGCCAGTAAGTTCTTTGCCCATTGCTGTAAATAGTCAGATGAACTGAACGTAACCAGCTGGTGAGGGGTTAAGCTCATTCTCCGAAGTACATTACTCAGAAACATTTGCCTTCAGGATACGACCACATTTCTTCAAGCAGCGGATCTTCCAGGGCATTGTAGCACAAAATATCATTTTTTCAATTTGCATTTACTTGACCTTTTGCGTAACCCTGATCTCATACGATTCTACACCTTTAAGGGTTGTAGTTGTGGCGCGCTGTATTCTAGGCCTGGAGTTTGTGGTATTGATGCAAATAATGCAGATTTATAGAGGGGACATTTATCACTTTTAAGTCTGGTTGTACATTGTGTAGTTGCGCCAAATGTATGAAATGGTGCACAGCTTTCATGTATTCGATGTAACTGCATTGTGCTGTGTGACTTGGGCTACTTTCACATCAGCGTTGTGCTGTCCGTTTTTGAGATCCGACACAGGCTCTCAAAACCAGAGGAAAACGCCTCAGTTTTGTCCCCTTTCATTGTCAATGGGGACAAAACTGAACAAACTGGAACGGAGTGCACCAGAATGCATTCTCTTCCGGTTTGTTGTGTTCCCATTCCCGGACACAAAACCTCTGCAAGCAGCATTTTTGTGTGCGGCATGGGAAACTGAAGAAGCCAGATCCAGCACCAAAAACCACGCAAGTCAATGGGGCGGATCCGTGTTTTTTTTTTTTTGGACATAAAAATACAGATCCAGGGCCCATTGACTTACAATGGTTTCATTGCCGGTTTCTTAATTTTTCGGTATGATACAACCGGATCTGTTCAGGACGGATGCGGCCGGTTATATTATTATAGCAGAAGAGTTTCCTGTGGTTTTGAGATCCCAAGTTGGATCTCAAAACCCAACAGCAACAGCGCAGTTCTGAAAGTAACCCTAGTCTTTAAAAAATACACTGGGGGCTGGGAGCCTCAGTGATCAGCTTTAATCTGGGGGCAGAAGGGATATGCCCTCTTGAGCTGCAGCAGAAAGGACACAACCCCTGAGCTCCCAGTTTGATTTAAATTTAGCACAGCATTTGGAACAGTGAATGTGGAGATCTCTGGATCCATGTGAGTTTCAAGGCTGCTTCCAGGTTTGTTAGAAAGAGATGGTGATGTACTATATGATATCTGATTTTCCTTTTTTTTTTTTACATTATTGATGGGATAATCCCTTTGTGAACACAGTGAGAAATTGAAACTTAAAGAGAACCTGTCACCAGGAAATTCACTGATAAACCAGGCACACTGCATTGTAGGGCTCACTCTGCTGAATATAATGATACCTTTCACTTGGTGATCTGCTGCTTTATTGTGGAAAAAAAGTACTTTTAATCCATATGCTAATGAGCTGATTGAGTTCAGCAGTTGATACGAGTCCAGCGTGTTTTTCCTATTCAGAGCTGTAGCCCCTCCCCTATTCACTTCTATAGACCAATAAATAAATAAACCACGCCCCTTTTACAACTGAAGATGTGAATAGGGGAGTGGCTACAGCTCTGAATAGAAAAAACGCTGGACTCATATCAACTGCTGGACTCCAATCAGCTCATTAGCATATGGATTAAAAGTACTTTTTCTCCACAATAAAGCAACAGATCACCAAGTGAAAGGTATCATTATATTCAGTAGAGTGAGCCCTACAAGGCAGCGTGCCTGCTTTATCAGTGAATTTCCTGGTGACAGGTTCTCTTTAAAGTCTAGGACAGGAATGGGCAAACCGCGGCTCTCCAGCAGTTGTAAAACTACAATTCCCACCATGCCCTGCTGGAGGCTGATAGCTGTCAGCAGTCTTTGCATGCTGGGAGTTGTAGTTTTGTGACAGCTGGAGAGCCGCAGTTTGCCCATCCCTGGTCTAGGACATTGCGTATCCATCATTCTGCAATAATTAGACAAAATCTACGTACAACTGGAATTCCCTTTAGGAATGTCCGTGTGGCTGATTGTATATGTGCAGTTTACTGTAACCACTAATTGACCGATCCAAGTCTTCACTTCTTTCTCTCCTTGTAAAGGTGAGGCCTGGGACCAAGAGTTTGACCCTGTCATGGTTATCCTCCGTACCGTGTACCGCAGAGACGTGCAGTCCGCCATGGACCGCTACACTGCATTGTAAGTGGCATCATTTGTACTACATGAATCACGTCTTATACGATTTTCCTCGAGACGCCAGCATTTTGCCATGTTGGTCACATCTGTACGAATCCAGAGCTGCAAATCTGCTTGCTGCCTTTTTTTTTTTTTTTTGCTTAGAATGAACAGTCGAGCATAATTCTTGCTTCTTATACACAAATGATTTTATTTTTTACCGAATATCAGTAAAGGGCACGAGTTGTGGGCGTAAAATGCTCTCCTGCAATTTAGATGACATTCGGGGTTTCATTTCCATTCGTCTCGTAGTGTTTTTGGAATGAGCCGTCAGAATGAATGATGCATTGCCTTCCAGCGTGAGCAAATATTGCTTAACCTTTATTCCACAGCAATTTATTTGCTAATTGGTTGCTGCAGTTCCCTCAAGTCCTGCTAAAAAGAGACTTAAAGTAACCTTGTCCTTTTTTATTTTTTTCTTCTTCGAGGAAGGCGCGTTTTCGGCATGGTTTGTGAAGAGCTTACTAATCATGTCTTTGAAGTGAATTTCCTCCCGTTTGTTCTAATTTTTGGTTTGGTAGTCTACATGGGTCCACAATGTATTTCTTTAACATTTGGTTATAGGAGTTGAGGGTCATATTGCTTTCCAAATATTAGTGGTCCACATACGCTGCAGACTTGGACTTCAAAAACAACTTGCTGGTTGCCACCACTAGGGGGAGCTTGCTTTATTTATTTATGCATTGAACTCCGTTACATAGTATGCAGTGAGCTCCCGCTGTAGGTGGCTGCAGCCAGGATGTTATTTAAAGGGGCTGTGTGTTTTTGGGAATTTTTTTTTCTAACCTTTTTCTGCAGTGTGTTGTACTTATTGAAAAAAATCACATTTACATCCTGGCTGTATTTTACAGTCTTTCAGTCCTGTAGTTCGGGCGGACAAGGTCACATGCACAGCTGCAGCCGATGATGTGTTACCAAGTGGCACTTGACTGCAGGGTTATGTACTGCTTGGGGGGCACGATATACCCATGTATGCAGGGCATCCGAAGCTCTGTGTCAGCAAATGAAGCTTCACCTGCTATAAAGATAGCAATCCTCACAGAATGCTGAATCTAAAACAGCTTGGCATTACAAAGTGGGCTTCCAGGCTACAGAACTAGGTTGTATATAGTATATGGTCTAGCATTGTGATCGGAAAGAACGTGTCCTTTTATGTATCATTTCTGCAAGATTCAGTTTCTCTGTCTGATCGTTGGGGGTCTTACCAATATGACCCCTGATGATTGCTATAAAAAATGGCAGTGACCACTTCAGCCTTATGTTTCCTCGCCTTCTTCAGAGGCTACGTAATTGGCTCACTATAGTCAGTACCAAAGAAGCTGCGGAGAAGTTCTGGTTCTGTGCACAGAAATCAGAAGACCCCACAGCAGATCATTATTAAGGGGCATCTGTCAGCAGTTTTGTACCTATGACACTGGCTGACCTGTTACATGTGCGCTTGGCAGCTGAAGGCATCTGTGCTGGTCCCATGTTCATATGTGCCCGCATTGCTGAGAAAAATGGTTTTAATGTATGCAAATGAGCTTATAGGAGTAGGGTAAGTCGAGTAATTCAACACCAAAAATTTGCATCGAGGATTCGTTCGTGTCACGTGACCACGGAGCGGGAGTGAAGCGCTTGCTATTACTCCCGCTCTATGGTCTCACACTGGCCCGCAATGCGCTCGGAATACTCACCTTTCCAGCAGGGGACCTCCGGACACTCCACAGCACGGGCGGGCGGGGGAGCAGAGCCGATGGCCCCGGGGAGCTCATGCACTTGGGCTGATCGCACAGGGATGAACCTGAAGGGTGTTGAGGACTGATGGCAGGGGGTCTGATGAGTTTTTATAAAGGAAAAAAAGTCTGTTGATTCATTTTTTCTTATTAGAGTACTCGATTAATCGTAAAAATAATCGGTAAAATACTTGATTGCTAAAATAATCGTTAGCTGCAGCCCTATCTAGGAGCAATGGGGCGTTGCCGTTACACCTAGAGGCTCTGCTCTCTCTGCAACTGTCGCGTCATCTGCATTTTGATTGACAGGATCAGGCACTGAAAATATCATCACACCTGCCTGGCGCTGTCAGAGTTCAGAGGGCGTGGCAGCTGCAGAGAGAGCAGAGCCTCTAGGTGTAATGGCAATAAACATGGGACCAGCACAGACGCCCTCAGCTGCCAGGCAAACATGTAACAGGTCAGCCGGTGTCATCCGTACTAATCTGCTGACAGATGCCTGTTAAAGTATATTGCTCTGTTTTTGCTCCAAAAAGCAGCCATCATTAGGGGGCGCTGTGGGTAGCCTGTATGACCGTATCATGACCAGCAGGAGAAGCCATTCAATGACAGTCCCCATAACAGTGGTGTGCCCTGCCATCATTGTGTCAGTTGCATAACTCGTTTAGACTCCAGGGTGAACGGTTGCGGTTCTTTTACTCTTGTAGACTGGTGATTTTAAGGGCCCTATTTCTCTGTTCTGTTTTACACACTGCTTTAATACGATTAGAAGTATACAGACACTGCTAAGTGCTGGCTGCCATGTGCCTGAAATGTTCATGAGGTTGTTTTTGTGCTTTTACAGTTTAAAGCAAATCGGTCAATGTCCTGGAAACCCGTGGCCGCCTTACAAGAAGAGAACCCCTCTACATCCAAGTTACAAAGGGCTTATGAGGCTCCTGCACTGCAAAACTTTGCACATTGTCCTCTTCACTCTTCTCTACAAGGTGCGTGTGGCCATAGTAATAATACTGCACGGAAAGCCGAGTCTCCTATGGGATGTGCTCAGATCCGATCCGCTGGAGCTAGTAAACCGCCTGAAATCCTAGAGAGTCTGTACACACTTTGCATCAAATACTTGACAGTTAAATTAATAATATAACAAGCAATTAAATGGTTGGCTCCACCATAAGAACTTATCCCCTAACCACGAGAAAGGAGATGAGTATCTGCACCAATCACAAGAATGAGGGTGCAGTTCCCATAGTGCATGCATGCAGCTGCTCCATTTCACTCTGTAAGACCAGGGGCGTAACTATAATTCATAGGGCCCCATAGCAAAATAAAATGGGCCCCCAACACCTAGTGTAAGAAAATTAAAACAGCAGCATAAGGGCTCATGCAAATGACCATGGCCTGTTTTGTTGTCCGCATTTTGCTGGCCTCTATAGGACAGTCCTATCCTTGTCCGTAAAAACAGACAAAACTATACATGTGTTTTTTTGCGGGTGCCTCAGAACAGACATGCTGATCTGGACAGCACATGGTTGAAGTGAATGGGTCTCTGTGACCTGCACAAAATGCGTATCTGATACGGAAGAAAAAAAGCGTTTAACAATAATTAAACGTATGTATAATAGCACCATATAACACAAAAAAACACATTATTGCAAAAAGCTAGCATATTGTTTTTCACCACAAAAAGGTACAATGTTTCTCACGTAATGGTGCCCCTCCCAACTTCTGGGCCCCATAGAAAGGGGTATGGCTATAGCTACGCCCATTGAAACTGTTGGAGGATAGACAGTCTCTGGCAGTCTCAAAGAGATGAATCTAGCGATGGGAATGCAATTGTGCATGTTTGACCACCTCTTCATCCAGTCTGGGATTGTCTGTGGATACGTTCTTATGGTAGTGGGACATCCCCTTTAAACATCATTTAGGTGAAGCGTTGTTTAGCAGTGCTGTTATGTTTTTTTGCATTGTCTACATCTATTTTTTTACTTTCAGATCTTGATGGATCATCAGAACATGTCAGAGCATGTCCTGTGCATGGTCCTGTATCTCATAGAGCTTGGATTGGAAAATTATCCAGAGGACGACCCTTGTGATGAGGTATAACTCTGTCTTTTGTTTGATCGCCTCCATTTATTCACTTTGCTGACACCTTTATCTGTGTTTTCAGGCAAAATTGCAGTGAAAGATAAAACTTTAAACTTGTATAAATAATACAGGATCATTCTATTTACAATAGGTGGTGGTCACAGCTTATCTACTCCCCCTCCCTGTACAGTGACCTCTGAACAGGTCGCAGAGAATGCCCACAACAGTCTCCCATAAAAGTCTATGAACGTCTCCACTCTTCAGGTTCCTATGACCCATGTGGCTACTGTAAATCATGTCTCTGAATGCTGTTAACAGCTTCTTAGGCAAGATGGCTTCCCCCCTTAGGCCTGGTTCACACTTGCATTGTTGTTTTCCGGTACTAAGATCCGGTAGAGGATCTCAAAACCAGAAAAAAACAACAGTTCTGTTTAGTCCTAATGCATTCTGAATGGAAAGAAATCCGTTCAGGATGCATCAGGGTGCCTTCCGTTCTGTCAGCGTACCGTTTCTGCAAGCTGCGGTTTTGTGTCCGTTGCTAGAAACGGAACAAACCAGATCTGTCACTTAAAACAATGTACGTCAATGGTGGCAGATCCAGTTATTTACAACCTTAAACAAACCGATCCATCACACATTGACTTTCAATGTATTTAGTGACCGATCCGTTTTTTCCCATTTTGATTTCACACAACCACATCCTAATGGAACAGATGCATCCTGATGTGCAAAATCAAAACGGATCCGTTTAATTCTGGTTTTGAGATCCTCTGCCGGATCTGAAAACCGGAATTGGCAATGCAAGTGTGAAACGGGCCTTAATCAAGTAATGGAAATACAATAAGCAATCTGCAGTCAAAATAAAAACTGATCAGAAAACAAAGGAAATGTGTGATTGATACATTCCATAGATACATATGAGAATTGCTCAAGTGGGTTTTGGTTACGTTTTCGAATAGAATTTTAAACCTGGAAGATTTTTACTTTTTTTTTTAACATGTTTCTTTTTCTTTTCAGGACACGGCTGGACAGGATCGATGCCATGACAGCTGGTTTCCTGGTAGCAGTTTGCTGTGTAATATGCGGCATGTCATAAACTTTGTGCGTGTTCGTGTACCTGACACTGCTCCAGAGGTGCGAAGAGAACCTCCAGCAAGCACCAGTTCGGACAGCCATTCATCTGCACATGTAAGTGCTGCTGCAGGGTAGATGTGTCGCCTTGTCTAAAAAATCTAATATAAAAAAAGTCTCCCTAATATTACAAATATTACGTTAGAAATCTTTAGGAATATTCTACTCGCCCAACAAACATTCAAAGGAAGCCTGCATCCTTTTCATGCTGCCCAAACTGCTGCTAGCATGAAAGCATGACAACCTACCTCATTAGAGAGGTTTATTTTTAAAAAAATGGTGTAGTTTCAAAGAACCGAAACTTTTAACAAAAAAAAAAGTCCTGCACGGGGCAAAGAGTCCTCTGTGTGGCTTCTCCCTTCTCGGCTTGATTGACAGGTCTCTTACTATTTGCGTATAAGGAGAGACCTGTCAGTCTAGATGTGTCGGGTGGGATAATGTGCACAGCGGATGTTTCTCCCTGTTACGTTTTATCTGAAGAGCCACGGCAATTCAGAATAAATATAGCAGTCGGCAGTGAGGTGGAAGTTGACGCTGCCCTTGGTTCAGGCAGCTTGAAACGTTTTATTTTTTGCCAAAGTATTGATTGCTAATTATGTGAGGAGGTTCTTGATGGGGTCACTTACTAATAATGTGAGGCACACGGAGGTCTAAATTGATAAAACCATGTGCCTCACAATAATAGTAACCCCATCATGTACCTCCTCACATATAATGCACAGCATGGGGTTACTTACTGTTAAAGTGAGGCACATGGTTTTTTATCAGTCTGGACCTCTGTGCCTCACATTAATAGTAAGTAGCCCTATCATGTGCCTCACATTACAGTAAGTAACCCCATCATGTACTTCACATTAACCCCATGTTGTCTATTATGTGAGGAGGTACATGTTGGGATTACTTACTTTTAAGATATGACTAGACAGCAACGTGTCTCTGAAAAGACGCACAACATTTTTTGTAATGTCACAATGTGACGTGCTGAGATGCAACAGTCAACCAAGTGTGGGTTTTTTTTTTTTTTTTGTGACTGTCGCAGTTGTAGCATGTTGCATTGCAGTGTTCAACTTTTCAGCAACACAGGTGGCTATCTAGCTATACCCTTTTTTGTCGCGCGACACATATCGCCATAACATTAATGTGAGGCACATGGCTTTGTCACTTTGGACCTCCATGAGCCTTACATACATAGTAAATAACCCCAACATAATCATGGTGACATAAAGCTGATAATGCCGTGCGCTCCTGCAAGTCCAGGACGGAGGATCATGTTCACACACACAGCGTCATTCTTGCAATTAATTCGCAATGGCTTGTAGGAAACATCCCTTACTATTAGAGCTCATTCAGACGGCCGTATGTTTTTTTGTTTTTTTTTGCGGTCTATAAAAATGCGGATCCGTTTTTTTTTGTGGACATTTCAGTCTGTCTGCAAAAAACAGAATGCATACGTAATGTGTTCCGAATGCGTTTCGTTTTTTTGCGGATCCATAGACTTGAATTGGGACCACGGAGCTGAGTTTAACTGACAAACATAGGACATGCTCTATCTTTTTTGCGGAACGGTTGCGGAGCAAAACATTCGGCCGTCTGAATGAGCCCTTAATGTGAGGCACATGACTTAATCAGCGTGGACGTCCATGTACCTCACATTAATAGTAAGTAACCCCATCATGTGCCTCACATTACAGTAAGTAACCCCATGTTGCCCATTATATGAGGCACATGATGGGGTCACTGTTGCTGTTGATGTGAGGCACATGAAAGTAATAAGACAATGTGTCTCACATTAATACAGAAATAAAACATAAAGTACATACCTGTAAAAACAGCAGGAAAATTCTGCATCTAGATCCTTCTGGATTTTGAAGAATAAAGGACCTTCGATGATGCCATCACCATGTGACCAGTAACAAGTGGATGTTGCTGGTCACATGGTGATGACATCATGGAAAGTCATTTAACCTGTGAGCATCTAGCACAGGGATGGCCAACCTGCGGCTCTCCAGCTGTTGTAAAACTACAATCCCCCCCATACCCTGCTGTAGACTGATGGCAGTCTTTGCCTGGGAGTTGTCATTTTGCAACAGCTGGAGGGCCGCAGGTTGGCCATCCCTGATCTAGCAACGTGCGGACGGTGGTGAGTTTATCCCTTCCCTGTGCTCCCCCATCAGGCCACTCTGTTATATCATTGGTGGCTGTGGCCAGCCGCTCTCCCTCATTCTCCACTTGCCGGCTGCTTATGAGAACATGGCGTCTGCCGGGCTTTGCATGCACCATGTACTCTGGTAGGGACTGATGCGCACAACATATTATCAAAAAATGCCAATCCCAGTATCAAATCGAACCAGGTAAAAAAGTATTGATAAGTTGATACTTGGTGCAAACCTGCCATGTAATATAAGGGTCAAAATTCATTATTTTTTTTTTTGTTAAAGCACCAAATCTCTCACACAGCCGTAGTGTTGCTGGATGAAATTCTGGCTATTTGCATCCACCACTAGAGGGAGCTCACTACGCATTCATTTATACAATGCTCACTAAAGGCCTTACTAGCTGTAATAAGAGCATTCCTAGTGGGGACTGAAAGCATCATTTTTTTTTTTTTTTTTTTTTTTAAGTGCCCTATTGACAAACTCATTGTGCTTTAGCAGATTTATCTACATTAGAAGTAATGCTTTTCATTATCCATTAGCAGGCTCCCAGGCGGCCTTCCTTCCAGAGAGAGGTAGATGTGTGATGTTTGTCCTTGGATGGCTTGAAATGCTTCAGGTGTTTCATCCTTGGCTTCTGGCATTGCATGGTGTTTAATAACCCATTAGTGTAGAAAATGGATGTTATGTGAAATTTATAAATGCATTGGTTACATAGATATTGTGCAGACGTACAGCCCTGAGAAGGCGTGCGCTGCGAGGACCATAACCCTTCGTAGTATCAAATAAATCCACTTTTGTGGTCGGTTTAAATAAAACAATATTACGGTACATTGTGTAAGAAGCCATAAATGAGCAGTCATGAAAACAGTGCAAGTGTTTGGGGGGGGGGGGATAGCCTCTAGTGTTTTTAAGCAATTCTTCACCTGAACAGTGCGGTCCTTTGATGCTCCTTTGATGTTTTTGTCGCGCGTATTACAGCCCGTTTTTTGGAACTCTGGCGTCAATCACAATACGCGCGACAAAACGCCCCAAAGAAGCTCCTGTACTTCTTTGGGCGTAGGGCGTTTTACAGCGCTGTAAAACGCTCAGGTGAGAACCATTCCCATAGGGAAACATGGGTTTTTGCCTGTTGAGCGTTTTACAGCGCGTAAGAACGTGTGAACCCAGGGTGAGGCATAACATGTAAATGAATACACAAAGGCTGGCATCTTAATTTCCAGGCTGGCGCACTTTGATACACAGCAATGTCACATTGATCGGCGAACAAGGCAGTGACTGGGCTATTGGGAATAAGCTGCTCTGTATGGCTCTAGCCTTAAAGAGGTTGTGCAAGAATGGGGGGAGGGGGCTTACTTACCTGCTTCCGGGTGCTGGCTCCCCTCTTCTTCTCTTCAGGCCTGCAGGTAAGTAAGCTTCCTGGCCAAGTGGGAGAGTTTGCTAACCCCCCCCAATCCCCCCCTCCAATTCTTGACCAACCTCTCAAAAGGAGTTGTCCCACCATTAAATTATATTTATTGTTTAGATTCTAGAAAATATTATGCCATAATATGCCATTAAATATGAATCCAGTGAAGAGCGATGACGTTTAATTCCATAGTATGGCGCCACCTGGTGTTCAAAGTGTATGGCCGTATTCGCATCAGCCACCTAGTGGTCACACAAGCTCAGTCAGTCTCTTCGCAGCCAGGTCTCTTCTTAGTGATCCTCTGTACTGCAGGCATCCAAAAGAAGGGCAACTTCTCTGCAGTAACAGGGCAATAAAACTGAGGAGACTCCTTCCACCTGGGAGTAAGGCTACTTTCACATCTGCGTATTTGCTGTATCCGGCAAGGATCAGCAAAACGCTTCCATCTAGGTAATACAACCGGCAGAATCTGTTGTGAACGGATCCGGGTGTATTATCTTTAAAATGGCCATGACTGATCCGGCATTAAAACCAATGTAAATCAATGGGGGACGGATCATCTGTCCGATTTTATCAAAGCAGATAATGAAGTTAGGATGTCCATAGAGGGCTGGCCAGCCTGCCCTTTAATGTCCCCTGACGTCAGCAGATGTTGGGGGTGAAAAGGATTAGGCTTGTTGGATTTCAATGTGCCCATTGTATCTGCCAGCATCTTACTTCACGCCTCTACAGATAACACATTGATGCTCTGTCTTGCCGAGCATGCATGTGTATGGATGGGTTGGCAGAATGGTTGTTCTCCAAACAAGCATTCAGCCGACTGCTATTTAAGGTGTATGGCCAGCCTTTGATAGTTAATCTGTGTATTCTCCTATAGGAGATAATCGGGCAGATTATTGGGAATGCTCGTTTCCGACAATCCGTCTAAAGGTTCCGCAGATCACCCGATCTATGAGCAAAATGCTCGTTCATCGGGTGAAACTGTTGTTCATGCAGACACCTAAATTATTGTTTCTGGGCAGCAGATGTTACCGTCTAAACAGCGATCTGCTGCCCAGAAACAATGCAGCTGTATGAGGATGAGCGATCACAATAGCCATTCCTCCTTCTCATACTGTGGAGGTGATCGATACATGTAAACCCAGGTCTTCACCTCCACTGAACGAGCAGCCGACTGTCGGAAAGAAACTCTTCCTTTCCAACAATCTGCTGCTCGTCTCGGCATGTAAGTGCGCCTTTTACTCTTGGTTCAGCCTAACCTTGGTTTATTGTCATCTGTTCTAACTGTGCTTCGTGAATCTTTTTTTCATAGATTCGGTCTTTCTCATTGCCTTATTCAACAGAGTTCTTTGGGCTTTTTTGCTTTTTTTTTTTTTTAAAGAAATTAATTTTGATGAATGGCATTGGAAGGGTCTGCATGTGTGTTGGTTATAAATGACCCAGTAGTCCTGGCCTGTGCATGGTTTTCTATGCAAATAAAGTCTAATCATTATGTGCCAGATTTATTTTATTCTGCATCAGTTAAGCGTAATTGCTAATCTCTTGGCTCTGTATTCTAAGCAGTTATTTATGACCTTTCTTGTATCCTTCTAATAAAGTGGGAACAGTGAGGTTTTGATGATGAAAAAGACCTCACGTGAAGTACTTTTAAAATATTGGTTCGACCATGGAGACAACTTCATCTTTCATCACTGCTGTTATGCAAAAGTGCAGCATAAATTCAGTAGTTTCGAAAAAGTATGTGTTAGAGGGGTTTCCTGGACTTTGATATTGATGGCCTAGGCCTAGGCGGTCCAGTGTCTAACACCCCCCACCATTCAGCTGACTGAAGGTGCCGTAACACATCAGCTAGCTCCACGTCCCCTTCATGGTTTACCAGGCACTACTCCATACATTTGGTAGTGGCTGGTAGTGGCTATGTCTGGTATTAAAGTTCTCTACAGCTCCATTCCATTCAGGCACCGCTACTACAAAATGGAGTAGTGCCTGGTAAACCATGAAGGGTGACGCAGGGCTCTTTCTAGTGCATCACGACTCCCTCAGTGATCTCTAGTCGGACCCCCACCAATCTGATATTGAACTCATATCCTAAGGATTGATCGGTAGAATGTGGGTCCCAAGCCTCACCTCGTTTCCCCTCATTGCATGACTGCAGTGAGGATGTTTCAAGAATGGGCTCTATTAAGAGTCTGTGGGGCTGATTGGAAGAGTGAGGTATGTCCGTCCCTTAGAATGGACTCTTGGTGTGCAATAAGGAGGAACAGGGGGCTTTGGGCCCCCTGATCTAGTGACCTTTGATGTCTCCTTGTGATCAGCTATTATATGTCCTATGGATAGGTGATGAATGGCACACCATGAATGGCCATTATGGCACAGCCCCTTTAAATGGTAGCTCAGTACGAGCGAGCGTTAGTACACCGCAGTTCCTAACGCTTTGAATTTGTGTTTTCCCCCAAGAACTCCGGCACTGCTCAAGTTTTCAGTTTGGTTGCTGAACGGCGGAAGAAGTTCCAGGAGATAATAAACCGGAGCAATAGCGAAGCCAATCAAGCTGTGCGGCCTAAGACCTCGGCTCTGAAGTGGACAGCGCCTGGCTCTACGCCGCAATTAACCACAGTCATTTTAGAGGTGAAGGAGAGCATGCTGTCCTTACTGATCAAGCTTCACCAGAAACTGTCTGGGAAGACGGACTCCTACTGCCCACCTTGGTTGTCGGATCCAGATTGTCTTATCCAGGCAGATTTATCCAAATACGCTCATGGGGATGGAGTGACTGCTGTGGAAAGGATTTTATTGAAGGCTGCAATAAAAAGCTGCTTGAACA
The DNA here is from genome assembly GCA_033119425.1 of Bufotes viridis. Taxonomy (NCBI): domain Eukaryota; kingdom Metazoa; phylum Chordata; class Amphibia; order Anura; family Bufonidae; genus Bufotes; species Bufotes viridis. Next base: position 130,189,280 of record CM065595.1, on the reverse strand, counting down.
AACTTAGCATTGATGAAATTTGTCGGAAAGCTGCTCCACCTGTTCCACCCAAAAAGTCTAGTCCTGCAGAGAAGAAAACACTGGATAAAGAGGAAAGGTAGGAGAATACTGCACGGGTGCCTTATTGAAAGGCTATATTAGTATTATATAAAGGGGTTATACAGTCATACTCTCCCACCCGAGACAACTGTCTGATGCCCAGCAAGTATCGTGCATGGGTTTCTTTCTAATTAACTGGACCCATGTACATTACTTGATGGTTGTAAGCCAGTTGCCTCAACAACCGTTCCATCCAGTGTGCGATCTTGTGTGTCCATGCTCCATGTCAGATTGGGTTGTAGAGTACAAGTACATAATAAGGCCTTAGGGCTGTTTTACACGAGCGGATGCCGCTGCGTGAAAGAGAGCCAAGCCCCGCTCCGGACAGCAGAGACACGGAGCAGTAACATGATTGATAATGCTCCGTGCCTCTCTGTGATCTTTTTACTACAAAATCACGGTGCCCACTTTATTTCACTGTGATTTTGTAGTAAAAAGGTCACAGAGAGGCACAGAGCATTATCAGTCATGTTAATGCTCCGTGCCTCTGCTGTCCGGAGCAAGGCTTGGCTCTCTTTCACGCAGCAGATTACCCAAACGGCATCCGCTCGTGTGAAATAGCCCTTACACTGCCGGATGTTCAGGCAGATTATTGTTAGCGAGCATTTGTATAAACGCACGTTGGTGATAATCTGCCGGTGTAAGGGTGCGTTCACACGACAATTGTCGCGCGACAAATAGGGCACAACTTCACTGCAACATTTGTCGCGCGACATTTTGTCGCACTATTGTCGCGCGACAATTTTTATAATGGGAGTCTATGGTGTCGCATTGCGACATGCGACATGCTGCGACTGCGACGCGACAGTCGCAGAAAAACCCATCTTGAATGCATTTTCTCCGACTTTCGTGTCGCAGTCGCAGCATGTCGCATGTCGCACTGTGACACCATAGACTCCCATTATAAAAATTGTCGCGCGACAATAGTGCGACTTTTTGTCGCGCGACAATTGTCGTCGTGTGAACGTAGCCTAAAGGTGCTGCTGATTACCCAATAAACAAGCGAAACACCTTGGGTCAGTTATCTAAAGTATTGTTTGAGGGCAGCAGATATTGCCGGCTAAACTGCTGCCAGCAAACAATGATTCTGTAAGGGGATGAGTGATGGCCTTTGCACACTGTGAGTAGATCGCTGCATGTAAATGCAGTGTTCCCCTTCACTAACGTGCAAGCGATTGCCATGAAGGAACGCTTCTTTCCAACAATCGTCTCCTCAGTTGGGCCCTGTAAAGGGCTTTCTCATCCGTATCGTTGGCGGACACAGGCTTGACCCTGGGTATAGCTGTTGCCACACTTCTTGCGGCTGCCGCAGCCATCCCATTCATTTCTATGGAATCATTGCTGGTAAGTGATTCTGGCCGCGACCAGTGTCGCCATGTAGCCTTAGCCAAAGAGTTTCTATTCCTCTCTGTCTGGTGGGTTTCAGTGGGCACCATGTAATGCAGAATTTCCTCTGCGGTGGTGTTGGGGTTATCTTAAACATGTACTGCAAGGTTTCCACAGCGATTAGAGCCGATCACAATCCTAAGGGTACGGCTACACGGTGACGCTGGTCGCAGCCAGGTTCACAGAGTAGCGGTAATCCCATAGAAATAAATGGGATCGCTGCGCCAGTCGTAAGAAATCCAGCAGTGTTGGATTCCTTGCGAAGAGCGCGGCAATCACATTCACTTCTATGGGTTCAGCACTACTCGGTGAATGTGGCTGCAAAGACTGTAGCATGACCAGTGTTGCCATGTACCTATACTCTAAAAGCTGAGCACCCTGTGACGAGTTTCCAGGGAGTGTCCTTACAAGAAAAGATTGTCAAAAGCAGATGATTCCTATAGGGCGTGTTCCCGCATGTCAGGAAATCTTTGCTGCTGAGATTGCCCGAAATCCACACCAGCTGTGGCTTGTGTTAGGCCTAGTTCACACTTCAGTTATTTTATCAGTTATTTCCATCAGTTATTGGGAGCCAGAACAGGTGCATATCTTTCCATTATACCTTATTTGGGATGAGTGAATCGACTTCGGATGAAACATTCGAAGTCTATTTGCATAAAACTTCGTTTTAATACTGTACAGAGTGAGCGCTCCGTACAGTATTAGAAATTCAAAAATGATTTTCTACTGTTAAAAACCTTTTCCCAAACTTGGGTTCGGTTCCGAGTTACCACTTGAAACCGAACTCGAGTTCGGGAAAAGTTTTTTTTTAACAGAAGAAATAAGTTTTTGAACTTTTTTTACCCGAAATCTCGCGAGCCTTCGCGAAGTAATAACTTCGGCTCATGTGAGCCAATACATTCTGTATGGAGCGCTTGCTCTGTACAGTATTCTAACGAAGTTTTATCTAAAGTCGATTCGCTCATCCCTATAGCTTTTCTCTTAGACCCGTGCACATTACTTGAGGCTTCACTACTGGTTTTAGTTCACAATAACTGATGGAAATAACTGAAGTGTGAGCTTGGCCTTACATGTGGATTTTGCCCCATGTTTGCCTTGGATTTCATGCCCTGCAGTGTCACAATGCTTGAAATACTACTGTACCTTGAAGGCTATGTACACCTTCGGAGGCAATATTTTTTTACGATTGCATGTTACTCGTTTTTGGCTAAAAATCATTTTTTCAATTGGCCTTTATTAGGAATATTGAGCTGTTCTGTCACAAAAAGTTAACTGTTTTTCTAGGGGGTTCATTCAGACGGCCGTATGCTGTCCGCAAAAATGTGGATCAGTTTTTGCGGATTAGATGCTGTCCCATTCAATTCTATGGGGCCCTTTTCTTCCATTAAAAAAAATGAAACATGTCCTATACTTGTCAGTGAAAATCAGGACATGGCCCAATTGAAGTCTATGGATCATCAAAAAAAAAAACGGAATCCAATCCGTTTTTTCGCGGACATGCTGAACTGTCTGCAAAAAAATGGATCCGAATTTTTGCTGACAGCATACTGCCATCTGAATGAGCCCTAACTGTGTGACAGGTACTTTCACTTTGTGCCGTTCGTCTAATAAACCTCATCTCTAAACTGCTGAGGAGGTCATAAACACTTAATGCTGGATCCGGCACTAATACATTTCAATGGGAAAAAATGGGATCCGGTATTCCGGCAAGTGTTCCGGAATTTTGGCCGGAGCTAAAACTGCAGCATGCTGCGGTATTATCTCCGTCCTGAAATGTCAAGACTGAACTGAGGACATCCTGATGCATCCTGAACGGATTTCTCTCCATTCAGAATGCATTAGGATATAACTGATCAGTTATTTTCCGGTATAGAGCCCCGAGGACGGAACTCAATGCCGGAAAAGAAAAACGCAACTGTTAAAGTACCCTAAGGCCCCTTTCACACTTGCGTTCTGAGTATCCGGCGGGCACTTCCGTCCCGCCAGATCCGTCAGAACGCAAGTCGCCTGAAAGCACTTGAAGACTGATCAGGATCCCGATCAGTCTTCAAAATGCTTCCAGGTTACCATGGCAGCCAGGACGCTACTGAAGTCCTGGCTGCCATGGTAAGTACTCCGCAGCAGTGTACTTACCTGCGCTGCGGCCTCCGGGTGCTCCTTCATGACGTCACAGTCCCTGTGACGTCATGAAGGAGCATCCGAGGCCGCAGCGCAGGTAAGTACACTGCTGCGGAGTACTTACCATGGCAACAAGGACTTCAGTAGCGTCCTGGCTGCCATGGTAACCGATCGGAGCCCCAGCTTACACTAGGGTCCCGATCGGAACTGCTGCTGCGCATGTGCAGAGCTAAATGTCGGATCTGCCGATGCGCCAAAAACGACTTTTTGCTTAATTCCGGATCCGGATTAATGCACGTCAATGGGCATTAATTCCGGATCCAGCGTTACGGCATGTCTTCCGGATTTTGGGACGGAGACAAATCAGCTGCATGCTGCGGTTTTGGCAACATCCAAAAAACATTCACATACTGAACTGAAGACATCCTGATGCATCCTGAACGGATTTCTCTCCATTCAGAATGCATTAGGATAATCCTGTTCAGTGTCGTTCCGTCCTAGAGCCCCGAGGACGGAACTCTAGGACAGAAAGCAAAAACGCAAGTGTGAAAGGGGCCTAAGATATTGGAGCTCGCTGCACTAACATGACAAACCTATTATAATTCAAAATAGACACAATAGAGCCATAATATCAGTCCTAGATCTCTTATCATAATGGGCATCGGCGGAGATCTGACCACAACCTGGCAAACATGCAGAGAGTCGGCCGGATGAAAACCACTGCATGCGAGCTACTGGCCGATGCTCTGCATCTTTGCTGGGTTGCATCCGGATGTCCCCAGTCCCCATTAGGACGCCTTCACACGCAGCAGACTTTGTGGCAGAAAAATCTACGACTGAAAACCAGTTCCATTTACCTTAATGGGGCTTGCCGAAATCCATGTGCTTGCTGCCCCATTTAAATGGATGGAACTGATTTTCTGTTGCAGAATTCTGCTACTAAATCTGCCACGTGTGTAGGCGCCCTCATAGTGAATGGGACCGGACGGCGATGCAGTAGTCTCTGGCAGTGCCGGAATGCAGAGGGATCCGGCAGGCTCTTCCTGGCTTAACAAAGGTACACTTGTGATGACGGTACAATGAACTAGAATGCTTTGCCGTTTGTTAGGTAGACTTGAACGAGGTGACAGATTCCCTTTAAAAAAAAAAAAAAAAACATGCAGGGGGCCCCGAAATCCCCCCAGATAATGTTGTCTCCCACAACAGTATAAAAAAAAAAAAAGTTTTTGCTGGAGGGCCACTTTAACTTTTTATGTGGAAGAGGTCCAGTTTTTGGACAGCATTGTGCGACCCTCACCTCCACCACACACGAGGTGGATTTAAAAAACCCTCTGCTGATGTACCGCTGGTCGTTGTAGTGCATTCCCTTTAACCCTTTGCTACACGGCAGACCTGTTATTTGCTGGGTCTGTGACCTGCTCACCCGTTGCCGTGGTTGTTGACGTCTCTGAATGAAGATGAATCTAATTTGCCGTGGTCACGCGGCGCACACATTGCTGCCTTCATTTGTCCCCCCACCACCTGCAATCTCCAGTGGAGTTTTCTGGTAATGAAGATCGAACAGCCTATAAGGCTCGATGATGACCTATTTCGATCTGCCGACAAAGACAAAAGGTGGCATTACCCACATGACGCGCTGTCGCCATAGAAACTGAGATCCGGCAATCGAGGAAAGGCAGAGAAGCCTTGCAATTTTTTTTTCCAGCCTCGGCGTCTCATCCCCGTGAGCCATCACGGAAAATTACTGAGCTGCACTGAATCTGTCACAGTTAGTTTATGTCTTCTTATTAGGGATCTCTATTTACAGTCAGACCCGGTTAACTTGAAGCGGAACGTGGACGACGGAACGCCTGAATATAAAGTGCCGATGCCACACAAGGACATGACGGCAGCAAAGCACAACGCTTTAGTGCGTTCCCCATGTACATGCGAGGACTGGGGACTTCTGTCCCCTCCGGAACCCCCTTTATATAGAAATGTTATGTTTGCAAACATCTCTGCACCAGATGAGTCTGTGTTTTCACGTTTAAAGGGGTTGTCGGAGTTATTTTAAAAGGGACCCCATGCCAGCAAATAAGAACAAAAAATAAAAATAAAAAAACTTTCACCTGTGCTGGTCACTGCACCTCAGCTACATTCCTCCTCCCATACAGGTATATGGCACCTGACCGCTACAGCCAATCACTGTCCTCGGCGGCCTTGTGCCGCTATACTGCTGAGAACAGCGATTGGCTGTAGCAGTCATGTGCTGTATACCAGCACGTCACCACTGCAGCCTCCAGTGCAAACAGAGGGAGGAGTGGAGCTGAGGTGCAGGAGAAAGAGGGGGAGTATAGGATTTTTAATTTTTTTTCTATTTTTTTTAATTTTAAGGTATCTACTGTCACGACGCCCCTTTTGCGTAAGTTGGACATCCGCTTTAATTCAATGGAAAATGTATTTAATGCACTTATATAGCGCTACTATATTCCACAGCGCTTTACAGACATTAGCATCGCACTGTCCCCAAAATCAATGAGGTCACGATTAAAGAGGTTGTGCCAAATGTATAGAGTTATCCCCTATCCACAGGATTCGGGGTAACTAGCTGATTGCTGCGGGTCCAAATGCTGCGATCCTCACTAATACCCAGAATGGGGGTCTGGTGTTCCTGATGGAGCAACAGGTCAAGAATGTTCCCTGCCACTCCATTCATGTCTATGGGAGCACCAGAGATGACGGAGCGTTGCACCCAGCTATCTCTGCTGCTCTAATAGAGAAGGAATAGAGGGACAGTACGTATGCTCCATCAGAACAGGGGAACAGGAACCCTGTTCTGGGGATTGGTGGGTGTCCCAGTGTTTGGACCCCCACTGATCAGCTAGTTATCCCCTCTCCTATACTTGACACAATCCCTTTAATAGGGATTGTCTAGCTTAGAAAGCCCATTTTTATATAACCTATTTGAGAGATTGTTCCTCGCACTGACGGAGCTGTCCTATGCTGCATTACCCAGACAGTCCATTGATTTGGCTGAGCACTATGTAACGCTTCTTTTCCCCTGTTACTTTCCCCCTATTGCTGCAGGGAAAGTGAACACTTATTAGTGCCTGGTTTCTGCTGACTGTGGGAGTCCCAGCAAGGAACACTCAGTTATCAGCTTGTTGTCCAGGGATCCATCTAATAGGTAGTAGAGATTGTCCAAAGCAGAGAAACCCTCTAGAGGGGTTGTCCAGTTTCATGATATTGATGACCTACCCTCAGGAGAGGTCATCGGTATTCGATTGGTGGGGTCTGACTCCTGGCACCCCCACCGATCTGCTGTTTGAAGGGGCTGTGGCACTCGTGCGTTCACAGCGTCCTCCTTAGTGCTTACCTGCACACTGTCTACTTTGCAGTGGAAGTACGTTACGACTTTCTCTCCTATCCAAGTGAATGGGGGGGGGAACAGGTGTGAACACATCGCACCGCCGCCACAGTCTAGGCGGCATGCAGGTAGCACTGAAGAGAACGCAGCTCTCACACAAGCGCTGCATCTCCTACAAACAGCTGATTGTCAGGGGTGTCGGTACTTGGACCCCACCGATCTGATATTGATGATGGATGATCAATATCATGAAACTGGGCAACCCTTTTAAGGCGAGTGATATATTCAATGCTAGAAAATCTGCATTACGGATTTACATCCTCGCTAGGGTTCATGGATCCTGGTGATCACATCTAAAGCCTTAGGCCTCATGCACACGACCGTTGTTCTGGTCCACATCCGAGTCGCAGTTTTTGCTGCTCAGGTGCGGACCCATTGACTTCAATGGGGCCACAAAAGATGCGGTCAGCACTCCGTGTGCTGTCCGCATCTGTTGCTCCGTTCCGTAGCCCACAAAAAAAATATAACCTGTCCTATTCCTGTCCGTTTAGAGACAAGAATAGGCACCTCTATAATGGGCTGCCCGTTCCGTTCCGCAAATTGCGAAAGGCACACGGCGGCTTACGTGTTTTGCGGACCGCAAAAAACTGAACTTTCTTGTGCATGAGGCCTTATTTACATGTCAGTGTTTTGGTCAGTGATTTCCGTACTTGATTGTGAGCCAAAACTAGGATTGTTTAGAGCTGCACCCGGTTCTGGATCAAAATGAATTCAAGAGGGGGCTGGATGTATTTCTGGAGTGTAATAATATTACAGGTTATAGCTACTAGAGATGGTCCAGGGAGTTATTCTGATTGCCTGATTGGAGTCGGGGTGAATTTTTTTCCCCTTAAGTGGGGAAAATTGGCTTCTGCCTCACAGGGGTTTTTTGCCTTCCTCTGGATCAACTTGTAGGAAACAGGCCGAACTGGATGGACAAATGTCTTTTTTCGGTCTTATATACTATGTTACTATGTTCCCCTTTTGAGACTGGGTTTCCCTTTAAACGTTTTACTGCGTCGGAATAATTTCCACGCCGGGGAATGTATTCCCTCAGAAAGATGGTCATTTATACGGCCTTCATCACGTTATATTTGTAGGTTTGTAGTCGCCATTTGTGTACAAGTAATCGTATTAAACATAAAAAAGTTTTATATGCGCAATAACCCTATCAGGGGGTAATTTACAGCGGATCGTATAATGAGTGTGTAATTAATATACCCCCTTGTTTTGGAAATTAAATGTATATTGTGCAGCATTGAGCCTGTCTTTTTTTACGATTGCAAATCTATCATTGCTTTCACCAGCAGCTTCAGATGGATTATGTTAAACAGCGGTCGGGATCCCTTAACATTCGGTCCGCAGGTTGAGTTTGACTGTTAACAGTAGCAAGATCTCTGTGGCAACGTTATACAGAGTGTGTATTTGTTATTCTGACACTTTGATATTAATGGTCTATTCAATATCAGATCGATGGTGCTGATCTGGTGAGCTCAATATCAGATCGGTGGTGCTGATCTGGTGAGCTCAATATCAGATCGGTGGTGCTGATCTGGTGAGCTCAATATCAGATCGATGGTGCTGATCTGGTGAGCTCAATATCAGATCCGGTGGTGCTGATCTGGTGAGCTCAATATCAGATCGGTGGTGCTGATCTGGTGAGCTCAATATCAGATCGATGGTGCTGATCTGGTGAGCTCAATATCAGATCGATGGTGCTGATCTGGTGAGCTCAATATCAGATCGGTGGTGCTGATCTGGTGAGCTCAATATCAGACTGGTGGTGCTGATCTGGTGAGCTCAATATCAGACCGGTGGTGCTGATCTGGTGAGCTCAATATCAGACCGGTGGTGCTGATCTGGTGAGCTCAATATCAGATCGATGGTGCTGATCTGGTGAGCTCAATATCAGATCGGTGGCGCTGATCTGGTGAGCTCAATATCAGATCGGTGGTGCTGATCTGGTGAGCTCAATATCAGATCGATGGTGCTGATCTGGTGAGCTCAATATCAGACTGGTGGCACTGATCTGGTGAGCTCAATATCAGACTGGTGGTGCTGATCTGGTGAGCTCAATATCAGACCGGTGGTGCTGATCTGGTGAGCTCAATATCAGACCGGTGGTGCTGATCTGGTGAGCTCAATATCAGATCGGTGGCGCTGATCTGGTGAGCTCAATATCAGATCGGTGGTGCTGATCTGGTGAGCTCAATATCAGACCGGTGGTGCTGATCTGGTGAGCTCAATATCAGACTGGTGGTGCTGATCTGGTGAGCTCAATATCAGACTGGTGGTGCTGATCTGGTGAGCTCAATATCAGACTGGTGGTACTGATCTGGTGAGCTCAATATCAGATCCGGTGGTGCTGATCTGGTGAGCTCAATATCAGATCGGTGGTGCTGATCTGGTGAGCTCAATATCAGACTGGTGGCACTGATCTGGTGAGCTCAATATCAGATCGATGGTGCTGATCTGGTGAGCTCAATATCAGATCGGTGGTGCTGATCTGGTGAGCTCAATATCAGACCGGTGGTGCTGATCTGGTGAGCTCAATATCAGACCGGTGGTGCTGATCTGGTGAGCTCAATATCAGACCGGTGGTGCTGATCTGGTGAGCTCAATATCAGACCGGTGGTGCTGATCTGGTGAGCTCAATATCAGATCGGTGGTGCTGATCTGGTGAGCCCAATATCAGATCCGGTGGTGCTGATCTGGTGAGCTCAATATCAGATCCGGTGGTGCTGATCTGGTGAGCTCAATATCAGATCGGTGGTGCTGATCTGGTGAGCTCAATATCAGATCGGTGGTGCTGATCTGGTGAGCTCAATATCAGATCGATGGTGCTGATCTGGTGAGCTCAATATCAGATCGGTGGTGCTGATCTGGTGAGCTCAATATCAGATCCGGTGGTGCTGATCTGGTGAGCTCAATATCCGATCCGGTGGTGCTGATCTGGTGAGCTCAATATCTGATCCGGTGGTGCTGATCTGGTGAGCTCAATATCGGATCCGGTTGTATTGTCAATGGTGAAAAAACTGAACAAACGGAATGGGGTGCACCACAATGAATTCACTTCCTGTTTGTTGCATGGGAAACTGAACAAGCCAGATCCGGCACTAAAACCATTGTAAGTAAAAAAAAAAAAAAAAAAAAAATGGATCCGGCTTGTTCAGTTTCCCATGCAACAAACAGGAATGGAATGCATTCTGGTGCACTCTATTCCCATTTGTTCAGTTTTGTCCCAATTGACAATGAATGGGGGTTGGAAGTGGCTGCTGCGCTCAAGTACGTGCTGCAACCTCTTCATCCGATGACATCACATCCATCAGTGACATCGTCTTTGTGCAGATCAGTCCCATTGAAATGAGTGGGATTGAGCTGCAGTACCAAGCACAGATACTATATAGTGGATGGCACTGTGCTTGGTGTACAGTGAAGGAAAGCATAGCACTCTGAGTGCTGGGGCCCCGCCACACAGCGAAATGATGGGAGTACCAAGAGTCGGACCCTAACTTATCCTCAGGATATTCTTTTTAGGGTCAGGTAAACCCGTTAAGCATTTAAAAAGTTACCACAAGACCAAACACCCCCCAAAAAAACTATTATAAAAGAGTTACTGTACTTCTAATTTGAAGGAGGACGACATAGGGGCTCATGTGTCCAAGGACGATGACCTGGGCAAGTCAGTAGAAGTGGTAGTGCCACTAGGAAAGGATCGTGGTACTTTGTCTGGTTTTTCCTGGTGGCTGCTATGATGGCGCTCTTGCCCTTTATATGCCACCTATGTCTGGGTGTCCGGTGTTCATCCATTGTCTTTCGATTCGTTAGTGGTCACGTACATGAGAAATGCTTCCACGTATTTATACCTGTAATTAAACTCTGATTTTTGTAACGCAGACGTCAGAAGGCCAGGGAGAGGCAGCAGAAGTTACTTGCCGAATTCGCTTCAAGGCAGAAAAGCTTTATGGAAACAGCAATGGATGTTGGTGAGTTTGTTAATAATTGGTAGTTGTATGTGACGTCTAGTTTACTTTGCTTTTACTTACCTCTTCAATATGTTATTTTCTTTAAATCTTTGTGAAATAAGTCTTCTGCCTTAACCATTTTTTTACGTGAAACGTCCTAAAGTGTTGTGTGTTTTGTTACTTTGCATTAAAACCTTGCTTGGCTGTCCTGTATCTCCCATAGGAGTAAATGGAGAGCCACTGGGATGCACTGCTACTCATTCTCCACCTGGTTGCAGTGGGTGGCAGCCACCTCACCAGGAAACCGGGTCGGAACGCGAATCTGTTAAATGCTTACTTCTCATCCTGTGGATGAGAACGTCCCTTTAAATGTCTTAAGTATTTGTAGGGAACCTGCTCTTTCAACCCTTAGGAGTCCAATGGGGATCCTATTGCGTGACTGACAGCCTTACCTGTTATCATTATATACTACACAGTCCTAAAGATAGGTCAATAATATTTAGAGGGGTCGTCTCCCTTTAGCACATGGCATTTATCATGTAGAGAAAGTTAATACAAGGCACTTAAAGGGGTATTCCCATCACAGACAATGGGGGCATATCGCTAGGATATGCCCCCATAGTCTGATAGGTGCTATGGGACACTGGGACCGTTTAAAAAAATGATTTTATAGATGTGTAAATTAGCCAAGTAAGGTGTCCATCAGCCTCACGGGACGAACTGCGCATGCGCTAGCTCACGCATCGTGAGATTACAGCACTGTAACTTTGTGAGCAAGGAGGAGATTCCTGGATGCAGGCGGTGCAGGACTCCTTAATCGTAAGTAACCACGCCTTGGGCACCTTACTTGGCTAATTTACATATCTATAAAATAATTTTTTAAACTAAATAAAACCACACAGAGCTATACACCGGTATATTGCGGACATGCTAGCGGTGATCTATCCGTGCACGTCCGCAGCCCTATAGGGTAAAACTAGGTGACAGATTCCCTTTAATTCCTGGAACAGCTTCTGGAGCTCCCAGCCAAGTCAGTTCATCACACTATGGCAGTGTCACACTGTGCAGACAGAATATAAATGTGCATTATAACGAGGGAGCCTTACATAACTGTTAGTATTATTGGCCATTGCAGTAAATTGCAAGATCATTGTTCCATAAATGTAATAATAACACACAAAAAAAAAAAAAACTTAAATTACAAGTGTCACCACTTTGTGTCGGCCCCACTAAGTGTTACTGAAGTGTCTGAATGTGAATGTGCTTGTTTGGATCCCTCCTAAACCAAAGCTGCTTCTCTGCAGGAACCCATTCAGTTATTCAGCAAGCTTGCTGCAGGGAACAAGCGATGTGCCCATTTTTTACAGAAGGTGACACAAATTTCTGAACACTTGTCATTTATTGAAACCGGTTAGAAAAATAAATTAGTTTTTACTGGCCTTTTGAGGATCGTCTTGCTGGGCCTGGGCGAGAGATATATTAGTGTGCTAATAGCTCCTTTGATGCTAGGGGAATTTCTTGACATGAAATGTTTTGCAAAGGAAAATGGAGCCTCAGGGCATATCGGGTAACAGTACTTGGCACGGTGAAGGCCCGTCTAACAAGCTGTGCGACCTCCGCTATACGTACGCGCCATGGAGAATTCAAACCGGCATCAATTTAAAGGATAAAATGAAAATCTGCACAATGGGGCGTCCTCTCTCGTTTAATAAAAGGGCAGTTTACTGATTAACAGATTTTGTTTTATAGCTTATGGTTGTTCATGAAGAATTTTATCACTTGTGTCTATTGCTTATGCAAAATGTATGAAAGATCACTATACATTTGATAAATTTCGTGCGGTATACGTATCGAGCATATCCATGGGCCTACAATTGCACCATGGAGGCAAAAAGTCTCCTCTAAGCCTCCGTTGGGCCGGTATACATCCTCTGAAAAAAATAAGTATGCTTTAGGTTAGTTGATGATGGTATCCATAATATGGTAGACAGTAAAAGTATGCCCCGTGACAAATCCCACTGCAAGCCTTTACATCGGAATATGTTGCAGCCTTCTGTCTGAGCTTTTCTTGGCATATGTCAAATGGAAGACAAAATCATAATGTAAACAGGACTGTAGTGTTCAGATTTTTCGGCTTTGTAAAGGTATAAAAATGTGGTGGTACCCTGTAGTAGTAATAGTACATAGGACAAAAAGACCCTATTTTAATGCCTTTTGTCTAGTCAATAGTTTTGAAACATGTTTAAAACACGTCTACTGTGCAGACAAAAATGCCCTTATTTGCAGTGAAAAAGTACCTGGTTTTATCTTGTGGTACTCCACCCGTGTTGTGCTGGCACATGTGAATATACCCTAAAAGAATTGAATTGTATGCAAAATCATCTGAACTGCCAGAGCATGTTAAGTTTGTGCATGAATGACAAAAACAGCAAGTTTTTACAGCTAATTGACTGCTGATTTGTTATTGATATGGTACTGGGACTTACTGCTGTGAGAGAGGCAGAGAGAGCTGCTCCTTTTTATATATATATATATATATATATATATATATATATATATATATATAGAAAAACGAACTGCACTCCAAAAAATAAATCAAAAGGAGTTCATTTATTGACCCGTGCGGTGCAACGTTTCGGCTCTGAACCTAGAGCCTTTCTTTTTGCTTGAGAAAGGCTCTAGGTTCAGAGCCGAAACGTTGCACCGCACGGGTCAATAAATGAACTCCTTTTGATTTATTTTTTGGAGTGCAGTTCGTTTTTCTATATTAGTTTGGGGCTTATGGTCAGTCCCCATTGAACATTGCACCCGCCTAAGTATTTTGTCCAGTGCAGCCATTTTTCATATATATATATATATATATATACACACACACGCTGATGACCAATCCTCTACATAGGTCATCAGTGTCCGATTGGTGGAGGCCCGACACCCTGGACTCCCACCGATTAGCTGTTTGAGAAGACATTGTTGCTCGCAGTAGCACCGTGGCCTCCTTATGCTGTTCCTAAGCCGTGTGACATCACGTTCATCGGCCACATGGCCTATTGAAGTGAATGGCTCGGAGTTGCGATACCATGGACAGCTGCTATACTATGTACGGCACGGTGCTTGGTAAGCTGAGAGAAGGCCGCGGTACTACTACAGTCCAAGCCCAACAGGGAGCTCGTCTGCAATGTGAGTGAGTCGCCAGCAAGATTCTGTTGTATTCATTGTAAACTCCAGTCCTATTTGGCAGCCTAATTAATCCCTATAGACAGAAAATGAATAATTCTATATATTTATATTTTTACTTATGGATAAAATACAGACACACATTTGTAGCAGCCTGTGGTCTCTACAAGACCAGGGCCCCATAGTGTTGCTTTGGAATCATGACTTAAAGGGGTTGTCACGCCTGCTGCTTCTAGCTTTGCACCCCAGTCCTTCGATGCTGATGCTTCTTCCTGGCTGCAGGGCTGATGTCCCATATACACCAGGTCACATCGATCAAAATTGCCTCTTATCCCTGATATTTGTGGATTGATTTTGAAACCTTTGTTCAGACGGAATAAATTGAGCCTGATAATAGCCCTGTATACTGAAGTGCGCAGCGGTGACCTCCTTACATATACTGTGCAGTCAATCGCCGGCCTCAGCAGTATTCAGCACGTGGCTGCTGAGGCTAGTGATTGGCTGCAGCAGTGATGTAGTGTGCGCAGGTGGTCAGCGATGCAGCCACAAAAAAAAGCATGCCTGGTTATTGACGCACTTTACCGCTGCTGCTGGGAAGCTTTCAATTTAACTGGAACGGCCATTTAAAAAAAAAATTAGGGCTAAAAATAAAAAGCAAAAAACATTTCTGGTGCATGCAAATCACGTGCACTGAAAACGCTGGGCCTCCGCCTTGTTTACTGCCAGTCACGGTGTGATTTCTTCCACTTGCTGTTCTGTATTCATTGGTTTTCCACTAAATCTCTGCCAAGCAGGAAAGTTATATTTATATTATAAGTAGAAGTGGGTGAAGAATTGCTAGCCACATGAGATATTGCTGAATGAGGCTGGAAATAACCCAAGATTCATCTAAACACAGAGAAACTGTGATCCTTTATACGGAGGGTTAGAACTGTTATCAGGAGATAATGTAGTTCACAGAAGTCTGCGTCACAGAGCAGTCACCCCGGCGTGACAACACATTACTTCTCTTTTGCTCGTTACAATCACAGGATTTTTTTTCCAGGCTCTTTTCTTTTTTTTCCCCTCCTCATTGTGACAGTATAACCGTACGCTTCTCCTTATTACCGCGGAGGTCAGTAATGCGCTCTGTGAATTGCAGAGGACCGCTGTTACTGTCGGCCGCCAGCTCTGTATGGATCAGAAATAGATGGTGGATTGGAGGTTAGTAAGAGATGTGTGACCTCCTTAAAGGGGTTTTGCAGCCTGCTTATGGAGCCACTGAATTGTTAAATGTGCATCTGTCCTCTGCGAAGGAACTAAGACAAGCTAATATTGCCGTAAAAAAATGGAGCACAAGGTAAGTGCGACCCAATGTCTGGGGTCGGCTCTCGTGTAACACAAGATCTGAGACAGAAAAATTTGGCTAGGTGTGGCCTTACCCCTAAAGTTTAGCTACATTTATGATTGCAGTCATATTTGCAGCAGTGAGGGCAGAGATAGCAGCTTGGAGACTGATGGTGGTCAGGCAACTTACGATGTCCGAAAACTCTCCTACAAAGCGGTGGCTGCTGCAAGGAGAAGGTCTGATTGTCCTCTACCTTTTCTCGGTTTTATGAGCTGTCAACAGAGGTTGCAGGAGGCCTCCTATGAAAAAGGGATTGCCATACAGACAGCCCTTCATGTAACTCCACCAAAATACTGTGCAGTAAAATGGTGCTAGAGGTGATGGGCCTAAAAGAAGATGGCTGGAGCGTAGTCCATTAGTGTTATGTACAGGTAATCTAGTAGTGTGTTTAGAAAAAAACTCCCCATCCCTAAAAAAAAAAACATAAGAAAATAAAAAAGCATGTTGTATCAGATTTTAAATATTTTTTTTTTTTTTTTTTGCATTTTGTCATGTTTATTTATACAACCTTTCACCCTAAAAAGCAGGGGTGCACAACCTGCGGCCCGGGGGCCACATACGGCCCTCGATACCATTCTGTGTGGCCCCAAAACATCTGGTAAAAAACATGTAGGTCTATGTCTTATGGCTTCTTACATGTATCTTTCATGTATTCTCCTATTAGATGGGAGTCCTAGAACTGTAACTAGACATTTATAGTATAAACTGTGTGTTCAATATGCCAAAAATACAGTATTTCAGTTGGTAATACCCCTTTAAGTTTTATTTTTGGCCCTTGGAATTGGTTCAGGCTGACAATGTGGCCCCCAACCAGAAAAGGTTGTGCACCCCTGCTATAAACCATGCATAGTCCATGAGTGTATAGTCACATGCAGTTGACAGGCCACGTAGTTATAGGTACTGTAGGTAGATAATATTTGAGGTTTATCCCCGAAATACAAAGTCACCAATAAATATGGGTCCATCTAGTACAGGCACGCCCAACCTGCGGCCATCCAGCTGTTACAAAACTAAAACTCCCAGCATGCCTGGACAGCCTACAGCTATTACCCTACAGCAGGGCATGGTGGGAGTTGTAGTTATACAACAGCTGGAGAGCCCCCCCCCCCCAAAAAAAAAAAAAAATAACTTAAATTGTCCAGGTTGTTCATAATCCTAGAGAGAGAACCGCTATTTGACTGCACCGTGTGAATAGTCCCTTGTGGAGAAATGCTCTTTAGGCTACATTCACACGACCGTATGTGTTTTGCAGTCGTCCAAACACCGATCCTCAAAACATACGGATGACGTCCTTTTGTCATCCGTATTGCATTAGGTGTTTGGTTTTTTTTTGGGTTTTTTTGCGGCTCTATTGTAACAATACCTATCCTTGACCGTAAAACGGACAAGAATAGGACATGCTTTATATTTTTTGCCATACGGATGCGGACAGCGCACGATGTGCTGCCTGCATTTTTTGTGGACCCATTGAAATGAATGGGTCCTCATCCAATCCGCAAAAAAAACGGAACAGGCATGGAAACAAAATACGGTCGTGTGAATGTAGACTTAAAGTGAGAGAGTTTCACTGGAGCAGATAATAGATTACAGGTTACATTTCTATTGTACTGCTGTGATAAAAGGAGACAGATTTTCTTTGAGTCGGTAAATAGTTTTTTTGTGGACGCCATTCGCTTTGTGCCGGGGACAATCCTTTTGAAAATGCAAAAATGTGTTTAGAGCTTAGAGATTGCAGACGTAGGTGATTGATGAGCAATCAGCTGTTTCATTAATAAAACCATAAACAGGTGAGCTAGATGGATGCGTAGATGTTTGTTGTTTTCTGTTTGAGTTGTGTATCTGCAAAAAAAAGAAAAAAAATTCCGTCACACAAATGTTTTATTTAATTTTTGCAGTTGGATTTGTCGCATTTGTTTGAAAAAAAATTTTTTAAAAATACCCCTTGCGCTGGCACATGGTGCGCCTAAGGCTACTTTTACACTCGCGTTTTGTGCGGGTCTGTCAGAACAGATCCGTTTGTATTATCTTTACCATTGCCAAGACGGATCCGTCATGAACACCATTGAAAGTCAATGGAGGACAGGTCCATTTTCTATTGTGCCAGGTTGTGTCAGTGAAAACTGATCCGTTTGGCTCAGTTTCATCAGACGGACACCAAAATGCTTCAAGCAGCGTTTTGGCGTCCGTCTCCAAAGCGGAATGGAGACTGAACTGAGGCATTCAGAATGCGTTTGACACCCCCTTTTTTTAGCATGAGCGGGGAAAAGTCGCAGATTCGGCCGCAAATCTCCCTTGCGATCAAATCTGCAACAAATATAGACCGAAAATTTGCGTATAAGAATAAATGACTCCTATGTGTCTACATCAGCGATCGCTTGTCATTCAGTCTTTAAATGCTTTTACACTACCTGATAACTGATCACTTTCACTCAGTTTTATGATCTTTTTAAACCTTTAGCCCGCCTTCACTTCCCTAGATATTTATCTAATGTGCTCATAAACTACAGGGTGCTGCGTAGGGTGATTATAATCAAATAAATTGGGCGTGAGGGATACTTGAAATGCACTCGCCTAGTTGAGTCGTGCTATTAAAGGCCTTCATCTCTTACAGCGTATGCACCTGGAGAAAATGCAAGGATAGATCTGATGGAAAAAATTGAATATGTTTTTAAACGTCCAAATAAAAATGTCTACTACTGATCTTTTTTTTAAATGGTCATTGTACTTTCAACAAACATTGCATAACCCCGGAGTACAGATGATTATCCGAGAAACCTTGTACTATATCTTAACAGAGCAAAATGCTTTGTCCACTGGTCAGACTTCTTTCCCCCTCGTGAAGGGGTAAGGAGGAGCCAAGTGAGAGAGAAGCAGAGAGACACACACACAGACATACTGCTGCAGCTAATAGGTGTTTTTCTGTCTCACATCTGCTCTGCTCAGTACTTCTCTACAATGTCCGCCATGCTGCTGTTATTTCTCTGTATATTGGAGATATTGGGAGGTGAGCAGGATCTCCTTTACATCATAGCAGCAAGTCTTCACCCACTCTGGAGCTAAGTTAAGGGATAATTGAGAATTAGAGATATGGCATTCACTCGCCATTCACTTCTATAGGAGTTCTGAAAATAGGCAAGTAAGCCCACGCAGCAATTTTCTGAACTCCCATAGAAGTGAATTGAGAGAGCAGTGTATGCACGCCCACCTCTTCATTCACGACAGTGTGAGACGGGGCACTGATCTACACAAAGGTGAGGGTCCGAGAAGTGAACGTCCTATGAATTTGCTATACATTTCCAGATGGGACAACCCACTTCAAAGGGATTGTGTCAAATAACTTCTGTGCACATGTCCTATTAATGCCTATTGACGACATAGAGGGGGTCTTTCCCTGCTTGGGATCCCCGTCTATGAGCCAGAACAGAGCTCCTTGGTCAGAATAGTGCCATTTTCAGTAGATTTGTGTGTTTTAAGCCTCATTCACACATCTGTGTTCTCCACGGACAGCACATGTCCTCATTCATTTATTCATGTGTGTATTCACACATCCGTGTTTTTAGCACAGATGCATGTTCTATTTTGTCTGTGTTCACGGACCCATCACGCCCAATTATAGTCTATGGGTCCGTGTTTCATGGATCATTAGGAAGAGATGCTTTGAAAATGATTTTTCAACTGTTCAGTGTCAGGGAAACACAGATGACACACGGACCCAACACGGATCCATCGCTGACATCTTCACGGAGGAATAACTTGACCACCTTTCACGGATTTCAGCACCGACACAGACGTGTGAATGAGGCTGTACAAGGACCACCATTCTGAATGGCACCTGGTCAGGGAAGGCTCCTGTATGTCCAAGACATGCAGTGATCGTCTGGATTCCAATGCAGCTGCTATATGGAAGCCGTCGTTTCTGAGACAAACCCATTGAACCTTTGGGTAATGACATATAGGCTGGTAATCTATTGGCAGTCTAGCTGTATCAAACGTGAGAATTTTAGAGGAATACTGAGAGTTTTGGGATTGATTTTTGGTTACATAGGAATTTCTATTGCTTTGCATATTTGTTAAGAAAATACTTTCTTTGCCTACAAAAGAGATGTCTGGTAATATCCTTATTAATTATAAATGATGTGTTTAACAGAATCCCCCGAATCTGATGTGGCCATGGAGATTGCCTCATCAGAACTGCAAGTGTCTGAACCGACGTATGACTGTGTAATATGTGGCCAGAGCGGCCCATCCACGGAGGACCGGCCCATTGGTCTAGTGGTTTTGCTGCAAGCAACCTCTGGTAAGTTGTCTACGTGTGTATCGCGTCCTCACCACAAATTCTAAAGGTGATACCCAGCTCTGAAAATCCCTGAACTTTACCCTACAGGGGTGATCAGTAAATCTGCCGAAATATTGTAAGGAACCGCTCTCCTGCTCTTATACTGCTGCATATTTGCTGTTCACACCTGTAGGACCACTAGACGACAACCCCTGGGAACTGCAACGACAGTCCTTTTGGTTGTCCTTCACCTTTGTAAGAACAAATAAAACTATGAAACGAGATTATGTATCCTTTTATGCATATTCACAGGCAGTAGCGAGTGATTTCTCTAAGGGTAGGGTTATACTTGCGTTAATTGGATCTGGTAGAGAACAGCCTGCCGGAGTTGACAGGATTTGACCTAGCTCGATACTGCCATACTACATTGACTATAATGGGATCCGACCTCTTTTCGGCATAAGTATACAGCCAGCATTTTGCCCGGCAGACCCCATTATAGTCAGTGGGGTCTGATGGTGAATGGCAGTATCTGGCTAAGTCGGATCCCTTGAGCTTCGGCAGGCTGTTCTCCACCGGAACAGCCTGCCAGATTCGTTTAATGCAAGTGTGAACCTACCCTAAAGAACAGTAAGGCAATGCAACAAGACACAAATAGTAGCTTGGTTAGATTGTGGTTGTAATGTATGTCAACAGTTTTATAGACCAGTGAAGGGTTAAATCTCTTTTTTTTTTTTTTTTTTGCCATTTTTATCATCCGTTAATTATCTCCTGTTATGTGTGAACTCTTTTTTTTTAGTTTTGGGACACCGTCGAAAAATCTCTGAACCGAAGAAGCTTCCTACCAGTGAAGAGGAGCATATCTATCTGGAGGGAACATGTGCTGCAGTGCATGACGTCAGACTCACCGTATTACAGCGCCATTTCAAAGATGTAAGTGCTCGTATCCCAGTTTATAAACAGGAGCATTTCTAAAAACTGTAGCCTTAAGGGCCCTTTACACGGCCAGAGAATCCACAGCCAGAGTTCATAGGAACACTAATTAGAGATTATCTGGCGGTATAAAGGTGCCACTGATTACCTGATGAACAAACTAAATGCTCCGTTTGTCGGTTATTGTACCGTTGGCGCAGAAACCTAAATCGTCATTGGACGACATCAGATTGTGCTGTCTAAACACGCTCTGCTGCTGGCAAACAATGAGTCTGTTAAGGGGACGAGCGATGGCATTAACCATCGCTCCTTCCCATACTGTGGAGGAGATCACTGCACGTAATAGCAGTGATCTCCTCCACTAATGAGCAAGCGATGGTTGGGAAGAACACTTCCTTCCTGACAATGACCTCCTGTATTGTCCCTTCTAAAGGGACATTAAGAAAGCAAATGAACCTAGTAGACTCAAGCACAGTAACGGTATGTTCACACGTGGCATATACCCCAAGGATTTTCAATGTAATTGTGGGTGGAAAATCCTCTGAATACAGTAAAAGCAAGGAGGCTGAAATGTGAAAAAATGCAGATATTGACTTGGGTTTTCCATAGCAAAATTCTCCATGTGTACCCTAAACGTATGCATGAATTTGAAAATACAGGACCAATATGATCCCACAGTCCGGCATCACTCATGTCCTTTGGATTATGAAGCAGACCTTGGCTGCATATTGCCAACCCTAAGAAAATAGATTGCAGAGGAATCATGGCTCAGTTCCTTTCTGTATCTTTAGGGCAGGCATGTCCAAACTGCGGCCCTCCAGCTGTTGCAAAACTACAACTCCCAGCATGCCTGGATAGCCTACAGCTATTAGGGCATGCTGGGAGTTGTAGTTTTGCAACAGCTGGAGGGCCGCGGTTTGGACATACCTGCTTTAGGGGTTTGGACTAATCTTTTTCCCTTTTAGTTTCCAAGGGATTGTGGTAGGAGAGCCTTCCTGGACCCTTTTTGATTGGCCATTATGGTTCTGTGTAAATTGGATATCCTTATATTGTACAGATACCCTGTATCCTCCTGAGCAAAAGCTGCTCCTGTTGATGCCATTCTATCTGTCGTGATATAAGGGCTATGGATTGCAGGTGTCCCAAAATATACAACTGGCCACTGATCAATTTTAAAAGGGGTCGGTTGTTTTGATCCATCATTTCTTATCTTCGCCCTTTTTTTACTCTCCCTCTACCTTTTTCACCGCCGCCGTCTTAATGGAACCCCTCTGATGCTCCGTGAAAGGCAGCGTGCTAGTTTTTTTCCCCCCCATCTGTTTCATTTTAAGAGATCTCGCGTTGGGCTCTGTCCTGCCATCCATCCATCATGGGTTGAACGTGCGTAGAGGTGAGCTGAGATTTATGAGCACGATACCCTGAACGATTAGTTTCTGAGTTGCTAGACATGGTCAGAAAAGGATTCTCGTATAACTTCTTGCAGGATTACTGTTTGAACTGGCAGCGAATTAGTGGAGCGTCATATATGTTTAAAGGCATTTTACTCCTGATGACTTATCCTCAGGATAGGTCATCAATATCTGATCGGTGGTTGTCGAACACTCGGGATCCGTGCCGATCAGTTTTTTTAGAAGGAATCGGCACTCTTGTTAGAGCCGCGGCCTTTTCATAGCTTTTCCTAGGCCAGTGACGACACATTCATCGATCACGCCAGCGCTTTGCTTGGTGAGCACGATGGAGACCACAGCTCTCACAGGAGCGACAGTAAAGTAAATAGGGCTGAGCTGTGAGGCCAGGTATAGCCGCTATAGTACAATGTAGAGCACTGTTCTCGGTGAGCCTGCACACACAAGTGTAGATTTGAATGTCCAGGTGGATAGCCAATCCTATGTTTACTGGGAAGACTGGTTCCGTCTGCTCCATCTCGGGTTATGTTCACATCACTTTTTTTGGTTATGTTCAGGACAGGGAGGAAAGCGCCCAGCATATACGCCGTGTATTTATAGGTCCCTATTCACTTAATGGAGGCCATATGGACTCGGTTGGGATGGTATTTATACATACTTTAGGTTGTTAATATAAGGAAAAAAATAGATTTCAGCTCACCCACCGTCCTCCTTCGCCGTGCACGGATCCCGGACCAGGAATCGATCAGAACAGTAAAAAAAATCCAGCAGCAGGCTTAGGATAAAATCCAATTCCTTTATTTTTTCATTATTAAATTCATAGGCTGTATAGGAAAGTTAGGTAGAATTTGCTTTCCTGTACAGTGTTCCACTTTAAAAAAAAATAATAATACTAATAATTGGTATCCATCTTTAACAATGGTGGCTATTAGGCCTGCACAATATATCGCGAAAGCAATCGTTATCGCAATTAATCGCCATATCGCAATCGCAATTTGCTGACCCAAAAATGCTGCAATTATATTACCGTATTTCTCGCTTTATAAGACACACTCTTCTCCCCCCCCCCCCCCAAAAGTGGGGGGGGGGGTGGCAGTGCGTCTTATAAAGTGATGGTTGACTTTCTACGTGACACTGACACTGTTTCTCCGGCCGCTATGCTGCACGGTGCGGGGAGGGAGAAGGGGCTGGTGGAAAGTCGTTTTTTTAATGAACACATGTTCTTATCTATTTTATTTATCTGTTCTGTGCAGCGCTATTAAGAAAATGGCAAGTTTTAGTTGTTGTTTTTTTTACTTTTGCAGTAATGCAAATATGTATTTTGTTTTGAAAAACACTGCGCATTTCAGTTCTTGAGTTCAGCATAACTACATTTCACATTATCAGTCATCTGTGTGCGCTTTTACCTTGAAAATCCAAGCAGATAGACCTCTAGCACAATTCCCTTAAAATATCGCATCGCATATCGTTATCGCAATTTTTAGGGCCCTAATCGCAATGGCACAAAATTCCCATATCATGCAGCCCTAGTGGCTATGATTGTGGCTGGACCGGCCACCATTCAGTGTATGTGGGGTATCCCTACTCTCCTCCACAGATATGAGGGATGATGAGGATCTTGACAATACTGCCTTCTGTAGCCTGTACTAGGCCTCTGTACTTAAAAAAAGCGGGATCTTGACATAGGGGCCACTTAATATGGTGGATTTGGTGATCTCTGTAATGGAGACACCCCTTTGCTCGGTTTTCCTTCCTTTGAGGGATATCTGGCTTTCATTGTGTTGTAGACCCATAACTGGGGCTCCACATTTATTTTGCATATTCCTGTTTCCCAGGGAGCTTTGCACTTCGGATTGCTGTGTTGAGACTCTTAAATGAGGCTCCGCAGTGTTTTTTGTAGTTGGTCTCCCTGAGATCAGCTATTGTTGTGCCTCTGTCTCATTGCAGACTTGCTGGTGGTTTCAGCATTGAGGTGTGTGTGTTATCTGTGAAATCCTGCGCACTTGGCTTTGGATGGCTGCGGTGGCCGCTCTTGCTTTGTGCCTGTCTGCCCTCCAGGAGCTAAAGAAGGCTTTAATAGCTCCGTTTATCCTTCACTGTCAAGAGCTTATGGATTGTTTGTGCTTCAGATGTATTCTTCTCTATGTGACAAATGGAGTTCGCCGGGCTGTGATTAACATGGCCAGAAATTCCCTGTGAACGGGTCTGGCTGTGTATTGATTGCTAGGACGCAATTTCAGGGCTTTGAAATCTGCAAGAACGTGACAGGCCACAGGTCAAGCTCTAAGGATTTCTCATGAAGGGCTCCACTGTCCGTGGACGTAAAGGGAACCGGTCACCTGGGTTTTGGGTATAGAGATGAGGACATGGGCTGCTAGATCACTGCTATCATGTCCCCAATATCCAGTCCTCATAGCTCTCTGTTCTTTTATTGTGTCAAAAAAACGATTTTAAAGATATTCAAATTAACCTTAGATGAGTCCTGCTTGAGAGATGAGTCCAGCGAAGGAGCCCAGCACCACCCAGCATCCTCCGAATCTCCTCCTTGCTCCCAAACGTCACGAAGCTAGAGCGCCGTAATCTCGCGATGTGCGAGCTAGCGCACGCGCAGTGTTGGCATGGTGTTCCTTCCCTGTGCTGGCATCAGCCTCAGGGAACGAACTGCGCATGCGCTAATTCACGCATCTTGAGATTACAGCGCTCTATCTCTACAGAACTGCCAACCATCAGCAGATGGGTGAGAGAGCAGGAGATTAGGAATAATCATGATTTGACTCTTTTCCAGGCCTGGGCCGCAATGATTATGATGATGGTTCTCGGCAATCACTTACTATTAGCTGATGAGTGACACACCGCAGAAATCAGAATTTCTGTCACCACTTTATGCTGCCCTCAGTGAGGTTAGCACAAAGTTGATGACCGGTACCCTTTAAAGGGGTAGTCCAGCCTTTTTTAAATGACGGCCTATCCTCAAGCCATAGCTTGTGGCCCCTTTTTTTTTTTTCCCCTCCAATAACCATCTGCAAGTTTTCTGTACTCTATTGTTTTCCACCTGCCAGAACATTGAGGAAGAAAAGCGCATATATGTTATAGTCAAGGGATCAGCAACCTTTAGCAGTCCAGCTGTTGTGAAACTACAATTCCCAGCATGCCCCATTCATTTCTATGGGAGTTCTGAGAACAGCAGAGCAAGTATGCATGCTGGGAGTTGTAGTTTCACAACAGCCGGAGTGCCGGAGGTTGCCTACCCTTGTTATAGTCCATGCACTTTAACTAATGATTGATTCTCCTCAACAGTTAATTTGCCTTGATATTGAAAAACTGATTGGATGATCACAAAAAAAAAATAATAAAAAGCACCGACTTGTTCGGAAATAGAAGCGGAAATGGGCAAACCTCCTGCAGCTTGGCTGATCTGCAGACCGCAGACGCTGCTCCCATGCTGTTCCTGGTTGATTTGTTCTTGCTGATTTCTAAATTGTACGGGAGTGTCAGAACTATTACCGTTTCTAAAGTGTATCTGTCTGTCTGTCTTTCCTCCGGGCTTAAAGGGAACCTGTCACCAGGAAATTCACTGATAAAGCAGGTATGCTGCCTTGTAGGGCTCACTCTGCTGAATATAATGATACCTCTCACTCGGTAATCTGTTGCTTTATTGTGGAGAAAAAGTACTTTTAATCCATATGCTAATGAGCGGATTTGAGTCCAGCGTTTTTTCTATTCAGAGCTGTAGCCCCTCCCCTATTCACTTCAGTTGTAAAAGGGGCGTGGTTTATTAAATCATTCATTCATTTTAATAATTGGCGGGAAAATGAATAACAGGGAAAGCTAAGGTATTATATTACTGAGGTAAAAAAAGGGGGAGGAATATACTATTGAAGTTAGAAATTATAATAAGGGGTAGTTTGTTCATGGGGTGATAAACTGATAAGGGACATGTCATCGTGGGTATGGCAGTTAGGCTTTAAAGTGAAAGGCAGCAAGGCTTGTATTGGCAAAATTGCAGGTCAGTTTTTTAAACCACGCCCCTTTACATCTGAAGAAGTGAATGGGGAGGGGCTACAGCTCTGAATAGAAAAAACGCTGGACTCTTATCAACTACTGGACTCCAATCAGCTCATTAGCATATGGATTGAAAGTACCTTTTCTCCACAATAAAGCAACAGATCACCAAGTGAGGGGTATTATTATATTCAGCAGGGTGAGCCCTACAAGGCAGCATGCCTGGGTTATCAGTGAATTTCCTGGTGACAGGTTCCCTTTAAGGGGATGCAAATGTGATGTCCTTTCTTTTGTTCCATATTTTTATTTCTCTCGGCCTCCATTAATCCCAATCTGATGTTCCGTTGTATATTTAGAGGGCCATGAATTCTAAAATGTTACCAAATCGAATTTTGAAGCATAGCCACAGTCTTATCAAAAGACCGGTATATATTGCTTGCTTGAATGGTCACAGATGCTTTTACCATGAGCTGACATGAAATGTATTTAATTCGTTTTATTAGGTGCTGTGCATTGTGTTTTGGACCATTGGCTGTACATTTTATTTTTTTACATTTTCTGTGAAATTCAATAAACTCTGCTTACAAAAAAAGGACTATATTTTGACACTGAGCTGTTTGACATGTTGGCTTCAAAGGCTAGGCTGAGCAAATTGCTGTGAGCGGTCTTGGAAGGGTTACTAAATAGGAAGTCTGTATAGTCGTGTCCTTCTTATACTACATATTGATTGCTTGGGACACTCGGTTCTCACTAGAAAGGTCACCCTGATCGCAGGACCGCTGCTGGAACTGTTAGCTGTAATATGTGAGGCAACCCTGCAGCAAATGTCTAGTTTTCCTGCAGCGCCACCACAGGGGAAATAATGTATTACACAGTTCCCTTTTAAATGAGCGAGTGTCTTTGTAAATGCACGTTCCTCCACATGAGACGTTCGGGTCTGCTCTCCACTAAGGCTACTAAATCAGGTCTCGTAAATAGGGAGCGACTCTCTAATAATTCACAATTACCTAATGGGGTATTTCAGAATGTTTTTTAATAATCAAGTGATCTTGATTTATTACAGTAATTCCAGATGTGGTAACTTCTAACCCCTCCTGTTTTTTTTTTCCCTCAATACCCAGAGTTCCTGTCTCCAGTCTGTATCGATAGGTTGGGAAGGAGGAGTATATGTACAAACGTGTGGCCACACACTTCATATAGACTGCCATAAATCCTACATGGAGTCATTGCGGGTAAGTTGGGCACCTTTCTTATACTTTTCAGTTCCTCTCCAAAGACAAAAATTTGGCTTTTTGCAGCCACCACTATGTGGAGCTTACTGCATATTGTTTATACACTGAGCTGTTAATAACAGTATACAGTAAGTGCCTAAGCTCCCTCTAGTCATGGCTGTAGATGGCCATGCCAATGGGATTTGAGCTCTGTATCAAAAAATAGTGCACTGACCCCTATAAATTAAATGGTCACTAACCTTTCACACAACTATAGACAAATCGGTAGCATTTGTGACTATAAGAAACTTTGTAACCTATCTCATGAGAGGATGCCTCTTTTTCCACTTATCAGTTTCTTTTCTTCCTTTCCCTCACATTTATATTCTCTATCTGGAGAGATCGAGGCAGATGTCAGCTTCTATGAGCAGCGTATAATATGACCCTTTCATAAGCTGACAGTTCGTCTCACTCTCCCAGGTTGGAGGATATTAGTTAAAGTAGTGGGCAGCAAAATAAGTCTGATAATTGGAGAAGGAGGCATTTTACTCTAACATATGATAACATATTACAAACTTTCTTGATTTGATTTATGCATAGTCTGAACATAGATTAGTTACCATTTAGGAAAAGAATCATGACAAACACAACATGATGTTCAATATGGAGGTTCACGTTCAAGATACCTTTAGCATTATTACCTTTACTCTTCTCCATTACCAGAATGTAAGAATAGCTTCATGTCCATGAAATGAGTTCTGTGTTGAGATTATTATAGATGTTCTTTTCCTTTATGGCTAATCAGAGTCCTTTGTGCCTGTTTTCCCAGAATGACCAGGTCCTACAGGGATTTGCTGTTGACAAAGGAGAATTTACATGTCCTCTCTGCAGGCAGTTTGCAAACAGTGTCCTTCCTTGCTTTCCTGGAAACAATGTAGAGAGAAGCCTCTGGCAGAGTCACGCTCATGGAAACAAGAGCATGAGAGAGCTCATCAAAGAGGTGGAGGAGCTTCAAGAGCAGCTGGGAACTTTCCCAGTAAGCATCAGCGTAAGGCCGAAATATCTTTGTTACTTCCACTCTGTCACCTCTTCACCCCATTATTCTCTCACCATCATTTTAATTAGTCTAGAGTTTAAATTGATGTGTTTGTGGGATGACCACAAAGTTGCAGACTTCATTTAATATTTGCAGTCTAGGCTATGAGACAACATGCTTCCTTAGGCGCTCTCCATAAGGAGATATAGTATCCCCGAGTCCTGACTTAGGCCTCTCAGCCAGTTAAGCCAGTACTCACTGCTCTGCACTGATAAGGGGCAATCGCCCCAAAATAGCTGTCTGCAGATAAGATGCTGGCTCAATTATTATCCAAGTCATGTCTCAAGTCCTTTTTAAAAGGTCGAACATGGACTTGTAGGATAACTGTCTTACCTCTGGTGGCATTAGAAGAAGCGCTTGCTAAGAACTCCTTCGCATCCCTTCTTCCCAGAATTCCAGAGGAGCATTGCCTGACCTATAAGACTCCTTACGCCATTTAGGCGCTCTCCTTAAGGAGATATAGTATCCCCCAAATATTTTCATTACAGAACACAAGTCTAATATATATGTACCAGTATAGCACAACGCCAGGTTATTTGTTCATTCACGCTGATGTCAAGTGCATACGCCCAATAAAGCGACAGAAATAACATTTCTTACATGTAGTGTCCCGATTAGGCTTGCCTAGGTCATTGGATCACTAAGAGCTGGATGCCATTTATTTTATTCAGTAGCAGCAAAATTGGGTCTAACGCTTGGGTCTATTTGCTAGACCAGAATGGGATTATTGGAAAGGATGGTGTTGATGAAGCTTTAAAAATCACTACAATGGAATATCCATCAACACCCTGTTTTTTTTAGTGGCATTTCTCGGTAAATAAGTGAACTACTATTTTACTAATAAAATGTGGTCTAATTGTTCTCCATGTCATGGAGAAGCATCTCAATAGGGATCATTTCTGGACTCTGCCTTGGCCATACCAAAACACAAATCTTCTTTTTCAACCACTCTTTAGTCGATTTACTTGTGCGCTGTGGGTCATTGTCTTATTGCATCACCCAACCTCTCTTAGCTTGAGGTCATGGACCTCTGGTCTTGCATTTTCCTATAAAATGTTTTAATACACCTTAGAATGAATCCCTCAATGATCAAAGGGCATTCAGGTCCTGGGGCAGCAAAGCAACCCCAAACCATGATGCTACCTCCACCATTGTCGCCCATTGTGCCCTTGGAGTGATCGTGACAGGACACCTATTTATCTGGCAAAATAGGAAAAATCCAGAATTCCTCCCTTGATAATTTGCTTAGCCATGGATTGATGTGTGTTTAGCAATGCTTTTGTAACCTTTTCCAGCTGCATGTGTCTCTATAATATGTCTGAGGTTTTGTGAAAGTTGTTTGCATCTAGCCCTGCTTCACGCTAACCATTTGAGAAGAACATATTTGTCAGTAACCAGGCTTTGTGTGCCTTTAATTAATATGCTACGCCCCTGTGAAGTCCACAGTTTCATTCGTATCACCTTAATTAAAACGCCCTTTGCTAGTTAGCTTTTGGAGAAGTCCGTAACACAGATGTTCACTTTTTGGCTAGAGCTACATGGTCACATGTCGCTGAAAAGTCGTGCATCCTTATTTATAATGATAGTCAATGGTGTCGCATTGCGACATGCTGCAACAAGACAGTCGCAAAAAATCTAGCCAAGTAGGATTTTCATGCAGCTGTCGAATCGCAGTGTGTCACAGTGCGACACCATTGACGGTCATTACCAAAAATTTTGCAAGACATTGGTGCCACCCGTCACAGTGTAGTTGTTTCCTTTTTGTTGCGCGACACCCGTTGCCCTGTAGCCCTAGCCTTTCCCCTTCACTGTGGATGATTATTCAGTGTACTCATAGGCATGAACGGTATAGTTTGAATGTTTTTCTGAGATTGTGTTTATGTATATATGACCTGCTTTTTCTCATGTGTATACACTATATTGCAGCTTTCTGCCAGATATTAGCTCAATGCAGGGTTTTCCAGTGGCAGACAAATCCATCATACTTCTTTCCTAGGCTGTTGCTTAACCTGTAGAGCTAACTTAAGTCCCAGCACCATACATGTACGGCCCGCTGCCTCCACCGGCATCATTGAAAACTCTGATGCCTGCTAATTAGCCCCTTAGATGCCGCAGTAAACACTGACCTCACATTTAAGGGGTTTGCAGAGTTCGCCATCTCCCTGTCTCTACCCGTCAGGATCACATCATTGCAGCTGCTATGGCAGCCCGATGCCTACACAGCCCTCAGTGCCTGCCAGATACTGAGGCCTACTAGACCAACTCCGAGGCTGAAATCCATAGGGCGCTCCTTCACTTATGTGCCCATACATTAGTTTATAACCACATATGGGGTGTTGACGTATTCAGGAGAAAATGAGTAACAAATTGTGGGGTGCATTTTTTGTTTTTCCTGTTGCCCTTTTGAAATTGAAAAATTTTTGTCCTAAAGCAACATTTTCTTGTAAAATATGTAAGTTTATATTTTTACAACCAAGTGTTTCTAAATTGTATGAAACACCTGCTGGACCGAAGTGCTCACTGCACCCCTTTAAAAATTCCTTTAGGGGTGTAGTTTTCCAAAATAGGGTTGCTTTTTTGGGGGCTTCCACTGTAGGGCATCTCAAGGTCTCTTCAAATGCGACACAGTGCCCTAAAACTGTTCCAGCAAAATCTGCCCTCCAGAAACCATATGACGACGCTTTCTCTTCCGAGCTTTGCCGTGTGACCATACAGCAGTTTAAGATCACATACAGGGTGTTTCCATAAACTACAGAATCGGGGTAATAAGTATTGAGGTTTATTTGGCTGTTAACCCTTGCATTGTTACAGGAAAAATGTATTTATATGGAAAATCGGCAAAAAAAAGGTAAAATGTCACCTCTATTTACATTCATTCTTGTGGAACACCTAAAGGGTTAACAAAATCAGTTTTTTTTATAATTTGAGTGGTGTACTTTCTAAAATGGGGTCATTTTTGGATGGTTTTAATTATGTAACCTCTCAATGTCTCTTCATAACTGAATTGCTCCCTTAAAAAGTGGGTTTTAGAAATTTTCCTAAACTCTATAAATTGCTTCTAAAATTCTAACCCGTCTAACGTCCTAAAAAAAAAAAAAGACATTTACAAATGGTGAATGTTAAGTAATGCCTATTTTATGAGAAATTCTAATCTAGAAAATTGCAAATTTTCCACATTTTCAGTAAATTTAGGATTTTTTTTTTATAAATAAAGGTAAAACATATCGACTCAAATTTCCCACTAACATGAAGTACAATGTGTCACGAGAAAACATTCTCACAATGGCTTGGATAAATAAAAGCGTTCCAAAGTTATTACCACATAAAGTGACACATGTCAGATTTGCAAAAATCGGCCTAGACCTTAAGGTGAAAAGTGGCGTGTACTGAAGGGGTTAAAGCTGACCCTAAATTGGGCAAATGTTTGTTTGGTCAACCGTAACTCCCAGTCATAGGTCAGCTGAGAGTGTGTGATTACGTCCGGGCCACTGCCTCGTAAATCAAGACGTCACTTTAGAGGTACGCACGTACAATGGACGTCTATTACACTGATGGGCACGCGTCACTATTGGAATAAGTGACTCTTAGGTACTTGGATAGCTTGAGGTGCTATTAAACAAGAACATGAGGCTTCATAATGACTGGTCTGCTTTTTATTTTTTTCATTATTCATTTTGGTGATTCATTGGGGCTGGTGGCGACAAATAATTGCTCTCCACGGATCTAGGGTTGGCCACTTTCATGACATGTACCCTTACACAATGTTCTTTGCTTTTAGTCAGAAACTAATTTAAGCAAAGAAATGGAGGCGGTGATGAAAGACATCAAGAGCACCACACAAAAGAAGTATACAGACTACAGCAAAACGCTCGGCTCCCCTGACAATGATTTTCTCTTTATGTACTCTGTTGCCCGGTGAGTCTCCCATTCACTTTGCTGGTAAGACTATTATTTAGCCCTTCTCTCCGCTGTAGAATATTATCACATGTTCCTAAATGCAGGATGTAAATTACCTTAAAATAGTTTATTATTTTCTGTCTGACTATAGTGAGACTATAATTATTGCTGTGATCAACACTTGGATACTAGGATCAAGTCTGATGAGGGCCTGAGTAATAAAGTGAATTTGCGACAATCGTTAAGTCCTTTAAAAGAAGGACTTTGTCTGCTTGACAGCCATATAACATGACTTGTGTTAAAGATAGGTTTTCTCAGCATGGTACTCAAAGGGCATCTGTCATCTGATTTCTACTTATGCATGTGCAGTGCACTTGGCAGCTGAAGACGTCTGTGTTGGTCCCATGTTCATATGTGTCCGCATTGCTGAGGAAAATGATGTTTTAATATATGTAAATGAGCCTCTAGGAGCAACGGGGACGTTACCATTACAACTAGAGGCTCTGCTCTCTCTCTCTTGTGATGAATCTCACTCCTTGGTCCTGTCAAAGTGCAGAGAGAGGAGAGCCTCTAGGTGTAACGCCAATGCCCCTGTTGTTCCTAGAGTCCCATTTGCATATATTAAAACATAATTTTGATATGCCACATAGATGCGGGTCCCACCTATCTCCAGAACCTACTCCCAAAGTGGGGGGAGAGTGGCCGGCCATGCGCAGCTACCCTCCTTCTTCCTTATTTATTTAATTAGTTTTTATTAATGTTTTCAAAATACAATAACATAAGCATTAGCCAATCAGAAGTCTGATGTAAGATGGTATGTGATCAGTATCAGACGCAGCATTAAAGGACATTTCAAGAGTGACTCATGAAAGAAAAATATCACTGCACCCAGGGAATACCTTAATAAAATCTATGAGGAAAGGGTTATAAAATCCAGTGTAAGCTCCAGAGCTGGGGACACATTGAGGGTACAGACCTCGGGATAAGCCTAAATGCCATTTCCACGAGTTTTCAGAAGGGGTTTTGGGAGGGTGAGGGCCTCGGAGTTTATTTACTGGGGAAGATGTTCAAAACGGGGGGGAGGGGAGGGGGGGGAATATAAAATAGATGTCTGCTTACAGTGCTTGCCACTAGCATGCTTTGAACTATATGTGACTCCTAGCTATCACAGTTGTCGTATGTATTTGTCCTCTATGCATTGATGGTCAGTACTATGTGTACATTGCGTATTCTGTACTGTGGTCTTTTGACATCTCTAATAAAAATAATAATAAAAAAAAAAACAGTGTTACAGTATGAAATAGTCATGTCAGCCCCGGAAGATCTGCTAAACATGTGCAGATGATTTATAGATCACGGATTACCAAGAGCTTCTCCTAAGCACATGCTGGAAGCCCTCTCACTACCCTGACCACCGGACCCATCTCTGCATGTATATAGAGTCCTCAGGGGCAGGACAGCGAGGGGTTTACAAATAGACAATTCAGCATAAAAAATGAATGTCCAAACCAATAAAACCAACTAACTGAACAGTTTCCCATCTCGCTCTATCTCCCTCTATCCAATCCGTATCCGGGTGATCTCAGAGGGCCCAGAGATTCTGCAGCCTAGTTTGATCTCAACGTGTCCACTGACTGCCTCCATTCATTTCTATGGGACTGCCGAAAATAGCAGAGCTCTGTCTCGGCCATCTCCGACAGTCCCATAGAACTGAATGGAGCGGTGACGGTGCTTGCCATTCATTTCTATAGGACTTTCGAAAATAACCTTTTGTGGAGATGGGTGCGGGTGACATTGTTGGCCAATCCTAGAGATACGCCACCAATGTCTCAGATGAGACAACCCCTTTAAAGGGTATCTCACCAGGAAATTCACTGTGAAAGGGCTTCTGTCACCCCCTAATAGTCATTTTTCTTTTTTGGGCTTACTAAAATTCTTATAGGGCGATTATTCTATATATACTGTTTTTACCTTTTTCTGTTGGTTATTTTCGCTAAAAAACGCACTTTTAAAAATATGTAAGTTACCTCGCTACCAGCAAGGGGGGGGTTACTTGCTGGTAGCCGCCGCATCCTCCTTTCCAAAAAACGCCCCTTCCTGCTTTTGAGTGACAGGGCCAGCGAGCGCTCTCCTCCTCTGGCTGGCCCTGTCTCTGTTCCAAATCTCACGCCTGCACCGTACCGGTCTTCAGTCGGTGCAGGCGCACTGAGAGGAGGACGCTCGCTCGGCCGCTCCTTCCTCAGTGCGCCTGCGCCGATGACGTCACATCTACACCCGGAAGAGAAGATGCAGGCGCGAGAGTTGGAACGGAGACAGGGCCAGCCAGAGGAGGAGAGCGCTCGCTGGCCCTGTCACTTAACAGGAGGAGGGGGCGTTTTTTGGAAAGGAGGATGCGGCGGCTACCAGCAAGTAACCGCCCCCCTTGCTGGTAGCGAGGTAACTTACATATTTTAAAAGTGCGTTTTTTAGCGAAAATATCCAACAGAAAAAGGTAAAAACAGTATATATAGAATAATCGCCCTATAAGAATTTTAGTAAGCCCAAAAAAGAAAAATGACTTTTGGGGGGTGACAGAAGCCCTTTAAAGGGGTTGTGCCATGATTGATGTGAAAAATGAAAATCGAACATCATAGAAAGAGACGGTCACGTACTAACAAAGCTAGAACCAGCCCTGTACCTCACATGGATCCAGAGATCCATAATTACATGCAATTACAAAAGTGTTTTGGATCCAGGTTCTGGTTTGGAAACTGTAGAATATTTTTCGTGGGACAACCCCTTTAAACCAGACACACTGCCCTGCTGGGCTAGCTCAGCTCAATGTAATGCCACCCTTTGCTTAGCGTTCCATTTCTTCATTCTGGCGAAAAAAACACTCTTATTCCATAGGCAAATGAGCAGTTATGTGCACTGAAGGCGGGCCCAAGTCACTCTGTGCACCCTTATTCCTCCTGCTTTCTCTGCCAAGTCCTCCCTCTCCTTGATTGACAGGACCAGGGGAGAGGACTATGCAGGAATCTAGCCAATTCACAGGGGCACTTTTCCGCCCAGACCACCAATCCGTGCAGAAAGTATCGCAGCATGTTCTGTTTTTGTCTGTCTGCTTGTCTTTTCCCTTTCATTTCCCATGTAAGCTACTCTGCTGCGTAAACCTACACCTGTGGTCTATACACGTTTCCTCTGTAATCTGGGTACTTGCCTGAGTTATACTGTAGTTAGGACATAGATTTTAACATTACAAGCTTATTTCACCTCTTTTGACTTCACATGTAAATTTGTGTTCCGATTTTTCATTTTACCGAGTTCTTTTGGTATCTGAGTATGTTGCTAAATAGCAGAAAATATGGTATTCTGCCCATGTGCAAAAAAAATAAAAAATCGCAGCCCTCGCTTCTCCAGCGGTAGACTTATTTTTGTGAGCAGTACAAACCGCCCGAGGAGCGGAAAATTTCTAGCAGACAGATGCCCTTATCAGCAGAAACCAGATGCAGCTCCGAGCAAGAGCATTATCAATTTTAAATTGCTTTTTTTTTTCAGAAGAGTAGAGAGGATTAAAACATTCCTTGGAAAATAGGTGGCATTAGCAGCAAAAACTTACTGATGTTAATACGCGGACGCCATCTTATTTGAGACACGTAAAAAAAAATTATTGCTGAAGAGCTTGAGAAAAATTGTTGCTGACATAGGATTTCAAACCCATTGCCTGCATTAATTCTCAATTTCTGTGATCTCTTTTAAGAAGCTTAAATAGTTAAATGATGTCATGGGAGTCGCGTGATGAGTCACGTTACATTTGTATGCTTAGGACGATATGATTTGATATTCTGGTAGGGTCCGGATGACGGGCAGCTCCAAAAAATAATAATTGGGTGCAGATGGTCTTGGAGGGAAAGATTTTTACTGTATTTTACTGTACTGGACTATAAGACGCACCTAGGATATAGAAAAAGAATTTTTCTTTTTCATCAGATCTGACCCCTCATTCCTGCTCAGACCTCAAATTAGACCCCCATTTTTCCACTCTAATTCCACCTCCGATCAGACCCCCTACCTTCCCTGCTCTGGATGTGCTCAAACTCAATGCTCGCTGGTCTTATGCCGGCCCGCACTGCTCTGTGAGTTGATGTTGCGCAGTGTCAAGTCATAGCATACGCCTATGTGCACTACGTTCTGACTCTGTATGCAGTCAGGACACGTGAAGTGAGGCTCCCGGAAGAAGACCAGGGAGCAGTGAGTACAGCCAACGCAGCTCACCCTGTTACTCCCGCATGCTGATGACCACTTTCAAAATGGAAGCATATTTTTTATTGGAGACACAGGCCTCCTTTTTGTCAAACTTAATTTCTTCATCTAATCAGACTTACCAGTAGCCATAGGGTTGACCAGGGTTAGAGAAGACCTATAACCTCTCCTGACATGTCTGTTTTAGCAACTACTTACATTCCCCATGTAATTCTGGAGCGTCTATTCTTACGACTCTGTGATGTGCCACTCCTTTATTATTCCTGCTAGAATGTATAAATGATTATGAGCACTTTGCAGTGAAGGTC